>JAPYXD010000581.1:0-2400000 GCA_030998225.1 Diplolepis rosae | reverse complement strand
GAATATTTTTAGATAGTAATTTAAAAGTTTCGCAAGGCTATGCGTGGCAATGAGAACAAGAATTCAATTTGGCAATAGGTTTCAATGACCTCAAGCCACGAAGCGTTTGAAGTTCAGAATTTAGAATTTTCCAATTAGCAAAATCCTACCTTCAAAACCATGCAATCCTGAAAGTATTTCAAAGTCATCAAAATTCCCTACCATAATTACAGCTCGCTCTGTCGAACAGTCAACCTTTTAAATAAAATCGGCTTCGAGTTTTAAAAATAGCTGATCCATATAACGATTTAACGAAATAACGGTAATAGTTCTGTTCGGGGGTGTCAAAAATATGGGTATGAAACAGCTTAGTGCACACGGAGAACGGTTTAGGAGAGCGCGAGAGATCGCGGGAAATTAAACGTTTTCGAATCTCAAAACGAGAAAGAGTAATTTTCATTTAAATATACCGATCAGAATCAAATTAAAATTGGCCCGGATCATCAGGACTTCGGCATATTAAAACGCATTCTCCACTTTGCCTTTGCCATTCTGACGATCTGGTAGGATTAGGACTACGAAGTGGTAATGTACATATAATATACACTGTATCGTTCCAATTTCTTCCTCTAAAAATTCTATGCTCACATGAGTTTTGTTTTTGTATGATTAAAATAAATCTTGTAAATATATTGCAATTCTGGACTACCCTGGTTTCATTCGTTTCAAAAGCACCCTTCCTTTCGTAACAATTCGACGTAATAAACGTAGGCGCACGTAGAATACATTCTGAGTCCGAGAATAGAGGGCCAACGTCTCCACATAATAATAACCAAATATTTAGTACTAAGGAACTAAATATTTGGCAGTTTGGATGACCTCCGCATACCTATTATACGAATAAATAAAGCATACTGAGCACGATTCTTTTCTTTTCTTATGTTTAATTTAATTTAGCAATAACCGTACGTAACAGTAGTTGGTCGTGTGCGGCATGACTCTTAATAGAATTATTGGATTATATAAAGTCTTGAATAAAGTCTACGATTGTTTTTCCTTATTGAAATATCTAAAAATGATAAAAGCTTTTTTTATTTTTAAGAATTGATATTTTTGCACTTTTAGTTGGACATAGCAATCAAACTAAAAAAAAATAGTTTTGATAGGTGATTTTCTTTTGTTTAAAAGAAGCCTGAAAGAGGAATCAATTATGATTCGATATAAAAAGATTAATTGTTCAAACCACAGTCAAAAAAGTGTAACGTCCTTGTTGCTTACCTATTAATTATAATTAAAACTTTCCTCGTTTTTGAACAGAAAAGAAATCTGAAGGATTTCTAACTATAATAGGGATGAGGATAACCAATAATAAACAAGGGAATTAAATACACTAAATATTCTTTATTTAAACATAACGTTAAAATTCCGATGTGAAGATACAAACTAACCTTGTTTTTATATTAAAGAATCGACAGTTGAACTTCAACGGGTACAAGAACTCCGAAGGCAGGAATCAAACTTATTTCTGGAAACTGACTTTTCTGAACTGGGAACTCGTCGCGAAGTGGTCTTATGCCGTCTCTCCTTGAAATTGGGCTGCTTAAATATCCTGGGGGTTGATCATTTCACTCTATTTTACGACTTTGTTTTTCTGGAACTTGGCCCTTTGGCATTTCCCAATTTTAATTAATTTCATTTCATCCGTGTATGTCAGACAATTTATGTGATTGTTTTTTGTACGTGTAAAAGTTTTGATCTTGGTTTATGACTTTTTCTAGTACCTTCCCCTTGTCAGTCCTCGAAATTGATTTCTTTTACTGTCATTTAATTACTTTATTTGTTTCATTACTCCTACGCAATATTAAATAATTGAGGTCACCTTTTGGAGTCTGCGTTAGAATTTTGGACAATCGGTCGTGTACTCCAGATCGATACTTTCCGCATTCCTGAAGTCCACTTGTTGCATTTAAATTATCCTCATAAAATTAGGGTGCGATGACATCTCGGCTTCATCTCTTATTGTGTATCTTCAGTTGAGGTGAGAATAGATTGATATTGATTTGTTGACTGGCATTTTCGAACAGTAACTTCCTTGTTTGTTTCCCTGTTTTCTTTTATAATGATTTTAATTGGCTCCTCAGTGGTTTGTCCTCAGTCGATTCTCTTCATTTCTTGATAATTTGATTACATATTTTAATTTCCAACAGCACATTTTGAATTAAAAATAGCTTTCAGATTTTAATATTTATAAATATAGACAAATATAAGTAAGAAAAGATCGCAGGATGTGACAAAAGATAGATTTTCATTTTAAAAAATAATCACCATTTTCACAAAAACTAACTTAAATTGGAAGATAAACTAAATTAAAACATAAGTACTGCATTCTAATGCAATATGCAGTGGTAGGAACAGTATTATAAATTTGTTGCGCCTCATTTAGCCTTATGACAATCTTTCACGTGGTCTACCATTGAATCTGATAGCTTTTTACAGTAATTATCCGCTCCAGCTTGAATTCTTGGATCTTTTTAGTGTTCTTTCCCATGGTTTTTCGTTTCAGCATATCCCATGCCTGTTCTATGTTATTCAGGTCAGAAGAATATGCAGTCTGTAGCAAATAAAAAGTCGCACCCTATTCTCTTAAAACCAAGCAAGACTTTTGCTTGATTTGTAACTGGGAGAATTGTCTTGTTAGAAAAACCAATACTTTCGGCGTCCGAAGAGATTTATCTTTGAGAGCAGCATAAAATTCTTCATAGTGCAGATGTATTTGTCGCTGTTCATTGTGCCTTCAACGAATTGAAGTCCTCCTATCCCTTCAGCAGAACATTTTGAGCAATACAGTCAGTCGAGGAATAGTTTTGCTTGATTTAGAGAGAATAGTATATCAAACTTCTTGATATCTTCATCCAGTGAGAGTTTTTGCCCAAAGAACAAAACATGGCTCAAACCATCCGACTCTCCCCTACATATTATATAATTTTTGAATATTTATACACTGAGAGGGAGCTGGCATAGCTAGCGCCACCAGCCGTGGCAGTGGCTTCGCTTCACTAACGTCCGTATAGCACGCTAAAAAAGGACGGTAGGGGGCGAAAAACAGGCTTGATCGGCGCGCTCTTAGTTGGCGCACTGTCTGCGCTTTTTTCGCGCGCTAGCACTCGATGTGTGCACACGAATCAGGCGCTTGGCAGTAAACGACCGTTAGACATTACGAGGGCGCTGCTATTACGCTACGGTGCTCGTCCACCGCGCAAAGTTGCGCAGCTACTACGCCTTTCTCAAGCTAATCTATCATGTCCGGGTTGGGCGCGTTGGCTACACTGCGAACGCAGTGGCCATGCCAAGTCCCTCTTAGTGTTCGAATACACGCAAATATTAAGAATCATTGATGGGTTTATCAAATTCTGCATCCTCGAACCTATGCATAATACAAAAACGAAATACGTCATCAAGGCACTACACCAGTTATTCGCTCTTTTTGGGGTTCCTACGCGAATAATAACCGATCAAGGAACTGCATTCACTTCGCACATGTTTGAAGCATTTTGTTAAGAGTATGGAGTAAAGTATATCCTAAACGCGGTTGCAACACCAAGGGCTAATGGACAGTGTGAGACGCTAAATCGCACTGTATTAAATTCATTAGCGGCGACCTGTGGTGAAGAATCGGAGAACACTTGGGATGAACAAGTAAAAAAGGTGCAGAGTGCAATAAATTGTACAATGAACAAGACCACTAAAAGGAGTCCGTCTCAGCTTCTCTTTGGATATAAACCCAGAGGTGTGCCCGATGCGGCACTAGCTATGGAAGTTCAAGCAACTCTTGATTGTCTGGACCTACAAGAATTGAGGAATGAAGCCAAACGCTCTACTAACTTAGAGCAAACCGAACAGACGAAAAGGTTCGATGCCAGTCGATTCCAACCACCGCAGTACAACTTCGGTGATGTGGTCACGGTCGTGGCTAAGAAAGTTGCCACCGGTGAGAGCAGGAAGTTGATGGCAAAGGCTAAGGGGCCGTTCAAGGTAACGGCAAAATTACCCAACGATCGCCATGAGGTTCAGGATCTGAGAGATTTGAACAAGTCGCCTAATCAGCGAAGCACTGTATCAGTGGACAGTCTTTCGAAATGGGTCACCTTCGACGCCATGTAGTAGACTGGTAAGTTGAACTGAACTTCAAAAGTCAAGTTGTAAGTCAGAGTTGGAAGTTTTGATGTGTGTATCCTTGGTCAGGGTTATACATAGAAGGAACTTCTCCCGAGGCTTTGACCGGGGCTGAGTTTAAATTGCTCAGGCATGGTGTCTGAAAGCGAGGCCCGAGAACTAGCCTTAAAATTTGAGGAAACTAACAAAGTTTTGTCTACATTTAATCATGCCGTATCTATTCCAATTGCACGTTCAAAAATTAAAATAATTATCGATAACATTGAATTCAAATTAAAGGTATATATTGTTCCAGATGATCAGTTGTCTAAACCAATATTGATAGGACGTAATGTGTTAAAACCGGGAATCACTGTAACATCTGATGCATCGCGTGTAAAGATTTGTAAGTCACTTGATGAGTACTCGAGCGAATTGAATAATTTAATTAAAGTAGAGAAGGTAGATACTCTCAAAAGTATCGAAGAAAAAAATGTACATTGCGAGGATTCAGATGAGGAAAATAAAGGTCGGTTAATGAATCTGCTACTACTGTAGCATTTGACGTTGAAAAATTAGAACAATCAAATATTGGAGAAATGAAAATCGAATTATTAAACGAAGATCCCGTATACTATAGACCATACTGCATGTCGAAGAGAGAACGCGAAAAACTCAATGAGATAGTAACGAAACTCCAGGCTAGTGGAATCATCCGCGAAAGTACCTCACCATATGCAAGTCCGGCGTTTTTGGTCTCGCATAAGGAGAAGGAAGATCGTATGGTTGCGGATTACCGTTCATTAAATAAGATTACGAAACTCATAAAATATCCCCTCCTGCTGATTGACGATCAGATCGATAATTTAGGAGACAAAAAGTACTTTATTTCGTTACACTTAAAATCGGGATATTACCAAATTCCAATGCACCCTGATTCGATTGAAAAAACAGCTATTATTACCCCTGTTGGTCATTGGGAATTTTTGAGAATGGCCATGGGCCTCGCCAATTCCGCTGCGGTTTTTCAAAAAACTATGAATGAAGAACTTAAGGGTACGAAAGCATCCGTTTACATAGATGACGTTTTATTGGCTGTTAACAACATTGAAGAAGGTTTTAAAGAATTAAAATTGTTCTTAGAGACTTTTGAAAAATACAATCTGACTGTAAATTACAAAAATGCAGGTTTTTTAAAAGAAAAATAGATTATCTAGGTGAAGAGATTTCCAAAAAGATGGGGTTTGGCCAGGCATGCTTTAATTTGTGCGGTTATGGAGGTTTCCGATCCAATAAATGTTAAACAGGTGCGAAAATTTTTAGGGCTTTCGGGGTATTTCGGGAAATTTGTTTTAAACTTTGCACGAAAGGTGGCGCCATTAACGAATCTACTTTAGAAAAACATCGCGTGGCATTGAAATTTTGTCCACTCGACCAATCCTAGCTATTTTTGATCCGGAATTAAAAACAGAGGTCCATACAGATGCTAGCGCCATTGGGATAGGAGCAATATTAATACAATTGTGAGGGGTAGAATTTCATTGTGCTTAAAAAAATTTTAATGAAATTATGTTCAGTATAGGGTGTTCTCTTTTATCGTACAGAGTTTCATTGTGTAAAGTTTATTAAAATGTCCAAATTAAAATTATTATGTCTTGTTTCAGTTGTAGAGTATTGTCACGTCCTGTGACCTTTTCTTATTAATATAATGAACGTTAATATTCATATTACGTAAAACTTGAATGTAACATTGACCATTCATGTATGTAACCAAATTGTTTAAGAAAAAATGTGAATCGACTGGAAAGAATCTACAGAGAGGGAAAATCAAAAGTATTATGAAAGAAAGCAGAGAAGTAAACAAGGTAGTCAGTATTCAGAATCGCCAGTCAACAAATCAATATCTCCATTCTCACCCCAATTGGAGATACACAATAAGAAATGCAACCGAGATGTCATCGCACCCTAATTTTATGAGGGTCATTTGGAAGCAACAAGTGAATGCGGGAAGTATTGATCCAAAATACACAACCGATTGTCCCAAAATTCCGACGCAGGCTCAGTAAAGGATAAAAACCTAGACGCAGACTCCAAGGGTGATCCCTACTATTTAACACTGCCTGGGAGGCACCATACAACTAAGACTATAAAAATGCTATAAAAAGGGCCGTAAAGGAAAATTGAATTTGGGGACCAACAAAATTAGGCAACAGAATTGGTAATAAACCGAAATGGAAATTCTCATACACACTGAAGCCAATTCAATAAACCTGTCATATACACGGATTGACAGCACGCCTATTCAAGGAAAAAGGAAGTAAACTGACAAGAAATGAAATTTATTGAAATTAGAAAATATCAAAAGGGGCGAGTTCGAGAAAAAAAAAATCGGAAAATAGGGTGAAATGCCCAACCCCCAGGATATTTAAGGAGCACGATTCTAAGGAGCACAGGCCACTTCTTCAGTTCCAGTTTGACTTCTGACCCGGAAGGTCCAACACCGCGCGACAAGTCCAGGCCACTTCTTCAGTTCCAGTTCGATTTGTGACCCGGAAGGTCCAACACTCGTCAGTTTCCGTCTTCAGTTCCCGTCGTCAGTTCCCGTCGTCAAGTTCCCGTGTCAAGTTCCTGACATTAGAAGTCTGTTCGTGTTTGAGATTGTTCTCTGTTCCCCGTTCGAGTACGCGAGTTCACCAGTTGTAGCAGCAAAGGATTATCAGTGGCTCCAGCCTTCAGTTCCAGTCGGTTCCAAAGTAACAAAGGTCAGTTACATTCTAGTTAGGGATTTCCACTCTTGTAATAATTAATAAAGAACAATTGCATTAATATTTCATTCCTATTTCACCCCTTTTCTTATTATTGGTTATCCTCGACCCTGTTTCAGTTTAGAAATCTGTACGATTTCTTTACTGATCAAAAACGAGAAAAGTTAATTATTATAAATTAAAAATAGGTATGTGACTGGGACGTTACAGTATTATGGTATAGGATTAACTTTGATGAGTTGGTTAAAAATATTAAAATTGTTAAATATATATAATTGTGTATAGTCCCTGTGCGTATAATTATTTTTCTCGAGTTTTCAGGCGTGTATAGAATTTAATTTTGTAGTTATTTCATTAAAGAAAAATTACGTTGCCTGATTCTTCAAACAATTTAAATACATATTCCTTTAAATGATATGTATAAATCCAATAAGACAAAGACAAATTCTTTCGACTGACGATTCCGATATGACAAAAGAATAATAATAAAATAAAAGAGTTATTTACCAATTATTTTAAATTTAATATTATATTTATATGTAATAAAATGAATAATTATATATTTTTAAAAAATTAGTTAAAACGATATAAAATTAAAATACAATTATTCAATGTATGTAGGGGAGAAGCGGCGAAATTGGCGCGTCGTCTAAATTGGCGCACCCTATTTTTCAGAAAATGATAACATAACAAAAAATAAAAATAGTTCTATCGTGTGCATTCTTGTATGATATGTATTTGATAGAAAACATTATAAAAATCTAATTGCTTAATACAGTTTTATTGCGATTAATCGTTTTTTGGCATAATGGTTATGTTCGAAGCCATTGAGTTAAATCGTTAAATAATAGTAATTCAAGGTGAATTAGATTAATGCAACGATTTTATAATCTTTGATATTTAATCTTACGATTAGGATAGAATATTTGTATGAAAAAATAAGCATTTTACGTAAAAAGTATTTAATTAATGAACGATACTCTTGCGGCAAAATTGTCGCATACGAGATTCAAATCAGAGGCGAAGTTGGCACACGTGTTGTGTTTCTGGAAACCGGTGACCGAAGTCAAGTGCTCGGATATTTATGATTGAAAATATAAAGAAGATAGTAAGTACACAATTATTAATATATAGATATATACATTTGAATGTTGCTGGACTTTTCTGCTAATCTTTTTCTTACGATTTTTTGTGACATGGGAGGTAATGTGGTTCGCAAAACTGATGTAACGACTTTGTAAGGTTATATTCATTTGAACAATCAGTGGTTAATTTTTTTTTTTTTACGTTTGAGGTATTAAGGCATTTTAAAAGCGAGAAAGTTTTCTCGATTTTAAGATGTGAAAGCAATGTAAGTAAAAAATTTGTATTTTTGATTGATTGTTTCTATTATTTATAAGTCTTCTAAAGTTAATAATTGTATATACTTCTGATTACAAATTCAAATAATTCTCTACAAAAATGATTTCAATTTGAATATTCACTTAAATATCCACAATTGCCAGTATTTTATTGTGCAAATATAAAATATATTTTAACTTTGGCTGGTTTATGTGAATAAAGGTATAAAAAACTTCACATATCTTGATATACTATCTCAAATTTAGTTTCAAATTATAACTACCTCTTTTCATCAACCTTTGCTACTGAAATGTAATTCTAAATCTATGAAAATATAACTAATACGTGGCAAGAGAAGATTATAATAAAGGGTTTCCCAATAAGGGTGATATGTTTTGAAATTGAAAAAAAACACTGAATATTCATTCGGAATTGATCGAAACCTTTTTTATTATATTGGATATTCTATGCCATTTATGATTTAAACAATATATCGGCCAAATGTCCCCCGAGACTTGAGCCAAAAATGCGCCTCATCAGAAAAGATGATTTTTTGATGAAAATTGGGATGATTTTCAATTGATTCCAGAGCCCAATCCGCGAACTCCCGACGCAAACGATGGTCATTAGGCTTCAGTTCTTGGGCCAGAATCATCTTATAGGGATGCAGGCCAAGATCCAATCGCAAAATACGCCAGGTAGTCATCCTGGACAGGCCCAATTCCTGAGATCGACGTGGCACGGACAATTCACGGTTTTCCTCGATACTGGCCTGTACGGCGGCTATATTCTGTGTAGAACGTGCGGTACGCATACGATTTTTAGGCTTAGTATCCAATAGAGTAAATTCACTCTCCAACTTATCGATTATTCGACGAATTGAGAGCGCGGATGGAGCAGAATGACGACCATATTTTGCACGATATGCTCTTTGAACACCGACAAAACTTCTCGAATTTTGATAAAATAATTGGACAATTTCCAAACGTTGTGGAAGCGTGAAACTACTCATGATTAAATGGCAAACCTTACTGATGACAACTGACAGCAGACGACAAAAATTTCAGTTCAAATGAGCCCGATAGGGACATTCAAAATCATATCACCCCTATTGGGAAACCCTTTATTAGTGCGTCAATTTACCCGACATGGCGGGTAAATTGACGCAGGTGCAGTCCTTCGGAAATCTGAATAAAAACCTGCTTTAATAATTTTCAATGCAATCTTTATCCATTGGAAAGTATAGAAAAGATATCCAGCTATTAAATAAATATTTTTTCATAATTTTTAGTCATATACTTTCTTTTTAAACTCGCACTTTCTATTAGGTGCGCCAATTTCGCCGCTTCTCCCCTATATTGTGTAATGTCTGATTAAAAATTGCAAACTACATTCTGCGCCTTTTTAAAATAAATTTTTGTCCTACTTTGTCCTCATTTTTCAAACCTTTTTGTCCTACTTTGCGAAAATCAATTATGGTCACCCTACTTTTAGATAACAATTAAAAACTCTGCTGGAACAGGTGAGTAAATATTTCCTATAGCTCTAGATTAAGAGCTCTAGAAGGGGTATTAAAAATTCTATTTTAGATAATAAAAAATGGGCTAAAAGTTAAATTTGAGCTTGAGATTTTCAACAAATAATACGTTTTTAAGAAGCTCTAAAAGAGCTCTTCAAACGATCTAAAACTCATCGTATAACACTCCTCTAAAAGTCGACATGAGGACGTCTTGTAAATGCTTTTTTTCGATCGTCTTCTAGACGCCAAAAATAGTGGAATTAGCGGCTAATTAGAGCTCTACTAGACGTCTAATAGCACTTTCGTCGGAAAATCGGAACGTCTTCTAGAGCTCTCCCGTTTTTCCCAAAAAGTTGTTTTAGACGTCTAATAGATGATCTTGTGTTACTTGGGTTGTGGCTGACTCAGTCACTCTTGCTTTGCTCTTACAGTAGTAATGAGAAAAGTTTTTGACCTACTTTTCTCCATGCATTCGCATTGTAGTTCCTATAGTAATTTCAGTTACTTAGTTTCTAAGAACTTGTGTACAATGTTTGTCAATCATAATTTAAATAAAAAAGCAAACAAGATTGTTATTTTAAACTCTTATCTTGCTAATACAATTGTGACGTGGTGTTCATAAATTTGCCTAAAGTATTTAGTTTTTAACGTAAAAAATATAAAAATATGAATATAATAAAAACCGTATCCGAAAAATTAAAATTCGTATAATCGCTTTTTATATGATCCCAAATTCTGGATTCGCGCGTTTTTCTGATTTTTTTGCACATACCTACACAAATCAACTCCTCCATAGGTTCTCTAAAACTAATAAAATAAAATTCTGATGGTAGAATTTTGTTCCCAAAACCTATGGTTTCTTAATATAAGGGCATGTGATACTTGAGAAAAATAGTAGGTTCATGTGAAGAATTCGGTCGTTTCTACATGTTTGTGCACTGAGAAACTTTTCGTTAGAGTAAATGATAAGATTGAATAAAGATTTAGTATAATAGTGTTTTAAAATGGGGAAAGCCGAGGTTTTATTGCACTTATTCATATTATGGCATCGAAATTCAATATAGTCATAATAGCTTTTAAAACGTGTGGAAGAAAAATGAATAAATGAATCTCCATTCGAAAAATAAAGAGTACTAAGAAATGATATTATGATTACTGTTTTCTAATAATGATTCTAATAAGTCGAACAATGAATGTTATAACCCGGAAAGCATATTTATGAAATTCATATTATGAATATGAACTTGCCAGAAACCTGGCGACACGCAGCAAAAATCAAAACATTCATTTAGTGTCAAAGCTCTCCCCTCTATCTTCCTTTTGTTCTGTACGCGTTAGAAAAAGGCACAAGAATTCTTAATCCGAAGCCGTCACTTCTAAAGGTCAAACCTTTTGGTGGAGTAAGTGATTTTTCATATAGTGGTTTTCAGATTCACATATTCTTTTTTTCTCTTCTCAACTTTGATATAGTAAATTTCAAATTCTCATAGGTTTTATGACAGTTAGTAGAACACATATTCCATTGATTTAAACGAAAATATTAACTATTAATTGAGCCCACAGGAAGAAGAACTCGCCGAGCGCTCGAAAAAGGGGAAAAGTATTGTCCACTTTCTAAAATTGAAGTAAAAAAAAAAAGTTGTAAAAACTCAAAATACAAAAATATAAGCTGATAGAGCTTGTCAAAATAAAACTTTTATTCCTCAAGTATTTTTTAGTCCAGCATGATTATTACGAAAAAATAAATATAAAAGGTATTTTTTGAATGACCTAAAATCAATGTTTCATAAAACATAAATTGCGATTTCTCGGTAAGTACTGCATGCAATGGATTAAAGTTAGCGTATTTTCATTCAGTATTCATTGCTGATGCCGAATAGTCATTTAAAAACAATAAATACAATCAACATTTGATAATATTCAATAACAAATCAATACCTGTCAATTGTTTGTTTTTCGCGATTCGGAGTGAAAAAGTGACGAATCCGTATCGCGAAAAACAAAGAATTGACAGGTATTGATTTGTTATTGAATATTATCAAATGTTGATTGTATTTATTGTTTTTAAATGACTATTCGGCATCAGCAATGAATACTGAATGAAAATACGCAAACTTTAATCCATTGCATGCAGTACTTACCGAGAAATCGCAATTTATGTTTTTTGAAACATTGATTTTAGGTTATTTAAAAAATACTTTTTATATTTCTTTTTTCGTAATAATTATGTTGGACTGAAAAATACTTGAGGAATAAAAGTTTTATTTTGACAAGCTCTATCAGCTTATAATTTTTTTATTTTGAGTTTTTACAACTTTTTTTTTTACTTCAATTTTAGAAAGTGGACAATACAATAAATTGAACTTTTTTTTCATAATCGAAACCAAATGTAGTCTATCTATGTCTGCTTCTAGCTTCTCTACAATTTCACAAATTTTGATAACAAAAGTTTATGTATTTTGGACACAAACATGTAGAAACCTAAAATCAATAATATTATCTAATTTTGGAAGTATCACGTACCTTTAAAAACAGGGAGCTATTAAGGGGGTCTTCTATCTTCGCGCCAAAATTTCGAGCCTATTTTCAACGATGGTTTACGAAAAATCTACACATCATATTCAGGAACAGTTTTCCGTATTTTATGAGCAAACTCTTAGACTTAAAAAAACTACGTCAAAACAATTGTATTTTAAAAATCGCGACCTTGGAGCGTCTTTGACTGTGCCTCCGCAAAAACGTCACAGTCGACTTTATGGCACGATTTCGTCATTCCCGTTTCTTGAAACTAAAAAGCGAATAAATGTCTTTAATTTTTATCACGTTGGCCAGGTCAGGACACAAGCTTTCTGAAAAATATTTAAATCTTCCAAAATGGCAGACGTCTTAACCACCAAAAATTTGTTTTTGACTGTTTTTTTCGAGCTAAAAAAGGCTGCAAAAAATAATAAATTGGACACGACAAATTTTTCCGAAGATCCTATATACTTTTTATGAAGAAGCGTAGAACTTCATTGAAAAAAAGAAAGAATGTTCTAGATTAATTCAACCACAGTCAAAGAACGAAATTCTTTTAAATTTTATTGTATAGTTTTTGAAAAAATTATAGAAATGTAAATACTTCTTCTAAAAAGTGCTTCAGGTTTTAAAAGAGTTTGGATGGAATAATTTCTTTAGAATGAGATGAATACCTGCTATACAAGTCAAAGAAAAATTCTTGAACTGCGCTTAAAAGTTTTGTGAAATTTTTACTGGCACGATGCGCAGTTGTCAGTATCAGTTTTTTAGATACGCACAATTTGTATTACTTTGTAAATTGACATAAACTTTAGAAATTATGAAATTCTTATATTTAATATTTCAGAATTTAGTAATTAATTTATTAAAAATCTCATTATTTAAAAATGTAGAAGCATAATAATTCTTCAAACTTCTTTATTATATCAGGTGTACAAATAAGTTTCCCCCGTTTTTTTATCAAAAATTGGGCTTTTATTGTGAAAAAACGAAACCTTATATGTTTTATTCGAAGTATTGTTCATCGTATTGTTCTTCTTGCGCTTGGCACGAATCTTGATCCAAAAATGCTTCGAATTCGGCTTCTTTGTACATTTCGGCCTTCCGCTACGTTCTTTGTCTTCGATGTCAAATTCACCGTTCTTAAACTTTTGAAACAACTCCCCTTATGAAAATGAAGTATTGGTAAGTATTGGATCTAATACTTATTAATACTTCTTTTTCATAAGGGTCACAACAACTTCTCTCACTTAAGGCAGCTTTGCCATATGTTTCTACAAGCATTCGATGCGCCTCAGCTGCAGATTTCTTCAAATTGAAGAAGTAAATCAAAAGTTCCCGCAAATAACGCGTATTCGACTCAAAACTCGACATTTTCGCACACAAAAGAATATATTATACCGATAAAAATTCACTAATATTTCAAGGTTATGTTGTTGACAGATTTCCAACCATACGACAGTAATGTTTTACATCTGTCAATTTCAACCAAAACTTACTGGTGACGCCAACTTTTGTCAAATGGCGGAAACTTATTTGTACACCTGAGATAAAATTGTTCGTGAAACAAGGCGCAGCAATTTTATACATGGCCCTGCATTTTCTATGGATAAAATGTACCCAATATTTTTTGGGAAATATCGTAAGTGCTTCAGTAGCCATGCGGTTTAATTTATGAGGTTAGACTGCGTTATGCACACGGAGAAAAATAGTTGAAGTAATTTTACTCAACTTCCGATCAAATTTGAGACATATATGGACAAGTTAGAAGTTATTTATTATCATTATAATTATTTGTGATATATTAAATGTTCAAAAATGAATCAAAATTGAGTAAAACTCAGAAGTGTAGGGTGAAGTATGAAAGCGTGCACTAAAATTTTTTAAATATATATATTATTACTCGTAGTATAATTATAAAAAACCAGTCTTTAATTAAATCACAGAAATAGTAGAGCTTTCCGTTCATTCTACTCTACGCTTCAATCGAGAGTTGAGTAAATCGTGAATCTGCGCCTTGGGCACACATAAAATATTTTTAATTTGAAAAGCCTGTTGAATTTTCAGCATACCGATGTTCCAAGTTATTATATTTAATAATCAAAATCAATTAAAAACATACAAAATACATATACAACACAGAAAATAAAAAAAACCTTCTTTTAAATGTTTTTACACAAGATGCTTTTCGATAATAATGCAATTTTTTAATGTACATTTCAAACTTTAGTTTCATTAAACTTCATACGTAGTTATAATAAAAATGTATACTAAATATTAATTAATAATTATATTATATATATTAGGGTGTTTCACAAGAAACGTTTTTTTGTTTGTCCGCGGCCGTATCGCGAAAATTGGTTTCTGTAAGTGAGAAAATACTAACCTAATCTTTTCAGATTAAAAAAAAAAATGTAGAGGTCGCGAGCATCAATTTTATGTAAAAATTAAGATTTTTGTAGTTTTCGATTTTTTAAAAGCTTAAATATTAATTATAGAGAAGTATTCGATAGATGAAAATGGTCGATAATACATAGCACGAAACTGTCATTTTACAGCTGATTGAAAAAAAAAAATTGGTCCCGGTAGTGGTCACAAAAGGCATCATTTCGTAGTTACATAAAGAGATAAAGACACAATTGTATCCCTAAACATTTTTTATAAGGATTGAAAAAATTACGGAATCATCTCCGTAAAATAGGGACAAAACTGTTATGAAGATAAGAGGAAAAATTTTAAAACGAAGCACAAGAAAAAAAATATATAAATAGAAAAAAAAATTATTTGATAGTGCGGCTTTTAATGGATTCTTTATCATTGAATTACATCAAGTAATTAATAAACGCCATATTAAAATGTTCTTAGAGCATTAAATAATCATAGAAAACATATAAACATTTTACATTATCATAAAATAAGTCCTTTAATTATCGCAGATTTACTAGCTGAAGAAAATTGTAAACGTTCAAGTTTCAAATCCTTTTGTGAATCTCTTTCTTTTAATTCCCCTCTAGCACATGTTTGGAGCAAAATCCAAGGGTTCCGACATAGATTGCTTAAGGGCCAAAATGGCATAAACGATACACCGGTCTTTGAGGCCGTGTCACTTATGCTATTCGCGACTGAAAAAATTGAGAGGAGTATATTTTTGAAGTTCAAGATGTGCCCTTTCCGATGGTAAATACGAAATTGATCTTAAAAATTATTAATTATAACAAAATTCAGTTTAAAAAAAAAAAGCACGATTTTTTCGATCTTTTTTTTTGAAAGCGAGTTTTAAAAAGTTTCCTGGTTTCCTGGAAAGTACCGCAGTATTGAGAATTTTTTTCTTGAAAGCAATAGACTTCTAGCCAAAATGACCAAGAATAAAAAGTTCTTAAAATTGGTCAAAGAATACATACAAATTTTTTCGGGTTGATTTGAGCAATTTTTTTATTTTGCAAAAATTATGCTATTTGCAAAATTGAAAAGTTGCTCGAAACGTTTTGAAAAAATTCACACGTATTTTTTGAGTGATTCTAAGAACTTTTCATTCTTGGTAATTTTCTTGGTTTGTTCATATTTTCTAACAAAAAAAATCCTGAATTTACTCGTGAAAATTTTGTAATTCGGGCGCCATTTTGTAAAGACAAAAGTGAAAAATTAATCTCTGAACCACACCTTCTTAAAGTTCAGACATTTATTCCACCGGTTAAAAATTTTCCAGGTCGTTGACAGACCAGGAAACCTTTTAAAACTCGCTTTCAAAAAAAAAAAGATCGAAAAAATCGAGCTTCTTTTTTTTTAACTGAATTTTTTTATAATTAATAATTTTTTATATCAATTTCGTATTTACCGTCGGAAAGGGCACATCTTGAACTTCAAAAATATACTCCTCTCAATTTTTTCAGTCGCGAATAGCATAAGTTACACGGCCTCAAAGACCGGTGTATCGTTTATGCCATTTTGGCCCTTGAAGGGTTAAGGTAGTACTGTCGGTTCGTAGCTAATCAAATGAGTACTTTTTCTCATTTGCTTCACGTAGTATCTAAATTTGTCAACGTCGCCTAAAGAAAGCGACTATACATGTGTGCATAGCAGATGACTTCTTACGATACGTGAATGGCACGTGCTTCCACTTATTCTGCGACGTTGCCACATCTATTTAATCGCCGTCGGTTACTGGAGAAAAATTATATTCTTGCTTACTTAATTGGATTTTGCTACGCTTACACGTATCCAATTGAAATGCTTTAACTTGCAAAATGATGCTTATATTATCAATCAATGCACCAGTCATTTTTATTGAAATCTGAACAGTAGTTATGGCAGGATTTGTAAATGAACTCGGTTTCCCATAAGGTTAGGTGTTAATCGTCTCAAAATGCGATCACTAATTACTCCCTTCCCGTGTACCCTAGTTTCTCAAAAATTGAACTGAGTCATTTCTGGCTTAATTTTCACCAGTGATTTCAATTTTATCAATATCTGAACGGTATTTCCATTTACGACAGTACTACCTTAAGGTAGTTTTCATCCACGAAAATTAGACCTCAGGCAAAAATAGATAATTTTGCTTTCAATAATAGCAATATTATTAATGAAGGCCTATTTTGAAAGAGACAAGATTATTTTAGACGAAAAAAATATGAAACACAGAAAAATAATTTTATTAATAAATTTTATTTTTGACCCAACTTTTTTTCTTATCGCTTCTTACTTCTAAATCATGAATCATTTTTTCAGAGAAAAGATTTCCCACAACTTCACCGTTTCTGATTTTTAAAAATAAATTCTTTAATGACTGAAGCCATTAAAAAAACATTTTCCAAAACGAAATTTTTATAAACACATTGCTGAATTTGATAATAATTTATTCATTTTCGAAAATTGAAAATGTTCAAGTTGTAGGAAATCTTATTCTTGAAAAATTGATTTGTAATTTATTAGAATCGCATAATTTTTTAAAATTTGGTAAGAAGCAATAAGAAAAAAAGTTGGGGTAAAAATAAAATTTATTAATAAAATTATTTTTCTGTATTTCACATTTTTTCATGGAAATTAATCTTTTCTCTTCCAAAATAGCCCTTCAATAATAATATTGCTATTCTTGAAAGCAAAATTATCTATTTTTGCATGAGGTCTAATTTTTGTGGATCAACTACCTTGGAGAAGGTGGTTTCGAGAAAACGCGCTTTAAAGTTTTCGGTGTGTGGCTACGACCGCTTGACGCGGCTCCGCGCCCGCTGGGAACTACGAAACTATTCTCAGTACCACTTTCAAACTTCGGGATTATATTTTCAGATAGTATAGCTACAGATTGAAGCAAAAAAATCGATTTTTTGAAAGTTCCAGGTAGAGTGCCCCTTAAATCACAAGAAATAAACCGAAATGAAATGACCAAATCGCGCGCCCCAGACGCGCTTAAATTTGCGAGCGAAGCGAACTGCGCGAAGCGCGCAATAAGGATGTGCCCCGCGCCCTTGAAGATATCCGAGGATGTTTTTATGTTATTTTGACCACAGTGTTACGACCAAAACTTAATTCATTTGGGTTATAGCTTTGTCACGTCACAGATTAGATAAGATTAGAATCTTGTATGAAAGCGGCGGTAAATTTTCACCTCACGTACAAGTTGAATATTCGTTGAGTGCAGTAAAATGTCTCGAAATATTAGTTTTATTTTTATATTAATCTCCTTTCTTCCATTAGTTTTAAGTGAGTATTTTTACTAGTTTATAAATAGGTCATACTTACGCAATTATCATTTAATTCTAACATTTTATACTTTTGTACATTTTTATTATCACTGAGAAAGTATTAGTTATATGCAAAATCTGACTTTACAAACTCCCTGATCCTGAAAAGGATAAAGAACGAATTTATTAGCTAGTCATACCCAAGAAAATTTTTCAAAATTAATGCATAATTAAAATTGTTGAAAATTTTACCGAAAATTAATCAAATTTTTTTCAGTGTATTATTTGAAAAACTCATACATTTCAAAACAAATAATCTTTATTATATTTTTTAATTCAATAAAAATTAAGAAAATTGCATTATTTTAAAACTTGGAGAAATTGAAATTTACCTAAAAAATGAAAAAAATAGTATATTGAGCAACAAGTGCGAGAAGGCGCCAATTTCCTACGAGCGCGCAGGAAAAAATATTTCAGTAAAGTTAATAGAACTGTTAAAGAGTTTGGGATACAGCACCAAGAAAACAGTTTCTTTGAATCAAAGAAACATTTCTTTGATATACGGTCAAAGAAAACATTTCTTCGAAATGAAGAAAAATTTGTTGATTCCAAAACATTTTCTTCAACGTAAACAAATCTATTTCGTTGAATCAAAGAAAAATTTTTTGAATTAACAAAACTTTCTTTGATTTAAAGATATTTTTTCCTTGATCGTATGTCAAAGAGATGTTTCTCTGATTCAAAAAAAGTGTTTCCTCAGTGAGGCATTCACGGAACAGAGTTCTGGAAAATTTACAGAACTTTTCAGAATGAAATGTAGAACTCAATAATTTTTCCTGAATATTCCACATTTTATTTTGAACGTCCAGTAAATTTTCCAGAAGTCTGTTGCATAAATGCAAATCGACGCTGTCGCTATCTAAACCTATGGTATGTAGAACAAACAATCGATAGTGGGGAATTTATCATTTTGCGCATCCCTGGCGAAGGTATCAGATTGAAATTCATTCGGAGCGAATTAGAGCTATTTCGAGCTATTCCGGAATCTGTTTCCGAACTATTTCGAGCCGTACCGAACCAATCCGAAAAAATGTCTGTATCTCGTTTGATGAATAACATTTTTCCGATCATAACGTGACATGTTTGAAAACATATTTACTGTTCTATTGACCTAAAAATTACAGAATACTTATTACTTTCTTATTGTTTTGGCATAGGGTCAGTTTCTTCTTATTTCCTTTATTTAAAAATTATTGGTGGTATATATAGTAAAATAAAAAACGTAAAAAGGCCTCAGCCACATATGCAGGCTCTCTTCAGTGCCATAAATTAAAAGATTAATTCAAAATTCCTGTAAATTATTAAAATATAGGAAATAAAAAGTGACAAATTTCATTTTTTTATTACTAAATATACTCAAATGATATCGAGTAAAAAAGATAATATAGATATGGTAATAATTCATATCTCTGCAAAGCTATGCTTGCAAGAAATTTTGAATTAATCTTTTAATTTATGGCACTGAAGATGGCCCCCATACGTGGCTGAAAAGGTTTGCCTTTCTTTTTTACGTTTTTTATATTTTTATATATACCATTAATAATTTTCAAATAAAGAAAATAAGTAGAAACTGACCCTATGCAAGAACAAAAAGAAACCAATAAAAATTGTGTAATTTTTTTGTAATTTACAAACATGTCACGTTATAATGCAATAAAAGGCACATGCAATACTTTCAGTATATAGATTGAATTTCTCATTGTTCTGACTATTATTAGAACGTATGGAATTTGATAACATTTTTCAATTGTTATACTTAATGTCATGAATAGCAAAAAAATGTTCAAAGATTAGTTTAGTTTTCAAAACATCTCAGACTAAAACTAAATTAACAGAAAAATAACTTTCATTGTTTTATTACTGAATATACTCAAATAATATGGAGTAGAAAAGACAATATAGACATGAATAGTATATTACATTATTTTTTTTTTTTTTTGGGTGAGGAGGAAAAATGGCAAAATCTTTTATAGACGTTGTACGGGACTCTCCAAGGACGGGTCTAGGCATACCTGTTAAAACCAAAAAACCCCCTCTCTCGAACCAATAGACCACCCGCGGAACCGCCTTTCGGCTTTAAACTTCACGGGTGGTTGGTTCCATTAAAATCGCGTACAACTCTTCCGTCATCCGTTCACTCGGGACCTACACCCACGGCCACACGCCCACTAGGCGAACCGACTAACCGCGCCACCCAGGGGAGAAACACAACAGATTCCTACCCCGAACGACGCGGACAGCCAAATCCACCCGATACGCAGGACCGCAGGCGGAGGCCACGATGCGATTTCTACTGGCCCTCCCCGTTGTTTTGCTCCCGACGCCTATCAAGCTCTCTCGTCTTCATCACAAGTGTAACGAATGACTCGTCCAGAACCGTTCAGACTGGAGCATGAGAGGGACCATCGTGTCAGGAGAAGGTTCGGAACCCACCGCTTGACCGAGGACCTCCCTAGCCACACCCCATTTTGCGCAGATGAAGAGTGCGTGCTCTGCGTTATCCACCGGGAAATCGTAGTAGCAACACGTCTCCTCGTCTCTCTTCTTAAAGCGCCTCAGGTACGCGTTGAAACAGCCATGGTCCGAGAGCGTTTGCGCCAAATAAAAGCCGACTTCCCCGTGCTTTCTATTCAGCCAGGTGGCGAGCTCCCAGATCAGGCGGTAGGTCCATCTCCCTGTCTGCTCACCATGCCATCTCAACTGCCACTTCTTGACGAGTCTGCGCCTTCCATCCTTGCGGATGGCCTGCTTTGCGCAAGCGATTTCCTGCAGGTCAGCGCAGGTAAGCTCCTTACGAAGCTGAAAGGTCTCCTGCCTTTCCTCCGCCAATAAATCTATTGGCGGGACGCTCGCCAGGACCAACACAGCGCTCGTCGAGATAGTTCTATATGCTGAAACTATTCTCAGCGAGACAAGTCTCTGCGCCGAGAACAGCTTCTTCTGGATAGACTGGTTTTGCAAGGCATTGTAGAATGGACTACGCTCGCTACCAATCTTTTTTTCGCTTCCCTGGGTCCACCAATGTTTGGCATAAGCCGGACCAAGTTCGCTCCACATTGGATGGCTTTGGCAGCTGCGATCTTTAGGTGTTCGCCAAAGCTAAGCCTGCGATCCAGCTGCACCCCCAGGTACTTAATGCTTGTTTTCCACTCGACCTCATGATCTCCGAGAACGATCCTCGGGTATTGGAAGGATCTCCTGTCCGTAACGAGCAAAGACTCGGTTTTCTCAGGGGCCATTTTAAGGCCTCTGCTATCCAACCAGCGCTTTGCTCGCCACAGACTTTCATTGATCCTCAGCTCTAGGATTCCGACGTCAGCAGCGCACACGACAAGTGCGTCATCCGCGAAGCCGACGATGCTCGTTCCAGCAGGTAGGTCCATGCGCAGAAAGTCATCGTACATGACGTTCCAAACGAGTGGACCCACCCGCGACCCTTGAGGAGCGCCACATGTTAACTCTTCTTTAAGAGACCATTTGTCGCCCTCGTATATCACCCACCTGTCCCTCAGATAGTCATCTATCATTCGCAACAGGTATTCTGGAACCTTTTTCCGCATCATCGCCTCGATGCAGATGTCCCATCTCACGGTATTGAACGCATTGCGTATGTCAATGCTAATCAACGCACAGAATCCCTTACGCTTACCAGTTCCTTTTCTTGCATTTGTGGCGATGTTAACCACAGCTTGGATGGCGTCCACAGTGGACCTGCCTTTCCTGAATCCGAACTGGTTTTCCGGGAGCCCGTTCTCCCCGACCAAGAGAGCCTGAATCCGTTGTAGAATCAATTCCTCCAGAAGCTTCCCCATCGTATCCAATAAGCATATTGGTCTATACGACGAGGCAACCCCTAGAGGTTTGTTGCCCTTCCTCAGCAGGACCAATCTCTGCTTCTTCCAATCTGCGAAGAACCTCCCATTCCGAAGACAGGAGGTAAAGGCTTCTAGGAGGATCTCCGGGTATGCCCCGATCACCTCTTTGAGGATCTCGTTCGGCACCCCGTCGATACCCGGCGCTGTATTTGCCTTAAGCCTTCCACCCGCTCTCTTTAGTTTTTCGAGAGTGAAGAGTTCATCGCGCCGAACCACGCAGGAAATTCGGTCCTGTCTTTGGAACGGCTCCACGTGTGGGAACAAGCTTCGCACAATGTACTTGACTCGATCGGGATTATCCAGGCCCGGGGTCTTTCTTCTAGCCACCAATCTCTTGGTGACTATTTTGAAGGCGAGACCCCATGGGTCCTTCTCAAACAAACCGATCAAGTCTTTCCAGCATTGAAGTCGGCTTTTCTTTATGCCGCGCCTCAAAGCTGTTTTTGCCCCTTTCCATGCCTCGTGCAGCGTAGCATCCCCCTTCGAACGGGTGAATCTTCGCCGCGCTGCGAGGCATTCTCGACGTAGGGCTGCCAACTGGTCGTTCCACCAGTACATCGAACCCTTGGCTTGCCTGCGCTGACGGCGAGGCATCGAGTAGTCACAAGCCGCGACCAACTTCTGCCTCAGCAAGCACACAGCAGCTTTAAACGTCCCAGCAGGGCAGACCCAACCAAGCTCATTGATGAGCCTGGTGTCTTCGAGGTGTTCGCGAAGTCTTTCCCTGCTGAGTCGTCTCGTGTTCCAGGAGGGGCTCCTTCCTTCGCCGCCCCTACCCTTATCCACCGCTTGACACCCTTGTTCTAGAATAAATTCGATGCACCGGTGGTCACTCAAGATTATTACCTCGAGGACCGGCCAGTCGCTTATCCTTGAAGCAAGGCGAGGTGCGGCAATCGTGAGATCAATTATTGACCCCCCCCGCTCCTCGTCTGAACGTGAATTCCCCGCCCTGATTCAAGACGATCAGGTCGTTCCTAAAGACCATCCCGCCAAACAAGATTCCCCTGCTATCTAGGCGACCCTCACCCCACTCGGGCGACTTACTGTTGAAGTCACCCCCTATGAGGGGGGGAGGAGGCTCCCGGAGGCTTTCCTCTAAGAAGGGGAATCTGGGTCTCCAAGACATCGAAGGGATCGCCGGGGGTGAAGTAGCAGCTGTACACATGCACACCCGCCACCTTCACCCAAACGAACCCCGCGTCGGTCTCCAGGAAGTCCCCGACGCCCAAATCAGGGTTACAAACAACGATGCCGGCCCTCCTTGATGCATCCTGATACCAAGCATAGTTTTCGGACCACTTGTACTGCTCACTAATGAGCAGCACATCGGCCCCCTTCTCCTTGGCAGTCTGCATCAGGAGGTCCTGGGCATCCTTCCCCCTTCCGAGGTTGAGCTGCAGGAACTTCAATTCCTGCCTCTCAACCTCCGAAGCTCTTCCCGGAAGACCGGGCAGGAGCCGCTCCCTGACACATGGGCGACATCTTTGTAGCCCCTGTCTGCTGATGTCAGGCACCTTGGTGGCGCCTTACAACTCCTGTCCAAGTGTCCCGTGGCGCCGCAACTCCAACAGGCGTTTTTCCTGTCTGGGTTGCTGCAACCCCGGGACCCGTGGCCGTACCCAAGGCACCTGAAGCAGCGGGCGACTTCCACGTGCTCGCGAATGCGGCACGCAACCCACCCGATCCTCAATTTACCTAGCTGAAGCAGACGCCGCGCGTCTGCCTCATCTAGCCGGATCACTGCAGTCTTCACCCCACCAAAGCGGGTGAAGAGCCTGCAGGACCCGTCAAAAGCTGGTATGCCCAATGCCAAGCACAGGGCAGACACAACCTCCTCTGTTTCAACGGTCTCGTCGAGGTCCCTAATTTCGAGGGACCTCGTCGAGACCAGGGCCGAAATTTCTGCCCTCTCCCCGACCGCCCGGTCGAGCTCTTCGCGGAAGGCCGAAACGTTTCCCTCCTTTTTGAGGACCAGAAGGACTTTTTCCTTCCTGGTCCTCCAGATACGCAGGACCTCAAGTCCTGCCTTCCGGGGGTCGACTTTCGCCTTCATTTCCTTTAAGATGTCGGCGTAGGACTGGCCGTCCTTCGCCGACACCTTGATGGCGTCGCACGACCTGGGGGGGTGGAGCGCTTCGACTTAGGAGTGGCGGTGGTCCCCTGCGCTTTTTGCGCAGGGTCCTCCGGCCTTTTCTCCTTTTTTTCTTTCTTCTTTTTTCTTTTTTCATGTCCACATGCCAGTCCCCTTCTTTATTTGGGGGCTGGCTCGTGGCCATCTCAACATAAGAGGGCGAAGAGTCACCTTTTCCCCTCTCGGGAGTTTTTTCCAGAAGCCAAGAGAAGGACTCCGTCAAGGTACCAGTCCGAGGGGAGGACATTACAAGAGGCGAAACACAGCGATAGCAAACGAGTGTGAAGTTTGCTGCTCGAGCGAAGCGAGGGCTGCAGTCACACGAGTTGCATTCACTGTGTTTTGTTTCGAGAAATGTATACTATTTTTCATAGCAACTGTTTTGAGAATTTGATTTTCGGTACCTGTAAAGCGGGACGAAAGTGCGGTTTGCAACCCTACCTTTAAAGTTTCGCGCCTAGGGTTGAAAATCGCAGTTTCGTCCCACTTCGCAGGTACCAAAAATCAGATTTTCAAAAGAGGCGCTATGAAAAATGATTTATATCTCTGTAAAGCTTTGCTTGCAAATTTGAAATAAAATAGATTGTCCGAAAAACTGATATAAAAAATTTTTCCATTAAAAGTAAGCGCTTTCGTTCACTTGTACGAATCACCACAATCATCTCAAATTTCTCAACTATTAGGTGTACAACTTTGCTTCCGCCGTTTTTCTCAAAATTTGAGGCTTTATTCTTAAAAAGTGATTACCTATTTATGATTCAAAGTACTGTCCGTCACTAGCAACTACTTTTTTCCGTTTTTTGACAATTGTCGGATACTATCTCGAAAAAACGATGCATCTTCATGACCTCCCATTTCAGCGTTTCCAAGTATGTCTTAAGGGCATGTGATACTTAAGAAAAGTAGCAAATTCATATGAACAATTTGGTCCAGTTTCTACATGTTTCTGTCCAAAATACATAAAATGTTGTTTTCAAAATTCGAGAAATAGCTGAGAAGATAATAATAGACGTAGATGGACTACTTTTGGTTTTGATAATGGAAACAAATTTGAATGTATTTTGCTGAAAATGAACTTTTTTCAATTTCGAATCCAAAAGTGGCCTATTACGTCCGTTTTTATTTTTCTTAACATTTCCGAAAATTTGAAAACAATATTTTATGTACTTTGGACAAAAACATGTAGAAACGTAAAATATATACAATTTTCTAATGTCCTAAGTATCTCATACCCTTTACCGGTCTTGCGACATGTGGCCGAGTATTGTCACGCTTAAGGATAAATTTGTCGTGTCTCTCTTGGTACTGTGGCCATTTCTCCTTCAATATTCGACTCAAACGCATCGATTCCGTTCAATGCCGATCCCCTGTGATGGTTTCACTCGGTTTCAACAACTCATAGTACACCACACGGAGCTAGCCCCACCAAATGCAGAGCATAACCATGGCACCGTCAATATTCGGTCTGACCGTCGACGTGGAAGCATGTCCGAGCATTCCCCATGATTTTCTGCGCTTGGGATTATCGTAGTAAACCCATTTTTCATCACCGGTCACAATACCATCGTATTGTGACCGGCGACGGAAAGAAAGACCCCTTCCGATTCTGTCTTTGAAACAGCTGTTCACAAGAAATGAAGCGCCGTTCAACATCTCTCGGCTTCAACTCGCACGAGTCTTTAGCAAGTAATGCCTCCAATTCGAAATGTTTGTAAATTTTCTCTTTTCCACCGCAATGCCGGTCCTCGACAGTATTCGCAGAACATGGACGTAATTGGCCTTCACCACTGACCCGTGTGGATCCTCAAACAACCAAACGCGGCATATCGGTGTGTCCCCACTTTCTCGCTTCGATTTCACGCTGTCGGCTGTTGAGCCAAGATTGAGAATTCGCTGGTCAAAATGATGCTTCTGGAAGGCTTGCTTGCCACGTTTCTCAAGTCTAAAATATCGCGCCGTAATCACAGTTGCTCAATGATAGTTAGGTTTAAATTGCAACGTTGCATGATCTACGAGTCGGCCGCTGACATAGCATTGGTGACTATACGTATAGTCGTTTACATGCATACTACGAATTCTAAGTCAGTCGTGCACTAAAATTTTCACCATGCGGGCCCATGAAATTTGTTTAAAACAGCATTGCTCAAAGGCGCCCAACGGGACTCTACTATTTGTGCGTGAGTGGGACTTGGATCCAACCATAGACTTCACGATCGGCTGGTTCCGGTTTTAAGTCGCGAACGACTCTTCCGTCATCTGTTCGCCGGAGACCCTAGTCTATAGGCGCACTAAGTCGAGCTTCGGCGTCCCTGTATAGTGCCTGGTTGGCTCTTCTTGCAACTCCTGAGTGCGTCTTCGATTGCCTCGCCTTCCGTGGTGGGGGCAATGTACGTGACCTTTAGGACAAGGTGACGGACGGATCCACTCTCTCCAACGACTTCTCGAAAGGCAGAGTCTAGTATTCCTCTAGTATTCCTTCTTGTCTCTGCCTCCTTCCTGGTTTCCTAGAGACACCGTAAAAGACACCACTCCCTGGTGCCATGCAGCCCTCGGCATGGAGGTTATGTTTTCGGGACGGTCCCTGGAACATTGCCCGTGGCTAAAGCAGGTCCGGGCCGGGAATAAAAATAGTTACGAGAGTGATTGAGATGAGTGGTTTAGTAATTGTTTTTATGTAGGCGATAATGTAACCTATCCATTTTCGTACAAATCTTCTGCCATGAGGCGCTCCTGCATTCTTGACCTCTGTTTTCATCTTGCACTTTCCAAACGGCCGAGTAGTGCGCGCTGAAGGTTGGCTGTCACATCGTGTACATAGCTTTTGTTCATTGCATGGCAAACATTTTCAGAAAATTTTGAATAACATATAATTAAATTCATCGAAATTATTTCCATTCTTAAATGTTTCAATTTTTGAATAATTTAATATAACGGTTATAATAATTTATGTATATATGAGACATTTAATGCTGAATCGACAACTTTTAGACATTTACTCCGCCGACTTGCGATTAAATTTTAGAGTTTGATGAAAAGTCAAAGTTTTGAGTTGCCTTTTTGAAAAAACAAATTTGAACCCGCCATTTTTAATTGGAGAAAAATAATAGTATGAAATTAACTACCTCAAGAGCCTGGTACACAAGATTCGGCCTAGATCGAACTATTTTTTATTTTGAATTTTCAAAAAAATGCAATTTTAAACGAACGACTTTATAAGATTTCACTTCAATTGGACCACCTTTTGACTGTTGGCCAGATTTTTTCGAAAATCGGCCATTGTGGCTGTACTAATTTTAGATTTTACGTATGCTATTGTTCATTAAATATTATTCACGGTAGCTACGAAACGTATTATTAAAATTCTGATATTTATTGTTTTATCTCAGATGTTCAATCAGTTTATACTTCTGAAGGTGGTAGACAAGACCCAGAAATGATGCCGAAAAGTATCATTGACGTAAGTTTGTATCATTAATTTATTGTAAATATAAAAACATGAATAACGTTCTATTAATAATTTCTAATAACAGGCATTAGGTTCATTAAAATGAAAGCACACATTCTTATTACGTAATTTTTAATGTAGCTTCTAGATGGATCTGCCTCTGCAAATGGATTTAGTGTACAAAGACGTATTGAAAAAAAAATGACTAATACCAAAACGAATTCAGATGAAAGTAGTAAAAATGAAGAAATGGGACCTAAATATGAATGTTACAACAAATGCATAGTTCCGTGCCATAAAGCTCGAAGCATTAAAAAATGTTACTCGGTAATTTTCTCTAATTACTATTATACGAATAGTTCAGTCAAGTCGGAAAAAGAGGCGAAATCCCGGATAAACTCACAATCGCATTTGGCTTAATCGCTTCATTTTTGGTTACTTATGTACTATCTGGTTTTGTGACGCGAATTTCAGACCGAAACTCGAGCAAATTTATGGAGGAATGTGCCAAAAATAATATATTTGTGTGGATTCTCGCTCTCCTATGGATTTTAGCGAAAAAAACATAGAAAGGGAAAAGAAAGTAGACAAAATTATAAGAAAATAAAAAAAATGTCGTAGCACCTATACTTTCCAAGATACAGCATTTCGAAGAAACCTGTTTTTTTCGATTTTTGCCCGAAAATCGATACTTTTCAAAAAACCATCTATAATTGATATAATCGTTGGACCTTCGCCAAAATTGTCTACAGACGACTTAAGGTGGTTATATCGCGACTCAGTGAGTCATATAAGAGCGTAAAAAATATTCTTTATCTACATCGAATCTTTTGTGTTGTAAAATCCTAAAATTAATTAAGATTGACATTTGTGCCCGTTCCGCGATCTAAATGAGAATAATAAATAAATTAATGAAAAGATATCTCTCAACGGTTTGCGTATTCACAACCATATGACTTTCGAAAGAAGCAATGTGGCAACGTCGCACTCTCTCCACTCCTCTAGTCCGCCATGTTCAAGTGCACATGTATATAAATCTAACCTACTTTGCGGTTGTTGTCAAAATTGCAGAAATAATCAAGAAAACGGCTTTTCCATTTTTTGAGAAATAACAGTGAAAAACAATGTTTGAAAAACCAATAACTTTGAAATTTATGAAGATAGAAAATTGCTTTTTTTTCATTCTCTTGGGATTTTATATACTTTTAGCTATCCTCTTTTAGCCTTAAAATACATTTATTAGAGAACGCTCTAATTCCCAAAAACTAAACCAATTTTTCGTCATAAAAACAGGCAAAAAGGTGTCAATTTAGAGAGGTCATAGCTTCCGAACTATTGAACCTAGAGGGTTTTTCTTTAGCTTAAATTAAAGATAATTACGACTACTTTAAGTTATCTGTAGACAATTTTGACTTAGATCCAGTGATTATACAAATTCTAGATGGTTTTTTGAAAAGTAGCGATTTTCCGGCAAAAATCGAAAAAAAAACAGGTTTCTTCGGACTTTTCAATTTCTCATAATTTTGTCTGCTTTCATTTCCCTCTCTTTTTTCGCTAAAATTCATAGGAGAGCAACAATCCACACATATGTGATCTTTGGCACCTTCCTCCAAAAATTTTCCCAGGTTCCGGTCCGAAATTCTCGTCACAAAACCAGATGGTATATAAGTGACCCAAAATGAAGCGATTAAGCCAAAAAAATGCGGTTGTGAGTTGATACGGTGTACCATAAAATGACAACTTTACTGGCCTAGAAGTACTAACCCATTTGCTAATCATACTTTTATCATAATGGTCGTTTCATACGTGCCACAGTTACGGAATCAAGGACATTATCTAATTATTCCATAATTATAAGGCCAGGTCTCTTGTTCTGTAACTGAAGCATGTATAGTACGACTTTTTTTCACATCTAGACGAAAAAAAAGTTCATTAAAGCTTATGGAACTGTTCAAGAGTTGGGGGTAATGGCATTCGTAGAACGAACTTCTGGAAAATTCACTGAACTTTTCAAGATAAAATGCGGAACATGGAGGAAAAATTATTGAAAGTTCTAGATTTTACTCTGAAAAGCTCTGTAAATTGTTCAGAACTTTGTTCTGTAAATCCCTGTATCCCTGTATTGATTCTGTAGAATTTAAACTATTATGGAGGAGATTCATAACCTAATAAATACCTATTATTACTTCAACAGTTCTGTGCTGTTTGCTGTTATTGTTCTGCTCAGGAACGTCTAGATCGTCAAATAATGTCTAGTCCACTTCACGACAGTAGAACTTGTAAACCCAAAGACGATCGTCAAATTGTCTGAAATGATTTAATGCATCATGTGAAAAAGTCGACTTTTGCGTAAACACGTAGCCATCTGAGTCAATCTGGGTTTAAATATTATTTCGTAATCTAGATGATCATCAGAAGAATCTTCATATTTGTGGATCAAAATATATAGCTATATCCTGATTGAAGTCCAAAATTTTTTTCTTCCTGACATTATCCTTTTCCAATCATTCGGATCTGACTTAAGGTAGTAACGCAGAAACTTACCTGGTCAAGCAAGCGAATTTACGCATTTGACTATTGTGGTGTTTAGATGTGGCAATGTTGCGTAGCAGAACGAAAAGTATGCAAATATATCTGCACGGGAAAAAATATTTAAGGTAATTTTACTCAATTTGGGACATAAGTACAAGTTACAAGTTATTTAGTGTCACTGTAATTATTTGTGATATATTAAATGTTCAAATATGAATCAAAGTTGAGTAAAATTTAGAAGTGTAAATCGTGAATCGCAAAATTTATTCCACCATCTAAATCTATTCTATTTTTTAATATACATTTGAAAATTTAGTTTCATTAAACTTCATACGCATTGTCGCTCGTCACGCAATAACACTCATTGTGCGCCTAGGTACGTAATATACTATTATGTGACTTCGGCGCATATACGAGTTTTTATGCGTATACTCGAATCCAATCTGAAAAGGTCGAAAGTGCCGTGATTGCATTGTCGCGAGTCTCGTAATTTCCCGAATTGTGTGCATTGGCACGCATTCTATCTTATGTGACTTCGGTGCGGATACGAGTTTTTATGCGAACACTAGAATCTAATCTAGTATTGTAGTTGTTTAAGGCGCCAGTCATTACACTTGACATTTTGCGACTAGTCCCAGCCATTTTGATTTTATCGATCTTGTGTAGTAGTAGCTTGTTGTAATAGAACATGTGCAGTTCAAATGTACAAGGCTTTGTCAGTAGGGTGCTAACGCTGTACGAAGAACAAGAAGAATAAGAAGAAGATTCTGCTCCGCTGTAAGACTATATGCGCATGCGCAGTTCAATTTTTACATTATATTTCTCTGTAATGGAATACACAACATTCCGTTACTCTCAGCTGTAACGGAAAAACGATTTTCCGCGCCGGAGGCACATAAAATAGCATATGTGCCAATGCACACAATTCGGGTAATTACGAGACTCGCTTAAAATGCTTGCAGGACTGATCGCGCCTCGGCTTCGTCTCGGCTTCGATTTCCCGCGAGCATTTTCACTCGTCGCCTAATAACCCTCATTATGTGCCTAGGCACATAATAGACTATTATAAACCTCCGGCCCGTAAACTCGCTTTTACGCTACAGTTGAGAGTAGCGTATTGTTGTGTATTACGATACAAAGGAATGTAGTTTTTTTTAATTTTGTAAAAACTGTATTTTCAAATAAGACTCAGTGTTAAACGTTCGAAAAATAAAATTTTAATAACTTTTTTCTCACGTACCCTACATACACAAAAATTTAACTGAGTCATTTCTACACTAAAATCTACCTATATGTTAAATTTCGGTCAATTCTGAATGGTATTTCTCAGGTCTGGGTTACTACCTTAATCCAGGTTAATTTTCTCAAAGAGCTAAGAGAATCAATGATAAAATATTTTATCAACAAATAGGGGTGAAACGAAATTTCGGGTCCAATATTTTTTGTTGGGGTTATGTTTTTTATTTACACCAAACATATACAACACAAATATTCTCTCGAATATCCTTTATTTAACCCTTTCATCCCTGACCTCTGCAAAGAAAATCCTTATCTTTGGTCTGCCCACTTTATACGATAAAGCGGGCGTTTGCCTAAATAAGCTTGAAGTTTCAATAAAACTGAACATAAAAGCATCGTTGATAACGAACACATATATGGGTTCATAGTGTAATGACCCAATTAAGTGAAGGGAACTTTTAAAATAATAAAGTAATACATTTTATTATTTTAGGAGTTTATTTCCTCTAAGAAATTTTTAAAACATAACTATCAAAGCTCAAAGGGTCTAAGAATGGATTCCCAAGGCTCGCGCACTACATTATATATGCTCACGTTATTTCTACCCCTACTCTAGTGTCGTAGGGGCTACTGGGTCCTACTTATACATAGTTCAGTGACGACTCTTGCGAGAGACACTATTATTATTATTCGGTCTCCCAGACAGGTATGGGTAGGTGCCTAGGTCTGGAGTTAGATACTCCTTACACTATTGTGTGTGACCTATGTGGCCAAAACTGTGAGCTCTCAATCTGCTATCCCGCTGTGAGGTGGGATATTAGAAAGAGTTGAAAAGGGGTGGAGTGCTCTTGTAGGAATAATATCGCGTATTAGAATCATGATTTGATGACTGTAATTTCATTTTATCTTATTTTATTTTATTAGCTCTTATTTTTAAAGCAAGTAATATGTGGAACGTCCCGGAGAAGGATGGGTGTAATTGAGAAGTGGCTAAATAAAGAAGTCAGTTGATTTAAAAAAATTAAGAATGAGAGAAGTATAATGACTATTTGGGTAGGATAGAAAGAGTTCAATATTATATGGTGGGCAAATTTTTTGTTGAATGAGGGTTTCCTAGTTAGAAAAATTTGGGCAAGGCCGTATTAAATGGTTAATATCCTGAAAATCAACTCTAAAGAAGGCACATCCAGGGTCGTCTGTGAAATTTTTTCGGGCTATGCTGAACGCTGTATTATAGTAGTTGGCCTGCAATCTCGCGAGGATAGTGATAGTTGTTAAGGGTTTTTCAAAGATATTGAGGTAGGGTAGCCGCGCAGAAATCTGTTTGTGGAAGCTTGATGTCCATTAGTAAGCCCTCGTCTGTGTGGCCAACCTGGCCAAGTTGTCAGCTGTCTCGTTACCAGGTATGTCCTTATGACCTGGAATCCAGACTAATGAGATTGTAATATTTTGATTCATAGCCGTGTATAGAAGATTACGGATTTTCAGAATGAGATAGGATGTGGCAGATGAGGAGTTAATCTTCTGGTAAGTTTGGAGGACGTTTCAAGCATCAGAGAAAATTTGTGACAACCAAATCTTGTCCGAATTATATTGAATTTCTCCACAGATTGCGGAGGCTTCTGGTGTGTATATGGATGCATGTTTCGTGATTTGGAATTTGAATTTGTGAAAAGAGCGAAGGAAATATCCCTTGTCTATGTTAATAGAGGTCAGGTTGTTTTTAGTGATAAAGGGTGATCAATTTAGAGGTATAGGATTTTAAATTGAAATAAAACAACGAAAATTCAAATTGATAGGGCAATCTTTTTTATTTTTGTATAGAACCATTCACGACATTTATTTTTTAAAGATAACCCCTTTCAAATGTTGGCCGCAACTGCGCTTTAATTCATCCATCCGTAAACACCAATTTTGAATGACTCGCTCGAGGACTTCGGTCGGTATCTCGCTGATAACTTCAGTAATGTTGGCTTCCAATCCCTCAATAGTAGCTGGTTTATCCACAAAACATTTAGACTTTACATACCCCCACAAATAAAAGTCCAAAGGTGTGATATCACACGATCTTGGAGGCCAATCCACCGGTCCGAGACGAGAGATAAATTGCTCACCGTAACGACTACGCAGTAAATCCATTGTTTCACGGGCTGTATGACATCTAGCGCCGTCTTGTTGGAACCAAATTTCGTGGAGATTACGGGCTTCAATTTGCGGCGTCAAAAATCGCCCAAGTAGTGCCATAAGATAGGCCAAGTTGTTGAGATCGGCGCCGAATCGATTCTTCCGGGTCTTCGGCAAAACTCTCACTTACAGCCGCAATATTCTCTACAGTTCGGGCTGTACGTGGTCTAATCGGTCGAGTATCATCCAATAATGTTAAATTATTCTCGAGTTTGCCGATGGTATGCCGAATAGTGCGTTCGGTAGGACGATTGTGTACACCATAAATTGGCCTGAGCGCGCGATAAACACTTTTCACAGAGCGTCCATTTTCGTAATATAATTGTACGATTTGTAAACGTTGTTGAGGCTTAAGTCTTCCCATGATGAAATGTCAATAAAAACTGAATAAAATTGTGTATTTAGTTTGACAGTAGTCACGCGTGATATGTCAATAAAACCCTATTGGAAAAAGTACCTCCAATTTGATCACACTTTATAATGTAATTCATTCATTGTGGGGAGTATTGGGTGGTGGGCTAGTTGGGAAGATTTTATTTAAAATTAGTCTGCCAAAAGGTTCAATCGTGTTCAATCTCGCCTGCATAACAAGTATGGGGCTGGAGATGTTTCGTTAAGCGTTTGAATTATAGATGAATCTGCAAACATTCTGTAAAGGTTCAGTTGAAGCAAGTTCCGAATTAAGACATTGGGTATAAATTTATAGTAAGCGGCGCTTCTGTCCAGGAAGAGACAGGCAGTGAAGCGGTCAGTGGCTTGTGACAGATATATTTCCGAGGAGAGGATGGACAAGTTATCCACGCAGGAAAGATTTTTCCTGAAACCATACTGCGATAAAGGCAGTAGATTATTTCTCTACGCCTAGTAATATCTATAAATCTATTTATCCATTTATTTATTTATCTATTTCGGTAAAAGAAAAATTAAGAACTCATTCCAGGTACTTTAAAAAAGACCTGCGATAAAGATGTAATTATAGAAATGGAGAAGGTGTAGCATAGCTGCTCTGTCAAAATTTTTCATGGGTGTAAAATTGATTTTATGTGCCTCCGGCGCGGAAACTCGTTTTTCCGTTACAGCTGAAAGTAACGAAATGTTGTGTATTCCGTTACAGAGGAATATAATGTGAAACCGTTAGCGTTAGAACCCTACAGACAAAGCCTTGTACATTTGAACTGCGCATGCTCTATTACAACAAGCTACTACTACACAAGATCGATAAAATCAAAATGGCCGGGACTAGTCGCGAAATATCAAGTGTAATGACTAGCGCCGCAAACAACAACAATACTAGATTAGATTCGAGTGTACGCATAAAAACTCGTATCCACACCGAAGTCACATAAAATAGAATACGTGCCAATGCACACAATTCGGGAAATTACGAGACTCACGGCAATGCTCGCAGGACTGATTGCGCCTCGACTACGCCTCACCTGTGCCTTGGCTTCGATCTCCTGCGAGCACTGCCGTTCGTCACGCAATAACCATCATTGTGCGCCTAGTCACGTAATATACTATTATCAAGACTCGGTGAAGATACTACCTTGGCGCACTCGAGAGCCATGGATAGTTCATCGAAACTAAAGGGAGCAGTGAATAGGAGCTCTTTGTCAAAAGTACAAAGAATCAAATAGGTAGGACTGGTCTCAGTGTCAGTGCTGATGTCAACATCAAAGTCAGAGAGTGAAGTCTTATTTAGAAAGTTACTGAAGAGGTGGAATCTTAATGTTAGAAAAGTCATTTGACATAGCAAGGAAATTCTGGATGTACAGTCTGTTCAACAAGAGCGAGTCTTCGATTTTTCGAAAACTATTAGAGATTTTAATATGCCTTTTCGGCATGCTTTCCACTATTTTTTCAGCATGCTTTCCACTATTTTTTCAGCGTAGTCCGTTGGTAATTCTTGCCATATCTTCCTGATTTTTTGCGAGAGCTGTTTCAGGGTGAACACACGTTTTCCCGCAAGCTTCCTCTTTAAAACACTCCAGACATTTTCGATTGGATTTGGATCGGGGGACTGTGATGGCCAGTCCCAAGTTGTGATGACATTTTCTGTTTTCCAGGCGGTGCAAAGACGGCTACGATGTTTCGGGTCGTTATCTTCTTGTAAGATCCAATCGGCCGTATCGGCTCCAAACATTTTTGTAGCAGACCTTAGAAGACCACGTTCATATATTTGGAGCATTTCCTGAGCATTCAAGTTCTCGGTGAAGAGCTCTCAACACTCAAAACCGCGCTGCGAGAAGCATCCCCAAACCGTGTTTAACGGTTCGCTGAAGTAATCTACTGCCAACGGTAGACCAGGCATACTTTATGGGAACCCATGCCCAGAACGACACTTTATCAGAAAAAATGACATTCGACCAGTCACGGTCGAGATTTTCAGCAGCCCATGCCTTTCTTTCTTCCATATGGGTTTCTGAAAGCAGGGGTTTTTGCCTCGTGCTACGGTATCTTATATTCGATTTAGCCAGATGCTGTCGAATGGTGTTTATACTGATGTTGACTCTCTTTTCGGCTAGAATAGCCTTGGCCTCTCGTAACCGTAGAGTGGGGAGACGCTTGAACAGCTTTATGATCGCTTTATCCTACTTGCTCGTTGTTGCTCGCGATTTGCCTCTTTCAGGCAGATCGTCGACTGTTTTATTGGCTTTATAACGCTCAACCCACTTCTTCACGAACGATTTCGACTTTTTGATGTATTTAGCAGCGGCTGTATAGGACATAAGTGGTCCCTTTGGATGGGTACACAAGAAGACTGCTTCAAAACGTTTCGCGTACACAGAACTCATTATGACTCACGTCTGCTCTCTCGGACGATTCGAGCGCTACTGAATCGCCTTGGTAATTTCGCCGTAGTCCTTTGAATGTACTTTCATTTGAAAAAAAGTTCAAAAATCTCTAATAGTTTTCGAAAAATCGAGAACTCGCTCTTGTTGAACAGACTGTAGGTATTCATATGTTCCAAAGTTTCCAGATTGACAGGGCTAGCTGTGGCGGATGGTGGAGATAGCAGCCTATGCCGAAACCTACGAATCTTGGACCAAACGCTTGAGATTGAAGAGTTGAGAGGAAAGGACTTGCAAAAGGATTTGAAATTGGATGCTTTGATGGCCTTAAGCCTCTTGGTTATTTTAGCTTTGTGTTTTTGGTAATCCAAACACTTTTCATAATTGGGGCATGCTATATACTTCTAGAGTTTAGTCAATCTAATCCAAGTAAGTCTATTACATCCCTTGTTCCACTAAGGCGGTGAGCTTGGATACAGATTCCTGCAAGCCAGCTTCCTATCTAATTTCGGATCTGCTTTATAGAAGGTATCACCCCCATTATTGTAAAAGTGGTATTAGGAATCCGAAATGCTTTCAGGATTATTAAGTTTGGGGAGTTAATTATCGTCGTGGACGGACGAGAGATGCATTTTAAACATTGTCTAGTCTACTCTATTTAAATTATATTTATGAGAAAAGAATCTATGGTAAGAAAAAGGAATTCCAATAGAAAATTTTATTGGGAAGTGATCGCTGCCCATCTTGTCGGGCAACCCTAACATCTTGGAAATTAGTTGCAGGTTACTAGAGACTATGGTTAGATCGATTGCTGATTCGGCATTTCCAGGTCTTTGAAACAATGCCGAACTCCTGTTATTGATGATTATATATTGTAAATCCATGATTGTGTCATAAAGAATTTTTCCTGGTACGCATGCGAAATCACATCCCCATGATTGTTGTTACGAGTTGATATTCCCGCCGATGTATTAGGTGCGCAACTAAGATCTCGCCGTTTTTTTTATGAAAATGCAACTTTTTGTGAAAAAATGGTTACAAATAAATAATTCAAAGTATTCCCATCGTTAGCTACAACTTTTTCCCATCTTTCTGGTAGAACTCGAATGCCGTTACGGTAAAAATGTTCATCTTTTGAGGCTATCCACGAATCAAGCCATTTTTCGATGTCTTCATATGAGCGGAACTGCTGGTCAGCCAGACCATGTGCCATCGACCGGTACAAGTAATAATCAGACGGCGAAATATCTGGAGAATACGGCGGGTGGGGTAGAACTTCCCATTTGAGCGTTTCCAGGTAGGTTTTAACGGGTTTGGCAACGTGAGGACGAGCGTTTTCATGCTGTAGAATCAATTTTTTATTACCCGTCACGATACGATGAAGAAAACCCTTCCTTTTTTGCCGCTGAAGCAATTGTTCGCAGGTGACAAAACGACACTCAACGTACCTTGGCTTCAAATCATAAGGAACCCAAGTTCCGTGTTTTTCAATCATTCCCAACGCATGCATTCGCTTGGAAATGACTTGGCAAGTAACTCCTAATGCTGAAGCAAGCTTTTCTTGCGTTTGGCACGGACCTTAATCGAGCAATGCCTCTAATTCAGTATTTTCGAAGATTTTTGGCCTTCCTTCACGCGGACGGTTGTCAAGATCGAAATCAACGTCTTTAAAGCGACGGAACCAATCACGACACGTTGTTTCACTTAAAGCAGCATCTCTGTAAACTTTTTGGAGTTCTCGATGCGCTCCAGTCGCCGTTTCCTTCGAATGAAAGAAGAAAATCGACACTTCCCGCAAATGACGATTATTTGGCACAAAATCAGACGTAAAACGTCACTGCCGTAAGGTTGGACATCTATCAACAACATAACCTTAAAATATTAGTGGATTTTTATCAGTATAATATATTCTTTTGTGTGCAAAAATGCACAATAACAATGCTTAAATTGAATAGAATTTAAAAAATTAATTCCAATTAATACCTGATTTTTCCTTTGCTTCTTATTCTGATGGTGGTAAAAGAAAAAAAAACCAAATCCAATTCATCTATAATTCGTTCAAAATTATTTTTAAAAATTAGTTTCCAGAAAAAAGAATTAAAGGCAATTTCATACACTTATTGATTTAAGGAACTGGAATGAATCAAATAAACCTGTAATATATTCCTCTGAACGGAATATAACAATTGTAATTCAGGTATTCTTTGCAAGAACGTCACTGGAACGTTTCACAGAAACATTCAAAAAACATTGCATCGGTGTCCTGGTGTCCTGTTTTTTCCTTTGAAACACGCAAAATGTCCTGGGTTTAAAAAAACCAATTTTTTTCACGGTAAATCTTCTGTTTCTCTATAATCGCAGTTATATAGTTGTGTGTCTTAGCATAATACTGAACGCGACTTTATACAAAAGCGCACTCTATTCAACTTCTGGATTTAGTTTGTAAATTTTGCGCGACAAGCGCTAGTGTATAGAGGAAGAGAGTTAAGTTAGTGACCTTTTTTTTTAGGGTTTATATGAAAGGTGTTTGAGTGTCCTGATTTGTCGCCAGACCCATCTGGTAACCCTATCCCTGAACGTTTTAATGGAACCTTCCGAACGTCCAGGGAAGGTATTATACTATAGAGGCTAACTTCACTTTGTCGAACACTAATGGCTTTCATTGTATTGCATTGTCTTTCTAGTTTTGATTTATATGTTACGTTATTTCACTCTGTTGTGAAGATAATTTTAACACCAAGTTAATGATCTGTGAAGTTAAAGAAAATCTACTAAGATATGGCTATCTGGTCATTAATGTTTACACTAATGAAATTTTTTTTTTTTAAAGTATTTTTATAATTATAAACCATTATTGGATTCAATTTAGATTAACAAATTTTCAAATTGGTACTTCACTTTGCATAGAAATGTGGTTATAGCAGCGAAAATGCCGGCAAGGTAGGAATCTGCAGGTAATCCATGATCTTAATCCATTAAAAAGAAAAATTGTTTTCCTATCCGCACAATTTGTTCGTAATAAAATTCTACATTGTTTTTTAAAATTAATATTTTCCTATTTACATGAAAAAGACAATTCGAAGAACTAAAAAATAAATATTACTCATAAATACCTCTGTAAATACTAACAGAGTTTAACGGAATGGAAAGTTAAATATAATTATATATATATGTGACGCGCTTCGAGAAAAAGACCCTAAGCGTCCCAGCGATAATTTCAGAGGAGGAAGGAAAAAACAGACGAGCGGGCTAGACTTGGTTTCCGATATACTCGACTCTCTCTCACTCATACTATCTCGAAGCCAGCGTCAGTGTGTTCGGCCGCTTTCGGCAAGAAAAATAACTTGTAACTTTGTAACTTTGTCCCTCTTCCTATGTGGGGAAGAGAAGAGTATAGCTCAGGTTTGGAGGCGGGGAGCACTCGGTGCACAAAATTTGTATGTAACCTATCTGGCCATGGCCATGAGTCAAAAGACATAGGTAGATGAGAGTGGATAAGATCACTCAGGGTGGGGGAAAACCAAGGTATTAAGGATCGATGGCGGGATGGAGCGCATACCTGTTGAAAGAAAAATTTTTTCTGGCCAGGCTAGCCGCAAGATTGTAATGATTTGCTAGCAGTCTAGAAATTGTAACAATAAATTTGCGGTTTGCTTTAGATTTAGCATACCAGGGTCGAAAATGATGTGAGGGGTCAAAGAAAGTAGAAAAATAGTAGACACCCTACGTTCCTTTTTCGAGACCTGCTTCCATTGAGTTTTAACGCGAGAAAAGTGACCCTTAAGGGAAAGGGCCCAAATATCTGTGTGAGGGAGTTTAGTTTGAGTAGGGAGGCCCTCAGAAGAAGCCAATCTGGCCAGGTTATCTGCAGTTTCATTGCCTGGGATGCCCCTGTGACCAGGGAGCGAAACCAGAGCGATGGTAAGATCACACAGAGAAAATAGGATATTGACCCATAATATCTAGATATTGAGGCACAATGTCAGTAGCATTCAACTATGTGACAAACATTTAGATATTCTACTTCAATGCCTGTAGATATTGAAAAAAAGATATTAACCACCAGTATCTCAGATATTAAGCTTGATTATATCAGATATTAAAAATGAATATTCAAGATACTAAACTTCTGAATATCCTCGTTAGTAAACTTGAATTTCTGAGGTACTAAAGTTAAATATCTCAGATATTTAATATCAATATCAGGTATACTGAAAAGGTAAGTTATAGATGTTACAGCTCAATGTTTAAGATACTCAAAAAATTATTTTAAAGGTTATAAAATAACTACATATTCAGTTTTTAGAAAAAAGTCAAATTATATTTTATTATGTACATAAGTATATAGTAGATTTATATACATTGCTCTCATTTTCATTATTTGGCATGTCTAAAATAATTAAATGTTCTTGTTAGAAACTTAACCTTAACACTAAGGTTAGATTTCATTCTCGGCTATAAACTACATATAGAGAAAATATATAGCTTATATGTTTTACTTACTGCATCTCAAGTTAAAGTCCCGATCACTTTTATTCCATTAGAAACACTTATTAGAATCTAAGAAAACTTTAATAAACCTTCAAATTTATCTTTCCGGCACGCTGCAAGCATGTCAATCTTTGATTCACTTAGACTTCGATGAGCGCGAAAAAGTGATCACATGACCTTTACATATATGCGTGCGCACTTCATGCTTCAATATCTAAACTATTGAATCTGAATATCAAATGTTACTTCTCTGGAAAATCTTATATATTGAAAAAAAATATTTTAATATTGCGTGTTAATATCTAGATATTATGGATGAATATCTCCTATTTGAATATCTACTTTTCAATATCCATTTTTCTCCGTGCAGAGCAATGAACAATATATAGAAGGTTTCGAAGCTTAAGAAGCAAGAATGAAGGAGAGGACAGTGTTGGGAGACTAAGAGAAGCCTGCAATACACTCTTAGCATCAGAGAAAATAATGGAGAAAGGGATTTCTTCTTCAATGATATATTGGATAGATTCACAAATAGCCATAGTCTCCGCAGTAAATATGGATGCATGCTCAGTGACCCTAACTTGCATTTCCAAATCCAAAAAGGGGGTATAGATGGTAAAGCCCACTGGAGAATCGGTCTTCTTAGACCCATCAGTATGAAAATGTGTATAATTAGCATAATGACAGGAAATGAAGGAATTAAAAACAGATTCTGGGTTCGGACTATTGTCAATAGAGATACCGATGGATAAATCAACAGATGGCTGGAAGAACATGGATGGATATAGGAGAAGAAATTGTAAAGGTGTGGCAGAATTGAGGACTCTTGGTTTGTAGCCAACAAATCTTTGATAGATTTGAGCAGAAGGAAATTTTTTATTTGATCAAGTTTGGGTTCAGAATATCTAAGAATATTAGCAAGTCTATTAAGTATGGGAAAAATGGGATGACATACGGATTGGAAGGTTATAATAAAAAATTTATTAGACATTAATTGAAATCGAATTATAATGGGGAACTCGCTCAGTTCTGATTGCATGACTATGATTGGAGTAGATATACGATATCCCATAATAACTCTGAAAATTTTATTCTGAAGTTTGGTATATAGTTTGCTGTTTTTGCATATAGAAAGTACATGGCAACCATATTTGAAAGAACTGCGGCCAAGGGCCTGATAAAGAATCTGTAAACTTCGAGGATGCGAGCCCTGTTATGTACGAATAATCAAATTTAAAATATTAAATAAAAACATGAAAATTTAAGTATTCATTCCGTTGAGACTTCAAACTGCCAAATTTTAAGAATAAATAAAAATAAATAAAATAAATGAAAATTTGTTTAATTATTGGGACCTTGCTTTTGCTCTCCCCTCTGACTGAGGAGGCTATACCCTGTTTTTAAGAAAACCTCCTTTTATTTTTGGGAAAGAAAGCTTGAATGCAAGAAAATTTCCAATCCTATAATTTTAATATACGTATAAAAGAGAATATGCGAATATATATATATATATATATATATATATATATATAAATTAGAACGATACCTCATAAATAGTTTTCTTAACTCTACCAGTCCCAGGAGAGTGTGAGAGGGAGAGAGAAATTTTTCCCTTAGCTCCTGATTCATCCTAGACTGGGCAATGGTTTTCTGTTGGTTGTTGCAAAGAAACTTGAGTCTTGTTTGTGCACAATATACACAAATAATGTTTTGCCACTTTTGTTAATCTGGACTTCTAAGTTAGTCCGCCGAAGGTTGAAATGTATTTAAATATATTCAAAGGAAAATTTGCTTCCGTATAGATGAAGATTTGTTTTTTTCGTCCGCCCGACACGATTCCAAAAATAATTAAATATTCATTAGGTAAAAATTTTACGATTTTAAGCAACTAACGAATCGCGAAGGAACTGTCGATCTAGACCGCAGACAGGCACGATAAAAGAAAAGTATTTTCTTTATTATTCTGAAGTCTGGATCTAATCAAGACACTTAGAAGACTGCGAATTTGATTTTGCCTTGATCCGTTTTACTAGTTCATCACGAGGTGAGCATGGTAGGGTTTTTTTGATGATTAAGGAATTAATGATTGGGCAGAGGTAATAATGGCAGGGAGGATTTAGGAATTTGCACAAATGCTGATGTGGTTATTGCGCCATTTGCTGATTTTTAGAATGCAATTATTTCTCCCTTCTTTCTACACCTATCGTGAGAAAAGAAATGTGCTCATCAATTTTTAGTATTTGATGCATGCACAATTTTAGTTTCTAGTATATTTCAGAGTAAATCGAAATATATATATTTAATTAGTCTAGGCTTATAATCTTTAGGTGGATTAAAGCTTTAACATAATTATTTAAGTATTCAGGTGAGCCTTGGGTTTTAGTTACAAAAAGCACGTGGCTTTTGTGGCGGGAGGTCAGCTGACTAAAACATTTGAGCGAGGATAGGTATATGAGGAGGAGATGCGATTATGAGATGTATGCTAGCCTCGCGATGCACAGCAGAGCGCATCAAGATTTTCTAAAAGAGACCGATATTTTAGGCATGTGTATAGGCGAATGAAAGGAGTAATTGACGAACGACAGAAAGCCGTGGCGACAAACAGTGCATGGGTGTACGTGTACTAGATATCTCTCTCTCTCTTCCTCTCTCCTTCGTTCTCTTTTTCCTCTTCTATTCGTACATTCAATCGCAGTGATATAGTCGCGAGTCTGCTATTGCTCATTCTTTTTCCTATTCTATTCTTTCTCCGCTCATCCTAGTTCTTATATTATCGCTCTCACTTTACACTCATTCTTTGCTTTTCTCTCATTTCATACCTTTATAGTTCATAGCGATCAAGTGCCTATGCACTCTCGCTATCAATTAATCTAGTTTATAAAATATTAATGCACCTGAAAAACTTCATACTCCAGAGATACTGTACCCCCTTCCTTTTCGCCTCATGACAACCCAATTTCAAACCTCAATATTTTAAATAATGGTAAACTTACTTTAACTCCTCGTCCAGGTCAATCAAAGTCTGCAATTTACCTTACACTGGTTTCTTTTAACTTAAAACCACTCTCATCTTGGTCAACTTTAGTTGATCGAATGACTAGTGATCACTCTCCTATTTCAATTAATATTGGAATTCCATTTATTTTCTATCAATTTTTCTCTCATAAATATAATTTGAATAGGGTAGATTGCAGGGTCTTCAGGAGTGAACTATTGGCTATTCACGAGGAGAACGAGCTTCCCCTCTTATCTAATTCCTTAAGCATCTTGAATGCCTATCAAAAATTTGTAAAAGATATTGATGATGCCCTTCATAAGGCTGACGCCAGGTTGGATGTGAAACCATCTAGAAAACAATTATATCCATCTTCTCCCCCTTGGTGAAGCCAGGAATGTGATAGGTTGGTTAGGATTAGATTGGCTAAGCTGAAACATAATCTGGCTAAATCTTATTATGAAAGTTTCATAGACTATCAAAAATTTAGTGCACAAACTACTAAAAGACTCAAAATTATTAAGCGTTCAAGTTTCAAATCCTTTTGTGAATCTCTTTCTTTTAATTCCCCTCTAGCAAATGTTTGGAGCAAAATCCAAGGGTTCCGACATAGATTGCTTAAGGTAGTACTGTCGGTAAGTAGCTAATCAAATGAGTACTTTTTCTCATTTGCTTCACATAGTATTTAAATTTGTCAACGTCGCATAAGAAAGCGACTATAGATGTGTGTATAGCAGATGACTTCTTACGATACGTGAATGGCGCGCGCTTTCACTTATTCTGCGACGTTGCCACATCTATTTAATCGCCGTCGGTTACTGGAGAAAAATTATATTTTTGCTTACTTAATTGGATTTTGCTACGCTTACACGTATCCAATTGAGATGTTTCAACTTGCAAAATGATGCTTATATTATCAATCAATTATTTTATTATTTTTATAATAATTCTTAGGTTGCCACGGGAGGAGAAATAAGGCACTGAATAGAGTCTAATATGCAATTTAATTTTCAACTACTGATTCATTTGCAATCCTTCCTCACAAATCTTTGGTGATATTTCTTTCTTACAAAATCTAGAAAAATGGAGGGATTGCCCTATCTAATTAGATCTACCTTAGCCTAAAAGTGATATAAGATTCTTATTCTGGATTGTGCTAAAAACATATAAAAGGATTAATTATGAAATATAAATTTATTATAACGTTCAAATAAAAACCTAGACTTGTATCTGCAGATCGTCGTCGCCTGGATATTCGTTAAGCAGTAACAAGATTATAGGGTTTGATCCTATATAAATGTCTTTAATTCTAATCATTCATGCCCTACTCTTAAGATGTATGGAGGAAAATCTCCCAACCACTCGTGTGTAGCCGCAGCCTAGGATCCTCAAGCTTTCTTTTAAATGAATGATTTCTGCGTTTCAAATCACCCAATCTTCAATACTTTAGAACAACTGCATTGCACTACTAAATACAATCAAACACAATATAATTTAGATAAAGGGTTCTTTTTACTCAAGTCCTTTTTCAAACTAAAAGGATTTCGGGATACGGTTCTTAGCTCTACTATTCCTATATACTATCTCTGTCCTTATGAAGCGAAATTCTTCCAACCCACAATTGATCTATCCTCTGGTCTCATTTTTCAAAATAGTAGATCCCCTAATTTTACTTTCAACAATTTTATCACTAACGAATTTCCTAACTATATTCTCTTTTTTACTGATGGATCTAAACAACCGGATTCTCGAGCAGGAGCCGCATTATACTCCCCACATTTGGGTCTTGAAATTCAGTTTAAATTATCGGAGCATGCTTCTATTTATTCTGCGGAGACTATAGTTTTAGGAGAGGCAATACCGTACATTTTGGATCATAACATTTCAAACTCATTAATATGTTCCGACTCTAGAAATGTTTTGGAGGCCACCATTAGGTCTAACCCCTCTTCTCTCACTTCTCATTTAATTTTCAAAATTCGTAATCTTTTATACTTAGCGAACCAGAACAAACACAATATTTCGTTGATTTGGATTCCAGGCCATATAGGAGTGGATGGTAACGAAATTGTGGACTCTCTGGCTAAAAATGCAACTACTGATGGTCAAATCGTAGAATTTCCTCTTGCACACACGGATGTTTGGGCCTCCATCCATCTGCTTCAAAATAATTCAACTATAAGTAAGTGGCTTAAGGTGTCTGAGACCAGGAATGTGGGTCGCTATTACTTTGAAAAAATTTTTAATTCAGATAAAATAAATAAACCATGGTTTTCTAAAGTAGACCTGTGCAGAAGTTTTATTGTCACTATTTCTAGATTACGAGCTAATCATTAGAGCCTAGCGGCTAGTTTGTCTAGAAAAAATCTCATTGATTCTAATGAGTGTCCCCATTGCGGATTTTCTGGTGAGGATATCAACCACGTCTTGTGGTCTTGACCTAATTATTCTGATTCTCTCAAAATTTTAGAGGCCTCCCTAATTAAAATCAAATGTTTTACACCTTACTCTATATAACCTTTTTTATATAATCCTGTAAGCAAACCTGTCTCCTTCATCTTAAAATTTTTAAAAGAAAACAATTTACTGATATAATCATTTATTAGTTTTATGTTCAATTATACTCATATTTGAACCTTTTCGTTTTATACTATTTTTGTGTTTTGCATCATATTTCAAATAAACATTCACCTACTTGGCCCGCCTGGCGTTAAAATTAGGAAACGCTTATAGACATTCTTTTCACATATCTTGTGAAAGCTAGCCAACCCTGAAGCTCCATCTCTAATAGACATGGCCAAATAGGTCGCATACTCTTAGAGTTCTAAATTTCTCGGACATTTAAAATCCGGTCACGTTGTCGTGACTGTGACCGTCATTTTAAGACAGCTTGAGAATTTACAGAGAATTTAAGAGAATTTTACCATACCTTCACCAAAATTTTCTGTATAATTAAACCTTATAATATTGTAAATTCATTTCTAAACACTATGAATTGCAATAGTGAAGATTTCATAAAAATAAATTACGAAAAATGTCAAGTTTTATCGGAATCCAATATCAAAAAAAATTTTTTTATAGCCATTATATTAAATTCAAACGTAAAGAACAAGTGATTCAAGTTTTCTTCACACAAATTACGCTTTAATTTAAATAATTGTTTGACAGTTTCGGGACAGTTTATGCACTTTTTTAAGTGCTCTATTTGTCGAGTGGCATGCTTTCTGTACATCTGATCACAGTATTTGCACTTGAAAGAAGCTTTATTTTGTTTATCAATAATTTTTATAAAATAATTCCAAACTATATTCTTTTTTTCCCCATTTTTATTGCACACGTTACACGAACTTCCAGAACAAAGCATTTATCAAAAACAATTGAAAGCTTGAACCGTTACGGAAAAATATTTTTAAACTCTCGAAGACCACATTCATCAGAGAAATTCTCAGTCATATTCTCGTGCTCCCAGACATATTCTCGGTTACATAAACTCTTTAGAACTCTACATACTCTTGTCTCTTAGCATGGAGACCATGGGGGTGAAGCTGTTATGGGCACTTCCGGTAACAAGCTGTGAATTTCCTTACCAGGCATCCCAGGGACCTTTCTAGAGAATTCAGGTCCGTCGAGTTTGAGATTACTGGTAATATTATAGCCGCTAGTATGGTAGCAGTGAGCACGGTGAGCGCAGTGAGTTTGAAGTAGAACATCCTACATCTTCGGTATGGTGCGGTGGTCAGCGGGGTGAAGTTTAAGAAATTATACTTCGGTGCCATCAGGCGTAAGCTCAAAACAGGATCAAAGTATAGTGGGATTCTTTGACGATCCACCGAGGTGAACGGTTGGCAAGCGAACTTTTTTCTTGAATAATAGTTAGCTCAGGAGTGTTTCACTTTAAAAGAGTTTTTACCTTTTGTCTTTTGTTTTGTTTTTAATTGAAGTGAAAGTTTACTGGTTTCTAATAAGACCAAGTAGGTGATAATTAAGGCCTTCTAGGCCATAGTTGCCCATTATGGCGCAACAAGAAATTCGCTGCGACGAAGAAGTTATGGACTCGTCTCCTTCTTCTCCTTTGGATGCAGAGATCATAAAAGAAACTCTATCAAATTTTAGTGAAGAGACGGGTTTCCTTTCTCAAACCTCCCTAGATTCCGTCCCTCACCCTCGTAATCCTAACCTCGTACCCAATCCTAACCTGGAATCCACAAATAGAAAGAGAGGTGCTTCAAATATTTCTGACCCTTCCAGTTCGAAACCTAATAAACTCCCTAATATTAGAGAGGCCTTTATCGATGCTGCTCACGATAACCTACTAAATAATCGGTACTCGGTTCATAATAAAGGACCATATGTCATTTCTGTCCAGGCTACCAACGGCGGTTCATGTAAACATGCTTTATCGATGGGGATAATTCTCCATTCCACCTTCCCTGGTCTCATAAAAAAAATTGAAAAATAAGATAGAGCAAGAGTCACAGTGGAATGTTTTGATGGTAAGTCAGCTGATAAAATTGTTACCTCTAAAGATGTTCTCTCTAAGTTCAACCTAGAAGCTTTTATTCCTAATTTTCGGGTTTCTCGTGAGGGGATTATCCGCAATATTCCACTTGACATATCCACGGAAGATATTATCAGATTCTCAGCTACAAGTCTCAAATGCCCTATCATGGGAGCACGACGTTTTGTTCACAAAAATGAAAAAGGAGAGAAAGTCCCTTCCACTACAGTTCAAATAAAATTTGAAGGACAGGAGATTGCAGATTTCATCGATCTTTTTCATATGAGAATCAAGGTAGACCCATACATTACACAACCTAAACTATGTTATTCTTGTTCTAGGTTTGGTCATGTGGCAAACCAATGCAAAAACCCTCGCTGCCGCTTCTGTGGATCGCCTCCCCATGAGAAGGATCAGGTTTGTCCACAAATTAATGGACCATATACTTGTTTGAATTGTAAAGGCTCTCATCTTGTTTCAGATAAAAACTGCCCGGTCTTTAAAGAGCAATCCACTATTAGAAAAATGGCGGCCTTAGGAACATTCCTATTAAAGAGGCTTCTCAGTTATCCCATCAAGAAAGAAGGCAGTCTGGGACCAACAATACCCCATTTGAACCTAACTATCTGTATAATAAAAAAACTATCCTGTATAACAGCTCAGCCTTCTCCCAGATTTGATTATTCTAACTTTCCTGGTCTGGGGGAGGTCGATTTTGACTCCCCATTGGGAAATCCTTGCCTTTCAGATGTGCCATCATATGCCGGTATGGCTTCTTCCAATCCCAAATCCCCCATGAAATCCCCTCATAAACAAAATCACAATTCACGTGCTACAATACAAAAAACCCGTCAACGGCTTGGTTTTACTTCTGGCGGACTCCCTTTACAACCACCAAATCTTGAACTACAAAATTTGTCCCTCAACACTGTTTCTCAGCCCAATTCGGGAATCTTGCACCGTAATCCTCATCTCTTAACTAACTCGAATCAGAATCACACCCGTCCTTCATTCTTTAGAGATACTGAACCCCCTTCCTCTTCGTTGCATGATAACCATAAGTCTCTCACCCCTCAGTTGGCTCAATCCTTTTCACAAATAATGTTATTAATGATGCATCTCTTAAATCAACTTACCCCATTGCTATCTATGGTCGGCCAATATAATCCCACAATTTGAATTTGAACTTCATTTCCATTTTGACAGAATCCTGTCACATTACCCATTTGACCTGCTGTTTTGCCCCCTATTCTTTGAATCTTGTCCTTCTTATCCATATATACCTTTAAAACCCTTATTATGGCAAGAGGAAAATATTTAAATATTCTAGAGTGGAATTGTCGCAGTGTCAACAATAAAAGGGGCCCTCTAGAAAAAATTTCCAATGGCTTTGACATTATTCTGTTAAATGAAACTTGGTTGAAACCTCATTCAAAATTTCATCTTTGTAATTTCAACATTATTAGGAAGGACCGACTATCTCGACAGGGAGGAGGACTACTGATTGCATTGAGGAACGACATCCCCTTCAAACAAGTGGACCTAAACACAAACTTTAACGATAAACTTGAATTGCTAGCAATAACTATTCCGACAGAACTTGGTCAAATATTGGTCATTAATGTTTATAGAAATCCTCGTACCCCTGCCCATGACATTGATTGGTCTTTCTTCTTTAACTCTCTGTCAACCTTTTCCTACATTCTCATTGGGGGTGACCTCAACTCTCATCATCAGTCTTGGGGTTGTGATCATGCTTGCCCTTCAGGGATCGCCCTTTCAGTTGCCATTTCAAATTCTAACCTTAATATATTAAATAATGGCAAACCCACTTTAACTCCTCGTCCAGGTCAATCAAATACAGCAATCGACCTTACATTGGTTTCTTTTAACTTAAAACCACTCTCATCTTCGTCAACTTTAGTTGATCGAATGACTAGTGATCACTCTCCTATTTCAATTAATATTGGAATCCCATTTTATTTTCTATTAATTTTTTCTCTCATAAATATAATTTGAACAGGGTAGATTGGAGGGTCTTCAGGAGTGAACTGTTGGCTGTTCATGAGGAGAACGAGCTTCCCCTCTTATCTAATTCCTTAAGCATCTTGGATGCCTATCAGAAATTTGTTAAGGACATTGATGATGCCCTTCATAAGGCTGACCCCAGATTAGACAGGAAACCATCTAGGAAAAAATTTTACCCCTCTTCCCCCCCCCCCCTGGTGGAACCAGGAGTGCGACAGGTTGGTTAGGATTAGACTGGCTAAGCTGAAACATTACCTGGCTAAATCTGATTATGAAAGTTTTATTGATTACCAAAAATTTAGTGCACAAACCACTAAAAGGATCAAAATCATTAAGCATTCAAATTTCAAAGCCTTTTGCGAATCTCTTTCCTTTAATTCTCCGTTAACTAACGTTTGGAACAAGATCCAGGGGTTCAGACATAGATTACTTAATCCACCTTCGATCACAACGTGCCCTCTTAATCAGGAAGTCTTGGAGGACATGGATGCTTACATTCACAGCTTCTTGGAAATGTCTAATGACTTTTCTGGTTTGGATATTCCTTCTCTTACAGAAACGAATGTTGATGATCTCCTCAACTCCCCTGTACGTTTACCTCCTGTCGTCTCTAATTCTGACCATGCTCATGACCTTTTTTATCCCCCCTTCACTTTGGATGAACTAAAATACACTTTACGTAATGTCAAATCTAAATCTTCACCAGGCATGGACAGGGTGAACTTTGAGGTGATTCTTCACCTCCCGGAATCATCTTTGAGTCGCTTACTGCTTATACTGAATGCTATCTTTGAGGGACATCTCTTTCCTGATTCCTGATTTTCTTATATTTCTCCTACCTAAAACCACCCGCAGGAAATTTAGACCTATAGCCCTAGCTTCTTGTTTTTTAAAGATTTTAGAAAAACTCATCTTGTACAGATTGAACCATTGGATAGAGAATAATAACATTCTTTCCCCTTTCCAATATGGCTTTAGGAAAAACGGGTCTTGTGCCGATAATTTGGGTATTCTTTCTTCTGATTTACATCTATCTCTGGCAACTAACCGTATTACAGCAGCTCTTTTCCTGGATGTAAGCGCTGCCTATGACAATGTCATTCCTTCAATCCTGGCTCAGGACCTTCTCCACCTCGGCTTACCTCCAAAAATCTGTAAATTTATTCATAATCTCACAAGCGAACGATATATTTCCTTTAGAATTAATGGACACAATAAAGGTCCTTTCTGTCTGAGAAAGGGTCTTCCGCAGGGATGCATCCTTAGCCCTGTTCTTTATACAATTTACACACGTAATGCACATTCGGTGCTTTCCCCTGGCTGTAAAATTTTAGAATTTGCTGATGACATTGTCATTTATTTTTCAGGTGACAAAATTCAGGAATGTATTTCCACTCTTCAGAGAAACCTGGCGAATCTAAATGATTTCTTCAGGCAGATAGGTCTTTCAATTTCTCCTTCGAAGTCTAAACTAGTTGTTTTCCCGGTTGCATTCAATGAGCTGCCGGATGATCTTGTGATCACTATAGATGATCAATTTATTTATCCATCAGAAGACACAAAATTCCTAGGTCTCTACTTTCATTGTACTTTATCTTGGAACTCACACTTTTCGAACTTAATTTCTCGAGGCCAACAAGTCCTCAATATAATTAAATACTTATGTGGTACTTGGTGGGGGTCTCACCCTCGTATCTTGTCGTTACTGTTTCGCTCATTGGCAAGAAGCTTTCTGGAGTATGGCTGTCATGCATTATCTATTTTCAAAGAAGACAAACTTTTTACTAAACTTACAAAACTACACAATAAATTCTTGCTAACCATCTTGGGTTTTAGAATCTCTACTCCCATAGTGGTTATGCAGGCGGAATTGGGGGAGTTGCCACTCATAGACAGATTCCAATTACTTTCCGATAAATTCCTGATCAAATGTTTCTGTGTTTTAAATCACCCAGTCTTCAATACTTTAGAACAACTGTATTACACTACTAAATACAATCAAACACAATATAATTTAGATAAAGGGTTCCTTTTGCTTAAGTCCTTTTTTAAGCTAAAGGGATTTCGGGAAAAAGTTCTTAGCTCTACTATTCCTATATATTATCTCTGTCCCTATGAAGTGAAATTTTTCCAACCCACAATTGATCTATCCTCTGGTCTCATTTTTCAAAATAGTAGATCCCCTAACTTTACTTTTAACAATTTTATCACTAACGAATTTCCTAATCATATTCTCTTGTTTACTGATAGATCTAAACAGCCAGATTCTCGAGCAGGAGCCGCATTATACTCCCCACATTTAAGTCTTGAAATTCAATTTAAATTATCGGAACACGCCTCTATTTATTCTGCGGAGGCTATAGCTATAGGAGAGGCAATACAGTACATTCTAGATCATAACATTTCAAACTCATTAATATGCTCCGACTCTAGAAGTGTTTTGGAGGCGACCTTTAGATCTAACCCCTCCTCTCTCACTTCTCATTTAATTTTCAAAATCCGTAATCTTTTATACTTAGCAAACCAGAACAAACTCAATATTTCGTTGAAATGGGAATCCTGGTCATATAGGAATAGATGGTAATGAAGTTGTAGACTCTCTGGCTAAAAATGCAACTATTGATGGCCAAATCATGGAATTTTCTCTCGCACACACAGATGTTTGGTCCTCCACGCATCTGCTTCAACATAACTCAACTGTAGGTAAATGGCTTGAGGTATCTGAGACCAGGAGTGTGGGTCGCTATTATTTTAAAAATTTTTTTAATCCAGATAAATCAAATAAACTATGGTTTTCTAAATTAAACCTGGACAGGAGTTTCATTGTTACTATTTTTAGATTACGAGCTAACCATTATAGTCTAGCGGCCAGTTGGGCAAGAAAAAATTTTATTGAATCTGATGAGTGTCCCCATTGTGGATTCCCCGGTGAGGACATTAATCATGTCTTGTGGGCTTGCCCTAATTACTCCGACTCTCGTAAAGTCTTAGAGGCCTCCTTAATAAAAATCAAATGTTTCCCGCCGTACTCTATAGAACCTTTTTTATATAATCCTGCAAGTAAACCCGTCTCCTATATCTTAAGATTTTTTAAGGAGAACAAGTTACTCATATAAACAATTATTAGTTTCGTATTCAGTCATATTCATACTTGTATCCTTCGTTTTATATTGTATTTGCATTTTGCATTCTCTTTTAAACACAGATCCACCTACTTGGCCCGCCTGGCGTTAAAATTAAGAAACGCCTATAGACATTCCTTTTCAAATATCTTGTGAAAAGTTAACCAACCCTGAGGCTCCATCTCTAATAGACATGGCCAAATAGGTCGCTTATTCTCAGCAAGGAGATTGTACACTCTCCGGACCTAGGCTATCACTTCTCCTCCCTGCTTTCAATTGGGAGTGACAAAGAAAGAAAGAAAGAAAGAAGGACACACTGCACTCAACGGTTCTACCAATATAGGTGATCATCCGTAAGGATTTCCCCCCCGGACGTGTCCTCATTTAGGGCTGTTTAGGGCTTGTGTGAGTTGTCCTACAGAATTTTCGACTTTGTCCGGATTTTTCAAATGATACATTTTTATTTTTTAATCAACTTTTGGATATTTTTTTTGTACAAAATTCTATCATTCAATCAATCCCATCTAACGATTTCTTCGTCAATTCACAAGCCTCGACAACTCAAAAATAATCTTTCAACTCAATAGATTATTAATTAAAATGCATCAGGGTTCAAAAATAAATATATAAGATGTCAAGCGTTGATAACATTTAATAAAATATTCACTTTTCTGCCCTATCTTGTCCTCTTTTTCAAACTTTTCTGTCCAACTTTGTCCTCCTTTTTAAATAATTTTTTGTCCTACTTTTCGAAAATCAATTATGGTCACCCTATACCAGTAGGATAATTCATAATGAAAATTTGATGAAATTTGATTCAGAGTGAGATATAGGTTTGAAAATGATCCAGTTAAATTTTTGTGAATCAAGGTTGCTTTATATAGCAAATATCAGTAATTTAGGTTTTTTAAATTTAACATACATTCTTATGGGAAAATGTGATTTGGCGTATATATTTTCATGCATCTAATGATATATGAAACTTATACCCAATTATTTATACTATTAAAAGAATATCTGAGGATTATTTTTTGACTTTTAATTTAAGCCTTAGTTGCTACTAAACACATGAAAAATTCAATTCATTATAAAAATTGGCAAATTTTTGCTTCGGCTGCTATAAACTAATTATATTTTAACTTTACTTAACTATTAAGTTACAAATTATTTACCGTTGAAGCAAATTAAATTCAAATTGTATGATTTGAATTTTAACCTTGTTTGATGAAAAATTGGTTAACATTTTGTTTTTCATAAAAGGTTTATTAACTTAATTAATTTACATCAAATTCGAAACACACATATATAAATATATATATTTATATATCAAACAGATAAACTTCAAAGTAATGAGATTGGTTTACAATTTATTTATTTACCAAGGACTTCGCCTATCAAATACTAGCGATTTACATTATTTATATAACATATGGTAAAAAAGTATAAAACTCTTACTTTATAATTTGTGATCTGTAATGTCATGAGTTAATATTGCTCTTAAAATCTATTGCCATCATAACTTTTTCGTTGACGACAATGATACTCCTAATTTCACTTCTTTCAAATACTCAGGTATTTATATAAACATTCCACAAAAACAGGGTTTATTACAAGACCGAGTCCCTCGCTTCCTTTGTATATCAAAGGAGCCGGATCGATGTAAGACCCTTTTATTACTGCACAAAGAGTGCGATATTTCAGGAGTTATCTACATCAATTTATCATTTATTCCTGAAATTTTTAGAACCTGCATCGCTAATCTGAAATACATTTATCTTAATACATGACGCATAAAGAGCCTCGCAACAGTTCTGACAACTTGAAGTGCACCTACCAACGAGGATTGTTAAGTCCATTAAAATTTGAAGTTCATAAACGTATTTCAAAGACCATCTCGATGCACATTTCCATGGCCTAAAGCAGGGGCCCTCAAATCAAGGCATGCGGGGCACGCGTCTCACAATTATTAACATGAATTTATTTTTAGAAAAATAATTTATCCCCTTTCTCATACACATCTCCCCTTTTACACATATAATTTAATTTAATCTATGTATAATATATACACAGACGGTCTTCAATTTTTAAGCAGCCTGACAGCTACAAATCCAAAATAAAATTAATAAAAAAACATCTTGATTTTAAAAAATATAATCAAGTTTTGATGGAAAAAAACGTGATGTATAAATAAATGCTGCCACATGCAATACAACTTGGAAATTTTGAATCCTTCGCTAAGCATAAAAAATCAAATAAAATGACATATACGTATAATATATACATTGATTGAATCTGTTAGCGCAGATCGTGACCCGTTGTATAAAAATTCATGAGGACCCCTAAGTCTAAGAAGCCTTAAAATACTCTTTTTAATATCATGTACTTCACGCGAGAACAATATTCTTCCCAAGCGAGTCCGTATCGTTGCTGGCAGCGATTGCTGTCCCTTTTGGCGCGGTACATCAGCAATAGAGTTAAAAAAATTGCATTATAATAGGGCAAAATATCCCTCACAAAACTCAATCCAGCCATGGACCAGTGGAGAATGATGTCGCCCAAGTAATTTGGATGTCGTACGTGCCCCCATAATCCGGACACTATCAGTCTTTTTCCTCGCACAGTTGGTATCGTTTCCAATCCTGAAAGAAGGGAAATCAAATGTTAAGAAAACAATATTTAATTTGAAAAATTTTAATTCCAGATGTAATTTATACTAACGAGCTAAACTTGGAGCTAGTGGATTTCTTCTAAATTCGTCCTTTTGAGAATTAGAATATCTGTAGAGTCCATAACCAATGAAAAAGCACACGACGATCAGAGCCAAAATATATGGAGAATGAGGAATCCTAAAAATTTTGTTTAAATTAGTCTCGTTTAATGAATAAAATCATATATATAAATCAATCTGGTAATCTTACTTGTTATGCAGCAAATATCTCGCATTCAGAGTACAGATGAATGGGTACATTAAATATCCAATACAAAGCATGTATCCAGTCCCCTCGTACATTATTTCGAAAGATGAAATAAAAGAAGCTTCAAAAATCAAACCATCAAGCACGTACACAATCTGTAAAACCGCAGCAACAAGAGCTGGAAAATTTACACTTGAAAGAGAAAGAGGCTGCGCTGATTCTAAAATCTTTACAATTACAGCAGCACATATGACAATCTGCGAAGAAAAGTTTATAAATTTAGAATCAACAATTCATAAAATCCAGTATTATTAACTTATAGTTCATTAATATACTATTAATTATTACCGATCCGATCAAAGTAGCTCGTACAAGAGTGAATTTCACATCTAAAGGCCCTACACGAGGATTTGTTTCTCTTCCTTGCCAGAAATTGTAGATACCTTTATTCGTCAGAGCATATATATTTAGATTTGTCACAGACGTTTTGCCACCTTTGATGTAGAGTGCAATTGCCAAAAGTGCTCCATAAACCCAACCGACAACCGTTAATTGCGAGCAGTTGTTAAGAATGAAAGTGCTGATTTTGTATCCTTTGTACTCAGTCACTCCAAGTGCAATCAGAGTTAAAATCCCAGTTAGTAAACCTGCAATAGCAAAAAAATCATGAACACGTTATATTGTGTACAAATTTGAAAATCACTAATTATTAGAACAAACAAATTAATAAAGCAAGCAAAACACACGTATTAGTCAACAACTTTGACACTCGATATGTAAAACTAACACCAATACAAACACAATAATGAGCACAACGTAATCCAGGTGTGTATTAGGAAGTTTTGTACCCATTCGTCACGCATCATTTCACCTTTTGTTTGTGCTAGCAGTAAACGTCCCTATTATGTGACGTTAAATTTTCCACTTACAGAGGACCACGAATTGCCTTTTGTAAGGGTTCGCTTTATAATAAAATCTCATTCAGAGCAGTTTTTAAAACTATAGAGAGTCAAAATTGATAAGTAAGGAATAAGAACTAAATCGAGTTAAGAGAAAAGACTTACATCAATGAAAGGAAAAAGTGATCGATGATAATGTTAAGTGTTAATGTGTTTAATATGAAGTTACCATTTATTCGGTATTGGAGTCTACCGATCCTGGTCTGTTGACCGTCGATAACCCTACCGATAGGCAACAAAGACATTAATGTCACGAACAGTAGGTATCCCGCATACAGCAAGAATGCATTAGGATTTAGGTAAAATTTTAAATCCTTTTTCACGCGAAAGTGTGAAATGCTGCATCTGCCATTCGAGCAAGCAAATTGCGGTAGAAGGATGCAAATAGGCCCAGCAATTATTAGCAATAAAGCCCCGAACCAGCCTCCCCACTCTTGAGGTTTACTGACGAGATCAATTTCTTTCTTGTGCTTCTCCAGAAGGACGGAGTTTGCCTCTTCCTCGTAGTGATGAAATTTCGGTAAATTCTGAAAAATTATAACGTTTAAAATATCGAATAACAAAAATTTCTTTTTATTATTTGAAAAAGACGATTTACTTGATCTCTTTGCATGGAAAAGCCTCGTTCTTTGCTTTCCCTTATGCCGTCGTACGGTAAACCTTTTCTATCAATAGGAAGAGAAGTAGCACGATCAACTGTTCTGGATAGCATGATTAATTTTTGCTCCTGTTCAACCTTTGCAGTATTCGACATAATTCTTATTGAACGTCTCGTCGTGGGTCCTACGTCGCGTAGTCGGGACTGTAGAGGCAGGACATCTGCGGAGTCATCATCTCGGATACTTCCACTAGCTTCGCTTGAACCTTCTGAGATAGAAAACAAAAGTAGTGTTATTATTTTTTAAATATCTATAAAATTATTCAATTTTCTATTCTGTCGTTCTTCAATTATAAATTTCATTTTTAAATATTAAATCTTGCTTTTTGATACTGATTTTTTGAAAATTGAAGAGCCAAATTCCAAAAATCTCAAAAAACAAAAGGTGGAGTAAATTTAAAATCCCAGAGTGAAAGAGGATTTATACTTTACCTTTTCTGTCATCGTCTGAAGGTGAAAATTGTGCGAATCTTGAACTACGCACAGGTAATTTCCTATTCTGATTTGCAGGCCTAGCTGGAGATTTTCTACTTGGAGATCGTCGACTTGGCGAATTTCGAGAAGGACTCTTTTTCGGTCGTCCTTTCGTTCTCGTTGCACTTCTTGATGTTCTAGTTGGCTACGAAAATATTTCACTTAAATATTTAGTAATGCATTACAATTCAATTAAAATAATGGTTAAACCAGTATTCAGCAACGAAAGCTTTTTATTATAAATGTTCTTCTTTAAATACAAATTTGTTTTCGTTTTAAATACTTATATATTAATTTTATCCAGCTTAGTATATTTAATTGTTTTTCTTGATTCATTGCTTTTTTTTATCAAGGACCTGAATATTGTAATTTCTTGTAAAATAAAAAAACTCAAAAATTAATACTAAAATAGACATTATTTGTAAATATAATAAAAGCAATTCAAATTGCAATTTAAAAAAAAATTCTAATATTACAGAAAGCTTTTAAAAACTGAGACAAACATACAAAAATTCAGAGATATTCGTTTATTATTTTTAATGAATTTCATAGAAAAATCCATAATTGTTTTTCTTCTTATTAGTCTTAAAACATCACAAGGTATTAGTAATTAGCATAATTAAAAGGGTATTGCACCTAAAGAATGTGATGGTAGGGTAGAGTTACTCGATCCGTGGATTCCATTAATATTATTTTTACCAAATTAAGTAAACGCGCCTTTTTTTGCTTTTTAAACGTCATTATGACGCACTTATATGAAAAATAGTAAACTAGAAAAGTAAAAATTACCTTAATATCGCCTTCTTTGAGATTCAACTCTAATCCTCCTTTGAATTGAACTCGGTAATTACTTCCCCTCACATTAACGACCTTTCCTTTTTCAAATCCCGTGGAATTTGGCTGTTTTGCGAGAACCTCCTCCCCTTCGAAGAACTTCATAATTCTGTGATATATAATGACGTTTTATGAAATATTTTTTTAAACTTTTACATTAAACAGGGTTCAATATTTATTATCTTTTAATTTGATTTCTAAAATAGGTAAAAATCGCGCGAACCCCTATTAATAGACGCGATGCAGGAGGTATTTATGTAACTAGATTGCCAAAAAATGCATTTGGAACAGGTTATGTGGAATTCAGATTAGTAATAAGAAAAATGAAGTTTTCAAAAAATGCCACGAACAGGTTAACTGAGATGTTTACAACATACTCCGTGTAAAGTATAATATTCTTTAAAAAACGGAGCACTTGAAACAGGATTGCGCTTTCTGGAGCAATAAACTGTCGGCTTCTTGAATTAAACTTTAATTCTAGATAAGTACTATCACGAGAAGGAAAACTTACGATAAATTGTGCTCCGATAATTATATATTTTCATTCACTGCAGACGTGACTTTGTACACAATCTACACAATGCAACATTCACAACATACGGGGGTTATAACTAACACTGTTTTTTTGCATTACAACGTATAGACGCCAACAAAATGATTGCGTTCCTAAATTCGATAAAGCCAGGCCACGCAAATGGCGCGTCGCTTCATCAGTGCTACCAACCTTTCATGAAGTTTAAATTTTAGCGTGATGAACTTGAATTTAGAACCGAAAATATCAAAGTTAATATTCGTTTTTACAAATTTTTATCATTATTTCTCAGTTTCAAATATGATATTTTTTACGCTTACTTAATTAATGTTCAATCAGAGATGTGTATGTAAGTTACACTACGTAATTTACTTGGTTTTTTAACAGTATTTTCTCAGGTATTTTATGTCTTTGGTTTTTTTACACAATGTATTTTTTCTGTAGTGGCGGGCAGGGGGGTAAATTAAGTATAATACGTAGTTTAATTAATGTAAAATAATATGTATTTTGCATGTATTTTACGTAAAAAAAACCTCGAGGTATGCGTAACCGCACAACACTTTGTGCGATAGATGTATGTTGATCTCTGGAAACATGCTAAAATACAGTTTTAACACTTTTCAATCTTTTCTTTTAGAACATGGTGATAATATGCTATGCAGAATGTATTAATTCTCTATACTTATTTACATATATGTATTAGCATCTTATATACACTCCAATTGCTTATAAAATAATGAAAAAAATGCTTTGCTTTTATACAATATTACTTCCTATAATATATTTTACAATATTATTTATAATAATAAGTATCGTTTCTTAAGCCCCTTGAAGTTGTTTTAATTATTTTTAGTGCAATTTAAATAATTCCTTAAAAATTACCGTTGAGTAACATTCAAATATAATCATACTGGCAGCATTGTTCACCGTCTTCGTAAACAGGATCACTTTTGCCAGGGAGGAAAGCAGCTAACGACCAATCAGAATATTATATTGATTCAAGATGGACTCGGATTGGTAACTCGCTTTTGGCATCATTTGTATTGTCAGTTACACAAAGATTTTTAATTTTGATTTAAACAGCATAATTTACTGTTAAAATTCAAATTCGTTCAAAAAAATTATATTAAAACTACTGGAATTTTTTGTCGTTTTTTCTTATTATTAAATGCTTAAATCTTGCTTTTTCTTTTATCGGCTTTTTATAGCTTTTCAAACGCATCATGTTAACAGCGCCATCTACTTAACTATTTTAGATTTGAATTTTGACATTGTGTCTAAATTCAAAGATATCAGAGATTCTTATTATTTCTGTTATGAAAAATATGACTTCAAGGTTTTAGAGAATTTTTAAGATATTTTAATCATTTTGAAAGGTTTTTTTTTAATATAAATATAAAAGGAATATTTTTAATTGAATCATTTAGACCGTAATATTTTTTTTTGGATTCACATACGTATTGATCCAATTATTTGAGAATCAGGATTAGAAGTGATTTTGAAGTTCGTTAAAAAGTCGTTGACATTTACTACACCTTCATTATGGAATCGATTGAACAAAACCAGCATGTAATTATTTTAGAAGCTAGTTACTACATTGTAGATTATTGACTTACAAAATAACCTACCAATAATATATTTTTTAAGAAAAATGTTGTGGTTAAAAATGATAAATAAATGTATTATAAACTTTTATTTATTCAATCTAACTACAGGTTATTGAATTTAAAATCATATTTCGATGCTTTTTTAGCTTTTACTTGATTTTTCAAATTTTTATAAATTTTAATCAATTCATCGATATTCTGTCAATAAAATTGAAAAATTTTCCAAACTCATTGAATTTTTTAATATCAGCTCTTATTTTTTTAACTACATGTAATAATTTTTTTATTGCAATTTTTATCAATTTTTTCAGAATTTATCTGAAACAAGTTTACCTCGAAACGAAAAATATTCCACATGGACTGAAGAGCTTTTGCATTGTGAAACACATGATACTGATTGGAAACAGGTTTTTCCCTGTAACTTAAATGAAAGCTCAAGAAAAAATATTTATTTTTCTCAAAAACCAGTTATAAATTCAGAAAAAAGTGGGTTAAGAAAATTTAAAGAAAATTTTAAGTAAATATTAATTGGGCAGTTGAATTATAATTAATTGATTTTTTCAGTGGGTTCCGATTTAATATTGAAATTGCAGGAAAAATTGACTAACATTCAAAATCAATTGGAGAATCAAAGTAAAAAACTGAAAGAAGCTGAAGAAGAAAAACTTATTTTACAAGAACAAGTAAACAAACTAATAACTCAATGGAATGAAAATGAGGAAATGTAAAATGTCTTATTTTCTTACAGTTATCACATCAAAGCAAATTTTGTACAAGCTTAGGAGCAGTTTTAGGCAACCTTTTATGGCATGCTTCAAACTGTCCCAAAGTTATAGGTATATGGGTTACAAAGGTAATTAAATAACTCCTGTTTTGTTCCAATAATGCTAATGTATTTTTAAAAAGAAATTAAAAAAACTCGAATTAGATATTTTAATTTTTATTCAAATTGGTATTTCTTCAAGATTATTTCAAATTTTATAATTTCATATGAAATAATAAAAAAAATTTTTAATGTAAAGTTCTACACATGTGTAAGTTGAATAATTTATTCTTATTTTTGTTGAAATTAAATCTTACTTTTAATAATTTGCACTTATGCTTGAAATAAGAGCTATTTTATAAAATAGAAATCTGAAAATTTTGAATTCAGGGCCATCAGCCATAAAAATTTTGGCTTAGTTCCAGCTTCACAGTAAATTAAATGAATTTTTGGGAGCGGTGAATGGCACCTTTTCCTCATTCATAAAAGCCTATGGAGGAGATGATCTTTCAATCGATTGTGACGAATGCCAGTTCATAATGAGTTTCTTAGGAATCACTGCAAATATATCTGCAATTCCTGAAGGAAGACAATTTATTGTTACTTGTTCCACTGGAGAAGATCTTGTGAAAACTCTCGTTGATGAGTTTCCCTATTCAAAAACGCCCCCAAGATATGCTTTATGGAGGTGAAACTTTCATTTTACCTTCTTTATCAAAATTAAATAAAAATATGAATGTATAAAATCAAATCGGGTACTGAATAACTGAAGATGAACGAATTCAAAAGAAAATTTAATAAGAGTACTCCAAAAAATGAAGACTGCATTCTGAAATATTTAACAATATTATTTTCAATTTTGAAAGGCATGATTGTAATACAACATTAAGAAAAATAGAATTTACTTGTAGCATTAAAACTTTTACTCCAAAATAAAAAAATTCTGATAAGGCGAAACAATTAAATTTAACAGTTTTGATCAACTATAGATTCGATTCTAAATGCTCCAACAATTTCTTATCTTATCCTGGATCGACTTCTTGTTTTTATTTTTACATAGCAATTCATTATAAACCAATGAATGATAAATCGTGGGGTGCGATAAACAAATTATTTGTGACTCATAAAGAAGAGTTTCTCGAGTGATAAGTTAGACAAAAGCTTGTTCGAGTCGTAAAGCCTCATTTACTTAATTGACTATTAATTTTGTTGTGATAACTTAAATAAAACTAAAACCTAATTTTTATTTCTAATAACTACTTCCTTATGTGATTAAAGTAAAATTGCCTCCAAAACTTGAACTGTTAGTCAAATTACATTATAATCAAATCATAATAATTATTATACCATTATTTTTTCAATTTAATATGTCTGCTTATTGCTTATTTATTTATAACTTGCGATATTTAAAAATCATTAAGTCTAAAAATGCATTTCAAGAAAATTCAAATTCAGTTATTAAATAATCTATTTTAAAAAGAAACTTCAAATTTGAAATTAATGAATTAAATTTTGTTCCAGGTTGATTTTAACAATTTTGTACAACATCAGCGTGAATGCAATCGGAGTGCAGTGGCTCTTAGATTTCCAAGTAGCAAATAATGTTTTAAATCACTGCTTAGAAGAATCAATACCTAGTGATTTGCATCTACTTTGCCTCAGTATTTTGCACTCTGTAACTTGTGATCTAACTGATCTAAAACATCTACATGAAATCCTTCAATTTGTTCCACTAAAAAAAATTCATAAGATATCTCTTTCTGGAGAACATCAAATAGTCAAGATTGCAAAGGAAATCGAAAAAAATCTGAAGAAAGCTCGAAATATTTTGCATTTTGATAAACTTAGACTAAACAACTGACAATTTGAAATAAAAAGTAAGATCCAGTAAATCATTTATATATTCGGATACTGATACTTTTTAGATTATGAATTAAAATTATTGAGAAGTAAATAAACTTTAAAAGAACATCATTTTTGAAATATTTTTGTTGAATTAGATTAGATGAGCTAACAGCAAAAAGCATAGACAAGTCCCTTTTAAGCTTGACTATTTAACTTTTGGAGCGGGGCTTTGATCATTTTATGTTGTGTGTCATTCTTTAAATACCGGCAGAATTTTTACGACCGATTAAGCATTCATGTGACCCAAGTCATACTTATTAGTACTGCAGCAACAGTTTCTATTTACATTGAATATTTGTCGCTTCAAAAATTTTACTGTCATATAAACTTTCAATGATCTACAATTGTAAGAAAATAATAAATTAATTTAATATTAACAAAGGATAATTTTATGGTTACTTAGGCATTGTTTTAAATTACCTGTTATAATTTTAGTTTTAATTTCATTTAGTTTATTTTTATGGACCTATATGTGGATTTTATAATTTTTTAAATTCAAATTTAAATACAAAGTCTGATTTTTTGCATTTAACTGCAAATATAATATGTTCGCAACATTAATAAAGGGTTTAGCTTAACGTGCTTTAGATAATTTAAGGCTTGATCTGGACGTTTATGGGAGATAAAATCATCATAAGCAACAGATTAATGAAAATTATATATGATTCATGGTATTCAGACTTCAACTGAGTGGGAGGGCTGACTCCCTCTTATTCAAACGCTCATCTTTCCCTTCGGTAAAAAGCTTTCAATTAAACTCATTGAAAAATTTGAATCCGATTCAATTCTTAATCTGTGTTTTATTTCCAATTTCACAGTTTGGAATAAAAAAAAAGTAATGAGCAGTACAAGAATAATTATTGTAATACGAGTTTAAAACACCCGAAAAGCATGAAAGTTACAAAAACGAATATAATTATAATTAAAACTACATAATAATTCCAATGAATACTCGCTTTTTTTAAATATGTGAGTGAAAAGAAAATCAGAGTATTCAAAGCAACGTAATTTTCGACGCGGAAAACAGCCTTGACTTTTTCTGTTTTCGATTAAGATGACGATGTAAAATTATCTATTTTATGTAATTCATACCTTTTTTTTCAATAATGATGCTGAAAATCGTAAATAATATATCCAGAAAAGAATTATATCAAAGAGAAAATCTTTTCCGAATCTGTGCATTAAAACTAAGAGGGAAAAATCATATTGAAAAATGATGTTCAGTTCAAAATTGAAGCTAGAAGATTTCAAATTTTTTTATTTTAGCGTCCCTATTATTATTCAGGTACTACTGTCAACTATGACTACTTTTATTTACAATTTGTATACAACGCAGGGAAATTGACACATTTGCTTTTGTAATAGATTTTTATTTTTAAATGAAGAGAGTCTGTGGGAGAAGAAGAGAGGATGTGGGTAACCATGGCTGCTACTGCGCACAAATAAGATTCAATGTCATGATGTTTTCTGACAAACCATACACTGCACACAATCTAACGTAATCTAATTCTTGTCAGCAAAAGCTCATCACTACGCCAAACAAACTTTAAGATTCCTTATGCAGGCGTTATTCTGATTTTTTATTTTATCCTGGCACAAAAAGCATTATTTTAACAACATTATAGGATTCAAAACGTCATTTATTTATAAATTTTATAAATAAAAATTCTAATTGATATTTTTTTACAACAATAAATGATAATGGACGACAATAATGTAACAATTATAATTTTTTATGAAAATTTGTAGTAATTTCTTAAACTTTGTAAAACTAGTAGAATTCTAGCAAAAATTGTTGTTACGAATTTCTAAAAAAGACTGCAATCGTAATCAAGGATGGCTTGACTTTAACTACAATTTTTAAAAGTTATTTATAAATTATTTAAGGCAGAAAGATATTTGAAAGCAATGCCTAATTAAAGATCAGTAAATATATAAAAGTAAAATAAAATTCGTTAACAATGTTAAATTTTTACTTTTTCTTAGTTGAACAAGCTTTTGTCTACAGATTAAAAACAGACTTATTTGACAATTCTTTGTACAATAGAGTTTCTTCGCTAATGCATAAGTATACTTATTCTAAAGTGAGTTAAGAAACGCTCTAACGAGATGATCCTTCAAAAGTATTTATGAATGAGCAATAGTTTAAGTTCGAATTACTTTAGCTTAATGATTCCAAGAGTTTACGACTTTTAAATTTTCCACGTGGAGTATTTTCTAATAATCTCTTAGTCATCGTAGTTTTCAATAATAAAACAATTATCGAGTTCAATCCGACCAAATCTCAACATTTTTATGCATTTACCTTCCAAATTATTCTAATATAAAAAGATTTTAAAATTCGAAATCCCCAAATTAAAAAACTCAAAAATAACTATTTCAACAAACAATTGTTGTCCACAAAAAATATCCTGATTATTTAAAGAATTCCTGCAAATTTTTTCAGTCGTTCTGAATAAAATTTGACGTCAGTCATAAAGAATCTCAAAGCAATTGTAATGGCTATAATTAAAACCGATTTCTTTCAGCTATTCAATTCCAAGTTCCTATTTCTGAGTGCAGAACCTGTCCGAGACTAGTTAGGGGCTGTGCGGAAGGATATCGATCGTCGTGGGGTATTCAAGGGAAATCGCGCCTGCTCGGTAGAGCAAAATGCGGCGCCGCGACGTCCGTCGTCGTATGAACGGCAATCACAGGCACAGGAAGCCGACGAAGGAGTAGAAGGCGACGGCCGGCCTCGGTTTATTGATCCCGGGGCGCCGCGGCGCTACCCACCCGCGGGTTCGCCTTCGAATTTTCCTATTTTTTCATCCCCTTAAGCGTTATTAAATACCAAAATCGTCGTGGATTTTCATAGTTAAAAAACTAGAATTTTCCGCGTAGAGAGAGTGTTGAGAAGGTCGCGGAAGAGGCGCCGCGACGCTATCCTGGTTAATCCTGATGCGTCGGCGTTCTTGCCCAAGAGGAGCCGCCAAGTGCAGTCCTCGAACAATCTTCTGGAACTACAAGAAACCTGGGTTTTCATTTTACCGTCACAAAAGAGATAAGTGAGACGAAATTCTGTTTTTAAGGAAACTTGGAAAATAGTCGACCCTTCGAGGGAGAGACGCAGAGAAGATGGGGAGCCCGAGATAAAGTGAAATCTCCCAGTTTGACCTAATCCAGATAATTTCCAAATCCAGAAAGTGACTATTGGCCAGACGTTTATTCAGAGTTTAAAAAATTCAGTGTATAAGGATTCGCGCTTCAGCGCTGAAATGGGACCCACCGGCAGTCGAGAGAGTCAATTTGAGGAGCAAATTGGTGATGATGATGGCTTACAGATTAATCCACGAACTACCTCGAATCACGTTGTAAGTTGTCTCTTCAATGTTAAATAATTTATCTTCTGTTCGGTACATTCTTGAAATCTCGTTCGTCCCATTTTCATTTTATACAGGACCAGTTTATTCTGGAAATAAAAAATATAATTACCATGGGTTTGTTGAGAAAATAAATTAAATAATTTTATATTTACATTACATTCACTTGAATAATTTAAAATTATTTAAAGATAGAATCTAAATCTAGAAATAAGAAAGCTCATTTTGAATGAAGGCATTTAAAATCGACCAATCCAAATGAAAGCTGAATTAAATTTTATTTAGTTATTGAATTGACGCAGCAAACAGTTTTGCACTTTAAAAACTAATCAATTTATAAAATACATAGAAATTATAGATAGAAAGGTATTTTTCGTTGTATAATTCACACTTTTAGCTCAGTTTTCATTCTTAAAAATAGACGTTAGTAACACAAACGATATATGTAGTATATATTTCGTGCTATTACAAAACTCCCCCAAGATTTTTACACTTATCGTTGTAAACGTGAATCAAATTTATTCCTCTAAACACTTTTATCACAAAGATTCTATAAAAAAACGAATTCAATGGCTCAATTAAAATAACTTTTTAAAACTTAAAAAAGTTTCCAAATTGAATTCCTCACTAAAATTGTGGAACAGAAATCTTAATTAATTTGAATAATTATGAAAAATGTTCAGAAGAATAAAAATTACACCAAATGAAGTTTTTTTCATTTTGCTGAGTCAAGGGGTTCTGAAAATAAATGTTCTTTCTAAAAAATAGTATTTCGTCCCAGTTCCTTTGCACTTCTAAGAATAGATGAGATCGCATTGCGAAAAGTGCATTACACAAATTCGACTTTAAAGACTACTGCTTTGAAATCTCAATTATGAGAAGTCAAAATTCCCAATTATGTAAATTTCTATAAATTTCGAAATTATCATTTTCTTAGAGATTTATTTCAATTTTAATAGTAGGCCTGGATTTCTCACCCCGATTTCGAGATTCTTTACTCTCTTTACAAAATCAGGTAAAGTTCAAAGACGGACAAATTGAGAAACTCGAGGGTTTTAAAGGGAGGCTGGAAACAAAGCAATGATCTTTAAACGTTGTTCTTAAATAAACTACAGTCAGCATTCTTACTCTAGTGGCTCTTGTGTGTACATCGTTACCAATAGGCATATCAGCAATGCATTTTTCAAGCCAAGAATATATTCCATATCTCTCTCGTATTACGGAACTTTTTTATGATTAGAAAATTAAGATGACTTAATATGTGGAAGCTCAAAAATTGTGAGTGCATTCGTGCAGCTACTAGTCATGCAACAGTTGCGTTTATATTTCCTTAGGGAAAATATCGATCTTCCTGGACAACTCTACTATTTACAATAAAAGAGATTTCAATATTTTCGAACTCTTGGGGGATACATTTTTCCCCAGCAAAGATCAATAATTAAATTAAGTAAAAATTTTTAAAAAACCACCTTCCAATTTTAAAGAATTAAATGAAAAACTATACGAAATTTCTACCTCTTTTCATAAACTATATAACACAAATATGAATGAATTAAAATACTAGAACAATAAATTTTAGACTCTAGAACAACTCTGCAATTGATTACTTCAGAAACCAATAGTAATTTATCGTTTCCTGACAAATCTGTCAATTTATGGGTATAAGATTGGGTACATGTTCGCTTTGTGAAATTTAGTATAGCGCAAGTTAGCAAACATCATTCAGCGAGTATTGATCGTTGCATTCTCTCTCTGCATGTTTCTATTTTTCCTTTAGAAGTCCGAGCTGCGTCAAAATTATTTTTGGCGCGAAGAAAGAAATAGAAGGGGAATCAGGAGGGTGAATAATGTTCGTTACATTACATTTGGATCAACCAGAAAGAACCTTTATCAAAATCTTGCTTAAGCTCCCCAGTTTCTCTGTCTGAAAAGATATTAAGAAATATGTTTAGATTAAAAAACTTTTACTCCATAAAATATGAAAAAAATCGACCCTTCTAGAAATAATCGCTTATTCGCGATTGGATCTGTTTGAGAACGATTAAGAAACACGATTGAAATAATTTTATTTAATTATTTCTAATCGTGTTTCTTAATCTTTCTCAATCATTCTCAATCGAATTCAATCGTATCCAATCGATGATTTCTAGAAGTAGAGTTGCCAAATATATAGAATTTGAGTTGATTTGTATCAGAATGAAGTCGATTGAGGAAATATAATTTAAGCTCTAATGACGAAGTGCCCAGCCTTTAAATTATCTTTTAAAGTCGGAGTTCTTTAGCTTTGAATGCCTTGGCATTAGAGAAAAGCTTCCAACATTGGATGCCTTCAAATTAAAATTCTTCAACTCAATTTATTTAGATTGAGAAATATTTCACTATGGTGCTTTGTAATTGAAGCTTTTTAAATTCAACTTTTGAATTTTAAATCAAGCACCTAACATTTTAAAACTTGAACTTCTGTTTGAAGCTTGTAATCTGTAATTTGTAGTTTTGAGCCAAATTCCTATTATCTCCTGACATTCCTCCTCTTTGATAAGAACCTATCAGTCCATAAGATCAACTCTGCTTAAGGAAAAATGCAAAAAGTCAAATTAACGTTTCTCTACATTTGAGAGACAAATATATTTTCTTTAAAAAATTCAAAAAAATTTAAGCAATTATAATTTATAAATAATTATAGAAGGAACTACCTCAGATTTTTTATCCCCGAGCGGTCTAGTCTTCAGAGACCCAATTTAGAAGAAGCTGATCCAAATGTCTGTTCTCAAGACTTCTATTGTTAAGAGATCTCTAACGATTAAACCCAATTGTTAGAACTTGAGACGATCAGCACGTGAAGGCGGTTTCATGAAAGAAGCATCAATCTAAGTACTCAAGGCAATCGGAATCTAAAAGAAGAGTCGTATATTTATGACGTGATGTTCTCCTAGCAGTAGCGGATGTGTCCAGGCTAGGATCTCATCCTCCTGTGGATTCTCATATCTGGTATCAAGCTAGACAGCTAGAACTTTGTACCTCACCGCAGTTTGCTTTGTTTATTGCTAGCAGCATAAGCACGAGTGAGAGAAAGAAAAAAGAAAGATGACACTCCATAAGCTTGCATTTGAGTGGAAGGGAATTAAAGTCAGATGTGTTGGTGGGTAGTGGGGAATTGGATGGTGCTGTGAGCACGTCCGTGAGTGATAAGTTCGTTCGAGCTGCCCGCATTTTAATATCACTCGTTCCCTCGAATAGCTGGCCAGTGTCCAGATCAGTGGCCATTTCCCTCCCTGTGCAGGACTTCCTCAGGGTCCACAGGTCGGAAGTCCTTGATCCTTACCATGCCGCCCAAGAACAAGGTATGTACCATTCAACTATCCTCAGCTCATACCCGTTTCCATTTCCCTTCAAGTGACCTCCAATTTTCTCAAAGACAATTCTACACATTCCAATGAAGCCTTCTGAAAAATGAGAAAGTTTTAATTAGAAATTTATTTAGCAAACTTAAATATTCTACAATTCTAGATTTTAGATCTAATTTTAGATTAGATTTTCGCAATTTAGATTGCAGCTCGATTTTTGATGAGTCTTTTTCCTTATTTAGATTTTGAGTTTTTTTTTTTTTTAGTTTATGGTAAATAATATTTTAAACAAAGAAGTACCAAAGAATATGTTAGTAATTATAATTGTTTTCTATTTTTTGACTTTTCAACCCTAAAATAGAACTCTAAATTTAAATGAAATAGGCAGGGATCTCGAGTGAATGAAAATTGAGTGTAATTGTATAAAAGAATGTCTATCAGATTAGAATTATAGATACGTTCATCGAATAAGAATGAAAGCTATACTTAATAAATAAGAAGAAGACTTCTTGAGAATGAAATTTAGGGAATTGATTGAATAGAATGGAGCAAAATATAATTTAATGAAAATAAACGTTATTGATATGAAATTAAGACAGAATCGGTAAAAACGAAGGTTTTTGGTAAATTAAAACGATATCAATTGTAAAGTGAAAACTGTAGGAAGCAGATGAGTGAAAGTGGGTTGCGCGGACAGGAAAGCGATCGGTAAATAATAATTGATAATTTTATATTACATGCATACCTTATCCGCGCGTTAAATTCTATAAATCGCGGAGTCCATCGAACTGACAAAGATCGGAGTTTTCAAGGAGGACTTGGTATTAAATTATGGTTTTCGCAATTTCATTATTTTTTTTGTAATATCTCAATAGATCAGAATTATTTATTAGTATCGAAATCGATATCTAGCTATCTGTATGTTGAGTCTTTATCTCTAAAGCGTTTATCTATAGTGTTATCATTCAAGTAACGATGACCGATATTTTTTACTCATAGCCTTCCAATTTCGAGCGAAATTTAATAATAAATTTTTTACGAACTCGTCAGTGAGAAAGTCTTATTTGCCATATTTTCAACATTTAGATAAAAATCTCATAAAGCATTTTTTATTATATGGACAATGAAGTCATTGTCTATATTTTTAATCGCAAATTTGAAATATTTGGAAATAATAAATTAGGTTTTGAAAAATAATCTTTATAATAAAAATATTCCTATGAGGGTTTGGAAAAATAAATTTCATACGATGTTGTTGTTAATAATTGGCTTTAGGGTCCAGAAATAATAATTCAGAAGGTTTTATACTTTCAAACGTTTCGACTCTGATCATAGTTCTCATCAGTGATCTTTATTTCTAAAATATCAAAAGCAATAAATTAAATATTGCGATAAATATTTGGAGAAATATTTAAACAATATGAATTCTTTCTTCTTAAGACCTAAAGTGTTTTAAAAATATCAAAGACAAAATGTACTTTGATCAATTTATTTTAGAGAGGAAATTATTTTATCTGCTTATCAAATTTATCAAGACTTTTCAATTCTTTTGAAAACTTAATGGTTATAATAATAAATTATTATACAGACGTAAGCTATTACTTACAAAAGAAATAACCATAAATCTAAGCTTTGATTTTCTTTATCTATACATATTCTCTGACTAATAAAATACTTTAATTTAGTTTAATTTAGAGTTAAGTTAGCTAGAATTGAATCTCTTGTTTGAGTTCTTGAATCATCGAAAGACTTTGCTACCAATTTTTTCACTGTAACAATGAGATGAGAAGCAGATGGTGTTTTCGTCCGGCAATGCGCCAGTTCTAATTGTCGCTGCTCGTTATCTAATTAATTAATAATCGACATCAGTCGTATGAACATTGTATAACGTGTCTAAAATAAATAAAGTATGTCAAGAGAGTGAAAATTTTTAAATTTTATTCAAATATTACAAATATCAAAATTCAAATTTCTTATTAATGATATCAAATTTTTTATCATATTTTAATAAATATTATTTTGTATAAGCGTCGGACTGTAAATAAGAGTCAGAAAGTTTAATTATATAACTGAAATACGTGAGAAAGTCGCACACATGCTAAATGAATTTTAAAAAATTGTAAATTCGACCTTCGCACAATGAAACAATGTAATTGAAAACCATAGCGGGCTTAATAGAAGTTTTTTTGCAATTGATAATTTCAAAGAGTTGATTTGTTTATTTTTCACACATTAATAAGAGTTTTACTACTATTTTCTAAATATTACATTAATTAACAATTTTTGGATAAAAAATTTTTACTGTTTTTTAGGTATCTTTAGTGGTTTAAATAAATTATAAAATTAATAAAGATTAATTAGAAATCTCTTTGATAAACAAATTAACAAAAAATAATATTTGTCTAAATATATAAAACTGTCACTAGGAAATATTAAAAGTGAGTTAAATCGTAGGGAAAATAACACTTACCCTCCAATTCAATCCATTTCATATCTAACAACTATCATCTGTCGTTTTAATCAATATCCACGTCTAACTTTCAATTTCGTGATATTTTGGATCTTCTGCCTTTTTCCACGCATCAAAGAGATACCATGTGGTATAAAACGTCACTTAGAGTACAGAGTGGGGCGAACGAACGTTCTGATGCTTCGTTCTTATAGGTTACTTTCAGAATGTAATCTTTAGTAGTAGTACAGCTACAGCTTCGTCGAGAGTAGAGCGTGTCCTTCGATTTCTCCTCATAAAATTTTTCAAGTGGAGTTCGTTTCTCTACTTATTCTCTCAATTTACATCCCTTTCTCTTCAAAGTAAATTAACCTCAAAAACACAAAAGTAAAAAGATGCATTTTAAGTATCCAATTATCTAATAAAAAACGATTATCATAATATCAACTTTATAAATTGTGCTAAGTTAAAAACCACGATAAATTGGATTTCAGTCACAGAATAACAAAGAAGTTGCAATGAAAGAAAATTTGCAGAAATTATTTATCAGAATGCAGTGCAATAATGGTTGATTTCTGAACAGTCGAAAAATGAATTTTTAGCTAGTGCAACAAATGCTCAGTTTTAGTCCTGGCTTTGTTTGGTGGCAACTCCCAGTTTTCCAGTGGAAAAGTGGCGTGCATTGAGTGCGAGGGGAGCTTTCGAGGGGGGCGTATTAATAGAAGTGGGTTTCTCCTGTAGGAAGGGAAGCTCGGTGTGTCATGACAGTTCGCGCCTCGGTTATCGAACCTTATGGCCGCTGACGTTGTGTCGCGAGTCAGGAGTGTTTAAAACCCAGTGAATCTCAACAGTAACAGGGAAAGGCCAGGAAAGGCTGCAGCAAGTAATCTCAACGGATGCAGTGCATCATGGCAGGTTGAACGTGTAGGGGGAAGACAAAGCCCAGCCTACAGATTGAAACCATGGCTGCAGACTTCGATGAGTGTTCCTAGTGCTCTTGATTTGATTCGTTTCGAAACGCTACTCACGTAGTTGCTCGCCGCGTATTAATAGATATTCCTCGGAAGGAAAACAAAGTGCGAGGCAGCAGAATGTCGCGGGTGTCGCTCAACAAGTCGCAGTACAGCCAATACGGCTCACGCAGAGTACGCAAAATTAGCACGGTAGGTTAAGAAAAAATTCGTGTCAAAACACGTTTCTGGGCGAAACACGTTTTTCTAAAACACGTGATTATCCAGCACGTGACCGACCTTGACAGTTGCAAATCTCTACTCAATGAGTTTTATAGGTTAGGTTCTTGCCTACGCCTAGTGCAGTTGCGTCATAAACAAAAGATATTTTATTTAAAAATAGTTTTTTTAATCACACCATTTCTTGAATTATAGACTCTAGATATGTGACTAATTTTTATAACTGTAAAGTCAGAAATTCTATCAATGAGATTTGTTTTTTTACCTTAGGTTTATGCCACAGGATGGCGCAATTAGGTGAAATCAATTATTAAATGATTTGCTAGTTAAATAAAATAATTATGTTTGTTTGCAATCGATGTATAAATAAGGTTGTAAAGAAATAATTAGAAAAAACAATGAGTTTTTGGTATTTTGGCGTTTAGTGACGTTGGTGTTTAGGTTGTGAGAGCGAATCAGCTGATTACCTCGTCTCTCGTTTTGGTTTTGACCGTTTTTGCTGTCATGCACGCACCCACGATTGTTTTCGATGTACACAGCTCGACGAGGTCGTTGATCGAGTCTTTGGCATAATTCCTAAACGTTAATTAAGTCAGAGCACGTGGTCAATGCAGAGGGCACTTTCTGCTTCATTTCGTTCTAGTTTCGATTGTTGCGAAACTCGTCATGACTTTGACAGGCGGTAATTTGATTCCGATTGGATCGAACAAAGGAGTGAATGAATTTGTTAAGGTCACCGTATTCAAGGATTTTCCGAGTTTCATTGTGCGACGGCTTTCTGATTTAATGTTTTTGTACGTTTTGCACTTTGCTGAATAAGTAAATCTGCTTCCTCTAATGATTCACTAAGTTTGCCTGGTGAAAATATCTAAAAGTTGACTATAGGTGGTTAATTTTCAAAAGGCTTTCATGATTTAAAATAATGGTGTTGAACCAGAAAAGAATTCAGAGAAAACGTCAATTTAACTCGATTGAAATTTGCCTTTATTACATTTATAGTATCTACAATTTTTTATTAATTTTATTTAAAAAGTTTATTGTCTGACAATAATGTCTACTTTTTTCTTCAAATTTAAATTACCTTGACATTTTTCCTGAGCAAACTGAATTCATTTATCTAAGAACTCAAGATAAAATTAAATATTGCTGATAATAATTTGTATCCACTGCACTTTTGAGACGCTTCAAAACATTTTTATGAATGTGTAGAAATTTACGAAAATTAGTTTTTTAAATTTGGAAAATAAAAAAATGTATTTCTGTGTGGCAAAAAGTAACTGCAATAAAATATAATCAGAAATGCTGCATTCGCAATGAAAAAAAGCTGACTCACTTGTTTTATCATTAAGCGATATGACATGAAAACATTTATATTTTTTGAATTACAAAAGAATATGTTTGATTCTGTATTAGATTCCCTGGCGAAAGTATCGAATAGGAGTTCAGTTCGAGCCAATCAGAACTATTCTGATTCATTCCGATATCTGTATCCGAGCCAATGCGAATCATTCCGAACCAATCCGAAAAACGTTTTATACCTCGTTTGATGAAAAGCGGTAAAAAATCGATCCGAACTAATCCGATTTAATCCGAGGCAACAATCCAAATGAATCCGAACTAATCCGAAACCAAGTTTTCAATCCGAATCAGCCCGAGCTCGGATTGATCCAAACCAAATTTTCAATTAGAATCAATCCGAATGAATCCGAGGTCGGATTGATTCGGATTAATTCTGATTTAAAATTCGGATTGAAAACTTATTTTCGGATATTTGCCTCGGGTTAAATCGGATTAGGTCAGATCGATTTTTTACCGTTTTTCATCAATCGAGATACAAAATGTTTTTTGGATTGGTTCGGAATGATTCGCATTGGCTCGGGTACAGATATCGGAATGAATCGGAATAGTTCTGATTGGCTCGGAATTGATTAGTGATTACTTAATAAATCCCCTTTATTTAAAATTTTAGATAAAAATTATTATTAATTATCACTAGAATTAATTTGTAATTTCTTATATCCCAGGGCATAAGAAAATTTAATTACGTAAATACTTCTTGCTGCAATCAATTGCAAACTGGTTTTACAGTCTTTTGAGATTTAAAAAAAAAATTAAATATATTTTTATTTATGTAGTATGTTGATAAAAGTATTGACTTTTTATTCATTGAGGGTCAACATAAGTCTTGATTATAAAATATTATTATAAATATGTTGTGTAACCTGCTAGATCTTTATCATGAAATATAATAAAATCATTTTATTAGAATCTTTCGTGTGAGAAATTCTGGTTAAAATCAATTCACTTTATACATTTTGAAGTTGACGTAATGAAGGAATTATGCATTGTATTTGAAAATATCTCCATTGACGTAGTAATCGACAAAAACTCCTTAATCATACTACTTTCCAACATACTATCAAATTGCAAGATGGATCTTAATCGATAAAAAAGTAAAATGTAGACAGACACAATATGCTCATTAATTCAGTGAATGTTTAACAAATTTCTGTATTATAAAGACATTGATTAACGAAAACAAGGTTTTCATGATTAATTCTTGTATCTATTGCATCTATCAAGGTGAACTGCTCATCATATCTAAACAGGTTCAGAGTTTCAACTTGCATTCTAAAAAGCCCTGATTAATCTGCCGCCTTAATAACAAATAATCTTTATAAATTGATGCTGATTTTATAGACTTGAAATTAAGTATCTGTTATTATAATTTCTATTCTGACTTTCGTAAATATCCCCACTGGAAATGTGTTTCTACAATGAAATAGAATAAATTACAATAAATCATAGTATTATGACAATTGTGCAAATATTTTGTCAAAAACTATTATTAACTGTCGATAATTATATGAAAATTGTCAAGAAACTAAGACTTTTTATTGGAAGTCGAATATTTTTAAAAAATGTAACAATTTATTACAAATTTATAAAAAAAATTATAGTTGTGGTTTATTTTAATTTATTGTAAAAAGATGTTTCTAATATAAATATCCAGTTGAAATTTATAATTATGTTAAGGAGGATCGATCGCGACTTAATATTTTATTGGAGAAAATTGAAATCATAAGAAATTATTTTTTTAATAATAGAATAATAATTAAAATATAAAAATAAAAGTAATAATAGAGGATCTAATTTTAATCAATGAGAGCTAATTTTGTTTATTAAACAATTTTTAAAGACTTGACCGTCTTAGTTTTTAAAATTAGTATTTTATTTTTTACTATCACTTGAAAACGTTCTTATTCTAAATCATTTTTTATGAACAAGTAACTACAATAATTGTTATCCAAAAAAGGATTATTTATGTTAGACATTTGTTTCTGTGTAAACAAATTTTGGAAGTTTTCTTAATTTCTGGTTGTTCAAAGCTCTTATGCTCCAAAATATTTCTAGTTTGGAGTGTAATAAATACAAGTTTGATGTATTCGATTAAAAACTTTTGAATTTAAAGTAGTTGTTTTTTTCTACTACAAATAAAGCTTGATTTTAACAGGTGTTTCCTTGATAATTTTCCAGACGGAAAGCGAGTATTCTGTAGAAGAACAAGCTAAATTAACAGGAGATGGAGGAGCCGATGAGACTTCGCCCGAAGATGATGTTTCGTTATGCGAATATCACGACATACCACCGCCACCGGATGGTGGCTATGGATGGGTTGTGGTATTTGCATCATTTATGTGTAACATGATAGTGGACGGCATCGCATACACATTTGGCAAATTTCACGAACCGTTCGCTAAGCATTTTGGAGAGAGTCTGGGCACAACTGCATGGGTTGGGTCTCTTCTATCTGGCGTGTATCTCAGCGCAGGTAATTCAAGAATCATGAAACTCTACACCAGAAAATAATAAGCCTCAAACATATTGTAAAGTTTCTTTAACTGAGGAATACTTTTCTAGAAATCAACATTTTTATTCTACCTCGAAATAATACAACCTTCGAGGTTTTATTGTATATATAATATATATTTATACTTAAAAAAACATTTATTTTCTAGGACCTATTGTCAGCGCTTTAACAAATAAGTATGGCTGTCGGAATGTGTGTATAGCTGGTAGTTTTATTGGTACTATTGCATTTGTCCTGTCGACGTTTTCAAGCTCCGTAAATATGCTTATACTGACTTATGGAGTATTAGGAGGTATGATACATTTCGTTTTGACAATAACTTCTGAGAAAATATTTAATTAAGATTAAAAAACAAATTTTTTTCTTTTAGGTATTGGTTTTGGTCTGATTTATTTACCAGCCGTAGTGTGTGTAGGATATTACTTTGAAACTAAGAGATCGTTAGCCACAGGAATCGCCGTCTGTGGTTCGGGATTCGGAACTGTTTTTTTTCCGTCCCTAGCAGAGCTTTTGCTGACAGAGTATAAATGGCAAGGAGCAAACTTGATTTTAGCTGGCCTTATACTTAATTGCGTGGTAAGAAAATGATCTAATAATATATTGCAGATAAAATAATTATAATCGTTATATTAAAAAATCTACTTTGCGATTAGGTTTTTGGAGCAATGATGAGACCACTAGAGTATTCAAAAAGTTCGTCCGTGAAGCCACTTCTTCAGAGAATGGCAGAGGAAAAAAGATTTCAAATGGAACGAGGAAGCATTGGGGGTTCGTACTTTATGGTACAACTTCCGGACGGATCTATGGAGAAGAGAATGAAAATGCCAATTAATGTCGACCCTGGCGTACACTCCAGTTTCAATTTAGACCAATTAGTGCCTGGTATGAAAATTCGCCCGCTACTAATGCTTTTTTCACACTAGTTAATCACCTAGAAATTATTTTCAGCAATTTTAAATTTACAGAAATAACAGGCAGTTTCCTATTTTATTTATTAACATTTATTTACTACCCTGGTATTTTTAATAGAAGAAATTTCTCTCTGTTAAAAAAACCCATATTTCCTGAAATTTAGTCTCTGAACCGCTGTGATTTCTGAAATTACGAATTTTGAACTTGCTGGATGTTGATTTTAGTTGTAAGAAAGAACACGTCGATTATATTAATTGATACTCATATTATGAAAGGAACTCCGCTGACTCCAGTACCAACTGTGCCGACTCTTCCTACTATTTCGGAGGTAAAAGTGCAAGAACATTCTTCGAGCGGGGCAACAAGCAACAGCGGAAGTATGGATTTAAAGAGCTCATCCACGAAATCAAAAAGCAAAAAAGCCATCGATGATATCAAAGAGACGCAGGACATGCTGGACAAACCTGATGAATTCAATAAGGCAGTTATCCCTCGGAATGCTTCCCAACCAGCTTTCACGACTCACGTCCAGGGTTTGCCTAAAAATGGCTCTGTACCCTTTTTCGATAGGATTCGTAAAACGAGCACCGGTGAAAGATACAAACCGAGTCTCAGTGCGATAAAAAATTCTAGGACCACCTTGAATTCAAACGGCGACATCAGAAAGAGTCTGCACCTTAGACTTTCTGTTAGCAGCATGTTAGGATCTCGAAATAATAACACTGAAATGGATGTGAGTTTATTATTTTAAAAATGGTTGTATTTTTAAAATCTAGAATGTATTTAATATTTTTAATTTTGTGCTTTAGGATGGAGAGAGCATAACGTTTACAACAAGCAAATCTAGTATTCCTAAAGAGAAGCCAATGATAATTCGTCCCTTGTCTCGGAAGGATATTTTTTATAGTGGCAGCGTAGTTAATTTACCTGAGTATCAAAGTCAGAAATCCCTTACTAATTATCGACAGAGTGTTATCTCGCTTTCAAAATCCGTGCGAGGAGATGTTAGAGATGGTGATTTTGAAAAAGGGCCACAACGTGAGTATTTTTTACTCAAAAAAATGCAATAGATTTAAAATTGTTTAATTTTTATCTAACAGTTGATTTGCTTTTATTTTCAGAACCATTGTGTCCTTGTCTTGTTTTACCAGACTCTTTTAAAGAAGCGTTGGGCACTATGTTGGATGTTAGTTTATTGAAGAATCCCGTATTTCTCATGATTGGTATTAGCAACATTTTTGGAATGGCTGCTACTTATATTCCCTTTGTCTATCTTCCTCGAGCTGCGATAAAGGACGTGAGTATTTTGATATTTATATTTCTGTTTTTTAAACATTTTTACCAATTGAGAATCTGTACCAAATACATAAATAATATTAATTTTTTTCCAAATATAGGCTTGTAGAAAATTACTAAATGAAACTTGTTCTATTTTCTGTTTTTTCATTTGGTGATTTTTTTATTAACTAATTTTTTAATTAATTAATTCAATTAGTTTTTAAGAAATAAATCGTCGTAAGTTGACCGAATGTTATTGAAACTGTTTGAAACTTGGTATATGCTCGTAATATACCCTAGCGATGCCTAAAAAAAGAAGAAAAAACTGAAAATTGTCTGTTATTAAGGAACCGTATAAGTAATAGTTTGTCATATTTATATTAAAAAACCAAACAGCAAGCACGCTGCCTGATAGTTTTCAATTTTTTTTGACAATTTTCGATGAATTTCAAAGGTTGTTTTTCAAAAACTAACTGAATTTGGAGACATTTTTTAGATTTTTTTATATACTTTTGAAAATAATAATGGGATAAATAATCAGCAAATAGAAATAGATCCATCGCGTAATTCTCTACAAGCCTATACTTTAAAAACATTAATTTTTTGACTTTTAAAATTTCTTTTCACTAAAAAGTTTGGACAATACTTTTACACAATCTCGAGCACTTAGGCGAGTTACTTGATCCAGACCTTCAATTAGCATTTTGTTGCTGAAAATTCCTTGATTGAAAATTCTTTTTTAGGGAATTGATGAAAATCCTGCGACATTTTTGCTCTCCGTGATCGGAATCACGAATATTGTTGGTCGTATTGCCTGTGGATACATTGCAGACTTTCCTCAAGTGAACTCTCTACTGTTAAATAATATCTGTTTAATAGTCTGTTCAATTTCACTGGCCGCGACACCATTCTGTCATTCTTATGGCGCGTATGTCGCCACGAGCATCTTTTTTGGACTTGCGATATGTAAGAATGGGATTTTATACACGTTGTGTTTTTTGGAAATTATTACTGTTGATCATTTGCAGATTCAATGCTGTTTTTGTTTCTGTCCATAGCGGGATACATTTCATTAACTTCCATAATTTTGGTTGATCTTCTGGGATTGGATAAGTTGACCAATGCTTTTGGTTTGCTGATCTTATTCAGAGGAGCAGCTGCGATGGTTGGACCCCCTATTGCTGGTGGTGTCATTGATGCTACAGGAAACTACGGCATAACCTTTTACATGGCAGGATTTTTTTTCCTTCTTAGTACCATAACTAGTTTTATGGCGCCTATGATGAAGCGATGCACCAGGCCTCAGGTAAATTAATGATAAATTATCTTCTGTAACCTTTCAAAATGTTCATTTTATATATTGAAAACCTTTTATGAATTTTTCGATTTTCAATTTATACTCTCTATTTTTGGTAAAAATGTGTTTTTACGATAAAATGCAATAAATCATAATAATTTGACAACTGGGACTTTGTTTAGAAATTTTGTTAAACAATATTTCGTTGAATGATCTGAATTAAATATGTATTTATTTTCAGATGCAGCCTATAGTATTAGATCAATTAACACCAATCGACGAGGATATTGAGGAAGAAAACGAAGACGATATTCCAGAGATAGTGGAGACAGCGCCCTCACCGGTGGAGCCAGCCGAGAAAGAAATTAAGCAGATCGAGTCTGTTTTGTAATTATACTCAAAGCTTCTGCTTCTTTTTGGCTAGAAAATCGCCTCTACCCCGAACCATTTTGTGATAGAGCTGTTACTAGGAAAAGGCCGATTAAAGGTATTTCATTCGCCGTATACCTTTGAGAACGGACAAAGCACAAATTAACGACTAAACCCGGTGGAGTCCTCAAAATCGCGCAAGGACAAAGCGCCAAAATTATATTAAATTATCGTCTGCAATCGACCAAAGCCTGAACGAGAATCTCCATCGGGTAAAATGAACTGTTTCCTTATTTTGAAATCGGCTTTTGTCGATGTGTAGAGTTTTTAAGTAACTTAATCAGTATCGAATATCAGTATGAAAATTCGAGGAAAATTCGCGACAGAAGGCGCTTTTGCACGAGCATATCGATTAAGATTCGAGAAGAGTAAATTGAACTGCAGTCAGGAATTTTAAAATTTGTCTGCCTTTCTCGTTACTCGCTTCTGAGGTTTCCTTTTCACTTGGATTATTATATCCTAGGCTTGAATTATTCGCGGTAAACCAGTGTTTCTTGCACTTTACTGTACATAAGACCGATGCACGATACTTGAATGAATGAGTGAAGTAAATGAACACGCAGAGAATAGCGACGCTGCCGCGGAATGAACCTCCTGTAAATATTACAAAGAGACTTGTAATGAATTAGTATGTCATAATGACTGATCCAGGGTCGACTTTTAATCCTTAAGGATGAAATTTGGTGTATCGAACATTAAGATTAATTAAAATAATTTTTATAAACGATACATTAATTTTCTAAGCGTTCCGAATTCCGATGAACGGCTAGTTTGTGTTGATTAGTCAATTGACTTCAGAGTAGGAAATCGCCATTTGGCTCTTAATCAATTATCTAATTAATTGACACAAACTAATAAGCGACTAATATTTTGTTTTGTTACACGAGGCACAGTAAATAACAACGTGCACCGCATCATATGTCTTATGAAATCGCTGTTTAACTAATTCTGTGACTTAAGCAAATAGCGAAGATTTATTGATATTATGTGATTTTTAATATATAAATATATGTATATAAGTCTACGACTATACACTTTGAAGAGAAGAGGAAAATTACTGTAAATCTTGTTATAAGCTAAATGAAATCGTTGAGCAGTGTACTTAGTGTATATGATAAGACACTATTACAATTGTGACTTGCGAGTTGCGACGTTCGGTCCTACTGAAAATTACTTAAATTTAAAATATCTTTTAGTGAGTGATCCGTTACCAGGGTCGTTACTTGCTCAGAAGGAAAAACCGGGGGAGTAACGAACGTTCTCGTCACTCCAGATTGTAACATGGTTGAGTCTTGATTGTTAGACTTTACAGATGAATTTTGGCATCTTTGATGTACAGTACACGGTGTTTGCTTGCGAGCTGTAGAGACAAATGTAAACACACTGGTAATCTTGTTAAGTTTATTCGCGCGCAAGCACACGCACGACCGGTATCGAATCTATTAACTTAAGTTAGAAATAATTGAAGCGCGTGCTTGATTGTACTGCTCCAACTGCGCACGTACACGTTACGCTAGGTATTATGTTAATATGAAAGAAAACGAGTCTTGAATTCACATGGAAGTTCACTAGGATGTATTATAAAACTGTGTACATACGTACGCAAGCGCGACGCAATATGGTACAAAGAGGAAAAAATATGTATTTCATCAAAATTAAAAGAATTTTTATTATTAAAAAGAATTATGTTCTTTTTTAATTTATGCGCTAATCTATAGTGTGTCGTCTCTTGCTTTTAGAATTTATAATGATATTCTCTAGTGAAAATGTGTTATTAATTGTTAAATTTCGTAAAACTGTTCAGATTTTACCTGAAATTTGTAGTTTTATTACTTATTTATCATCTAGAACTTATAACAATTTTCTAGCAAAATGTGCTAATGCTCTTACAACAATTTTTGTAAATTGTAAAAAATTACAACAAAATTTACAAGAAAATACAATTTTTAGCTAGAATTCTAACAGTTTTATCAAATTTCTCCAAAAAATTACAATTGTGGTATATTTTATCTTATTGTGAGGATTGATTCTTAAAGTTTCTTAAAATAATTTTTTTATTCTAGATAAATAAATAAAAATTAGTCAATTCCAGGAACTTACGATTACCTTCTACTTTTTTTATACTGACAACGAACATAAGGCTATTCAAAACTTATTGTCATATGTAACTTCAGAATTGAAAAATGTAAAAGAAATTAATGTAAATAAGAACTACTGATCAATACTTGAGAATACTTAGTTTGCATAAATATGTAAATTGATAACTATAAATTGAAGCATTTTATTATACATTTCAAAGCTTTTTAACGCGATGTGTCCAGTTTTATAATCCATAAAAAAGAAGCTTTTAGTTACAGAATCTAATTCATTTATAATTATTTTTTATTAATATACGAATATAATTTTCTGGAATTAGCCTTTTTTCTAATAAACATCGAGGTGCTACAATCATATCTTAAGAGCCCACAGACAAGTTTGAGACCTCGAGTATTCATTTATATTAATAAGCAGCATGCTTAATCAACAAGCAATTTGATTAAAAGTGAAAGGATAACTCGACTAATGAACTTTAAAATTTGCTAGAAGGTTGAAACGACGCATTAGTTTAAAACTATAAAAACCCATTTTGTTATGCGGGATTTATTGAATTATTTCCTGATCCATTATTTTATTTAGCTTTACTAAAAAATGGTTTGGATTTAATACTTGCTAGAACTTTTCTCTTCGTGTGGATAAACTTTTAAGGAAAGTAATGAGGTTGGTTTTTGAATTAAAAATTGTCATCCCCAAAGTGGAATTAAACATTGTATTATCAAAAAAGTATTCTTAGCATGACCTACCTTAAGAAAACTTGAACTTTCGTTTGCGTATCTCTAATTGACCATTGGTAGGGGAAACGAGGGAAATGCGAGATTAAAGAGACGTCCGCCTTCACTCAACCGAATACATTAAAAGTGTCGATTTGCGTGGTGCAGTAATGCTTTTAGCATATTCTCCTACAACAAGCAAAATAAATTCATTCTGAATCAAGAATCCGATCGTGCAATTCCAATCGTTCTTCCTCGGTAAATAAAAAATTATCGTCACATAGAACTTTTACAATTAATAATACTCTGGTTTTAAGCTCATTTTTATTAATTACATTTTTTTAAAAAAGTTAATAAATGTTTTAAATATGGTAGAGAAGTGTGTAAAAAATAGTAAGCACCCGTTTTATGTATGTATTTTTACATTATTTACTACCACTTCTTTGAATCTAAGTGGAGTACTTTGTTCTTATTATTTTCTTGCACGTGTCATCGGCTGAGTTGTTCGTTTTATATTATCTTGTCTCGAAACTTCGTATTTTGTTAGTGTTTTTTGGATTTTGGCAGCTGGAGGTAACAGCGTTTATCAGGTAATATTAATACATATATTTCATTAATTATATAGAGGGTCTCAGAAAGATTATCCCCTTTTCAACTCTTGATCAAGACTAATTCCAAATTTAAAAAAAAACGTCTTAATTTCAAATTATTTCTCAATAAAATGCATACGATTAATAAATTAAGGGGAGCTGCGAGTGAAACTCCAGTCTAAATAAATAATTATTGAGGAAAAATGGAATTTTTATTCTGGCATTGTTTTTGATGAAAAATGTTCGTGTTTTGATTTTTTTAAATTAATTTGTCAAGTAATTTTATAATTTTAGTTCTTCAATGAATGAATATTCTTTAGTATCCTTATTTAATCGATTATGATGTAATAAAAACTTAACAAGTTTTCAACCAAAATAGGATCAGAAAATGTTATTTTTTGATTAAGCTGGAATTTTATGAGTTTTTTTCTCTAGTTAGGTATATAAAATACGACTGTGTTTTGCTCTAGCTCCAGAAAAAAATATAGATTTGATACTGGTTTATAAAGTTATTCAAAAATATACAGATTCTTATAATTTATATAATTTATACCTTTAGATTATAAGCTGTTTTGTTCATATTTATATTTATTATTTGCTTTTGTATTTTTACTTATGTATTTCAAAATATATTTTTATGCTCAAATTTTCCATCAAAATTTAAATAATAATTTTATCTCAAATTTTATGAATAATTTTTTTAAAGGTGTACATAATATTGAATCTTAAATCATTTTTAACGAATAATGAAGAATCATTCATTTTCATGCTTATCTACCAATTTGTTTAGATACAAATTATTCTGACATGTGCAAAGTTTGAAAGTCAAATTAATTCCTCATGCTTCTAGTTGATTTAGCTCTTATCAATCGGACTTTTAGAATAAAACAGAAAATTGGCAATTTATTGTAACTGCATTACACCACAGCATCCACACTCAGGATAGCTGGTATATTACGAAAAATTATTCGTCTTATAATATTAAGGAAAATTTTTTTATAAATTTTAAAAAACAACTTTATCAAATGTTTGCTTTTTTATCCTACTGGCTCGTAAGGATTTTATTTTAAATCTTTTTTATTCGTTTCTCAACTCATACTCGTTAAAACGTGATAAGTTTTTTCTAGAAACCCATTTCTAATTGTAAATTAAAAATTTAAAAATAAACAAAATAAATTGCTGTCACGTTTATTTACTTATTAAACTCTAAAGCAGTTTTGATATTCTGAAATATATGTCCTCTGCATTTGAAAAAAATTCTTAATATTTTAGTTGCAAAACGTTGCAGACACGTTAGGGACATATTTTCTTTGTTTATTTCCACTGTTTGAGACTATTTACAGGGTAATTCGTTATTATCTATCACGAGATGAATGTTGGTAAATAAATGAAAGCCGAATGATAAACTTACGGACTTTAACCTAAAGAACGTGAACTCTTCTCCTCTCTTTGGTACATAAGTTAAATCCCCATCAGTGGTAGTGAAAACATTTTCCAGCTTTTGTTTGAATATGTGCCATTGATCAGAATTGTAATCACAATTTGATTCATACTAATTCATCTTCTTTCAGTTCTTTAATGATTCCAGAATTTCCTCGATAGTAGAATACTGTCTGAAGGTTTCTAAAATTAGAATGAAAAGGAATCAGCTTCGTAAAAAACTCAATTCAAATTAATATTTAAGTACATGAACTTTAAATAGCTTTTCATTTAAATTTGTTATTAATACTATCTTTTATTTATCATTTTTTTAAGATCTTAATTTTAATTTACAGATTTCTACATAATTAAAATATTTACAGTTGTAATGAAATGCTCGTTTTTATCATCAGAATAAAGTGAGTTATTTTCCTTTTGAAGTGTATCAGGATATATTTGATTTGACGATTGCATTACCCATTATCGGCACTTTGTTTTTCAAAAACAGAAAAAATAACATGGTTAAGAAAACGTTTATAAATCGCTTGCAAAATAATAATCGGACAGTGCAAAGCAAAGTTCTCGTCTAATATTTTTATGCAAAATTGAATTTTTAATTGCATCATTTACTCTATTATTGATAAAGATAAGTTTGTTCTTTAATCAAATAAAATTTTATAAAATATTCTAAAAATACGGGGATGATAAAAATTATGGTATAATATATTCTATTTATATCAAATAAGAAATGAATTTATCCATCTTGAGTAAACTACTCATTTGACATGAACGACATTTTTCTGATAAGAATAAGACTTTCTTCTAGAAGGACCCTGAATTTTATTATCTAATGAGAGTATAAATAAACATTGTATAATAAATTATAAAATATTTAATTAATTACACAAGAAGATTGAAGCTACCGAAATTTCATAAATTACTTTCTATTGAAACTAATTAAAAATACTAAAATCAGAGTGGTTTAATTCTGTTATAAGAGTAATAAATTAATATACAAATAGACAAATAGAAGATCACAATAAAAAAATTGATTCCATCATTATGAACAGATTTATAACCAATTTTCTTCTATTCTTTATCCCCTTAGTTAACTAGAGCTTTTTATTCACGACTCATTCGAGCGTACTTTGTCACGTACAAATAATTTATTCCTATATTTCATTGCCACTCTTTTCGACAGTAGACCAGCGGTATATTTTTAGACAACATTTAACAGTATACTGAATTCGCTGAGCAGAAAGCTTATATGGAAAGAGTACAAAGATTAGTTTAATTTGAATAAAGGTTTGAGATGGTATAAAAAAGAATATAAAAGCGATATCTTTTGCAAGTGTGTCGAAATAAGATTGTTCGTATCGACGACACTCTTCTGAACTGTTAAAGACAAGATACGCGAATATATTACATTTGTGTATGTGAAACGTGTGACGTACATAGGAAGAAATTTGGGTTACTCTTCTCTCGTCTTCAATGCTCATCAGGACGGCGACAGAGAGGAGCAAAATTCGAGTCTGACGTGTCCTAGACGTGACACCTCTTCGGCGTGCGTTGTGCAAAGTGATGTATTAGGTCGTTGCCCTTCAACACGTGCTCTATAATTGGTCAAATTAGTACCTGCCAAGTCATCAGCTGAGGGTTGAACTTTGAACATTTTCAATAACTAGTGCCCAAAAGGATTTTGAAGAAATTTCCACGTGGTTCAAACTTCCGAGGAGATTTCTAATTTTTTCTAAGTACGTATCGTCCTGAGAAAATAATTTTTAATTATTAGAAATTTAATTATTTAGAGCACAATTTAACAAGTAAATGAATAAATATATGTAATTCATTTCAAAGGAAGGATGGCATTTGTATATTTAATTAAATGAAAATTATTAATAAAAGTTAATATTCTGATTACATTTTACACTGTACCAGAATAATATATTAAAAAACAAGAAATTATGAAGGTATGAAAACCAGTTACACTCGGAACACGTTTCAAACCTGCGTAAAACGTGGTTTGCTTTAAATTAACTTTAAGTTCAATTTTATGATTCTTTTTTTCAATTGTCTCTTTCCTTATAAGAATGCTTTTATAAATTTTACTTGTAAAAAATTAAAGTGAAAGTATCTTAAATGAATTACAAAGAATATTAAGCCATATGAAAGGGATTTGCCCGTTTCATTAAAAGAAATATTAATTGAGAATTCAATAATATTTTCATATTTTAATAAAATTTATGATTGATTTCATACCAAATGGCGTAAGTAATTCTGAAGTCCAGCCTGCAAATAGCCTCTCAACTCTCCAGTTAGTCTTCCAATATCTTTTTATGAGACGAGAAATCATTTGAAGCATTTGGAGTCCTACAAAGTTCTTTGAAACGTTTTGAAATTTTATAAACTTCATCTGTAAGAAAAAATTTTTGATTACATTACATTTCATTACAGTAACAAATTGTAAACAAAGACATTGAGCTTTTGGTTTATCGGACTAATTTTATAACTTGCAACTTGTAATTCGTGCTTTATAACTTTTTGAAAAACATTTTTAAACATTCTATTTAATTTGAATTATTATTCATTGAGTTCAAAGTCATACAAAAATAATAAATTTTTCATCTTTTATCTTTTTACTGAACTTATTATCAAAAAGAATGTTATCAAAGAAAAAATGAAATGTCCAAACTCTTGCAATGTGAACTATACAATCAAAGTCCTTAAAGTGATTAAAAGCATTCTAAAACAGAATTCGATAAAAATACATAATGGATTATTAAATATAGGGTAAAATATAAATAGCGAAAATTTTTTCATCTATAATGAAATTTGAAAAAATACTAGTTATCTCTGGTTTTTTAGAGATGCTTATTAAAATCTAGGCATACTCATATTGATAAAACCATATTCATTAAACATTTTTCAAATTAAATTATAATTTTTTCAGTTATCTTATCAATATTTACGTAGGTGCAAATTTCGTATAAGATATCAGTCATTTCTCTTATGAGAAGGTGAGATTAAAAAAGTGCTAGAAAATCAACTATGTAACCTAATAATTTATTATATTTGCTCATATTTAATTTCAAAGAAATTTTCCCTTTTTTAATTTGAAAATAAATTTTATTTACTCAAGGATTTACTTTTTCCAAAGATAATGTTAATTTATTAAAAGAGTCGTGCTGATTTCCTAATGTATTTTATTAGTTTTATAAAATTTATCTAAAACCTGTATTAAGTGTTTTAATTCATTTGAATATTGAAAAGGTAATATTTTAAATATCATGACTTGAATTATATTTTTTCAAATTTAAGGTACCTATAGAGATTAAATCATTTCTAATACAAGGAGATAGAATTATTGCTCCAAATTTTAATTTTTGACAGCGATTTGTTTTCAAAATGCGAATAACTCTTCAAACTCTGAAAATTTTTCGATAAAAATTCTTATTTTTATAAAACAGGGAATAAGAAGAGGATTTGATGATTAATCTCCCTTCTTTATTGATAGAGGATATTCATGTTTAGGTTGGAAGAAGTGTGTTGCTCTAACTGTATAGTATAATGTCTCTAAGTAGTACAACATCACCTCAAAAAGTTGACAAATTTAATAGTCTTACGAATTACAGTAAGTCAGTGACTCATCTGAACTTCTCTGTAAAACCGGAAAGTGTTTATTACATCACATTACTCTTCATCATGAACATTTATATACACGTGCAGCAATTCCTTGCGAAATATTAAAGTTTCGTCTCGCGATTATATTTCAATGAACAAATTTTCCCACAGTTTATGTCCGCACTCTTGAATAACCAATCACTTATCTACGATAAAAGATATTGCGAAGTCAAAGAATAAATAGTATTTTTATATTGAAGATTGTTATTCATGAAATCTTCAAAATAAAATAAAATTCAATCAATCTCCAGAAAAATAAGAACTCTTCGGAATTCTGAACTCCAAAAATCACAAAGACTATGCTCGGATCACGTTTCACACATATTTTTGGAAAAAATCTGATGAAATATGAATGAGAAATTAAAATAGATGAGCAAGGTCGCTTGGGAATTACTTTACCAAAACCCTCGAAGGTCATTGTGGTTGTTGAAGATAACGTGAACGCCTATCGGGAATTTAGCATCAATGCTTTAACAGCTCTATGACACAATGAAAAGCACGTGACTAATATTAAATCAGCGAGCAAGTCTACGCGAAATTTCAATGTATTTACTTTTCATTCTCGTAAGATTATAATTAATTTTTTTCCATTAAGAGCTTGATAAAAATCTAACAAGAAATTTAGATTCTTTCTTTCAAAATGATTAATGATGTTTAAATTGAAAGATAAGCTTTAACTTCAGCAAATTCCCTTAACTAACAATATTTCAATTGAGCATATTTTGCTATTAGATTTCCAATATTCCAATTAGTTTAAATCCAAATATCGAAGAACTAATTATGGAAACATTTCGATAAAGATTTTTTCTATGAAACTGAATATTTACTCTCCATGAAAAAAATGAAATGAATTTTTTACAAACATATTTTTCTCAAGAATAAATGGAACGAAAGTGTTGATAATTGTCGATTTATCTTGAACATTAAATAATGATTTCATTCATAAATAATACTCATATTCCTTCGGAAAATTTTCTCAATCGATGGAGGCGTGGGTGGAGTACTTTCTTCTTTGCTTTTTGAACTGGGGAGGTATCGCGAGCAAGTTCTCGTCGTGGCGATACGTCTAATGATTAAATTCTTTTTTTTCTTCGTGTCTCGATAAAAATGTAATATGAAGAGTCAACATTAAGGTTGGCGCCACGCGGCAAAGATGTTTTAATCTGCCATTCGTTGGCAGTTGATTGTTCTTCTCGTCGTGAAAAGCTTCCTCCCTCTCTTTTATTTCTCTCAGCCTAAAGCTAACTAAACTGTCGCCTCCTTTTAGCCGAGAATTTTTGATGTAGCAATTTTGTTCTTGTTTCGCAGTCGCTTGGCAGCCATGGATACGACGGAGAGTAACAAAGAAGCTTGCGATAAGTCCGTTTCAAAGCAGAATGGATATACCAACTACAATGAAGAAGTGCCTCTCCAGAATTTCGACGACAATGAGGATGAGGTGAGTGACATCCAAGTTTTGAACTCGAAGAAATTCTTTTTGCGGATCGCAGCTTCTCCCTTTTGGAACAAAGAGCCAAATTTATTAACAACAGAGCAATAATACTTATTTAAGAAAGATGATTTCTTTAAATTATTTCAAGAAAAACAAATGAATATGTTAAAATATACTATTTTTTGCAAATATTATAATAATACTGCAGATGTTTTGGAAAATAAAATTTTTTAAGTTACAAATACAAAAACAAGTGTAATTGCAAATGCTTATTTTAAGTTATCTCCAAATATATGATTCTTTTAATCTCGTTTAGTAATGAGGAATACACATTTATCAAAGAAGCCAAGACATAATTGCATTACAGATTCGAGATTCTATACCTCTTTTAATTTAGTGTATTGAGTGCATAATGCTTTTAAATTTACGCATTTTTAAATCTAACTTGCTCTAGGTTTTTCACACAGATAAGTGAAATTTAAACTCAATAAAATCAGATAATGCAATCAATAATTCTTACAAGTACAAACCTTGAATTGCAATTATAGAAGTAAAAAAACTTTTAATTTTTTAATGCTTTTTAATCAGATGCTCTATAAAAATATATCGTCAAAATTAAACCCAAGCTCATTTTTTTCAAAATATAATTTTCCCTTTAAAAAGTATATTTTCATCATTTTTAATTTTGATCACGCCACTATATCATAAACTCGTAAAGTCCATATGAGATTATTTTAAATCTTGTGAAAAGTAGACACCCTGAAATTGCTTTTAAGTTAAATTGAAATTAAAATAATTGATTTACTCTTAGGGTATTGAAGTGGAAATGGTGGTTCCTCCTGATGGTGGCTGGGGTTGGATGGTCGTGGCAGCATCATTTATGTGCAATCTTGTCGTGGATGGAATTATCTTCAGTTTTGGCGTTTTCCTCGAAAGGATCAGTTCTGAATTCGCCGTTTCAAAAGCCCGAGTCGCCTTGGTAGGCTCCTTACAATCGGGATTTTATTTAATGGCTGGTTAGTCTTTTAGAAAAATCAAAAATGAAATGAGTGTGCTAAAAAGTGACTTGAAATCTTCTTCGACTGACGAATGATTAACTAGAAATTGCGCAAATTAAATACAATCAGTCCAAATGAATTTCCATGCACATTTTGTCGATTTTAAAAATGCTGTTTATTTTAGGTCCTTTTGTTTCTGCCCTGGCGAACAGATATGGTTTCAGACTAGTCGCAATACTAGGTAGTTTAATAAGTTGTACTGCATTTCTACTTTCGTCCTTCAGTTGGTCCATAGAGTTTCTGTACGTCAGTTATGGTATTTTAGGTAAGTGGAAATATTTTACAGTCATGCTTTCTTCAGGAAACCTAAACAAAATTCATCTTCATTAAGGGCATGTGTGAATAATGTGAATAATTTGGTCCAGTTTCTACATGTTTGTGTCCAAAATACATAAAATGTTGATTCAAAAATTTGAGAAATGGTAGAGAAGATAAAAACGGACGAAGATAGACTACTTTTGGCTTTGACAATGAAAACAAATTTCTCATATATTCCGAAACTCCGTTTTTATCTTCTCAAGCATTTCCGAAATTTTGGAAACAAAATTTGATGTACATTGTGCACAAACATGTAGAAACCTAAAATCAATAAAATTTACTAATTTCAAATGCCCTCAAAATTAACCTTTTTTGGCAATTTGAAAAAACTCGATACAGAAAATATTTGTAAATAACAAATAGAATAGAATAAAATAGAAATGAATGGAATTTTTAAAAATTTTGCCAGGTGGCATCGGCGTTGGACTAATTTATGTACCTGCGGTGATAACTACGGGATTTTATTTCGAAAGATGGAGAGCAATGGCCACTGGAATCGCAGTTTGCGGGTCTGGAATCGGGGCGTTTATTCTTGCACCAATGTCGGATCTTCTGATAAAAAATTATGGCTGGAAACAGGCGCTTATGATACAAGCTGGTTAGTTCCTATTTTCTATATAAGTAAATAAAAACAGCATTTTCTCCGGTTGAATTAAATTTGCACCTGAAACAGAAAAATGTGAAAAGCTGAAACAAATAAAATACTGTATAAAATAAAAATGTCTAATTGAAAATGATAAAAGTAATTGAAAGAATAATTATTGATTATTTTGATTAGGAATGTTATTAAATTGTGCTGTATTCGGAGCGGTATATCGTCCCCTTAAACCGAGGAGAATCAAAGTGAAGCCGACACAGGAAAACGTAATCGAAGCGAATACATCATTGATGGCAAAGGGTTTATCACTTGGTTCATTACACACGGGCCAGCCAATTAGAAGTCGTTTCTTTGGAACTAATAACAATACAGAATATCCAACAGCTGCTCAATTCATCGGTAGCAGCCCCGACATAGTAAAGTAATGAAAAGAATTCGTCGGCACACCATTCACTGATAAATGAAGTACTTTAGTCATTAAAGTCCGGTAATACCTTCACCTTGAATCAATCAACATCTTATCGATCGATTTAAATGTACATTAACGTTCTCTCCTCTCTACAGTTTGTAACTTATTACATGACATTTTACAAAGCCCCGCCTTATGGAGATTCGTAATGTTAATTGATCACAATTATTGATTGCAATATTGTTATATTGGAAATGATTATTCTTTCAGATTTAATTATTACTTTTTTAGTCTTAATCAAGACTTGCTTTCTTAAATAAAAAGCTGATATGAATAATTTTATTTTCATAGCGTTTCAAATAAAATTTAACAAACATTGCTAAAATATTCATTTATCAGTGAATTTTCATTTTAATTATCATCTTTACTATTTTTTAAACTGATATTCTAAAAGTTTAATATCTCTTTACAAAAGTAGAGAAAATAACTTTAAAAATTTTCTTTTCAGCAGCAGGTCGATGTACTCTTTGAACAAGATAAATGAATTGCATAGCATAGAAAGGAAGATAAGCACTTCGGAAAAGCGACTTTCCGTTCCTATTTACCCAGAACTGGAGATTGTCAATAACGAGGAAGTAAAATCTGTCGAAGAGGAAAATAATTTACTTAGTGGTGACTTGGAGAGATTGAATGGCCGTATACCTACGGTAAGTGCATTTATCTTATCGCTATTTTTCATCTATGTTTAAAAATATTTGTAATCTATCTTAGCCATTTCGTAATCTTGTTTTCCGTACGATTGGTTTCATAGGAGCTTGAGATATTTAAATTAAATTTTTTGTACTGACAAACTGATGTGTATAACCGGAGCGCTGATTCGTACTTGACACACCCGGATTTCCTGTACAGATACGCAGGCATACAATTAGCGGTCGTCGTCGGAGTTCTGATATCAGCCAGAAGAGTCTTAAGGTGTGCAATGGACGAAGTCCAGCTATCAAGGATCATCAGAGACCTTTCTACAGGGATGATATTTTCTATGGAGGATCCCTCAACAGATTGCCCCATTACAAATCACAAGTATGTTTTGGAGATTACGATTTGTAACTAAGAGGCTTAAACTTTTAAATTTGGAGACATCTTTAGCACATCAATAACATTTTTCATTTCGTTTGGATCCACAAATTTTAATTTTTCAATAAATACTCTTTAAATTGTATAAAAGTGAAATGAAAATTTCAATTCGATTAATGTAAAAAAATTATATTATATAAATCTAGAAAATGCAATTTTTAATATTGTTTACAAATTAGAAAAAATTTAATAAAAATTTACATTATCTTTCTTATACAGTCTTTTTCAGAATTTTTCAACCTAAAAGCTGTTAAATTTTACAAATTCAAAATTGGAAAACCTTTGAGCAAAAATCATGGGAATTTAAATTCTTTTGAATTTACTTTGAAATTCAGTACTTTTTGGATAAAAATTTAAAAATTACCCAAAAAGATAATTACAAATGTTTTTTCAGATATCCTCTGTTGGGTACCATATGTCTGTAACGCGACTTCCAACGGCAAAAGACTTAGCAGAAGAAGAAAGTGGAAGCTGCTATTTATGCCCTGAAAGTGTAAGAAGAATTTTGTCTACTATGTTAGACTGGAGTCTCCTCAAAAGTCCTACGTTTTTGATTTTAGCAATCAGTGGAGCTCTTACGATGATGGGATTTTACACACCTTTCATGTATTTACCAGGTGATAATAATAAAATTTTCTAAATCAAAGTAAATTTTTATAGTAAGTGAGTAAACCAAACCTAAAATTTAGAAGTAAAAATGATGATATTTTCAATGAATCCTAATTTTATTTTGTAATAATTTTATTTCTAATTTGTTTTCAGATAGGGCGAAAACATTTGGTATCCCAGAGTCCTCTTGCATGTTTCTAGTATCAATCGTTGGAATTGGAAACACGATTGGTCGTGTAGTCTGTGGATTAGCGAGTAGTATTATTCCAGGAGTTGATGCCCTGATGGTAAACAATATCTTCATCAGTATCGGCGGATTACTAACGATATTTTCTGGCCTCTCTGAGTCTCAAGAGTATCAGTTTTTTTACTCTGCAGCCTTCGGCCTGAGCATTTGTGAGCATTCAAATTAATTAATTAATGTTCTATACTATACATTTAATAATATATATTATTTTATTATATTATCACAAATTTTGTTCCACAGCGGTTTTTGCGTCATTAAGATCAATTCTAGTGGTGGATTTAATGGGACTGGAAAAACTGACGAATGCCTTTGGACTTCTTCTCTTATTCCAAGGTGTAGCAGCAGCAATCGGAGCACCTGTAGCAGGTAATTAGAATAAAAATAAAAATAAACCAACCATAAATAAAAAAATTAATTATTAGTAAAAATATAATTCCATTGAAATTTTTCATATTAATAGAAATTATTTTGCAGGAGCTTTTAGAGATGCAACCGGAAGCTACGATGCCTCATTTTATTTATCAGGATCGCTGATTTTTCTATCAGCAGTCATCTGTTATCCTCTGAAAAGAATAAATGAATGGGAAAAGCGTAGAAATTTAGAAAACACATCAAATTGCTTATAATATTGATCAATAGTTCCTTGGGAAAATTTTTTAATTTTCCATGTTCAAAAATTTACCATCAGTGGAGTTGAACTCCACTTACACGTATTTTATACGTTTAGATGACAAATTTAGAGTAAAAAAGATAATTCAGACTAGACATTTTTTAGAAAAGGATTATGAAGTTAATAGAAGCTGATTTTTAAAAGACAATAAGCCAATTTTTGCTTAGAATAACAGGATGAATACTGTTTCAGAATTTAAGACTTAATTCAAGTTTAGAGTGTTGAAGTCGTATTTACGTTCTAGTAAATTTCACGAATTTCGAAAGAACTGTTATCATTTTAAGCGATAAGTTGTTGTTTTTATAATAGGATTACAAAGTTTTAGCTTTGGACAGATAAGAAATTCAAAGACAGGGTGTAGACTAGTTTTTCTTTCGATTTTATGTGAGAATACTTGTCGTCAATTAACAAAAATTGATTGAGATTAAAAATTAAATTATCAAAAATTAAGAGCCGATTTAATGATTAATCTCAATTTATTTTTATAGAAGTTCTTCTATGTAAATACGAAATATTGTAAGATTTTCCAGAAAGAATCCTGCAAAGGGAAACTGTTTTGCATTTTGTTACATAAATAAAGTTTGCTAAAAATGTTCCATGGGTTCTAAAAAATATCCCGAGAGATTTCTTACTAAGACTTGGAACGTCTAAGAAAGAAAGCAAATAGACTTTAAGCTTTTTCAGTAGAACAAATTGATTTATTTATTTGATTTCAAGTGTACAAATTTTCAAGAAACATGGAACATTTTTCTGAAAAATCTGTTTTAATAAATAAGGAAAAGTTTTCAGTGTACCTGACATATCCTAAGAGAAATACAGTCTGTTCCATTCACAAGGGTACGCGTTTTTTCAGAAAGTTTTGAAGATATTTTGTTCTTACTTCTTTGGCATGACTGTATGTCTGGGGATGCTTCTCTGAGCGCGGTTTCGGCTGTTTTGAGCTTTTTCACAGGGGATTTAAGTGCAGAAATAATGTTCTAAATCTACCAGTGTAGTCTCTTAAGATCTGTTGAGAAGATATTTGGAGCCGAAGATGACGATTGGGTCTTACAAGAAGTCAATGACTCCAAACATTGGAACCGCCTCTGCACGAACTGGAAAGCTGAAAATTTATTACAATTTATTAATTGAGTGCGTTCTAGCCCTTTGAATATACTTTCGAACAAAAAAAAAGAAAAAGAAAATTTCCCGAGAAAACGCGTATCATCGTGAAAGGAACAGACTGTATATTTTACGTGGATCTTTTACATACTAAATGATATTAAATATAAAGATGTAACATAAATTAAATTTGTTGACTTTTTGTATTGAAGCTGTAAGAATAATTCATTTACTGAAGGCTGTGCTCAAACATTTCTCAAATGATATGCCACGTAAATAAATAACAAATTATGTGAAATTGAATGGATATATTTCTTTGGTCTCAGTATTTATAGAAAATATTCCATTGGAAAGCCAGAGAAATAATTTTTAATTTGCTTCCTGGAAGAAAATACATTTGCTCGTTAACACAAATTATTCGTCAGACATAATTTATTATCAAACTTATTTTAGAACTATTTTAATTGTTTGAACTTATTATTTTATACCTCCTTCTGAAAAGTGAAATGTATTGGAAATATTCTTACTTTAAGAATTCCTACCAGCAAAACAATCTATTACTAGTTCTTTAAAATTTATAAAAATAATTGATTAAAAGACGAACTTCTGGAATTGTGTCTCCCTTCACTCTCTTCACATAATGACATAATGTCATAATTATGACAATTGTGAACACTTATAATAAAATAAACCATCATTATCAGGTCAGAGTTTAATTGAAACCAAATCTCTACAATCAGTAGTTGCAAGTTCTTTAAAATAATTATAAGTGTTTTTATAAGAGTTTTGAAGAACTCATGGCCTCGGGACCAATAATTTGGTTGATTTACCTCCTAGAGGAATGCAGCTAAGATTTCTCAGGTACAAACTTGTTTTAATAACTTATTTGAAAAAAGTAAAGCTGAATATATTTATAATATTACTTTTTAAAATTGATCAGATTTTGTTTAATCATCTCGTTACTAAGAATCAACCAAGCAAAACATCAAATTAATTCCCAGGACAACCAAGAAATGAATCATAAATTAAACTCCTTTGAGTCTTCCGAATATTCTCAAAATTTACTTTTACCCAAACATAAATATTCTAACGCTAAAGATTCACGTCACAGTAGAACATATAAAAAAGCAATATTGTCCAATCCAAAATTATCTCAAAGTCAAATATTAGCTGAGAAATTAGCCAAGGAAATTGAGAGAAAATCAAAGAGAAAGCCAAGTATGGTTCGAGCCATCAAAACTATAATAGGGTATTATAAACCTAGTTTAGAACATCTCAAAAGGAAGAAAAGGAAGAGATATAAGCGTGATTTGAAACGTAGGTCTTATATTAATTTACATTTATCTAGGCATCATTTTTTCAAAGTAGGAGTTAATTTTTAATATCACATTAAAAAATATTTATTGATCCTCTTAATAAAGTTTACGAACTAAATATATTGTTTTGATTACGAGAGATTTATATTTAAATCTCTTTCTATTTTAAGTCTAGTCCTAATGATAAAATATTTCAGCACTAAATAATGAAATAATAAAAAATCTACTATAGCTATATCTAATAAACTACATTCGCTTAGAAAGCACCCTCCATAATTCGTCAAGAGAAAACAATTCGTAAACGACAAGCAGAAAATCCATCTTTGCAACTGAAACGCTCTTCTGATGATTTTAGAAATCACAAAAAAGTCACAGTAAGAGAAAGTATGCTAGAACGAGTTATGAAAACAACTACGAAAGATCCGAAAAAGAAAAACAGTGGGGATCAAGGAATAGAATATTCTGAATATTATAACGATGCTGATGTGGTAAATGATCCGCCTGTTAGTAAAATCCAGAAAAAAAAGAATGATGATTCGAAGAGCTCGATATTCAGATTTCAACGACAAGTAACTAATGACAAGTTAAACGATAATAATTTTCAGCAGGATTTTGATTTGAAGCAAGATGATGAACTTAACGATGAATTCTTGGAGGATGAGGAAAATGCAGCCGATGGTAATGAATCAGATCTTCTGTTCAGTGATTTAAATCAAAATCAAGTCTACCAGAAGAAAAATATTCAGCAACGAAATTTGGTTAATCAGCAAAATAAAGGTTATCAGCAAAATTCTTATTTTATACCAAATCAGGTGAATCCTAACGATTATGGAATGTTAGCTCAACAAGTTGGATTCAATCCTTACCCTCAATTCTTTTATCCAAATCAACATATTAATCAATTTAAAAATCCAAATCAAATTTTTTCTCCTTTTCATTTGCCTGGAAACCAAATACCAGTGCAGAATATTAATTTAAACAATGGAGGGAGTAATTACAACAGAAATCAGACTTTACTTTCAGCAGGGGAACCCCAGCAATACAATAATAATTTTGAAATGATAACAACTACACTTTCTTCGCGCACTGCTTCAAACAAATCATATTCGATAAATAACACTTCAGTAACTAATCGAATTATCAATAACGTTACATTTTCGACTCCTTATCTGCAATCACAATCTCAAGTATCTAGAAAACAATTTTCTGGGACTCCAGGAGCAGAAAGTTCAAAGAAGAGATCGGATGAGACTTTATCCATGAAATATAATCTGAACCCGATAAATTCCCTGCTCTCTTCAATTAATCAAGGACGTGATGTTAGTTATGTCGATCAAAATCAATTAAATTTAAACGTTTCAGCGAGTGAGACCCAAGTTATTGCGAATCAGATTCTCAGTAAAATTGTTGATGAGCTTGAAGAAATAAAAGCTGCAACATCTAAGAAATCGGAGAAGGAAGGTCATTTTCGTTCTTAATTTTTTATTTAATAACAAAATCTTGGTTTCGAACAGTAAATTTTGATATCTGTTAATTTTTTTGAATAGTAATCTGTTTAAATTCTAGGTCGACCATGCAGAATATCGGGTTCCTGGGTAACTTCCAAGGCGGGTGTGAAGCTAACTATGAATGTGGTAAATCATTCTATAATAGTGACCACAGAAAAATTGGAGCGATCGCCAACTTTTGAAGGATTTTTGAACACCACTTGGAATCTAACAGGACATGCACCTTTTAAACATGGTGGTCCATTTTTTCTATCTGGTGTAAACGATAAAGCTAAATCACTTGCTGTTTTCGTAGGTGAGTAATTGAATTCTAACTTTGAAAACTCTGTCTTATTTTCCTATTTCTTAAAGGTTCCTGCAAGGTTTGTCAGGGGATCGACACCATAGAAGGAATTTGGACAGTGTCTCAAGAATCTCGAGATTGTCGAGACCTCTTAATGGCAACTGGGATCCACAACGACATTTTTCGACGAAAGAGAATCCATAATGCAAAAAGCAAAATACATCAACAAAACCTAAAGGCGACTAAATCAACTATTTTAAGTTCTGCAAGTACTTCTGCGACCAAATTTTACAATAAACTGCCATACAAAAATTAATTTTTGAGTAAAGGAAATTTAATCTGTAAATGTATGGAACCATTTTGAAATCTGATCTCTTCAGTTACCGTGATACGTACAATGTAGGATTTAGCCTAGGTTTTACCAAATAAACTTATTCATAAAGAAAGATAGCTAATAAATTCTTCCTTCCTTTTAAATTTTTTGTATTTTAGAAAGGGTTTATCAGTAATGAAAGTTTCACGGACACAATCACGTACTAAACTTGAACGTAAACATATTTTTTTATTCGGGTTTCGGAAACATTTTAAAAGGTTCTTTCACTTCAAAGGCTCGATCATTCATAATCACTTCTCTCAATAACATCTACAAAAATCTGAAATTTGAAAAATATTGAGTTAAAAGTTCTTACATAGATGAAAATTGTAGAAGGAATAAATTACCTTCAAGATTCCTAGGCTCTCGGTTTTATCATGATTCATTATTAATAGATTTCTATGCAGCGTGTGATTTATAGATTCTCGCAAATCTAGTTGAGCGAACCTGTAAAAATTATAAATATTTTGTTCCTTTGAGAAAATTGATTTAAACTTCTTGAAAGATTTTAAAAAATATCAACATACCCAACTTCTTCACATTCTTCGTCTATTTCTTCATCCAAAGGTTCACTGACGATTGTGAATTCAATAATTGGATTAATAATCTCGTTTAACATTTCATAAAACATGAGTCTCTGTTGCGGATGTTTTTCTTTGTCTATTTGAAACTCTGAAAATTACAATATGCATCTATCATTTTATTTTCGTTGGAAAGTAAAATTGTGATTAAAATGAAAAAATGTTCCAATTGAAGATTTAAGGAATGAAAATACTAACTTCTATTATACTTCCTCACCTCTTGTAAAATTAAAAATCATTTCAGAGTTGGGAGACTTTGGAATATGGATAGATTCGGTTTCCATACCTTCACCACTGTTTCCCAAAAACGAATATTCTACATACAGCTGTTTGATTTTTTTATTCCGAAATATGGAACATCCTTCAAATAAACTTATACTGATTACTGTAATGACTATAACATCTGATTTCTCAACCTGTAGAAAAATTTGAAAACTTGGAATAAAAAAAATCAGATCTCTCAAAATATAAGATTTGTTCTAAACTATTTAAATCATATTTTATTTTAGATAGGATAAGAATTAATTAATTAATGTAAAAATTAATTATATTGATTATAATTTGAAATCATTAATACATACAAGGAAAAGCAATCCTTACATTTGAAATCATTTTATTGAATTTTTGAATATCTTCTGTTTCGATTTGCTCAGAGCTGTCCTTTGTAATTTTTCCGTGGTTTAATTTTTGTTCTCTTCCCTCTAGATTGTCAATGTCTTCAATCGCGTTCAAAAATATTGATTTTTGTCCCAAATCAAGTACCTTGTTCTCAGAAACTGTTATATTTCATATTTTAGCTGTTACCCTAACCAGAATTATCAACTTTTAAACGCAATAATTATTCAATTTGTGAATATAAAATTTTATATTTTGTTTATATATTGGACAAGAATTTACCAATTTTCTCGGATAAATTCTTTAAACCTTCTTGATCTTCATTTCCTAATTTTTCATCTAAATAGTCTTTCGAACTATCTTTCTCTTTTTTAAAATCCGGAGTTGAATTTTTTGGAGAAACTCTATCGTAATAAATTTCATCTGAAACTCTTCTTCGTTTTTCCTTGAAAGCTTTGGTTTTAGCAAGATCGCAGCTTAGACGAACCCAGAGAGACAATTGTCCAAAATTAGCTCCTAAACTGCAAGGTATTAAACTATTCACAGGAGTAATGTACTGCATTTTATTATGGGGATAATCCAAAACTTCTTGGATGCAAAGCTTGGTTTGTGCTATCGTATGAGTATTTTCATTTGGATAGAGAACATGAACTTGGAAGGTGATGTATTCTTCAAAAATGTAATCCAGAAAGTCCAAGAGTTCGGATATAAAGTAGATCGATGAGGAATCAAAATTCAGTGATGGGTATTTCAAGACTGGAGTAAAAGCTGTTTTTTGACCTTGAATGTCCCAACTGATGAAGAAGGATGCATTCCAAAAAGCGTTATCTTGATGAAGAAGTCTTGTTCCCTAGGTTGAAGTAATTATTGTGTTTATTTAAACTGAAAAATTTCATAGTAACAAATGATCTTGGAATTAAATTAATTTTGAAATTAACAGTTTTGGAGAGTTGAAGACGAACTATGTGCACTTCAAGGAGACCTTGATTCTTCGTGATTAACATTGGATTGAGCTCTATTCCTGAGGTAAAATTATCCTCGTAGCAATTGTTCATGATACAATCATTTCTTCTTTTCATTGAGTCAGAGAACATCTCTTCAGCAGGCAGTTCACGGCATTTCATGATAGACGAGCCCTTTTGCGATGATTTTCCGACATTTGATCTATCAGAAATCTACAGAAAATGCTTAATTTCGACAAGTGATTGTTTTATTTTACAATAAGTTATTTTTTTAATAACTGAAATAAAAAAGATCAAAAAATTAAATCTCACCGATTTAAGTGCATCTCATTGAAAGTTTGTTTAATAGATGAACTGATTTTTGCAACAGCGCTTTGAATCGGCCTTGCATATTCTGAACAAGGTCCACACTTCAATTCTTCATTTTCCTTAATTTGACCTTCAAAATCTTGATTGCAGCAACAAGAACATTTTTCACTTATCTGCCTATAAATGTGATTAGGACACCTGGCATCGCAAATGCAAGAACAATCTGAAACTCCATTTTTTTCAACTTCAGGTTTAAATTTGTTTTTAGATTTTATACTTATAGTACTTAAGTCAATTTTTTTTCTATCATCGAAGCAATAATTATTATTATCTTCTAATTGGAAGCAATGCTCTTGTGTACTATTATTGTTCATATCCACACAACTTTGTTCGGCTTTTGAGTATAAAATACAATTTTCATTTTCAGTTTTTGGAACGTTGTACTGACGAAGAATATCGAAAAACAGTGAAAGGATTTCATGTGGGTCTTTAGTACGAAGAGAACTTGGATAAACAATCAACTTGTTTCTGTTTTCTGGCGATTTCGAATCTTCTTCAAGTTTCCATTTTTCCATTGCCAATCTGTAAATGGATTTTGTAATTGAAGTATAAACTCAGAGACTAAACCCTTAATGTGTCAAGATCCAAAAGTCTTATTTTTAAACTACCAAAATTTAAAAACAAAGTGAAAATTTACAAAAATTAAGGTTCTTTAAGGTCACTTGCTTATTATTTTTCAAATAGTACAAAAGATACCTAGTAATAATTACAAAACAACGCACTGAAAAACATACACACAGAAAAATTGTCACACTCTTTTTGACTAACATTACTTTCATCCAAGAAAGTAGTATAGTCATATTTGATGAAGTCATAATCTGGAGTTTACATTTATAATATGACAAAGTCGTCTCAATAATGACAATCGAAGGATTTACCAGCTTTTACTTATAATATATTTATCTTAGACAAAGATATTAAGGCAGTGTACCTTCCATTATATTATTCAAAATAAACCTACGACCTGGAAGCGCTGAGATTAAATAATATCTTAGATACGAAGTAATTAAATTATCTAGATTAGCTGTTACTCCTAAAAAAAAAAGAAAAAAATTATAAAAAATATCCGATCATACTTAAAAGAAAAGTCTTTCGCTAAAATTGAATTGGTCCATTTTCACCTTTGTGTAAACTAATTTTTAAAAACGAAAAGCTTACCTCGCTTTTAAAACAAATTGTCTTATTCTATGTACAAGTCAACATTTGTTCCTAAATTCGAACTCATAAAATCTTTCCACACTAAGAATCCATTTCTCAATGTCTTTACTAACTATACTAAATATTTTATAGTAAAAAACCACATTTTCCAAGAATCTTCGTCAGAAGAAACTGGAATCACCGAAGAGTAAAGTTTCTAGATTCATCACTTGCCTCTGTTTCTGGACAGACTCCGAAACAGGTTCGATTTGCTTTATCCTAGCATTTCGCATATCGAAGGGAGTATTGATCTGTGCCTGCTCCAACAACTTCAGCATCGTCTCTGGTGATAGTGAATTTCCATTTGGAACTCGCTTTACCTTTTCATTCATCTTTGGTGATTTTATTCTTTCGGGAACTCTTCTGGGGGGAGACATTGGATCTTGAATTGCAACTTTCTTTTTTTCTTGGGCCTTTGAGGGCTTTTGCAAATGAATGTCTTCAGTTTGAGATCCTTTTTCTACTCCTTGCCCGTGTCCCGATTTCTGCGCTACGATCTCGCAGGATTTTTTGTAATCGTTAGCTAAGTCGACGGAAGACTTTTCGGAAATTTGTGAACTAGTCGATGATGAGCTGATTTTTCTTTCCAAATGTCTCGATTTATGTGATTTATTGAGAAATTCTTTTGGTGCCCGTTCCTGTTTTTCTGGTTTTCTTTGAAATGCCTGTGAAGATTCCAAAATAAAAATGATGATGAAATATGAATAAAATAATGTGTTAAAGTAAAAATATAAAAGATTACTTACAGCCAATTGAACTGTTAATGTATCTATATTTTTTTGCAGTTCTTGTAATTTAGTAAGCAACTGTGAATTAGCAGCTTGAAGGGCGACGATATTTGCTTGCTCATTACTGAAGGCAGACTTCAACATTTGATGATCACTAAATTGTTCTGAAATTTTCTTTTTTAACTCAATATTCTCTACCTCAACTTGAGAGTATTTAGAACTTAGGGCTATTAATTCATTGTTGTGTTGTTGAAGAATTTTTATCTCGTTCATTAGATCTCGAATTTGTTCGTCCTTTTCTCGTACAGAAAGCTGGGAATCTTTGGCTTTTAACATCTGGTCTTCCATTTCGCCCATCCGTTTTCTTTCTTCCATCAACGATGCTATGATTTCCTCATTGTTCCTGTTTAAAAAAAGAAAAATATTATAGACTATTCAAAATTTAATTTATATTATCTTATTTATTTAAACCCGCCTTGTTTTTTCTTCGAGAAGTCTTTTTAAATATTGAACCTGTTCATTCAAGGAATCTTTTTCGGTTTCAACAACGACGAGCTTTTCACTGTATTCTTTCATTTGTCGCCAGACTCGAATATATTCAATATTTTCAGCAATTTTCTTTCTTTGATTTACTACCACATGACTTGACAATTCATTTTCCAGCTCAGATATTCTGGTAACCATTTTTTGTTTTTGTGCTTCAAGTTCCTGTAAAAATGTTCGAATCCTGAATATATTTTAGCCCGTATTTATTTAATTCAAATTTGATTTGAAATAAATAATTATTTAAGTTAAATAGCTGTTCATTTGAATAAAGTACCTGGATTTTGAACAAATACTTTTGTACTTCTGTGTTATCATATTCATTTTGTACCAATAAATGATACGAAGGCGTTTTTGGTCTCATACTTTCGCTTCGACATGTCCTAAAATCAAACCAATTCAATGAAAGGAGAACAATACTCTTACTACGAGATTTACTGACTTAATTTGAACTTACGTAGCTCCTGAATGTGTTCCAGTAACTTTGCGACAACTATAAGGTGATCTTCCAAAGGAACTGTGACTCAATAACTGATTTCTCAACACCTTTACTTTACTCTTCAACTAAATAAAAGTTGTATTGAGTTAATTAATTGCATTGAAAAATTTCAAAAAAATATTTCAAACTTAAAATAATTTTTGTACAAGTCACAATAAAATTTAAGACAAATAAATAAAATGTAGTCAACCTTGTCGTTTTCAGATTCGAGAATGGATATTTTGTCTTTGTCATTAAAAATATCCTTAAAGTTGACACACGATCTGGGACTCGCAGAGACTCTCATCAATTTCGTAGCTAATTTCTTGATTTTATCTTCTTGGGTATTGGATAATTTTTTCAAGCTTTGCACCTCGTCCAGCAGTCGTAAATACTTATCCTCGAGTTCATAGCGATCGAATTTGGACACAAAACGACGTTCCCTAGGATCTTTCATGATTTTTATGTTTATATTTTGCTTATAATTCTCTAACTTTTGTTTATTACTAATTTAAAAATAACGGGGCATTTTGAACCTGAAATTAAATTTACAGTTTAATAATTTAGAAATCCTGAATCTTTTCAACTATTTAAAAATGTTTAATTCTATAAATACATATAATTGTAAATTAGAAACAGAAATACAATTGGATACAAAATCACAATTAACAGTGAATGTCTCCTTAAATAAGATTTTTTAATACCTTTCTTTGATGGAAAATTTAAAAGATCATATCTGTGTAAAAGGTATTATACCTTTAAAAATTTTAAGAATTCGAAAATAATCGAATCCTCATAACACAAAAAACACAACCAATTATAACAATTATAACATATTATTATTATTATTATTATTATTATATTATAACACAACCAAATTATACCTACATATTTACACATGAGATGATTCAACTGAAACTTAAATGGGCTGCGTTGCACATTCATTGTTTAAGGATCAATAGTAAAGTTAATTTAAAGATTTAATAAAATAAAAGAATCTAATAATTCATTATTTCCACATTTTCAAATTCCCTTATTTTTCCAAAATTCCACTAAAATTACTGACTTAAATATTGTGCTTTAAATTGAATATTATCTGTTGCTTTGTGATAGGCAATTTGATTACCTCTAGCGTTTCTACACACATTTTTTTCTCTATTAATTTATTCCAATACTTCAAAGTATTTGTATTACACAAACCTATAATACTACTGCGACAAGTGTTAATACAGGATTCTTCCTTCAATGAAAGGATGTTTCTATCTTGATCATCTGCCATTTTTCAAGATGCAATTACAGCTCCTGAACAAAATCAAGCAATTATTATAATAATTTTATTTAACTCGTTAAAAATAAAATTTGAACAAGATGATGAGTATAATATTTATTAATATTTGATTAAAGGTTTGTATAGGTATTATGAAAAAACAGAATGGCCTATTTTTAGAGTTATTATTAAATACTAATTTTGCATATAAATTATGAAAATTAAAAAATAAAAATAAAAAACAGTCATTTCAAGATTCATGTGAAAAATTGTTGGGTAACTGAAAGTTAAAGTTTTAATAGAAACCCAAAAATCACATCTTAGTTGAAATATCTTTTCTTGGCAATAAGCCAAAGAATCTTGGTGAAATTGAGCTCACGAAACAGATGGCAAGTCGCTGCAAAACCAACAGACTAAACAGACTCATAAAAAAAAATTCAGTCTTCGAAATTAGATGATTAAAAATATCCAATCTAATATAATGATAATAAAGAATACAAGATTTGCAAATTTATATTTTTCAAAAAATGTAATCTTGAATGTTTCAATATGTTTTTAGTAAATATAAAAACTAATTAATTTTAATTTCAGGAGTCTGAAGACAAAAGGCTGTGTTATATATAAGTGATAAAAACTGCAGATAATACAGTGATTACCATATAAGGGCATCCCACTATTAATTCGAACATAAACCAACTTTGCCGCTCTCCAATTCGAAATTTATTTTGACTGAGTCTGCTTTAAAAAATATTTTTTTCACAAAAAGTGAATTAAGCTGATGAAAATCATAATTGTTTTTAAATTGGAATGTTGAATTATATAAATTTATTATTTTTTTGCAAGTCATTGAAAATAGGTTTGTATATAGATAGATTTTATTGTGATACAAGAACGTGAAGAACCACGCCTGGTTCTGAGCCTGCGTCAAGGAACTTCGACTGGTTCATTTTTCCAAAGTCAGTATAAAAACAAGATTTCCAAATTATTTTAATTTAAGTTAAAAATCTTTAAAAAATTTTTCTCGAAATTAGTAGTAAGCACAAAATATAAACATTATTAATTAGAATGATCCTCGTACAGGTGAGTTTCGAATATTTTATATTCAATATGGGATAGAAAATATATGTATAATACCAATATTCGATACTTTTGATTTGAATTTCTTAATATTGTAATTTTAAACGTATTTAAAAACAACAAAATTAGAGCTCTTTTTAATACAGAAAAATATTTTAAAAAAAAATACAAATATGTTCCCAATAAACATTAACACCCAAAAGTTAATAACAAATGAAGTTTATAGTAACCAAAGGCTAATAAAATATCAACTTTGTTTTTCTAACAAATTCTCCTTACATTTAAACGATTTGTTTATCACACTGAGGAAAACATAACCTTTAAATTAAGAAAAGATCCTATAAATATTTTTTTTAAATTAAACTTTTGACTTCAAAGTTATAAAAATATTAATCTTAAAGTACAGATGAATGTCTCTAGCCTAAAAAAAATAAAATTCGTCAATTATTTGCTCAGAAGATATCAACAAAATAAATATTTTTGTGATTTATTACCTTCGGTTTTCAGGTCAAAAGAATAGGTAATAGCCATTCTTTTGAAAATTAATTTTTTGTTTTTAAGAGTTTGTTTGTTGGGGTCATATGATGATATGATGATTGAGATGATTCACCTCATATTTACCGGTCTAGGTCTAGAGCTCAGTGAAGAAGGTGGGGCAACCTGCGATGAATAGGCCATGGTTTGACACATCGGTTGAGTGTGCATGCAGTGGAAAGGTAAGATGGCGGCGGACGGAGATGTCGTGATTTCCGATCAAGAAAAAGTGCGAATAGTTTCGGATTTTATTTTGCACTCGCCTCCTGGCGAGTTTAATGAAGTATTCAACGATGTAAGGGTTCTATTAAACAACGATAATTTATTGAAGGAGGGTGCATCTAGTGCATTTGCCCAATACAACAAGGACCAGCTCACGCCTGTTAAGGTACATCTTTCCTCGATACAGCTAATTCTAAAAATTCTATGAAAGTAACAAGATTCATTTGAGTTATGTCTTATCAACGAGACGATTCGTTGGTCCCTAAAATATCAAACCTTGTTTGATCCAGATTTCGGAATTTTTTGTGTGAATTGAACTCTCATGAAATCGCAATTAATGACGTTTGGCTTTTTTCGAAATCAGAGCAATGAGCGATCTGAAGTATTTTTCACGCGCTTGAGATTCATTTCCGCTAATTCTTGAAACAATGTAATGACTCTTGTTTCTATTTGACTTTATTTTATCTGGACTTCAGGCGATTTCTCGACTTTATCTGGGGGCTAATATTAATCGGAGTGTGACCTATTTTGTAACTCAAATTTGGGCTGATTTTTATTCCAGATTCTCGAAAACTTTTTATTAAAAGTTTCGTCTGTAAAAATATCTAGTTTCATTTCAGTTTTTTTCTCAGTTTTATATATATTTGAACAAGTTATTTATTTTAAAGGGAACTCCAAAATTTCAGAAACTTTATTTTCTAAGTCAGTTTATGGTTAGGATTTAATATGAAAATTCGAAGTTACGACCTCATTGTTAAGCTAAAATTATTCAAATTAGTTTCAATTTTTGACTGACAATTTTTTCTAGGAATTTTATTTGATCTATTTCAAGAAAGTGTTAAAAATTTAGAAAATTTTTCTAACGTAGTATTCAATCTTTCATTTGATTTTTAATCTTGAATATTAATTTGTCCAAATTTAAAATTTTTGAATAAACCACAGAACTCATCACTATTATTTTTTAAATATTCAGATAGAGGGAAGTGAGTACCCGGTGCTTATAACTGAGCACAATGATTTAGGAGGCTCGAGGTTTTACGACGCTCGCAGTAAACAAAGTTTTAAATACGACCACCTCAGAAAAGAAGCACAGGACTATGAACCATATGAACCAGATTCCACTGCCGAACCATGGAGATCCGCTCTTCAAGATGAAATAACGACATATACTCAAAATCACTATAGACATGGAGCTTGCTCAGTCTTTGGAAAAAGTCAAGGAGGTTTGTAATTTCTGTTCTGGATTCTCTTAATTGTATTCTAGAAATCTACAGTTTAGTCTTCAGCGAAGAATTGAACAGATAATCGGAAGAAAGCTAGTTAAAGTGAAAAATAAGCCATGAACATTTTTAATTGGATTAAAATTAAAGATTTTTCATGGCCGGAATCGATAGACAAATTTTATTTGTTTTAGCTGTTCATGGATAAGATAATTCCACCAATAAAAAATTTATAATTTTTATCTGATTCAAACTTTTCATGACTCATTTAATTCGAGATAAAAATTTGATAAAAGAATATTATAAATAATAAAAACTGAGCAAATAGGCAGTTTGACTAACTTTTTTTCCGACTGTCTGTCCAATTCTTCGTTGTAGTTGGTCTATACAGAAAGCTAATTAATTTTAATTTTTAGGAAATATAACGCTAACCGCTTGCATAGAAGATCACCAATTCCAGCCGAAGAATTTCTGGAACGGTCGTTGGCGTTCGTTGTGGACAGTAAGCTTTAGTACAAGTTCTGGGACTGCGGAATTGAGAGGTAGTCTAAAAGTGCAAGTCCATTATTACGAGGATGGAAATGTACAGTTGGTCAGTAGCAAAGATGTAAAAGAAAGTTTGCCGATCTCCTCCGAGAAACAAACAGCCAAGGAGTTGATTCGACTTGTTGAGGAGTCTGAAAACGACTACCAGACTGCCATTTCTGAAAACTATCAGACAATGTCCGACACAACGTTCAAGGCTCTGCGAAGACAACTCCCTGTCATGCGGACTAAAATCGACTGGAATAAAATTGTGTCGTACAGTATTGGCAAAGAGCTTAAGAGTCAATAGAACTAGATTTTTTATATATTATATTAAAAGAATTAATTAAAAAGCGAATTTTGCTACACGGGTGAAGTCTGGAGGTGTGATGTGTATGGGAGCAAACGTAGTGGCGTTTGAAATAAGTAAATATTTGAAATAGGACATTTAAAAGAGGAAAGTTTGATTTGGTGCTCAGATTGAAACTTTTTACTGCGAATTTAATCATGATTGTTTTCTATCAAGGGCCAATTATACACGCTGTGCAAATATCAGAATAAAATCCAATCAAATTGTTGAGAGTCCTGACTTAATAAGTGTTATTGCTGTTTTGATATTCGCACAGATTTTTGAACGAATCTGCACAACAATAAAATCCCTACGACACTCAAATAGCACAATGAAATTTTTGTATTTGCCGAAAAGAATGCACTTATCGCGATTAAATGAAAATCGCAGGGAATGTATTTTGGAGTTTGATAATACTGTAAGGTACGACTATGTCATCCTACTTGTGCTACTCGAGACACAAAGTGTTTGCGAGTACCGAAGACTAATTCTAAAGACACATCAGTGGTTAGAGCCCACTATTTTTATCAGACTTTATATAACACAAAGTATAAATAAATATATACACTTTTGTTAAACTCTATTGTTTTATAATGACTACGTCTATTATAGCTAATATGTTGCGAGGTTTGATTCAAGTGGAAATAAAATACTTTTTAATTCAGCAACACGATCATTTGATTCTTTGGTGTCGCCGTATGAATGATTCGTGCCAAGTAGAAATGTCGGGGAGTCTTTTTGGTGCTATCGCTTACCACAGCATTACACAACCAGACACGTAACGCGGAGAATAAAATGAAAAACTAATGGGAGTACATGATGCATTGTACATTGTAAAATGTAGCCTATAGCCTGCTGGAGCCTTAATCCGTTTGTATTTTGCGTTGGGAGGATACTGTGTAAATATGTTATTTGAATGGATGAATGCGACGATATGCGCCAGTATTCGACTTTCCACATATTAGGATTCGGAACGCGTCTGTAATATTTCGCGTGAATTGTAAGTTACATCGTAATTTCAAGGTTCGTTTCCAGCTGCAATACTCTATATAGAAACGGTATCGATATCGTGTCAATCATTGTTGTATATTATATACCAATAATATTCAGGGTGGGCTAAAAATTATTTATACTACCCAAATTTTTGTTTCTTCAACTCGTAAAAGTAAAACTCAATTGTACTTATTTAGCTTTATTTTCTCATCTTTCAAAATAAGGGTAGATCCAAGAAATTATTTGATTCGAGATAAACTCATGATTAGGAGTTTCTGTGAACAGATTTGTACAAATTTCAAGATGGCTGGATTTTTTAACTCATCCTGGATATATAAAAGTAAAAGTTTGTCGCGAATTCTATCATTTCTGCGATGAATAGTAAAATAAATATCTGCATAATTTGAATATAGTACAATGCTCACGCTGAACTGTCTCTAGAGAAAGAAATGTTAAAATAGAAAAAATCGTGTTAATTGATGTATGATCTATTTGAGGCGTGATCTTGCGTTACGCATGTAAATTACAAACATAATGTTAAAAGTTTCGAATCTTATAAAACTACAGAAAATAGTTGCCTATGGTAAATCAATAATAAAATAAGGAGTAATCAACCATCGAGTGTATCTCAAAGTAACGTATGTCCTTATGTTAACATTAAATAACAGAATATCTTTATGATTTGAATTATGTATAATTGAATATTACTATTCAGTGAATAAAGTGATAATGACACTTTAAAAACTAACTCTATACTTGTAAACAGCATTTTCTTGGTTTTTATTACATCTGTATTAATTTTTAAACCATTAAGTTGTATTAAGGATGCTTGATCAACGAGGTGTTTGGAACGTTATCCATTGATTGTCATTATTTGTGGGACTGTTTTTGTAATAAAGTTTTTTGAAATCCAGGTCGTTCTTTTAATTTCATATACATCGGCGAGAATTAAAAATAAATAATTATTAAACGTTTCTTTTGTTGTGGCCATTCAATATACCAAATTATACATATTTAATAATTTATAAATACGTGTATATATTTCATTATTGAATGCACATTTATTTTTATTCATTCATTATGACTCATGAATTTCAAAACAAAAAAATTAATAAATTTTACAATATTTAAAGAATTTGAAAATCTTTCTGTGGAAAAAATGACGCTTTCGACTGCGCTGGGATTCGAGCCCAGGTCTTTCGATTGCCGGTCGATAATGTAGGCAGTGACAAAAATTTCAAACTCAACTAAATTAATTTGAAATTTTACAATCTTTATCATTATTAGTAATTTTGAAACTGCACATGTTATTTTACTTAGACTTTGCGCAAAAAGTGTGGGGTTTAATGGCAAATGCCTGATTGTTTTATAGAACAAAACTTGTCTGAGGTGACTCTACTTGAGGATAAATTATTTATCAATGGTGAAGTTGCAAGAACCAGGAATATAACGCAATATTGATTTTTATGTAGTCGCATGAATTGACACGCAGTTTGCATTTTCAAAGAATGTTTACATCATACATTTTAATTTTTTATCCAATGGCTTTGACTAAATAACTAACAATCTTCTTTTATAAATAGTGTAATTTATATTTAAAAATCGGCTGTTTTATTAATTATAACGAATTTGTATTAAACGGATCAGAGAATTTAATAAACGATCTTATTTAGATCTAAAAAATACATATTAAATTTCTATTAGGTTAGATTCATAGGCAAAAAAGTGTATAAACAATCCAAATATGTTGAACCTAATCAAAATATTTTTAAATATTTTAATATGTGCATCTAAAACTTGAAATTAAAATACTAACAATTTGTTGAAAATTCCAAACCTTAGAATGAAATGTAGTAAAATTTGCATCTAAAAAGATTTTGGTTCAATCGTGTACTTTGGAAATATGTGCATAGTTGTTTTAATTCCTAAATTAAATAAATCAAGACGATACCTTGTGTTTATATGACTAAGTGGTGGAAGTCGTAAGTTTTCCCCTTTCGCAGAAGCTTGTGATTTTCTTACCCGGGTAAAGACTTCAGAAAGACATTCTGCTGTTCTTATACCAAGATAAATTAATTTTTATGGGCATAACATGGAAAATTCGACGGCGGAGTCCAATTGAATTTTGACAAGTGCAGCCATGTTTGTTTACCTTTTAACCGTTGCCGTAACAGCCGGTAAGTCACGTGATTTTGGCCACGTGATCAGTAATGGCGCGTCGGCATTATCAAAGAATATCTGTTAATATCTTTGCTAACAATTTACAGAATTTTGCTAAATATTGATTACTAAATGATCATTTTTAAAGAGAAGATATTTTCTTCATTCGCACTCATTCTGAATTTCAATTTTTAGTAATATTCTACGCGTTTTTCCGATTTCAAACGGTTGTGCAAAATCGAGATTCCGAGATTTGTTTTGCACTGCTAATTCGGTTAGGTTGTGATAATAATATATACTTTTCGTACTACAAAACTAAAAGATGAAGAGAAGTAATAGAGATACTATGTCTGAAAATCCTCCTTTAATGCCAAGAGACTCGGCAAAATTAATAAGCAGATTGGCAAAGGACGTCTTCATCGAAGAAGAAGGAGTAAAAAATATTTCGTGCGAGGTGAAATTTTAAAATAAATCATCATTTTTATTTTTTAATAAGAGAAGGTGGAATTTTAATTTCTAACGATTGAAAATGCTAAAGAAAAAATTCACTTCTGTTATTGAGTTATAAGTAAAATTAAAACTTTTATATAGTTCAAATTTCTTGTCATAACCTCTAATTAAATGAGTTAACACAATGATAAGATATTAAGATTTTGTGAATTGTGCAAAGTTTTTTCATCGCAGATCATTTTTGTAAAATTGAAAAAGTATATTTTGAGATAAAATTATATTTTTATGGATCTATTTAGTTATGGAAATATACTAGAAATTTAACTTTTACAGATTTTAGAAGGTCTGAAAAACCGGAAAATCAGTATAGAAAATTTCTTTAATGACGAACTGCAGCCAAAAAACGATGATCCAAGGGCATTGGACTGGATTTTCGTGTTAAATACTTTGAACTTCTGTTTTTGGAGCAAGAAAAACGAAACTCGTTGGGTAGTGAATGGACGAACAGGATATTTCGCTTTGTGTGCAGCTATGAAAAGATCTTTAGAGGTAAAATATTAATTAAATTATAAGAAGTATTTTAACATTTCTTCTTTATTGTGTAGTGTAACTTGCAAAAGTGTTTACCTGTATTTTGTATTTTAACAAATATAGTTTTAATCCTGCCTGGCTATGATTTTTTGCAACATTAGTAGTATTTCTATTAAACTAAAGAAGCTCCAAATTACAAATCAACTTTTAACAAAGTATGCATTTTATATATTAAAAAAGCTAACAATTATTAATTTTCATATGGCTTGAGAAGCTTTACCATCTCGCATTCACATTTGCTTTTTGAATCATTCTGTGGAATAATTTTTGTGCACAATACATTAGATTCGGAATCTTCATTTTCCTGTAGTGTCAAAATTCTTTTACGCTATTGCTTATTCTTTCCTCTTTGTAAATTATTTTTTCTCTTCTGTAATTTCTTCTTTGATCCCGTATTTTTAAAATATGTCGCGTTCGTTTTTGATTTTTCGTCTTGTTTATATTGTGTGGTTAATTTTCTTGGTAGTTTACTGACGTTCTGTGATTTACAGCAAACTCGTTTTCTGTGATTTGTAATACATCTGTTCGCATAACATCTCACAAAGGTTTTTGTTTTTTCCAAAAGATCTAAAATCGAATGAAAAATATAAGACTGGACGAAAATTGAAAAAAAATAGGATACGATTTTAATTTTATTGTTATTAGAATTGCCAAAGAAAAAATTATATATATTTATATCTATACCTTTTAATCTTCGTCTTTCCCTTTCTATTTTTTTATTATATTTCTGAATAAATATTTTGCGTTCTTCATCTATACAATGCATTAAAAATTCTTCTCTTTCTAACTGTTGAATTTGAAACTGTTGTCTTCTGTTCCACCTAAATTTTTTTTTATATTTTTCTCCTTTCGAATTTATAATTAAGTTTTATACAACATAAACTAAAAAATTATGAAACCTCTCTTGAATAAGTTTTTCTTTTTCTTGCTGTTCCTTCATCAATTGCATTTTTCTCATTTTTTTGCGCTTTCTTTCCTTTAATTTCCAGCCTGTGATTATTTTAATTAATTTCTGACGGTCTAATCTAGCAGCTATTTCACGACAGCGCCTCGTTTTTTCTCGTTTTTCTCTTCCCTGAGATAGTCGCTTTTGAAGATCTTCTTCTCGAGCTTTCTCAACCTTTTTTATTTTTTCATTGTACTTTTTCGTTATAGACTTTAATTTTTCTTCTCGTACTTTCTTCATTCTTTCTTCTGCTTCATTTAAATTTCTTACTGTCTTAAATTTTCTCAATCTAATTGATGAATAGGAATTATTTTAAAATCAATTCAATTCACACAATAAAAACAAATTAAATTGATTTGATTTTATGAAACTGTCTTTATATGTGTAATAACTTTAAAAACTTTTTTCAATACCTTTCCATATAATTCTTAGTTTTATCTTCTGCAAATTTGATCACTTTTTCTTCTAGATTCAGCTCAGCCTGCCTTTTTAACTCCTTAATCACACTATCATCATGTAATTTCTTCAGATACTTCCTGTACATATTGTAATCTCTTACAGAACACTTAGCATCCATTTCTTTAGTCACAAATCCTAACTTTATCATTCGTTGGTTATTAACTGGTCTCTTAAAAAAATTTCTTAGATGTTCATCGTGAAATGCTTCATATTGAAATTGCATTTCATAATTACATGGGTCACTTATATTAAATTCCGCATCTGATGATCCAATCCACAATTTTTTTCCTAATTTCTGTCGAGTAAAGTTGTAAACATTTTTGGGTCCAGAAATCATGGGGATTTTTGATTCCAAGGGTATTTTTTTCCATTTTGGCAATCCAAAATTTGGAATAGCTCCTTTTGGTTTTGGTACTCTCTGGACTAGTTTATCTAAAGCACTAAGAAATTAGATATTAGATATCAAACTAATATGTTTAAATAAATATAAAAAATAGAAATTACACTTACGATGGCTTCTTTAGGCAGATTATTTCTGTTCTGTCAAATTTATTTTTACAAGACATGATTCGCGCACAACTTTAAACATTTCACTCCTAATTTTTCAACTAAAAATATTTTATCAAATAATTATTCCATAATTAATTTCGTAAACGACATGATTACAAGTCGTTCTTAATTCTGACATTGATCGATTTTTTGTGAAGTTGGGCACATTTCTTGGAAAAATGAAATGCGCAATTTCAAGATGAATAGAAGTTTTGGAAAAATTTTAGGAAGGAATACCATTACTGGATGCAAGTTATTGTTCAAAAATAACGAGAAGCGAAGTTGAAAATATTTTCCGAGGTGATTCTGGTAGCGCTGAAATTCCGTTGCTCGATGAAAGAGTCCAAAACTTGCAAGAGATTGGACGAGTTCTACTCGAAAAATATAATGGTAGGCTGATAAAATTAGAAATTTTCATCAGAGTCTTTACAAAAATAGTCTTGAACTTCATTTATGATATTGTACGACAGGTACTTTTCAAGACTGCGTTAAGAAATGCAATGGCTCTGCGGAGAAGTTGCTAAAACTCATTGTTCAAGATTTTAAGTGTTTTCGAGACGAAGCTACTTACAAAGGTCACAAAGGTACGTGGTTACTCAAAAAATATATTTTATTCTGTAATGCTATACATTATTGAACGTATTTTTGTCCTTTAATGTATTTTTTGTTATAAATAAAAATTTAATTCACAGTTTCCTTCTACAAAAGAGCTCAAATAGTCGTTGCAGATATTTGGGCCTGTTTTAAAGGAAAAGGCTTGGGTAGATTTCCCGATATTGATTTGATTACTATGTTTGCTGACTACAGAGTTCCTCAAGTTCTTGTGCATTTTGGTGCTATGCGATACAGCAATTCTTTGCTCAGCAAACTTCAGACTGGTATGCACTTGTTCGTTTTTGTATACAGAATTTAAAATACAGTAAAACCCCGTTTATCGCAACACCTTCCAATCAAATGCCTCCCGTTTATCGCAAAAACGGAGGGGTTCCCACTTCTTCGCCACCAGCTTGAGCAACTGATTATCAGCACATGCGCCTAAACGAATAGTTTCACGCGCTTTCGCTGTTTATCATTGTTTACAGTCGTGTTCCAATAACCTCGAGTGCGTTTTTTTATTGTCATTATATGTGCAATTATACATGAGTGAAAACGTGGAACCGAACGATGGTACGTAAATGACTATCACAAAAAATACATTTTAATTACTTTAAAGCTTACATATTTCTCTCATAATTTTCGAATGCATGATTGAATTTTTTTCAGTAGAAATATTCCCGCATTTTGTAAAACAATTGATTCGCAGTTGGTAAAGCGATTGCTGTACTAGGCACAATTCATGCTATAATTTGTCATAATAATATACATTGAAATCCTTTTAATAAATTAATGGCTACAAATAATTTCATATCTCCCTAATATACGAAAATTCATATAAATATATGCATCACAAATTTAAAAGTGAGGGGTATTCCCGCCTATCCTTAAGAATCACGTGACCACTCCTTCTACTAATAAGAGGGGGAAAAAATGGTAAAGTTTATTGCGATAAACGGGAGAGACAAGTTGCAATAAACGGGAGTTGCGATAAACGGGTGTTGCGATAAACGGGGTTTTACTGTACTTGAAATTCTTGAATTAATTAATTTTGATGATACTTTCTTTGAAAATATGTGTTTTATTAAATCTTTCAAATTTTAAAATAAGATTGAAGAATATTTAATCCCTGAATGTTATAAATACAAAAATAAAAATTAAATCTATAATTTCAGAGGCAGAATTGAAAGAAGGATGTGATGAAGAAATAGAGATTCGTGGCTGTTCAATAGAAACCGTCGAGCGAGTTGTAAAGGAAGTCAGATCGCTAATCGTTCAATATCCGTTACTGGAATTGAAAGAATCAGAATGTGGTGCAATTCAAATAGACTATTTCTTGTGGCATTTTCGAAGGCAATATGCTGATCAATTAGAAAAAGTGCCTTATCACAAAGTTAGGACACTTTATTACTGAAAATGTTCTTTTTATAAGTACTTTATAAGGCAAAGAAAAGTCTACATATAATTAAAGTACAAAATTTCAAACTTTCAATTTAATTGAAGGATATTGTTATTTCGCTTTCATTTAAGATTGAAAGATTCTACATAGAAGTTAGATAAAACTAGAATTCGAAAAACTACTCAAAGTATATTTTGAAATGAATTCTTGAGTTTGTTGGGTTGAGATACTTGTTATTTTTTTATACTTCTGTAAGGTCATTAAACTTATGATCATTTCTTTAAATAAAGTCTTTATAGAATTTATTAAATCTTTAATTAATTACAAACTATATCAATTTAATTTAAATTAAATTGAATAATCTTAACAGAATTTTATTTAACATAATAAAACAACTTATAAATAATTAATAGAATCTTAAGGATTTTGATATTACTTTATTCAAACGTCTAATTCTTTGGATAATGACATTTTCGCTTGTCTCCTTTGGCACGATAAAGTAACTTACTTTTATAAAACTTATAACATAGCCTTGACTTTTGCCGTTTTTCGTTCCTGTGGAGCCGATCTATAATTCCGTTTTTCGATCGACGTGCGCGGAAATAGAAACTCACTTTTATTTCCTAGGGGTGAAAATTGTGACGTCAAAGATATACAGGGTGTCCCAAAAAGACCAGATCCTTGAAATATCTTGGAAGAATTGAGTTTTTGCCAAAAACTTCCAAAACAAAAACTTGATCCTTCTGAAACATTTTAGTGTCCCGGACTTTTTAAGAGACTAATAATAAAATATAAAATACAAAAAATTGCAATCTACGTTATACAATCAACAAATCTCATATGGAATATCTGTGATCAATAAACTGAATATTTGTATTATTTCATTTTGAAAGTATTATCTTCTTTCGTGGTGAAGAAGTGAGATTCTAATCCCGCAAACGTGTCGCCGCTCGAAAACAAGGATTTTAGATTTGTTCCATAGGTATAAAAAATAGCAAAAATCATACCCGTGTTAAAAATTATATTGCGTGGGCCATAGGGGAGGGAGTTATTACAATTCGTGTGATGTTTTCAGTACAATGACTGTTTCGCACGCACTAGAGAACGCACCTTCGGCGCGTGCTTGACTACAACTCCTACCAAAAACATCATACTCGTAAGAAGTCCAACTTCTTTCCCTTGTCGCGCAATATACATTGTTAAGGGAGTAAACGAAGTGTCTTCATCCACCTTCAACAATACTAGATAAATAGTTATATTTCATAGTTTATCAGTGTTGCGCATTCTTTTTGGTCACAAGAATGAGAACCGATTTCCTTTAATGAAGTTATATAAAGATACTGTGTAAATGAAGTTACACAACTTTGATTAAGTATAGGAAACAATAACAAAAAATTAAAAAATCTAATAGTAAAAATACATTTATAAAGTTCTCAATACAGCGATGATTAGCTCTTTATTACAGACATATATGGCAGATAGTTTCACTGCAAACGGATAACCGTTCAGTTTTTCTTCTTGGCCAGTTTCAATACCGGACAATAAGTTGATTCTTTAGATAAAAAGACGCTACTATTTATTAATACAAATGGCATTAAACTAAAATTTTACACAAAGTCTTACAGATATATGAATACGATAAAAAATTATTTATTATACAGTGGTGTAAAAGTATCAGTAGAATACCTATAGGAAAAGATAACAACTGACCTTTGAATTTTTTATTATCGTCTCTGGAGTTGTTCCCAAAATTGAATATTGTTTTTTAATTTACCGGGAGAAATAATACTGATATCGCCGGATAAACTGTTTTTTTCGTTCTGTGCTAGAATCGTTTGACTTTCGCAATTTTTCTGTTCAATTGTGCTGTGGCTGGCTGGAGGTGACATAACTTTTTTTGAAATTTGACGGAGGCCTTCCCGGAATTCCTTGGATAGCGATCTTGCAGTTAAACTGTGCATTTGTCTTGGAGTTTCCACGAGGTGGATTTCCGGAGTCGTAGGCCTCTCTTTCTCCGTCTTATTCGGCGATTTGGAAATCTGGGTAAGAGAAAAATGAAATAATTGTTGAAATTTAAAGGGTTACGTTAAATCAATTTTTTTTAAACATATAGCTGGATAGAAAAATTATGCTAAAGTAATAAGTCGAAATGAATCTAAACTGACAAATAATTCGCAAAAGTTCTTACCCTGGATGTAGTATTTAATTTTTCCGTCGACTTGCTAAAAGCTTCAGCCAATCTCCTCACAGAAGGAAGAGGCGCTTTTTTATCTGTAAAATTATCAGAGCTTTCTGTTTCCTCGAAAAAACTTTCCACTGAAGTTTCCGAACATTTTCCTTTATTTTCTACTTTACTTTTATCCTTAATCTGATGTATTCTTTTTTCCTCAATCTCATTTTTCTGAGGAGGATGTTTACTTCTTCTTTCATATTTACATTTCACCATATTTACATTATGACCATTTTCATAATGCTCACTATCTGCAATATTCGGTACTGATTTTGCGGAGAACATTCCACGAATTTCAAAGTAGTTTTCAGATTGTTGAGACTCTGTGTTTAAGTGATCTGTGCTGTTGATTAAATCATAACTTTCATTGCCCTGTTTTTGAATGTTTGTACTTTGAGACAAATTAGATTTACTCTTTGCTCTGATAATCTTTGGCTTATTGCCTTCGTTGTTATTTCTGCTATCTAGTTGAATTGACTGAGTTCTTCGAAGTCCACTTTCATATCCGAATGATTTCAAGTCTAATTTCTTCACTACCCTTTTTTGTAATGGATTTGAGTTTTCTCCATTCTTATTAAAATTGTTTTCAAATCCATAAGCTCTTAAATCCAGACGACGAATTTTTTTGTTTTCCTCCAAAATTGAAGGTTCCAAAGTATTTATCCCTGTTATAGATTCCTGATTGTTTAATCTCGCATTCATCTCATTTTTGTTGTTCTTCCTTGCATTTTCTAATAATTTTTCAGTCTTTGAACTTTCCCAATTCGTTTCTGGTGAACCTATTTCCTCGATATTGAAGCAATGTGTCACTTTCATTGTGGGAGTTTTTTCTGATTTTTGTTTCCTTGGGCCCAAATATTGGAATTCATTTGACTCGTCTTTAAATTCATTGTTCTTTTGCCAATTGAAGACTTTCGATTTTTCATTTTCTCGGCTGGAAAGAGTCTTTGAATCGTTGTAGTGCATTCGATCCTAAAACAAATAAAATGTGGTTGAAGATTTGTTAGTTCCAGGTATATTTTATATTTTTTATATTCTCTTGTTTATAATTCTACTCTCAATGCTTGCTGTATTATATTTATTAATATTTTGTACCCCATATGACTTCTTCGAGTTCTAGATTGCAAAGAAAGTCTGAAATGGTGTGAGCAAAGGCTGAAATTTATAATATATTAGTTATAAAGAGTGTATAGAGTGTTTTGGGGTTAAAAGAAAAAATAGTATTAGAAAAGCTTTCTTCCAAGTCCCAAGCGTTAATAGGTATTAATTATTTGCTAGCTTGCCTTTTAAATAATGTTTATAATGTTAAAGTGTTTACTTAAAAGACTTTGAAAGACAACGATTATTCACAGGAAAGAAAAATCTATAGATTCCTTGCCAAGCACAAATTCCCACGCTTTTTTAGTCAACAGAAATGTTAACATTCGTTGAAAATACTTACCCTGATTAAATCTTGTACAAAAGAAGGCAGAGTCTCATGCAAGGCCAGTGCTCAGGATATAGATTGCAGAAATTTTTATAAGTTTATAACAGAATTAATAAATTTCCTGTGATAATTGATCAACTGCTTCTATGTTTACTTTTGGAAATTTTTTAAAGAGACATGTGTATGTACAGTTATAATATTAAATATTATAAAACAAAAGTATTCTGCATGCTTAGTAGATAAAAATTTAGGAGATGAAAACATCGAAGAGTTGTTAAGAATTTTCAGACACTGTCCTAAGAAATTAAATTTAAATGTTTGTGGAAAATTTTCGCGTTTTCAGCCTTCACCTTGAGTTATTATTGTACAAAAAGTCCTTTTTAACGTTTTTTTACGTTTAATTTACATTTTTCTGTCTAAAAAATATCTGCGCCTTGAAAATCTCTTCGGTGCCTTCCAGATCTTTTGCTATTTGTCGACCTTAAGTCTTTCAACGTCTCGAAATTTCTTTCGATAAACTCTGGAATTAGTGGAGCTTCTATTCGAAGACTATCAATTTCTTTAGAACTATCATTATTCCTAAGATAATTTTGTAAACCAGGTATTTTTCTCGCTCTATTTTGAGAAGAAATCGATTCGTTATCAGTAGACAATCTCGATTTTGGTCTTGCTGAAGCATCTTTCAGAAATTTTATCATTATTTCTTTGTCCACAAAATACTCGTTTTCTGAAAATGTTCTCAATTTTTTCCCCCTTAAAGATTTTCTTCGTTGGAATGTATAATCTTGATCGTTTATAACTGTTTTTGCTCTTTTAAAAATATTCTGGTGCCTTCTTTGAAATTCAAAATCTATCAAAATTTCAGATTCTAAGTTTCTATCCATCGTTTTTGATGATTTGGTGATCTCTCTCAAAGACTTTCTGGTTTTAATACTTCTAGAAGTATCTAAATTTCTAGGATCGATTTGATCATATTTCTTGATTCCTCCGAAAGTTTGAAACTTTAATTTTGCAAAGCCGTTGCTATTATTACTACCAATCAACTCTAGAAGTTCTTTTTCATCATAAGGATCTTCGTTATCACTTTTATCGACAATATCCTCATTCAATCTTCTGCTTTTAATCCCACCAAAAGTGTGATATTTACCCACTCCGAAATCCCAATATCTTTTCCCATGAACATAAAATAATTGATTTTCTTCAGCTTTTCTGAAATTGTTTCTCAAGTTTTCATCAAAGTTATGGCAAGTATTCACAAGATCAGAGTTGCTCGATTCAATCGAGTACATTCCAGAATCTTGATCTAGTGGAATTATCCCTGGCTTTTCTACATATTGATTTTCAAGATCAAATACAGGATTCGTCACCTCATCTTCATCCTGGGAGTTTATTAACTGATCAAGAAATTCTTCCCTTCTGTTTGACAGATTCAAGGTTTTGCTGAGATCTTTTTGTCGTTTGAATAGAATCGATGGTCGATTTTGTATTTTTTTATATAGATTGTCATCTATATTTCTAATGGATTCTGAGTTTTCTATGTTAGGAAAGATTTCAATGTCCTCAATTTTGTTGAGCTTTTCCTCTATGCTGAGATGAAGCAAAGGATTGATAACAAATTGAGAACTGCAATTTGAACCCCGATAGCTGCACCTACGAAGGCTGCCTCTAAGTGAGGCCTCTTCAAATTTTTCAAGACTGTAACTCACCTGCTGTTCAAGATCGCTTCCAGCCGAACTTGAATGTTGAGACATTGAGCTAGTTGGTCTGCTTCTATTCGTTTCTGACCTTCTCTCTCTATCTCCATTTTCTGGCATGGCATCATTGATGTAGTAATCTCTTCCAAACCTATAATAAGTTTTGAAGAATTAATTTTTAATTTATGCTATTAGGATATTTAGAATTTTATAAATTGGGCTTTACCTCTTAACATCGAGTCGCTTTGCGCCTAATAAAATTTGAAGAGGATTCCCTGAGGCTCTGGGAGCTTCAGTATTGTTCCTTAAAAAAATAACAAAATATTTGGACATTGTATAAAACATTTATAATATTTCCCAATATGGTAGGCATTTATTAGATAAAAAATATTATTAATTACCCAGAAATTTCGGATCGCCTGGAATATTGTCGTTCCAGAAGTCTCTTTTGAATATTTTCCTCGCTGTAAGGATTGTTTTCGATTGGAGGTGCATTTTCCCACTTTCTATGCTCGCGTTCTGCGATGGTTCCTAAATAATGAAAATTAATTTAAGATGAAATTTTCTAATTTAGACTATCTTCCAAAATTAAGGATTGAAAGTGATTTTTTATTAAGTATAGAAGTATTATCTTTTAATAAAATGTGAATAAGATTTCTCAATGCCTTGCGAGTAATAAATACAATAAGGAAAGTATTAAGAAAAGTCGATGATTCCTCAGATTTATTCGCCAAAAATCTAGAAAGAATACCTGGTCGAGGTGGAGTGGAAAATTCAACTTCCTCTTCGAGTTTTTTCTCTTCGTAAGTTTGATGAGAAGTCTCACCTTCAAATATTGCCGCAGCCTCGCGGCACTTCCTGCAAAGTGGAATCTTGAAATAAATTATATTCCTGGGACTGAAGAAAAGCTCATAAAATTATGTAAATTAAATGTTCGAAAGTCAGTATGGAACAGACTTTCAAACTGAATTGACAAAAGACAAGGTTGAATGGGAAAGAAATTGATTGATTTGACTTTGACATCTGTTCAAACTAAACAATTGAAAGTCTTTGTAAGTTTTTAAATTAAATTTAAAATATGGTTCAAAATATATTTGTAGATTCGCTTCAAATGTCTAAACTTCATTTAAAAGTTTATTTTACAAGTTGAGACATAAGGATCTGATAAAATTAATTTTCTCGAGAAAACTTTTTAAAACGATCATGAAGTTTTTTCTCAGATTGTCGTTCATGATAGAAACCTTAATTACCGTTTACGTATTAGGTACTATCATAATCTGAATTCTGATCTCGTTTTTATCGCATGAATGATTTACTTTCTACTTAACCTACCTCTGCTAATTGGATTTTCGTTAAAAAGAGACAATTTTTGATAGACACTTTCAAATTGATGATTAGCTAAAGCAAATATTTTCCACTGATTATAATATAATTGCCGATTAGAATTATTAGACATGATTAAATTTGGCCTTTGCTTTATTGTAATCCAGAATTTAAAAAATATTTATGAAAAAGATAAATAATGTACGTTAGAAAAGTAGTTTTAAAACTCTACCTGAAGTTTTCTAGAGAAAGTGGTGGACTTTTTATAATTGGAGGTGGAAGATTATTCACATGATCCGTTTCATCAATTCCCATTGGTCCATATGCCCTTTTCAAACTATCCATATGTTTTTGAGTTGCTTTATCATAATGTTCAGTGTATTCACTTTCTTGCTGAATTCCATCTTCTCCTAAAAAAAAATCCGAGTTTGTTAAAACTTCTAGAAATTCAATACTTTAATTGCAAAATATTGTTAAATTCATTTAATTAACGAAGTTACCATCAAATTTGTAATGCCCATTCGTCATGGTTTTTGATTGGCATCCGTGTTCTTCAATTTGTGAGTTTTCTTGACAATCCTTGTCTCCAGATTGAAGAACTGATTTATTTACTCCCTTTCCTTCTTCTTTGACATTTATTTTTTCATGATGTGACTCATTTTCTTTAGCAGTTTCTGCTACAGGATTTTCAGTTGTCAAATTTTTAGCTTCTGGACAACTTTTACCTATTGGTTCCAATTTTTCAATTATTGTTTGAGAAGATTCTTTTGTTGAAGATTTTTGGGAATTTGATTCAGAAATTTTTAAATCAGAACTGTTTTCTTTGATGGAAGATATTTTTTCTACTTTCGATTTATTGTTTTCTTCATTGGAAAAAACTATCTCCGATACTCCATCAGTTTTATTTACTTTTTCGAAAACCCTTTTATTTTTTTCTATGAGTTGAAATTTATTTTCAGTTCTTATAGTTTCAATTTTCCCTTCTAAGTTTTCTTTCTGATTTCCATTTTGTAAAATTGTGTCAGACTTCTCGTAATTTTCCAAAATGTGAAGATTGCTGGAAATGTCTAAATTTTCCAATTGACTTGGTTCTGAATTTGATGATTCTTTTTCAGAGTCTAAAGGTTTAGGAGAAACGTTATTTATCACGATCTTAAGTTCCTGTTCAATTTCTTCGTCAGATTGAACAGAACATTCTGAAAGATCCGAAGTATCTTCGGCATCTCGGTCTCCAATCAAAGCTCGGAATTCGGCACTCGCATTTGGAACTAACATGGCAACTGATTCTGATCGAGCTTGTATCTTCCTTTTTTGGAAGAGCCAATTTTCTTCCCAGGATTCAACAGGAAGCACGAGGTCCTGGATTGACTCTTCCAGGCTTTCATCTGACGAATCTTGAGAAGCTGGACAAATTTTTAGAAAATTATTTCATCCCATTTATCTTTTGATAATTTTAAATTAAAAATACTTACGATCGACGATATCCATCCCGAATTCTGGAAAAGGAACTCGTCGAGAGTTTCGAAAATCGAGACCATTTTCATCTTCGTGACTAATTTCTTCATCAGATGTGTAGGTTGTTGTCACTTCTTCTATTCGTTCTTCTATCTGCAATTAAAAATCAATTATTCTATCTTCTGATTAATTATTATCTAATTAAAGAATTTTATCTTATTTGGTGTTTTTCTTTGGTTTTTACTTTGTACTATTTTATTGTAGGAATTTATTAAAACTTTTAAATTTGTAATTAACACGTATTTTATTTTTATAGGTGACATGAACGAGCGAGAGGAAAAACTGCAAGAGATAAGAAGTTATGGCACGATGCAGATTGAAGTTGGGGAGTCTTCAAGGATCTCCACTTTTTCTACTCTAGACTCTTCCAGTATTCCCTTCGAGGGAACGAGTCAAGCATCTTCAAAGGAAAATTTAATTGCGGTAAGTTAGTACAGTTAAAAGAACGTTACTTCACCCATGCAACAATGTAATTTTCATTCTCATGCCTGATTATCTCCAAGTCAGATTTCCAGAGTTCTAACTTATCTAAAGTTGTTCTAGACTTGCATTAAACGTTGAAATTGAGAATATTTAATTGAAAAGTATGAGAGCAATAATAAGTCACAATTAGAATTATAAATGAGAAAAGGATGGTGATAAATTTTAGAAACAGTAATTCCAATTAAATTTCACTAGACAAGAAAACATTTTATTGAATTTTAAAATACCGTCAAAGAGAGAGGTTGAGAATGTTTGAGGATTTGTTCAGCTTGTGTCGCACTACAGTCACTACTGTAATCATCCTGAGAAAGTGGGTCCAAACTATTGCTATCTTCCTCTTGTCTACTCTCGATTCCTGTTTTGAATTCGCCTTTAAACAATCAATTAAAAACGTTTAATGCATTTACTTTGCTTGTATTTATACTTTCAAAAATCGCAATGTCATTAATAATATTATTATTCAACAGAGAAAAGATTGCTCTTCAAGGCTACAGTTTTAAACCTTTAGAAATTATTTATTCAGATTTTATTCTCGCCTAGACTTATTTTACAATGGTTCTTATAAAATTTTTAAAAATAACGTGATTTTAATAAATAACAATAATAAATGATGACTCATTTTACAAGTAAAAAGATTTTCTACAAATTGAACTTTTCAATTGAGAAAAAAATGCTTATAACCATTTAAAGATTAGAATTGTCAAAAAAAGTTTATGTAAAAATAAAACCCATGAATAAACATTTTTTAAAGTTATTGGAAAGATAAAGCATTAAATTAAATTAAATTAAATTAAAGATGAAGCATTAAAATGTAGTAAAAAATGTAGAGGGCAAGGTGTCGTAACGGTAAGACTTGAATAATTCTTCACTGGAAACGTGTAAGATACTGATTATCATGATCGTCTGATTCTTGATTATGAAAATTTGATTAGCATTTCTAAATTCAAGTAGGGAAATTATCTACAAAAATATATGGAACTTACTGTTTGTACACCTGGTCGATTTCTTACGAAGAACGTTGCTGTTTCCGTCGATATATTCATTTTGAAACTTTTCAATCACCTTGAAAACATTTTAATTTGAAATTAAAGAATTCAAAATTTTGAATTTAGTGAATTCGGATAAAATGGAATCTCTTCCAACTGGAAGTTACCTTATTAAGTATCGCAGTGGCGAGAAGATCTTCATAACTTCTGTCAGACATACTCTGGTCTATTTCTTTTTCGGATTCGGAATTTCGCAAACCTGGCAATTTCCTGGCTTCATCCACGGCACGCTCGACGAGTTCCTTGAGTGCCGTTTGAGTATTACTAGTACTTGCAGTTTTGTCTTGAAAGGAAAAAAATAGAATTAATTCTAGGTATTTTCAATTTAAAATTTTTGTAGGACTTCCTTTTTTATTTCCTTAGTTTTATTTATTTACCATTCTGTTTTATTGGATTTTTCTTAGTGAAACAGTGGAAAATTATATCTCGAATAAAATGAGACATCAAAAGTTTGAATTAGATGAAAAATATAAATTCTACTGGTGGAATCATATCATCTAAAAGGAGCCCAAAACTAAAGTTTGTCTATTAATTCCGTTCACAAGAAAATCTATAATTTTTATCCGATTGAAACTTTTCATGGGTCATTTTATTCGAGATAAAATTTGACACGTTTTACTTCATCATGACTGTAATCTAATTGAAGTTTCATAGATACTCATTTGAATTGCCATAAAAGGTGAAAAAGAGAAGTCGAGATAGAATCTCTAGGATGTACAGAACAGAAATTTTCGCGACACATTCTTCAAACGAGTGCCAACTTGCCGATTATGGAAATCGTGATACTACTATCGATTATTCACAAGTAATTTCTCTTTTATTTTCAGGCGACTTATTTTATCTGTTCAATCATGTGACATTCATGCTGAGGGTCCTAAAAGTGCATTGGAAATGGGCAAGACAAGATTTGTCTATGTTTTGCATTTAAACGTTAGCCTGACACGTTCAAAATACTGGAAAGAAACTCGTTTTTAAGTAGAATGCACACTACAACCTTTACCTCACATGTGAAGGTGAAGGTCATTTCTGACGATCCTCGAGATCTTGGTATGTACGAATTATGGAAATCTATTTAGTCTCACTGTGGCGGAAGAGAAGAAACTTTTCAAGATTTTTTAAACATTCATTTCAAAAATTTGATTCTGCATTTGAAATGAAAAAACATTTTTCTAGTGAAAAATTTCGAAAAATGAACATTATTGGAGTATTTATTTTCAATTCATCAGATTACGTTACAATTTCATCCAATAAATATTAAAATAGGAAAACTTCGACTGTATGCAAAATTATGGAATTATGGAAATCTATTTGGTCTCGCTGTGGTGGAAGAGAAGAAACTTTTTAAGATTCTTTAAACTTTCATTTCAAAAATTGGATTCTGCATTTGAAATGAAAAAACATTTTTCTAGTGAGAAATTTCGAAAAATGAACAGCAACAGCATAGAATTTTAATAAATCGAAAAGGATGGAACTTTTCCAGATTATCGGAGTATTTATTTTCAATTCATCAGATTGTGTTACAATATTATCCAATAAATATTAAAATAGGAAAACTTCGACTGTATGTAAAATTATGGAATTATGGAACTAATTATGGAAATCTATTTGGTCTTGCTGTGGCGGAAGAGAAGAAACTTTTAAAGATTTTTTAAACTTTCATTTCAAAAAGTGGATTCTGCATTTGAAATGAAAAAACATTTTTCTAGTGAAAAATTTTGAAAAATGAACATTATTGGAGTATTTATTTTCAATTCATCAGATTACGTTACAATTTCATCCAATAAATATTAAAATAGGAAAACTTCGACTGTATGCAAAATTATGGAATTATGGAATTATGGAACTAATAATGGAAATCTATTTGGTCTCGGTGTGGCGGAAAAGAAAAAACTTTCAAAGATTTTTTAAACTTTCATTTCAATAATTGGATTCTGCATTGGAAATGAAAAAAACACTTTTCTAGCGAGAAATTTCGAAAAATGAACAGCAACAGCATAGAATTTTAGTAAATCGAAAAGGATGGAACTTTTCCAGATTATTGGAGTATTTATTTTCAATTCATCAGATTGCATTACAATTTCATCCAATAAATATTAAAATAGGAAAACTTCGACTGTATGTAAAATTAGTAAGTCATGAAATAAATCAACTATCTTTGAAGATCATTCACATTATAAGATTAATGTCACGATTCTGCTACTGGATACTCCAGCACTTTTCCTTATGTAAAAAGAAAAGACATGTTAACCACTTAATCGGGAAAGTTTCGACTGATTGGAAGAGACTTAAGACCAAACCTGGTAGAACGAGAAGTAAACCTTGACAATCACGATACTTCGTTGAACTTTCTAATAGCGTTTTTACAGAAGGTGAAAGGTCACCTGACATCCTTCTTTTTTCGGAAATGATTTGGCAAGTCTGCTTCTAATCGATTCCATAAATTCTATTTTCCTTTAAATGTATTTCTTCAACTGAGTTTTCCAAAAATGAAAATCATTGTGACGATCAAAGTTTCCATTAGTCTCTTGAACACGTAACTGAGTATATGATACTTAATTAAGCAACTAAAGTACTTAGCAACTATCTCGATAATTAGAAACGAACAATTGACCTAGATTGTGAAATGTGTTTGTATGTTTGGTGCCTCGTTAAATCTATTTTATGAAAATGCTTCTATTTTGTGTGATTCATTTAAAGTAATTTTTGGTTGGGGGTTCTACTAATTTTACACCATACAGGTTTCTGATCTTTTGTGTAACTCATCTCAGGTCTTAAAAAGTTGGGTTCCTTCGAGAATACTCTTTTTAAATCAAGTGATGTATTATTTACCAAAGTTAAAAGGATTTTGTTTAGAATAGAACCTATTTAGAAAAAAATTTAACTCTAAAAAGTTGGTACATTTTAATAGGGCCAAAATATAAAGGATAAGTTTGTTAACCAGCTATATCTGAAGAAAATTTCGAAAATTGGAGCATTTTTAGTATTTTTGAAAAATCCAAAATTTTAATACTAATTTCTGATAGTTCTCAAAAAGCTCTATAAATTGCTCTTATGAAATTTTTCAATCAAACTGAAATTAGGGAAGTTACACATCCGAACAATAAAATAGCTTAAAGTAACATTTTAAATGACCAATTTATGGCGATTCTTTTTGCATGTAGTATTTTGAAACCTAAACAAAATCAAAAATTAAATTCCATTTTCCAGTCAAACCATGTGAGATACGAAGAAAAGTTATGATGCAAAATTTTTTATTAGAATAAAATCTACAAATTTAAGTTTAATAATTTTTATAAGATGTATATTTTTACTTTTGGAAATTAAAAATTTAATTTTTCAACCAAAATTTCTGGAAAAATATAAAGTTGATAAATTTATATTAGTTGCATTTTATACTCTTCAAAAATAATGTTTAAAAATTCATATTTAAAGTATACACCCAGAAAAAATATAGTTGATTTAACCAAATATATTTTATTAAAAAAAATTATTTTGATTTAACCAAATTGATTTTTCCAAAAATATAGTTTTTTTAGATTCTAAAAATTACTTATTCAAACACACTAAAGATTTTTTAAATTATTATATGCATTGCCAGAAAAATAAATGAAATGGTTTAACTTGTTCACTTTTTTTAAATCAAGAGTTTTTAATTGTTTATTATCTGCATTATAAAATTTCAAATTGTCATTAAGATAATTATTATAATTTCTTTTCTCACTAAAAATAAATGAATTTTATAAATGTTGCAAATTTTATCAACCACTTATTTATTATTTATATAGAATATCCTAAAAAGATTAGGAAAAATGAAAATTCCAGACCTGGAAAACCTGGAAAAGTGAGGAAAATTATGTATGTAAAAATAGTTCTAATTAAAAAAATGCCATTCAAAATTAAGTCATTTTTTTATTGCAAATACCGAGCATGAAGCGCAAATGTGATGAGATTCTATTCTTCAAAGTCGAAGTAACTTTGAGAGAAGTAAATTCACTTAAAAAATAGTATAAAATTTATTCGAGTTAATGTAATAAATCATGAAGAATAAACTTGAGTGCCCAAGCCTCTGAAGCGGGTTAGGCAGATTTTTTTTCAGGCATAAATAGCTCTTAAATATTAAATACGGTAAATTTCTCGCTTCCATTACTGAATTAATTCAACGATCTTGGCTTCTACGTTTTTATTATGCTCCACAGAGTGTAAAAACACATGAAATGTACTCCCATGACTTGAATGAGTGGTGTTTACCTACATTTTATTCTTACAATTTTTACTCGACCATAAAGGAATGTCTTGGACTATAATTAATTGTGAAAGAGCTCAGTTTATTATAATTATGCAAGATGTCCATTTCCTCTCTTTCTTTTTCCTTGTTGCTTACTTGACATTTCACCTTCCATTACAAAATTGAATAGCGCACTGTAATTTAACACGTACTGGAAATTTTAATTCAGCAAGAGCGTTTTGGAATTGAAGATGTATAGACAAGCAGAGAATCGAAACTTGAGGCTTGAAATTTGAAACCAAAGACAAAACTTGAAGAAATTTATTTTAAGCAATATTATTAGCGGACCTCGTTTAATTGTGAAAGAATTTTGTAACTTTAATAAAATTGTGCAATCGTTTTGAGCATTTTTTAAATTCTTCTTTTTTACCTTGAAAACTGAGAGGATCATCCTTCTCTGGCCAAAGTTCTAGAAAGGAATTTAACCTGAGCGAATCCGAGCAACTCTAGAATCTGATTCCGAATCAATTTCAAAAAATTATAAAATCTCGTTCGATTTAAATTAGTTAAAAATCAATCCGACACAGTCTGATTTATTGCGGATCAATCTGAGACTTCAATCTAAATGAATTCGAACCAAGAATTAAATTCGAATCAATTTAAACTCGGATTGATTCCAATTCATTCGGATTGAAAATTTGAGGTCTCGGATTGGACAGAAATTAATCGGATTGAGTCGGACTGATTTTTAATCGATTTTCGAATCAATTTAAGCTTTGATTGATTCGGATTGAAAACTTTTTTCGTATTTATTCAAGTTGATGTCTCGGATTGAGTCAGATTGATTTTTAACCGATTTGTATCGAACGAGATTCAAAAAGTTTTTTGGATTGCTCCGGAAACAGATTTTGTAATTGATCAGAATAGTTCAGACCTACACGGATTGAATTGTAACCCGAGAAAATTTTTCAATTGCATTCGATGCAAATCGGTTAAAAATTAATTCGACTCAATCCGATTCATTCTGCTTCAATCTGAGATAATTATCCGAATCAATCCGAGGTCGAATTAAAAATTCGTTCCAGGTCAACCTGAGCTCGGATTGATTTTAATTCATTCGGATTGAAAACTTAGTTCGGATTTATTCGTGTTTAAGTGCTGGATCCATTCCGAAAAATGAAAATTCGAATCAATTCAAGCTCGGATTGATTCGGATTGAAAACTTGGTTCGTATTTATTCAAGTTGATGTCTCGGATTGCACAGAAATGAATCGGATTGAGCCGGACTGATTTTTAATCAATTTGCATCGAAGGAGATTCAAAAAGTTTTTTGGATTGCTCCGGAAACAGATTTTGTAATGGATCGGAATAGTTCTGATTCACTCGGATTGAATTGTAACCCGAGAAAATTTTTCAATTGCATTCGATGCAAATCGGTTAAAAATTAATTCGACTCAATCCGATTCATTCTGCTTCAATCCAAGACATCCGAATTAATTTGAACCCATTCCAGTTCGGATTGATATAAACCGAATTTTTAATTCGAATGAATCCGAGGTCAAATTGAAAATTCGTTTAAGATCAATCTGAGCTCGCATTGATTTGAATTCATACGGATTTATTCGTGTTGAAGTCTTGGATTGAACCGAGAAGAATCGGATTGATTTTTAATCGATTCGGATCGAACAAGATTTTAACAGTTTTTTGGAAATTTTTTAAAAATTCAATTCGACTCAATTCGATTAATTCCGGTCCAATCTGAGACTTTAATCCGAATGAATCTGAACCAAGTTTTAAATCCGAATTAATTCTAGTTCGAATTGATCTATACTCAATTTTCAATCCGAATGAATCTGGGATCAGATCGAAAATTCGGTTAAGATACGTCCGAGTTCGGGTTGATTAGAATTAATTAAGATTTAAAACTTGATTCAGATTTATTCGTCTTCAAGTCTCGGATAGAACCGGAATGTATCGAATTGAGTCAGATTGCTTTTTAATCGATTTTCATAGAACAAGATTCAAAAACTCTTTCAGACTTGTTTAGAAACATATTTTAAAATGGATCGGAATAGTTATGATTCATTCGGATTGAATTCTAATCCTAACTTTCGCCAGGGTTGATATTTTCTAAATTGTTGTCATTTCTTCTCATTCTGCAAAACAAGCTTAACAGGAAAGTTATCGATTCTCGTTCTTACTGCAAGAAATGGTCATTACATTCTTAGATAAGATGTGCACTTTCTAAAGTTAAACAGAATTTTTTTTTGTGCTTTGAGGGCTTTTATCTTATTATTAACTCGACTTCTAGGTTAAGCTGATTAAATTCGATACAAACTTAGAGTTCCTGTAACAAATGTATTATTAGGTGGGGGCGGGAATTTGTGTTTTTGGTTAAGTATCTTTTTTGTTAGGGGGATTTGCCACCTTTAATATTTTTATTTTTTGAGTTTAGATCTTCCATATAATTTTTTTTATCTTTAGTACCTTTATTTAGAAAGGTTTTGGGGTTTTAAAAAATTCCAGCACCTTTATGTATTTTTAATCTAAAAATTTTGGGCAATTTTTTGACATTTGTTAACTTTTGAAAACTTTTTGGTTTTTAACCAATTGTTATAATTCGTTTTTTATTTTGTTCCTTACAGTGTGTAGCAACTTTTTGGATATGGAAAGCACTCTAGCTAAAAAAATAACTACAAATTTTTTTTTCTTCATATTTTGGGATATTTTTATTCATTTTTTAATTTTATTTTATTTGTAACTTTTTTTCAGTCATTTTACCTTATGCTAGAAATTTAAAAAAAACCTAAAACCTTTCTAAATAAAGGTACTAAACATAAAACAAATTATATGGAAGGTCTGAACTCAAAAAATAAAAATATTAAAGATTGCGGATCCCCTAATAATAATGGAAAAATAGTTTAAGGTAGTTGATCCACGAAAATTAGACTTTCAAGAGTGGCAACATTATTATTTAAGGGCTAATTTGAAAAAGAAAAGATTATTTTCCCTGACAAAAATTAAAAACACAGAAAAATAATTATATAAATAAATTTTATTTTTGCCCCAACTTTTTTTCTCATAATTTCTTACCAAATTTAAGAAAATTATGTGATTCTAATAAATTATGAATTACTTTTTCAAGAAAAAGACTCTCTACAACTTAACCGTTTCCGATTTTAGAAAAGGAATCAATTATTATCAAATTCAGCAATTTGTTTATAAACATTTCGTTTTGGAAAATTTTTTAAAAATGTTTTCAGCCATTAAAAAATTTATTTTCAAAAATTGGTAACGATGAAGTTGTGGAGAATCTTTTCTCTAAAAAAATGATTCGTGATTTATTAGAATCCCATAATATTTTAAAATTTGGTAACAAGCGATAAGAAGAAAATTTGGGGCAAAAATAAAATTGATTAATAAAATTATTTTTCTGTTTCAAATTTTTATCATGGAAAATAATCTTTTCTCTTTCAAATTAGTCTTCCAATAATAATATTACTATTCTTGAAAGAAAAATTATCTATTTTTGCCTCAGGTCTAATTTTCGTGGATCAACTACCTTAAGACGATTTTAAGTGTTTTATTTTAAATTTAACTAAGTCACGTGATAAAAAAATTAATTTTAGTTTTTTCAAAAGTTTATCCACAATAATGAATATTTTGAGCTGAAAATTTGGGTCATATCAACATTATTGTAGATTTATTCTGGGGGGATAATATTTTTCTTTATCACGTGACCCACTTAGTTCATGTTCTCAAAGATTTAAAGCAGGTGAACGGAAACTATAAACCGTTGGAACAACACAGTAGTTTAAATTTTCCCTGTGAATTTCAGAATGAGTTTTATTATAATTTTGAAGAATTTGAAATCTTTCTGTGGAAAAGAAAAGACGCTTTCGACCGACTATAAATCTAAATCAATCAAAATCTACTGATTATCAGTGAAATTTGACAGATTCGAATAGCTAAAAAGAGGTTACTGTGAATCAGTCAAATTTCACTGGTTATTTCAGTGAAAATTAACTGATTTAACAGTGAAAAATATTTTTTCCACTGATTCAATCAGTGAAAATAAACTGATTTAATAGCGAAAAATATTTTTTCACTGATTAGTCGGCGAAAAGGCAAATAACACTATAACGTGTATAAATGATGTACAAGAAATGTAGCTAACTACTTATTTCAAGGATAATTAATAGGTAGAAGCAATGACTATAAATTTATCTTCTCTTGCTGCTAAGATAAGTCCTTGTATAAAGACATAAATGTTAAATTTTCAATTATGTAAAATTATAAATTAATAATATTTTTAATATTTCAAAAGGTTTTTATTTGTCTTGTTTCAAATAAGCTGAATAATTAATTTAGTAAATTTAATAAATTTAATAAAAGAATTTTGAAATTTTTATTACCATCTTTTTTAACAATGAATAAATAGACGAAGTAGGCGACGATCAGGCCACCAATCAACGTCAACATCTCTTCCAATAATTGTAGAAACATTTATTTCACAAATTTTATAATCATTATTGGTGTAATTGAACTTTAATCACTTTTTTAATCTTTTTTTACTCTCACGTCACTTCTTTTTATTATCCATGTCGCAATCAATGAGCCATTATCTCACTTTTCACTGTAAACACTTCACTATCAGGTGTGTGATTTCAGATTTATAAGGAAATTTCGATCATAATAAATTTTGATTAATGTTTCTTCAATCTATTGACACTTTGCTCAATAGTGACGTGCGAATTTCTGTAAGAACAAAATCATCATTCAATAAATTATAGGTTTTAGTTTCACTGTTATAAACAAAAAATGCAATTTTTCATTTTATTAATTCATCGCATTAATTATATATATCGAGTTTTAGTTTTTACCGAGAAAGGAATTTGGGTTGGCAATTAATTTGCTGAAATGGCAAAATTTTAGCTAATAAAGTTCATTTAGTTTCGTAAACATGAATTTTATTACTGAAATTGTTTAAAACTCGAATAATTTGTATTTAAAATCAAGATTACTTATTCAAATTGATAAATTATGCTGTGACTTAAATTTTATGTTTAAGGTCATGAATCAAACAGACCACGTGACCAAATTCTTGTAAAAGTCCGAGTAGGATAGATTTTTTATTTTACAAAATATCTTCTTGAAAATTTCGAAAATACAAAAGAGCATATAATTAAATTAAATCAATCGGACGTTATCGAATTTTATTGATAATTACAGTTAATTGTTAATTTGTTAATTGTTTCCAGACGCTCTTTATCAGACTCTCTGAATCTGAATCAGTCAAATTTTCACTGTTTGAATCAGTGATTTGCCTTTTCACTGCTTCATTACTGAAAAATATTTTTCACTGTTAAATCAGTTAATTTCCACTGATGGAATCAGTAAAAATTGACTGATTCACAGTAACCTCTTTTTAGCTATTTGAATCAGTCAAATTTCACTGATAATCAGTAAATTTTGACTGATTCAGATTTAGAGAGTATTTTCCAAATTTTTAAGAAGATATTTTGTAAAATAAAAAATTTTATTTTAAAAATAAATTAAAATTATTTTTATAATGAAATTATAATGTTTTAATGTTAAACTATTTAAATAAATTATAAATATATTAATAAAAATAAATTTATACATATTATAATTATTATAATCAATCTATTTTTATTTATATAAAAATAATAAATAAAATTAATAAATATTTTATTCATACACGAAATTTTACAGGAATATGGTCACGTGGTCTGGTTGATTTATGGCCTTAAAGCTAGTTTATTTATTTATTTTGTCTGAAGTTTTGAAGATAAATTCTTCTTCATTAACTATCTATTCTATAGATATTTTAAATATTCTGACAGGATTAGGAAAAAACCCGTTTAAATTTAAAACCTGAGGAATTATGTTTTAATATTTTTTTCTGTGCCAAAAAAAGAAAGTCAATTATTAATTCTTGTCACGCGTGTCTTTTGCGGCACTACAGGGAAGTGCCTCTTCGATGGATTTTCCACAACTAAAGTCGATTTGCATATGGTACATGAGGTATCGTATCGAGAAAGGATCGAGCCGAAATGACTCGTAAATGATGCTGCGGGTTGTAATTAAATACCGAAAGTAATATTGCTGATAAGATTTGCATATTTATTTAAAGAAGAGCTCAATCAAATTTTTCTGCCATCATCAGTGAAATAATATATTTTTATTAATAAAAATTTGTGTAGTTTCATAAATACTGGGATTTTATATGTTTTGCAATATTTACACTGTTAGAAATTTCTGTATTAAACTTCCATTAGATGTAATGGAAATTTTTTTCTATAATTTATATCAATTTTAAAATACTTTAATCTTGAAAAAACAATCTTTTACACATATATGTATATATTTATATATTATAATAATGTTTGTTAATTTTAATATATTTGAAAAGTTATTAAATTTAATATGAATGTATATTAATTTTTCATAATATACAAATCTATTTATTTTAATTTACCACTTGTTTATTAAAGTCTATTAAAATTAATATGATTTTTAATTTAAAAAACAATTTCTCAATTTTCAGTTACAAAGTATTGAATATTCTAATACTTGCTTCTGGACTCTCTAAATCTGGATCAGTCAAAATCTACTGGTTATCAGTGAAATTTGACTGATTCAAATAGCTAAAAAGAGGTTACTGTGAATCAGTCAAATTTTACTGATTACTCCAGTAAAAATTAACTGATTTAACAGTGAAAAATATTTTTCCACTGATGAATCAGTAAAAATTAACTGATTTATCAATGAGAATATTTTTTTCACTGTTAAATCAGTGGAAAAGCAAATCATTGATTTAATCAGTGAAAATTTGACTTATTCAGATTTAGAGAGGAAATTCTGAAACTTGTAACAGGAATAATTTTACGTTTTGGGTAACTGAAGTTTTATGCAGTTACATGTAACTGAAAATTTTGTTACACTTTCCTAATTTTAAGATAAATTTTATGAAAATTTTGTTACAGTTTGGTAATTCAAAGATACATTTTATGAAAATTTAGTTTAATTTCGTATTTAGACAAATTTCTGAAAATTCAATACATTTTTCGCAATTTTAAGATACCGTTACTTAAAATATCGTCAAATTTTACGTTAACTTCGTAACATAAAAAATTTTGTAAATTTCTAAACATTGCTAACAGTGTACATTTTTTAAATATTGTGAAATCTTGTTTAATTACTTGCAATTAGTAATTAAATGTTAATAATAAGCAAGGAGAGAAAATGTTAAATAAAATTGAAGATTTTATATCGATTTATTGTAATAAAAGTAAATTCATCTCTCGTAAAAGTTATAATTTCAATTTCGAGAGCTTATGATCCCAGCTAATTATTACCAATGAACGTCTTACTTTGTGTTATTTAATGCTTTTTGAAATTGTTTAATGCTTTATTTTGCTGTTGAAATATTATTTTAATCATGCGAAAGAATAGATAGTAAATGCAACATTAATTTATGAAAAAAAGGATTTATTTGTTTAACAGTTTCATTTTTACAGACGTATATTTCGGTCATAGATAAAAATATTTTTTGTCGATCGCGTAATAAAATGATTTTCTCTTATTTTCAAGATGTTACATGACTTATTATGCATTCATTAATTCAGCAAGTTCAAGATCATTTCCGAGCGTTTGTGAAAAATACATGAATTGTTTGCTTTTCTAAAAATATCCTTATCTTCTTTTCAATTTTTAGATTCATTTACAATCATTTTAAAAATTAACAACTAATATTTCAATTTCTGATATTTTTATATTAAAAACTTAATTGATTATTGTATATATATTTTTTTTTTTTAAACTCTAGGTCCATTGACTTGAATTTTTATAATTTCATTTTTAGTTTTTCATACAAATATTGTAATTATTTTAATACTTAATTATTAGCTATGTAAATTATTGTTTATCACTTTGTTAATATTTCCATCCTCATAAGTGTCTTTATATTATTAGAAGCACTGCACGTCTTGCATGTGAACTGAGCACGTTTCTCGCGATCTTTTTATTTGAAATTTGCATTTTTCAACTCTCAAAATCACTTTTCTCGTGTTTTTCTAAAACCAAGAAGAACACTCGAAGCATGTAATCGCACATGCTCTTCAGGTCGAGACTGAGCCTGGAAAAAGCGACTTGATATGTGAACGACGTACCCCACATACGCTACTACGGATTCTTTTAAGTGGGGATACTTTTGCGTGTGATCTTACCTGTTTTCAATCTAAATTCAATAGTCGGATCAATTTTTGAATCCCATTATTTAAATGACCCACGACCTTCAGCTATCCACTCATCAAATTTTTCGAGTTTTTCGAAAAACTAAATTTAATTTAATTTAACAAATAAGAATTTTCTCACCAAAACATAATTTTTGATTCAGTATTATTTTTTTCTCTTCTCTTTAAATCAGAATCAGTCAAGATATACTGATTATCAGTGGAATTCGACTGCTTAAAATAGCTAAAATAGGTCAGTGTTAATCAGACAAATTTCATTGATTGCTTCAGTAAAAATGACTGATCTATCAGTGAAACGATTATTTTTCACTGATTCAATCAGTTAAATGTAACTGATTTAACAGTGAAAAATATGTATTCACCGATGAATCGCTGAAAAGGCAAAACACTGATTCAATCAGTGAAAATTTGACTGATTTAGATTTAGAGAGTTAGGGCCATGGACCAATCAGACCACGTAACTAAATTATACATTCTTTTTATTAAAAATTTTGAAAAAAATTCGGAAAATTATCGACAATTACAGTTAACTTTTAATTTTTTTTCAAATTTTTACTCAACTCTCTAAATCTGAATCAGACAAAATCTACTGATTATCAGTGAAATTTGACTGATTCAAATAGCTAAAAAAATGTTACTGTGAATCAGTAAAATTTCACTGATTCAATCAGCGAAAATTAACTGATTTAACAGTGAAAATTTTTTTTTTCGATAACGAATTTGTGATAATTAACTGATTTAACAGTGAAAAGGCAATTAACTGATTTAAACAGTGAAAATTTGAATGATTCAATTTTAGAGAGAAACGAAGTTGACAGACGTTCTTTATCGTTTTCTGTTGTATTTTCCAAATTTCCAGGAAGAAATTTTATAAAATGAAAAAGTTATATATAAAATTTTTAATCAAAATAAATTGTTCAAAATTTAAGAAATGATCAATAATAGCATATGGAAAGAATATGGGAAAAAATTGCAGAATTTTCACTTAAACGAAGTTAACAGGCATTTCTTATTGTCTTCTGATAAATTTGTCAAATTTTGAACAAGATATTTTATAAACAAAAGAAGTTATCTTACAATAAATAATTTTGCTTCCAAGAATAGCAATATTATTATTGAAGGGATTATTTAAAAGAGGAAATATTACTTTCCATGATATAAATTTGAAAAACAGAAAAATAATGTTATTAACCAATTTTATTTTTGCCCGAACTTTTTTTCTTATCGCTTCGAGCCAAATTTTTAAAAACGATTCTATTCTAATAAATCGTGGACCATTTTGTCAGGGAAAAGATTCTCTACAACTTGACCGTTTTCAATTTTTTTAAATAAAATCTTTGATGAAAACCACGTTTCCGATCGGAAAATGGTCTGAAATAAGTTTGAAGGTTTTCTGAAGATGGAAAATCTTGTTCCTTAACATGTTTTTCGTATTCCATGTAGTTTTGCTTGGAAAGAGAGTTTTTTATTTTGAATATAATTTCTTATTAATAAATAAACGATATAATTCTTGAAAAAATGGTCATCAGCAAATTTGTAGATCTCTTTGAAATAAAGAAGTTTGTTTCTTAACATTTTTTCTGTATTTTGAATATTTTGGCGGGAAAATTGAAATTTTGATTTTCATAAAAAGATTTTTGATGAATAAAAGGAAAGATATAACTCTTATGAAAAAATAGTCAGTAACTAATTTGTAGATCTCTTAAAAATAAACAATTTTATTCTCTAAAATTTTTGCCGTATTTCGTATATTTTGGCGGAAAACTTGAATTTTTGATTTTTACTAAAACGTTTTTGATGAATAAAAGGAAAGATGTAACTCTTATGAAAAAATAGCCAGAAGCTAATATTTGTAGATCTTTTTGAAACGAACAATTTTTTTTCCTAACATTTTTTCAGTGTCCCGCATAGATTTGGTGCAAAATAGAATTTTTCATATTCGATAACTTTTTTTACAATTAAATAGAAAACCACGTTTCCGATCGGAAAATGGTCTGAAATAAGTTTGAAGGTTTTCTGAAGATGGAAAATCTTGTTCCTTAACATGTTTTTCGTATTCCATGTAGTTTTGCTTGGAAAGAGAGTTTTTTATTTTGAATATAATTTCTTATTAATAAATAAACGATATAATTCTTGAAAAAATGGTCATCAGCAAATTTGTAGATCTCTTTGAAATAAAGAAGTTTGTTTCTTAACATTTTTTCTGTATTTTGAATATTTTGGCGGGAAAATTGAAATTTTGATTTTCATAAAAAGATTTTTGATGAATAAAAGGAAAGATATAACTCTTATGAAAAAATAGTCAGTAACTAATTTGTAGATCTCTTAAAAATAAACAATTTTATTCTCTAAAATTTTTGCCGTATTTCGTATATTTTGGCGGAAAACTTGAATTTTTGATTTTTACTAAAACGTTTTTGATGAATAAAAGGAAAGATGTAACTCTTATGAAAAAATAGCCAGAAGCTAATATTTGTAGATCTTTTTGAAACGAACAATTTTTTTTCCTAACATTTTTTCAGTGTCCCGCATAGATTTGGTGCAAAATAGAATTTTTCATATTCGATAACTTTTTTTACAATTAAATAGAAAACTACGTCTGATCGTAAAATGGTCTGAAGTATTTTTTTACAAACTCATTAGAGAGCTTAAATAACATAATTGTTTTCTATTAATTACTATTTATGCGAAAAATCAATTTTTTTATTTTTACATCTTATACAATTTGAATTTAGCGCTTTTCGCAATTTTAGGCTTTTCATTATTTCATTTTCATAATATTAGCTTTTTTATGTTTATTATTTTGAATTAAACATGCAGTAGAATCTGAAATAATCATACAATCGCTTATTCATGAAATAAAGTATTTCGAATTTTTGATACTTGAGAATGAATTCTGTTTTCTGAAATCTGTAATTGTGGCTATATAATAAAAATATTAAGATAAGAGAAAAGAAGTAATAATTCCTTTTTTGAAATTTAAAAAAAGAAATATTCTATTTGTATTTCTAGGACAGATTTTTCATATTATTTTCTGAAGCGATGTTTAAACTAAAGACAATGAAGCTAAATTAATTATCAAATGTAGACTTTTCCTTATCTACTATTATAGTTTCTCGAAAAAACTTCTAATAGCTTTTACGTGTCATATTTTTTCAAGTGTTTTATACAATATTTATTATTGACTTACTTTTCTAAATATAGGGTTTATTTATATTTTTCCATTTACGAGTTTTCCAAAACAAAGAATTTTAACTTTACCTTTCTAATGATTTTGTATTTCTACTCTCCAAATCTGATACAGTCAAAATCTACTGATTATCAGTGAAATTTGTTTGATTGAAATAACTAAAAAGAGGTTACTGTGAATCAGCCAAATTTCACTTATTCAATCAGTGAAAAATAAATGATTTAAGAGTGAAAAATATTTTTCCACTGATGAATCAGTGTAATTCAACTAATTCAACAGTGATAAATATTTTCCCGCCGATGAATCAGCGAAAAGGCAAATCACTGATTTAAACAGTTAAAAATTGACTGATTCAGATGTAGAGAGTAAACATTTTCAATTGAAATATATTAATTTTCAGTAATTAATTAAGAGTAAGAAATGATATTATTCAAAGAGAAGAAAATATTTTTACAGTGGGTAAAAAATAGAAAAATATATTTTTTTTCTTAGCAGATTAATGTCGGTTACAGGAAGCCATTGTGGCAACTTGAGAGAAATACGTTAAGAAGTTTAACTGTTTGGCATTTTATAGATTTTGACCTCGTTTAAAAAATAATACGTGTAGCTCTGTTCGTGTACTTTAGTGAGGTTTGCACAGTCTTCTGATAAGAATTGTGCTTTTCTTAGCCATGTTCGAATGTACAATGCATGATAAAGAGAATGACTGACTTACTTATGGTTTTTATCTCTCAACCATGGTAAATCAATTACGAAAGTCACGCGAGAGTTCATTATGTCATAGACTTTATTTCACAAAATATATTAACATAGTTTTGCAAATTATCAAAATAAATATGCTAATTGGCGTGGAAAATATTTCATTTTTAAAAAATGCCTCATGTGAATATTAAAATTTATTTTATACATTTTTTAATAGAAGACTATAAAAAAAATAATCAATTTTATAAAGTCTGCTCTAGATCATCGTTCAAGAGTTATAATTTTCATTATAAGAAATAATAAATTGCTGAAAGGCTTAAGTTTCTTATTTTTTGCAGCCTGACTTAAATTATGAGAAGTTAGTTATTTATTCAGTTCTCATTGAGTTTCATTCAAGTCGTTATTTTATTCTTGAGTATTTCATTTTGATAAATAATGGAAGCAAGGTTCTGTGAAATTACGTACTTTGATTCATATTAAAATCGTTTTTGCGACACCAGTAACGATGACGAATTGTATTTTAGACGTTATTAATCTCCCTGATATCAGAGTTTCAAAGATAACAAAATTTTTCCCAAAAACCACAGTGAAACAAAAATTTAGACTTGGATAATTGGCTTTTTTTAATAAAAATTAAATTATCTGTTTATTTTAATTTATTATCTTTTTTATTATTCTATAATATTCTGTACTAACTATATATTGAAATCTTAGGAAATTTAAAATCATCCAAAATCTGCTCCAGAGAAATTTTGGGAAAGGAATTAAATCTGTCTGAATTCGAGCCATTCTGTAATTTAATTTTGAGATGCTTATTACGAATATGATGATGAAAATACCCGCAAATTTGATTTTCAAGGTCAAGACTAAAAAAAAATGTTTTTAACAAGTTTGCTCATTTTATGTCAATAAATATTGATCTAGGAAAAAAATATTTTTTACAAAAGTTGTAGCAGATAAAAAGATCTATCTTTAATGTTCCACACGTTTTTGCCCAAAAACCATTATTTTCGAGAAAAATGAGATTAAATAGAATCAAACTGACAGGCACCCGATGAGGATTTTTCTCAATTCAAATTATCCCCTATTAATGTTAATTTTCTCGTGAACTAATAATCGTAGAAAAAAATGCATGAAACAAAAAATGTGTATCTCAATGAGGTCTACAATTTGTGTTTAAAACATTTTGCGAAATATTGAATATTGGTTGTGATAAACGCAAACAACCATGATTTTAATGGATTTTTAATGGTTTCACCATGAAAATCGATTAATCGGCAATTTTCACTATTACATACGTAATCAGCGCGTTAAAATACGTAAGTATGGGTTATTTGATTAAAAATCGCAAGGTTCACCTATTCTGAACTGCACCCTTAATGGGTTTTGTCAGTTTTTTTTTTAAATCTCATTTTTCTCGAAAAATAATGGTTTTTGGGCAAAAACGTGTGAAACATTAAAGATAGACTTTTTAATCCGCTACAACTTTTGTGCAAAATATTTTTTTCCTAGATCAATATTTATCGACATAAAATGAAAAAACTTGTTAAAAACATTTTTTTTCAGTTTAGACCTTGAAAATCAAATGTGCGGGTATTTTCATCATCATATTTCTAATTTGCCTCCGATTGATTTGAAACTCACTGAACCCACGTATTTTAAGATGCAGATTACGAATATGCTGATGAAAATACCCGCAAATTTGATTTTCAAGGTCAAGACTAAAAAAAAATGTTTTTAACAAGTTTTTTCATTTTATGTCGATAAATATTGATCTAGAAAAAAAATATTTCCGATAAAAGTTGTAGCGGATTAAAAGATCTATCTTTAAATGGAATCAGACAATGTATTTTTTGGGGCCCATAAAGTGGAGATTTCGGGACCTACAAGATGTGAAATTTGGGCCTGGTAGATAAGGCATTTGAAGGAATTAAAAATGAAGGGTTGAAAGTCCATGAAGTGCAGGGTTGTAGAGTGAAATGTATCACTGATTTTCTCGGAAACCATCAATCGCAGAAAAAAATACATGTAACAAAAAATGTGTATCTCAATGAGGTCTACAATTTGTGTTTAAAACATTTTGCGAAATTTTGAATATTGGTTGTGATAAACGCAAACAACCATGATTTTTATGGTATTTTAATGGTTTTTTAATGGTTACACCATGGAAATCGACTAATCGGCAATTTTTACTATTATATTCGTAATCATCGCGTCAAAATACGTAAATATGGGGAGTTTGATAAAAATCAGAAGGTTCATCTATTTGGAACTGCACCCTTAATGGGTTTTGGCAGTTTCTTATTTTTGAAAATTTTATTTTTATCGAAAAATAATGGCTTTAGGGCAAAAATGCGTGGAACATTAAAGATGTATCTTTTTATCCGTTACAACTTTTGTGGGAAATATTTTTTTCCTAGATCAATATTTATCGACATAAAATGAAAAAACTTGTTAAAAACATTTTTTCTTAGTTTTGACCTTGAAAATCAAATTTGCGGGTATTTTCATCATCATATTCGTAATAAACGCCTCAATATACCTGGGTATAGTGAGTTTCATATTAATCGGAGGTAAGTGCTTTTCGGCAGTGCACCTGAAATCTGTTTCTGAACCAATCCTGAAAACTTTTTGAGTTTCGTTTAATGCAAATCAGTTAAAAATCAATTTCACTAAGTCAGTAAAATCCTGGACTTCAATCCAAATGAATCCGAACTCGGGTTGATTTAAACTAAACCAATCCGAGATCAGATTGATTCGTATTAAATTGTATTCATTTTCATTCTATTCGCATCAAACAAAATTCAAAACGTTTTTCGGATTCGTTCGGAATGGTTTGGAAACAAATTTCACAATTTTGGGAAATTATTCTAGATAGTTTTGGAATTTGTGATTGTTTGTATAAAAATTAGTCGGCAATTTGAATGATTATTTACAAATACAGAAAATAAGCAATTTTCTTTGAGAAAATTGCAGTGATCAGTAACGATAATTTGTCCAATATCCGTTTTCGTGATAAAACGTGGACAGTTGGTCTTATATATGAGGAAAGGTCATTCATACAAAATTGCCCATAACGAACGAAGAGAAATATACGACAATTACTTTTTCTGTGTCACTTACGTAAAGGAGATGTATACACGCATGCAAATGTTGTATTACGAGTATATACATAGAAATAAAATCAATCTCTTGCTCGTTACGAATAAATTAAAGACATTCTCCTGTATAGAGTTAGTTGTCGCTTCTGACGTGTATTTAGCAGGAAAAAATAACAGAGAAAAAAACGTGAAAAGAAAAGAGCTCGTTAGGGTCACGGCAATTATCATGAATTTAAATTGAGTCTGATGAATACTCACATTAAGAGAAAATGTGTGATGCAGGATCTAGTAATCAATTACACCATTAGAATTATTTTTTATATTAATATACCAGAGTACACTATAGTTAAATTACTTGGTTTATGAAATAGAAGTTTATATACGAAAAATGGTATATTTCGTATCAAGTATCCACACGTGATACGAACGATTTTTTTTTATTCCCTGTATACCGAAAGTTAGCCGGGTCGGTGTCATTTTGTCTGCGGAAAGTTGATTTTCCCGCACCAGTTCGGTAACATTTTAAGTTTGTTTTAATTTTTCACACACTTAAAATTTTAACGCACTAGTACTGGAAAATCAACTTTCCGCACGCAAAACGATTCCGAGAAGGCTAACTTTCAGTGTAGGGCTTTGAGCGCGTTTTGCGCTCGGTCTTACATTCTTTCCATACATTCTAGATTAATTCTTGTAATTTGATACTGAAACTCAAGTCAATTTTATTATATTGTAAATGTGAATTACATTTTCTCAAAGTTACTAAATAATACATTTTTTTCGTATCTCGTATATTTTGGCGGGAAAATTGAATTTTTGATTTTTATATAAACGTTTTTGATAAATGAAAGAAAAAATAAAACTCCTATGAGAAAATATTTAGAAGAAAATTTTTAGATCTTTTTGAAACAAATAATTTTGCTTTTTAATATTTTTTCCATATTCCGCATAGATTTAGTGCAAAATGGAATTTTTCATTTTTTATAGTGTTTTTTATGATTAGAGTAAGTTTGTAGATCTTCTAAAGGTGAACAATTTTATCTGGAAATTTTTTTCGTATTTTGTATAGTTTTTTTGGAAATCAAAAGTTTTTATTTTTAATAACATTTTTCATTGATAAACAAAAAATATGACTCCTATGAAAAAATGGTCACTAGGAAATTTGAAAATCTCTTTGAAATAAAGAATTGTGTTCCCAAAATTTTTGCCATATCTCGTATATTTTGGCAGGAAAATGGAATTTTTTATTTCTACAAAAATATTTTTTATGGATAAAACTACAACCAATGGTAAAAAATGACTGGTTAGCGAACTTGTCCATTTTTTGTTTGCCCTCAAGGGGCGTGCCAAATTTCAATCCAATCCGATAATTCTATCGAGAGTTATCGTGTCCAGAGACGATACTCTTCGCGCTCGGATTTCTGTCCTTCGTGGGCACTAAAGTTTATTCTTTATGATTCATTTCTACATATAGCTCAAGTAAATTTTATAATATTAATAATGTGAATTAACTTTTCTATGGGTAAATCAATTTTTAGGAATATCTTCTCATCCCGATACTCGCGCTTCGCGTTTGATGATCACAATAAAAAAGAAGGAACTGGAATTCATAATTTGAAGAAAAATATAAAATCATTTATTTTTAATGGCTTTTTTAAAATTTAAATAAAAAAAGTAAATTTTGTCAAACAATTCATAAATAAAAATTCATAGACCTGTATTTTTAATGTTATTTTTTGAAACTAAAAGGGAAAATTTACATCTTATGAAAAAATGTATGAATTGAAAATTTGTAGATCTTATTTAGGTGACCCTAGCGAATATTTTGGAGAGGGATTCTATCCGTACGAATCTGAGCCATTCCGAAATCTGTTTCCAAACCAATCCGAAATACGTTTTGTTTTTCGTTTCATGAAATTCGGTTAAAAATAAATTCGACTTAATCCGATTAATTCCGCTTGAATCCGAGAGATCAATCCGAATAAATCAGAACCAAATTTTAATCTGAGTCAATCCGAATCACTCCGAGCTTGTATTGATTTAAACCGAATTTCAATTTGAATCCGAATGAATTCGAATTGAATTTGAATCATTCCGACCTCGAATTCTTTTTGCCTCGGATTTCTTTGACATTTTTTGACATTAAATAACTTTTTTGTTCTTTAACCAATTGTCATGATTCTTTTTTTATTCTATTCTTTACAATATGTAGAAACTTTTTGGATATGAAAAATAATAAAATATATAAAATAAAAAAAAATATATCCAAAAATTTTATTTTATTTTTTAACTTTTTTTCAGTCATGTTACCTTATTTTTCATATCCAAAAAGTTGCTACATATTGCAAAGAATAGAATAAAAAAAGAATCATGACAATTGGTTAAAAAACAAAAAAGTTCTTTAATGTCAAAAAATGTCAAAGAAATGCCCAAAAAATTTAATATTTTTAGTTTAAAAATACATAAGGGTGCTAAAATTTTTAAAAAACCCCAAAATTTTTCTCAATAAAGGTACTAAACATAAAAAAAGTTGTATGGAAGGTCTTAACTCAAAAAATAAAAATAAAAATATTAAAGGTGGAGGATCCCCTTAATTATTTAGTTATTAAAATGCAATTTTACTAATAATGAGTAAATAAATTGTCTTCCATAGTAGTTTTATAAGAATTTTCTTGTGAATCTTTTTTTTTGTAGATTATGAATTTTTGATACTGGAGTGTACTTACTTTGAAAAGCAATTTCTAAGGAAACGACAAGTCTTGATAAGGCTCCCATCAATAGCATAGAATATTTTTCCATAAGCTCATTATCTGTTAATTTTGTTAGTATGTGTTAATTTTAATTCTACCTAGAATTTAATACATTTAACAAGAAAATTTATGAAACTATATACAATAATTAAATCAGAAAGAACTAGTTAGTGTTTTATTAAATAATTTAAGTTTTTTGAAACTTAAATCAATAGTCAAAATTAATGAATGACCAATTACTTAATAAGGGAATAAATTAATTACTCTCTAAATTTGAATCAGTCAAAATCTACTGATTATCAGTGAAATTTGACTGATTCAAATAGCTAAAAAGAGGTTACTGTAAATCAGTCAAAGTTCACTGATTATTTCAGTGAAAATTGACTGATTTGATAGTAAAAAATATTTTTTTCACTGATGAATTAGTGGAAATTAACTGATTTAACAATGAAAAATATTTTTTCACTGATGAAACAGTGAAAAGGCAAATCACTGATTCAATCAGTCAAAATTTGACTGATTCAGATTTAGAGAGTAGAATATTAGTCACAAATTGCGTTTAGACATTTGTTAAAGAAAAACATCAATATTTGTCACTGTTTCTTGATTAGTTAAAATGTTTTCTCAAGAGGTGGCAGCATTTACTGGTAAGAATGTACACTTAGCTTATTCAAGTTTATAAAACAAGCATTTTTTTATATAAAAAAAACAATTGATAATAAATAAATAAATAAATAGATTAGATTGAAAGTAATTAGTCACTAGTGCAATTAGTCAGATTATTGGTTATTAAAGTTTGGAGAAGAATTAAAATCCTTAGTCCCTTTTTTTATTTCAATTAACTATTCGCTTTTACAAATTCCAATCAGTGACTGAATACTAATCGTACGATCAGTTTTTTAAAGTCAAATCTGCTGGAGAACCAGTTAAAATTGACTGATTTATAGGTAGAACCCAGTCACTAATTGAAGTTTTGAAAGAAAATACTTAAGGGGATCCGCCACCTTTAATATTTTTATTTTTTGAGTTTAGACCTTCCATATAATTTTTTTATGTTTAGTACCTTTGTTTAGAAAGGTTTTACTTTTTTGTTAGAAATTCCAGCACCTTTATGTTTTTCAAAACTAAACATTTTGGGCATTTTTTGACATTTTTTGACTTTGAATAACTTTTTTTGTTTTTAAACCACTTGTTATGATTCTTTTTTTATTTTGTTCCTTTTAATGTGTTGCAACTTTTTGAATATGGAAAATAAGGTAACACGACTTGAAAAAAAGTTACAAATAAAATAAAATTTAAAAAATCCCAAAATATAAAAAAAAATTTTGTAGTTATTTTTTTAGCTAGAGTGCTTTTTATAACCAAAAAGTTACTACACATTGTAATGTAAAAAATAAAAGAAGAATCATGACAATTGGATCGAGAGCAAAAAAGTTATTCAAAGTAAAAAAATATCAAAAAAATGCCCAAAAAACTCAAAACATATAATTTAAAAATACATAAGGGTGCTAACATTTTTAAAAAACCCCAAAATTTTTCTCAATATAGGTGCTAAACATAAAAAAAATTATATGGAAAGTCCAAACTCAAAAAAAAAATATATATATTAAAGGTGGCGGATTCCTTCAATGAAATCACAAAAGCTGAATTTAATTTCTTAGTTAACTAATTTAAATTTATGTTCTTTGTTTTGAAATTGGATTTTGCAAAACATTTTATGAAACTTACATGCAGGATGATCGTAGATTCGATTTACTGGTGTATTGTCTACGTTTCCAACTAAACCCTCTACTATTTTTTCAACTATGTCTCGTACAGTTTCCATCGAATTTTCTTTCTCTTGAACCCCTGCAGCCAAATCCAAGTTGTGATTAATCGCCTCATGTTCGACTTCTGAAAACATTTATTTACAAAATAATTATTACCATTCAGATGTTCCAAACATTTTTACTTATTTTGCAAAAATTAATTTCCAGTTCCATAAAATCAAAATTCTCATTTCTGAAAATGGTGATTGTTTATTAGAGGGAGCTTTTAAAAATATATTTATATGGTCGATTCCAACCAAGATTTACATTTAAATATTTTTTTCTGAATGAAATATTTTTTCAAATTTGGTACTTATTTTTTCTCGTATTTTATCGATAAATCTTCCTTAGATATTCATTCTCTACAAAGTATGGTATTGAACTACCCATTTCTAAATTTTTACAGTATACTTTGGAATATTTATTGATAAAAAAATAAAAATAAATTAGTACAAAATTTAAAAACATCTATTTGTTTATAAAAATAACCGTTTTTTTAATAAACAAAAAATTGAATCGGTTTCTAATAAACCTTGTGACTGCTGAGGAAAAAGCGTAAATTTCATAGTGCGCAGAAATTTTTTGAATAAAATACTTTTTGTCCGCCGTACATCGAAAGTTAGCCTTGTTGGTGTCGTTTTGCGTGCGGAAAATTGATTTTCTCGCACTAGTGCGGTAAAATTTTAAGTGTGCAGAAAATTAAAACTAACTTAAAATTTTACCGCAGCAGTGCAAAAAAATCAACTTTCCGCACAGAAAACGACACTAACTTGGCTAAATTTCGGTATACAGCAAACAAAAAATATCGTTTGCATTACGTGCAGAACGTGTTTTAACGCAAGAGCGAGTCGCGACCAGGGCCGAGGCGACCCGCTCTTGTGTTAAAATACGTTCCGCACGTGATATGAAATGTACTATTTTGTCCGCTGTACACCGAAATTTAGCCTTGTTGGTGTCGTTTTGCGTGGAGAAAATTGATTTTCTCGAACTAGTGCGGTAAAATTTTAAGTGTGCAGAAAATTAAAACAAACTTAAAATTTTACCCCAGCAGTGCGAAAAAATCAACTTTCCGCACGGAAAACGACACTAACTCGGCTAAATTTCGGTATACAGCAAACAAAAAATATCGTTTGCATTACGTGCAGAACGTGTTTTAACGCAAGAGCGAGTCGCGACCAGGGTCGAGGCGATTCGCTCTTGCGTTAAAATACGTTCCGCACGTGATAAGAAAGGTACTATTTTGTCCGCCGTACACCGAAAGTTAGCCTTGTTGGTGTCGTTTTGCGTGGGGAAAATTGATTTTCTCGAACTAGTGCGGTAAAATTTTAAGGGTGCATAAAATTAAAACAAACTTAAAATTTTACCGCAGGCAGTGCGAAAAAATCAACTTTCCGCACGGAAAACGACACTAAATCGGCTAAATTTCGGTATACAGCAAACAAAAAATATCGTTTGCATTACGTGCAAAACGTGTTTTAACGCAAGAGCGAGTCGCGACCAGGGCCGAGGCGATTCGCTCTTGCGTTAAAATACGTTCCGCACGTGATAAGAAAGGTACTATTTTGTCCGCCGTACACCGAAAGTTAGCCTTGTTGGTGTCGTTTTGCGTGGGGAAAATTGATTTTCTCGAACTAGTGCGGTAAAATTTTAAGTGTGCAGAAAATTAAAACAAACTTAAAATTTTACCGCAGGCAGTGCGAAAAAATCAACTTTCCGCACGGAAAACGACACTAAATCGGCTAAATTTCGGTATACAGCAAACAAAAAATATCGTTTGCATTACGTGCAGAACGTGTTTTAACGCAAGAGCGAGTCGCGACCAGGGTCGAGGCGATTCTCTCTTGCGTTAAAATACGTTCCGCACGTGATAAGAAAGGTACTATTTTGTCCGCCGTACACCGAAAGTTAGCCTTGTTGGTGTCGTTTTGCGTGGGGAAAATTGATTTTCTCGAACTAGTGCGGTAAAATTTTAAGTGTGCAGAAAATTAAAACAAACTTAAAATTTTACCGCAGGCAGTGCGAAAAAATCAACTTTCCGCACGGAAAACGACACTAAATCGGCTAAATTTCGGTATACAGCAAACAAAAAATATCGTTTGCATTACGTGCAAAACGTGTTTTAACGCAAGAGCGAGTCGCGACCAGGGCCGAGGCGATTATCTTTAGCGTTAAAATACTTTCCACACGTGATATGAAATGTACTATTTTGTCCGCCGTACACCGAAAGTTAACCTTGTTGGTGTCGTTTTGCGTGCGGAAAATTGATTTTCTCACACAAGTGCGGTGAAATTTTAAGTGTGCAGAAAATTAAAACAAACTTAAAATTTTACCGCAGCAGTGCGAAAAAATCAACTTTCAACACGCAAAACGACACCGACAAGGCTAACTTTCGGTGTACGGTCGACAAAAAAGTACTTTTTCCAAACCTCAAAAGCTTAAAAATTCACTACTCAAAAAGTTTTAATATCATGCAAAAAAATGTTTAAATATAAATCATGGGTAGTATCTCTCATATATATTTATAAAATAAGTAAACTATGGCTAAGTGGATGTAAAATACACAATATACAAACATTTAATTCGTGAAAGTTACAACAAGTTTAGCTTTTTATTGCTTCTTTTCCTTATTCTGCAAATGTGAGGTAAGGAATTTGTTCAGAGATGTATTATACTTACTCATTAAACGGCCACAAAAAAGTTATTAAATATCTTCAGTAGTAAAATATTGACACTAAACGGTTTTACTACTTTCTTTTTTAGTAGACAGCATAATGCATATCGCAAAAAGTTTATAGATTTCGACCACTCATTATTTTCTAATTTCGAGGGCCTTAAATATTTTCTTCACAATTTTCATATTTTCTCAAAAGCTATAATGAAAATAATGAAGTTATTTATAAATAATTTGAAAATTGTTGGACAAAATTCTAACAACATTTTTTTCAGTATCTTTAATTTCATCAACTTTTATTTATCCATTAAATACGTATAAAACGCATTGGTACTGTACACTAAAAAAATTCGAAAAATCTCCATGTTATTTGTTTTGGAGGGGAATTTTGTAAAATTTAAAAAAATGCTCAATAAATACAACTCTTACGAAAATTGTTTCCAAACTATTGCCAACTTATTGGAATTTTTAAAACTTCATGATTTTAGGGAATTTCCCCTAAGAAATCTTGCGGCACATTTAAAGTATTTTGAAAAATATACCACAAGATTGTGTCCCAATAAAATTTTATCGAAAATTCAGAAAATTTCGTAGAAATCATCATTTCAACAATTTTAGGGAAAGTTCCTCAAGAAATTGTTTAGAGAGTAGTCCCGAATACATTTGAAAGAGGAATCAGCATCTTCTCGTGAAATAAAAGTCTAAAGATCGATTCGTTAAGGCACGGCACGTACTTTGGGAAACAATTTCACTTCTTAAGTCCCAAGTCTTTTATCAATAACTTTTTACTCGACAAGATTTGATCTCGTGTCGAATCAAGATTAAACTTCTCCAAGTATAGAATGAGTTGAATTTCGCGCACATTCTAAAATTTCTCGTAAACGTGCACAGGCGCATTGAGAGGAGAATCACGTGCTTCAGAAGAAGACAAAAACAAATGTTCCTTACGGTATTCAATTGTATCGAACGATTAAGGCCTCTAAAGCGATAAGAGTTAAGAGAGGATTATGGTTTCGCTAAGATGCGAATAACGGGGCTAAACTGCAGAGCTATCGGGACCACGATGTTGCTCGGAGGAGTACTGGAGCAGAACTGAGGTTCACCACCTTTTCAGAAGACAGCAGTACGTTCAGGAGAATCGTGTTTGATACCTGCATCATGAAATTCGAGAAGAAACGACGCCCACAATGTCAAGGTGTGTCAAAAGTGTGAATGCGTCTAGATCTAACAAGATCTAGATATAAACGATCTAGAATAATAAACGTTGATAGAGATACAGGAATAAAAATCCGCGTTTTTCTTATCCTTGTGGAGAAATACTGTGGCCCTGATCGGGTCCAGATAGGGAATCCCATATTAGGGAAAAAGACAGGGCCCAACTGGGGCCAGAGTTGGCTTCTCGGGATCCGATCGGGTTCTAATCGGGGACTGGTCTGGCTCAAGCAGGCCTTGATCCGATCGCGTGTTTTATACCCGATCTGGTCCCGACCAGGGCCACCGCATAATTTCTACTTGGGTATAAACGAACGAGAATAATAAACGTTTATAGAGCTACAGAAATAAAAATCCGCGCTTTTCATACCCTTATGGAAAATTAACTGTAGCCCTCGTCGGGGCCAGGTCTGGAATCCCAAATTAAGGAAAAACAAACGGCCCGACCAGGATCAGATGTGGTTGCCCGGGATCTGATCGGGCTTTAATCGGGGAATGATCAGGCCCAAACAGGCTCTGATCCGTCCATGTGTCTCATCACCGGTCTGGGTTATGCATGAATATTTCAGCTCGAGCATGTACAGTGTTCGCCGTATCATAGCCCAGACCAGTGATTGAACATACGACTGATCGATTTCAGACTGGATCATATTCGTACAAAAGTGTTTTTCATGGCCCTGGTCGGGGCCAGATCGGGAATCCCAAATTAAGGGAAAACACGAAGCCTGACTGGGGCCAGATTTGGCTGCCCGGGATCCGATCGGGCTCTTATCGGGGACTGGCCAAACCCAAACAGGCCCTAATCGGACCAAGTGTTTCATCACTGGTCTGGGCCATGTCTGGCGATTTTCTCCGGGCAGATCTGGATGTGTTGTATCCGCCAAAACTATGCAGTCCGACTTGGCTCAGAATGGTCCCAAACTAGTCTCCCATTATTTGTAAAGTTTAAAGTAACAGCTTTGACAGGTAAACTTGGGTCACTTATGGGAATTGTTTCTCTTGAGAGAAATAGCTTCAAGTTCTAAAACAATTGGCAATATAGTTTGGCTCAAGTCTGGCACTAATCAGCTTTTTATAAGACAAGAAATTTCTATGTTTGAATATCAAATTTTGTTTACATATTTGGAAAAATTTACAGATCCGTAGAGAAACTTTACCGTGGGGCCAATTGGGGCCCGATAGGGCATCCCTTAGTTCCAGTTTAGTTTGGCCCAGGTCTGGCGGTTTTCCATTTGAATAGAAAGTAAAGAGATCAATTACATTTTAATGAAAGAATGAAATTGTATCTCAAAGTCAAGTTTTTGAACATGAAAAAAAAAAAATAATAAAAAAAAAGATGTGTATTGTTTCAATTTTCTTATATTAAAATTTTTTATCATCTCTTTGAACCAACTTGCGATTCCATAGATCTTTTACTTTTTGGATTTTCCGATTTTTCAACGACTTTATTTGTTATTTTACAAAGTTTTTATTTTTTCAATGAAACGCTTCAATAATTTTTTTTTCTCAATCAGTTTTATTTTGAAAATATTATCAAATATTGAATGGTCCAATTTCTCAAATTCTTTCAGGACAAGTCTCCAAATTTCCCATTTTGTCAAAATTTTTGAAGGTTTTTGTGGTTTTTTTCTATTAAAAATGAGTGTGCTTTTTTTCATGTCGCTTTTTACCAAATTTTTAAAAATGGTGCTATTATGATAAATTATGGATCATTTTTTTAGGGAAAATATTTTCCACAACTTGACAGTTTCCAATTTTTTGTCAACAAAAAAGCGTCTCTCAATAACAAAAATACAAAAATTAGTTGGTATGCAGATTTTCAAAACAGGATTTTGGTTTCAATACTTCGGCGAAAAGAAATTTTCAATTTTTCAAATTGGTTTTGAAGGTTTTTGTGGTTTTTTTTTATTAACCATGGAGAGGAAGTATTAGAGTATCGCGAAAAGGACTTCGATGATTGGGGATTTGAAAAAAAAGCAAGGGAGCAGGTATGAATGAATAATGTATTTTCAAGAGGACGCATCTGCATTCCAAAATGTCTACAGTTCAGAACAAAATTGCTGAGGTGAATTAATCGAGAAATACTTTCACGTCGTAAAATGTCACAATGTCGAATTTCTTGTATAATACATTCACAACCAGGAGCAAATTAATTAGCAGGAAGAGTTCTGAAACTAACGACTAACTCTAATTATCACTTGACAGATACAAAGTACTTCCATTATTACAACAATCATTCTAATTTGTTACTCTCACAGCAAATTCTCACAGAAGCAGTCAAACAGAATCCTTTTTAGGATTTGTAAAACCCTCGACTATTTATTACAAATAAAAAAATTCAGAATTAAAAACTTCCGAATGATTATTTTGGTTTTAGGGAAAATATTTTATAAAAATGCGAAAAGTTACGAAAATGGTTGAAAATACCAAAATATTGGTATTGATTGACTAATTAATCTATTGAGAATAAAAGTGCATGAATGGAAAGAGAGAAATATTTTTTTATCGCAAAATTCTACTTTTTTGGATGATTTCAACCCGTTTTGTTCCAAAATACCTTAAATTTTGTCGCATTTTCAACGTTTATTTTTCTGGAAGAAATCGATGAATCGCCTGAGAAACCCATACCCCACAGTTTTGGACCATTTTGGACCATTGTACTTTTTTAACGTATTTAAAACTCTATCAGTGAGCAAGGAATATTTAGATTTAAAAAATTCAAAATGGCGGATTTAATATTGAGGATTAAGTGTACAACAATTTTTAAATCTTTAATTAAAAGTTGTTTTTACCGTTCGTCAGCTGTGAAATGTCACGATTTCAACTCTTACCACAAGAGGATCAACAATAATGAATCCTGTTGAAAAAATTCAAAAATGTGCACGTTAGCTGAAAATAAAAATCATGTTCAGAAAGAGCATGGTCCAAAACCATGGAATATAGATTTTCCAGGCGATTTATCGATTTCTTCTAGAAAAATAATAACGATGAAAACGCGACAAAATTTAGGGCATTTTGGTACGAAACGAGTTAAAGGGGATATAGCGGTTTTTAAAAACCGGTGAAATAATCTGTGTTCAAACTAGGACAGGAAATAAGTCTACAGAATAGAAAAGGGAGATGGGGATCTCACCTTGTCATACTGCTCTTAATGCTCATTGTTTTCAATGCATTCGCTAACAGTATATATGTTCCTATAATAAAATTACAGATTGTCTCACGCTCGAGAACAAACAAGATGCACTTTAAGCACTAAACAGTAGAGGCTTTCGTTTAAATTTAGTTCCTATTCAACTTTATCTTAACATGATTTTCAGTAAATACCATTTCACTTATAAATTATAGTGTTGCTATGGCCTTCTGCAATTCTGAAATATTAAATCTATTTATGAATCCCTATATACTTTTTTCTGTTTCCTAAACATTTAACTTTTCATGCTAGAAAGTATTCAAATTCGGAGAAATAGAAATTTGAAAAAAAATTTGTCATGAGGTGTTTTTCGAACTCTCTGAATCGAAATAAGTCAAATTTTCACTGATTGAATTAGTGATTCGCCTTTTCATTGATTCATCAGTAAAAAAATATTTTTCACTGTTAAATCAGTCAATTTTCATTGATTGAATCAGTGAAAAATATCTTGCACTGTTAAATCAGTTGATTTTCACTGAAGTAATCAGTAAAATTTGACTGATTTACAGTAACCACTTTTTAGCTATTTGAATCAGTCAAATTTCACTGATAATCAGTAGAATTTGACTGATTCAGATTTAGAGAGAACCTACATACCAATGCGAAATCTAATTTCAAGTCAGGTGCCTTAGCCCAATGGCTATGTAATTCTTGATATATCTCGTATAGTAAGAAATTTATGGCACATATCTATTGTTGTCTAGTGAACTTGAAGGCCGAGTTCTATCTACTCTCAGGGCTCAAAGCTGATTTTTAAATCATTAGACTATATTGCGAGCTGAGTATGAAAATTTTGTTATATTTTTAGATGTTTTGCAACATGAGGCTCAATAATTAGTTGCATTTAAAGCGTTTTCAAAATTAATCCGCAATTGTCTTCAGGGCATTTGTTCTTAATTTGATACTGAAACTCAGGTCAATTTTATAATATTGTAGATGTGCTCTCTGAATCCGAATCAGTTCAATTTTCACTGATTGAATCAGTGATTAGCATTTTCACTGATTCACCAGTGCAAAGGATATTTTCAACTGTTAAATCAGTTAATTTTGATTGATTCGTAAGTGGAAAAATATTTTTCACTGTTAAATCAGTTAATTTTCACTGAAGTAATCAGTGAAATTTGACTGATTCGCAGTCACCTTTTTTTAGCTATTTGAATCAGTCAAATTTCACTGATAATCAGTGAGATTTTCACTGAATTGAAATCAGTAACCCACTTTTGACTGCTCAATCAATGATTTTCCACTGATTTTCAGTGAAAAATAACTGATTGCCCAGTAACCTACTTTTGACTGGGCATTCAGTGATATAACTGCAAAATATTACTGAAAAATTCCGATTTTCATAAAAATTCGTACATGGGGGTTTTTGGGGCCGTGAATGACGAATACGAATACATCGACAGCGAAAAGACATTTAAATGATGCAAATGAAAGTGATGATCATTTTTCATAATTTTTGGCAGCGGCATTTGATCTGCCATTTGAATTTTGAAAATCTGATAACGGATTCGTCATCCACGATCCCAAAAACTTCCATGTACGAATTTTTATGAAAATCGGAATGTTTCAGTAATTTTTGGTAGCCATATTGGATCCGCCATCTCGAATTTTGAAAATCTGATCACGGATTCGTCATCCACGGCCCTAAAAACTCCCATGTACGAATTTTTATGAAAATCGGAATGTTTCAGTAACTTTTGGTAGCCATAATTGATCCGCCATCTTGGATTTTGAAAATCTTTTCACGGATTCGTTATCCACAGCCCTGAAAACCCCATGTACGAATTTTTATGAAAATCGGAATGTTTCAGTAATTTTTGGCAGCCATATTGGATTCACCATCTTGAATTAGGAAAATATGATTTCAGATTCGTGATCAACGACCCCAAAATCCCTATATAAATGCATGTATAGAAATTTATTTGAAAATGTCGCTTTTTACCAAATTTTTAAAAATTTTGCAATTAAAAAGTATGATACATCATTCTGTCACCATGTTAGTCATGATGTGTCTCAAAAATTTCAAATTGAAGTATCAGACGCAAAAAGTTCTTGGGGTGGCCCAGGCCTGGAAAGAAATGCCGAAGCAGATTAGTACCCAATCGTCTAGTTTATAAATCCGAAAGATTGTGTTAAAAAAATACATCAATTAGGCCGAGCCATGGCCCGAAATTGCCAAGTCTGAGCCTAGCCTGGGACGTGGTACAATTACCAGACGTTATAAAGAACTCAAATCGGTTATAAACCACATGGTCCGACTGGGCCCAAATATGGCAGTCTTGTTAAATGGTTTGATCTGCTCTGGGCCGTGATTTGGCCAATTACTTGACCTGGCCCTATATTTTGGAATAAAATACTGGTGTGAATTTACAAGCCAGGTCTCCACCTGATTTGTGATATTGAACATTTTCTGCATGGGAAGTTTTAGAAACATTTAAACATAATTTTTAACAATCTCTGCAAAAATGTATTCGCCTGGCTCTATCCTGGGATAAAATACCGATCCACATCTGGGCCCGGTCAAAAAAATTATAAATCTCAAGAATGATGTTACAATAATCCATCAGTTAAACCGGGGCCAGAGTTGGATCAGTTTTTTATGCCAAGGCGGGGATTGCCAAGTCAGAACCTAGCCTGGGCCACGGAAAAATGTCTCCATGGGAGTGAAGGTTCTCGAAATATAAAAAAGGTATGTTATATAATTCCACATCGAAGGAATTCTTCTACACGAATAGATCCGTTATAATATTCAATCTACACGAAATTTTATACTTTTAATGTAACGGAATGATTCGTGACTTGGAGTTGACAAAAAATCCTGGAAAGTCACGCCGTATCATTATCCTACCCGTTATATTATATTTGGCTTTCTCGAGAAGAACGACAATGAATCGCATCTTGAATACAATTTTACTACCGCAGTACAAAGTTATAGTTATAGCTTTCTTTTCCTGATAGATTATACCGCGACTCTTCGAACAGACTTCACTATAATAGATAGTTCGAATACTAACTTACAATTTACCGCCCGAAGCGCGGTTATTTGAGTCTTGATGGCAAAAGTAAAGTTATTCAGATGGCATGCGAAAAAGATAAGCCATTGAAACGATGAAAAATGCTTCTCGGTCTTTTAATCAAATGCCTAGTTATTTCTGAGCCTCTACGGTTTTTTAGTAACAGAGTAATCAAAAAACATTTAATTAATCGAATTAATTTTAATTACTGCCTGTAACGCGTGCAGAGATCGCCAGACATAGCCCAGACCGGGGATGAAACACACGCCCCGACCAGGGCCAGGGCGGGCCTGACAAGTCCCGATTACAGCCCGATCAGATCCTAGGTAGCCAGATCTGACCCCAGTTTGGCCGTATGCTTCATCTCCGATATCGGATTTCCAACTTGGGCCCAGTCAGGGCCATAGCAAAATCACTGCATAAAAACCCGTGTAGAAATGTTGCCGTGACGACAATCGGGGCCCGACAAGGCAACTCCTAGTTTGGAATACACGCCACGCCCAATCTGGGGAACGGATTACTGTAACGTTCGCTTGATTCTTAACTTCCTAGACTGTGCCCAGATCGGGTACGGCGTTAATTTTAGGATCAAAGTCGGTTTGGAAGATTTCTACTCGGAAAGGCTCACTGCTACGTGACAAGTCTGCCATGTTTGGGCCCGGTTTACTCCTCGCGTGCAGAAATTCCCAGGTGCTGTGATTAAATCGCTAGACATGGCCCAGACAGGTGATGTAACAGGTGGCCATATCATGGCCCGGTTGGGCCTGACCTGTCCCCGATTAGAGCCCTATCAGACCCCGGGAAAACAGATCTGGTCCCAGTCAGGCCGTGTGTTTCATCCCTAATTTCGGATTCCCGATCTGGACCCAACCAGGGCCATAACAATATTTGCCATGAGCTACATTCCTGTTTTGGGATTTCGGATCAAAAATAATCGTGTCTTAATGACTGAGGTTGCATTTTGTTGCCATTAAATATTTTTAAAAATCGACACCTTTTCAGATTTCTGAATTACTTTATCCTTTTTAAATTAGCTCTTGAAAATTTTTATAAATATAAATTAATTTTGTGCATAAATAGTTGAAGTTGAATAATTAATATCAATTTCCTAAATTGACGTCCATACTCATGTCTAGGCCCAAACCTGGCAAGCCCTGGCTTGCTATGAATGCTAAACCGGGCTTTGTCCCGGCCTATAACTGATCAATTTGATCTCAACACCGATTAACCCAGATTTGGTTCCGTGTTGCATTCCAGGCTAGAGCCAGGTTAAGACATTTTTGCATTGAGATATATTCATAGATATTAAATAAAATCGATGTATCTTCGAAAATTTGATGATTGTCCTAAACAATGCAATCAAGTGACTTTGACATTGTTGTGATGAAAGAGAAGGTATTGGTGGGCACGAAAAGAAGAAGGTATTTTAAGGGCCTGTTCTTTAATCTTCTTTGCCAAATAAGGCCAGGCTGGTTTGAAACTCGCCCAACTTCTTAACATTTTTCTCCTTTTTTCAATCCAGATGTCCATTCTCGATGGATCTTCTAGGAATAAGGGTGAGTTTGCAAATCCTTCGTTTTTACATTCTCATAATATATGAGAAGGTATTAGATTTGTGTGAAACTCGACATTCTCTTTTTTCAACAAATGCCTACACCTGGCGAAAGTTTGGGAAAGGAATTTAATCCGAGCAAATTCAAACCATTTCGGAAAAATCCGAAAAAATGATTTGAATGTTGTTTGATGTAAATTGGTTGACAATTATTTTGACCTCAAGCCATTCAATCCGATACATCAATCTGAATGAATCTGAATCAAGTTTTCTATTCGAATCAATCCGAAGTCGGATTCATCTTAACCAAATTTTCCATCCGGCCTTGGATTGCAAATTCGGTTTAGATCAATCCGAAATCGGATCGATTCGGATTGAAGTCTTAGATTGAACCGGATTGAATCGGATTTATTCGTGTTGAAGTCTCAGACTGAACCGAAATGTGAACCAAAGTTAGTCGGACTGATTTTTAATCGATTTATATCGAACAAGATTCAAGAAGTTTTCCGTTTCTGATTCAATCAGATTGAGTCGGATTTATTTTCAACTGATTTGCATCGAACGAGATTCAAAACGATTTTCGGATAAGTTCGAAATGATTCGGAAAATTGTTTAAAATTAGTCAGAAAATCAAAAATTTTGATATTTTTTTATGATAGTTCTCAATGAGCTCTATAAATAACTTCGCTGACTTTTTTTAACTTGAAAAAATTTAAAGAGTGATGAGGATGTATTCCTTAAAGTCGAAGTTATTTTTTAGGAAATTAAATTTGATAATTTTTAATAATATTCGATATATGTATAAATTGGCTTTAGGGTCCAGAAATAATGAAAACTCAGTTCTTACATTCTTTCAAACGGAGTTTTCATTATTTCTGGACTCTAAAGCCAATTTATACATATATCGAATATTCATCGAAGGGTCGATACAAGTCCTATCTATAATAATTTTTAATAATACAATGTAATAGAGAAAATATTATTTTCCATGAAAAAATGTGAATCATACATTAATGATTCATTTTAGGACTTTTATTTTTACTTTAAAGTAATTTCTGATCGTTAAACTCCAACTTTAAAAAATTATGATATTTTAATGAACTAAAACTTGTTTTCCTGGTAAATATGAAAAATTAAAAAAAATTTTGTGCTCAAAAATGAAAAATTGTTACTCAGTGTAATTAAAACATGTTCAGGGTGCACTTCCGAAAAGCACTTACCTCCGATTAATTTGAAATTCACTACACTCACGTATTTTGAGGTGATGATTATGAATATGATGATGAAAATACCCGAAAATTTTATTTTCAAGGTCAAAACTAAAAAAAAATGTTTTCAAAAAGTTTTTTAATTTTATGTCGATAAATATTGATCTAGGAAAAAAATATTTCCCACAAAAGTTGTAACGGATAAAAAGATACATCTTTAATGTTCCACGCATTTTTGCCCTAAAACCATTATTTTTCGAGAAAAGTATGATTTTCAAAAAAAAGAAACTGCTAAAACCCATTAAGGGTGCAGTATCGAATAGGTGAACCTTCCGATTTTCACCAAACTCCTCATATTTACGTTTTTTGATGCGCTGATTACGAATATAATAGTAAAAATTGCCGGCTAGTCGATTTTCATGGTGAAACCATTAAAAAACCATAAAAATCATGGTTGTTTGCGTTTATCTCGACCAATATTAAAAAATTTCGCAAAATGTTCCAAACACAAATTGTAGAACTCATTGAGATACACATTTTTTGTTTCATGCGTTTTTTTCTACGATTGATATTTTACAAGAAAATTAACATTAATAAGGGATAATTCGAATTGAGAAAAAATCCCCACCGTGTGCCTGTCTGTTTGATTCTATTTAATCTCATTTTGCTCGAAAAATAATAGTTTTTGGGCAAAAACGTGTGGAACATTAAAGGTAGATCTTTTCATCCGCTACAACTTTTGTAAAAAATATTTTTTTCCTAGATCAATATTTATCGACATAAAATGAACAAACTTGTAAAAAACATTTTTTTTTTAGTTTTAACATTGAAAATCAAATTAATCGGAGGTAACTGCTTTTCGCAATTTTATCCAACATTTATTTGCCATTTGTGTCTTTTTGAAATAAAAATAGCTTAATGCTAAAAATTATAATAAAATTTTAATTAAGTGTGTGTAAAAGGTTTGAGTCTCGCTAGATCTAAACTTGGAATATCCAAATTTTGAAAAACTTTCGATCTTTAAGATAAATTTCAAACATTCATCTTTCATTCCATTCCTTTAGGATTTTTAATGAAAAATTTGTTTTCAAGTATTACCTCTTGTCAAACTTTGAGATTTGGCCGTACTGGATTCAGAAGCTCTGCCAAGTGTTTCCAAAAACTTCTTATTCTTTCTCAACCACGTTCTGAAAAAAAAAATTATTTTTATTTATGCATAAATTATACAGGGTGAGAATTCTATCTTCAGGCATTGAAATATTTCAGGAAATACCCATTGTAGGAAAAAAATGTTCCAAATAAAAACTTTTTATTTTTGAGAGACAAAAGCAATTGCCCAAAAATTTACTCCACTTCCTGGAGGTTTGGGGTAAAATTAGATCAAATAAAATTACACTTGCAATTAATTGAAATTAAAATTAAAACTCTGGTCTGTAGAGAAAAAAGTTTTTCTACGATTTCAAGACTTGGAATTATATCATCAGTTTTGTCTTATGAATGACAAAAACATTATTTTTTATAAAAATATTGAAAACTCACGAAAAATAATACTTTTAATAATGTTTTTTGTAATAGAATTTTTCCTACTATCGCTTTTTACACATTTTTGAAAAATGATAGGATTTTCATGAATTATGGCTTATTTTTTGTGGGAAATATTCTCTACAACTGTACTGTTTCCAATTTTGAAAAAAAGTGAAAAATCCTCAAATATTGTCAATTGTCTCAATTTTGCCCGAAAATATAAGTCATGATTTATAAAATTCCAATCATTCTTAAAAAATTGTTAAGAAACAATAGTAAGAAAAAATTCCATTTAAAAAAACATCATTAAAAGAATTATTTTTCGTAAGTTTAAAATTTTTTTAAATAAAAAATGTTTTTTTTCATTCATAAGACAAGACTAATAATATAATTCCAAGTCTTGAAATCGTAGAAAAACTTTTTTTCTAGAGACCTGATTTTTGGCACGGAAGACTCCAGAAAAATGTTGAATAAAAATGACGTATTTTTTAATGAAGAAGTTTGCAATAATTTTTGTATTAATTAAATTAATTTTTGCATAATTTTTGTCTACTGTAAATTAAAAATTTTCAAGGGATTAGAAACTCCCAAAACTTCGAAAAGATTCGAACCCTGAAAAACAAAACCGACCAAATTTAGACCAAATTGGACTTTTAAACAAAAAAGAAAAAAAGAAAAAATAGGCAAGCATCCAAAACCCTTTCCTTTTTTTCTTTCTTTCGTCCTCTTCTAAGCAGCATTAAAAATAAATAAAAAATTTCGAAACGTTGTACGGTCCAAATTTGGTCGTTTTTGTTTTTAAGGGTTCGAATCTTTTCGTACTTTTAGAAGTTTCGAAACGCTTGAAAATTCTCAATTATAATATCGAATGGACGTTGATATAAATTTGTGTTTCTACTGTTATACATTTTTTTTATTTCCTAAATATATTCTAAATTTTAGTTAATTCAGGGAAAATCTAAAATAAGGAAATGCAATATATGAGCTTGAAGTAGAATTATTTTGTATGCGATTATTCCCACAGAACATTTACATAAACTTTTTTATGTGTATTGTGAAAAAAATGATATATAAGTATTAAATTACTACCTTCGTTGATGGCAAAAAAGACAACGCCAAGTTTCCTCTTCCTGATCCCAACGAGTACAGCTTTTCCGACAGGATTTTGCCCCGCAATCACTGCAATCTGCTCCGCGTTCAATCAAGAAAGGTTTCAGGCAACAGGCGCAACGTTTTTCGTCGAATAAAGAATCCTTCGGACGCTTTTTATCCGATTCTGCAACTCGCCTATAAATTAACAAAATCCTCCTTAGAATTCAGATACTATTTATTAGAAGGAACAAAAAAAAAAATTAATTATAATATCTTCCCGAAAAGAAATTCTGTCATGGTCAAGGCCTGGCGAGCTGTGTCAAGGCATGAAACGCAGAACCAGGCCTGAGCCTGGTCTGGCAGCCAGTTTAAAACAGGTAAAAATGAAAAACGTTTCTGTAAAAATAAAAAATTCAATTTTTCCGCCAAAATATACAAGAAATGGTTAAAATGTTTATAAACAAAATTGTTTATTTCAAAGAAATCTACAAATTTACTCGTGACCATTTTTTCATGGGAGTTATATCTTTTGTTTATGAATGAAAAATATTACTGAAAATAAAAACTTTTGGTTTCCAACAAAACTATATCCCAGGCGGAAATTTACAACCGGCGCAGCACCGCGCCAGCACTGCCAGCGGACTTCCAGCGCTGGCATAGTGCTGGCAGTAGATCCTCATGAAGTCTGTCGCGGTGCTGGCAAAGCTTCGAAAGGTAACACCGGCATAGTGCTGACCAGCAGTGCTGCGTTAGCGCTGACCTTCAGTGCTGGCGTGGTGCTGGCGGAACTCCGATAGTTAACAACGGCATATTGCTGACCAGCGGTACTGCGCTAGCGCTGGCCTTCAGTGCTGGTGCGGTGCTGGCACTAGTACAAAATGTCACTCGGCTGGAAGTTGTCTTTTAGTACAATCTGTATTGTACTTAGATAAAAAGTACAGGGAAAGTTCGAGTTAAGACTCTAATATTTACCGTTTTTAACGGCAACGGAGGGATATTCGCTTGGAAGGTTAAGTTTACTGTTTTCACAGTAAAAAATCTGTTTTCAAGCTAGAAAATTTTTTCTGAGTAAATTGACAATACTTTTTCGTTACACGTACACAGAAAAAAATCTCAGTAGGTTTGACTACTTTTTAACTTACTTTCCGTAGTTCGTAAAGTCCCCAGTGTAATTTTTGAAGTTAAGTGAACTGCAGGAACATAGGTAAATCAAATAAGAACAGTAATTGAATCGATGAATATTCTTAAGTACATTTCAAAACTTTATTTACTTTCAAGCAGACTCTAAACTTACTATTTTTATATACAAACTTACCTAGAAACACACATTCCCCCCTCTACACTACACAAACGCTCGTATAGGTAGTATTAAAAATTATTCCTAACGCTGCGGGTTCGAACCCTCTCTACTTACAATTAACGCATTACTAACCTAACGACTAAGCCTCTCGGCTGCGCACGCCTGGAATACAAGAAAGAAAATAGCGCTTATAACCTTCAACTACTGCAGGGCCGTGTAAGAAGTGTATAGGCCCCGTGTAATCGGGAATTTTTAGATTTTATCCCAATTTATGATTCTGATTAAAATTTTTAAGATTTTTAATTATCAAACCGATTTTCTATAAAATAAAATATTTTTGAAAGAAAGCGATCAAATTTTTGAATTAAAGAACATTACATAATAAACAGATTTATATGCATTTTAGAATTATTAACTTTTATTATTGTATATTAGTGATAATTTATACAGGTTATGATTCCTTTAATTTTTGTTTTCAAGAGTAAAATCAACGTATGTTCAGAATCTGAAAATTTGGAGTTTTTTCAATTTCAAAAATATGATGAAACTTTGGAACCGCAGCATACTTTGGTACAATCATAAAACCAATCGATGGAAAGTTTAACTAATACAAGCAATAAACTTTGGTTTACTTCAATAAAAATGTTTTTCGATCAGCGAAATTTTACTTACCATCACACCAATGCGGGCACACAAACGAATGTGTAGAATGTAATTGATTTTTTTTAGAGTACTGCTCATAGCATTACTAATATGTTTGTCGGCAATGAAAGGCGATAGAAAGGCTTGGCATTACTCAAAAGTTGGTTGTTTGCTAACACTGGACGGTGGCACTGCGCCGGTGCTGATCCAGTGCTGCGCCGATACTTGACATTACGCGATATTTGTTGATCGTCAATACTGAAAAGCGGTACCACGCCGGTGCTGCACCGACGCTTGGCATTACTCAAAAGTTGGTTGTTTGCCAACACTGAATGTTGGCACTGCGCCGGTGCTGATTCAGTGCTGCACCGATGCTTGACAATACACAAATGCTGGTTGTTTGCCAGCACTGAAAAGCAGTACTGCGCCGGTGTTTAGCCAGTGCCGCCCCAGCGGTGTGCCAACGCTTGGCACAGTGCTGATCGGCAGCACTGGCATTACTCACGGGTTACAACCGGAACGGTACCGCGCCGGTTGTAAGGATTGGCAGTACACCGATTTTTCTGCCTGGGATACGAGATACAAAAATGCCATTTATGCGGGATACTGAAAAAATGTTGAGAACAAAAATTGTTTGTTTCAAAAAGATCTACAAATCAGCTATTGACTATTTTTTCATAAGAGTTATATTTTTCCTTCTATTAATCAAAAACGTTTTTATGAAAATCGAAAATTCAATTTTCCCGCCAAAATATAGGAAATACGGAAAAAATGTTGAGGAAAAAAATTGTTTATTTCAAAAAGATCTACGAATTAGCTCATTACTATTTTTTCATAAGAGTAAGATCTTCCCTTTTATTCATCAAAAACGTTTTTAAAAAAATAAATAATTCAATTTTCCCGCCAAAATATAGGAAATACGGAAAAAATGTTGAGGAAAAAAATTGTTTATTTCAAAAAGATCTACAAATTAGCTCATTACTATTTTTTTATAAGAGTAAGATCTTTCCTTTTATTTATCAAAAACGTTTTTATGAAAATAAAAAATTCAATTTTTCCGCGAAAATATACGAAATACGGAAAAAATGTTGGGGGACAATATTGTTCACCTTCAGAAGATCTACTAACTTACTTCAGACCATTTTTTGTCTTGACACGTAGTCTCCGTTTAATTCGGAAAAATGTCAAAAATGGAAAAATTCCATTTTGTACCAAATCTATGCGAGATACAAAAAAAATGTTAAGAAAAAAATTTGTTCATTTCAAAAAGATCTACAGATTTGCTTATGATTCGTAATTTTTATAATTATAAAAAAAAATTCAAAAATTAAATTTGTTTATGATCATAAATATTTAGGAGCAGATAAACGTTTCTTAGTGCTTATTAAACAAAAATCATTATTTTTTATGAAAGAAATTGAAAACTTACGAAAAATAATACTTTTAATGATGTTTTTATCATAGAATTTTTCTCTACTATCGCTACTTACAAATTTTCCAAAATTAATTGCATTTCCATAAATCATGGCTCATTTTTTGTGTAAAATATTCATTTCCAGTGAATAATTGTAGATGTTACATAATTTTTATATAGCAGTTCAGTCTAAATGTCCCATACGTGTCACAGTTATATAACAAGAAGTGTTACATAGAATTTAATATCATGTAACTGCGACACGCTTGGGACAAAATTTTGACAGAACTGCTATGTAAAAATAATGCTACACCTGCGAAATTTCACTGGACTTCAACTCTACTGTCTCCAATTTTAAACGTAAAATTTTTAATAGCTAAAATTGTTGAAAGAATTTTTTTAAACGAACATTTTTAAAAAAATAAATACATTCGGAAATTTGTTTACTTATTTTTAAAATTGGAAACATTAAAGTTGTAAAGAATATTTTTCCTGAAAAAAGCCATGATTTATGAAAATTCAATCTTTTCCATAAAATTGGTAAGAAGCGATATAGATTAGGAAAATTCTATTACAAAGAACATTATTAAACGTATTATTTTTCGTACGTTTTCAATTTTTTTTATAAAAATTAATGTTTTTTCTTCCATGAAATACGACTGATAATATCAATACCAGTCTTAAAATCATGGGAAAACTTTTTTTTAAAAAGAACCTGATTTTTGGCATAACAACTACCTTAATTTGAGAATCAAATTCCAGTTGGGGGGAAAATACAATTTTTCGTATATAATTGGGAAATATAAAAAAATAAAGAATTAGAATTTCGAGAGTTAATATTATAATTATATGTTTCGTCTCTTCGTTTTCGAGAAAATTTGAAAAAAGTTTCGAATCTCGTTCGTTGCAAAGTGGCTGAGAATCAATCCGACTCAACTAGATTGAATCCGGATAAATCCGGGACAAAATTTAAATCTGATTTCACGAGAGCTCAGATTGATTTAGATTGATTTTTAACCGATTTGTATTGAACAAGATTTAGTACGTTTTTTTGAATTGGTTCCGAATAATTCGGAAATGGGTGTTGGGATTGGATTTCATTGTTCTACACAAGTGGCATGAAATCCATGTTAAAAGATTCCAAAGAAATTTTGTGTAAAACAATATTGAAGATAATGGCAAAATTTAAAAATCAAGATAAAATAAATTTATGTAGAAAAATTTAATTTCTTCTCAGAAAATAAACAAAGAGGTTTTGTTTTTCGCTGTCTTATAAAAATTGCATCTTCATTTTTACTGGAATTCGATGAAAAATGTATTAAATAAAAAAATGATTCATCGAGATGTGTATTCGAATTATTCTATAACTTTTGATCGAATTTTACTTTTTGAAAGAATAGCGTTTGGAATTTCTTTTGCTCTGCAATTCGATTAAAATTCTTCATTGATATTTTGAATAACTCACAATAATATTCTTAATACATGTCAATTAAAAGATAAACAATATAAGGATTAGATTAATTTTTTAAAAAATGTTTCTTTTTAAAAAATTCTTTTAATGATTTCAGCCACTGAAAACTTCAGTTTTTAAATTCGAAATATTCGAGTTGTAGAGAATATTTATTCTAAAAAAATAAGCCATGATTTATGAAAATTCAATCATTTCCAAACAATTGTTAAGAAGTAAGGAAAAATTCTGTTACAAAAAAAATTATTAAAAGTATTATTTTTTGTAAGTTCTGAATTTTTTAAATAAAAATTAATGTTTTTTCTTTAATGAGACACGGCTGATAATATGATTCCAAATCTTAAAATCTTAAAAAATCTTTTTTTACAGAGACCTGATTTTTTGAACAACTACGTTAAATAAATTTTGCAATATAATTCAATTGATAAAATGGTTGGAAATTTTATATAAAATTAAAAATAACCTTATTTGATTTTATGTTTATATGACCCAACATTATTTTTAGTAAGTTACAAAATATTTTTGAACTTTGGTTACTAGAAAGGAAAATTTAATAATCAAAGCCTAAAGGCATAAGATAAATTTTATAAAAAACTCTCCAGATGATTAGAATTTTGAATGCGTGTCTATTTTTATTCTTTGTACATTAAATGCGTCATATGTCGCCGTCAAAGAGAGAGAGAGAGAGAAATGGTCCTCATTGTCTATTTATTACAGACAACATCGATTTCGTCATATGCAACATCGTATGGATATTCTATTCACGACACGAACATTTATTTTAACTACCTTCTTCCAAGTATGGAGCTCTATTATGAGACACAGTGAAAAAATACAATAAGGCGAAAATTCCTGAGTCTAATGGAACGAACTCTTTTCAAATAATTTTCTTCCTTTTATCATGAAAATGAGTCGTAGAGTTGTTTTACGGTTCTTCATATTTCCCAGTTACGTTGCAACAATAGCGTGACAAAATTTCCACTTTCGTTTCATACTCTGAGATTGAATGTTTTTTTATACCAGATATAATACATGATATAATCTTTTTAACCTTGCCACTGAGAAAACAGTTTTGTCAAATCAACAAAAATATTTTGTTGGTATTTATGCAACAAAATTATTTTGTTGTGCCAACAAAACATTTTACTGTATTAATCAAATTTTGGTTACTTGAACAAAATGTTTTGTTAGGAGAACAAAAAAATTTTTGTTGCATGAATTTTGTTCTTAGCGTGACGCTCGAAAATATTTGGTTAATCTAACCGAAATTTAGTTAGATCAACCAAAGAGTTTCTTTGTTATGCGGTTGACCAAATTTCTGGTTGATTCAACCAAAAAATGTGTTTCATGTAACCAAAGATTGTTTGTTTTTATACGATTTGGCTAAAAGAAACAAATATTTGAGTTAATTCAACCAAATTTTGTTTGACTTAAATATCTTGGTTCATTCAACAAAATTTTATGTTTAAATCAGATACATTTTTGGTTTGAATCTAATAAATACTTGAAATCCATTAAAATGAACTGAAATCTTTGTTTGGATCAACCAAATTTTATTGACCAAAGAATTTTGTTGGGACATTGTAATAATTTTGTTGGATAATACTTAACCTTTTTTTGTCCGTATAAACTGTTCCGTTAATTTAACAACATTATTCGGTTATTTAAATTTAGTTGATTGGACGAGAAATTTGGTTGATCCGACCAAATTCTTTAGCTACTTTTATTAAAATTTCAAGTATTTATTATATTCGATTCAAAAAAGTTGGTTAAGTGAATCAACTATTTTGTGAATTTAACAAAACGATTTTGTTAACGTCCAAACCAAACTATAATTCAAAATTTCAAGACTTCGGAACAATTCAAACCCTCAAATTACCAAAACGACCAAATTTTGACTAAAATAAAAAGGAAGGGGTTTTGGAATGTCGCCTTTTTTTCCTCCTTTTTTGTTAGGTTCTGATGATTGTTTATTTGAAAGTTTATTTTGGTCCAAATTTGGTTGCTTTGGTATTTTGAAAGTTTGATTCGATTCAGATTCTAGAAACTAAATTTCAGAAAATTTTTGTTTATCCTCAAATATCAGGTAAAAAAACATTTTCTAGATTATAACAAATTTCTTAGTTGACTTTCTATATTTAAATCAAGCAAATATTTAGCGTGATTAAAAAACTGATTATGGAAATTTAAAAATGATTTTTTGAATTTAAAAAAATCACTTTACTCTCTAAATTTGAATCAGTCAAAATCTACTGATTATCAGTGAAATTTGACTGATTCAAATAGCTAAAAAGAGGTTACAAATTTCACTGATTACTTCAGTGGAAATCAACTGATTTAACAGTGAAAAACATCTTTTTTATTGATTCAATCAGTGAAAATTAACTGATTTGACAGTGAAAAATATTTTTTCACTGATGAATCAGTGAAAAGGCAAATCACTGATTCAATCAGTGAAAATTTGACTGATTCAGATTTAGAGAGTTGGTTCAATCAAAATAATATGTTTTCAAATCAAACAAATCATTCAAACAATAATTTTGTTTTATTCAAATTGCTTTGCATATTCTGAGGAACGTTTTTGAAAATTCCATGGCAATTCCGGAATAATTTTCATGAAATTGCAAAATTGAAATTTTTAAAATTCTTTGAATTTAAAACTATTAAAAATTTCTGCAAAATTTCTCTTTGAAAATTTTTGGAAGTCTTTCAAAGAAATCTCCTATTAACACAACAAGAAAAATATATTCAAATTATGCTTTTTCATAAATGAATGGAATAAAACTCCATTGCGTGGATTCAATTATGATGAAATAATTCAACAATTTCTTCATTATAGCCTTAGGGTCATTGTTTTATTGTTCTCCTTCGTCTGTACTAGTTAAAAACCCATAATTTCTCAGGAATAAATTCCCCACTAATCTGACTAACATTTGACTATCAACTCAAAGTTGACTGGTAATAACCGATTATTAAATTTTAAAAATTCTGTTCGTTTCGAGGAAACATTGTCATCGCGTGTTACGCTCGCAAGCTTCAGCGCGCCTAGGGCGCGTTATCCGATCGTCGCGCTTCGCGCTCAGTCTTATGTTCTTTGCATACATTCAAGTTTATTTCTTGTAATTTAATACTGAAATTCAAGTAAATTTTATAATATTGTAATTGCGAATTGCATTTTCTTAAAGTTACTTCGACTTTCAGAAATACATTCACATTACGACACTCGCGCTTTGCGCTCGATGTTCACGATCGAAAACAAGGAACTAAGAAAACTATACATCCTGTCGAAAAATGTTCTAATAAGAAATTATAGACTTCATTTAGGCAAATAATTTTCCATTTTGATGTTTTTTTCGTATCTCACATATTTTGTTTAAAAAATGGAATTTTTGAATTTGAATCGTATTTTTTGAAATTGAAACGAAAATACACATTTTATTTCAAATTGTGTCAGACAATATTTTTAGACCTTATTGAAGCGAACAATTTTTCATTCCTACGTATTTTTCGTATCTCACATATTTTGTTTAAAAAATGGAATTTTTGAATTTGAATCGTATTTTTTGAAATTGAAACGAAAATACACATTTTATTTCAAATTGTGTCAGAAAATATTTTTAGACCTTATTGAAGCGAACAATTTTTCATTCATACGTATTTTTCGTATCTCACATATTTTGTTTAAAAAATGGAATTTTTTAATTTGAATCGTATTTTTTGAAATTGAAACGAAAATACACATTTTATTTCAAATTGTGTCAGACAATATTTTTAGACCTTATTGAAGCGAACAATTTTTCATTCATACGTATTTTTCGTATCTCACATATTTTGTTTAAAAAATGGAATTTTTTAATTTGAATCGTATTTTTTGAAATTGAAACGAAAATACACATTTTATTTCAAATTGTGTCAGACAATATTTTTAGACCTTATTGAAGCGAACAATTTTTCATTCCTACGTATTTTTCGTATCTCACATATTTTGTTTAAAAAATGGAATTTTTGAATTTGAATCGTATTTTTTGAAATTGAAACGAAAATACACATTTTATTTCAAATTGTGTCAGACAATATTTTTAGACCTTATTGAAGCGAACAATTTTCCATTTTGATGTATTTTTCGTATCTCACATATTTTGTTTAAAAAATGGAATTTTTAAATTTGAATCGTATTTTTTGAAATTAAAAAGAAAAATATACATCTTATGGAAAAATATTACGGTTGAAATTTGTAGATCTTTTAGTAGTAAACAATTTTGTATGATAGCGTTTCTGCTTATCTGGTATAATTTAACTGAAAAATGGAATTTAGAAATTGACTTATTTCAAGTTTTAACATGTTCTAACTTTTCTAATTTTGGTGTAGTCGAAATATGTTATCACAATAATTAGTAGAGATTTATGAGCATTATCAGAAACCAATCTTGCCAATATAAATACCAATATAAATTTTCATCAAATCTTTATTGGTATATCTGTGATATTTAATTTGGCATGGGGTCAGTTTAGTTCCAATTTGTTTATGTCGTAAAAAACATAAACATCAGAAAGGCAAACGTTTCGGCCACAAATGGGGGCCCTCTTCAGTGCCAACAATTTTAATTTGCATTAAAAATAATAATTATAAACTAAACAAGCAAAACTCATGCAACTTAATATTTATTTTGTTTTTGTTTTTTTTTTTTTTTTGTTTTATTCTTATAATAAATTTATTAATAAAATTACAACATGCGAATAGACCCTCCAGCATCGTCCTCACACAGAAGTCCTCTCGTGTCCGATTCGTGGAAGATGTGAATCGCTGAACGCGCCACCTCAAAGGCACACAACCACAATTAATTCCATAAAAACACAGGTCAAAAATCCAATCGTGAGCCCTCGATGGAGAACGCACAGCACAACACACACACACACACACACGAACCCGAGAAGGTGCGTTCTCCATCGAGGGCTCACGATTGGATTTTTGACCTGTGTTTTTATGGAATTAATTGTGGTTGTGTGCCTTTGAGGTGGCGCGTTCAGCGATTCACATCTTCCACGAATCGGACAAAAATTAGCTTTTTACTAAAAATATTTTGTTTATTTATTTACTAATATTTTTGAATTATATGAAAAATAGTATATAACAGGTATCCCTACAAAAACATAATATAACTGCTGAGTTTACTTTAAACTCCGTTTTCTGCAAGTTCTGATTTTCTGTGTTTGTTGCAAGATATGTTTGAATAAAATCTAAGGTATTGGACACAGGCCTTTCAAATTTTTACCACTTATTTTCTGTTATATAATCAATATTTTTCGGTATTGAAAGCACTCTAAGGAAATTTTAAGGAACAAAATAAAAAAAGAATCATGACAATTCGTTAAAAAACAAAAAAGTTATTCAAAGTCAAAAAATGACCAAAAAACTCAAAATTTTTAGTTTTTAAAATACATAAAGGTGCTGGAATTTAAAAAAAAACCCAAAACCTTTCTAAATAAAAGTACTAAACATAAAAAAATTATATAGAAGGTTTAAACTCAAAAAAAAAAAATATTAAAGGTGGCGGATCCCCTTAACGTATATTATAATTTCTGTCACGTGACCTGCTTGGCCCATGGCCTTAAGTTTGATGCTGTGGTAGACATCAATAAATCTTTGATTTGTTAATTAACGTAATAATTTAATCATCTAGTCACCTTTCCTTCATTTTAGATTAATTTTCCAGATTTCTCCATTTCCCAACTGCACAGGAACGTTTCTACTCGTCTAAGTCAAAGAACAATCTATTTAGTAAAGGTGTTTCGTCTTCAAATTCTGGATCCGAAGTGACGACCTTGACCAAGACGACTTCAATCGTAATTAACAAGAAAAGCATCATGAAGGTAGCCATGTTGTACTTTTCTTGTCCAGGGATCACTCTATCTCCCTCTAACAACAGGGTGGACACCATTCCCGATACTGACGAGGTCATTATAATTTCGGAAAATTACACATTCATTACATCTTCGAGATGTTAATATTAGTCAACTCTTTTACATCAATTTTAATCTCTTTCTCAACTCTTGGCACCGAATATGTCACCATAAAGTTTACTTGCAGGGAGAGAGTAGCTCACTTTTACACTCTTGATTGCGCTGACATAATCCAATAATCCAATCTTCTCTGGGTCGCGCAAATTAAACCACCAACTAATTTATTTCGAATTTATTCCTCCTTTTCAATTACTCTCGATTTATTTAATACTTATTTCCCAAATAGCTTTTGACTTTCTGAACTTATTTCGTACTTTTGATACTGTTTAGCATTCGCTCTCAGTTTATTTTGGTAGAATTGTTCCGCATTTGCATTGAGTTTGAATTGATTTGAATTGAGTTTATTTTCAACAGATTGTTCGAGAGGTAGACTTTGCACGAAGAGCAAGTGCAGAATGAAACGGTTGTAGTTGCTATTGCGTGACGCTAGCTCGCGGTGTTATGCAATTTATTCTGGCATCCAGTTATCGCATACAGATACGACCCTTTCCAGTTTACTTTCCCTCAAACTAGTGACCCAGTTTCGGCTCTGATGACAAAGAAAGAAACAAATTGGTGATCGAACCTATCCTGGAAATTTTTTACATTTGCAGTTCACGTGTTTCGGTCCTGTTGCATTCAGTCCTGCCAGGTGGCCAAAATATAAATCTTCAGACTTTTTTAATTTTTTTTTTACACCCAGAAAAATGTTTTATTTGAATTTGAGAAATCGTTTTTTAAAATTTATTTCATTAATTCGAAGTAAAAACACCATTAGAACAAATATATATTTATTTGACGTTTATAAATCACGTTTTTAGCATTTTTTAAATAATATAGATTATTTTTTTAACATTATTCGTTTGATTAAAAAATATATTTTTATGATTTAAATGCAGTACTGGCAAACAGTTAATAACAATTTAATTAATTTTATTACCTTGAACAAAGACAATTTTTTCTTCGAATTAAAGAAAATATTTCGATGAATCACTTTTGGTATGTATTATGCAACTGTGTATATATTCATTTCTTGAATTCAAAGAAAATACAATTTAGAAATTTCTTTAAATCAAAGAAACTATTTTTTGACGGTATAACAATGTACAAATTTTCATGATTCAAAGATATTTTTTGATTGAAATACAGTACTGGAAAAAACTTAAGAAACAATTGAATTAATTTTACTACCTTGAACGAAGACAATTTTTTCTTTGAATTAAAGAAAATATTTCTGTGAATCACTTTAGGTATGTATTATGCGACTGCGTATACATTTATTTCTTGAATTCAAAGAAAAAATAATTTAGAAATTTCTTTAAATCAAAGAAACTATTTTTTGACGGTATAACAATGTACAAATTTTCACGATTAAAAGATATTTTTTTGATTCAAATACAGTACTGGCAAAAACTTAAGAAACATCCGAATTAATTTTATTACCTTGAACGAAGACAATTTTTTCTTTGAATTAAAGAAAATATTTCTGTATAAATTCATTTCTTTAATTCAAAGAAAAAATAATTTAGAAATTTCTTTAAATCAAAGAAACTTTTTTTGACGGTATAACAATGTACAAATTTTCATGATTCAAAGATATTTTTTGATTGAAATACAGTACTGGAAAAAACTTAAGAAACATCCGAATTAGTTTTATTACCTTGAACGAAGACAATTTTTTCTTTGAATTAAAGAAAATATTTCTGTGAATCACTTTAGGTATGTATTATGCGACTGCGTGTACATTCATTTCTTTAATTCAAAGAAAAAATAATTTAGAAATTTCTTTAAATCAAAGAAACTTTTTTTTGACCTAGCAATGCAAAAATTTGTTTGATTCAGAGAAATGTTATTGATTCAAATATACAAGTAGTGCTGGAGGAAACTGGAGAAATAATTCATTTCATTTTATTACCCTGAGTGAAGAAAATTTGTTCTTTGAATTAAAGAAAATATTTCTGTGAATCACGTTACACATACTGTGCAGACATACATTTCATAAATTCAAAAAAAAAAGAATCAAGAAATTTCTTTAATTCAAAGGAAAAATAATTTAGAAATTTCTTTCAATCAGTCTTTGACGGTTTAACAATGCACAAATTTGTTTGATTCAAAGAAATTTTTTTTGAATCAAAGAAACTTTTTTCTGGGTGTAGAAATCTGAAGATTTCAAAAAAACATATTTTTAATCATTAGGAAACCTTGTACGAACTACGTTTATTCAAGTTGTTTATCTCATATATATTCCTTTTAATATAACCAGAAGTTTTAATAGACTTTATCATACAAGTGGCAAATATGATGAAAAATCCGTAGACCTGGCATCACTGATTGCAATTTTGGTTTTTGGATAAACTTAATGATGTTGTTAAATTACAAATTAATTACAGTTTGTCACTAACTTTTGCGTTGAGTATAACTTTTCACTAGTGAGATTGTTTTCTATACTTTTTTCATCACATCAGTTGTGCCTTCACTCTAGTTCTCAAGGCAGAGATGTTTTCTCAGGGTTTGGGTGATTTTAGGATTCCCGCTCCCCGAATGTTTTGTCATTATTTTAGAGGATAAAAGAAGTTTGAATTTTAATGAAACTCATTCGAATGCAGAATGCAGTTTTGGAACTCAGTCACTATTGAAGTCTTGTCTTGTACTGGAGTGTTGGTTTGAAAGTCAGAGTGCTCGAGGAAACTCGGAGCATTGTGGAGGCGGCTTTCGACAGTAGGAACAGACACAACACGAAGATTATGTCATAATATAAGTAACGACAAGTGGTGTTGTGTTGAGAATCCATGGAGATGGTTTCATGTGTACTTTCACTGAATTAAGACCAATCAGGCTAGCGCAACGTGTGTAAAAATTGGCCGATTGACCTATTGCAGTTCCTTTCAGATTTCAATAAATGTCGAGTAATATTACTTCATATAGTATATTCAATTTTAATTATCTAGGAAGATCTAAACATGAAAGACGACGGAATTATCCAAAATTTAAGTAATTGTTTACTTTGAGAACTTTACCGTTTAATAATTTTTCGTGTAATAATAGGAGTCAAATTCAGTGGAAATTTGAAATTAAGAAAAATAAAATATCGGTCAATATAAAATCAGTACATGCACAAAATATCCATATAACATTTTTTTTAGTGGACGCACAGTTTTCGAATGAAAAAATTGAAATTTCATTTTTTTTTAATTACAAAATTCAATCTTTTTTCAAACATAACTCGCGATATTTATAATGGACATTCTTTTAAAGTTAAATCTAGTAACAAATAATTAATCATTTATACATCCATGTCAGTGATTGGGTTATATTACATTCAATTTCAAAAGTTGTGTGAGGAAGTTTTAGTTTCGAAAAAATAAATCTAAGCACGTTGTTTGGTATGGAAAAATGAAGTTTTCTGGAAAACCTCAAATCAATTGACTCATTGGAAGTGGATTTTTTTATTAATTATTTTCAACAGCGATGGGCGCGTCACATGGAAAAGAGCAATTTCTGATTGTTAGAATTATTTTCTGAATATCAGAAAGCGCTTTCTAGATTTTAGCAATTCGATGGAACGGTACAAAAATTACTACACATCAGCGAATAAGTACTAAATTTTAGAAAATCTTCTGCTAAAGTGAAGTAAGTCCATTGTTAGATTTCACTTGCTGAAAATAAGTACAGTCCGCGCTCTCTATAGGGCGGCTCTCAATAGGGCCTCTACCCCTAATATGTACTCGATGCTTCCCCCACCATGTGCACTGCTGAATTTAATTTCCATCGTTTTCAATAGGGCCGCGCGATCAATACACTACGAGAAGAAAATATCAAATATATATAAAGTTGATTATGGCAAAATAAATGTAAATTAGAATGAAATTGTAATCATATTAACTATTAATAAATTTTTGAAAGTAAATGCTCCGTTATCTTTGTTAAGGGGGCAGTCCCCTCAAGAGGTCTCAAAAAATCGTGTTTTTTTTTCTGCCTAATCGATTAGGCAATTATTCAAGATTATGTGTGTAAAATTTTAGCTCGAAATTCGAAGTATTTCGGGAGATACGCGGAAATTCAGTCGGTCACGTACATTACGTACGTACGTACATTACGAAGTCTAAAGCGCGTTTTCTCAAAACCATGTTTTTACACATTGCGGGAAAGATAACTAAAAAAGTTCTTAACCGATTTTCTTAAACCAAAGTTTTTTTTATTCAGTATAAAAAGATAGTCTATGTGAACAACGGATTTTAAGAAATTCCGATTTTTAATACCTTTTTATGAACAAATGACTAAAAAAAAAGTCACTTTTTTTTAAATCATAATTTTTCGTCTAAATTTCCGAATTTTAAAATTTCTGTAGTTCACATAGAACAAATAAGTCTAACGAAGAAAACAAAAAAAAATTTTTGATTTCAGTTGAAAATAACGGCTGCTATAGTTCCCGCAGTTTGACTCCGACCGTGTCGAGACGCTGCCGCAAAACGTGGATTACTCGGCCATTTGAAATTTTTCGTATGTAACTTTTTTTGTTAATAAAGTCTAAAATATGACTAAAACATATCCTGAAGTTCTTATGTCTCCGATGTTTTTTTCTGTGAGAAAAAAAATCAGGAATAAACGCTTTTTTCGGTCTCTTGAGGGGACTGTCCCCTTAATTAAAAAGAAAATAGTCACTCGGAGCCAAAATTATTCGTTTATTAAACAAGATCCTTTATTAATTATTATGGCGAGTGGAGGGGGAAGGCTTTTTCTAAGAAAACACTTCCCCTAACCGCCCGAGGCGGCCTTATATCGAGCGCGGATTGTATACGGTATCCCGTAAATTAGTAGGTTATTGCTGTCAACAAGCAAATTCTATTCTGTTTAATAGAAACAGGAAGATAATAAAAATCGGTGAACGAAGATGCTCGAAATTAGTTGATACGTCTTAACTTTTAGCATATCACTTCATAAAATTCTGCGTAGAACATACTGAAATTCAGAACAAAAGATTTACTGTTATTTAAGCATGAAAATGTTCAAGAGTAGCAAGAATTTTCCAAATTTTAGGAAATCACTTGCGAAAAATCAGTATGGATCTCATTGAAATGTTCAGCTAATTATATTGTTTTATGAGAACCGGTGGTCTAAGCGTAGGCTAGCGTAGTGGTTAAGATGAGAGCGTGTCATGTCAGCGTTCGAGGTTCAAACCTCAGCGGGGGCAATTATGTGTTTGAAGGATAAAATTATGTAATAATCCGCCGGCGTAAATGCTAAACAATGTATAATAGGTATATTATATTGTTTCTTAATATTTTTTCCGTATATTGTATATTTTGGATGGGAAATTGAATTTTTGATTTTTAGAAAAACGTTTTTTATGAATAAAATAAAATATATAAGTCCTATGAAAAAGTAGTCAGTTGTAAATTTGTAGATCATTTTGAAACGAATAATTTTGTTCTCTAACATTTTTTTCGTATCCTACATAGAATTTGGTGCAAAATGTAATTTTTCATATTTGATAATGTTATCTATAATTGAAACGAAAACTACGTGTCCAATAAAAAAATACTCTAAAGTAAATTTGTATATATTCTTGAGATGAACAATTTTGTCCGCAACATTTTTTTCGTATTACACGTAGAGTTTTGCTTAGAAAGGGGGTTTTTTTATTTTTAATAATATTTTTTATTCTTTATATATTTTATTAATAAACAAAAGATGTTGCTCTTATAAAAAAATGTCCATCTGCGGATTTGTAGATCTCTTTGAAATTAAAAATTAAAAAATTTGTTTCTTAACATTTTTTCCGTATCTCGTATATTTTGGCGAGAAAATTAAATTTTCGATTTTTAGAAAAATCCAATCATTCGTAAATAATTAGTAAAAACAGTAGTAGAAAAAAATTCTATAACAAAAAACATTATGAAAAGTATTATTTTTTGTAAGTTTAACGTTTTTTTCATAAAAAATAATGTTTTTTTTTCGTGAAATATAACTGACTTAAAATCACAAAAAAACTTTTATTTCCAGAGACCTGATTTCTGGCATAACAATTACCTTAATTTGAAAATCAAATTCCAGTTGGGGGAAAAATACAATTTTTCGTAATTGGGAAATATAAAAAAATAAAGAATCAGAATTTCGAGAGTTAATATTATAATTATAATATGTTTCGTCTCTTCGTTTTCGAGAAAATTTGAAATGTTCGATTCAAAGTGGCTGAGAATCAATCGACTCAATTAGATTGAATCCCGGTGAATCCCAGACAAAATTTAAATCCGAATTCACAAGAACTCAGATTGATTCGGATTGATTTTTATCCGATTTATATTGAACAAGATTTAGTACGTTTTTTACATTCTCATCATGGATGAGAAGGTATTGGTTTTATGTGAAAAATGACTTTCGAAATTTTCATCAAATCTTTACGTTTTGAGACCCCTTGAGTCAGAAAAAAGGGTTTCTACGAAAGTGTCTGTCTGTCTGTCTGTCCGTCTGTCTGTCTGTCTGTCTGTAGGTCGTGTGCGGCATAACTCTCGACAGAATTATCAGATTGAATTGAGCTTGGTACACTTTATCGAAGCCGAATAATTAAGGACAAGTTCGTTAACCAGCCACATCCAATCAAAATTGAGGGATTGAGCACTACTTTTGTGTTTTTGAAAATAATTTGTTGAAAAAATAAAAAATTTCAATACTGGTTTTTGATAGTGCTCATAAATCTCTAAAAATTATCCTGATAACATTTTTTGATTAAATCAAAATTAGAAATGTTACAGCATATTCAAATTCGAAAAAAGTCGATATCAAAATTCCATTTTCCAGTTAAATTATACGAGATACGAAAAAACGTTATGATACAATATTATTTTCTACATAAAGTCCTACAAATTTGAATTGTAACATTTTTTCATAAGATGCATATTTTTCTTTTTAATTCAAAAAAACAATATTGAAAATCCAAAATTCAATTTTTTAACAATAATATGTGAAAGGCGAAAAAAAAGTAAGAATACAAAGTTTGTTGTTTCAAAAAGATCTACAAATTTTGTCTTACACAGTTTCGATTTCGATTCGATTTTTTTCACCAAAATATGTGAGATACGAAATAAGCGTTGTTCTGCAAAATCGTTTCCTTAAATAAAGTCTACGACTGTTTTTTCTTCTTGAGAGATTTGGAAGAAAATAAATTATTTTAATCATGTAATTTATTAAAAAGTTACTGAAATGAATACAGAAAATCGAGCGCGACGCGCGAGCGTCATGATGAGAATGTGTTCCTTAAGGCTGATAGAGCCTTAAGTAAATTGAATTTCCTGTTTCACTTAAACTGAAAAAGAAATTTTAGTGAATTTGAGAAAATGAGTAATTTACATCATCTTTAATATTATAAAATTGGTTTGAGCTTCAGTATCAAATTATAATAAATAACTTGAATGTATGTGAAGAGCACAAGACCGAGCGCGAAGCGCGAGGTCCAGAAAGAACGGAGCGCGAAGCGCGACGATCAAATTGCGCGCCCTAGGCGCGCTCAAACTTGCGAGCGAAGCGAGCTGCGCGCGAAGCACGCGATGAGAATGTGCCTGCCAAGCGGGCAGATTTTTTTGCTTGAAATAAACATTCAAGGACTTTCCCAGTTGATATTTTATTTTTTGACCAAACTTAAGATTTTCTAAAAGATTTTGAATAATTGATGAAAATGCAGAAAATTAGAATAATTCCAAAACAAGAGGTTTTTGATTGTAAAACTTTTTGCGGAAAAAATTTTATCGATATTTTGTAGTGATGAGAGAGTTTGGATGATTATCAAGTGAAAAATAGTTAAAATTCTGAATAGGGATTCTTTTTGAATTGCTAGAGATTGATGTTTTCTACAGTTTGTGAAAGTTTCTAGAATGTTCCACTACTTTTTTAAAATTTTTAGGAGTTGTTATCACGTAAGTCTTTGACGTATCTATTCCCAGTAATTCTGAATTCTGTGTTCAATACATGAAATTGTTTAAAAATTTGGCATAATCTCATTGTTTTTTTCATTTAGTTTGATAATAAATTGTTTAATTGTTCTATACAAGCGACATGAAATCCATGTTAAAAGATTCTAAAGAAATTTTGTGTAAAACAATATTGAAGATAATGTCAAAATTTAAAAATCAAGATAAAATAAATTGATGTAGAAAAATTTAATCTCTTCTCCGAAAATAAACAAAGAAGTTTTGTTTCTCGCTGTCTTATAAAAATTGCATCTTCATTTTTACTGGAATTCGATGAAAAAAGTATTGAAGAAAAAAATGATTCATCGAGATGTGTATTCGAATTATTCTATAATTTTTGAAAGAATGGCGTATGGAATTTCTTTTGTTCTGCAATTCGATTAAAATTCTTCATTGATATTTTGAACAACTCACAATAATATCCTCAATACATGTCAATTAAAAGATAATAATTATAAGTATTGGATTAATTTTATAAAAAATGTATCGTTAAAAATGCTTGTTTTTATAACCGTTATTGATTAAACATTTTTCCTGTGCTACATACATTGTATAAAATAAAAAATAAAGTCTTATTTAAATTTAAATTATTATTCATGGAAGCCTAACTACCTAATTATTTTTTCTATTTTGCATCTGCAGGAGACTCAATATATGAAGAATAGAATTTTTGATTTATTAACTGTGATGAAAATAGCTGTTGATCTTGACTGTATTCACGTGTATAATAAATGAAAATAACGTACTGGCTGGGTCACGTATAGAAAAGATTACCTTCAATCAATTTGCAAGATAAAATTAATGTTATACGTGGAATTCAGACAATTATTTGTAAAATGATAAGAACGTACAGAAATTTTGTGACCTGACACTGGGTTGAAATGAAACACTAATTCAAACTTGTTCAAGGTCAGACCTAGCCAAAGCCATGACAAAAATTTCTGTATTGGAATAACACTTGTGTGAGAAAATTTCGTAACATGGCTTAGGACTGGCATAAAATACTGAACTAGATCTTGTCTTGGTCTAACAGATTAAATATTCGGAAGATAAAATTGTCACGATTCGTAGTTCTAGATCGTGCCCAGCCTTGGTTTGGCGATTTAAGCCAAGAAATCATTTGCCAGGTCCAAGCCTGTTCAGGGAAACATGAAATTACTGTGTGGGAATAATCGTCCTAAGAGATATCTTTGCAAAATAAGCTTGGTCTGGTTTTGCGCCAAGATATCATTTGCCAGGTCTACGCCTATTTTGGGTCACGTAAAATTTCTATCTAGGAAATAATGCCCATGAGGAATTTATGTAACATGTCCCTGGTCTGGTATGAGGAGCTAAGCTGGATCTGGTCACGGTCCTTCAAATTTAAATCAGTTGGATCAAATTGCTATAATATATTTTTAAAACATGGCCCAACCCTGGTTATGCGTTTTAAGCCAAGATATCAATTTCCAGGTCTACGCTAGGTGTTGGTCACACAAAATTACCAGTAAAAATGAGCGTCAGTTGAGGAAACACCGTAACATGGTCCCAGCCTGGTATAAATCCTGAAAACAACCTTGGGCCAAGTTCGTTAAATTAATATCATCAGGATCGAACTGCCATAATCCGATTCTTAGACTGGGCTTAGCCTTGGTTATGCGTTTCATGCCAAGTCTGAGCCTATTTTGGACCTTGTAAAATTACTACGTAGGAATGCTTGCCCCATGGGGAATTTCTGTGACATGGCCCTGGCCTGGTATGTAGCCTGAAACTAGACCTCTGGCCTTGCATAAAAACTGAAACCAGACTTGGCCCCAGCCAGGTAGATTTGATATTCATAAAAAGGTTTTAAAACAATTAGTCTGCCAGCTCAGATCCAGTTTGGCGTTTTATGCTAAGTCAGGACTTTCCTGCTGCAGCTCTCGTTTCTCGCGAAATATTTCGCTCATTTAATCATTTCTCCGATATACGATTGTTTCATAATCTATGATTCCGGTATTAAATACCTGATAATAATTTATATTTCTGTTTCAAACTTGTATGATATAATCCAAAATACAATTCAAAATGTCATTAAGATACCGAATGAATATTAATGAGTGATTCTATTCAAAGCGTTTGTAAAATGACATAATGGTCGTGCAAAGTTTTTAAATGAGGAGGCTTGAAAACTTAAATTATAGTTTTGATTCACTACTTAGTATAATTGCATAAAATTAATTTTTCATGACAACCTGTGTATAATTTACAATAATAAGAATAATTGATAACCGTGGCAAAAGTTTTCGATAAGGATTCAATCCGAGAAAATCAGATCAATTCCAAGCGATTCGAAAACACGTTTTGAATCTCGTCCGATGCATATCGCTCAAAATACTATCCGAATTAACCCACAACAATCCGAGCTAGAATTAATATAAACTGAATTTTCAATCTGAATCAATCCGAATGAATTTGAGGTCGGAATGATCCGGATTTATTCAATCCAAGGACGGATTGATTAGGATCCCTGGCGAAAGTATCGGATTGAAATTCATTCCGAGTCAATCAGAACTGTTCCGATTCATTCCGATATCTGTATCCGAGTCTATGCGAATCATTCCAAACAAATCCGAAAAACGTGTTGTATCTCGTTTGATGAAAAACGGTCAAAAATCAATCCGATTAATTCCGAGACATCGATTCGAATGAATCCGAACCAATCCGAAACGAATTTTCAATCCAGATCAATCCGAATCAATTCGGGCTCGTTTTGATTAGGATCCCTGGCGAAAGTATCGGATTGAAATTCATTCCGAGTCAATCAGAACTATTCCGATTCATTCCGATATCTGTATCCGAGTCTATGCGAATCATTCCAAACCAATCCGAAAAAACGTTTTATGTTTCGTTTGATGAAAAACGGTCAAAAATCAATCCGATTAATTCCGAGACATCGATTTGAATGAATCCGAAACCAAGTTTTCAATCCAGATTAATCCGAATCAATCCGAGCTCGAATGGATCCAAACCGAATTTTCAATCAGAATTAATTTGAATCGTCGACCTCGGATTCATTCGGATTTATTCTTATTGAAAATTCGGTTTGGATCTATCCAAATCAGATTGATTCGGATTGATCTAGATTGAAAACTTGGTTTCGGATTGGTTCGAATTCACTCGTATCGATATTGCGGAATTAATCGAATTGATTTTTGACCGTTTTTCATCAAACGAGATACAAAACGTTTTTCGGATCTGTTCGGAATTATTCGCATAGGCTCGGATACAGATATCGGAATGAATCGGAATAGTTCTGATTGACTCGGGATGAATTTCAATTCGATACTTTCGCCAGGGATTGATTCTCAACAGATTTTGGAAGGGTTCGGATTCAATTTCTTTCCGAATCTTTCGCCACGGAAAAATAATTAAATAATTAAAAAATAATTGTTCAAGAATAATTGATAGTACGTGCCTGTACTTCTATTAGAAAGTAAAATTGAAGTCACTTGAAAATACAATAATTAAGAATAATTGCTCATTGAAACAAATTATTGCAGTTAAGACACAATAATACCTTTTCTCTTGAATCCGCCTGCACAAAATCGTCCTTAGGAGAAAAATCTTTATTAACTTTTTCACTTCGCCCGATTTCATGAATGCTTTTAATTTTTCACTTTACTTTTAAAGAACACACCGCTATTGTATTCTTTTAACAAAATCACAATAGAATTTTTTAAAAACTTTTTCCATCAAAACTATCTAATTACTTATCATCGAAAATATTGAAATTTCAGTTATTGCATTTTTATCTAAAAAATGTGTCTATGACTTTTATATACCGTGAGTGAGTAGTCAGGGCGACAACCATTTCAACAATGAATCCCGTTCTGCGCGGTTATGCCCCATAAGCCACTTCATTTCCGGACCTTCATCATTCTTTTTGATCCCCCCCCCCCCCCCCAACCCTCTATCCTGTCCCATGTCTGTCTCTCCTCAACCTTCATGGGGACAGAATAGAACGGAAAGCAATATTTTAAATATGGTTTGATATCGTCGGTCGTTTTGCCGTTAATGTCTTGGACGTACCTTGAACGCATCCTAATTCTGAGAGTTATTGAACTTGAGTTTATCGCACGCACGACTAACTTATGCGTTTGTATCCGTACTTCCGTTTGTCGCTGAACGCAAAGTGCACAAAACACGATCGCTTAGACAAGGTATAAGCAGAGGAATAAATTATTTTAGTATTATTATAGTGTTATTCGAGTTATGTCTTTTAATTTTGCAGAATAACAATAAAAACTAGAATAAAAGGGATTTGAACCGGAATTTTGAGAAAGTGGAATAAAAATCGAGTTTTATAGTAACTTTGATTAGAGACGAATTTGGATATGCATGGAAAAAAAATCTGCCAGCTTTGGGGGCATATTCTCATTGCGCGCATTGGTCGCGTACTGCTTCGCGCTCCGAAATGTAAACCTCGCGCTTCGCGATCGGTGTTCTATGTCTTTTACTAACAAATTACTAAATTTATTTTCGATTTGCAATGAAAAGGGAAATTCTATTTAGTTAAGGCTCCATTGGTCTTAAGGGGATCCGTCATCTTTAATATTTTTATTTTTTGAGTTTTTTGGGCATTTTCGTGACATTTTTTGACTTTGAATAACTTTTTTGTTTTTTAACAAATTGTCATGATTCTTTTTTTATTTTCTTCCTTACAATATGTAGCAACTTTTTGGGTATGAGAAACAACGTAAAATGACTGAAAAAAAATTACAAATAAAAAAAGAATAAAGATATCCCAAAATATAAAAAAAACAATTTAGTAGTTATTTTTTTAGCTAGAGTGCTTTCCATACCTAAAAAGTTGCTATACAATGTAAGGAACAAAATAAAAAAAAATCATGAAAATTGGTTAAAAACCAAAAAGTTATTCAAAGTCAAAAAATGTCAAAATAGCTTTAGAATTTATCATGCATTTCCAAATAATTTGGTAATTTCAGACAAATATTTTTCTTCGTGGATATGAAATAAAAATCCAGCACCTTTATGTGTTTTTAAACTAAAAACTTTGAGTTTTTTAGGCATTTTATTGGCATTTTTTGACTTTGAATAACATTTTTGTTTTTTAACCAATTGTCATGATTCTTCTTTTATTTTCTTCCTTATAATGTGTAACAACTTTTTGGGCATGGAAAGCACTCTAGCTATAAAAATAATTACATTCATGTCTTTTCATATTTTGGGATATTTTTATTTATTTTTTTATTTTAATTGTAACTTTTTTTCAGTCATGTTACCTTATTTTGCATACACGAAAAGTTACTACACATTGTAAGGTACACAATAGGAAAAGAATCATGGCAATTGGTTAACAAATTTAAAAGTTTATTTTGATAGTGTGAAGTGTGATGCCCGGGTAAAGCGAGGGAAAAAATCAAATGAGTCAAAAAATGGATTTTTTCAACTAGTGGGTCAAAAAGTGCATTTTTTGACCCTCAAGTGGAAAAAAAATCGTTCACTACACTCGTGAAATAAACTTTTTTGTCCCTAATTGCATAATACACTATTGTTTACCCCTACAGGGGGCAATAAAGTGCACTTTATGACCCGCTAGTAGAAAAATAATATTTTTCGTTAATAAACAAAAGATGTAAGTTCTATGAAAAAATGGTCAACACCAAAATTGTAGATCTTTTTGAAATGAACAATTTTGTGTCCTAACATTTTTTCCGTATATTGTATATTTTGCCAAGAAAATTAAATTTTTGATTTTTATAAAAACGTTTTTGATCAATAAAAGAAAAGATAAAACTCCTATAAAAAAATAGGCCATAGCAAATTTGAAGATCTTTTTAAAACGAACAATTTTGTTCTTTAGATATTTTGTCGTATCCCGCATGGATTTGATGCAAGATGGAATTTTTCATTTTTGATGACGTTTCTTACAATTAAAACAAAAACTATCATTATCATTATTTTAACTGATGGACTTAGTAAATGCGACAGATTTTTTTCTCAGTCTGTGATCAGTGAATTTTGGCAAATTACTCAGTTAATGTCACTTAAAACAAATGATTTTATAGCTAAAAATAATAAGTCACTGATAGGAATCAGTACAAAATACTAATTAAAAGTAAAAAAGGCTCAACTTTCTGAATTTCGAAGTAGTCGGAATTCGTTCACACTCTAATTAGTAATACAGACTGAAATTTTAGTAACCTATAGTGAAAAGGTTTTACTAATTAAAAATTAAAGCATTCTTGACGATTCATCAGAATTTTTTTTCTGAATTAGTCAATATTGACTAATTTAACATTCTCTCCAAATTTTGAATTAGTTGGAATTCGTTCACTCCCCAATCAGTGAAAAAATTCATTGATTTACTAATTGAAAGTATATGCAATTACGCTGATTAATTAGTAAATTTCATAATTTGACTACGAATCAGTTAATATTGACTAAATTAGATTCAGAGAGTGAAAGATCATACATGAAAGAATAGAATAGAAAAAATGGTAGCAAGAGACGAAACTTTACATTAATATTGCTAAATAAACAATTTTAGATCTAAAGCGGAATCAATCATTTGTCATTAATAATGGTCATATTTTACTGATTGTCAGACAAGCATATCTGATTGCGTTGCAAAAAATGGGTTGCTGATAATAATATTGTAAAATGTTTATTGATTTAATTGAAGAATATCCATTGCGTACTCCCATAATTCCAATCAGTACTATTATTTACTAAATGTAATCAGTAATTTAATTATAGCTGTAAATTTTAATTGATTTCTCAGCAAATGTGTTTTCAAAAATCTATTACATGAACTCTAAATTTAGATCAGTATAAATGTGACAGAATTAAAACCGTTAATCCCTTTTTTGTTATAAAATCTGTTATTTTTACTGATTTTATGAAACAAATGACAGATTGCATAAACAGAAATGGGTCATTAATTTTAATTTAGTAAAAATTACATTTATACATTTAGAGAGTAGCCTGGTGAAAGTATTGGATTGAAATTTATTCCGAGTCAATCGGAACTATTCCGATCCATTCCGATATCTGTATCCGAGCCAATGCGAATCATTCCAAACCGATCCGAAAAACGTTTTGTATCTCGTTTGATGAAAAACGGTCAAAAATCAATCCGACTTAATCCGATTAATTCCGAGACATCAATCCGATCAATCCGAAACCAAGTTTTCAATCCAGATCATTCTGAGCTTGGATTGATCCAAACCGAATTTTCAATCAGAATCGATTCGAATGAATCCTAGGTCAGAATGGTTCGGATTGATTCGGGTCGATCTGGACTGAAAACTTAGTTTCGGATTGATTCGGATTGATGTCTCGGAATTAATCGGATTAAGTTGAATTGATTTTTGACCGTTTTTCATCAAACGAGATACAAAACGGTTTTCGGATTGGTTCGGAATGATTTGCATTGGCTCGGATACAGATATCGGAATAGTTCTGATTGACTTGAAATGAATTTCAATCCGATACTTTCGCCAGAGTAGCTATAATTCGGTCACTGATTAAAATTAGTAAAAAAATTAATTTATATAAGAAATCTTACATATTCTTAAACAATCCAACATGTAAAACCAATTCAAGATACTTTCGCGTCACAGTAAAGCTTGAACTTCAATAATGGTTTTCAGCGAACGAGAAATATGGTTATATGTATCTAGAACGTAAATAGCTGTTGATTTTAACTGTTGACCTTTTTTAAATAATGGTTATGACGCAGAGTGTAGGTGGTTCTAAGAGTAGAACTCAATTATAATTGATATAAATTATGGAAAATGTATCCAAGTGAGAGAGTTTTCTGTTATGAAAAAAATCTATTCAATTATTTCCAGTAACCTGAATCATTATATAGATATAGTGTCCTAGAAAGGTAGCTATCCCAAAATAACTCGGAAGGATTGAGTTTCTGGCAAAAACTTTAAATCAGAAAGTTACATTCAAAAAATTCTTTATGAACGAATTCATTTTTTAGATTTGGGGCCTTATTTGAACCAAATCAATTTTTTAATCGCAATCCCCATTTTTCGTTTTAGAGTCGTGTTTAGGGCTATTTTTCCTATCCAAAGATGTGTATTACATGTGTGTCCGGGGCCCGGTTTGGGCCAAGTTTAAGCCGAGTTCATTCTTTTAAGAATATCTACTTTGTTAATTGGAATCAATCGTCTTGTATTTGAGTTTAAAAAAAGAAATGTGAATTTTTTTTTAAAATATATCTGGCTCAAACTTGGCTCAAACCTGGCATCAAATCCAAGGGCCATTTCTATGTTTGGTATGCAGAAATTTCCTGAAATATTAATCTAAAGTAACATTGTTCGTTGTAAAGTTTGCCATCGGTATTCTTTGATAAAATTACAATTGTTTTCTGATCTTCAATAGTTTTACTGACAAAAATTCTTATTATGACCCAGTTTTCCTCAAACTGAAGCGTAGTTTAGTAAAAATTGCAAACGCGAGTCTTTTCCTGTATACAGTTGCATTCCTCATATTAATGCAACAATCATATCGCATATATACAATTATGTAGAAAAACTGTAATTTTTTCTATAATATTAACGGAACAGTAGACCGTTTTTCAAGGATTAATATAGTAATCTGAATGTACATTGCAGAATATTTCCTATCATAAAAATTCAAAGATGGTAAAATAGGACTGTTCGTTCTACTTTTATTTTTTTTTGAAAAATTAACAATCAAAGATTCTACACGTCTATAAAAATTTTCATTTATATATTATATGTTTTTTAATGTTAGAAATTTTTAAATGCTGAAAAATGAGTATATTTTGTTTTTAATTAAAAATTGTTTATATATATTATTCTTTAAGAAAATATCGATAAAAAACTGCATTGTTTTTCAATATTTTAAATAATGAATGTCTCGAAAATATTGATGACTTTTTAAGTTTCTGTTTTCTTTCTTTTTTCTTTTTCTTTTCTGTTTCTGAAAAGTTCTGTATGTTTTTCAAATTGGTTTTCAGATTTGTAAATGCACTTTTATTTTAGCGGTAGATTATATGTATAATGACTATATAAAAAAGTATTGAAGTAGAGTTTCTGCATTCTAAATCACTCTTGAAATTGATTAAATCGTTATTATGCAATTTTTCTAACATCTATTATCAAATTTCTTAAGCTTTGATTTGCTTTGATGAATCCGTTCATTACAGTTTTTAGATATTTATACTTTCCGTTAAACCAATTGGCAGATCTATAAAAGTGTATTAATATATCTGAAAATCATTCAGAAAAAAAGTGAAAAAATTTTCCTTTAAAATGAGCATAAAAAACTTGAAAAATAATTGATAATTTCAAATATAATAATCATCATAAAAAGTGTCGAAAAATGCAGTTTTTTTTGTCGATTTTTTTCAACAAAATTATGCAAATCAAGTCAAATAGGGTTTACTTTCTTAATCTAAATCAGTAAAAATCTACTGATTACCGGTGAAATTTGACCGATTTAAATCGCTAAAAAGAGGTTACTGTGAATAAGTCAAATTTCACTGATTACTTCAGTCAAAGTAACTGCTTTAACAGTGGAAAATATTGTTTTCATTGATTAAACAGTGGAAATTAATTGATTTGTGAGTGAAAAATGTTGTTTACACTGACAAATCAGTGAAAAGGCAAATCACTGATTTAATCAGTAAAAATTTGTATGATTCAGATTTAGAGAGTAATTGAAACAGATTTGTATAAAATTAATGTTTCTAAAATATTAATTTATATTGTTAGAAATGTTCCGAAATGTTTATGTTACACAGGTAAGGAACAATTATATAAAACTTAAAATACCTGAGAGCGAAAATGTCTCAAACCTCATAAATAGTGACTGGAATTACTGAAACTGTTTTTAAAATTACGAAATAACTAAATTTTGCTTAAAATGAGGTAACTTTGAAATTTCAAATGAGAACCTCTATTTTTATTTCAGATTTGGATTCTTCATTAAAAATACGTAAGTTTTATATAACATTTTTTTTTAATCAAAAATTTAATTTTTAATTTAAAAAAAATTATTTTCACCTCACATCCTATACCTCCAGGGTGTGCTAAGGGAATTCGCCACTTTTAATATTTTTATTTTTATTTTTTGAGTTTAGACCTTCCATATAATTTTTATTGGGTTAAGAACCTTTATGATGAAAGGTTTTGGCTTTTTGTCAGAATTCCAGCATCTTTATGTATGTTTAAACTAAATTTTTTCAGCTTTTTGGGCATTTCTTAACATTTTTTAATTTTGCTTAATTTTTTTGTTTTTTAACAAATTTTCATAATTCTTTTATTATTTTGTACCTTACAATGTGCAGCAACTTTTTGTTAATGGAAATTAAGGTAACATGACTAAAAATATAACAACATAACAAAAAAGTTACAAATAAAATAAAATAAAAAAATAAATAAAAATATCCCAAAATATGAAAACAAATTATTGTTTTTATTTTTAGAGCTAGAGTGCTTTCCATACCCGAAACGTTGCTACACATTGTAAGGAACAAAATAAAAAAACAATCATGAAAATTGTTTAAAAAACAAACAAATTATTCAAAGTCAAAATATTCCAATAAAATGCCCAAAAAACTCAACATTTTTACTGTGAAAATACATCAAGGTTCTGGGATTTTTAAAAAACCCCAAAACCTTTTTAAATTAAGGTCATAGACATAAAAAAATTATTTGGAAGATTTAAACTAAAAAAATATTAATATTAAAGGTGGCGAATCCCCTTAACATTTTTCTAAAATTTCAACTTACGAAACTGTAACTATAAAACTTTAGTTAGTGCTTTGGAAAATTCCCACCGAAATTTTCAGTGGTAGATATACATATATGCATCTAGATTGATTAAAAAATTAATGTAAATCGTGTATCAAGATAAATAAGTTAAGTTAAAAGTGGCAGAAGTATACGTAATTTCTAAAAATAGCTCAGATTATGGTGAGTGCAAATTGCTGATAATTCTAATAATTCTGAATAGCCGTTCACGTAAATATGTAATATGTATCAAAAAGCGTCGAATTCCGTGTCGATACTCATTCATAATTCTTAGGAAAAAACAATTTTTCTAAAATCATTCACATCATATAAAAATTTATTTTATTATTCTCCACAAATAATAAAATCAGATATAGTCAAAGAGAAGACAGATTACTTGCAATCGAGAACATAGCAATTTTCTTTTGTCGCAGCGCAATTTGTTTCCCACTCGTTAAGATAAATTGGTTTAGTGTTCTCACGTGGAATCAAGAACTATATTATTTTTCAATCTGGGTCACCTGCAACTCATTTTTAGCAAAATCCAGCCGGTTCATTAAAATCGGGATAAAATTATCCTTTTTCCACTGGATTAAAAGTTAATATTGTTCTATATCTCCAGACATCGTATTAAAGAATATATCGGCTTGCTACATTTTTATTTTAAATATCCTCTAATTAAATACTTTCTGGAATAAATTTTTAATTTAAAAATACTCAAAATCATAAAAAAAAAAAATAAAAAAAATTCCTTCATTAAAAATATTGCAATAATTTTATCAATTGAAGTTTATTTGATTGAATTTGATAGATTTGAAAGTAACAAATATAGTTTCATTAAATTTAAAAACATACACAAAGCTTTTCACTAAAAATTAATACATCTATTCTAAATTTCTATAGATATAGACCGTGAAAAAATTGGTAAGATTAACTACCTGGGCTCGAATCCTAGCGCAATCGAAAGCGTCTTTTTTTCCACAGAAAGATTTCAAATTCTTTGAATTTGAATTAACTAGTTGCCTGGTAGCAACATTACTAGCTTTTTTGGGGTAAATTAACCAAAAATCTATTTTTCACTAATTTCATAGTTAATTTTGCTAGTTTCTAAGTTAATTTAACAAGAGTTTAATTAGTAATCCAAGTTTTTTCCAGTTTATACTCGGAAGAAAGTTGTTTAGATTCGAGCAACATTTTTCAAAATTAAACAAGTCTGTACATAGCTATGAGGTCGGAAAAATATTTCCTTAATTGAAAAAAATTTGGCAGTTTTTTATATTCAGGCAAACTTCTTCTTGGAATATCCTTCTGGTTGAATCAAAATGATACATTAGTAGCTAATTTCAGTAGTAAAATTATAATTTTTAATAATAATTTATATTTTTCATTAATAATAAAACCAAGAAAATCGGGATTTTTAGACTCTTCTTTGAACAATAAAAAAATTATCAGGTATACAAATAAGTTTCTGCCATTTTTTATCAAAAATTGGGCATTTATTGTGAAAGAACGGAACTTTATGTTTTATTCGAAGTATTGTCCATCGCTTACTACTACTTTTTTCCATCTTTCTGACAGTATGCGAATACCACGTCGGAACAATGCTTCATCTTTTGAGGCTATCCACGAATCGTCCCAATTTTTGGTATTTTAATATGATGTGAAGTGCTGCTCAGACAGGCCATGTGTCATCGATCGAAATAAGTGTAAATCAGAAGGAGCAATGTCTGGTGAATACGATGAGTGGGGTCAAACTTCCCACTTGAGTGTTTCCAAATAGGTTTTGACCGGCGCCGCAACATGTGGACGAGTATTATCATGCAGGAGAATAACTTTGTCGTGTCTGGAGTAGTAGCGAACGCGCTTTTCCTTGAGTGCTCGACTTAATCTCATCAATTGTGTTCAGTAGACAGTTTCAGTAATTGTTTCGATCGGTTGGAGCAACTCATAATACTATAATACCATAGAGATATTATAGATAGAGACAAGCCATAGGCCGCTCTGTAAGTGGCAACGTCAGTCTGCAAACTCGGTGAGAGCGAAAGAGACAGATGATGGGAGGTTATTCTGTCTTTGTCTACGCGTACCGCGTTAGCCTCGGCGTTAGCGAGAGACAGGCTAACCCACAATTCACTCTCTCTCTCGCCCGAGCTGACAGGTTTCAGGCTGGCTGGTCTGCTCTATCTATAATATCTCTATGCATAATACACAACACCAAGCTGATCTCACCGAACACAACAAGAGTTTTTTTCCATGAATATTTGGCTTAGATGTAGATGTTAAAGCATGGCCAGGTGGTGGTCCCAATGATTTCTTCCTATACTATACGGTGCAGAAAACCCTTTCGTTTATGCCTGGTAAGCAGCATTTCACATGTGGAAAATCAGCGTTCAACGTTTCTCAGCGTCAGTTCATACAAGTATGGAACCCAATTTCCTTGTTTTTGAATCATTCCCAATGATTTTAAACGATGTGAAATTGCTTCTTGAGCCACTCCTAATGTTAAAACAAATATCTCAATGTATATTAAAGAATCCTTTTAACTTCTGCTTCCCCCAAGTGATCTCCTTAATTTTCTCATACCTCAAATAGGCGGCCAACTTATTCGAGGGTGAAAGCAATTGGGAATTTCCAGAGATTCAAGCACTAAGGGCAAGCAGGTAATCATTCAAGTCCCCGGGTCTTCATCTGCTTGCCAGATGTGGCCGGCAAGAGAAACCAAATGATATTTATGTTATTACCTAAGGCTAAAGGTACAATCATGGTCGTCACTAAGGATCGAGCGAGTCCAAAGTTCTGTGTCATTAAATTATTCAATTTATGATTCTCAGAAAGGAAAAACTCAATAAAGTATACTGAGTGTCGAACCTGGACTCGAACGAATCCTTTCAAACCTATGCCACCGGCTCGTTCATTGATGTTGTTGCGACGGTTGACACCAGACTGTCAACTCTTCCGGGTAAGAGTAAGGACTCAAGGAAGTACAGGTCAAAATATGGAGACTCCTAATAGTGCATCCTTGAGTGTCTGTTTGTGTAGGTGTACGAGGTGTGTCCGAAAAGTATCCGACCTGCCTTCATATCTTCGCGTTGGTGCTATTTCTTCGTCATCCGGACCGTGGCATCCTTCAAAGTAGTCCCCATTTGATTGAACCACACGCTCCCAGCGGTGCTTCCACATCTTAAAGCATTCCTCGAACGCAGATTTTGGAATGGCCTTCAGCTCGCGCGTCGCATTACTCTGAATTGTCTCGATGTCGTCAAACCGCTTTCCTTTGAGGCGTCATTTTCAATTTTGGGAACATCCAAAAATCGCAGGGAGCTATGCCGGGACTGTACGGAGGCTGGCGAAGTTGTACAATCTTGTGTTTCGCCAAAAATTGCTGCACAAAGTTCGATGAATGCGCTAGTGCGTTATCGTGGTGAAGAAGCCAGTCACCGATTGACCACACGGAAAGAAGTTTAGTAGAACCGTTGCACTAGCGGTGGGAAAGCCACTTCTCTTTGGTTTAGTGTGACGTCTACCCTAAAATTGGTGCACTGGTTACCTCAAACTAACGACAAGGCTTGCGAGAGAACGGCTAGCCCAAGTATTTCGCGTAACCGCTCGCCTACTTTGGGGTAATGGTTCCCACAAATTGGCAGAGCTGTTCGACCAAATACAGGTCGCTCAGCTCTCCGTGTGTTTAGCGCATCAGTTCTACGTGTGCGGAGAACGGATCCACCAAACTTTTCACCGTGCAGAAACGCGGTCATTTTCTTTTCACGACATCACACAATCTTTTCATAACTTCAACGTAATATTCTTTGTTGATCGTCTGACCTCTTGGAGCAAATTCGTTGTGCACAACGCCCTCACAATCGAAAAAAATAATCAGCATTGACTTGACATGGCTCCGACTTTGACGTGCCATTTTTAAACCGCCTGTACCACTCCTTTATCTGTGTTATGCCCATACTTTCGTTCACAAAGGCCTTCTGTATCATTTCAATCGTCTCCGTACAACTCTTGCCGAGATTGAAGCAAAACTTGATGCAAATTCGTTGATCTGTTCTTTCTGTCATTTTCAACTGTAAACAAATGCGACGAACGGAAAAAGCACGTTGGATATAAACACACGCTGCGCGCGACCCAAGGCGTCCAGCCAGTAACTACGGCATTCAGGGAGTTCGTCAGGGACTACTGGTTACTCTCATACCCCGCAGAGGCCAATCGAGCGCTCTGGCGTGAAGATATAAACGCAAGTCGGATACTTTTCGGACACACCTCGTATACTATCGTTGTATCCCAACAGGATTTTTTTTCTTGAAATAATTAAAAAAATATCAACAATTTAATAAAAATCAAATAAATAATAACAAATAATTAACAATTTATCTTTGTTCATCATCGTCTCTCTCTTAATGTAATTCACAACAATTTCACCTAGTCACTGTATACGAGGTCTCCGCGCTGACGTTATTCTTCATCAACGGGCGGGTGGCATCCTTCGAAGTAATCCCCATTTGATTGAATAACAGGGTTCCAGCGATGTTTCCACTTCTTGAAACAGTCCTAGAACTCACTTTTAGGGATGGCCTTGAGTACGCTCGTCGCATCATTTTCAACTGCCGTTTTGTCATTGAATCGCTGTCCTTTGAGTGGTTTTTTGAGTTTTGGAAACAGCCGAAAGTCACAAGGTGCTTTGTCGGGACTGTACGTAGGTTGTCGAAGCAATGCGATACTGTCTTTACTCAGAAACTGCTGCACAAGATTCGATGAATGCGCTGGCGCGTTATCGTGGTGAAGAAGCCAGTCACCGCACACACGCGAGTCATTCCTAAAATCTTGTTCAAAATTTCCCAAACAGTAGTTTTCGGTATTCCGAGATCATTTTCTAGTTCACGAACAGTTAATCGACGATCACCTTCAATCGCAAGTCGCATCCGCTCAATGTTATCCAATGTTTTTGTCGTCGAAGGTCGGCCAGAACGAGAATCACTATTAACAGAAGTGCGGCCTCCTTTGAAACGATTATACCACTATTTTATTCGTATTTTGCTCATGCACTCATTCCCAAAGGCCTTCTGCATCATCTGAATAGTTTCCGAACTCGTTTTTCCGAGTTGGAAACGAAATTTAATGCAAATTCGTTGATCTTGTTTTTCAATCATTTTTAACAATCACAAAATCCGCCGAACTCAAAAATAGCTTTGTAAACAAAGACATGCTGCGCATGAACTATACGTCCGGCAGATGTCAGCAAGCAACCGATAGGTTCGTGAGGCTTTACTGTTGATGTTCATGCCCCACAGAGGACGTTCGAACACTATGGCGCGGAGATATAAAGGTAGGCCCGATACTTTCCGGACAGACCTCGTATATGTTGCTTAAATTATTATTGTTAGTTTTAAATTTTACCTTGAGAGCAGAGAATGTTTCTCTTGCTCCCATATCTATTCAATTTAATTGTATATTTGACCAACTAAAAATGTTATAATATTTTTAAAATAGTTATTATGTACGTGACCTTGTATTGATGAGACTATATTCAAATTTTAATTATGAATAATTTTGAAGTGACTACTGAATGTGACAATGATTGATAAATCTTACATATGTTATTGTTTTGAGACCAAGGTAACGGTAATATATTTTATTTTCAAATACATTTTGTATATCATCTTCAGATGAAAAATGTTGTCCCCAAAATTTTTTTCATATCTCTTACAGTTTTTTTGGATTTTCGGAATTGGATTATGATATCGAAAAAATAAGCCGCTAAGCGTTCAACTAATACGCGAGAACCGCAGTCTAATACTGTAAGTTTACACACGCGAAATTTTACATTAATAATATATACAAAATCCAGTTATTTTTTCTGGTAAAAAATGTATTATATGCGGTCGCACCAGTCCAAAATAGATACTATTACGTAATAACAAGCCGTTAACACGCGAGAACCGTCGCTTAATATAATCTCCGAAATATTCGCGCCTTGAAATTGGTTATAAGAACATAAAATACGTTACACGCTTATCCTTGCACACATTATATTTATGCACGCGAAATTAATTTTATTAATTTAAAACTCATACCAAATTCATTTATCTTTTCGTCCTGAAAATGTCTCATATTCAGCTTTATCGATAAGCTATGAATGTGAGATCGAAAAGATAAGCCGCTAAGCGTTCAACTCATACGCGAGAACCGCCGTCTAATACAATCTCCAAGATAATTAAAAATTAGCGCGTGCCATCGTTTACAAAATATTGCACACATTACACACTTTTTGCACACATGTAAGTTTACACACGCGAAATTTTACATTAATAATATATACAAAATCCAGTTATTTTTCTGGTAAAAAATGTATTATATTCGGTCGCATCAATCCAAAATAGATACTATTACGTAATAACAAGCCGCTAAGCGCTCATCTCAGATGTGAAAACATGTTTTAATAACATGCTGAACAATAGATACTATTACGTAATAACAAGCCGCTAAGCGCTCATAACATATGTGAGAACATGTTTTAATAACATGCTGAACAATGGATATATTATACGTGTCTTCTGAATTACAAAATAGCTTATCGACGCGTTAAAAATAGAACATAACTTTTATGCTAAACGTTCTTCGCATAATTGCTAAACTTGCGCTTAAGAAACTCTCCGAGATTTTTGAAAATACGCGGCCGACCTTACTTACACGCTAATTTTAATTTAAAAAATACATACATATTGCAATTATATTTTCGGCCTGCAAATAGCTTTTAGTCAGCTGCATTGATACGCTATGAAAAATGATATCACAAAAATAAGCCGCTAAGCGCTAAACTCACACGCGAGAACCGTCGCCTAATATAGTCTCTGAAAGATTCGCGCCTTGGAATTGGTTATAAGAACCTAAAATACGTTACACGCTTATCCCTGCATCATTATTATTGTGCACGTGAGATTTATTTTGTTATTTTATAACTCATTCCAAATTCATTTACATTCTCGGCCTGGAATATATCTTATATTCATCTCTATCAATGAGCTATGAATATGATATCGATAAGCTATGAATATGATATCGAAAAAATAAGCCGCTAAGCGTTCAACTAATACGCGAGAACCGCAGTCTAATACTGTAAGTTTACACACGCGAAATTTTACATTAATAATATATACAAAATCCAGTTATTTTTTCTGGTAAAAAATGTATTATATGCGGTCGCACCAGTCCAAAATAGATACTATTACGTAATAACAAGCCGTTAACACGCGAGAACCGTCGCTTAATACAATCTCAGAAAAATTCGCGCCTTGGAATTGGTTATAAGAACATAAAATACGTTACACGCTTATCCTTGCACACATTATAATTATGCACTCGAAATTAATTTTATTAATTTAAAACTCATACCAAATTCATTTATTTTTTCGGCCTGAAAATGTCTTATAATCGGCTTTATCGATAAGCTATGAATATGAGATCGAAAAAATAAGCCGCTAAGCTTTCAACTCATACGCGAGAAACGCCGTCTAATACAATCTCCAAGATAATTAAAAATTAGCGCGTGCCATCGTTTACAAAATATTGCACACATTACACACCTTTTGCACACATGTAAGTTTACACACGCGAAATTTTACATTAATAATATATACAAAATCCAGTTATTTTTCTGGTAAAAAATGTATTATATTCGGTCGCACCAATCCAAAATAGATACTATTACGTAATAACAAGCCGCTAAGCGCTCATAACATATGTGAGAACATGTTTTAATAACATGCGGAATATTGGATGCATTATACGTGTCTTCTGAATTACAAAATAGCTTATCGACGCATTAATAATATAACATAACGTTTCTGCTAATCGTTCTTCGCATAATTGCTAACCTTGCGCTTAAGAAACTCTCTGAGATTTCAAAAGTACGCGGCCGACCTTACTTACACGCTAATTTTACTTTAAAAAAATGCACACATATTGCAATTATATTTTCGGCCTGCAAATAGCTTTTAATCAGCTACATTGATACGCTATGAAAATTATTTCACAAAAATAAGCCGCTAAGCGCTAAACTCACACGCGAGAACCGTCGCTTAATACAATCTCAGAAAAATTCGCGCCTTGGAATTGGTTATAAGAACATAAAATACGTTACACGCTTATCCTTGCACACATTATAATTATGCACTCGAAATTAATTTTATTAATTTAAAACTCATACCAAATTCATTTATTTTTTCGGCCTGAAAATGTCTTATAATCGGCTTTATCGATAAGCTATGAATATGAGATCGAAAAAATAAGCCGCTAAGCTTTCAACTCATACGCGAGAAACGCCGTCTAATACAATCTCCAAGATAATTAAAAATTAGCGCGTGCCATCGTTTACAAAATATTGCACACATTACACACCTTTTGCACACATGTAAGTTTACACACGCGAAATTTTACATTAATAATATATACAAAATCCAGTTATTTTTCTGGTAAAAAATGTATTATATTCGGTCGCACCAATCCAAAATAGATACTATTACGTAATAACAAGCCGCTAAGCGCTCATCACACATGTGAGAACATGTTTTAATAACATGCGGAATATTGGATACATTATACGTGTCTTCTGAATTACAAAATAGCTTATCGACGCCTTAATAATATAACATGACTTTTCTGCTAAAAGTTCTTCGCATAATTGCTAAACTTGCGCTTAGGAAACTCTCCGAGATTTCAAAAATACGCGGCCGACCTTACTTACACGCTAATTTTACCTTTAAAAAATGCACACATATTGCTATTATATTTTCTGCCTGCAAATAGCTTTTAGTTAGCTGCATTGATACTCTATGAAAATTATATCACAAAAATAAGCCGCTAAGCGCTAAACTCACACGCGAGAACCGTCGCTTAATATAGTCTCTGAAAGATTCGCGCCTGGAATTGGTTATAAGAACATAAAATACGTTACACGCTTATCCTTGCACACATTATAGTTATGCACGCGAAATTAATTTTATTAATTTAAAACTCATACCAAATTCATTTTTCTTTTCGGCCTGAAAATGTCTCATATTCGGCTTTATCGGTAAGCTATGAATATGAGATCGAAAAATAAGCCGCTAAGCGTTCAACTCATACGCGAGAACCGCCGTCTAATACAATCTCCAAGATAATTAAAAATTAGCGCGTGCCATCGTTTACAAAATATTGCACACATTACACACTTTTTGCACACATGTAAGTTTACGCACGCGAAATTTTGCATTAATAATATATACAAAATCCAGTTATTTTTCTGGTAAAAATGTATTATACTCGGTCGCATCAATCCAAAATATACCAAATTCCTTTACCTTTCCGTCCTAAAAATGTCTTATATTCAGCCATACCGATAAACAATGAATATAACTTCTCAAAAATAAGCCGCGAAGCGCTCAGTTTATGTGCGAGAACCTCCGCTTAATATTCCTTCCAAGATAATTCGAATTTCGCGCCTACCATTGGTTACAAAATATTGCAAATTTATACGCGCGAATTTTACTGTTAAATTACATACAAATTTAGTTAGATTTTCGGTGCCAAAAAAAAAAAAAAAAAACATAGCCTTCTTCATTGTGTAAAAATGAAATAAAAATTAATTTTCTATAAAGAAATTTGACCCCCAATTTTATAAAATAAAATACAATATAAAAGTATAACATTTTCCCAGAATTAAAATTGCTTCTTCAGAGGGATTCTTCCAACATGTGGTCTGAGACCTTTTTCTCGCTTTTCTTTGAACACTCAAGCATATTCGGGTCTCGAGTAGCCAGGACATAGACCGTGTATGGGGTATGTTTATGCGTTTTGAAACTTGACCCTTCACAACAAATGGTCATTGTATATATTAATTTTTTATGCTAGCTTTAAACTGTACTGCTCTCTTTCCCAAGCAGTTTCCTTTTGACGCTGAACAGAGCGTGCAGCTAATTCTATCTGCTGCCTCTGTGTCAAAAGAGGAATCAAGATAATCGGAAAATCAAAGTTCAATTGGTTTTTTAAATTCACTCTATTAAGGAAAAAAAAAAAAAAAAAAAAGGAAAGAAAAATCTCCGTCCGCCCGGATTCGCGTGTGTGTGTTCTGTGAAGTGCATACTTCTCAAAGGTGTTGTGGACCTCCTAATGGATACTGGTGTTTTTTTGTACGAGATTAGTGTTAAAAAATCATTATTTATACGTGGTTCTGGTGTGTGCCTTTGAGGAGAAGCAAATTTGCGGTCACACTCTTCGCCAATCGGCTAAACAGGAGCCCTTCTTCTTGCTTTTTTGAGGACTGTGGTTTTGGAGCGGCCTGGTTCCTGGACGCCTTGGAGCTTGCCCCAACACATAAGTCCCTTTGCACGTTTTTTATAAAATATCATAATTAAGAAAACAAAAAAAAAAAAAAAAAAAAAAAAAAACATAAAAATAAAAATCTAGTTTTTACTATAAATAATGGTTTTTGCACGCTTACAGCTTAGTCATTAATTTCCGAAATTTAGATGGCACTGAAGAGGGCCCCCATTTGTGGCCGAAACGTTTGTCTTTTTTAAACCCCCCTTTCTGTACTTTATTATCTTTTTTATCTATTGTATCTTCTTAAACATGATTTTGGTTTTATACATCTAGAACATGTTTGTTCAATAAATTATTCCTGATGGAAATGATCTGACCCAATGCCAATACAAAATACAAAAACGATTTTCAATAATATTTTTCATTTATAAAAAAAATATATAACCTCTGTGAAAAAATGGTTAACACCAAAGTTGTAAAACTTTTTGAAATAAACATTGTTATTAATTAACATTTTTCCTATATCTCGTATATTATGGCGGGAAAATTGAATTTTTGACTTTTATAAAAAAGTTTTTGGTGAATAAAACCAAAACCATTGGGCAAAAATGGCTGATTTTTTTGACTCAGTGGGTCTTAAAACGTCTAAATTGGATAAAAATTTGAAATTATTTTCCACATAAAACCAATATCATCTTATGTGCTCTCTAAATATGGATCAGTCAAAATCTACTGATTATCAGTGAAATTTGACTGATTCAAATAGCTAAAAAGAGGTTACTGTGATTCAGTCAAATTTCACTGATTACTCCAGTCAAAATTAACTGATTTAACAGTGATAAATATTTTTCCACTGATGAATCAGTGAAAATAAACTGATTTAACAATGAAAAATATTTTTTTCACTGCTAAATCAGTGAAAAAGCATATCATTGATTTAATCAGTGAAAATTTGACTGATTCAGATTTAGAGAGTGATGAGGATGTAAAAATAAAATCGTAAGCAATTTTCTTTACATAAAAAAAAATTCCCAAATAATACCTATATTTCTACTCTTCATAGTGGAATACACCCTTAAAAGAAGCTTAATTTCTGGAAAAAACTTTCTGAGTTTTATATCCCCTTAATATGTCGCAACTGAATATATAGTTGAGTATTAAAATTGTCTTCCATAAGGGGCAACATTATAAACAGGTAAGCTTAATCGGTTGAAAACATTGTCACGAAACGAAGAATCACGAAGATGCCATTCCACATAAAAACTGGCAACGGTTCGCAGTGCATATTAGATCATTTCTTTAAATTATGGCAAATTCTTTTGTTTGTACTTCAGGCACTTCTTGTCAGGTATGTTGAAAAAACTTCTAGGCATTGTGGCTAGACAATGATTAATTTAATTCTAGTATTGAGTAAATATTTGAGTTGATGAAAATTGAGTTATTGGTCCTAATCGAATTCATTGATTGCATTATACGTACTCTTGATTTTAGTAATGGAGTATGTGAGTGATAAAAAATGTCATTGTTTTGATTTAAATATTTACATTCATTCGAGACAGTAATGTGGTAAAAGGCTGGAAAAAAATGTAATTTTGTGCATTTATTGTTTCCCTGTATAGCCTTTCGTTCTTGGTATCGTAATTTATTATTTTCTGTGTTTTCAATGTTTCTTTAAAATAATACAAAAATTGACTTTATAAAATAATGTGCAATATTATAAAGAATTATTAGAATTTTGTAGAATAAACTTGATTTAGATATTATAACCTAATGCAGTTGGTGTAGAATAGATCTACATAAAGTAAAAGTTCTTATGAATCATTTCCGGCTGTCAAGTACAATAATTTGTCTTTTCCGTAATCACTTTGAAATAATTGTTGATTTTGCGTTATAATATGTTTATTTATATCATCATTTTCAAGTAATCCATCTATTCTGGAGATTGGAAAATTAATTTTCTGAAAAAATCATTGGTACTCTCTAAATCTGAATCAGTCCAAATATACTGATTATCAGTGAAATTTAACAGATTGAAATAGCTAAAAAGAGGTTACTGTGAATCAGTCAAATTTCACTGAATACTCCAGTAAAAATTAACTGATTTGACAGTGAAAAATATTTTTCCACTGATGAATCAGTGAAAATTAATTAATTTAACAGTGAAAAATATTTTTCAATGTTAATTAATCAGTGAAAAAGAAAATCAGTGAAAATTTGACTGATTCAGATTTAGAGAGTAATAATTTTTTATTCTTTTAGAAAATGTTATGTTTGGATAATGAAAAACCTAAAAAAAATTAATTTCATTGTCTGATACAAGAGTTAAAACTTGTCGGATCAAACAATATCGTTTTATGATTCGAAAATATTCCAACTTTGGCAATTCCAATTAGAAATATTTTATCGTTATTTCCTATTTATAAGCTGCACAACGCTGAAGGACGTCATTGGCTCAGTAAAAATTCTATTAATAAGTAAAACTTGATTCAAACTTGAGTGTCGAATAATCAGAAAATTTAAATATCAAAAAACAGGAAATTTGCGTCGAAATTTATAACAGAAGGGGATCAAAACTTAAGACATGGAAAGACTTTCAACTTTAGAGCTTTAGAGAATTTCAATTTTCTTTTAAATAGGTATAATTAAAAACATTCATATGTTTTAAATTTCAAAACTTATTTCAATTGTAAATTTTCCAAATATCAATTTTTATGTTAAATTGTTATATATTTTAATTGAAAATTTCGATAAGTTATATGCAAAGTTGAAATCTGCCAGGCCACGGCCTGTTTTATGTCTCAATATTTTCTCTATCGGAACTTCATGAAAACTCTGATTATAATAGATAATCTGTACTACACTGCATATAATAACTCATGCAAGAATTCCTTGACCTGGCTTCGGCCTGGAAAAAAACACGAATCCAGTCCTAGACCCTGTTTAGTTGATTAAAAATGTAAAAAATTATGCTGAAATAATCCAGCCGTTATGTTATGGCCTAGACAGGCTTGGATTTTTATGCAAAGCTGAAGCTTACCGGCCTGGCTCTAGAATGGACCGAAATTTTTATGCATGGGAATCTTTCAAGAACCTAGATTATACTACATTATTAACACTACACTGAATGTAATAACCCATGCAATAATTTATAAACCTGGCTCTGGCCTGGAAAGAGACGTTGAACCAGATCTTGGACACTTTAAACAGATTAAAAATATATCAAATTAGATAGATTAAAAATTTGAAAGACTCCCATGCAGAAATTTTGACATGGGTTCGACTGGGCCCAGGACTGGTAAGCTGTGGCATAGTATAAAACACCAAACAACGCCTGGATCTGATTTGGCAACCATGTTTGTCAATCGCACCTGGCCTGGCCCAAGCCTGGTTCGGCGTTTCATTGCAGGACTAGTGCCAGGTCTGACACTTTCTACATGGGCGGCATTGCTATAATCTAGCTATTAAGCTAAGGCCAGGCCTGGTTTAGAGTTCTATGCCAAGTCGGTGATTGCCAGGCTCCGGCCTTCTTTGAACTTGGATTTTTTTGCATGGGCATTTTAAAATTACTCCACATTATTATTGCTACACTGAATATAATAGCCCATGAGGATTTTTGTTGAACTGGTCCTGGGCTGGAAAGAAACGCAGAACCAGATCTGGGCCATTTTAAACATATTAAAAATATATCAAATTAGATAGATTAAAAATTTGAAAGACGCCCATGCAGAAATTTTGACATGGGTTCGAATGGGCTCAAGACTGGTAAGTTGCAGCATGGTATGAAACGCCAAAAAGGGCCTGGGTCTAATTTGTCGACCATGTTTGTCAATCGCGCCTGGCCTGGCCCAAGCCTGGTTCGGCGTTTCATTGCGGGACTAGCGCCAGGCCTGACACTTTCTACACGGGTGGCACTGCGATAATCTAGATATTAGGCTAAGGCCAGTCCGGGTTCAAAGTTCTGTGCCAAGTCGGTGATTGCCAGGCCTTGACCTTTTTTGAATCTCGATTTTTTTGCATGGGCATTTTATAATTACTCCACATTATTATTGCTACACTAAATATAATAACCCATGAGGATTTTTGTTGAACTGGTCCTGGGCTGGAAAGAAACGCAGAACCAGATCTGGGCCCTGTTAGGTAGATTAAAAATTCGAAAGATGATGTTCTTCAATAAGTAAGAGGAAAAGAATGATGTGCTCTGGGACACTTGTTTCAAAGGTGATAATAAGGCACAGAAAGAGAGAAAAGACGAAGTGCGTCAGAAGTACATATATATAAATTAAACAAAGATATAGTCTAAGAGCCCAGTCAGCAAACCTGACTTGAACGTCCGGACGATTGTAAGTTCATTCAATGGAAATCTTATCAATTTATGACTGAAAAGACAACGGTGCCAGCGCAAATCCTGCCGAAAGCATTTAAAAATTAATAAAATTCCTATTTTTCATACGCGAAATCTACCTTTTCGTCTCGGACGTTCGAACAAGACGTAAAAGCGTGCATTAGTATGAATATAAGTAGAAAAAGTCACGGTGCCGCTTGGCATTTTGCCGCATCCCTCTCAGGTTGCCGGAAGTCCTCGGCACCGCGGTTTGAATCGGGGCGAGCGCGGGACGAACTCGGGGCTGGGCCATTTATTGCGTTGACTATTCCCATGGCAGCGGCCCTTCCTGAATTGACTGTACTAAAGGGTTTCCCAATAAGGGTGATATGTTTTGAAATTGAAAAAAAACACTGAATATTCATTCGGAATTGATCGAAATCTTTTTTATTATATTGGATATTCTATGCCATTTATGATTTAAACAATATATCGGCGAAATGTCCCCCGAGACTTGAGCCAAAAATGCGCCTCATCAGAAAAGATGATTTTTTGATGAAAATTGGGATGATTTTCAATTGATTCCAGAGCCCAATCCGCGAACTCCCGACGCAAACGATGGTCATTAGGCTTCAGTTCTTGGGCCAGAATCATCTTATAGGGATGCAGGCCAAGATCCAATCGCAAAATACGCCAGGTAGTCATCCTGGACAGGCCCAATTCCTGAGATCGGCGTGGCACGAACAATTCACGGTTTTCCTCGATACTGGCCTGTACGGCGGCTATATTCTGTGTAGAACGTGCGGTACGCATACGATTTTTAGGCTTAGTATCCAATAGAGTAAATTCACTCTCCAACTTATCGATTATTCGACGAATTGAGAGCGCGGATGGAGCAGAATGACGACCATATTTTGCACGATATGCTCTTTGAACACCGACAAAACTTCTCGAATTTTGATAAAATAATTGGACAATTTCCAAACGTTGTGGAAGCGTGAAACTACTCATGATTAAATGGCAAACCTTACTGATGACAACTGACAGCAGACGTCAAAAATTTCAGTTCAAATCAGCCCGATAGGGACATTCAAAATCATATCACCCCTATTGGGAAACCCTTTACTATTTCGACCGTGAAAACCAGTTTTTCAAGAATCTATTCGACGTCAGCTGTCGTATTTCTACGTTTGCAGCGTTCGCATCCGCACGGATTTTTTTCCTTTTTCTATATTGAGTAAAATCATTTAAAAATGCAATGTTTTTTGTGTAAAGAAAGTGGCGGAAAATTAATTCCGTTCACTTCCGGAAAGTTCAAAAAAATTTCTCATATAATTGAATTCCGGAAAGAAAAGGAATATAAATATGGTAATATTGAATTACAAAAGGACAGCGCTTATCATGTTCACACTGAGAGAAATCGGCTTTGGTTCCTGTGCACATAGCACATAAATTTTTTGTACAGTAGTTGCCTTGACCAAAAAAGTTGAGAGAAGCTACTACATTTATAGTTATCATGACAGTAATTTGGACTTTTTTGTGTATTCGGTTGTTGAGACTAAAGTTGATGATTAGAATCAGCTTTATACGTACCCCAACGGTTAGTACACATACATTTTTTTTATATGTACTGCCAAGCTCCTTTGGTTACTACAACCGCAGCGTTCGCTGTTGCGCTAGACAAATCAAGTATAACTTTCATTTTTTACAACGAGGTAAGCCAGTCGTGACAACTATTAAATCTTGTCATATAGTCACACAATTTAACTTGCACTGCACTGGAGATAAGTAGTTACTTCCAAAAAGATATATATTGTGAAAACTATAATCAGTCAAAAAAAGTTTATGGTGATGAAAAAAGTGACAATTTTTTAACTTAATCGACGAAAGTTATCATAAATATCATTATACCGGATTGTTTTTCTAGATCTTTTCGGTGAAACTTTATTTTTTCTAATCAAATTGAATTCGTATTTTGATAACTAGGAGAATCATACCTATAACCTCAAAAATAATTTTGGCTGGGTATTTACTGTCCATAGACAATTTATTACAAATTAATCTTAGAAAATGATCATAACCTAGTGATTCTGGTTTTTATGCAGAAAACTTAAAAAAATAAAGATGAATTTTCATAAAATAATGTAGATTCTATAAATAAAGCAATTTGATAAGAACTGTACTTGGTCATTTTAACTAAACTCTATGCGCGACTTTACGGTGGACTTTGGTTCCTATAACCGCAGCACTTACGGTATTTCAAGTACATAAGAGCAGTTATACCCCGGACACATTAATCAATGACAGCCATTACCTAGATTGTCATGACAACTTTAACATTTTCTGTAAAGACGATTTTAACAAAAAAACTTTGGTTTGTGAAACCCAAAATTTCTCTCAGTGCAGTGTTACCAAAAAGTGACTGTTTTGAAGAAAAAAATTAAAGAACAATTTTTGCTAATGTTCCCCGACAATCAGAATGTAAGTATTATTATACGAGTTCTCTTATACGAGGTTCTCGTGTTTTTTTTTATTTTCATCTTGTGCAATTTTTGTATCACATTTCACATAAAAACATCATACAAAATAAAAAACCTTACATTAAAATCATTATAAAATAAAACAACATCCACCTACTTACTAAAAAATAACATTTTCCCTACAGAATTGGATCTTTATGTAACACTTAGAAAAAGTAACATTTTTTTGCAAAAATTAGCATCATAGTCATCAAAAATGATTATCCTTATGTTAATATTAAAAATGCTTATATTAAAAATCTGCATTCGGATAATAATTTTTGATATCTTTGATGCTAATTTTTACAAAAAAATGTTACTTTTTCTAAGGGTTACATAAAGATCCAATTCTGTAGGGAAAATGTTATTTTTTAGAATCTCTTTTTCTGAATGTGGTTTTATTTTATAATGATTTTGATGTAAGGTTTTTTATTTTGCATAAGGTTTTTTTGTGAAATGTGACACAAAAATTGCACAAGATGAATATACAAAAAAACATATGAATCTCGTATAAGAGAACTCGTATAATAAAAGTATATAATAATACTTACATTTTGATCGTCGGGGAACATTAGCAAAAATTGTTCTTTAATTTTTTTCTTCAAAACAGCTACTTTTTGGTAACACTGAACATGATAAGCGCTGTCCTTTTGTAATTCAATATTACCATATTTATATTCCTTTTCTTTATATTCCTGAACTTTGCGGGAGTGAACGGAATCAATTTTCCGCCACTTTCTTCACACAAAAAACATTGCATTTTTAAATGATTTTACTCAATATAGAAAAAGGAAAAAAATCCGTGCGGATGCGAACGCTGCAAACGCAGAAATACGACAGCTGACGCCGAATAGATTCTTGAAAAACTGGTTTTCACGGTCGAAATAGTAGTACAATTTTGGCGCGTATTTCACCAATCGACACTCTTTATAGTGATTCTGACCCTTTGGTAACAGTTAAGCAGAATATCAAATGAAAAAGAAAAAATTTCGGAGAAAGTTTTGTACTATCTAGAAGTTCAAACTGACTATCTACATTTTGACACTCAAAGTTTGACACTCCAGTTTTCTCAGTGCACCGTTGTCTTTTCAGAGTCATAAATTGATAAGATTTCCATCGAATGAACTTACAATCGTCCGGATGTTCAAGGTAAGTTTGCTGACTGGGCTCTTAGACTAATAGAATTAGAACTTCAGGAAGCTGGAGTATAACAAAGTTGCTTGATATTTAGGATCCAGAAAGTTCCAATCAAATTAAGGGATTTAATTCGAACTACTTTTGCGCGAGAATCTGATTGGGGCTGAAACCTCGTTTTTCTGAAAGAACGTAATTAAAGTGCCAAATGAATCGAAGAATATGAAACTTGATTGAATTTCGGTTTTTGGTTGCAGTTGAGAAATTTTCTATAGAAAAGCCCTTTAAATCGATTTAATGATTCTCTAATTGTTCATTCACGATTTAAATGTGAAAGTGAAGTTTAAATTCTCTGTATCATACCTAATCAGAATTTTGCTTCTATTCAAAATAAAATTAAGTTATTATGCGTATGTTAAAAAATTTTCAATTTCGAATATACGGTATAACGAAACTATTCACTCTCGATAAATATTTCGTTATGTTTTTAAAGTAAATAAATGACGGAGAAAAAAAATCTGTTGATCTTTAAACCTGAATCAGTGAACGGCCACTGATTCGCAGTGACTATTCACTGATGGCAACAGATATAAGTATTTTACTGAGAATCAGTGAGATTCGACTGATAAATCAGTGAAATAGATTAAATTCACTTATTGAGTCAGTGAAATCTACAGGTGGAAATAATAAAACCAGCAATATATTTTAACGATTGATGAACTCGTTTATTTTGGGTTAAAGAAATTAAAAAGAAATTACGTAATTATTATTATATATTGTAATTATTATTGTGCATAATTATATTATGTTACGTGTAGATGAAACTTTTAAATTCGCGAATTCAAAAGTTCTGTTCACGTGGCGCGTCCACAGATTCCTTAGTAAAATCAAAGCTGGCACTAATTCATCAGTTGATATATTTTCACTGATATAATCAGTGACTATTTCACTGCTTCAGGTTTGGAGAGTAGATTTATAGAGTTAAAAAGTAAAAATAGTGTCAGCATAACATTTTTGTAAATTTAACAAATATTTCAGTAATTTCATCGCTTTTCTGTAAGCATAACAGATTTTTCAATAAATATTACGAAAATGCCTGTTGAATTGACACTCCCTAAATTTGCATCAGTTAAAATCTACTGATTATCAGTGAAATTTGACTAATTCAAATAGCTAAAAAGTGGTTACTGTTAATCAGTCAAATTTCACTGGTTACTTCAGTGAAAATTACCTGATTCAACAGTGGAAAATATCTTTTCGCTGATGAATCAGTGAAAAGGTAAATCACTGATTCAATCAGTGGAAATTTGACTGATTCAGATTTAGAGAACATATATTTTGAAGAAAATTCGTTATTCTGCAAATTGAAGTGGCATTTCAATGATATTTATCGCAAAATCTGTTATATTTATAAAAAAACGGTGAACTGTGCTGAAATATTTGTTCAGTTTACAGAAATTTTATGCTGTCACTATTTTAACTCATTAACTCAGTAATCCTAACAGATTTCTTTTCTCTTTGATTGCAAAATACTTCGTAATTTTGTGAAGAGGAAATTCATGTGCATTTATTCAGACAAATATTGAAATATTAAAAATTTTGTTTTTGCAATTTTATTGCAGGTATGTAATTTATGTTCATAAAGGTATTTCACAGCGGCTGAACGACATTTACAATCATGAAAGTCCCTTGGAATAAGCACGTGGGCAAACTTTCGAGAGGCCTTTTTAAGAAATGTTTTATTCTATTGCGAATTATTTTACCTTTATAAGTTCCTGTTACGTGTACTATATTTCTTTTCCTGGGAATGTGATACCTAACCTGCTTCATTCTTTAGAATGTATGCTAATTAGGATAATTATGTAGACATTACTACTTTAAATTGGACCACCTTTCAGTCAAGATAGCATAAAAGTCAATCAAATTCGTATTGTACAAATTTTTAGTTTCATTTAGGAGAGATTTGATTAAATCAACAAAATTTTTGTTGCATTCATCATAGTATTTTATTGTTATACGTACAACAAAATTTTTGGTTGAGCCAACGAAATTATTTCGATGACTCAACAAAATTCTTTGGTTATTACAATTTTGTTGATCCAAACAAATATTTTAGTTACTTTTAATCAATTTCAAGTATCCATTAAATTCGAACAAGAAATTTAGTTGAATCAATAAAATACTTTATGAATTCAACAAAAGGATTTTGTTTAATGAACAATTTTTTTCACAATATTGTGATTTCCTTTCATTTATATATTTGCCTTCTTTATTAAACTTTGCTTTAAATTTGTTATTTTTTGACTTGAATAAGTAAAAAACGTTTTACGTAATATATGAACAATTTCTGAAGAATTCTCAAAGATTTTAATTTTCCTATAGTTTTTGAGATTTTTTCCCATCTTTGGTGGGGAAATGTATTTTTATCAATATTGTAGAAAATTTTTAAAAAATCGCCAGTATGTTTTTTAGGGGGATTATGATATTCTAAACGTAGAATAACGCCTACAGTTTTTAGGGATATTTTCCTGGAACTTATTTCAATTTTCTTGAAAACTTTGCTAATTTCTCGTCAAATTTATGAATAGTTCCTTAAACTTGAGGATTCTGAGGAACTTTTTCCAATAAATCTTGGGAAAAACTCAAAACATTTTTGAAATATTCGACAGGAGTATGGAGAGAATTTTGCCTCCCGAATTTTATAGATAATTCGGGAAAAATTTTTGGAATCAGCGTCCTACTAATTTTAGGAAAAAAATTACTCAAGTTATTTCTTACAATGTAAACTTCTCTGAATTTACGCTGAAATCTGGTAAAAACGATTCCCTAAACACCTTTGTTTATTATTCTTCAAAATATTTTTAATTTCCCTCCATAAATTTTAAGAATTGTTTCGAATGTTCGTTAATTTTTTTCAACATATTACCAAAAGTTTAAAGCAAATTTCCCAAAAACTGTAATTCCTTAAATTTCAAAATTATGTTGACCCTAGAAAAATAATAAATTCTGCTCGTTATTTTACATAAATATCTTTCTATACTTCTAGAAAATTCCCAAAAATTTTGGTAAAAACATATTTTTCCGGGGAAAATGTGGAATAATCTCTGACGAATTGTAGTCTCTAAATCTGAATCAGTCAAATTTTCATTGATTGAACCAGTAATTGGCCTTTTAATTAGATCATCGGTGCAAAAATATTTTTCACTGTTAAATCAGTTGATTTTCACTGAAGTAATCAGCGAAATTTGACTGATTTACAGTAACCTTTTTTTATCTATTTGAATCAGTCAAATTTCATTGATAATCAGTAGGTTTTGACTGATTCAAATTTAGGGAGTAGGGAAATAATTCGAAATTTTTAAGAGTCTGTGTTATAAAAACATTTTGGAGTCGAGAACGTAAGGAATGTTTTTTAATAGTGTTTTAGGTTTCGAAATTGAAATTATTAAATTAAGGGGTGCCACCTTTAATATTTCTATTTCTATTTTTTGAGTTTAGGCCTTCCATATATTTTTTTGCGATTAAAACCTTTATTTAGAAAGGTTTTTAGTTTTTTTTAAAAATTCTAGCACCTTTATGTATTTTAAAATTAAAAATTTGGAGTTTTTTAGGCATTTTTTTTGCCATTTTTTGGCTTTGAATAACTTTTTTGTGTTCTAACCAATTGTCATGCCTCTTTTTTATTCTTTTTCTTACAATGTATAGCAACGTTTTGGGTATGGAAAGCACTCAAGCTAAAAAAACAAATTACAAAAATTTTTTTCTTTATATTTTGGGATATTTTTATTTATTTTTTATTTTATTTGCAACTTCTTTTTCAGTCATGTTACCTTATTTCCCTTACCCAAAAACATTGTAAGTAACAAAATAAAAAAAGAATCATGACAATTGGTTAAAAAACAAAAAAGTTATTCAAAGTCAAAAAATGAAAAAAATGCCCAAAAAACTCCAAAATTTTAGTGTAAAAATACATGAAAGTGCTAATTTTTTTTAAAGACCTCAAAACCTTTCTAAATAAAGGTTCTGCATATGAAAAAAATGATATGGAAGGTATAAACTCAAAAAATGAAAATAATAATATTAAAGGTGGCGAATCTCCTTAAGATCTGTTAGAAAATCGTTCTTCATGTGACAAGAAGAACTAAAATTTCAGACTCACCGTTTTCTGAGACTGCTTATCAGTAGAAAACATATACAGGAGGCGACACCAGCGGCTGCTATTCCCATAAAAGGTGTTATGTACATTTTAACCATTATAAAAAAATATTTCCATAAACACTGAACACTGAAAAGAATACTGAAGGGAAGAAGAAGTATGAAGGATTGAAGTATAAAAAACTGAACTTTGCATGTTACATATATAGTTCAGATATTGAGTGTGATTTGAGTTACTTGATGGGTAACATTTTTAGCACCTAGATGCGTTTTTTGTGATATTTCTGGATTAAGAAGGGTCAATGTAACTTGTAAGTGAGTGGAAAGTATAAAGCACCTGTTGCTTGTGGCACGATCGTTGAACGACTGACTTACGAGATCAGTTTCTCATTGCAAAGAAACGATACTTGCCAGATATCAGACAGTAACTAGATTCTGATGTGATAGCAAAATAATCTAAGAAAAAAATATAACGACTACGTCCACTCAAGCTTGTAAACACTTTGAGATGTCAAGGAAACTGCTAACTTACATAAATTCCGAAATTTGTTTCCGAACCAATCTAAAAAACCTTTTGTACCTTGTTTGTTGAAGATCGGTCAAAAATCAAAGTTGAATTTTCAATCCGAATCAATCCGAATGAATCCGAGTTCGGAATGATTCCGATTTAATCGCACGGAGAAAAATGGATATTGACCCATAATATCTAGATATTGAAGCACAATGTCAGTAGCATTCAACTATGTGACAAACATTTAGATATTCAACTTCAATGCCTGCAGATATTGAAAAAAAGATATTAACCACCAGTATCTCAGATATTAAGCTTGATTATATCAGATATTAAAAATGAATATTCAAGATACTAAACTTCTGAATATCCTCGTTAGTAAACTTGAATGTCTGAGGTACTAAAGTTAAATATCTCAGATATTTAACATCAATATCAGGTATACTGAAAAGGTAAGTTATAGATATTACAGCTCAATGTCTAAGATACTCAAAAAATTATTTTAAAGGTTATAAAATAACTACATATTCAGTTTTTAGAAAAAAATTAAATTATATTTTATTATGTACACAAGTATATAGTAGATTTATACATTGCTCTTATTTTCATTATTTGGCATGTCTAAAATAATTAAATGTTCTTGTTAGAAACTTAACCTTAACACTAAGGTTAGATTTCATTCTCGGCTATAAACTACATATAGAGAAAATATATAGCTTATATGCTTTACTTACTGCATCTCAAGTTAAAGTCCCGATCACTTTTATTCCATTAGAAACACTTATTAGAATCTAAGAAAACTTTAATAAACCTTCAAAATTTATCTTTCCGGCACGATGCAAGCATGTCAATCTTTGATTCACTTAGATTTCGATGAGCGCGAAAAAGTGATCACATGACCTTTATATATATGCGCGCGCACTTCATGCTTCAATATCTAAACTATTGAATCTGAATATCAAATTTTACTTCTCTGGAAAATCTTATATATTGAAAAAAAATTAATTAGTTGAGTTTGAAATTTTTGTCACTGCCTACATTATCGGCTCGAATCCCAGCGCAGTCGAAAGCGTCATTTTTTCCACAGAAAGATTTTCAAATTCTTTAAATATTGAAAAAAAATATTTTAATATTGCGTGTCAATATCTAGATATTATGGATGAATATCTCCTATTTGAATATCTACTTTTCAATATCCATTTTTCTCCGTGCGGATTAAAAATTTTGTGCGGATTTATTCGGATTTATGCCTCATACTGAAGCGGAATTAATCGGATTGAGTCGGATTGGTTCGGAATGATTCGGAATGGTACAATATTTAAAAATATAACGACGAGGTCCACTCAAGCATGTAAACTTTCCAAGATGTCAAGGAAACTGCTGACTTACATTAATTTCAAAATCTGTTTCCGAACCAATCCGAAAAATATTTTGTATTTTGTTTGCGATGAAGATCGGTCAAAATTCAATCCGAATTACTCCTATTCATTGCGCTTCAATCTAAGGCATCAATCCAATTCATTCGAAACATATTTTTAACTCGATTTTTTCCGAATAAATCTAATCTCGGATTGATCTGAGCCGAATTTTCAATCCAAATCAATCCGAATGAATCCGAGTTCGGAATGATTCCGATTTAACCGGATTAAAATTTTGTGCGGATTTATTCAGATTTATGCCTCAGACTGAAGCGGAATGAATCGAATTGAGTGGGATTGATTGTTAAAAATATAACGTCCAGGTCCACTCAAGCATGTAAACTTTCACAGATGTTAAGGAAACTGCTGACTTACATTAATTTCAAAATCTGTTTCCGAACCAATCCGAAAAATATTTTGTATTTTGTTTGCGATAAAGATCGGTCAAAATTCAATCCGAATTACTCCTATTCATTGCGCTTCAATCTAAGGCATTAATCCGAATTAATCCGAAACATATTTTTAACTCGATTTTTTCGAATAAATCTGATCTCGGATTGATCTGAGCCGAATTTTCAATCCGAATCAATCCGTATGAATCCGAGTTCGGAATGATTCCGATTTAACCGGATTAAAAATTTTGTGCGAATTTATTCGTATTTATGCCTCATACTGAAGCGGAATTAATCGGATTGAGTCGGATTGGTTCGGAATGACTTGGAATGGTACAATATTTAAAAATATAACGACAGGGTCCACTCAAGCATGTAAACTTTCCAAGATGTCAAGGAAACTGCTGACTTACATTAATTTCAAAATCTGTTTCCGAACCAATCCGAAAAATATTTTGTATCTTGTTTGATGGGAAACGGACAGAAATCAATCTGACTTGATCCGATTAAATCCGAGGAATCGATCCGAATCAATCCGAGCTAGGTTTGTTCCAAAATGAATTTTTAATCCGAATTAATTCGCGGTCGTAATGATTCGGATTGATTCTGATTGAAAATCTAGTTGGGATCAATCCGAGATCGGATTGGTTTGGGATGATTTGGATTTTAAAACTTGGTTCGGATTCATTCGGATTAAATCAGATTGAAATTCATTTCGATCGAAATAGGGCTATTTAAAACCATTCCGAAACTTGTTTCCGAACCAATCCGAAACATTCTGAACAAATCCGAGTTATTCCGAACCAATCTGAAAAAGTTTTGTACCTCGTTTGATTAAAAATGACTTGATAATTGTTTTGGATTAGAAAGTTGGTTCGGATCTATTCGGATTTATTCGAATTGATTTTTAACCATTATTTGAATTTTTATTGAGAATTCATTTATTGTTTTTGAAAATTTATTTTTGTTAAGGACCCTGGAAAAAGTTTCGTAATGAAGTTTAATCCGGGAAAATTACATATATTCCGTGGTGTTCCTGAACCTGTTTCCGAATCATTCTGAACCAATCCAAAAAATCATTTAGGATCGTGTTCGATGCTAATTGGTTGAAAATCAATCCGATCGAATTTGATGAATAGGAATCAATCCAAAATTGGGTTGACCTAAATCGAATTTTCAATTCGAATGAATAAGGATCATTGCAACGTCGGATTCATTCGGATTGATTAGTATTGAAAATTCGGTTTAGATCAACCGAAGTTTGGATTATTTCGGATTTAAGTTTCGGATTGAGACGGATGGAATTGGATTGATTTTCAACCAATTAGTATCAAACGAGATTTAAAATATTTTTTGGATTGCCTCGGAATGATTCAGGATAGTTCGGAAACAGATTTTGGAATAAATCCGATATGCTCGGATTGAAATCCTTTTCGAAAATGTGAAAGTTAATAAAGCCTAAAATTTTTTACTGGATTTTATTAACTTTTACTAATTTTTGGGAAAAACTCGGGAATATGTCCTAAAACTTATAGATTAAAAAAACAATCTCCATATAAAAATTTTTAAGAAAAATCCAAAATATGTTGTAACAACAAAATATTTTGTAAAGTTAACAAAATTGTTCAACCCAATGTTTTGGTTTGCTCGAGTCAGATAAACAAAAATATAGTTAATCCTACCAAAATATTTTTTTAAATCAACCAAATGCGGTGAACAAAACGATATTGTTCAACCAAGTAAAATTTTGTTCTGGGTGTGTTGACAATATAAAAAAGTAATATCATCTTTTTAAAAAATATTACCTATAAATACTGAATTATATAAATTTCCTTTATTGTGTAAAAACGCACTGGCTAATTTTGTTAGCAAAATTATTAATTTTCATCGGCAATTGAATAATTAGCTAAACATTTTGAGTGATTTTTTACCAAATTAATCGGCAATAATTAGATTAACACTAGATTTACCAGCATTTTTTATATTTATTTCATTTATTTTATTTTCATTATCTATTTCATGTTATTTCATTGTATTTCATTTCTCTATTTATTCATTCATATGCTGCTCTGAAAACCATACAACATATTAATATAAAAACATTGTTTTAAATTTTTAATGAAATATACCACCAGTCTTTTTGACTGGTCTGGTAAATCTAGTGTTAAAAACATACAAGTCATAATTCATTAAAAATTATTCATATTTTACAAAAATTAGTAAAAGAACTTATATTGAAACAGTTTACGCAAACAGGATCGAAAACTCCTATTTTATAAATTATAAAATTGGACATTTGGTATATCCCACTGAAATATTTTGACGAATCAAATAAAGTTTTTTTGGAATGCTTTTGGAATGAAATCCACATACATAAAACCTATACGTAACTGATAATTTTTATCATTGTGAGTAATTACATTAGGTAATTGGTCAAATATGCAGTTGTTGACAAATATGTGGAAATATGTTGTTTTTAGAAGAATTGTTCACTTTTATTGAATAAAGTTGACAATACATTATATATTATTTTATAAAAGACACTGTTAGAAACTTGTGTACTGAGAAAAAAGATTTGATTGAATGAAAGAAAATAATTTGTTTGAAAGCCTTTTTTTAATTTAAACAAAATATCTTTGGGGCAAATAAATATTTGTTTGAATCAAATAAATTTTTCTTCAAAACAAAGAAATTAATGCATTGATATATGGTCAGAGATATAATTTGTTTGATTTATGGGAGAAATTTAGTTGATTTGAACAAATTTTTATTTGGTTCAAAAATATTTTGTTTCAATTAAACAAAATTAATTTAATTTAAATAAATCTTTTGTTTGAATCAAAAAAAGTATTTCAAACAAATTATTTTCTTCCATTCAATTAAATCTTTTTTCTCAGTGTGTATTAAACCTCCATTACATGTAATGGAAATTTTTTTCAGTAACGTATATTAAATTAAAAATATTTTAATTTTAAAATATACAAACTTTAATTTTAAATGCATTTGTATATTTGAATAATCTTTGTTAATTTTAATATTTTGATTGAAAAGTTATTAAATTTAATATAAATGTATATTAATTTTTTATAATATACAAATATATTATTTTTAATTTACCAATTGTATATTAAAGTCTATTAAAATTAATAAGATTTTTAACAGTGGACATCTAGTTTAAAAAATAAATAATTTATACATATCTTATCACGGGAAAAAATGTACTCAATTTTCTTTCAACAATAATTGTATTATAGAACGTTCAATATTTTTCATTGAAAATTTTGATAACGTTCCCAAAAAGTAATATATAAATTCTCAGAATATATTATACATCATAAATAATAAATGTAAAACTTTTCACAGGTGATACGTATATTTAACTTGAATCAAATATGGCGATGTTTTAAAAGTATCAGTAATTAGAGCTCTTAAATTCTGGAGAATTTAAGTTTAAATAATATATAACCGAGAATATTAGAGAATCTAAAGAATATAAAGAGAATTTTAATAATTTATGGTTTAAATAATTATTTATCAATATTTAAAGCACCTTTAAAGTTAAATAAAAGACGCTCACTTTTATAAATATATTTATAAATAAAAAAAACTTAAGAATAGTTTTACTATCAATATATTAAAATTATATACTGTTGAAATTTGAGGCTAGGTTCATTTTAAATTTAACACATTAAAATACTAAAAATCTTAAATTAATATTAAACTTAAATTTATATTATTTATATAATTATATACTATATATGAAATCGTTTCTCTCACAATATAATGTATATAATATAAATATAATAATTATATTAAATTATATATTTATTTATCAACATTAAAATGTTTAAGGAATAAAACATTTTTTATATTTTTCCTGCATTTTCCGGGGTCGCTGTAGGTCATGGAATTTATAAGTCGGCAGGGAAAGTCAAGTACAAAATCAAAAAGATATAATTATAATTCTACCATTATAATTCTACCATTATAATTATAATTTAACAAATAAATCCGTTCATTAACGCCCACTATAATAATTATAATATAATATTATAATATAATATAATAATTTCCACAATAATACCTCAAACCAAATGTCTGGAACATAACCTATAATTTAATAATTTAATGATGCCTTTAATATTATTACCCTTTAAGTTCTCACTTTTCATTTTCTTCGGCACAAATCATGCACAAATTAAAAGCACATGCAAAGTTGCAAGCAGCAACCGGCCAATTGAAACGCTCGAGCTCTGAAAGCACATTTTGAGGTTAAGTCAAGATTTTTTAAAAAATCTGCAGGTGGAAGTTTGTATAACCAGAATATGATTAAAATATTAAAAGATAATTCCATATTATACATATAATATTACATTATATAATATAACCTACTCAGAATTCTATTAGCAATATTGTCGACTGTTGCATAAGATTCTAGAATCTGCAAGTAGAAAAATGCGGTTTTTGGTACGATTACGTGCGTAAGAATCAAGTTTTAGTTATAAATCGTCAATCCCCTAATATAAAATTATTATATGCATTGATAACTCGTTTTTAAGTGAGTTTAATATTTTCTTGCTAAATGCAAGTAAATTCACTATCTATCCAAGCATGTCATTTCCTTTCCGTGATAAGAATCCAGTGACCTGACATTAAGAACAAGCGCCACACTAAGGAACATACCATTCATTCAGTTCAGTTTAATTACGTGTATGTTACCAAACGTCTGCTTTGAGAAGTGAATTGTGTTGCAATTTTAAACGTACATGTATTTACAATGGAACAAGAAATTACGAAAAAACAGTGTAAAAGAAACTGATGTTTAGTAACAGATAAGGGAAATTTGATTTTTTTAGTAAATTTTCGATAAAAAAGAATTTATTTGGCCAATGTAGACTCAGAAAAAAAATTTGTCCATTGAACAAATTTTTTTTGTTAAATTCATAAAGTATTTTATTGACTTGAGGGGTTATTTTACACTGATAGAAATTTCTGTATTAAACTTCTATTACATGGAATGGAAGTTTTTTTCAGTAAGGTATATTAAATTTAAAATACTTTTAAATTTAAAGAATTTGAAAATCTTTTTGAAGAAAAATAGATGCTTTCAACTGTGCTGGGATTCGAGCCCAGGTCTTTCGATTGCCGGTCGACTGCACCATCTTAAAAAATATAAAATTTCATTTGAGTTTTAATAGACATATGTGTATATTTTAAAAACTTTTATTAATTTTAATACATTTTTATTGAAATTTCATTTTTAATATGAATGTATTTTAATTTTACCTAAGATATAAAAAAAAACATTTTAAACCGTTTATGTGACGGGCAGAAAAATAGGTATTTTTTAAGAATTTTTTTTTATATAATGGCATTTGCTTACGATTTTGTTTTTTATAAAGAATAAAAAATATATAAGAATAATAAAATTCTAATATTTTAATATTTGATATATGGCGTTAAAAAAAGACTGTGAATTTCACTGTTTCTGGCGTTGGTATAATAATTCTGCATTGGCAAAGTTAAAATAAAAAATCGAACACAATATTATGTGATCAGATAAGATGTCGTTATATCCCATAGTAAATTTATCTATTTAAAATGAAGCAATATTTTTTTTAGAGTTAAAGGAAAAAAGTGGAAAAATCGCGATTTTTTTGTTTTGCTATTAATAAAAAAATATACATTTTTATTGAAAAATTATTATTTTACCAGGGGAAAGTGCTACTAATATTTTTAACATTGTATTCAATTTTGAAAAATTTCGCGGTTCATTTCATTTTTTTTACTCGTTAGGCCCGTAAGAAAGATTCGGTCGTCGCGCTTTGTGTTTTATGTCCTTTACATACAAATTATTAATTTTTTTTGATTTTTAATGGAAAAGAAAATTCTATTTACTTAAGGCACTATCGGCCTTGAGGAATATATTCTCATCGTAATACTCGCACTTCGCGCCCGATATTCTGTATACATTTCTGTAACTTTCTAATAAATTATATAATTAAAATAATTTATTTTCTTCCAAATATCTCAAAAATCTTAAAAATTTAGACAAATAATCATCCATCTTTTCGTATCTCACACATTTTGTTTAAAAATTGAATTTTTAAATGTTAATCGAATTTTTTGAAATTTAAACATAAAGTATACATTTTATCAGAAAGTGTTTTATTATTTATTATAAAATTAAAATTTAAAAGGTTTAACGTCCGAACGAAATTCTTCATTAGAAAAGGGGAAATGACCAACCTTGGACAATGTAGATATTGTACTCCAATTTATTATTCCTGACAACGTTTCGAAGACAATATGTCAACCTCTTCAGATCATCCAAAATATTTCATTTGAAAATTATTTGACTCTGTCGTTACAAAATAACATTCACAAAACAAACATCACAAAAATAGTCGAAGATGTCAAACAAAAACTTGGTCAGAACAACTTTCCATAATGTTTTAAAATTTGTAATGAGAAACATAACTGGAAATTATGTCACAATTATTAATATTAAAAACAAATTGTAGTCAAATTAATAATTTCTAATTGACATTGATAGTTTGAAAGTTTTATTTTACACATTTTTTAAAAAAAATTTTAAACTATTTTACAAAGAAGTTGAAAATTATTAATTTCATCAACATAAGTGGCATCAATATATACATCAAGTATATTGATGCCACTTATGTTGATGAAATTTTTGCTAAAAAGAATTCAACAGACGTATTTTATTGTCTTTTGTTACGTTTTCCAAATTTTCAGAAAGATACTTCTTAAATTAAAAGAGTTATCTTACATAAACGATTAAAAGTATAATTTAGTCACGTGGTCCAATCGATCCATGGCCTTAAGGCCATGTAGGACTCATCCGATCCCTACCTTACCGACACTTTTTTTTGTCCTTCGCATTTCCACATTAATTGAGATGTTGAGTTGAAACTCTGAGTAATTAAGTAAAAAGCATTAAGAAACTTCCATCTAGCTCCAAATTTTTATAATCATAAAAAAAATTGTTTCCAAAAATAAATTCGTTTTTAATTGTAAATATTTAGGAGCAGATGAACGTTCTTTAGCGCTTTTTTACCTAATTACTCAGTTTCAACTCGATATCTTAATTAATGTAGAAATGCAAAGGATCAAAATACAGTGTCGATAAGGTAGGGATTGGATAAGTCAAACATAACCTGAATTTCAAGTTTATAAAAAAATTTCTTGCATAAAAAAAATAAACATTGAATTAAAATGTGTAAAAATGTATTTTTCAATCATGTGAGCAATTTGAAGTAAAAATAATGAAAAAATTGTCAATTTATCAATTTAGTTCAGACAAGAACCAACGATATAGGAAGCGCATTTACCTAAGATACATATCACGAGTGTATATAAGATTGCCTATATGATAGGCGTTTGCAACTCATCACTTTGAATGCTTCAACCTTATTTTAACGATTATATTATCAAAAACTATATTTATAAAAATCCTGATATTTATCTATTCCTACTTCGCAATTTACATTGATCAGATAAGAATGTATAACAAATATGTCGTTTCTAATAGATACCTTTATATTTATTTTAGATTACACGAGATTGATTGATTCTAGTGACCTTAGAAAGTAATTTACTCGATAAGAAATTCACTCCTCAATATTTTGAATTCCATTATTCAAGTACTCTATATAACTGATTAATAAATTATCTTCAAAACCCATACCAAAATTGAAACCCGTTTCACTAAAAACTCAAATTTATCTCAACGTCCAACCAAAAGTATAATTCAAAATTTCAAGAATTCAAAATTTTTCGAACCCTCTAAATACAAAAAAACGACCAAATTTGGACCAAAAAAAATTTCTTAAAATAAACGATTATGAGAAACCAACAAAAAAAGAGGAAAGAAAATTTGGCAACCTTCCAAAACCCCTTCCTTCTTTTTCGTTCTTTCATCCTTCTTTGTCTTTATTACCCACAACTTTATCCAAAAATCGACCAAATTTGGAGCAAAAAAATGTCTTAAAATAAACGATTATGAGAAACCAACAAAAAAGAAGGAATTAAAAAAAGAAGAAGGCAACTATCCAAAACTCCTTCCTTCTTTTTCTTCCTTTCGTCCTTCTTTGTCTTTATAGCCCACAACTTTATCCAAATAAACGACCACATTTGGACCAAACAAATTTCTTAAAATAAACGATTATGAGAAACCACCAAAAAAGAGGAATGAAAAAAAGGAAGAAGGCAACCTTCCAAAACCCCTTTCTTCTTTTTCTTTCTTTCGTCCTTCTTTGTCTTTATGGCCCACAACTTTATCCAAATAAACGACCAAATTTGGACCAAAAAAAATTCTTAAAATAAACGATTACGAGAAACCAACAAAAAAGGAGGAATGGAAAAAAGAAGAAGGCAACCTTACAAAACCCCTTCCTTCTTTGTCTTTATTGCCCACAACTTTATCCAAATAAACGACCAAATTTGGACCAAAAAAATTTCTTAAAATAAACGATTATGAGAAACCAACAAAAAAAGAGGAAAGAAAGAAAGAAGAAGGCAACCTTCCAAAACCCCTTCCTTCTTTTTCTTTCTTTCGTCCTTCTTTGTCTTTATTACCCATAACTTTATATAGGGTTTTCTAATTAGAAGTTTCATTTTGAATATCCCGTTATTTTGGCAGCTATCATAATAAAAGGTTTCATTTTCTGACAGATGACAACTAAAAACTATGTAGCGGGAATTTGAAAATTATAAATCTGTATAGGAAATACAATAAAACGACATTTTCAATGATTCTCAAAATTTATATTTTGCTGAAATAGTGAGAAATGTTCAAAATATGATTACTTACAATTCTTAAAAAGTATACAACGTATATGCAGTAAAACTCCGTTTATCGCATCACCTTCCAATCGAATGCCTCCCGTTTATCGCAAATACGGAGGGGCTTCTTCTTCTTCTTCTTGATTGTGGCGTCTTGCAAATCTGCAAATAGCCATAACTATGTGTCACGTAAATGTATTAGTGATAGCAAAAGGTGATCATAGCCACAGAGTAATCAAAGCAGCAAAAGCAAGCATAGATGGCAGTCGTAGCAAGCTTCAGAGTAACATGCTTAAGTGGAAGTCACACGAAGCAACAGCAAAATCCCACGTAGACGGCCCGCGCAAACCCCGCGAGGGAAGGGGAGGGAGGGAGCCGTCCAGGCGGGCAATTTCACCAAGCCATGCGCCGCAGGCCTTTACATCAACATACTGCAAGTTACAAGTCAAGCTAGGGTAACCTCACATGCTCAGCCACAAATTACAGTTGGCAGTAGGAATGATTAAGACCAGTGGTCAGCTCATATCAGGCTAAAGAGAATAATATTAAAGTATATCAATAAATATTTACAGACCTAAACTAAGACTACACACCATGTGAACCAGTCGGAAAGGAACAAAGTAGTACTAATTACAAATACGGATTAGGATACCCTCCGGTATCAATTCATTGTACTCCCAGTGTCCGGCACATGAGGCGGGGAACAAGGCAGCGCAGGCGACTCGAAGTCTTGTAAAACTGAGTTGTTGATTATTCTGTCCAACTGCGAGTCGTAGGATCAGCTAAAACTAAGCAGGGACTTAGCGGCAGTGACGATAGAAGGCACTCCCGAACCCGTAGAGCCCAAAAAATCCAGGTGCGAGACGTCGACACCGGCATCGACCGCAGGCGGCATCGAGTGTGGCCCCCCAGGTCCGACACCAGGGGCCGCCAGCGGTCTAGCGATGCCACGCTCTGTCAGACTGGACTCAGCCTCTCTGAAGCTACAATTATTCCAAAAACAGTGCCTCATAATTTCGAATTCGAACTTGTATACTGGACAATCCCTAGAAGAAGCAACGTGGTCCCCAAAACAGTTGGAGCAATGCGCCGCCCGAAGGCCATTCGGACAAGCCTCCGTACGGTGGTGCCCTGAGCAATATTCACACGTGGCCCTGGACGAGCGGCACTGGTCCGCAACATGCCTAAATCGCTGGCATTTATAGCATCTTCGTGGAGCGGGAATGACGGGGGTCAGCGCGCACTCAAGCCCTTCACGAAAACAAAACGGGGAATCTCCCGAGTAGCCAGAGTGAATTCAATTGTGTCTGTAAGAGAACTGTCTTTATTGGTCCTGCGTCGTGCCGAAGTGATGATGTCTTTAGATCTCCGGTCTAGTCGGTCGACGATCTCTTTCGGAGAGTATCTCGGCTCCACATCCCTAATGAAGGCCTTTTTTCTCAGGAGGGAGGACGGGATAAACAATTTATATCCCGCCATTTTTAGGTCCACGGATAGGATTAGCGAATTCGCGTCCTCTCTGGAGTCGCAAATAATTTTGCATTGGTTCTGACCATTTCGACGGATCACTCGTTCCCCCGCTATGACCTCATCTATAGGGTCCGCAAGCGCGATGAAATCATATTTTCCCACATTCCTGCCGGGAATGGTGCTCTCCATAAGAACAATAAAAGGAGCAATGGCTGAGTCAGGAAACAGTTGATCTGACAGATCCCCTTCCCTGGACCAAAAAAGATCGGGCACCGCGGCAACAGCCTCCGGGAGAGAGTGCAGTAAGTTATTGGTGACACGGGGTGAAGGAGGGGCAACCGGGCCCACCGAGGAGGGAGAGCCAGGGGATAAAGGTTTGGTCCTCTTCATACTACTCGCCTGCGGCCCAGAGGGAGGCGAAGATCTATCGCGTTTTTTGGAGTCAGTCCCGGTGACCTGCTGAATATGAAATTCCCGAGGCACATCCCTAACTCCCCCGTACTGACTGCCAACCCTCTCGATCGCGTCCCCAGGGCATCCAGCTCCCCTTTGTGGAAGATAACCCCACCCACGACCACGGCATGCACCTCGTCGCGAGGTGTTCCCCCCAACCATCCGGGGATGTAACCCTTCCGACTGTGACATGGCGTCCAGCAACAGGTTTATAAATCAGCACAGCAAACAATAATAATAACAAAAGCCGATCGTCAGATCGGAGAGAACAGCCCACATAGGCAGACCACTGACAACGGAAATGACCCTCACTCACAAAAATTGTAAAAGCAAACCCGTAAAATATAATTGCATGCAAGTCGTAGCCGAGTGGTGAGGTACAGAGCGCGTATAGCAATTGGCCAGAACATGTAAAAAGTAGACAAACAAAAATTAAGGCCTACGGCAAACAGCCGAGGGAAAGAACCCAGAATTTAAATGTAGAAGAAGAAAAGGCAGATAAGGAAAATGAGCAGAGGTGAAAGAGAGAGAAGAAAAATAAAGATTCAGAAAAGGAAGCAGGCAGCGAAAGCAAAATTGTGACAAATTTAAGACAGACCGTTGTTGCAGGTAAGTCCACCCAGAGTTCACCCCGATGTAAATAAGGATGACCTTCACAGGCAAGTTGGCGCCAAAATGGACTGAGCACATGACCAAACCACGCTTCACCATATGAACCAGGAACGGTCTCCAGCAGAATATGTCCTCTCGAGCAGACCAGGCGTCTCGGCGAAATAAATAAAGCCTCCAGTGAGTGTCCAAAACCAGATCAGCTGATCAGTAAGCCTTCCAGAGCTTCAAAAATAGGAACTCTACTTAAGCTCCAGAAAACCAGAATGGCGACTGTACCGACATGTGGAAGACACACCAATCAAACTAAACCCGCCCGGGATAGTATATGCCGATCACCAAGCACACAGCAAAACTCCAAATCACCAAATCAAATCACAAATAGATGTCCAAACAATCTCGTAGGAACAGGTCAGAGAACACAAGAAGATCGCGTGGAAAGCTTTCACACGCGAATTAAGGAGCAAGTCAGCGGACAACCTCTCTCTATCACAGCACAAATGGAACTCCTCACAGCACAAATCCATCACCAGCCTGACCAACTGGTTGTCGGCGCATGCGCCTCAACGATTAGTTTTGTGCGCGTTCACTGTTTATCACTGTTTACAGTCGTGTTTCCATAATCTCGCATCGGGGTATTCCCGCCTATTCTTAAGAATCACATGACCTCTTCTTCTACTAATAGGAGGGGGAAAAATTTTAGAGTTTATTGAGATACACGGGAGACAAGTTGCAATAGACGGGTGTTGCGACAAACGGGGTTCTACTGTATTGCTGAAAAAAATATATATATTTTATTCCAATGGCCATGCGCCACGATTCCAAAAGTTCTGGGTCTTCTAATGGAACTTTGAAAAGAGTGGTTTTTTCTTCACTTTTTTCAAAACTGCATTGAGGAACGACGCACCTTTTCTTTTTTGCCATTTCATCGAACAGAAACTGACACTGAAAACATCGATATGATTGACACTTAACCGCTTTAAGATTGAATGCAAGTCATTAGATTTTTTTTCATCAGATTATCTATAAAACTACACGGTGGAAATATTTGGTTTTTTTCAAAAAATTTTATTTTCAAGCAGCACAAATACCGAAATTTTTTTAATTTCTCTACCAGAGCGTTTAATTACTACAAATTAAAATGTATAGAGTGCCTATGAATTGCCCATGAATTACGTGTTTAAGTAGTCAACTTTGACATTAATTATCTCAGCATCAGTCCGGTTAAAAAATTTGAAATTAATTTAGCATATAAATAACACAAGTCTACATGGTTTTGTTATGGAGTAGCTGAGGTATATTTCCGAAGTAATTTTGGGCGAACAAACCGAATCGGCGATATCTCCGTTTAGAAAAATTAAAATAATACATGTAAATAGTGAAATGGAAAGCTGAAAAGTGGCTCTTTTTTATGGTTTTCTCATATTTAAAAAATAATAAAAATTCGCGAAGTTGTCGATGCTCAAATATAGTGAAAACCCGTATTTTTCGCACTTTTAGGTTAGGATTACTTGAAAACCTGCCGTGATGGAGCAATCTTGAGCTCGGATTCGGTTTCTGCCCCCAAAATTACTTCGGAAATGACTATCCGTATTTCTATAACAATCACAACCTCATATTTTGTAGACCTGTGTAATCATTCTATTTAAATATAAGCTCCTTTTTAAAAAAATTCTACCAGACATCAATTTTTTTCATGCAACCTTAAGGTGGTTATATCGTGAATCAGTGAGTCATATTAAGAGCGTAAAAAATATTCTTGATTTGCATCGAAACTTTTGTGTTGTAAAATCCTAAAATTAATTAAGATTGACATTTGCGACCGTTCCGCGATGTAAATGAGAATAATAAATAAGTTAATAAAGAAATATCTCCCAACGGTTTGCGTATTCACGACCATATGACTTTCGAATGAAGCAATGTGGCAACGTCGCACTCTCTCCACTCCTCTAGTCCGCCATGTTCAAGTGCACATGTATAGAAATCTAACCTACTTTACTGACTACGTGTACGTCTACGCTCGAGCATGCGTTGCGACGTTGCCACGTGCTCACTGCTGTTTTCTTCGATTATGGCTGCCGATAAAAGTCGACAGAGTTATAATCTCTGGAAAGACAATACAGACTTATTGTACGGTAAAAAATTCCTTCAAAAAGCAGACGAATTTTTCAAGGTTTGCGGAAAATTTGTATAGTTTTGAATACGTAGCATGGACTTTGTAAGTATAATGCTCATTTGAAACTTGGGTTAACTTGTCATTGCCATTGACGGTATAGCAATTCATGACCAAATGGTGAAACTTTGATTAATTATTTCTCTATAACTAGACGGTCAAGCTACCTAAAACTTTGCAGGTGTATTCTCAAATAATCAAAGAAGCTATAGCAAAAATTTCAGCTTTTTAGCATGGATTTCGTTTTACGGTATAACCACCTTAAGCCCGGTAACTACTGTTTTTGTATATATTACGTACTATATGCTACCAATGAGTGCAACAAGAACAGACAAATGTAATGTGATTCACGGGAGAGTGAGAGAGACATTCGAGAGAAGACCGTGACTAGAGCCGCCTGGTGGAGAATTCGGAACTACCTTACTGAGTCTGTAAAAGCCACTCTATCCGCAACGTGTAACTGTTGGGTGGCGGTTTTTGGGGAGGAGGGCTCATTGGGACTTATTTTTTTGAAAATGAAGCTGGAGCGGAGGTTTGGGTGATTGGATTGCGCTATCGAACCATGATTAATGAATTTTTATGGCCAGAATTAGAAGATATGGATGTGGACGATGTTTATTTCCAACAAGACGGCGATACGTGCCACACAAGTGGCGAAACCATCGGTCTTATGCGTGAAAAGTTTCCAGGCCGAGTAATTTCTCGAAACGGCGATTACAATTGGCCGCCGAGATCATGCGATTTAACACATCTATACTTTTTTCTTTGGGGTTAGGTGAAAGACAAGGTTTATGTTGATACTCCTCAGTTAATTTAAGAACTCAAAGAGAAGATTCGTTCTGTTATCGACGAAATAGAACCCGAAATGTACGAAAATGTAATGGAAAATTTCATGAAATGAGCATGGTCCTGCAAACGTTGCCGTGGAGGCCATATGAATGATATTGTTTTTCATTATTGGATCTATAACATAATTCGTGCCGTTTTTTTTCGAAATTTGAACGTTTATTTAAGAAAAACATGTACAATAGTATTATTCAAAGTATTGCCCATCTGAAGCTATGACTTTTTCCCATCTTTCTAGCTATTTGTGGATTCCATCCCAAAAGAACTGCGCCGACTTGGCGGCCAAAAATATATCAAGCCAATTTTTGATACCCTGTTCTGATGTGAACCGTATTCCAGTGAGGCCGTTCTGCATCGACCGGAACAAATGGTAGTCAGAAGGGGCAAGGTCTGGGCTATAAGGCGGGTGGGGTAAAACTTCCCATCCACTGTTTTCCAAATAGTTCTTAACCGGAATAGCAACATGGAGCCGAGCGTTGTCATGATGGAAAATTATTGCCTCGTGTCTGGTCGCATATTCCGGGCGTTTTTCGGCTGTTGCTCTCTTTAAGCGGATTAATTGTGTTCAGTAGCGTTCTCCATTGATGGTTTCACCCGGTTTCAACAGCTCATAATATAGCACACCCTTCTAATCCCACCAAATACAGAGCATTACCTTCGCGCCATGGATATTCGGCTTTGCCCTTGATTTGGCTGGTTGGCCGGGTTTAACATATGATTTTTTCTGCTTAGGGTTGTCGTAATGGATCCATTTTTCATCACCAGTAACAGTCCGATGCAAAAATGACTTCTTTTTGTGGCGTTCCAGCAGCATTTCGGACATGCAAAACCGTCTTTGAACGTCTCTCGGCTTGAGTTCATGTGGAACCCAATTTCCTTGCTTTTGAATGTATCCGGCTGCTTTTAAACGTTTTGAAATGGCTGCTTGAGTGACTCCCAAAGATTCTGAGAGCTCTTCTTGTGTTTGGCAACAATCTTCATCGAGTAATGATTCCAGTTCTTCATCTTCAAACTTTTTTGGCTGTCCAGGGCGTTTTTCGTCTTCCAAGCCAAAATCACCACTTTTAAATCGTGCAAACCACTTTTGGCAAGTTCGCTTAGCTAGAGCATGTTCACCATAAACTTCCACCAAAATACGATGACTTTCGGCAGCAGGTTTCTTCATATTAAAGTAATGAAGAACTCCCCGCAAAAACACTTTCTCAGGCACAAAGTTCGACATATTTGAGTGGAAAAAAATTATTGTTTTTACGCTTCAAATGAATGACATATACTGAAAAAGACGCACAACGACAGTAGCTTTCCAACGCATGTTCGGTATATTGGAACGATGGAATAATAATCAAGTTACGCCATCTCTTAGCAAATGGCACGAATTAAATTATAGATCCAATATTAATGGCAAACCTTCCGCTATTGAATGAAGTAAAAATCAAATGACTTTTCACAAAAAACACGCGTTTTTCCTACAAATCAAAATGAAACCTCTAATTTGAAAAACCTTTACAAAAAATCAATCTAATTTGGGCCAAAAAAATGTCTTAAAATAAACAATTATGAGAAACAAACAAAAAAGGAGGAAACACTCAGAAAAAAGATTTGATTGTATCAAATATAATGATTAGTTTGAACAACTTTCTTTGATTTAAAGAAATGATTTGTTTAAATGAAATAAAATTTGATTGATTCAAACAGAATATCTTTGAACCAAATCAATATTTGTTTGAATCAAATTAATTTTTCTTCAACACAAAGAAATTAATGCATTGATATATGGTCAAAGATATAATTTGTTTGATTTAAGGCAGAAATTTATTTGATCCGAACCAATATTTATTTGATCCAAAGATATTTTGTTTGAATCAACAAAGTTTTGTTTCATTAAAACAAAACATTTCTTTACATCAAAGAAAGTGTTTTAAACAAATAACTTTTTTGATTCAGTCAAATATTTTTTCTGAGTGAAGAAAAAAGAAGGCAGCCTTCCAAAACCCCTTCCTTCTTTTTCTTTCTTTGTGGGTTGACAAAAGAAAGAAAAAGAAGGAAGGGCTTTCGGAAAGTTTCCTTTTTTTCCCTCCTTTTTTGTTGGTTTCTCATAATCGTTTATTTAAAAAAAATTTTATTCCAAATTTGGTCATTTTTTGTATTTTGAGGGTTCGAACAGTTTCGAATTCTTGGAATTTTGAATTCTCTTTAAAATTTCTTTGATTATTTAACTATTTTAAAAAATGTGTAATAGAATCTGAAAAAGCGATTCTTCACTTTTACATATACGTATTTATCTACAAATACATGTGCTTGAAACCCCTTAACGTCATATCTTTACCGAGGAGACGATTAAAGTCACTGCTTTGCGATTATAAGGATACTTGAGTCTCGTACTTTTGTGTGAACTCGCTTATAATTCCGTTATCTTAATGAGAAAAATGTAATCAAGTTGCAAATATAGTTGAATATGTATCTGACTTCGGTGTCGATATAAAGTCGATCGCTCAATGCAAGTTTATTCGAGTTTACACGAACCACGTTACCGGAATGTCTACCTCACCTTTAGAACCAGTAAGCTCATCACAAAAAAACAATTCAAATCCCCGCTTTTAAATACGAATAAAACATTCTTTTTCATCCTGCAGCTTAAAACTGGGAATGCACTTTTGTATTCAAATCCCAACATCGAATGTGAAAATCAACCGTGGGGAGCTTAAGATAATAAAATGAATACAAATTTTTAAAGTTATTTATATGATTTGAAACAAGTTTGTGTGGGTATGAAATTTTTTATCAGATTATTCTTTATCTTCAATTTGTTTATCTAATGATTCAGCAGTTGATCAATTTTATTCGGAGTTTTTTTTTAAGAGGGTGAAAATTAAGATGATTAATTCATCTCCTATGTTACTTCAATTAAAAAGTGTGTCAATATATTTTGATAAAATTTTTTATCTGATTTGGCTTTTTTCTTTTATAGATACCTTGGAAAACGATCCTCTTCAAGCAGCAAGAAGTCTTCACTATTACCAAATCTGATGAGGTAATGTTTTGATAATTTATTCTTATAGTTACTGAAAGCAAAGAGATATATACATACTTGTGAAAAAAATGAACTTGAATCTTCTTAACCCAAATCGATTTCTCTTGTGCCAAATGAATCCTCTTTATCTCGAGTAGATTCTCCAAGGGAATCTATTTGAGTAAGAGATATACATATATTCTTCGATTACATTGCAAAATAGTCTTGTCAAATCGGAAAAAGTATTTTGTTGGTATTTTTGCAAGCAATTTTTATTGTTATCCTAACCATACATTTTTACAATCTCATCGGATGAGAAATTATTAGTTTTATGTGAATAATGACTTTAAATTTTCATAAAATCTCTACTTTTGATTTCCGAAAAAACTATACGAGATACGAAGAAAAGGTTGGGAACAAATTTTTCATCCACAAAAATTAGACCTCAGGCAAAAATAGATAATTTTGCTTTCAAGAATAGCAATATTATTATTAAAGGGCTGTTTTGAAAGAGAAAAGATTATTTTACATGAAAAAAATTTGAAACACGGAAAAATAATTTTATTAATAAATTTTATTTTTGACCCAACTTTGTTTCTTATTGCTTCTTACCAAATTTTAAAAAATTATGCGATTCTAATAAATCATGAATCATTTTATCAGAGAAAAGATTTCCCACAACTTTACTGTTTCTGATTTTTAAAAATAAATTCTTTAATGGCTGAAACCATTATAAAAACATTTTCCAAAACGAAATTTTTCTAAACAAATTGCTGAATTTGATAATAATTTATTCATTTTCGAAAATTGGAAATGGTTTAGTTGTAGGGAATCTTTTTCTTGAAAAAGTGATTTGTAATGTATTAAAATCGCATAATTTTTTAAAATTTGGTAAGAAGCGATAAGAAAAAAAGTTGGGTCAAAAATAAAATTTATTAATAAAATTATTTTTCTGTATTTCAAATTTTTTTCATGGAAATTAATCATTTCTCTTCCAAAATAGCTCTTCGATAATAATATTGCGATTCTTGCAAGCAAAATTATCTATTTTTGCCAGAGGTCTAATTTTCGTGGATCAACTACCTTAAGAAGATACTCTAGACTATTTCTTGATCGGACACGTAATTTTCGTTTTCATCGTAAAAAACGATATAAAAAAATCAATCTTCCCGTCAAAATATTCAGGATACAGAGGAATGTTAAGAAACAAAATTGTTTATTCCAAAGAGATCAATAGATTTGCTTATGTCCATTTTTTCATACGAGTTGCATTTTTTGATTATTGATGAAAAATGTTATTAAAAATAGAAACTTTTGGTTTCTGGAATAACTATACGACATACGAAAGAAAAGTTTTAAAAAAAAATTGTTCTTTTCAAGTACCTATACAAAATTAACTCCGGGCTACTTTTTGATCGGACTTGTAGTTTTCGTTCTTATTGTAAACAAATGTTGTGAAAAACGAAAAATTAAATTTTCCCGCCTAAATATTTGAAGTACAAAAAAAATGTTATGAAAAAAATTGTTTTTTTCAAAAATATCTACATATTTGCTTATGACCATTTTTTCATAGGAGTTACATTTTTTGTTTAATGATAAAAAATGTCATTAAAAATAAAAACTTTTGGTTTCCGAAAAAACTATACGAGATACAAAAAAAAGGTTGGGGACAAAATTGTTAATTTCAAAAACCTATACAAATTTACTTCGGGCCATTTTTTGAACGGACCTGTAGTTTTCGTTCTTATTGTAAAAATGTTTTGAAAAACGAAAAATTCAATTTTCCCGCCTAAACATTCGAGATACGATAAACATGTTAAGAAACAAAATTGTTTATTTCAAAAATTCTGAAGTGCATTTGTATATCTTCTTGAGATAAACAGTTTTGTTCCAAACCTTTTTTTCGTATCTCGTATACTTTTTTCGGAAACCAAAAGTTTCTAGTTTTAATAAAATTTTTCATTAATAAACAAAAAATATAACTTTTATTAAAAAAATCGTCACTAGAAAATGTAAAGTTTTTTTTGAAATAATGAAATTTTTTTCGCAACATTTTTGAGATATCTCGTATATTTTGGCGTGAAAATGGAATTTTTTTTTTCACAAAAATTTGATCAAAATTTAAAAAGTCATTTTTTATATAAAACCAATACTTTCTCATATGATGAGAATGTAAACATAATTAATTTATGAGTTATATTATTGAATGTAGAGGTCGCAAGATATAATTATATGTGAAATATATTTGCTCATGTAAATTTTTTTCTGTCATTGAAATAAGGTGAAAAATATCAATATCTCTGTTAAAACAATAATTATAAATTATATATGTGTTTACATTTCTGTAAAGATAACTATGTCAATTTTGTTGCGTGATTCGTTGAGTCATATTAACATCTATTAACAACATTATCATATAAATAATATACATACAGCATCAATAAATTTTTATCATCCGAACTTAAATCTCTGATTTTCAACGATACACGTGTTTGAGGAATCTCGTCAATTTTTTAAAGACTAACTGTCATTCTGTACAATTAGAAAAGATATTTTGTTGCGTCTTTCCATTTGACAAATGAAATTATTTTGTCTGCTTGGCAAAATAGTTTTGCAAATGGAGCTAGATTAATTAAAATTAATTCTTATTCGAAAATAACTTTTTTTGTTAAAATTTCATTCATCAGGATCGACTAATTTTCCCCCAACTTCAAATAATAAAAATAATAATGTGAAAAAGTTATTATAGAATAAAAATTAATTTCATTGATAAATAAATGAATCAACAAAAGACTTTTTATCACGATTCAAATTTTCAAAGTACAAAAAATATTTTTTTCCTTCTTAAAACATTTAGTTCCACTTAAAAAACTATTGTCTTAAGTCAAAAAAAAAAATGTAGTTATCAGGACAAGATAATTTTGATACAATAACGAAAACTCTATAATAAAACAATTTTGTTCTGATTACTAATTTTTTTTCTCAGTGTGGTTGATTAATAAATAAATAAGATCAGGATAGAAATATAAAGAAAAAATGTTTCAAAAATACAAATCGTTTTGAATTTTTAGAAATATTATGTTTTATTCAAGTGAGAAGTGAAATTTTGTATGGTTCTATTGTTTGAAGTGAAATTGTGAATTGTGACACTGAATTCTGAATTGTAGTTTAGGAAATGCACGAAATGGATTTACATAAGAATGTGAGAAGAAAATACAGCTGAAGGCGTCCAACACTTTTCGGAGCTTTTCACTGTGATAATCGGTTGCTTTATGTTTTGTCTTTTCTTCTGGCCTAGTTTTTCATTTCTCCGGAAAAATGTTGTCTTTTTTTATAAAGTGTAAAAGGTGAAATACAGTTTCCTCTCAGCACATCACGTCAAAGTTTAACACATTTATTATTCATGGAAATGAATTAAACTATAATTAATCATTATGAGTAATTACATTAGGTAATTGGTTGGTTTTATATTAATACCGATTATGTTATAGAACGTACAATATTTTTCTTTTAAAATTTTGGTAATGTTCCTAAAAAGTAGTATATAAATATTTAGAATGTATCATAAATAATAATATATGTAAAGTGCTTTGTCTCTTCTCCTGGCCTAGTTTTTCATTTCTTCGGAAAAATGTTGTCTTTTTTATAAAGTGTAAAAAATAAAATATGGTTTTCGTTTTGCGCATCATGTTTAAGTTTACCAAATTTAATTATGAAAATGTATACCTTTTCGATCGAAATAAAAAAAAAAAATTTGTTTTGAAAAATTGTTTTTTTATAATTTCAGCCATTAAAGAATTCATTTTCCAAAATTGGAAACGGTCAAGTTGTAGAGAATCTTTTTCCTAAAAAAATGAACCGTGGTTTATTAGAACCGCATCATTTTTAAAAATTTTGCTCGAAGCGATAAGAAAACTTTTTTTTTTTAAATTTTTTTTTTGTAATAGTTTTTAATTATTTTCTAACACTTTATATAGGTTTCTAAAATTTTGCATTATATTATTATATTTCTTAAATTTTGAAATTTATGAGCATTAGGGTCGATGGATTCATCTTTCTGATACGTTCCGGATGAATTTATCCGATGTTTAATCTTATGGGATAAATTTACCTGGAACTTATCAGAAAATAGATCAAGGGGCCCCTCATATGATAGATGCTAAGAGTTTTCTAAGAGTTTGCTAAGAGATGGCATAACTTGATTATTATTCCATCGTTCCAATATTCCGAACATGCGTTGGAAAGCTACTGTCATTGTGAGTCTTTTTCAGTATATGTCATTCATTTGAAGCGTAAACAACAATAATTATTTTTCATTCAAATATGTCGATCTTTGTGCCTGAAAAAGTGTTTTTGCGGGGAGTTCTTCTTCATTACTTTAATATGAAGAAAACTGCTGCCGAAAGTAATCGTATTTTGGTGGAAGTTTATGGTGAACATGCTCTAGCTGAGAGAACGTGCCAAAAGTGGTTTGCACGATTTAAAAGTAGTGATTTTGGCTTGGAAGATGAAGAACGTCCTAGGCAGTCAAATAAGTTTGAAGATGAAGAACTGGAAGCATTACTCGATGAAGATTGTTGCCAAACACAAGAAGAGCTCGCAGAATCTTTGGGAGTCACTCAAGCAGCCGTTTCAAAACGTTTAAAAGCAGCCGGATACATTCCACATGAACTCAAGCCGAGAGATGTTGAAAGGCGGTTTTGCATGTCCGAAATGCTGCTGGAACGCCACAAAAAGAAGTCATTTTTGCATCGGATTGTTACTGGTGATGAAAAATGGATCCATTACGACAACCCCAAGCGCTAAAAATCATATGTGAAACCCGGCCAACCAGAGAAATCAACAGCAAAGCCGAATATCCATGGCGCGAAGGTAATGCTCTGTATTTGGTGGGATTAGAAGGGTGTGCTATATTATGAGCTGTTGAAACCGGGTGAAACCATCAATGGAGAACGCTACCGAACACAATCAATCCGTTTGAAGAGAGCAATAGCCGAAAAACGCCCTGAATATGCGACCAGACACGAGGCAATAATTTTCCATCATGACAACACTCGGCCCCATGTTGCTATTCCGGTTAAGAACTATTTGGAAAACAGTGGATGGGAAATTTTACCCCACCCGCCTTATAGCCCAGACCTTGCCCCTTCTGACTACCATTTGTTCCGGTCGATGCAGAACACCCTCACTGGAATACGGTTCACATCAGAACAGGGTATCAAAAATTGGCTTGATATATTTTTGGCCGCCAAGTCGGCGCAGTTCTTTTGGGATGGAATCCACAAATAGCTAGAAAGATGGGAAAAAGTCATAGCTTCAGATGGGCAATACTTTGAATAATACTATTGTACATGTTTTTCTTAAATAAACGTTCAAATTTTGAAAAAAAACCGCACGGATTTAGTTATAGATCCAATACAATTTTTATTTTTTGTAAATTTAGTTATTTAGACCAATTTTATAGTTTTACACGTGTCATTCTTTTACATCATTTTTTACCTCAATGTTTATTCGTCACAGGGGCAATATATTTAAGTTTCTTCCTTTGTATTTTTTATAGAAATAAATTCTCACTGATGAGGGCTCCAATCTGAGTCGAAACGATTGAGAATATGAAACTTTGAGTTACATTTTTTCTGGACCCTAAAGCCGACTAAGAACATCAATAATATTTTATATTGAAAATGAAAAATTCCACCAAAATATGTGAGATACAACATAAGCGTTGAATCAAAAAATCGTTTGCTTAAAAAGAGTCTACGAATTTTGTTCCTTTTTGAGATATTCGGAAGAAGATACACTTTTTTAAATAACGTAAATTATTAGAAAGTTACAGAAATGTACCAGGGGTGTTAGTTGAAGTTTGCCGGTTTTTTCAATAAAGAAAACACTTAATTCTCAAGGGAATCTCCAAAATTTTTTATTCAAAGTATTGACCATTGGATTCTACATATTTTGTCCATGTTTCAGGCAAATCATGGATACCATTCCAAAAAAAACTTTTTCTCTTTCAAGGCAAACCATTCGACGAGCCATTTTTCGACTTCTTCAAAATTGTCGAAGCGCTGCTCTGCGAGTGAGTGTCCCATCACCATAAGTTTCTACCAGCAATCGATGAGCTTCAACTGCTTTTTTCTTTTGATGAAATAAGAAAAGCAACGAATGCCGCAAATGCGATTTACTTGGAACGAAACTCGACATATTCACTGAGGTAAACAACTATGATGCTATTATTTTGGCAGAATGTAATTGTGTATTTTTGAAGTTTATTGTCCATAGAAAAATATGACATAGATGCCAAATCATAGAAATGTATACATATCTCTAGCGACATCTATGAGTAAAACCGGCAAATTTCAACTAACATCCCTGGTATACAGAAAATCGAGCGCGAAGCTCGAATGTCATGATGAGAATGTCTTCCTTAAGGCTTATTGAGCCTTAAGGTAGTTTTCATCCACAAAAATTAGACCTGAGGCAAAAATAGATAATTTTGCTTTCAAGAATAACAATATTATTATTGAAGGGCTGTTTTGAAAGAGAAAAGATTATTTTACATGAAAAAAATTTGAAACACAGAAAAATAATCTTATTAATAAATTTTATTTTTGACCCAACGTTTTTTCTTATCGCTTCTTACCAAAGTTTAAAAAATTATGCGATTCTAATAAATCATGAATCATTTTTTCAGAGAAAAGTAACTTCAACGTTTCTGATTTTTAAAAATAAATTCTTTATCGGCTGAAACCAGTAAAAAAACATTTTCCAAAACGAAATTTTTATAAACAAATTGCTGAATTTGATAATAATTTATTCATTTTCAAAAATTGGAAATGGTTAAGTTGTATGGAATCTTTTTCTTGAAAAAGTGATTTGTAATTTATTAAAATCGCATAATTTTTTAAAATTAACTCTCTAAATATGAATCAGTAAAAATCTGATTATCAGTGAAATTTGACTGATTCAAATAGCTAAAAAGAGGTTATTATAAATCAGTCAAATTCCACTGATTGCTTCAGTGAAAATTAACTGATTTAGCAGTGAAAATATTTTTTCCACTGTTTCAATCAGTGATAATCAACTGATTAAACAGTGAAATATATTTTTTCACTTCTGAATCAGTGAAAAGGCAAATCACTGATTCACTCTGTGAAAATTTGACTGATTCAGATTTAGAGAGTAAGTAAATCGAATTTCCTTTTTTATTTGAAATAAAAAAATTTAGTAATTTTGTGAAAATGTAATTAACATCTATAATATTATAAAATTGACTTGAGTTTAAGTATAAAAAAATTACAAGAAATAAACTTATATGTAAGCGAAGAATATAAAATCGAGCGCGAAATCCAAACAGAACGGAGCGCAAAGCGCAACGATTGATTATATCGGAGCGCGCCTTGGGCGCGCAATTAGAATGTGCCCGCTTCGCCGACAGATTTTTCGCCGTATAATTGAATAAAACCAAATCTTTTTCCGAGTCTACAAGAAATTACTGGGGTATGTGGTATATGTAAATCTATCTCGCTATAATGCCGACTAGACAATTTCACGTCCGTGGTGGTTTACCCTTGGTCGAGACCTATTCCATACGAATCTGGATAAAGTCGTACATACACGCGTAAGATTCTCCCTATAATCTAGAATGATTCGCGCAGAAGCACTGAGCTTGGTTCCCTCAGCACTTTGATAGTCAACTCGCTAACCGAATCTCATATTTAGTCGAGCTTCACATCTCGCAGAGTGCGGCTCTCTCACAATTACTTGATACTCGAGACCTCACAGCTGGTCTATTTGGAAACTTCTTAACCACCGGAAGTTATCAGCTTGATATCAAGGACTCATGAAAAAGAAGCAACTTATCAACCTTGACCCATGACCATCTGGCTCCTTCACTTTTACCCATTGATCAATATGCACATCAACAAAATACCAACTGCACTTCAACATTATCTTATCTAAACAGTTCTCCTCTTTTTTCAACTCAACTCTTTCTTATACTTTTCCATTCCGAGCCAATCAGACTGGGACAATTTTCATTTTCATGATAATTTCTCGATCAATATTGATACCAAGATTTCACAAGGATTCATAAGTCTCAAGCTCCTGTATGGTAAAAATTCCAAGGACTTGGAAAAATTTCAATGATTGATAATGAGAGGAAAAATTGAAAATATTTTTTATAGGATATATATTTTCGCTTGAGAGGGTGTGAGATAATTGATTTAGAATCGATACGTGAGGAGAGATTTTTGAATGAAGCTCAAAAGATGATCGGATGCTGGGAAGGATAATAAACATAGACCCAGTAGCACGTGGATTTAATGTCAATGAAAGACGTCGACAATAATTTGAGGTCTTAATCATCTTTTGGGAACAGCTCAATATTCGTTGAGAACTAATATTTATTTTATGGGAATATAAAGTGTTAAGCCAATTGTGATACGAAGGCCAACAGATATTATACCTTATATTTTTGTATTGTAAACATAGTGTTCGGAAGTCTAGGAACTTTAGTGCTGGTCATTAATTAGAAGTTTCTTCAAAGGACTTTTAACCGTAAGTAAGTCATTATAAATGTCATTTTTTTCTCTGTCTGAGAGATTGCAATATATATTTTGATAAGAAAACTTATGCATATCCTAATATTTCCTATAATATTTGGATTCATTGTTTTTTGTTCTTTGAGTCTTAAATTGGCACACTGATTTAAAATTTTGTAATCAAGCATGAAGGATTATCATATTGATCTTCAAATTTAAATCAGTGCAATTTCACTGATTTACCTCCGTGAAAATTCCACTGAAAAACAATGAAATGGTCACTGAGGTTGATCAGTATACATTTTTATCGAATGAGTTTTACTGAACAAGTTTAGTGACTATTTCATTGTTTTTTAGTGAAATTTTGACGAAAATAAAGCAGTTAAATTTCACTGATAAACAATGAAATAGTCACTGAAGTTGATCAATACACATTTTTATCGAATGAGTTTCACTGATCAAGTTTAGTAACTATTTTATTGTTTTTCAGTGAAATTTCACTGATTTATGTTCGTACAAATTTCACTGAAAACCAATGAAATGGTCACTGAAGTTGATTGTTATACATTTTTATCGAATGAGTTTTACTGATCAAGTTTAGTGACTATTTCATTGTTTTTTAGTGAAATTTTGACGAACATAAATCAGTTAAATTTCACTGATAAACAATGAAATGGTCACTGAAGTTGATCAATACACATTTTTATCGAATGAGTTTCACTGATCAAGTTTAGTAACTATTTTATTGTTTTTCAGTGAAATTTCACTGATTTATGTTCGTACAAATTTCACTGAAAACCAATGAAATGGTCACTGAAGTTGATTGTTATACATTTTTATCGAATGAGTTTTACTGATCAAGTTTAGTGACTATTTCATTGTTTTTTAGTGAAATTTTGACGAACATAAATCAGTTAAATTCCACTGATAAACAATGAAATGGTCACTGAAGTTGATCAATACACATTTTTATCGAATGAGTTTCACTGATCAAGTATAGTAACTATTTTATTGTTTTTCAGTGAAATTTCACTGATTTATGTTCGTCAAAATTTCACTGAAAACCAATGAAATGGTCACTGAAGTTGATCGTTATACATTTTTGTCGAATGAGTTTTACTGATCAAGTTTAGTAACTATTTCATTATTTTTCAGTATAATATCACTGATTGTGATTGCAATTTTCACTGAAGTAAAAGAATATATCATTTCTAGTTATTTCGTCAGTGAAAATACTTGCTTTAGAGTGGAAAAGATTCCAAAAATTTGTGAGTTAATTCGATTAAAATTTGATGAAAATCCTTCATTATGTGCTTAAAAATATCTGTCATTTACTCAAAACTTGATTAATGAGAAGATTTTTGTTGATAGGTAGAGTTATCATTTCTCGTTCAGAAATATTAGATTTAAGGAAGAATTAGACGGACAGTCGGCAGAAAAGTTACTTAAAGTAACTACTCTCTCAGTTTTTTAAATTCATTTTTTCCGTTTAACGAGTTTCTCTTAGTGAATGTGTGAAAAATTGTATCTTAAATAAAATGAGTTATCAAAAGTTTGAATCGGATAAAAATTATAGATTTTTTATAGGTGAAAATACACGAAGAAAAAAATCTGTTAGATTACTGTATCCACAAGTTAAAATAGTGAGAGCTAAAATATATTGAAATTCAACAGATATTTCAGTAGAATTAACCGATTTTTGGAAAAAATAGATTTGTCGATAAATATCAGAGAAATGCCTGTTAAATTTATGAAATAAGGAATTTTATTTAAAATCTTAATACTGAAATATCTGTTAAATTCACAGAAATGTAATGCTGTAGCTATTTTCACTAAAGGACTTAGTGAATGTAACAGATTTTTCTCCGTCTATTTCCGCCTATAAAAAATATTTAATTTTTATCTGATTCAAACTTTTGATAACTCATTTTATTCGAGATAGAATTTTACACACTTTCACTAAGAAAAACTCGATAAAAGAAAATTATAATCGATAAAAACCAAGGAAATAACTTTGACTATCTTTTTTTCCATCTGTCCGTCCAATTTTTCCCGAGATAGGATCTGATGATAAAATAATGAATGATTTTGTTTTTCAAACATTTCTCGACAGGAAATTATTGTTTACTAAGTGAAAATATTTTTCAATAAAAAATAATCTTTTGTATTTGATTAAATGAGGCTATAGTTATAAAAAAGAATTGAGATTTAAATAAACTTATTTTTAAGCAGAGAAAAAATAATTTGACAAGATAAAATAATCAAAAAGTAAGTAAAGGAATTGAGGGAAAATTTATTAAGTCATTTTGAAGCTTTTCACCCTTATTTGAGATTTATATGCAGATAAATTTGGCATCCATAAATTCTATAAGTCATCCTACTAGGAAGTGAAATGAAATGTATAAAATTCGTTTGAATAACCAAATAAACTAAAAATACATTTTCATCTTTTTTCAATGTTTTAGGTTGTAAAAATTATTATGCTACTTCATTTTACATTTATGATATGGCGTTATGACCTTCAATAAAACTAATTGAATTTCCCCATGCTATGTTCCTAATCGATTTCCAATACAATCTCGGAATGCTCTCTAGCGTTTTCAGCAGTTTTCAGCACTTCCAAAAAAAGATAGAACAAAACATTTCATTTTAAACGTTTCTGGTCCAACGCTAAAGTGGAACGCTGGAATGTGTGAAGATTTTCTGTCCATCATTATTTCACTATTTTTAAAACACAAAAGATGAAATTTTTCACGAGAAAAGAAAAGTATTGTTCTCTATTCTTCCTTGAGAGTTGAAACTACTTAAAAATCAAAAAATCCTTTTTAATTGCATTCCAAAGATGAACAATTTTAGTTTTGTTTAATTAGTCTCAAGCAATTCTATTGAAATTTCAATGGTAATTTTAAATATTTATTGAAACACTTTTTTTATGAATGAATATTATTTTGTGGAAATAAGTAAAATCAAATGAATGGGAGAAGTGTTTGAGTCAATGATAACGAGTGATAAGAATGTGGGTCATTATTCTATTGTCTTTATTTTTGTAGTTTTTACTCTAATTACCTAGACACAATTCCACATTTATCTCACATTTCTTACTGTTTTTGTTTTGTTTTTTTGTTATGTTTTTGTAAAAAAATCACTAATTTAATTTTAGACATTTAAATCTTAGCATTTTGTGTTTTCATAACTGTTATTTAATTAATTGTAAATGAAAATAATTAAGTGAGATGGGAATCAAATTATTGTTTTATTATTTATTAAAGCTTTGAAACCAATGTTATCAAAAGTAAAAAGTAAATTGAGAAGCAAGTCTAATATAGGAAATTAATTTTTGCTAAATATAGTTAATAAAGAAAATACAAATTTGTTTCGGAATTTTTTAAACAAATCTAACTATAATTACTGGAAAAGGCTAATTTAAAAATAATTTTCTGAATTTTTTCTGAAATTTAGTTGGATCAAAAATTTTTGATGGTTTAACCCTAGAATTTTGTTGCTGTATGGACAACAAAATATTTAGCAGACCCAAAAAAATTTTTCGGTTGATTTTACCAAACATTTTTCTGGATGGATAATTTTTTTTATCTAACAAAAGTAAATTTATTCGGTAAATGCAACCAATTTTTTTTGTAAGATCAACAAAATCATTCAACCGAAGAATTTTTTCAAATTGACCAACTAAAATTTTGTTCTAGGTCTTCTTATGGAATATTTTTCAAAATATTCCCCTAAAATCACTGAATGTGTAAAAAACTGTAAAAAAACTCTATGTGTTATTCAATTTTCTAATGTTTGGGGAATTCCCTAAATAGTAAATCACTAGACGTTTTCAGAAACTCCTTAAAATATTTGCGAAAACACACTGAACAAAATTATGTCATATTTTCTAACAAATTGAAGGAAAATTTTCCGAAATTCTTCCCAGTGTAATATCTTCTCATATGAATGATGAGAATGTAAAAATATAATTGAAAAAACAGTAAAAGAAGGAAAGCTTGATGAGATTTAAGTCTCTTCTTTCATGGAATATAAAAAAGTTATCCTGAGGTAGACAAGGTCTAATTAGAACAGTTCTAAAGTAGTTGAAACTCGTAACTTTGATGACACTTGTACCTTTATGTTCTTCATAACTTTTTCTATTATTATACAAGTAAAATATGTTTCTGGCCAAGTTCAAGCACTTTAGTATCCACATAAATAGGTTCGAAAATGCAATATAATCAAAATGGATACATGTTTTTTAAAATAAACATATATATGAAAAATAGAATCGTAATAGAAATTTAGGAGCAATAATTTCTTGTCAATATCACATATGTCATATAAATTTCGTCATTAATTATTATTTTAATTATTTAGATCAATGTTTTTCTGTTCAATTTACTTATTTAATTCGCAGTCATAATTTTTTTAGGAATTCTAGTCATTTTTATAGAAGAAGTTCGTTCGAAAATGGCGAAATCTGCATCAGATTATGTTAAGGCTATCGAAGGAGGTATTCCACCAACACAGGTAATTTTCTTTATCATTTTTGTTGAATCAACAAAAATATTTTGTTGGTTTTGTTTTTGTCTCAGCAAAATATTTTGTTGATACATGTTTTTCTGGGACAAGAACAAACATTTTTTAGCAAGAATTTTTTTCTCAGTGCTTGAATTTTTTAATTATAATTATTATAACAAAATTATATTGTCAAAAATATGTTAATAAAGATTAAGAACCTTGAAATTGATCTTATTATTTACCAGTTCAATAGAATATATTAACCTTATAGCGACTCTCTTAAGGGGATCCGCCATCTTTAATTAGTATATTATTGATTTTTTTGACATTTTCCAAAAATGTTATGTTTTGTCCACCGTACACCGAGTTAGCCTTGTCGGCATCTTTTTGCGTGCGGAAACTTGATTTCCCGCACACTTAAAATTTTACCGCACTATTGCAGAAAAATTAACTTTTGTTTGAAAGTTAGTTTCCTAGAAATAGTGCGGTAAAATTTTAAGTGTGCGGGAAATCAAGTTTCCGCACGCAAAACGACATCGACTCGGCTAACTGTCGATTCACACCAAACAAAAAATATCGTTCGCACTTGATACGAAATATACTATTTTGTCCGCCGGACACTTAAAATTTTCCCGCACTAGTTCAGAAAAATCAAGTTTCCGCACGCAAAACGACACCGAAAAGGCCAACTTTGTTTTGAAAACTTTTGTTTGAGAGTTAATTTTCTAGCAATAGTGCGGTAAAATTTTAAGTGCGAGAAAAATCAATTTTCCGCTCGCAAAACGACATCGTCTCAACTAACTTTCGGTATACAGCGATCAAAAAATATCGTTCGCACTTGATACGAAATATACTATTTTTATTCTCTATACTTTACTGAGCATGAGTGTACATTTTTAGGGCAATCTGATTTTTTTTCTTGGAAAAATGAATCAAATTAAAAATTACTAGGATTAAAGAATAACATATTTTTAGCGAAAATTAACTTTGTACACAATAGTTAATTTATTTAATAATATTTCTGAATTATATGGAAAATAGTATATAACAGGTATCCCTATAAAAACACAATATATATATATATATATATATTGCCTTTATGATATACATATATGATTCAGTAAAAAGGCTTCACTACAAGACTTTATTTTAAACTTCGTTTTCCGCAAGTTGTGATTTTCCGTGATTGCTGCAAGATATGTTTGAATAAAATCTAAAGTATTAGACATAGGCCTTTGATATGTTTACCATTCATTCTTTGTTATATTATCAATATTTTGGGCATGGAAAGCACGCTAGCTAAAAAAATAACTACAAAATTTAAAAAAATATATTTTTTGATATTTTTACATTACAAGGAACAAAGTAAAAAAAGAATCATGACAATTGGTTAAAAAACAAAAAAGTTGTTCAAAGTCTAAAAATGTCAAAAAAATGCCCAAAAAACTCAAAATTTTTAGTTTTAAAATACATAAAGATGCTGGAATTTTAAAAAAGCGCCAAATACTTTCTAAATAAAGTGAACAAAGATAAAAAACATTATATGGAAGGTCTAAACTCAAAAAATAAAAATATTAAAGGTGGCAGATCCCTTTAATTCCAATTAGTAATTTTTTTACTAATTTCAATCATTGATTGCATTTTAGCCACGTAATGATTTAATTTTCACCGGTTTTTTTAGTGAATTTCGACAGATAATTCAGTTTAATAGTAAAAATACTTAACTGATTGTAATTAGTAGAAATAACTGATTTAAATTGAAGGCTAAACAAAAATTGTTTATTGCAATGGGATTTGAAGTCGAAAATAATTAAGATATCTATTAAAGTTGATTTTAATTTTTCTTTGATTAATTTTTTTGTTATAGGAGATAGAAACAAAAATCTATAAACGAAGATGGCTGATTTTGGCAATTTTCGTCTTGTATAGTGCCAGCAATGCAATGCAATGGATTCAGTACAGTATTATCACAAGTCAAGTATCGATGTACTACGATGTTTCCACTTTTGCAATCGATATGACGAGCATGGTTTACATGATTACGTACATCCCTTTCATTTTCCCAGCCAGTTATCTTCTAGATAAGTTTGTAAGACACTTTTATTATCCTATTTATCAGTTACGAAATGTTCTTTGAATTACAGTCATTTTCTATACTCTTGAAATTTGAATCAGTGAAAAATAACCACTTTATGAAATCAGCAAGTATTTTCACTGGTAAACAGTAAAATTTAATAGGCTTAAGCAGCTAGAAATGAATCACTGAATAAAATCAGTCAGAAATTTCACTGATTTGAAATTAGAGAGTTGTTTCAAGTATATCTATTTTTGTTTATTGTTATATTATCAAATTTTGAAATGGTTTTAATTTTTACCAAAATTTTTGAGTTTTAAGGGAATACAAATTTATGTTTCAAATAAATTTTATTTGTAGCAAAAAAGAAGTTGATCTAATAAAAAACATGATGAATTTTATAGATGTCGGTATGTTTTCTCTAAATCTGAATTATTAAACAGTTAGTCACTAATTCAATTTAGTGAAAATTCATATTAATTACTACTCTTTAAATCAGAATCAGTCACAGTTTTACTGATTGAATCAGTGATTACCTTTTCACTGATTCATCAGCAGAAAAAATATTTTTCACTGTCAAATCAGTTAATTTTCACTGAAGTAATCAATGGAAAAATATTTTTACTCTTAATTCAATTAATTTTTACTGAACTAATCAGTGAAATTTGACTGATTTGCAGTAACCTCTTTTTAGCTATTTGAATCAGGCAAATTTCACTGATTATCAGTATATATTGATTGATTCAGATTTAAAGACTAGTAATTTGTTTACTAATTAGTTTTCAAGAAGCTTATAACTAGCAATGGAAATAGTCGACAATGATTAATAATTACTAAAAAATGTAGTTAAAGTAATTTAGTCGCTTACTTTTAATTTATTCAGATTTATGAAATTTGACCGACATTTTGTAAATATAACAGAATTATCAGTAAATTTAGGAAAATGTCTGTTGAAACATAATAAGAAATTTTCTTTAAAATGTCAATTTAAGAGATGATTTTGTAATATTTACTGATAAGTTTGATATTTAATGAGTAAATTGTACTGGATTAGCTGTGCAATTTTACATAATTAGGTATGCTGTCACTAATTTAACATATAAACTTTGTAAATTCAACAGATAGTTCCTCTCCATGTGTTATGTAAATGTTATGCATAATTCTTTTACGTTGTTTTATTAAAATTAGATTATTTATTGATCGAGAGAGACAAAACTTGTATCTATTTATGTGAATGATTGTTCCTCTTCATATGAACTTATTTTTTGAAAAGCTGAATTATGACAGCCAGACAATTTGATAACTGATCTCTTTCAACTGTAGCTTAAAGATGCTAAACACCTGTTTCATACAAAAGCAATATAGCAATTTTCCTTGATCTTTGAAATTTGTATTGTATTCAAATTGGAGTTGAAATTGCAAATGAGAATTGAAAATTCAACGAAATTCATTATTCTAAGTAAAATTTATTAATATATAATTAATTAATTATACTCGAGATTCCCTACAACGAGAAGCTCGAGCATCGGAGACCTCTCTGTAACGAGCGCGAGAGGGATCCCCTCCATATCCTACTTGTTGCTATGCGCTGTTATGCGCATTATATTGTGGCGTGCGCTTTCTCTACACGTGTTTGGCAGAAGTTTTCCACGTTCTTCAAACTCAATAAGCCTTCAGTTTTCTTGTCGCGCCAGACCTTTATTTATGGCCAATCGCAATAAAACTGAATCCGCTTATTTCAAGAAAACGCACGTTCGTACCCGGACAAAATTACCCTCGGTCCCAGCTACTTTCTCTTTGAGAAATCGTGGGAAGGGACTTACCCTTTCCCCCGCGATTTTCCTTTTTGGGAGCTTTTTGGCTGGGGGGATTTTCGTCACTCTCGCTGGAACTTGCACCGTGGTCGAATCTCGCCTCTCGAGAAGACTGGCTAACTGCCTTCGGCGGGGTCGACGCGACCTAAGCTTACTCCTTTTGTAATTATGTTCAATTCTAATTTAATTAAATAAATAATTATCTAGTGGACGTTAAGGTTTATTTCATTCACCCATTCACGGACTTCAATATAATGCGCGCAGTCAGTCTGTCAGTGAGGCTATGTGAATAATTTATTTACATAGTTAAAAGCGTATAAAAAAGATTTCTGTGAGTATTGAACATGGAATTATCTTATTTGACGGTATGTACTCAAAATACTAAAAATTTGTGATTAATTCATTAATTTGTGATAAAAGCCATCAAACTCATTGATTACTGTTTCAAATTCGATCGCGCTTCATTCCGTAGTAGTGGGGGAAGAGGGGTTGATCGTCTGCTCGTTATAGGGAGGCGTGACGCGCTCGTAAAAGGGAGGCCTCGTTACAGCGAATCTCGTTATAGAGAATCTCGAGTGTAATTTTAAATTACTCAGAAAAATATTTGTTTCGATCAACAAAATTTTTGTTATCATAAGGACAAGAAAATTAAGCCCCTGGAAAGCAGAACGTCCCAGTGCTCCCAGATCGTGGATGGAATTTATTACCCCCTCCACTCTACCAGTTAATTTAAAAAAAAACAATTTTTCAAATATAATTTGGGGAAATTTTTTAAGTATATTACTTTTTCAAGTTGTTCTTTAATTATATTTGAAAGTTTGCCCAAATTATACTTAAAAATTGCTTTTTTTCTATTAAATGTCAAAATGGAGGGGGTGAATTCCATCTACGATCTGGGAGCACTGGAACGTCTTGAGCGCGTGGACTGGCATTTCCTAGTAGGCAAGAGAGGGGATACGCGTTGCTATGCACCGCGTTTAATCCAACACAAAATTTTTAAATCGCGATTACTCCGGTAATTATTGTTATATCGAATTGATTCTTGTGGGAAAATTTTTGTTAATCTTTGCCGATCCTCTCGAATATAATCTCATTTTTGATTTCCCTGAAATTCAATAACCATAAACAGTGCACAAACTTCACACAACTTTGAGCTCAAAAATTTCGAATTCCCCTAAACAAACCATTTCTATCAATTGTGTGTACATTCAATTATAACATATCACAAATTCAGCATGATTGAATAAGATTTGTAAGAATGATGAGCATAAATATTCTAACGTTCGATCGTGATCGCGCAGATTGCGCACTATTGGCGAACGCGCGCAATGTTGCGATTGACTTTTAAGTGAAAAAAATATTTTTCAGGGTTTTTTATTAAAAAATGTTTCTTAGTCTTTTTTTACATGTACCGCAATAATTTAAAATAGGACCTGAATCCGTATTTTCTTATATTAGTCTGAAGCATACACTACCGGACAGAATTGTAGGACCACCTGTTTTTCGATGATTGCTTAATTTATCTTAATTTCAATTCTGTGAGTGATGGAATTTGCACTCTTAATAATGTGAAAGCCATCAAAATTATCTTTAAAATTAGTCTGTAATGAAGTCGTTTCGTTAAATTTTGAAGAAGTTATTGCAAAAAAGTCCAAATTTCAATGTTTTTTAAAATTTTAAATAACTTTCGAAACAATCAACATTTTTTTATGTGCTTAGGCTCATTTTAAAGCTAAGATTCTAAAGAATCGCAGTAAATTATTATTATAAATCTATAGTTTTTTTCTTGCATAATGCAAAGAGTTGAAATTGTAACAAAAAAGTAGGGAAATTTCGAAAACATTTCATCTGTGGGTAAATCATAATAAAGATCATATGAATATATATTTTAAGAGAGTTTGATAAAAAATTTATGATTATATGTTTTATATATCTTATATAAATGTTTTTCTCAGCAAAAGCAATATTGGAATTTTTCAAACTTTTTTATTTGAACTTTGACCTTGAGCAGTATGTAAGAAAAAAATTACACATCAATTCCAAGAATTTTGTTTGATTTTGTAGAAATTTAGCTTTAAAATTAGTCCATGAACATTAAAAAATGTTGATTATTTCGAAAGTTATTTAAAATTTAATAAAGCATTGAAATTTTGACTTTTTTTGTAATAACTTCTTCACAAATTAACAAAACGAATTCATGCTGGCCTCATTTTATGAAGGATTTTGATGGCTTTGAATTTAATTAAGAGAACAAATTTTTTCACTCACATAATTCAAATTAGGATAATTTAAGCAATTATCGAAAAACAGGTGGTCTCACAATTCTGACCGGTACTGTAGTTTCTGAAGTCCCAATAGTCATTTGTTCGACAGCGTTGAAACAAATGAAAATTTGCGGAATGCTGCCCATTTTATAACAATCAGGCGACAAATTCAATCGCAACGTTGCGCGCGTTCGCCAGTAGTGCGCGATCACGATCGAACGTTAGAATATTTATGCTCATCATTCTTACAAATCTTATCCAATTACGCTAAATTTGTGATATGTTATAATTTAATGTACACACAATTGATAGAAATTGTTTGTTCAGGGGAATTCGCAACTTCATAGCGAAATTTTTTAGCTCAAAGTTGTGTGAAGTTTGTGCACTGTTTGGTTATTGAATTTCAGGGAAATCAAAAATGAGATTATATTTGTTAGGATCGGCAAAGATTAACAAAAATTTTCACGCAAGAATCAACTCCATATGACAATAATTACGGGAGTAATCGGGATATAAAAATTTTGTGTCGGATTAAACGCAGTGCATAGCAACGCGTATCCCCTCTCTTGCCTAATAGGAAATGCCAGTCCGCGCGCATAGGACGTTCTGCTTTCCAGTGGCTCAATTATTTCCTTGACTCAAACAAATTCTTTGGTTGTAAAAATTTAGTTTTTCTGATCAAATATTTTAGTTATTTTTGGTAAATGTCAAGTATGTATTAGATTAAATCAAAAATGCTGCTAAGTCAATAAAATCCTTTTTAATTCAACAAAACAATTTTGTTCTCCAAACAAAAGTTTCTTCTGAGTTTCAAAGTGACATGTTGGATAACATGTCTATTTAGTATATTGACCCTAGAAACTGACCCTATGCCAAAATAACGAGAAATGAACAAAAATTTCTTCTGAGTGTTGCTATAAATAAAATCTTTAATATTATAATAGAATGATAGAGTTTTTTAATTACTTTATAATACTCAGAGAATAATTTGATTCAATCAACAAAATTTTTGTTGCTATTGGGACAAAAAAATTAATTCCTTGACTCAAATAATTTCTTTATTTAGAAAAATTTAGTTGGAATGCTTAAATATTTTAGTTACTTTTAATAAATAGCAAGTATTTATAACATTGAAACAAAAAATGTTGTTATGTCGATAAAATACTTTTTAAATTCAACAAAATAATTTTGTTCTACGAACAAAAGTTTTTTCTGAGCGTTGCTATAAATAAAATCTTTAATATTATAATAGAATGATAGTTTTTTAATTACTTTATAATACTCAGAGAATGATTTGATTCAATCAACAAAATTGTTGTTGCTATTGGGACAAACTAATTATTTCCTTGACTCAAATAATTTCTTTATTTAGAAAAATTTAGTTGGAATACTTAAATAATTTAGTTACTTTTAATAAATAGCAAGTATTTATTATATTGAAACAAAAAATGTTGTTATGTCGATAAAATACTTTTTAAATTCAACAAAACAATTTTGTTTAACAAACAAATTTTTTTCTGAGTGTTGCCATAAATAATATCTTTAATATTATAATAGAATGATAGAGTTTTTTAACTAATTTAAAATACTCAGAGACAGATTTGATTAATCAACAAAATTTTTGTTGCTATAGGGACAAAAAAATTATGTCCTTGACTCAAATAAATTCATTGGTTACACTGAGAAAACAGTTTTGTCAAATCAACAAAAATATTTGGTTAGTATTTAGCTAACAAAATTTTTTTGTTGTGCCAACAAAACATTTTGCTATATCAAACAAATTTTGTTGATTAAACAAAATGTTTTGTTGGGACAACAAAATATTTTGTCAGGATAACAAAAAAAGTTTTGTTGGATAAATTTTTTCTCAGTGTAGCGAAATTTGGTTGTTCCAACCAAATATTTTAGTTACTTTCAATAAATAGCAAGTATTTATTATATTGAAACAAAACAGTTTGCTAAGTCAATAAAATACTTTTCAAATTCAACCAAACAATTTTGTTCAACGAACAAATTTTTTTTCTGAGTGTTGCTATAAATGAAATCTTAAATATGATAATAAAATGATATAATTTCAGGGTCTTCGATATGCAGCAATTCTTGGAGCAATTGGTACAACAGCAGGTTCTTGGATAAAAGTTTTTAGTGTTTCCCCAGATCGATTTTGGGTGACTTTTCTTGGCCATTCACTGGTGGCTGTAAGTCAAACGTTTATTCTTTCGGTACCAGCTCGACTCGCAGCTGTTTGGTTTGGTCCAGATCAAGTCAGCAGTGCTTGCAGTATCGGAGTCTTTGGAAATCAAGTAAGATTTCCTTTTTTCATTATCCCCGGTTTCTCATTTCATTAGCATTTGATTAATAAATTATTCAATCCTACTTTGAGTTTAATTCACCGCGTTATTGGAAAATATGAGAAATGTCTTTTCGTAAAAACCAATAATTTATGGACTTTTCTATTTTTATTCTTATAATAAAACATGATTTCAGACAGTTAAAGTTATGTTAATTTTTTCCGAATTTCCAAAAAATGATATTTATTATTTTGATGCAAAAAACAGTAACTTTTAAATTTAGACCATGAAAAAAAATTGTGTAACCAACTTTTGTTGACTCAACAAAATATTTTACTGAGTGAATAAATTGTCTGGTTAAAATAATCTAAATTTTGGTGATTCAACAAAATTTTTTGTTTCGGCAACAAGAAAATTTGGGTGCACATTTTTTTTTCTTGGTATAAATGTGTAGTTTTTTTCCGACAGTCAAAATGCTGTATTATTTACTCTCTAAATCTGAATCAGTCAAATTTTCACTGATTGAATCAGTGATTTACCTTTTCACTGAATCACCAGTGGAAAAAATATTTCTCACTGTCAAATCAGTCAATTTTCACTGAAATAATCAGTGAAATTTGACTGATTTACAGTAACCTCTTTTTAGCTATTTGAATCAGTCAAATTTCACTGATAATCAGTAGATTTTGACTGATAATCAGTAGATTTTGACTGATTCAAATTTAGAGAGTATGCACATACATTTAAACTTGCCTTATTATTCAATCTCAAACAGAATTCCGTATTTTTAATGCTCTTATCTGTTTACCTAATAGTCACTGAATGTTACGTTTTATATCATGGCCATTTTTTCATTTATTTATTGTTATTCACGAGAATTTTTCCAATTTTTGTAACTGATATACTATTTTGATTTTATTCCTCTCGGAAATGAAATAAATTTTAAATAGAAATTGCAATTATTATTGATAGGCTATTTTCGAATAAAAAAATTACGATTAGATGGGAAAATATTGAGAGTTTAGTACCCACGTTTAATTTTAGAGACATGGGGTCCGACCCTCGATTTTGTGATACCTATGTTGGTTCATACGTATAATCGACGATAAGTGATTCAATTTTACCAAAGTGCATTTTGTGTGATTACTTCCCTGATGATGATTACTCTTCACAATCACGAATTCACTTAACTCGTCTATTACCAATCAAATTATTTCAATTATTCAATGATCATACTTTAATAAATCTGAAACAATTTTTCAAAATTTCAATTAAGGTTCTTTATTGCAATTACCTTTTATATTTATATCGAAAAAAATTGTGCAATTAAATTTTATTACTTTCACAACAATTTTTTTATTAAAATAAGCAAAATTTTGTTGGAACAACAAAATTTAATTTATTAAATACCAACAAAATAGTTTTGTTAATTTGGTAAAACCGTTTCCTCAGGGTATTTTTTAATTGATATAATTATTCATTTGGTAGATTTTATGTCGAATAAAATAATTGACTTTTATATTTGCACAATAAAAATGTCGCAACCGAATTTTATTGTTGTCCCATCAATTTTTTTTTTAAATAACCAATATTTTGTATAAATAACATAATTTTTTTGAAACAGCAAAAAAATTTGATTTTACAAATACCAAGAAAACAGTCTTGTTAATTTGGCAAACCCGTTTTCTCAGTGTATTTTTTAATTGATATAATTAATTCATTTTATTTATTTAATGTCGAATACAATTTTTCACTGACAATAAACAACAAATAAATATTATTCGTAATTTCCACAGCAGTTAAACTGAAAATTTATAATTACCATTTTTACACTGATGCTAGTATTGGAGACAAATTTAAAAATTATTGCCAAGGAATATTATTATATTTTGATTTATGAACATTGAAACGTAATTTACTGTCTGGAGAATTGCATGACTTATTGACAAATTAACCATTTGATTTTCAAAGTTAAAAAACAACAGCACTTTGTTCGAGTCGAGGTTTAATAAATTTTAAAAGAGTGGAATAAAAATGATGTGTTAAAGATAAGAGGTATTGAGATAGAGAATTGAAATACAAGTGCACTTAGCAGCACTATAAATAATGCTTTCAGCAAAACTATAGAGCAAATAGAGGAAGAAGTAAGTTCATACTAATGGGACTTATAATGAGATATCCTGTCATGAAGTAAATAATATTACATAACACTTTTGAGGGGTGTCACTATAACAATCATGTGCTTTACGCAAGCAAGATTATTCCTCACTTGTCACACGTTCTTCACCTTCAAGTGTGAATATATCTATTAGTATTCATTATGCTAAGCAGTCAAATTATTAACACAGTCACATCCTACTGAAAATTTTATTTTCGTTTGGTAGTCAAATCACTTTAAAAATTATTATAAGGTCAATAACAAGTAATTACCAGAAAAGAATAACAAATAGTATGACTTATTACATTCTTATCAGGCCCTGAACAAATTTCCATTGAATCAAACAAATTTTTCGTATTTTTTTTTTAAATTCCAGCACTTTTATGTATTTTTAAACTAAAAATGTTGAGTTGTTTGGGCATTTTTCGGCTTTGAATAACTTTTTTGATTTTTAATTAACTGTCATGATTCTTTTATTAGTTCGTTCTTTACAATGTGTAGCAACTTTTCAAGTATGGAAAATGAGGTAACATAACTGAAAAAAAGAAAAAAAGATACTGGCGTTGAAATGTATTTTTTTTTAAAAAGAGAACACAAAAACCCAAAAAAATACGAAAAAACACTTTTCAACACAAAAATCCGAAAAAAAACACAAAAGAACACACACTCACTAACAGGGGTAGGAGGATAATTGGTAGAGATTTATGAGCACTATCAGAAACCAATATTGCAGTTTTTGATTTTTACGAAAACACTAAAAATGCTCTTATTTCAACAATTTTTGTAGGATGTGGCTCGTTAACAAACTTATCCTTACTTTTTCGGCTCTAATAAAGTATGACAAAACTCAATTCAATCTGATAATTCTATCAAGATTTATCGTGCCTACGACTTACTTTTACAGATTTTCGTAAAAACCCTTTTTTCTGACTCATCAGGGGTCTCAAAACCTAAAGATTTGATGAAAATTTCGAAAGTTCGAAAATTCTCATGATGAGAATGTAAAAAGTTACCTTACATGAACGAATTAATGTATAAGTTAGTCACGTGATCCGATTGATCCTTGGCCTTGAGGTACTTGTCGTGCCTAAAATCAAGTATCTTGGAAAAAAAATTTTTCCATTATTTAAGACCAAAATAATATTATCAGTCGTATCTCATGAAAGAAAAAACATTTTTTATGAGAAAAATTTTAAACATTGTTCATAAAAAATACTGTTTTTTTCAATAAGACACGACTAATAATATTATTTCGATTCTCAAAATCATAGAAAAACTTTTTTTCCAGATACCTGATTTTTGGCAATCGGACAGATCATTATCTGATTATAATCGGAAAAAAGTTAGTATCTCAAGTATTTTGTAGTGAAACTGCACGCAGAAACATTTTATATCAATTTTTACTATAGTATTTTTCAATTTAGGGAAAATCGTATCACTTTGAGAATTTTTGTTAGTAAAAATACTAAACTTTATAATAATGATATGAAACTTTAGTATAAACTATAGTAAAATTTGCTATGAACTATGCTTAAGTTTCATATCATTATTATAAAGTTTAGAATTTTTACTAACAAAAATTCTCAAAGTGATACGATTTTCCCTAAATTGAAAAATACTATAGTAAAAATTGATATAAAAAGTTTCTCCGTGTGTAGAAAATTTTATCTCTGATAAAATGAGCCTTGAAAAGTTCCACACAGATAACAATTATAGACTTTTTATAGTCACGATCGGTAGACAAATTTTAGTTGTTTTTAGCTGTTTTTGGATGAGGCACAGAGAAAAAGTCTGTTGCATTTACTGAATCCATGAGTTAAAATAGCGACAGCATTAAATTTCTGTAAATTTAACAGTTGTTTCACTTCAATTCACCGCTTTTTTATAACCATAACAGATTTGTCGATAAACATTACAAAAATACCTGTTGAATTAAAATTTAAAAGAAAATTCCTTAATCCGTAAATTTAACCGGCATTTCTGTAATATTTATTGAAAAATCTATTGTTTTCCAAAAAAGCAGCTAGTTGTACTAAAATATTTGTAAAATTCATAAAAATGTTATGCTCTCATTATTTTAACTGAATATGTACTGAATTGAAATTTTTCAGGAATATTTTCTTGTCAAGAATTGAGAACAGTTTAATTATACACGTGATCTCTAATCCCTTTATCAAGACGATAAAAAGATACGATATATGGAGAATGGAACGCAATTTCTTGAATATGGATAAAAAAGTGTATTCTGACATTGAAATTACGATGTTGAACAAAATGAATGTATTTCTAGCTTTCATTATTTAAGAATTATTGCATTTTTTGACAGTTACGATTTCGTCTAGTCGTGATTGAGAAGAGGATGTAATCCAGGTTTAATAGATGATTAGGTTCAGTAGCATCAGAGCTATAAATTTATCTCAAGCGGAGAGCATATCAGAAAATTGATGCTGGAGTGTCAGGAAGTAATTTAAATTCTAGTCCTTTAAAAATTTAAAATAAAGCTAAAAATTGATACCGTTAAATTGAAAATAACGTTAAATTGAAAAATAAAATATTAATAAATAATTAAAAATTGATCCAATATTTTCAAAATTTCCACAAACTCTAAACTGTTTTTAATATTCCTGCCGGAAATAAAAGTATTCAAACGGATTCAAAAGGATAGAGATGTATCCTTTTTAATTATCACTTTGTATTCTTCTCAATTACTGTTCATCCGTTAATACTTTTTGAAATCCTCACCTGCTTAAATACTCTCTAATGCGTAAAGTGAACTCAATCCGCCTCTATCCGTGTCAATTTAAATTTATTGGATTAATTTCCAGCCTTCTATATCCCCGAAATGCTTTTGTAACTATCCGTGTTATGAATTATCCGATAATTATCATTATCTGAATCCAGCTTTAGTATCTTTATTTTATCCGTTTCAATTTGCCTTAAGTAAAAATTTGCTTTTAAATTTTATATTTGATGCAGATCTAATTATTTTTAATATCAATTATTTTACACATTCATAATATTGTAAACTTGTCCGCTGCTAATGTAACTAGCAGATAAATAATAATAGATACGGATTGAAAACAACGGATTGTTAAAGAATGGATTAAAAGGGATAGACAATTATTGAGATCGATACATTTTCTATCAGTATGAATTAACCGAAAAAATCAAAGTATTTGGCGAACGGTTGGGGATATAAATACGGATTGAAAAGGAAAGGCGATATATTTGTAGAAATTGAAATAAAGAGTAGAATAAATTTTCTATTCTTGATAGGTGACCAAAATATTATACTATCTCGCGGATAGGTGAGTTTAGGAATACGAATTGAAAACTATAGATTTAAACGGATAGGCAATACTCTCTGAATCTGAATTAGTAAATAGTCGCTGATTCTTAGTAACTTTATCCGATTCAAATTTGGAGAGTAGATTTTTAGACAAAGGCTTATAAAAGGAGAGACAATAGACATAGATAGAATTTCTATCCATCGTAACTGATAGGAAAGATCCATTCCACTGGAAATATTAAGATAGAAACGGAAAAAACAGTTTATAATATAAAATTGAAAAACGGATGATAACTGATGGATTGAAACAAAAAAGCGTATAAACGGATAGAAATCTTTAAAATAAAATAGAAAGTAATTAGAAAGAATATATATGTAGGATAAGATAATGATTCACGAGGATGTATCTACAGCTTGCTTATATACTCTCTGAATCTGAATCAGTCGAATTTTCACTGATTGAATCAGTAATTTGCTTTTTCACTGATTCATCAGTGCAAAAATATTTTTCACTGATTGAATCAATGAAAAAAATATTTTTCACTGTTAAATCAGTTGATTTTCACTGAAGTAATCAGTGAAATTTGACTGATTTACAGTAACCTCTTTTTAGCTATTTGAACCAGTCAAATTTCACTGATAATCAGTAGATTTTGACTGATTCAGATTTAGAGAGTACACGGATAAGGCAATATACAAAAAAACCAGTAAAACACATATATTTAAATAAATGACGGATTTAATAGGATAAAAATTCAATCCTTTTATTCCCAGCATAGATTTTTAACCCTTTTGGAACGGATAGTCTAAATATAGAGTAGGATTTTCCTTTCTCTTATTTTAAAAACCATCTCCACATTTTTAAAAAATTTGTCACATAGAAGTTTTTGGAATCGCTGAACTCTAATATAAATTTCAAATCTTGATATTTTTAATCAAGATTTCAATACGATACAATTAACTTGTAGAAATTCTTCCAAATGAATATCGCTTGCTTTATTTTTCTCAAGAATTGTGATCTAATTCACGAAAAAGTCAGTTTTGGCTTCTTTTCAAAATTCTCGCATCTTTATGTATTTTTAAACTAAAATTTTTGAGCTTTTTGGGCATTTTTTTGACATTTTTTGAATTTGAAAAACTTTTTTGTTTTTTAACCAATTTTTAAGATTTTTTTCCTTACAATGTGTAACAATTTTTTGTATATCTAAAGCACTCGAGCTAAAAAACTAACTACACATTTTTTTTATATTTTGGGTTATTTTTATTTATTTATTTATTTATTTTATTTGTAATTTTTTTCTGTCTTGTTACCTTACTTTGTATATCCAAAAAATGTCTACACATTGTAAGGAACAAAATTTAAAAAAAATCATGACAATTTGTTTAAAACAAAAACGTTATTTAAGGTCAAAAATGTCAGAAAAATGTCCAGAAAACTCACAATTTTTAGTTTAAAAATACACAAAAGTGCTGGAATTTTTAAAAACTCTCAAAACCTTCCTAAATAAAGGTACTAAATATTTAAAAAATTAAAAGGAAAGTTTAAACTCAAAAAATAAATTTTTTTTACTAAATTAACTGTAAAGACGTTTCTTGTCTTCTATCAAAATTCTCAAATTTCTCAAATTTTTTATGTCTAATTCCTGATAAGAAAGCCCCCCTTTCGGAGAGTTAATAAAAATTTTAAAAATATCAAGTTGCAAATACCTAAGTACAAATTTTATAATTAATGTAAATTTTTATTTTTATTTAGCTGGGAGTTGCAATAGGATTTTTGTTTCCACCAATGTTAGTGCCAGACAGTAAGGACAAAGCAATTATTGCACAAGGATTGCAACTTATGTTTTACATAGTTGCAGCTTTTACTTCGAGCATTTTGGTCCTTATTCTGTTGTGTAAGTATTATACAAATTGTTGTGTTCTCTTATAATAATTCATGTTTCTAAAATGACTGATAAATTGCAAGTTTTGGATTTAAAGATTTTTTTATCTGTTTCATTCCGCCCGATTCCAAATTCTGTTTCCGAATCAATTCCCGTCAAAGAGAATTCAAAGAAATCCTATCCGTGTCAATTTGACTCAATCCGAAGTCAGAAACCGTCAAAATTTTTTTTGAAAATCATAATTTAAAAATCTTAAAAATTATGAAAGATACGCAAAAACTGCCAAAGTTTTGTGGGGTTTCCTAAAATCATTAATTCCGTCAATTTTTTTTTTTTAATTGAACTTATTTTAAAAATTCTAAATTTTTCATAGTTTATAAAAGATACGCGTCAACTGATGAAATTTTGGAAGTTTCTTAACGAGGATTGATTTGGTTGGAACTTCAAGAAATAACCGGGATGAGGCAGTTTGAAAAATGTTTTCGCATTTATTCGGTTCGAACTTCGCGGAATGCATGGATTGAAACGATTTGGACAATTTTTTTGGATTGATTCGGTTTGAAATTCTCTGAAATTCCGGATTGAGATGAATTGAAAAGTCTCTTCGGATGGAGTTTTGATTGATTCGGTTTGGTCTTGGTAGGAATGTGCATTTTTAACAGTGTAGAAAATTTGTTCCGATTTATCCGGTTTGAAATTCGCGGAATTCATGGATTGAAACGACTTGGAAATTTGTTTGGATTGATTCGGTTTGAACTACTCAGAAATTGACGGATTTAGTAATTTTTCGGATTGATTCGGTTTAAACTTTTCGAAAATGCCGGATTGAGATGAATTGAAAAGTTTCTTCGGATGGGGTTTTGATTGATTCGGTTTGGTCTTCGTAGGAATGTGCAATTTTAACAGTGTAGAAAATTTGTTCGGATTTATCCGGTTTGAAATTCGCGGAATCCATGGATTGAAACGATTTGGAAATTTTTTTGGATTGATTCGGTTTGAACTACTCAGAGATTGACGGATTGAATAATTTTTCGGATTGATTCGGTTTAAACTTTTTTGAAATTCCGGATTAAGATGGATTGAAGAGCTGCTTTGGATGGGGTTTTGATTGGTTCGGTTTGATCTTCGTCGGATCGCGAGGATTGATTCGGTTGAAACTTCTCTGGAATGCATGGATTAATATGGATTGAAAAGTTGGTTCAGGTTTGATATACTGTGAAATGGTCGGATTAAGAGGGTTTAAAAAATTTGTTCGGATTGATTTGGTTTGAACCTCTCGGGATTCCGGATTAAGATGGATTAAAATGAATTTATACGGTTTGGAAAATTTATCTTGATTAATTCGGTTTGAACTTTTCTTAAATGCCGGATTCGGTTTAGAATTCGCGGAATGCATTGATTGAAATAGTTTTGAATTTTTTTTGATGATTCGGTTTGAATTACTTTGAAATGGACGGATTGAATCATTTTTAAAAATTATTTCGTACTAATTTGGTTGGAACTTCTCTGGGATGCCGGATTGACATGGATTGAAAAGTTGGTTTTGGTGGGGTTAGGATTAATTCGGTTTGATCTATTTTGAAATGGATGTTTTGAGAAAGTTAAAAAAATTTGCTCGCATTAATTTGGTTTCAATTACTTTAAAATGGTCGGATTGATATGGATTAAAAAGTTGCTTTAAATCGCGTTTTAATTTATTCGGTTTGAGCTTTGCGGAATGCATGGATTGAAATGATTTAAACAATTTTTTTTAGATTGTTTCAGTTTTAATTACTTGAAATACCCGTGATAAGACCGTTTGAAAGTTTTTTTCGGATTTATTCAGTTTAGAATTCGCGGAATGCATGGATTAAAACAGTTTGGAGATTTTTCTATGATTTATTCGATTGGAATTACTCTAAAATAGACGGATGAAATCGTTTTAAAAAAAATTTTTGGACTGATTCGGTTGGAATTTCTCTGGAATGCATGCATTGAAAAAATGGTTCAGGTGGAGTTGGGATTAATTCGGATTGATCTATTTTGAAATGGACGGATTGCAACGGTTAAAGAAATGTTGTCTGATTGATTCGGTTTGAACCTCTCGAAATTCATGTATTGAGAAGGATTAAACTGGATTTAGACGGTTTGGAAATTTTGTTTGGACTGGTTTGATTTGAACTTCATGAAATACCCTAGATTTGGTGGTTTTAAAAATTTGTTCTGACTGATTCGGTTTGAACTTCTCTAGAATTCATGGATTGAGACGACTTGCAAAAATTGTTCGTATTGAATCGGTTTGAACTTTTATGGAACGCACGCATTAACGTGGATTGAAAAGTTTGTTCAGATCAAGTTCGTATTGATTTGGTTGGAACTTCTCGAAATAACCGGGATGAGGTAGTTTGAAAAATGTTTTCGCATTTATTCGGTTCGAACTTCGCGGAATGCATGGATTGAAACGATTTGGAAATTTTTTTTGGATTTATTCGGTTTAAAATTTTCAAAAATTCCGGGTTGATATGAATTAAAAAGTTTCTTCGGATTGGGTTTTGAATGATTCGGTTTGATCTTCGTAGGAATGTGCATTTTTAACAGTGTAGAAAATTAGTTCGGATTTATCTGGTTTGAAATTCGCAGAATCCATGGATTGAAACGATTTGGAAATTTGCTTGGATTGATTCGGTTTGAACTAATACTCAGAAATTGACGGATTGAATGATTTTTTTCGGATTGATTCGGTTTGACATTTTCTGAAATTCCGGATTGGGATCGATTAAAATGTTGCTTTGGATGGGGTTTTGATTGATTCGGTTTGATCTTCGTAGGAATGTGCATATTGATTCGGTTGGAACTTTTCTGGAATGCATGGATTAAAAAGTTGGTTCAGATGGGATTAGGATTAATACGCTTCGATCGATTTTGAAATGGACGGATTGAGACGATTTGAACTACTCAGGAATGACCGGATTGAATAATTTGTTCTGATTTATTCCGTTTGATTTCATCAAAATACCCGGGATGAAGTGCTTTGAAAAATTTGTTCGGATTTCTTCGGTTTAGAATTCACTGAATGCATGGATTGAAACGGATTTTACGGTTTTACATAGATTGAAAATTGGGTTGGGTGGGATTAAAATTAATTTGGTTTGATCTATTCTGAAATGGACAGATTGAGACCATTTAAATAATTTATTCGGGTTGATTCGTTTTGAACTTTTCTAGAATGGACGGATTGACATGGATTGAAAAGTTGGTTCAGGTGGAGTTAGGATTAATTCGGATTGATCTATTCTGAAATGGACGTATTGAGACGCTTTAAAAAAAATTTCGGACTTATTTGGTTTGAACATCTCTGAAATATCGGATTGAAATGGATTTGAAAGTTGGTTTGGATGGGTTTAGGATTAATTCGGTTTAATCTATTCTGAAATGGACGTATTGAGACGCTTTAAAAAAATGTTCGGACTGATTCGGTTTGAACTTCTCTAGAATACACGGATTGAGACGACTTGCAAAAATTGTTCAGATTGAATCGGTTTGAACTTCTCTGGAATGGACGGATTGACATGGATTGAAAAGCTGGTTTAGATCGATTTCGGATTACTTCCCGAAATACCCGGGATGAGGCAGTTTGAAAAATGTATTCAGATTTATTCGGTTTGAACTTCCTGAAATTCACGGATTGAGACGGTTTGAAAAATTCTTTCGGATGGGGTCGATTTGAACTTCTCTAAAATGCACGGATTTAGGGTGAATGAAAAAAAATTGGAATTAAATCCGATCCGAAACTTGTACCGCGGTTGAATTTCAAATTTTCAAAAGTCATACTCTTGAATTGTTACTAATTTCAATGTTAAACAAAATCTTTTAGTATTTAAGTATTAATGACCTTAAATTTTTAGTTTTTAAGGCTGAACCACCCTTGCCTCCGAGTCCAGCCCAAGCTGTTCAACGAGAGGCAGAAGACGCCGAAAGCTTCTTCGAATCCGTCAAAAGACTCGCAACTAATATCGGTTATCTTTTACTTCTTCTAAGCTATGCAATTAACGTTGGCATTTTTTATGCAATCAGCACTCTCCTCAGTCAAATTCTTGAAAAGCATTTCGAAGTAAGTATCTTATATAAATTTTACTAGTTACGAGTTTAAATTTCAATATCTAATTAGGCATTTTCGCTTTCAGAAACAGCTAACTTCACTTCATGCAACACTGGTGGTATTACTCACATTAAAAATTTATGGGAAGGAATATTATTTTTCAATTTCTGAAAGAAAGAAGCATCAATCGAAAAAATGTTATTGGTAAAAATATGTTTTATTACTCTCTAAAACTTAATCAGTTAGAATCCTTAATAATTCCAGTCAGTGACTGACTTCTTGCTTTACAACCAGTCATTTTCAATTGAAAATCAGTTACTTCCGACTGGTTGAAAAGCAAGAAGTCAGTCGCAGATTAAAATAATTAATAGTTCTAACTGATTCTGATTTAAAAAGTATCCAAAAGAAACCAAACTAAATAATAAATTTGACTAGTTTTGAGTGATTTTTCTATTTTTATTATTTTCTTTTTTTTTAAATGATATAACGTATATTCATTTTGGTAGTTGCGCCACGAAAATTAGGCCTCAGGAAAAAATACACCATTTTTTTTTCAAGAATTGCAATAGTATTATTGAAGGTATCATTTAAAAGAGAAAAAATGCTTTTCCATGAAAAAAATTTGTAACAGAAAAATAATTTATTTAACAAATTTTATTTTTGCTTGAATTTTTTTTCTTATTGCTTCTTACTAAATTTAAAAAAATTATGCAATATTAATAAATCACGGATCATTTTTTCAAGGAAAAGATTCTTTACAACTTGACCCTTTACAATTTTTAAAAATGAATTAATTATTATCGAATACAGTAATTTGTTTGGAGTAATTGTTTTTTAATGGTGTAAGTCATTATAGAATTTATTTTCAAAAATTGAAAAGGGTCAAGTTGTAGAGAATCTTTTCCATGAAAATAATTTGAAATAGAGAAATAAATTATTTAACAAATTTTATTTTTCTTGAACTTTTTTTCTTATTGCTTTATACTAAATTTTAAAAATTGATACGATTCTAGTAAATCACGGATCATTTTCCCAAGGAAAACAACCAATAACTTGACCTTTTCCAATTTTTGAAAATAAATTCTTTAATGACTGACACCGTTAAAAAACAATTTCTCAAAACAAATTACTGTATTCGATAATAATTGATTCATTTCAAAAAATTGGAAACGGTCAAGTTGTAGATAATCTTTTTCTTGAAAAAATTATCCGTAATTTATTAGAATTTCGTAATTTTTAAAACTTTTCTAAAAAGCGTTAAGAAAAAAAGTTCTGGCAAAAATAAAATTTATTACATATATTATTTTTCTATCAAATTTTTTCCATGGAAAAAAATCTTTTCTCTTTCAAATGATCCCTTCAACAATAATATTGATATTCTTGAAAGCAAAATTATCTATTTTGGCCTGAGACCTAAATTTTGTTGCCCAACTACCTTGATAATATTTTTTAAATAAATGCTTCTTTTTGCAGAAAATTGAAAATAAGGTTCTTTCTCATACATTTTTAATGGTAGCTATACCACCAGTCTTCCACGATATAAAGTTAGCTCTTTATGGAAGTGGAATTGCCTAATTGTTTTAAACCTTAAATTTATACGAAGAAAAAAAAGTATAAAAAATTTGATATAATTCTAGGATTCAAGCTTGGATGCAGGAAGAATCGGATTGACTATAGTATGTGCAGGAATGCTAGGATCTGTTATGTGTGGAGTAATTTTAGACAAAACCCACAAATTTAAGTAAGTTTGAATTTTCAAGATAATTAATTAAAAATTGTCCATTTAATTTGCCGATTAGTTTACTTTTGTTTCTATGATTGGCTGGCTTTGATTTAAGTTATTTTGAGTATTAAGGCTTTAAAATTACGATAGTCTTGAGTTTAATCCGTTCGCTGAGTCGCTCTATACTATTTATAAAACGTGCTAATTCTGATAACTTCCACAGGGAAACGACTCTTGGTGTCTACCTGTTTTCACTAGTAGGCATGGTCATCTTTACATTCACCTTAGACTGTGGAAAAATTTATGTGGTCTATATTACTGCTGGATTGCTCGGGTAAGTTAGAAAAAAATCTTTATCTTAATAATTTTTCCCAAATCCCCTCCGGATACTAAAAATAATGAAAGCATTTTTCATTTTCTAATAAAAACTATTTTCCAGATTTTTCATGACTGGTTACTTGCCAGTGGGTTTCGAATTTGCTGCAGAGTTAACATATCCAGAACCAGAAGGAACTTCAGCAGGTTTGCTAAATGCAATGACCCAGGTATTTGGAATTGCATTTACCTCACTCTCTGGATATTTGATTAATCAATGGGGTGATTTCTGGGCAAATATAAGTCTCTGCGTCACTCTCGCCTTGGGAACTTTCCTCACTATGATTATTCCCAACGATCTCAGAAGACAAAATGCGAAATTCTAATCGTAAGAATAGCAAAGTGGAAAAGCAAACGCTTCCTTGTTACTGGAATATGTAACGCAAATACGAAATTCGAGACAATAGCACGCAAGTGCAAATACTTGCCACATGTGCCAATTTTTTAGAAGAGAGAAAAGAGGAGAGAGAAATATTCATCGCAGAAAACGATGTTTTGGAAAATTTAGTTAGTTCGAGGGAGAAAATCTACGATTGAAAGATTCTCTTGAAAGGGGAATAAATTCTTATTGTCAAAAAATTATTTGTCATGAGAGAACAACAAACACGACAATAATACATTACGAACGTATTTAAAAATGCAAAGCATTTTGAGAAAATGAATTTTGAGTCTAAATACTCATTTATAAAAATATTGGAAACTATCGTAGTTTCTTAATCGTGATAAGGATGTATTTTGAATCCATTTGAAAGCTTCTGTCCTTTACTACAGGATCAATTGTAAAACCAATGAAATATGTTATATAATCATGAAATGATAGATGATAAAGCAAAATATTATGGTAGAAATTTACTTTTTTAATGCTGTTTCAATAGTCCAGAAATAGTTGCTTCATCGTACAAAAGGATCCAATTATACTTCCTTGACTATGTGTACCATCTATTTAAGAATAATTGCATTTTGAAAACGTGTTTAAATAACTAGTTAGGTGTTTTTAAATTCTATAATTCCATTTTGTATAGAAGAAATTTTATCCAGATGTGTTTAGTCTAATTTTGTTTAATATATTTTAGTCTGAAAGAGACTCTGAGACCTAAGAATACTTGAAAAGTGTACTGCTGTCAGTAAGACTAAGAAATATTTTTTACAATTTTAACCATATGTGATATATTCTGACGATTCATAGTTCCTTGATGCACGTATTATCAACGTTGCATATTTTAGGAGCCCATATCAGTTTTATTTTTCCAGAGGAAAGGAACCAAGGAAATAAAAAGCCTAATTATAAAGATCTGCTCTTCATGTCCTTGATTCGATTTTTAGAGTCACAGGAGATAAGAACATAAGTACAAGATTAGGTAGCAAAATTTCTATTAGCAGAAAGAAACTCTGTAAATATGTATATTTTATATTCTCCTGATGCAGTTTATTATTCGATAAGATTTTAATCCATTGTATATTTTGGAATGCATAGATTAGTACAGATTGTGTATATTCAAAAAAATATAAATGTTGGATAGAAATCCGATTTAGAATAATTTTAGGATAAAAAAAAAATGTTTGTTGAAGACTCGTATTATGCGGAACAATTTGTTCAATCGAGAATCCCGCTAGTAAAATTATTGAATTCCGCGTGGTTGATTCGCCAAATTGATCGAAATTGAATTAATCAAAAGAATGAGTCATATCTACGTAAGAATATTTTCATTTGCTATTGTGCAATTTCTCCGTTTTGGAGAAAATGGATATATTTACCAAAAAAAATTAATTAAATTCAAGTCGATTACGTATTTTGAAAAATCAATCAGTGATTTTATTCGAATTGTATTTGTCTGTAACTTATGGGATTCTCGAGAATGTTGTCATATCAATATTTTCAGTAGGCTAATTTATAGGTCATTGAGCGATGTTGACGTTGATTTAATTATACGACGTACCTGCGCGATAGCCGTGATAAATTGTAAATTAGTCGAATAAGTTATAATTTACTAGCAGTAATTAGTTTTAGTGTAGCCTTATAAATCTTGCAGAAAACTGTGAGTTTTCTCGACCATGTCGAATATTTCTATTTTCTTTTTCTTAAACTTCATAAATATTTTTCGGAATAATTCTTGGAAAAATTTAGAGACATTGTTTTACAGCAAATTTAGAATTGTCTCTGACCATTTTATTGATATTAAGAAGATGCTTTCGTGTTTTGACTCCAAATGTGTATAGTTGATGTTTATAAATGTTATATTTTAAGCAGAGTATAAAAATGTGTAGATAGAGAAAATAAATGTAAAAATATATCTGATAGGATGACTCAAAAATTAGTATTTTGTAAAATTTATGAAAATTGAATAAGGATAAATTCCTTTAAATTATTTATGAATTGAAGATATAAAAGAAATGATTGAAAGTCGAATAACAGTCTTGAATAGTCTTTAAAAATACTAAAAAGTAATTTTGCAAGTCATCTTTATGAGAATGTATTTATTTTTTACAAAATTATGATTAGTCCTTGCAGATTTGTAATTATAGAAATTCTACTGCGAAAATACTGTTATGCATTCCTCATTGTTGAAGTATTTTTGAAATTTAAGGGAGTGAAAAGAAAGTTTTAGAATAAGAATTAAATGAAAAATATTTAGGACCGATTCCATTTCGATACGAGAAATGAGTTGTTTTTCATTATAAAAGGATACTTATTTTTTTCTTTTGGCCAAAAAATTGAAATGTGAGTTTTAAATCTTATTTTTTATGTAAAAATATTTTAACTCACCGAGTGCTGAAACTGATGTGAATGAAGAGAACAGAGTAATGATCTATTTGAAAAAAAACAATTCACCTTTAATAGAAAAATTTAATTCGCAACTTAGAAAAATTGAAAATATAAAAAAAATTAAAGTATAATCGCAAAGATTGCAAACTATAAAAATTTCAATTTCAGAACCGTTCCCGCTGCAATCTTAGGAGAAACTAAATTCTTCCACTCGAAATTGAAAAGGAGTAAAATTTACCCAAATAAAACTGACCTTCAGTTCCAGGAACCTTTTGCATTGAGGGAATGTCCCATAATAACGAAAGAAATTTTATTATTGTTGTTGACTAACCTGAAGAAATTTTACCTTTTTTCCCCAAATATCATCATAATTATTTTTATTCACATTCATTGCTAATCTGAAATAGATTTATTGGTAATTAGTATATTAAGTCAATAAAATTAATGTGAATTGAGATTTTGGCCAGAATAAGAAAATAAGTGTCTTTTTACTTTGTTTACTGTTTTATTATGAAAGAAATTTATTTCAATTAGTTTTTTATTTCACGAAATTTTAAGGGATTTGAAATTAAATCGAACAACGAACATCTAAAGTCTCGTAAGGTACATTATTTAATATAATAAGTTTTATTTTATAGTTTTATTAAAAAGGCTGAATTTAAAATAAAGAAATATCCCCAGACGCCAAATATCTACCAAAATATAAAAATGATCTAATAAAGCAATTATAGTTGTTTTAAAGATGATAAAATATATTTTGTATTAAGATTTTTTAAAAGATCTAACTATTTACAAATTCCATATCAGATTGTCATATCAAGAATACTATTCATCATATCACAAATAAATTCGACGTATTTTGTTAACGTTTCATTTCTTCTTGAAGACATAATTGTTAAATTGCGAAATGAATAATTTTCAAGAGTGATGAAATTGTAATATTGAAGGCTTATATCGTACTTTGTGAAAATTGAGAAAGTCTAATTGGTTTGTTGCGTTGTATGAAGAGAAAAGTTCTCAGTGATAAAATATTACAGAAATTGAAATTCAATTCAATTTATAGAGATTCTTCTTCCTCAGAAATCTCGTTAAATAATATCTTCGAGGTCATGTTATTAAATGTTATGACGTTGAAAGTAGTGTAAATATTTTTAGATAGTACAGATTGTTGTTACATCTTGAATGCTTGTTAAAATAAATGCAAATTTTATTTGATCTACGTTTCAAATATTTATAAATCCAAAGCCTTTTCTGATCAAGTTGGAAATTATACCACATGTTATTAATGCGAATTAAATGAATCAGAAATAAGTCCTTTTTTATAAATACCTAATTCAACATGTTCACTTTTAATTTTATGTTAACAGAATGTACATAGTATCAGATCTAGTTTAGATATCATTTTAGGATCTGAAATTATAGTATCAACGAAATAGAGTAACTTCTCAACAAAACCACTGAATGGCAGACAAACGAGTCATATAATATACAAAGTACAAATAGTAATCTTAATATACAAAGTCAAATAAACGATACGAGAATAGAAATTAAAACTTTCACTGAAGTTGAGTCAAAAAAATTAAATATCACTAAATCACCTCCAGTGAGTTTTTGTGATTTTGCACTAGCACCATTTTCTGATATCACTGCACAATTTATCAGTTGAGAAAAATTCGCAGTCGCTCTAAAATCGAGTCTCTTGAAATATAATTAGCACGATTTTATCCTGCTTAATTTGTTTCATTAAAACGACAAACTATATCATTTAAATCTCGAGTCTGTTCATTGAAACTTAGACTCATGTCAGTTAATTAAAACCTTCAGTCAGTTTTAAAAAGTTTAGACACTATTTGTCCTTCAATTAAAATTAGAAAATTTTTTTATTTTAGCTACGATCTGGAGAGAGTGCTAGGATGATAAAGAGTTGTATCAGCTCCCCATTCATAAGGATTTTCATGCGGACCTATCGTGACAACTGTTCCTGGTCCTATTGATGTATGGGATGTTGCACTTATAATTCCTGGTCCAGAGGAAATGTAACTCAGAGTTGGTTTAGGTTGATCCCTCAGACGTGCATGTTTAACTTGTTTTTTGTATCTGAAAAAATATATAATCTCAAATAAGTTTGAATCCTAGAAACGAAAAGAACCTATTATATTGTTTAAAATAATCAACTTACTTTGAATGCATGCAACATAAAGTACAACTGGAAAAAATAGCAGCAATTCCAACTAGAAGAGCAATTGCAAGAACCCACATCTGAGTCGCAGAAGCATCGGCTTTTGCAACACTATTGGCACAATTTTGAACCCTCTCCACATGATACATGCTATAAACTTTCTTAAGATCCTCATTTTTCGGATCTGTTAGTAAAGATTTCATCTCATTAAGGTCATAAACCTCTTTTCCTACCATTTGGAAACATGAGCTAGTTGAAGAAAAATCCAATGAATTGTCATCCTTCGAATAAAATTGGGTATCATAAACATTCACACTGATTGGAAGGGCCAAGGCTTGTTGAACAGCTTGCTCGAATTTTTCCAGTTTCTTCCTTACTTCAGCTGGAGGTTTCGAGAAGACAAATTTCAACATATCTCTATCTCTAAGTAAAAATATCCTCAGAGTTATATTTGTTTGTCTTGCAGGATCTATGGAATTATTGGCAGTCACCGGAAATTCCATGTAGCCATCAGAGAAAGTTGCAAGAGATCCAGTGGTTCTAAGTTCTCCAGTTTCGGAATTTAAGGATAGATGTGAAGGAATTTGCTTTCGAGACATTGTTGTATCTACAAGAGAGATGAAAGAAACATTTCCCATGATATAATTAATTGAAAGTGCATCAGAGTCCGGGTCATGAGCCTCTAATGTAATCAAACTCGTATCAATTGGTACGTTTAATCGAACTCCTAGGGTCACATTCTCTTTCTTGAACTGAGGTTTATTATCATCTATATCCAAAACCTTGATCAGAATCTGCCTTTCAGATGGATCCTGACGATTGTAGGGCTTCAGAGCTTGAAGTGCCTCTGACTTCTTTGGAGAATACTTAAAACACTTTATAGCGAGCAGATGCTTATCATTCATCTCTCGGTCCAACCTTTTAGCTGATTTGATCACAGCAGAATTGTTTTCCAGACGCTCTATTGTGAAAAGTCCTGCTTCATTTCCATAAATTATTGCATAATCAATCATGCCATTTTCTCCAATGTCTTCATCAATAGCTTCGATAATGCCAACTTTAGAACCCACTGGTAATTCCTCTTCTATATTCAACTCTATGGGAGGACTGTAGAGACTTCTTTTGAAGTGAGGCTTGTGATCATCAATATCAATTATATTGACTTGAAGAACTCGAGTTGCTTGCTGAGGAGGGTTTCCTAAATCTTGAGCAACCAGAATCAAAGTGTATGAGTCCTTAGATTCTCTATCTAGAAGTTTTCTAGTGGTGATCAAACCAGTTTCGCTGTTTATTTTAAAAGCACTTGAATCGCTACCAAAGTTTCCATCTTCCAAAAATTTAAAGGTTATCCTACCGTTCGGTAGGTTTGGATCATCTGGATCAGAAGCTACAACTTGGAAAACTGGGCTTCCAATTGTGGAATTTTCAGCTATGAAGGCGACTTCTTCGAGGGTGGGTCTAATGAAAAGAGGAACTCCATCATTACTGACGACATCTCCAATGTATAACGTCAGGAGGACATCTGAATACATCACTGGATCACCACTATCTTGGGCTCTTATTCTCATAATGTAAGGTTCAGTCCTTCCTTTTCCTGTCAATTCTTTGGCTGAAGAAATTTCACCTGTGGTGTGGTTTATTTTCAGAAGAGCTAGAAAGAAGGATAATATTTCGGTTTTTAAAATTATCAGATATTAGAAAGGAATTAAAGTTTCGAAAAAGTTTGTTGACTACCATTTGCTTCTCCCTCATCGATTATCTCAAAGTGAACATTTCCACCTGGTCCTTCATCAGGATCAACAGCTGTGATGTTCACAATGCTGACTCCTGGGGCAGCATTTTCTGGAATGACGGCTGTGTAAGATTCTTGAGAAAAACTAGGTGCGTTATCATTGACATCCAGGATATCAACTGTCACTAAAGCCCTGGCAGTTTTCTGTTCTATTCCTCCTTCAGGCATATCTGATGCAATTACGTAGAAACGAAGAACTGATTGTCTCTCTCTATCAAGAGTGGTATTCTGGGCGATCTATAATGAAATTATATGACTAGCGATTACTTTATATAATTCAATCAGTTTCAAAAAAATGAAAGTTCAGCCCTACCTGAATATTGCCGTTGACAGGATTAATTTCAAACATATTAGCATTTTCTCCAGTGAGTGCATATCTAACTTCTCCATATCCTCTCTTCTTTTCCTGTTCTGTATTCGAACTATCCATATCAGTGGCTCTGACATTCAAAATAATTTTCGAAGGTTTGGTTGATTCAAGAATGGCAATTTTATAATCTTTATGAGTAAATATAGGGCTGTTGTCGTTGATGTCTTGAACTTCAATGATTACATTGGCTTCAGACATGTGGCGTGTGATTTCATAATCTCTTGCTAGAGCTCTAACTTTAAATTTAATAAACTGAAACAACAAAATATTTTTGTATTTGAAATTCTAGATTGTTATTGATTTTGTATAAAAATCTCTGTATAATTGAAAAAATACCTTTTGATTAAGAGACTCATAATCAAGTCTCTTACTTAAAACGACGTTTCCACTTTGCACCCCAACATTAACGAATCTTTCATCATCTTCCTCCCTAATTAGTTCAAACCTCTGGACAGGATATCCAGTCATTGGTTCCTTTGCTGATAGCATTAATAATGTTGTACCTAAGGGTTGTTCTTCAGGAATGGTAATCCGAATCATAGGATTATTTGGTGACCAACCAGGATTTGTGAAAGTTGGATTGTCATCACTGTAAGCTTGTATGTAGATGGTGACCTCCACTTGAGCAACTTGTTTGTCTTTGTTCTGCATCGCGTTCAAGTCCTTTGCTTGAACTGTCAAGATTACAACTGCAGCTACTTGATAGTCCAATGGTCGGTTTACTGTTATCATTCCAGTTGTGGAGTTAATTCGAAAAGCTGTTTTGTAATCATAGGGTGCAGTACTCTTGAGAGCGACCCCAGTTTTGTCCACAGCATTGATTGGCTCAATCAGAGAATATTCTATATTCGCATCTGAGTCTGGATCGGAGGCTGTTACTTTTATAACTGAATCACCTGAAATTTACATTTCTTTTATTAATAAAGATTCAAGATATGTTGCCCTTACAGTTCTAGGATATTTTTACCTATGGCTGCTCTTTCAGAGACATATACAAGATAAGTAGAATTTTTAAAAGTCGGTGGTTTGTTGTTAACATCGATGATGCTAACGGTGACTGTTGTGCTTGCAGTTTCCCTAACAGGAGTTCCTGAGTCGATGGCATAAACAATGACTTCGTACTTATCACCACCAGTTTCCAAATCCAATCTAGCATCTGGAGAAACAGTTATGATGCCGGAGCTAAAATAAAGTATTTTATGTTAAAAAGTTAACAAGCAATTTGATCATATTGTTGAATCTTTATTCAAAGTTTTGAGTACCTGGAATTGATGACGAAATTGTCTTTGGCTCCAGAAGCAATTTGATACTGCAATAAGCTATCTCTTCCATCTGGATCATTTGCTATGACTCTAATGACTTCTGTTCCGGGTGAAGCGTTCTCCAGAAGCCTGGCTCTATAACTATTTGGTCCTGGGGTACCAGCTTTATAATTTCCTCGGAAAATTGGTTTCTGATTTCCAGGTACACCCACTCGAATGAAGATTTTGGTTTCCGAATACAAAGGTGGATTCCCAGCATCAGTTCCACGAATTGTAAGTTCATAGATTCCTCGTTCAGTGTCTCCTGATCGAGCTGGTCTTTGCATTGTAAGTTCTCCTGTTTCTGGGTTCATCTAAAATTTAATACATTAGTTTGATTGTTATTAAAATATATTTGAAATAGACTAAAATTGTTTATAATTGAATATTAATTAAACCTTGAAAACATTTTCAGTCATACTATTGTGATGACTGATCGAATAAATGATTTTTCCATTGCCATGCGTAGGACCATCGACATCAGTGGCTCTAACAAACATCTGTGGATCAAAACTGGTTGCTCCTTCTCTCACAGTCCTGGAATATTCTTCTTGTTCAAAAACTGGCTCATTGTCATTCACATCTTGTAATTCGATAAGAATATTCACGGTTGAAACTCTTCCTCCTCCATCCTTAGCTTCCATTGTCAAAGAGTAAGACTTTTGAGTTTCATAGTCCAGAGATTTTGCCACTGAAACTCCACCTTCTTTCGGATCTGTTCTGAACTTGTCTGCTCCAAATCCTCGAAGGTTGTAGGTCAATTCACCAAAGGATCCACTGTCTCGATCTGTTGCAAAAACATCTGCAAAATAAGTTCCTGGTTCTGCATCTTCTGGAACTGAGAGTTTGTAGAGTGACTGCGAAAATTGTGGACTGTGGTCATTTGCATCTAAGAGTTTAATGTGAACTCTGGATGTTGCAACCTGAAAATAAAAGTAATAATGAAGTTGTAATATTTCCCAGTGAGTGTCTACTGACTTTATTTAACTTTTTGATAATTAAAGCCAACCACTTTTCCTGCTACTGAGGCAGTAACTTCAAATTCGAAGTTTCGCATTGCAGGATCAGGGACATCGTAATCTAAAACATTTTTATCCCTGGCTCTTATTACAACTGGAACTCTTCCTTGAGCTTCTTCAGGACTTACTACAAAAGCATTACTGACTCCTGGATAATTAGGGACGTCTTGCAAAGCCAAAGTGTATTTTGCATTGTCACCCACATCCCCATCGCTTACGACCATGTTGAGTCCTGAAAATAATTTAAGGGTTTGCCATCTTTAGAAAAAAATAATAGTTTATTTGAAGAATACTTAGAATTTCTGATTTTAAACAGTTTTTACCAGGAAGAGGTGTGTCCATTCCTATATCTTCAGAGATCCTGAGACTGAAGTGATCTTTATTAAAAGTCGGTGTCAAGTCATCCACATCTGTTACAACAATTGTTACAACTGAAGTGGCTGAGTCAGCTGGAATTTCATTGTTGATGAGTTCTGTGGCCTTGACATGGAAAGTATAAATCCCACCATTTTGCAAAATATTAGGATCTTCTCGATCCAAGGATTTATTCGTGGTGATCAATCTTCCGATTGTTATATCTCCCTTTCGAGATACTTCTAACTGGAAGTGTCCAAAATCCTCATTTTCTAGGCTTAGAAGGAGAGGTCTTGGTTCTCCAGTGTCACCATCTCTGGCTTTAACAGTTAATATTGTATGACCTTCTGGAGTATTTTCAGGGACAGCTGCACTGTATGGTGCATTTAGAAATGTTGGTGGCTGATCCTGTGTGCATCAAAATGTATAAATAAGAATAAAGCTTAATATTGAAACCAATAAGTAAACATAAAGAGTGTTGGATATAATTATAGTATCAAATCACCTGTATGTCTAGAACATCAACAGCAACTGTGGCCCTGGCTTGTAACCTTTTAAAAGGATCACTGGCTCCATCGACAGCAACTAGATTAATCAGATAAGAGTTTCTTCTCTCGTAATCCAATTGTTTTGATAGGGTAATTTGTACATCGTACTTTCCTTCTGCCAACTTTTAAGAAAATATATATTTTAAAAGAGATAGTAAAGGATTGACTAGATTGAATGAAAAAATAAAATTTTTTGAAAGGCTTTTTTTGATTCAAACAAAATGATTTATTTGAATTAAGTAAAATTTGTTTAATTCAAATGAAATATCTTTGGGCTAAATAAATATTTGTATAGATAAAATAAATTTGTCTTCAAAACAAACAAATAATTGCATTCGTATATGTTCAAAGATATATTGGGTTATCTAAAAAGTATTTTCCGATTTTTTATTAATGCTTGAATGAAATTTTTCTTTATTGAAAATCGATTTTATATAAGTACATATGTGCCATTATTATCTTTGACCTTTTGCCATTTTTGGGGTAGTTTCATAATTCCATCGGTATAGAACTTCTGTGGTTTAGTGGCGAAAAACTTGGCGACATGGTTTTCGGCTGCTCTTTGTTGGCCAATTTTTCTCCATCAAGGAAGTTTTGCAAAGACTGAAACAAATGATAGTCAGACGGTGCAAGATTCGGGCTATACGGTGGGTGCATCAAAACTTCCCAACCAAGTTCAGTCAATTTTTCGCGAGTCATCAAACATGTGTGTGGCCTGGCGTTATCGTGATGGAACACAACGCCCTTTCTATTGACCAATTCCAGACGCTTCTTTTGAATTGCTTCATGTAATCTGGTCAATTGTTGACAGTAAAGTACCGAATCGACCGTTTGACCAGGTTCCAGAATTTCATAGTAGACAATTCCCTTCTAATCCCACCATACACTCAGCATCACCGTCAATCCAATCGCCGTCAAACTGGGCTTTGCGGTCGTTTGTGTTTATCGCCCGTTATTAATCTCTTAAGAAATGACTCCATTTCATTGCGTTTTAACAACGTATCGCAGAATTCGATACGGTTAATTAAATTTCGTGCAGTCAATTCATGGCACCCAAACATCGAGTTTTTTTGCATATCCAGCATTTTTTAAATGATTCCAAACTGTTTGATGGTTGATGCCCAGCGCGTCAGCGATGTCTTGACAGCTTGCATGCCGATCTATCGCGATCAGTTGCAACGTTTTATCGGCTTTTTGAGTGAGAGGCCGGCCGGAGCGAGACAAATCTTTCACATCCAAATTTCCACCACGGAAACGTTCAAACCAATTACGCACGATACAATCAGTTACAGCGTTCTCACCACAGCACAAATTTCCCTGCGTGTTTGTGATGCGTTATAGCCTTTTCTATAGTGTAAAAGCATCACATGGCGTATTTCTTTAGAAATTTCACTCATTTTCAAACGTTTATAACTTTTAACACAAACACTGACTAACAACACTCTCTTCACAAAAATTTAACCTTAAATTCTACCCGTCAAACGCGCGTTCAGTTGGCTCAATCGGATTAGTGATTCCCGATATAGCGTCACCAATATCATCTACTGTAAAAACTCGGAAAATATTTTTAAATAACCCAATAATTTGTTTGATTTAAAGCAGAAATTTATTTGATTTGAACAAATTTTTATTTGGTTCAAAGATACTTTGTTTGAATTAAACAAATTAAACAAAATAAAGTCTTTCAAACAAATAATTTTCTTTGATTGAAGCAAATCTTTTTTCTGAGTGCAAGAAAAGGTTTTTTTTCCAAAATATCATTTTGTTATAAAGACAACTACATTTTGTTTTGAATCTACACTCAAAAAATGTTGTTTATTGAAAAAAATCATATTTAAAAATTTCAAGAATCCTTTTTTCGAATCCACAAAGTATTTTATTGACTTAATATTTTGGTTGGACCAAGTAAATTTTAGGTTAAATTAACTAAATTTTAAACCTTCTCTGTGACGACTGTGAAGACGTCACATACGTCATCGTCTCTAGAAGCTGGAATGCAAGAAACGTGGACATCTGCATTAACACCGCCGTCACGGTCAGTAACTGTAATAGTCCCGGGTGGGAGCAAAAGACCCCCAACTTTGGCACTTTCTGGTACTCTGGCCGCATAAGGACGACCATAATACACCGGTGCATTATCATTTTCATCAAGAACCGCTATTTCTCGACGTAACGATACAGTGTTTGGTTCCGAACCAGCTACGCCTTCGTCTACAACAAAAGAGGCCAAGAATAATGAGCTATTTTGATAAATATCTTCAGTAAGAGGGATTGCATGCAGGAAATAAATACAAACAGATTAATGGCATGTGGTTACTCGAGTGGCAGAAATAGAGGAACAAACTACTTTTCATCATAATTAAACTTAATGATTATCTATGTTCTTCAAAATACATTTTTATATGAAAAAATTCGTTGAATTTTTAAATATTAGGAAGAAAAAATTAATAAATTTTATTCATTATATATGAAGAATTTTGTATTTGTTTGAGGGCATGGACAAATCGAGTCACGTGACTAGATTTCTACTTTACCGACATTTCAGTTTCTGCAACTCCATTCTTATAAAAAATAATATAGATAACTAAAAATGTGTATAATAAAATAAAATGTATTAACGTAGGTCTGTCTGGTCAAAAATAAATGTTACTCACATAAATTCTTAGTTAACTATTTCATTTTTTATAGAAATGGGGTTAGACAATTTGAAAATGCTGGTAAGGTAAGAACTTAGTCACGTGATCCGGCTGGTCTATGGCCCTAAAGATCTGTCTTACTTATTCGATCCCTACCTTACCGACACTCTTTTCGCCCTTTGCATTTCCACATTAAGGACTTGGACCAAACTGGTCACGTGACTAGATTCCTACTTTACCGACATTTAGGTTTGTACAACCCCATTTCAATAAAAAATGAGATAGGCAACTGAGAATCTATATAGTTAAATATAGTCACGTGATTCAGTTGATTCATGACCTTAATTGAGATATCGAGTTCAAAGTTCGAGTGATTAAGTAAAAAGCTGTAAAGAACGTTTATCTGGTCCAAAATTTCTGATTATGAAAAAAAAATTTTTGGAACATTTTTATAAATCGTAGTTTTTTTTTCCAGGGAAAAGAATTTCTATATGACCGTTTGCAATTTTTAAAGAAAAATTTTCATCGGCTGAAATCCCTCAAGCAATATTTTAAAAAGAATTTTTTTTCAAATGAATAACTAAGGTAAATGTACCAGTCGTTGCGCGGTTAAGGAAAGCCTTCGAAGATTATTGAATTTAATTATAGAAAAATAAAATTTTTCGATAATCGAATCACATTTTGAAAGACACTTTTGATTTGTATTGCAAAGCTTATTATTCTGAAAATTTTCAACACTTATTAACAAATAGTCGAAAATATGAAAAAATGCGTTTGGCCCAGTCTTTGCGCAAGAAATTTATTATTGTATTATCTATTGTTATATAAGGGTTATCACAAATATAAATCAAAAACTTTCAAAATTGATGTCAAATAAATTGATATAAATACTTAAATGCGAGAAGAGTTCCATTTGCATAAAAAATAAGCACCGTCATTTTATGAACCACGATTTGAACATTCCGGAATATTTTATTTTTTAGCATTTTTGAGTAAGCATTTACATTAAAAATTTGTTATGAGAGATGAATAATAACCTTATGTTCAACGATATCTTCAACTTGAACACAAAAATATAAAGTAATTTTCTTAATTTTACGTAAAATATGCTCGACAGCGCAACGACTGGTACAAGCGCAACGACTGGTACATTTACCTTATATTTTTAGATAATTTATTTATTTTTAAAACTGGAAACAGGTAAATTGTAGTGAATCTTCTGAATAAATAAACCGTGATTTAAACAAATTTGACCATTTAAAAAATATGCATACAAAGTAGCAATATGATAAAATTTAATTAATTATTAATTAATTAAAATTAATATTTTTCGCAAGATTAAAATTTTTGGCTTTTGAGCTAAAATAAGGAAAAAATTAGTGAAAAATTTTAAAAATTAAGACACAAAAAACTGATCAAAAAACAGATGGTCTTATAATTTTCGGCGGTTATGCAGTAAATAAATTTCAATTATACAATGTAAATGAATTATAATTTCTTGAAATAAATTTTGCTTGCGTAAGTTGGACCACGAAAGAACTTCGCAATATCTAGGATCGAATAAGGCAAGCGTTAATATGAGAGAAAAGAAAATGTGTTTCATGTTATGTGATCAGTTTACGGGTTATGCAATCTCGTTAATTACCAGTTATACTTATGATGACTTCAATTAAGTCTTGGGCTTCACGGTCCAGAGGCTTTCTGAGGACTACGACACCCGTTTCCCTATCTACTGTAAAGTATTCTCCACTTATGGAATAATGTAATCTTGACCCTTCTGGATCTTCTCCTTGTAGAGTGTAAACCGGGGCTCCAGGTAAAGTTCCTTCGGAGACGGCTAACCTGGCCATGTCCCCTCCAGGAATAAAATGAGGTGCTCTGTTGATCACCTGTCCCCATGATGTGAAACAACTCGTGATCAGAAGGAGTAAAATCGCCAACATTGTCACCTAAAACATAAAAGTCAAAATTTCCATTAAGCCTTGGATCAACTGGACCACAAGACTAATATATATATATATTAATTTCCCTAGCGAAAGCTTCGGATTGGAATTCAATCCGTTCTAATCAGAGCCGTTCTGAACGGTTCCGAAATCTGTTTTCGAACTATTCGAAAGCATACCGAACAAATCTGAAAAGCGTTTTAAATCTTGTTTAGTGCAAATCGATTGAAAATCAATTAGATTCAACTTAATACTTCAATTTAATTAAATTTAAAACAATTCGAAATTGTATTGACGCCTAAGATTGATTAGATTGAAATATTCGTTTGTACTAACTCAGATTGACGAGATTCGAAACAATTTCCGAACGATTTCGGAATCTATTGTCAAAATATTCCAAAACATTCCGAACAAATTCGAAAAGCATTTTGAATCATGTTCAATGCAAATCGATTGAAAATCAATTAGATTCAGTCCAATATTTCAATTCAATTGAATTCAAACCAATTTGAAATCGGATTGACGCCTAAAATTGATTAGATTGAGATATTCGTTTGGATTAATTCAGAACGAAGCTTGGGACAAAATTAGATAAAATGCTTGATTCAGATCTATTCAAATTGAAGTCTCAAATTGAATCGGATTGGGTTGGATTGATTTTCAACCAACTTGCTCTAAATGAGATTCGAAACAATTTCCGAACAAATCTGAAAAACGTTTTGAATCTTGTTTAGTGCAAATCGATTGAAAATCAATTAGATTCAGTCCAATATTTCAATTCAATTGAATTCAAACCAATTTGAAATCAGATTGACACATAGGGTTGAATCGGATTGAAAAATTGTATCAGATTAATTTAAGTTGAATTTGAATATCGAATTGGATAAAAAGCTTGATCCAGACTTATTCAAATTGATGTCTCAAATTGAATCGGATTGGGTCGGATTGATTTTCAACCAATTTGCTTTAAACGAGACTCAAAACAATTTCCGAACAAATCTGAAAAGCGCTTTGAATCTTGTTTAATGCAAATCGATTGTAAATAAACAAGATTCAATCCAATACTTCAATGCGAATGAATCCGAAACAATTTGAAATCGAATTGATGCCTGGGGTTGAATCAGATTGAAAAATTGGTTCAGATCAATTTAAATTGAGGCTTGGTATTGAATTGGATAAAAAGCTCGATTCTGATTTATTCAAATTGAAGTCTCAAATTAAATCAGATTGGGTCGGATCGATTTTCAAGCAATTTGCATTAAAAAAGATTTAAAACGCTTTTCAGATTTGTTCGGAATGATTCGGAAATGAATCAGAGCTCTTCCGAACTATTCTGAAATTTTTTTCAAATTATTCTGAATAAATTTGAAAAAAAATTTCGAATCTCATTCGATGCAAATCGATTGGAAATCAACCAGATTCAATCCAATACTCTTATCCGAATAAATCCGAACTTATTCGAAATCGGATTGACGCCGAATATTGAATCAAATTGATAAGTCACTTTGAATTAATCTCAATTCGGATTTATTTGGATTGAAAACTTATTTCGGATTCTTTCGGATTCATTCAAATTGAAGCCTCAAATTGAGTCGGATTGAGTCGGATTGATTATCAACTAAATTATCACCCAGCGAACAATTACAGATTTTACATTACTGTAATATAAAATTTCTGTCAAAATTTCGTCCCATTTTTGTCTCCAGTTACATAACTGCTACAAAATGTCATGTTATGTAACTGTAACACGCATCGGTCGTCATTTTGACATAATTGCTATGTAGCAATTATGTAACATCAGTAATTGTTCACTGGGAAACAGAGAATGAAAACTGCAAACAAATTTTTATTCTAATTACAATGAAACATCATTTTATTCAACAAAATTCAATAAAATTTTTTGTCACAATTATTAAAATAATTTTCCTTTTAATTGTATTTTTTTAAAACTATCAATAAAGTCTACGTTGTAAATCAAACAGTTTATTCGGAACATAACGTGGAGAGCATTGCAAAAAGGAATAAAATTTTCGACCGGTTTCGTCGTTGCTTTAAGTAAACATGTATGTAGTTTGTAGCTGATTGAGATAAATATCTCAGGTCGTTAAAGTAATATTATTTTTCATATGCGACGTAAACTAAGTATAACCAGATGGAAATTCAGGTTCAATGCTAATGCCTGCTATGCTTCAGAAAACAGAGTAAAATAAGTTAAATCTTAAGAACTTAAAAGTCATTTTCAAGAAACTTATTTAATGTTTAAATATTGGTATTTATATATTTTGTATTGAAAAAAATTCTTGTCTGTAAAAGCTTTCTGGAATTTTCTTAACAATTTTGTCAATGAAATTCTCTGTTTTCGGTAGAAAAATATATATTCCCATCTAATTGGAAATTTTTCCATTCCTTAGAGAAATTGACTCAATATAGAAATTTTTATAGAATTTATGCAGAATAATAACTACTTTTTACATTCTCATCATGGATGAGAAGGTATTGGTTTTATGTAAAAAATGACTTTCGAAATTTTCATCAAATCATTACGTTTTAAGACCCCCTGAGTCAGAAAAAAGGGTTTTTACGAAAGTGTCTGTCTGTCTGTCTGTCTGTAGGTCGTGTGCGGCATAACTCTCGATAGAATTATTAGATTGAATTGAGCTTTGGTACACTTTATCGGAGCCGAAAAAGTAAGGACAAGTTCGTTAACCAGCCACATCCAATCTAAATTGAGGGATTGAGCACTACTTTTGTGTTTTTGAAAATAATTTTTTGAAAAAATAAAAAATTTCAATACTGGTTTTTGATAGTGCTCATAAATCTCTACAAATTATCCTGATAACGTTTTTTGATTAAATCAAAATTAGAAATGTTACAGCATATTCAAATTCGAAAAAAGTTAATATCAAAATTCCATTTTCCAGTTAAATTATACGAGATACGAAAAAACGTTATGATACAATATTATTTTCTACATAAAGACCTACAAATTTGAATTGTAACATTTTTTCATAAGATGCACATTTTTCTTTTTAATTTAAAAAAAACTATTGAAAATCCAAAATTCAATTTTTTAACAATAATATTCGAAATACGAAAAAAACGTAAGAATACAAAGTTTGTCGTTTCAAAAAGATCTACAAATTTTGTCTCACACAGTTTCTGATAAAACATATATTTTTCGTTTCAATTCCAAAAAATGAGGTCTACAAATTCTCATTAAGACATTTCGGGACAGGAGGTATATTTTATGTTTTGATTTTTAATATTAAAAAAATTCGATTTTTTTCACCAAAATATGTGAGATACGAAATAAGCGTTGTTCTGCAAAATCGTTTCCTTAAATAAAGTCTACGACTGTTTTTTTCTTTTTGAGAGATTTTGAAGAAAATAAATTATTTTAATCATGTAATTTATTGAAAAGTTACTGAAATGTATACAGAAAATCGAGCGCGAAGCGCGAGCGCCATGATGAGAATGTGTTCCTTAAGGCTGATAGAGCCTTAAGTAAATTGAATTTCCTATTTCACTTAAATTCAAAAAGAAATTGAGTGACTTTGAGAAAATGTGTAATTCACATCATATGTAATATTATTATAAAATTGGTTTGAGCTTTAGTATCGAATTATAATAAATAAACTTGAATGTATGTGAAGAGCACAAGAACGAAGCCCTAGGCGCGCTCAAACTTGCGCGCGATGAGAATGTGCCCGCGAAGCGGGCAGATTTTTTTACATTGAAAGATCACAAATACCAAATTTGAAAAACTATTATATATTTATTCAAACTATCAGGAATAAAAGTATTTAAATTTTTTCCAGGGAATTCCAATCTGAAATAAAAAATATCCCATATTATTATAAAAAAAGTGACTTGGGTCTGGTCAGGTCTAAACTAAAGATATAAGGAAATGCTTATTTCTTCATTTCTTATGCAAAAATCGTAACAAGGAAACTATTTCTGTTTATATAACCTGAATGGATTAGAGAGGCTCAGGATTCATGTTATGAAAGTACCTACACTTACACAATTGATATATACTATCTTCCATCAATTCTCACTCACTCTCTAAATCTGAAGTGATAAAATTCTTAATAATTCTTAAATTTTTTAATTCTAAATTTTCTTAATAAATAAGTCAGTTAGTGACTGACTTCTTGCTTCACAATTAGTCATTGTGAACTGAAAATCAATCACTTTTCATATTATCAACCAGTTTTAACGATTTAAGTGTTATCAAAGAATCTAGAAAATATCCTGTTTTATCTACACTTTGATGCTTATTAAAATTTATAATTGCGCATTTCAAATTTTATATCCTGTATTTGCAAATTACTTCATATACTTTTATATTGAATTTATTAACACATCACTCAATTAGTTTCCGGTCTAACTAAAAAAAACACAGTTTTTTCGAGAAATTCGACTTAATTCATTAAGGGGCTCTCCTCATCAGTCAGCTTCAAAAAATCGATTTTTTGTTGTTGCTTCAATCGTTAGAATTATTATCTGAAAATATTCTTGCAAAGTTTCAAAGTTCAACTCAAAGTAGTTTATGCCTGTAAGTTTCCTTTAATTTGATTTTTTTCCTTCGAAGAACTTTAAAGCCCATTCTATGAAAACCATGTTTTTTGAAATTCCGTGCACGATTACAAAAAAATATAAAAGCTATGTATACAAGTAAAACACTGTTTTTTAGATAATTTATTTGTGCACAGACTGAGTTAAAAAAATGTATTAAAAAATCTCTTTTTACAATGTTATTAACGCACTTACTGCTAAAAAAAGGTCGAAAAATCGAGTACTTTATTAAAAAATGACTAAAATATTCAAATTTTAACTTTCAATCACCATAATAGACTATACTGTGCAGAAAAGCCTTCCGAATAAGAAAGTATTTTAATTTTTTGTTTCAGGTAAAAATTACGGGCTGAATTTTTCACGGAGTTTGAGTTGTCCGCGGCGAGCTGCTGCGCGAGATTGTTTATAAATCCGCCATTTTTATTTATTTTGACATTCAAAAAACTTTTTATTGTTGAATAAATATATGTTCAAAGATACGCAAAAGATCATTTGTTTCTCTTGCTGTTTTCATGTTTTAAAAAAATCCTAAAAAACCACCTTTTTTATGAGCCACTGATGAGGAGACCCCCTTAACATAGTTTCCTTCAAGCGTAATGAATTCATTCCAACTCTTCTCTAACTTTTCGATGCCCTTTTTGTAGAATGATTCATCTGCTCTCAAAATATGCCTCAGTTTCGGCAATCACTTCTTCATTAGAGCCAAATCTCTTTTCCTGGAGCATTTTTTCAGGTCAGCAGAGAGCCAGTAGTCGCTGGGGGCCAAATCTGGAGAATATGGTGGGTGAGGAAGCAAGTCGAATCTTAATTCATTCATTTTGGCCATCGTCACAGTACGTCGACTAACATGTATTTTAGAGGGTCTTTGAAAAGTGAAAATGAGCATCAGCGCCGCCAAGATATGATAGCAAGAACTAATATCAATACAAACGAAACCCTCGTGCCCCGAAACCCGATACCCAGTAAGAAGGTGGGCATTGAAATGACAAAATCTGGAAAGAAACGGAATCGAGAATGAAACTTTTGAATGCCTTTTAATGGATAGGAATTAAAATGCATTCAAGTTTCATTCTTGATTCCATTTCTTTCCAAATTTTGACATTTCAATGAGCGGACAATTTTAAAACATAAATCAATGATTTGTACCATCAGATTTTATCAAAAGAATATCAAATTATGGTAGCTATGGTTACAACAGGTTAGAAAGAACATCGGTAGCGACAATAGCGCCACCGCTTGTTGATAGCAAACACTATAATTCGTTCCCCTTTACTCCTATAGGACTGGAACTACTGTGACCATTTTTTCATGGACTTGTGGCACGGTGCATTGTCTTAGTAGAACAGCACTTTTTTCTTTTGCATGTGTCGATAAACAAAATACCATGCGCGTCCCAAAATACGGATGCCATAACCTTACTAGCCCACATTTGAGTTTTTGGTCGCTTTTGACGGCTTTCACCAGCTGCTGTCCACTCAGCTGACGATCTTTGTTTCAAGTGTATAGTGGTGGATCCATATTTCATCCATTGTCACATAGCAATGCAAAAAATCCTTTTTACCTCGCTTGAACAGCTCCAAACAGCGCTCTGAATCCTCGACGCGTTGTTGATTTTGGTCGGGTGTGTGCAAACCTTTTGATATCTTTAAGATGTCAGCTATCTCACGCAACTTTAATTTACTATCTCCCAAAACTATTTTGTGGACTTTTGTTATATTTTCCGGAACAACTGCTGATTTTGGGCGACCAGTGTTCAGCGTCATTGGTGTTTGTCACTTAATAAGTTTCCGGTGTGACATACAGATGGCACGAATCTGACGTTTGGTTCAGAAGTTACAGAGGTTTTGGTGCAGCAACTTTTGTCATTTTCAAAACAATGGATAAAAAAGTGTATTATGTGCCTCCGGCGCGGAAACTCGTTTTTCCGTTACAACTGAGAGTAACGGAATGTTGTGTATTCCGTTACAGAGGAATATAATGTAAAAATTGAACTGCGCATGCGCATATAGTCTTACAGCGGAGCAGAATCTTCTTCTTATTCTTCTTCTTCTTCGTACAGCGGTAGCACCTTACTGACAAAGCCTTGTACATTTGAACTGCGCATGCGTCTACTAAAATCCATTACTACTACACAAGATCGATAAAATCAAAATGGCTGGGACTAGTCGCGAAATATCAAGTGTAATGATTAGCGCCGCAAATAACTACAATACTAGATTAGATTCGACTGTACGCATAAAAACTCGTATCCGCATCGAAGACACATAAAATAGAATACGTGCCAATGCACACAATTCGGGAAATTACGAGACTCGCGACAATGCTCGCAGGACTGATCGCGCCTTGGCTTCGTCTCGGCTTCGTCTCGGCTTTGCCTCAGCTACGCCTTGGCTTCGATCTCCCGCGAGCATTGTCGATCGTCACGCAATAACCCTCATTGTGCGCCTAGGCACGTAATATATTATTGAGTGTTAATCAACCATTGCTTTTTAATGGGAAAAAATACTTTTGAAGCAAAGCAGTGGCTTGATAAGCGTTATGGGAACTCTGCACCAGGGAAATTAATCATCGACTGGTATGTCAAATTTAAACACGGTCGTACAAACACCGATGGCGGTGAACGCTCTGGTCGCCCAAAGTCAGCACTTGTTCCGTTAAACGTAAAAAAAGTCCACAAAATATAGGGTAGGCCATATAAAATTTTAAATTTAAAAAGTCAATAAAAAAAAACGGCTTGATATTTTTCAAAGGTCTAACATTTATTTGAAAGTTTGTTTTATGAAATTTATTTGTGGAAAACAATTTCGGACAAATGACCACCACGGCTGAGTTTACAGTAGCTTATCCGATCCACCCAATTTTGGAGTACTATATTATTATTATTATCGCGCAATGTTATCCAAATTTTTCTTCAAGCAAATTGAAGAGGAAGACTTGGACAACATTTGGTTCCAGCAAGACGGCGCGGCGCTACGTGCCATACAGCAAACGCTACACTCAATCTTTTACGCCCTATCTTCGAAAATCGCATAATCAGCAAAAGAGGTGATGTGAATTGGCCTCCCAGAAGCTGCGATTTAACTCCGTTGGACTATTTTCTGTGGGGAGCTGTTAAAGATAAATGTTACGCCAACCATCCAGAAAAAATTCAAGACCTAAAGTACGAGATTCAAGCTGCTGTTGCTGCCATAAGGCCTGAAACCATCGAGAAAGTACTCCAAAATTGGGTGGATTGGATAAGCTACTGTAAACTCAGTCGTGGTGGTCATTTGTCCGAAATTATTTTCCACAAATAAATTTCATAAAACAACCTTTCAAATAAATGTTAGACCTTTGAAAAATATCAAGCCGTTTTTTTTATTGACTTTTTAAATTTAAAATTTTATATGGCCCACCCTATAGTTTTGGATGATCGTAAATTAAAGATGCCTGAGATAGCTGACACCTTAAAGATATCAGAATGTAGTGTGTTTACAATTTTGCACGAATTTTTGGGGACGTGTAAGTTGTTTTCGAAGTGGGTGCCGTGTTTGCTCACCCGACCAAAAACAACAACGCGTCGAGGTTCAGAGCACTGTTTGGAGCTGTTCAAGTAAGGTAAAAAGGATTTTCTGCGTCAGTATGTGACAATGAGTGAAACATGGATCTGCCACTACATACTTGAAACAAAAAGATAGTCAGCTGAGTGGACAGCAGCTGGTGAAAGCCGTCCAAAGCGACCAAACACTCAACAGTGGGCTAGCAAGTTTATGGCATCCGTATTTTGAGACGCGCATGGTATTTTGTTTGTCGACTATCTTGAGAAAGGTAAAACCATTAACAGCGACTATTACATGGCATTACGTGGTTGATTGAGCGCAGAAAAAAAACGGCCTCACATGCAAAAGAAAAAAGTGCTTTTCCACCAAGGCAATGTACCGTGCCACAAGTCCATGAAAACGATGACCAAATATACTATATATACTTCATACATCTAATAATCACAGTCAAATTTGGCACTTGATACAAAATGGCGGACTTTAATGGCGGCAAAGTAACTATAGTTTTACAAGAGGCCTCAAACGGTGTGCAGGATTACACAAAAACTACTCATTCGATTGATCTCATATTTTGTAGGTAGTTAGGTGAAACAATTATCTACAATTTGTATGGATTATTTTTTCAAATATGTTAAATTAAACAATACTTTTGACACAATTAAACAAGAAAAAAATGCTCAAAATTCAAAATTTTTTAAAAATCATGTTAAAAATATTCAATTCTGCATTTTCTATTCAAATTTTTTCATTCATCTTATACAGAATATCATAAAAAATAAAAATCTTTTTATTTTTCAGATTGCAATTGATGCAGCTTACGTAATCATGCACACCGTTTGAGGCCTCTTGTGAAAATATAGTTACATTGCCGCCATTAAAGTCCGCCATTTTGTATCAAGTGCCGAATTTGACTGTGATTTTTAGATGTATAAAGTATAGATAGTATATCGTGAAAATTTGAAAAAGATATGTCGAATAGTTTTTATTTTATAGCCTTAAATAAATATTATTCATTTTTGGTCATTTACATGAGTCTCCCCCCTTAAGCTTCGAATTGCTTCCTTACCCACCATATTCTCCAGATCTGGCCCCCAGAAACTACTGGCTCTTTTATGACCTGAAAAAAATGCTCCAGGGAAAAAGATTTGGCTCTAATGAGGAAGTGATTGTCGAAACTGAGGCCTATTTTGAGAGCAAAGGCGAATCATTCTACAAAAAAGGCATCGATAAGTTAAAGAAGCGTTGGAATGAATGTATTACGCTTGAAAGAAACTATGGTAATGAATAAAATCGAATTTCTGGAAATAACTGTGTTTTCCTTAGTCAGACTGGAAACTTATTGAGTGATGTGTTACGAGCGCGTTTAAATTCGACATACCAGTCGATGATTGTTGATTTCCCTGGTGCAGTCCCCATAACGCTTATCAAGCCACTGCTTTGCTTCAACGGTGTCGATTTAAAAAAAATCTATTTTGGAAATTTCCAATCAGACCTTAAAATCGAAGTTATACCATTTTTTTTATCTAAAAAAGTAGTTTTTTTAAACTTCAATATCTCATATAATACGAGGGTTTCGAAAAAACTTTTAGGAACAAAAATTTTCGTTTTTTCATCGACTTTCTAAAAGAATATATTTTACACCCATAAAAAAAAACTCGAAACTTTTATCAAAAATTTTTTATGCTCGAAATATATAATCACTTAATTTTTAGCAATTTTAAGTTATACAGCTCTATTTTTTTATGAAGAATTATAAATAATGTATATTTTAGTTTTAAAAATGATGAATATTGTTACTGAAAGAGTGTAAATAAATAAATATTACTTATTATTTTTTTCTTATTGTTTTATTAGTATTTTGAAAAATAAATAATAATTGTGTTTTGAAAATTTCATCTTATTTATGTAGTAATTGAATGAAGAATAAAAAATACATAATAGGAACATCATAAACAAATTAAGAAGTTGTAGAAAAAAAGTTTTATGATAAAAAATTTCGAATTTTTTTTTTTATAGATGTAAAATATATATTTTTAGATTCTTCATTAAAAAATAAACATTTTTCAATCTTGGAAATTTTTTTAAAGTCTCATATATAATAAGATATTGAAATTTGCAAAAAAAAACGTCCTTAGATAAAAAATTGTATAACTTCGCTTAAAAAGATCGCATTGAAATTTCACCAACTATATTTTAAACAGCTTGACATAAGTTTGGAAATGATATTTCTTAAAATTCCGATTCAAAATCTTTTCCAAAACTGCTCTCATCTAAAAAAATCGCATTTTTTCGTTTTTTTAATCCTTCGATAAAATAATAAAAACGGTAGAAATTGCCTGTGTACATGAAATTTAGTAATATTTTTAATAGTATTATATAATAGATTTTATTTTCTACAAAAGGTCTGAAGAAAACTTCGAAACTTCGGAGTAAAATGAAATTTAAGAGAAAAATATACTAAATTACGTGTGAAAATTTAACGAGAATTTACGAAAACTTATATTTTCAATCTACTCTCTAAATTTGAATCAGTCAAAATCTACTGATTATCAGTGAAATTTGACTGATTCAAATAGCTAAAAAGAGGTTACTGTAAATCAGTCAAATTTCACTGATTATTTCAGTGAAAATTAACTGATTTAACAGTGAAAAATATTTTTTCACTGATGAATCAGTGAAAAGGCAAATCACTGATTCAATCAGTGAAAATTTGACTGATTCAGATTTAGAGAGTATGTTTTGTGTTGTCTTTTCTCAGGAAAGTTGTACGTGATAGAAACTGTAATAAATTTTTAAGGGAAATGTTTCAAGAAAATATGCAGGTAAGTTTTCTGAATAACTGAATAACTCACCGGTATTTTTTCATTCTTCCTGGGGTAATATGATACCGTTAGAACACTTGACTCAGAAAATAGTTTGGTTGATTATTATTAAACTAAATCTATGGTTGATTCAAGCAAAATATTTTGTAGATTTAATACCTTGGTATATTTAACCAAAAGTTTTCTTTGAATCAATCAACATTTTTCTAAATAAACCAAAATTCATAAATTTTTCTTTAAACAAGAAAAAATTTTGTTAGAATCGAACAAATTTTTTTTCGAGTTTACTAAGGAAATTCACTGGACTTAAATAAATATTTGGTTAATCCAACAAATATGAAGTTGGATCAACCAAATAATTCCCTTATAATACCGTTGACCAAATTTTTGGTTGATTTAGACAAAGAATTTGTTAAATCAAAAAAATATTTCAGTTGATTCAACCAAATTTTGTTTGACTCAACTAAAAGTCTTGGTTCATTCAACAATATGATTTGGTTGGATCAAGTAATTTTTTCCTGCGTATGCCCTACAAAAAATTTGCATGACTTTCGTCAATTTTCGATCTGCAAAGAATTTTGCGTATAGTTTACTCTAAATGAGTTCCTTTCAATACGTGCAGTTACACTGAGAAAACAGTTTTGTCAAATCAACAAAAATATTTTGTTAGTATTTAGCTAACAAAATTCTTTTGTTGTGCCAACAAAACATTTTGCTATATCAATCAAATTTTGATACTTAAACAAAATGTTTTGTTGGGACAACAAAATATTTTGTCAGGACAACAAAAAAAGTTTTGTTGGATACATTTTTTTCTCAGTGTAGTAAAATGCCGTTAGAAATCCGATACCATATTTCCAGAATAATCTACAGTTGTTAAGCGATGACATTCTTTATTTAGTTGAAAAGAAAATCACTTTATCTGTTGTCCCAGTGTTTTTGTCACTCCAAAGTGAAACTGAAATTTTATTCTAATAAGTTAAAACGTCCCATAATTAAAAAATGAATTCTTTGCTGGCAAACGGCTGATCAGGCCCAATAAATTATAAAAGAAAATTAGTTTGATTTAAGCAAACATTTTTATCGGTTGTACAGAAATATCAAGTTAATTTAAAGAAGTTTTGGTTGATTAAAAAAATTTTGCTTGATTTATCGAAATTTATTCTTTAAATCTACCAAATTATTCAATCTGTGATTGATCTAACCAAATTTTTTTTTTGAGTGTACCAATGTATTTTAATTTAAATATATTGGCACGAAATTAAAGGAGAAAAACATTGATATCATTACACACATGTATTAAAATAAATACATTTATATTAAAATTTAATGAATTTGAAATCTTTTTGTGGAAAAAAATTTCAAACTTAACTAATTAATTTGAAACATTTATATTAACTTTCAATGTTTGAATCAACACATTTTTTTATGGTTCAGCTATAGTTCAACCAACCGTTTATGCAAATGACTTTATTATATGCATAATGTATGTAAAGTTTAATACACTTTTATCTAACATCACATGAGACGAGGATTTAGTAAAATTTCCACTCGACATATCAACATATCAAATCATGACATACATCTGAGTAATTCAATATATATTTAAATATCATCTTTTGGGTATTACAGTTAAGGGGATTTTTATTTTTTGAGTTTAGGCCTTCCATATAATTTTTCTTATGTTTAGAACCTTTATTTAGAATGGTTTTGGGTTTTTTAAAAAGTTCCAGCAGCTTTATGTATTTTTAAACTAAAAATGTTGAGCATTTTCTTGACATTTTTTTCTTTGAATAACTTTTTTAACCTATTGTCATGATTCTTTTTTTATTTTGTTCCTTACAATGTGTAGCAAATTTTTGGGTATGGAAAATAATGTAACATGACTGAAAAAAAGTTATAAATAAAAATATCCCAAAAATACTCCTTAAATATCCAATACTTGGTCTACGGTAAAATATACAGTTAACTAAGCTTGAATATCAATTTTTCCTGGTCTGCCATGCACACCCTGAAAACAGTTTCTTTGAATCAAAGAAACATTCCTTTGATATACGGTTGGAGAAAAAATTTCTTTGAATTGAAGAAAGCTTTGTTGATTCAAAAAATTTTTTTTAATGTAAAAAAATCTATTTCTTTGGATCAAAGAAAATTTTTCTGAATTAACAAAACTTTCTTTAATTCAAAGAAATTTTTTCTTTCACCGTATAAGTATCAAAGTCATAATTTTCTTTTCAAATAATGGAATATAGAGTGTTATTTATAGAGGCAAAAATGTGCCTTAGAAAAAACAAAGTAGTAGCAAAAGTAATGTCTCGGTAATTTCTTAACGTCCTCATGCGTGCAGTTAAAATGCTTCCGCGTTTTTAAGGTTGGTAGCGACGATTGTCTTAACATGTGTAGTAATTGTGTAGGAATTGTGTAGGTCATGTTCAAACTTATTTATACAAACTATTGAATGCAGTATTGCAGAACATCTTTTTCCTCATTTTTCATACTATTCTCTATATTTATATATATTTATTATAATTATAATATATATTTGCTTCAACCAAATTGCTGATGTTACAAAATTTTCAGATTCAATTTATCAATTAGATTTGTTTTGGTTAGAAGAAAAAATTATTCTTTAGTCTCCAGTCATCAGTAATATATAAAAATAAATAAACAAATATATATATATATATTTATAGATATGTTTAGTTATTCTATAAATAAATAATAAATTGTATCGCTGTAAAAGCAAACGTGTTAATAAACTTATAATAGTTAATTCTCCTAATTGCAATCAGTAGCTGTTTCACTAATTCCATTTATTGACTCATTTCTATCTACAAAATCGGTTGTTTTGAGTATAATCAATGAAAAATAAAATAAAATCAATCCATTGAGTATTTATAAATGAATCATTGATTAAAATTAGTGAGAAAAAAATCACTGATTAAAATTAATAAAACAGATTTTATTGTCTACTCTCTAAATCTGAATCAGTCAAAATATACTGATTATCAGTGAAAGTTGACTGATTCAAATAGCTAAAAAGAGGTTACTGTAAATCAGTCAAATTTCACTGATTACTTCAGTGGAAATCAACTGATTTAACAGTGAAAAATACTTTTGTCACTGATTCAATCAGTGGAAATTAACTGATTTGTCAGTGAAAAATATTTTTGCACTGATGAATCAGTGAAAAGGCAAATTACTGATTCAATCAGTGAAAATTTTACTGATTCAGATTTAGAGACTATTTTTCATAATCAATGAAAATTAGGTGCTAAATATAGTAATTCTTTGAATAAACTATAGTCCTAATTTATTGCTTTATAACAATATTTTAATATTTACACGATACTGCAAAACAACAGCTCGTGCTTGAGTTTAACGTTTCTAAATGTTTATTTACTTTCTAATAAAAGGACCTTCAAGGCACATGATCAAGATAAAAGGAAAGAGAACTGTACAATATATTACCTTATTTATTAGAAATACTTTTATTTGTAAACTCTGTTTGTTTGAATCTGTAGTTTTTTTACTAAATTCCTATCAGTGTCTTATTTCTAAAATAAAAAGCAGCTTCTTGATTTAAATCAGAAGTATGTTTTACTGATTTCAATCAGTAACCGAGTTCCAGATATGTGATTTGTTTATTTCGACTGATTTATCAGTGAATGCTCCATAAAAAACTAAGCGACTGCTTTTTGAATCTGATTCAGAATTCTTGATAATTTCAATCAGTGACTACCTTCTTACTTTATTGTAAATTATTCTTAACTAGAATTCAATTAAGTTTGACTAATTGAAAAGAAAGAAGTCAATTACTGACTGAAATTATTCAAAATTTGAACTGGTTCAGATTTAGAGCGAAGATAAAAAAAAATTAATGTTTGAAATAGAGTTTAATATTTCTTAGTTAACGTTACTCAACGCAATTGATTTTATAGCTAAAGTATAGTCACTGATTGAAATCAGTAGGGAAAACCAACTGATATAAATTAACAGAGTTGGATTGAGTCACATTTACTGAGTAAGTTAGTCAAAGCAACTAATTAAATAGCTTCAATTCACTTACTGATTAAAATCAGTGAGAAAAACTACTAATTTAAATTAAAGAAGTGCCAATAAGGTAAATGATAGACAAATATTTAATTAAAGTAGTTGTCGCGACCAAAAACAACTTACGAAAAATAATAGCTTTTAATAATGTTTTTTTTAACAGAATTTGTTCTTACTACCACTTCTTACAAGTTTTTAAAAAATATTTGAATTTCCATAAATGATGACTTATTTTTTCCAGCAAAATGTTCTCCACAACTCTACTATTTCCAATTTTAAAAATAAAGTATTGCATGTGCCATTTTTGACATTGTAACGTAACATATTTGAAAACATGATTTTTCTTCAAATTAAAGAAGATATTTCTGTGAATTACTTTACGTATTGCGACTACGTATGTACATTCATTTCTTTAACTTAAAGGCAAAAAATTATCAGGAAATTACTTTACTAGGTTGTTCAAAAAGTTTTGAAAGCGACATCTATAGAGCAGTAGAAGAACCAAAATTTCTACGCCATTTTAAGATTTCATCTTTCATATGAACATGCCCAAAGTGTCATCCCACTCTGTCAATTCATTGTTTGTTTACAAGCCATTTGAAGTTGACGTGTCAGTGTACTTTTGTACAATGGAAAAAACCGAATATCGTGCAGTGATAAAATTCTTTGTTTTGGAAGGTTTATCAGCAACGGAAATTCATACGAAAATGGTGAAAGTGTTGAAGGAAGCTGCTCCTTCATTTCCAACGGTGCATCGATGGGTTTTAGAGTTTAGACGTGGTCGAAAAAGCGTTGAAGGCGATCCACGCTCAGGACGTCCAAAAAGTGCATCAACACCAGCATTCATAGCAAAAGTACAGGATATGGTTTTGGAAGATCGTCGATTGACCGAGAGAGATTTAGCAGAGGCCCTAGACATCTCATTAGGCAGTGTGAGTCATATGCGACTTTCTGAGCAACATTTGGAGCGTTTTCGAAAGGATAAAAAGGATTTTTTGCGTCGATTCATCACTATGGATGAGACTTGGGTCTTCCATCATGATCTTTAATCAAAAGAAGAGGCTAAGGAGTGGTGTGAACCAGGCACTTCGGCACCGAAGCGAGTTCGTGTCCAGAAATCGGCGAAAAAGGTGTTAGCATCAGTTTTTTGGGATGCAAAAGGGATTTTGTTGGTGGATTATCTCCAAACTGGCAAAACAATAAATTCTTAATATTATTGTAACCTTTTGGATCAATTGGATGCAAAAATTCGTGAAAAAAGACCCGGTTTGCAGAAGAAAATATCCTTTTTCATCAAGACAATGCACCCGCTCACACAGCTCAAAAAACCATCACTAAAATAACCGAAATAAAGTACGAATTGTTGCAGCATCCACCTCATTCGCCTGATTTAGCTCCCTCTGACTTCTGGCTGCTCCCACACCTCAAGAAATTCTTTCGTGGGAAGCATTTTTCATCAAACGAAGAGGTTATAGCCGTCGTAGAGGAGTATTTTGCAGGCCTTGCAGAAAGTCACTTCCATGATGGGATAAACAAGTTGGAAGACCGTTGGACCAAATGTATTGATCTTATGGGAGATTATACTGAGCAATAAAAGTGATTTCACCAAAAAAAAAACGTATTTTCATTTTCGTTTTCAAAACTTTTTGAACAACCTAGTATGTCAAAGAAACTTTTCTTTGACCGTATAGCAATGCACAAATTTGTTTGATTCAAATAGAGTACTGGCAAAACTTAAGAAGTAATTGATGTAATTTTATTACCTTGAACAAAGGAAATTGCTTCTTTAAATTAAAGAAGATATTTCTGTGAATTACTTTACGTACATAATATGCGACTATTCGTATACATTCATTTCTTTAACTTAAAGGCAAAAAATGATCAAGAAATTATTTTATGTCAAAGTAACTTTTTTTTGACCGTATAGCAATGCGCAAATTTGTTTGATTCAAATATACTATTGGCAAAAGCTTAAGAAATAATTTATTTAATTTTATTACCTTGAACGAAAAAGAATTTTTCTTTTAATTAAAGAAGATGTTTCTGTGAATAACATTAGCGTATGTATTATGCGACTGCATATACATTTATTTCTTTAATCCAAAGGAAAAAAAATGATCAAGTAATTATTTGATGTCAAAGAAACTTTTTTTTGACTGTATAGCATTGCACAAAAATTTGTTTGATTCAAAGAAATTTTTTTTTAATCAAAGAAACTTTCTTCTGGGTGTAAAGACTCCGATCAGTGAGAGGCTTAAGGGGGAAATAAATCAAGTAAATGTTCATACACAATATTATTGAATACTTTCGCAGTAATGACAGGGTGCACAGTTTTTCCCTTTTTTTGAGAAATTCTCATTTTTTTCCCCTATTCTTGAAAATATTTCCCTTTTTTCATTAAAAATACAATATTTGAATTACGTGGAAAAATTCTCTTTGCATGCGAGTGCGCACTCTCTAAACCTGAATCAGTGAAATAGTCACTGATTATATCAGTGAAAATATATCCACTGATGAATCAGTGCCCTGCTTTGATTTCACTGAGGAATCAGTAAACGCGTCACGTGAACATAACTTTTGAATTCGCGAATTAAAAACTTTCATCTACACTTTACTGATTAATCGTCCCTTAAAAATAATAATAATTACGTGATTTCGTTTTAGCGTTGTTTAGCCTAAAAAAAACGTGTTCATCGATCGTTTGAAGTATATTGCTGCTTTTATTACTCCCACCTGAAGCTTTCACTGATTCAATAAGTGAGTTCAATCTATTTCACTGATTCATCAGTCAAATTTCACTGATTCTCAGTGAAAGACTTATAGCTGCTACAATCAGTGAATAGTCACTGCGAATCAGTGGCCGTTCACTGATTCAGATTTAGACATCAAAAAGATGAATTACTAGAAACTCAGTTTATGTAATGCAAATAAATTTATTCGTCTATGGCGTGGACCTAAAAATCTTAAATGTATTTTTGCTAGATGTATAAATCAATTTTCAAAAGATATTTCTGTTTCTCATCATTGTGAGCCAAAAAAGCTTACTTATATTATACTTCGCTTAGATTCTTAAACACATATAAGTTTCTTTAAAAGTTCAAGATGTTTATATTTCTCCAAGTTGTGAACCAAAAAATGTTTTTATAAATCTATATTTCACATGGTCTTATAAAATTCGTAGACTGAATTAAGAGAAACGTGTATTAGAAGTCAAATCTCTATTTTAAGATAATTCTGTTCCTTTAGTCTACATTGTAAACAAAACAATAATTAATATGCTTCGTTTAGATGTAGCAAATCGACTGAATAGAACATTATAACCATAAAGAGATGAATAAAAAATAACATTTCCTTAAAAAACATTTTTTTCTTCTTTTCTACATGTAAAAATTAATGTTTAATCTTTCTCCTTTTTCGTGAAAAAATTACTCCATTTCCCCTTTCATGAGCTCATTTTACGCTGTGCACCCTGCTCTCTAAATTTGAATCAGTCAAAATCTACTGATTATCAGTGAAATTTGACTGATTTAAGTAGCTAAAAAGAGGTTACTGTAAATCAGTCAAATTTCACTAATTATTTCAGTGAAAATTGACTGATTTGGCAGTGAAAAAATATTTTTTCACTGATGAATCAGTGAATATTAACTGATTTAACAGTGAAAAATATTTTTTCACTGATGAATCAGTGAAAAGGCAAATGACTGATCCAATCAGTGAAAATTTGACTGATTCAGATTTAGAGAGTGTAATTATTAATAATCCCTTAATTTTGTAGGACGCATACTTCCATTGCCGACCTATTGTGTTTGAATTGACTTTATTCAAAGAGAGGTTCTTGCAGGCGTTGAAATCACCGAGGTCAAGACTCGCTACGGCTGGTTTTGGGCCAACAAAATGTGATCGGGATGTACCTACTACCTGACTCAAAAACATAAGAAACCCTCAGCTAAACACTGAAAGAAATGCTTGGGATTTATCAGCCATATAAATATAGCTGAATGTTTTTAAGTAATTTAACAAAATATATTTGACAGTTAACCAAAAGTACTGCTGCAATAGTATAATTCATATGGTTGGAATACACACAGAGGCTGAACTGATAGAAGCAAACCTTGGTTTTCGGTAAATCTCCAATATAATATAGGTCATGGAATCACAATTATGTCTGTATCGTCGAATTTTTTTTTCAGTGAATAACAGTTAAGAAAATAATTCCTGACACGTATCTGTTATGTTTGGAAAAAATATATAGGGTGCATGCCAGGATGAGTTTTTGCAGCATCCAGTAGTCGGGCACGCGAAAAGCAAAATACACTAACGTGCAAGTAACTGTTTTAACTCGTCTTGCCAGTCTTGCGTCCTAGACTGTTAATACTAGGAAAAAACCGTTAGCCCCGTATTACGTTACACGCGTGGAATTCTCAATGCACGCCAGCCCGGATATGACAAACCATGAATGACCGACACGAGGTTTTACCTTTTCTTTATTTTTATTCAATTTTTATATCAAAATAAGGTCGACTCGATTTCAAAAATGTTTGGCTCATATATAACTTTTCAAATCATTTTTCGAGTCATATATTTTACTTTATTATTAGACTAGCAAAAATATTTGGTTGAATCAAGAAAATTTTGTTGGTTCAGCCACAGTATTTTTTGATACAGGAAGAATGAAATATTTGGTTGATTTAAAAAAATTATTTCATTAATTGAACTTGTTTGAGTCAATAAAATACTTTGAATTTAAAAAAATTATTTTCTTAGTTGAACAACATTTTTTTCTTTGTAGTTTTGTTGTTCATTTGAAATATCTACTGTTATGCTTCATTATGTGATGTATATTATTATTGTATCAGGTAAATTCATTCCAAAAAATACTTTGTTGATTGTTGCAAAATTTATGTGAATCAGGAAAATATTTTGGTTCATTTTACAAGCATCGAAATAAATGTATTTGATTGAACGAAACCATTTTGTTTAATGAGCAAAATATTTGCTTGATTTAACGAAATTATTGAATTGATAGAACTTAACATTTTGATGATCCAATCAAATATTTTGGTTAGGTTTAATAAATATTGAGTATTTTTTAGATTCAAGCAAAAAAATTGGTTGAGTCAATAAAATACTTTGAGAATGCAAGAAAATGATTTTGTTCGATGAACGAAATTTTTTTCTTTAGTGCAGTTTTGTTGTTCATTTGGAATATCTAATGTTATGCATCATTATATGATGTATATTATTATTATTATATTAGGTTACAAAATTTCTTGGATTCAGCGAAATATTTCGGTTCATTTTACAAGCATCAAAATAAATGTATATGATTGAACGAAACCATTTTGTTTAATGAGACAAAATATTTGCTTGATTTAAATAAAGTTTGGTTCATGAAACTCAAATATTTAATTGACAAAGTTGGCAAATTTTTTGACTGATCCAACCAAATTTTGGTTACGAGTAGATCAACTCACTAAGTGTATTATTGATAATTGATTCAAAGAACTTTTTTGTTTTAACCAGTCTTTTGGTTGGATCAACAACAGAATTTGTTTTTACAACCAAAAATGGTCTGTCTAGCTGTAAGTTGGTATAACCAAACAAATATTTTGGTCGATGCAATCAAATTTCCTTTCATTCAGCAAAAAATATCAATTTAATCAACAAAATTGTTCGGTCAAATCAAATTTTTTTCCAGTGCGAAAGAATTTAGTTATAACGATTAAAAAATTAGTCGAAAGAGCAAAAGATTCAGTTGAATTGACGAAAACTTTGGTTAGCTGTGTCTAAATGCATTTATTTGATTTATCTAAACTAAATTTTTTTTAATTCAACCAAATTCTTTTCTGAGTCTATTCAACGGAAGTTACAAGTTTCACTTATGATTTATGACAAGATTTAATATCGAGGGTATAAAAATTATATACTATAGTCGATAATCCAATAGTGTTACAAAAATTCGCACGATATTAGGTCAAGATTAATTATCACGGAATACCACGCCCTCTGCTATGGTATACACACAAAACCGGATGTAAAACTAGTTTAGACTAAATCTCCTTAGAAGGAAAATCACCAATAAAATCGAAAATAGATATTAATTTCAAGTTGGTTTTTTATTTCAACTATTCAATAGAAGCATCGTCAATATTTAGGTACTTTTTTCTCCTAGCGGATCGTAAAATGCATTTTATTGCCCCCTGCGGGGAAAAAATAGTATATTGTGTAACTAGCAAAAAGAGTTTGTAAAAAAACTTGTTTTTCCTGTGTTGCACACGATTTTTTTCTTCTGGGGGGTCAAAAAATGCATTTATTTCTCCGCAGGGGGAAATAAAATGTTCTTTATGGCCCGCTAGTAGAAATATCCTTTTTTTGACCTCCTAATACACCCAGTAAACATTTTTTCTGATAGACAGTCAAGGGAAAAATTTCTTTGAATTGAAGAAAGTTTTGTTGATTCAAAAAAATATTCTTTAAAGTAAACAAATCTATTTTCTTGGGTCAAAGAAAATTTTTTCGAATCAACAAAATTTTCTTTAATTCAAAGAAATTTTTCGCTTGACCGTATATCAGAGAAATGTTTCTCTGATTCAAAGAAAATGTTTTCTGAGTGTACTGGAGGTTCAAAAAGTGGATACTTCTACAGTCTTCTACTAGCCGGCCTTGAAAAACGTTTTATTACCTTCCCGCGGGGAAATAAATGCATTTTTTGACTCCTCAAAAGAGAAAAATCGTGTGCAACTAAGGAAAAAAAGTTTGTGAAAAAAATTATTGTTTTTCCCGTCGCATACGATTTTTTTATTCTGTGGAGTCAAAAAATGCAATTATTTCCCCACAGGGGGAAATAAAATGTTCTTTATGGCCCGATAGTAGAAATATCCATTTTTTGACCCCCTAGTACACCCAAAAAACATTTTCATTGAATCAGAGAAACATTTCTTTGATATACGATCAAGGGAACAATTTCTTTGAATTAAAGAAAGTTTTTTTGATATGAAAAAATGTTCTTTGATCTAAGAAAATTGATTTGTTTACATTAAAGAATATTTTTTGAATCACAAAACTTTCTTTAATTCAAAGAAATTTTATTTGATTAAAAAAAAAAATGTCTAAGTGTAGAAAAGCTATTTTTTAATGATACATTAAATAAAAAAATTTCAGTTGGTAACTCTTCTACTTATTTCAATCATTGATGGAAATTAAGAAAATAATTATTCCTATCTTTTGAAAAATTATAGTTTTTCATGTTTAATGTTTGTGATTTTCAAGTGCTAAAAAACTGAAGTCGCTGTTCCGAATAAACTATAAATGTCTATATGATAAAACAATTTAAATTTAAGCTTAAATCTAAAAACCGTTTCCCTTTTTAAAATAACTCGTTTTTACTCCAAATAGAGAAAAAGTTGAACCTAGAGTTCCGTCCTTAAGGAAACCAAGTCGTTTACCTGTAAATTTTTAACAATTATATACCTGTGTCCTAAAAGAATTTTTTGAATAACTCCTTTAACTCTGAGCACGTTTACCTAAAAACGAATCTTCAAATATGAACCAAAAGGGTAATTTTAGAACAATTGATAGAAAAATGTCAACCTACCTTTCATGCGTTAATCCGTTTTTCCACTTATTTAGTCACAAACTTCACGTCATTTTAACTTGATTAAGACACGTGTTCAGGATTGACAAAAAACAATCATCGCACAAACTCGCACCAACGATTGAAGGAGGAGAAAGATGGCCACATCGTCTGATGGGGAAACCTTGGCCCGGCCGGAATTTTCTTCGAAACTGTCGAGTACCCGACTCGTTTTAAAAAAGAACCGGTGTCTGCGAGGCAATGGACAGACGTACACTGCATCGTAAGAAGGTATGTGGCCTCCGCTCTAGGAGTGGAAGGAATGGAGAGAGACCAAGGTGCACCAGAATCAGGAGAGTCTATAGGTCTATACCTATATATATATATATATATATATATATATATAGTAACTATGGACTACAAAATATAATACCTTTACTTTACTACCATTCTGATCTGGTGTTCTTTGGACCTCAAGTCAAGAGTTCACTGAGAAAACGATCTGATATGAACAACAAAATTATTTTGTTGACGTTTGTCCAACAAAAGAGTTTCATGGATATTTTTGTTGGTCTAATAAAATAAATATTGGCTTGAAGAATAAGATTGTTGGTATTTGCGCAACGAAACAGTTTTATGGTACGAACACAATTTTTCGTTTGGTTTCTTTGTTGGTCTAACAAAATTCTTTTGTTGACTAAAAAGAAATTTTTTGCTGAATTAATAAAATGATTGTTGGCTTGGAAAATAATTTTTCTCGCATTTGTGTAACGAAAATTTTTGTTTGCTTCAACAATATTTTGTTGGTGGCTTATTTCGTTGCCCAAACAAAATTTTTTTCTTTGCACCACAATTTTTGTTGTTTGCATAATAAAATAAATGCTGGATAAAAAAATAATTTTATTGGTATTCATGTAACAAAACAGTTTTGTTTACTGGACCTATAGGGCTCAACAACTTTTGTTTGTTAACTTAATATATTAAATATTGGCTTGAAGAATAAGATTGTTGGTATTTGTGCAACAAAACAGTTTTATGGTACGAACACAATTTTTCTTTTGGTTTCTTTGTTGGTCTAAAAAAATTCCTCTGTTGATTAAAAAAATAAATTTTTGCTCATCAAATAAAATGATTGTTGGCATGAAGAATCATTTTCTTCGTATTGAGGCAACAAAAAAAATTTTTTGTTCGCCTAATAGTCGAAAGCGTCTTTTTTACTACAGAAAGATTTTCAAATTCTTGAAATAAAATAAATATTGGTTTGAAGAATAATCTTTTTCGTATTTGTGCAACACAAAACTTTTTTAGTGTCAATAATATTTTTGTGGCTGACTCCTTTCCTTGCCCAAACAGAATTCTTTTCTTTGCTCCAAATTTTTTTTTGTTCGCCTAATAAAATAAATATTGGCTCGAAGAATAAGATTGTTGGTATTTGTGTAAAAAAACAGTTTTATTGTACAAACAAAATTTTTTGTTTGGTTTCACTGCTGGTCTAAAAAAATTTTTTTGTTGCCTGAAAAGAATGTTTTTGCTGAATTAATAAAATGATTATTGATTTGAAGAATAATTTTTCTCGCATTTGTGCAACGAAAAATCTTTTTTTGCTTCAACAGTATTTTTTTGTTGGCTCATTTCATTGCCCAAACAAAATTCTTTTCTTTGCTCCACAATTTTTTTTGTTCACTTAAGGGGGTGTTTTCATGGATTGGCCGTATTTCGAAGCGTTTTTTGGAATTTTACTGTGAGAAAACTATAATTGATTTTTTAATGCGATTTATTTTAAAAGTTTTATTAAGTCTTAGACTACAAAATTCAAAAAACTTGTATGAAAAAATTTGCACGGTTTGGCCACTGCACCCTTTCGAACATGGTCCTTCCAAAAAAAGTTGGTTGATGGTTCCCACCAAATCTCAAAAATGGCTGGTCTGAAACACAAGAGAAAATGTTTTTCTTAATCTATAGTAGTGTAGTTATAGTCTGACGCAGGCTTTTTTTTTATCATAACAATTTTTAAAATGGCGGGCTATAGAAAAGAAAATCGTTTTTTTTTCACTTTTTTTTCATCTTTCAAAATTCATTAAACATTTGTTATAAACAATAGGGGAAAAAACTCCCGTCAGACGATAGCGAGTACATTTCCACACATTGAAAAAAAAGTTTATCAAAATCCGTCCACTAGTTTCTTAGAAATCGTGGGAACCAGTTTGGAAAAAGTAGTTTTGAGAAAAACGCGTTTAAAGTTTCCACTGAAAAAAAACGACAAATTGAGTTTAACTTTATTGACGCAATTGCCATAGTAAAACAAGTCGTACATCTTTGAATCGTTTTTAGATCCCTAATCTTTGAAAAAATGAAAAAAAAATCGATTTTCTGAAACCGTTTGATGAGAACACCCCCTTAATCAAATAAATTCTTGATAGAAAACTAATTTTCCTGGTATTTGCGTAAAAAAAGAGTTTTGCTTATTGGATCTAGATGGTTCAACAACATTTTGTTGGTTCACCTAATTATATAAATATTGGCTCGAATAATAAGATTGTTGGTATTTGTGGAATAAAAAAGTTTTATGGTATGAACCAAATTTTTTGTTTGGTTTCTTTTTTGGTCTAAAAAAATTCTTTTGTTGACTGAAAAAAATTTTTTGCTCATCTAATACAATGATTTTTGTCCTGAAAAATGTTTTTCGTATTTGTGCAAAAAAAACTTTTTTTGTGTCAACAATATTTTGTTGATGGGTCTTTCCGTTTTCAAAACAGAAATATTTTGTTTGCTCTACAAATTTATTTGTTAGCCCAAAAAATAATGTTTGGATAAAAATTTTTTGTTTGTTTGTTTCTGAAAAGAAAAACAGTTTTCTTTGTTGGATTTTCCTATTTGTGCATCAAAAATAAAATTTTGTCGGTAGGTCTTATCGTTGCCCAAACAAAATTATTTTTTTTTTGCTCCACAAATTGTTTTGTTTGCTTAGTACAATAAATGTTTGAAAAAATAATTTCGTTGGTATTTATGTAACAAAGAAGTTTTGTTGTGCCAACCAAATATTTATTTCTTTGTCCTTTTTTGGCCTGATAAAATTTTTTTACTGGAAAAACAAAATACTTTTATTTACTTAACACTTTTTTTGTTTGCCAAATAAAATGATTGTTAGCTAAAAATATAAGTTTTTTAGTATCTGAGCAACAAAACAGTGTTGTTGTGCAAACCAAAATTTTTTTTGGGGTATTTTTGTCGACCTAACAAAATTGTTTTTCTGGACAAACGGATTTTTTTTTAGCTAATAAAATGAACGTTAGCTTAAAAGATAGAGTTGTTGGCTTGAAGAAATTTATCTTTAAAAAGTTATTTTAAAATAAGAATCAATTTTTATTAGTATAAATAAAATAAATTCATCAAATAATTTTCTTATCTCATACATCCAACCTTTATTAAGTTTTATCAACAAAATTATCTTATCAGCCCAATAAACTTCTTCAATCAGGCAAGGTAAATTTCATTTGTCCAAAATACTTCTTCTTCTGTTGTGAGCCATCTGAATGGAAGGTGTTCACCTTCACTTTTTTTTAAACTACAGTAAACTATACAACTATACAACTATACCTGACTATACCATATTTACTTAAAGAATGTTTTTGGTTGAGTCTTATGAATACTTGGAATTTATTAAAAGTAACTAAAATATTTGGTTCAATCAACTTAGTTTTACTGAATAAATAATTTTTTTAAGTCAATGAAATAATTTTGTCAAATAAACCAAATATTTTGTTTCTCGTCTAACAATAAAAATTTGGTTGATTCAATCAAACCTTTTTCTGGGTTCATTTTTTTTTATCCTATCAAACATATGTTTAATACAACCAAATGCAGTCAACAAAACTATTTGGTTGACTTAAAATAATTTTGTTTTTACAAAAAAAGTGCTCAATAAACAATTTTGTTGTAATTATAAATTTTTCTCTCAATGTTGGAAAAAAATTTGTTATTTTACAGACAACAAAGTGATAAGTTAAGTAAACTCAACTCAATTTTTCGGTTTAAAATGTTTGGTAGATTCTACCAAAAACGCTTAGAAAAAAATTTTCGTTGAATGAAATCATTTTCTTGAATTTATAAAGTATTTTATTGGCTTAAAGAAAGTTTTTGGTTGAGTTTTATGAATACTTGAAATTTATTAAAAGTAACTAAAATATTTAAAGAATTTGAAAATCTTCCTGTGGAAAAAAAGATGCTTTCGACTGCGCTGGGATTCGAGACCAGGTCTTTCGAGGCAGTGACAAAAACTTCAAACTCAACTAACTAATTTGAAATCATTTACAGTAACTAAAATACTTGGTTCAATCAACCAATTTTTACTGAGTAAAGAATTTTTTCGAGTCAATGAAATAATTTTGTCAAATAAACCAAATATTTTGTTTCTCGTCTAACAATAAAAATTTGGTTGATTCAATCAAACCTTTTTCTGGGTTCATTTTTTTTTATCCTATCAAACATATGTTTAATACAACCAAATGCAGTCAACAAAACTATTTGGTTCAACCAACTTAAGATTTTTTTCTGGGTGCAGTTGTAATATCTAAAATATTAATATCAACCTGTTTTAAATATTAAAGCTGAGTATTTAGATATTACAGTTGAACATCTAGATATTATATTTGTATTTATAAGATTCTTGTCACACAGTAGGTAGAATATCCATTTTTCTCCATGAAGGCGTGGTCAAACAATCGGCACATTGATCTTTCGAGTCATGTGCAAGAATGTTGGGAATCTATATTTGTCTGTAAATACAAGATTACCTGGTTCCCATATGTCTTTCCCTATACTTTCTAGTTTTCGTATTTGGTGTTTTTACTCGTTTCATGTTTGATTACTTTCTATAAAGGTTCTACTGTTTTTCATGTTTTGTTTTCCATATTTGGTACACTCCGAAAAATATTTGGTTAATACAAACTCTAAGCAAAATTTAGTTGGATAGACCAAAGAATTTTCTTACCACACAGTTAAACAATTTCTTGTTTGATTTAGGCAAAGGATTTGTTTTAAACAAAATTTGGTTGATGCGACCAAATTTTTCTTTACTCAATTAAAGATCTTGGTTCATTTAAAAAAATTTTTTGGTTAGATATAAAGTAAATTTTTTCCCAAGTGCAAAAATATGGTTTATTTCTCTACGATTTGGTTGAATAAAATCAATATTTCAGTTAATTAAACCAAATTTTGTTTGACTTAAATAAAGGTCTTGATTTATTCAATAAAGTGCTTTGGTTGGATTAAATATATTTTACTTTTTGGGTGTAGTTTATACTTTATATTACACATTTCTTACCCATGAAATTTTCGTAGCTACCTGGTTCTGTGAATTTTACAGGTCATTTTTTCCACAGAAAGATTTTCAAATTCTTTAAAATATTTTAATACATTTTGCAATGAAAACACCTAGAAGAAAATTTCCTTTATTCAAACAAACCACTTCTTTAAATCAACCGAGGAAATTTGATGAAGTCAAACAAAGTTTAGTTAGATTAACCAAACTCTTCTTGAATCATCTTAAATATTTCTTTGATTTAACCAAACGGTATCCAAACAAACCAAAATATTTGGTTGGATAAACTAAAATGTTTGTTTGATTAAACCAAATTGCATTTCGGCAAACTATCTTGAATTGCATAAGATAAATTCATTGGTTGAATGAATCAAAAATTTGGTCAACTACTGTATAATAAGCAAAGTTTTTGGTTGATAGAACTAAAATTTGATCAGATCAACCAAATACTGTTCGAATATAGAGAAACCACTCAGAAATAAATGTAATTGACTTAAAGAAATCATTTTGTTAAATTAGGTAAGACCTTTGGTTAAGTCAAACAAAATTTGGTTAGATGAACTGATATATTTATCTGATTCAACCAAATCGTATCCCGACAAACCATCTTGGATTACAAAGGACAAATTCATTGTTTGAATCAACCAAAAATTTGGTCAACTGTATAATAAGCAAAGTTTTAGTTGATCGAAGTAAATTTTTATAAGGTTAACCGAAAATGGTTCAAACACAGAAAAAACATCAAGGAAAGAATTTACTTGGATCACAAAAACCATTTTGTTAAATTAAACCAGAGCTTTGGTCAAGTCAAATAAAATTTGGTTGGGTGAACTAGAATATTTGTTTGAATTAACCAAATCTTATCCTGACAAACCATCTTGGGTTACAAAGGACAAAGTCAATGTTTGAATCAACCAAAAATTTGGTCAAATGTAAAATAAGCAAAGTTTTTTGTTGATTGAAGTAAATTTTTATAAGATTAACTGAAAATTTTTCAAATACAAAAATAATTTACTGGGACTAAAGAAACCATTTTTCTGCGTTAATCAAGATCTTTGGTTGAGTTAAACAGAATTGGTTGGGTGAACTAAAATACATGTTTGATTGAACCAAATCATACTCCCAGGAAATAGTTTCTTTAACTCAAAAAATTTCTTTGACTTAAAGAAATTTCTTAATTGTTTTTTTTTTCTTTGAATTTAAGAAATGAATGTCTGCGCAGTATGTGTAACGTGATTAATAGAGATACTTTCTTTAAATTCAAGAAAAAATTGTCTTCGTTTAAGGTAATAAAATTAAATAAATTATTTCTTAAATGTTTCCCAGTACTGTATTTGAATGAAAAAAAATTATTTGAATCAAACTAATTTGTCCATTGCTATACGGTCAGAAAAAATTTCTTGATTATTTTTTTCCTTTAAATTAAAGAAATTAATGTCTGTGAAATCGCATAAGTACATGTGTAATGTGGTTAAGAGAAATATTTTCTTTAATTTAAAGAAAAAATTGTCTTTGTTCAAGGTAATAAAATTAAATAAATTATTTCTTATAAGTTTTTGCCAGTATTGCATTTGAATCAAATAAATATTTTTGCAAATCAAATAAATTTATATTTGTTCTAAAGGTGTTTTTACTTCGAATTGAAGAAATAAAGTTAAGAAAACGATTTCTTAAATTTGAATAAAACTTTTTTCTAGATGTATTCAAATAAACCATCTTTAGTTGAATCAACCAAAATTTTGGTCAGATCAATCAAATTGTTTTTTTGAATGTAAAGAAAACAAAGTCAAAAATATCTCATATATTAAATCTATTAATTTAGTTTCTCCTAAACGAGCTGTAATTTCTTCTTGTTCTAGAAAATATTTCTTTCTGCCAGAGGAGGAGTTCTGGATCCGGATTCTTAGTAGCGAAATTGCTATAGCCATCATTCATAGAGAGGCTGCGGTCTTGAACACTTTGCCCTTCTAATGTCTAGACACGGCCCTGCTTTGTACGGCATGGCAGGAATTATATTCCAGGTAGAAAAGAGACCGATAAAATAATGGAGAGAAAGAGAATGCTTGTTGTATTAAGGGGGACTAGGTACAGTTACAGTGCTACACCTTCAACGATAGAGTACCAACTGATCGTAAACTCCTACAGATTTTATTTTTCTTTAAAGAATCCACCAGATTTCTCAGATATTGATCCCTTGAAAAGATAAAGATATTATTATAAAAACATCTAACTCTTTGCGAATTTCTGTTATAAAATCTATTTTAACTTTAAGACTTTACCCTAATAGCCAACTTCATTATCAAGTGGTGATATTCTAATACAGATGAAGGAAATTTGCTTTATGGGGAGACCAGGCGGAAAACTGGCAAGCCCTGTCATGTTATGAGATGTCAAGCGGGTCCAGGGCCCAGTCTGACAAACGCAAAAGTAAAAAATTGTCTAGAAATATTCAGAATTTTGACACGGCCCAGACCAGGCTGAAACCTGGTAAGTCCTGACAGAGCAAAATATATCGAGTCAAGCTTGGTTCCGACTTGGCAGTGGGATTTCTGTATAGGAACGAGTAGATCATGGAGAATTTGTTCTTTGGCCCGGACTAGGCCCAGACATGGCAATCCTTGGTTTGGCTTTAAACTTAGAATGGGAACTGGGCCTGGCCCTGGGGACGAAGTATGTCAACTTCATCTTTTGCATTTTTAATCAACCTGAACGGGCTCAAGTCTGGTTAGGAGTTTTTTGCCAGGAAGGGGCCAAGTCAAGAAATCGTTCCTCGGAAAAAAATGTATAAATTAGATTTTACAGATTTAAATATTTTATTTTATTTTATTGGTTTAAATAGTGTATGAATATTTTAAAAATTGAATCTAATATTTGTTATAAGTGGGAAGTTTTATAACTTTTCATTTTTTTTAATGTTTAAAAATTAGTTAAACTTCTAACGCGGTTTGGAATCGGGTGGAAGCATAACTTTTTCAATTTTCATCCAATTTACTTGAAATTTTAACTGCAGCTTCTTGGATAGATTCTCTAAAGAAATACATACGACTTTTAAGATTGGTCAATAATATTTTTATATATCAACAAATTAGAACCGATTTCTCGGTTAAAATTAAACATTTTTATTCACTATTGTGAATTTCCAAAAAATCGAATTTTTTTATTTTCTGAAAGTATATACTTTTAAGAATCCCATTCTAAGGTGCGTTTTATGGAGCTGGAATCGCAGATTGAACGAAATTCTAAATTTATATAAAATTTTCTTTTTTAAAACTTTAAACGAGTTTTTCTCAAAACTTATCGGGTGTAAAGAATGAAAAAAAATATTGAACTGATCTTTCTCCAAATTGGATACAATGTTCCACATATCAGCAGCTACAGCTCGTAGTGAAATTAAAATTTTTTGATAATAATCTATATTTTTGTATTAATAATAAAACAAAAAATCGTCATTATTCGATTTTTTCCTATTAACTAAAAAACTTTTTACATTCTCATCATGGATGAGAAGGTATTGGTTTTATGTGAAAAATGACTTTCGAAATTTTCATCAAATCTTTACGTTTTGAGACCCCCTGAGTCAGAAAAAAGGGTTTTTACGAAAGTGTCTGTCTGTCTGTCTGTAGTAGGTCGTGTGCGGCATAACTCTCGATAGAATTATCAGATTGAATTGAGCTTTGGCACACTTTATCGGAGCCGAAGAAGTAAGGACAAGTTCGTTCACCAGCCACATCCAATCAAAATTGAGGGATTGAGCACTACTTTTGTGTTTTTGAAAATAACTCTTTGAAAAAATCAAAAATTCCAATACTGGTTTTCGATAGTGCTCGTAAATCTCTAAAAATTATCCTAATAATATTTTTTGATTAAATCAAAATTAGAAATGTTACAGCATATTCAAATTCGAAAAAAGTCAATATCAAAATTCCATTTTCCAGTTAAATTATACGAGATACGAAAAAACATTATGATACAATATTATTTTCTACATAAAGACCTACAAATTTGAATTGTAACATTTTTTTATAAGATGCATATTTTTCTTTTTAATTAAAAAAAAACTATTGAAAATCCAAAGTTCAATTTTTTAACAATAATATGTAAAATACGAAAAAAACGTAAGAATACAAAGTTGTTCGTTTCAAAAAGATCTACAAATTTTGTCTGACGCAGTTTCTGATAAAACATATATTTTTCGTTTCAATTCGAAAAAATACGATTAAAATTCAAAAATTCCATTTTTTAGACAAAATATGTGATTCAAAAAAAACGTTTATATGGAAAATTGTTTGCCTAAATGCGGTTTACAAATTCTCATTAAGACATTTCGGGACAGGATGTATATTTTATGTTTTGATTTTTAATATTAAAAAAATTCGATTTTTTTCACCAAAATGTGTGATATACGAAATAAGCATTGTTCTGCAAAATCGTTTCCTTAAATAAAGTCTACGATTGTTTTTTCTTTTTGAGAGATCTGGAAGAAAATAAATTATTTTAATCATGTAATTTATTAAAAAGTTACTGAAATGTATACAGAAAATCGAGCGCGAAGCGCGAGCGTCATGATGAGAATGTGCCCGCAAAGCGGGCAGATTTTTTTTCATTGTAAAAAGATAAATTTACCACGGAATACAGCGACATCTTTTCTGATAATTAATTCTTTCAATTTTTTATTATTTTAGATTCGTCAATTAAGAATTATTATACCAATGTCAGGAGTACAAATTTGTAAGGACCTTTTTTCAACGCGATATATAAAAAGTTTATATATTATAAAAGAATTTTATTATTGTTATATATCCTGCCCATCATAGTAAAATTAATTGAAATGAAAATAAAAAAGGCAATACGTAAACTCTGCGGGATTCTCGAAAAAGTCACTCCTCTGAGATAGTTTCTAATGCAAGTCGTATTTACTCGGAATTCTTGTTTAAAATTATACTTTCTTTTTGCTGTGTCTTTATGATTGACAGCAATTATTTTCTTGCATGAAATATTCTATTTATCTGTTGAAATATGTAATAAATATTGCTTGAAATGCGTTGAAATTGACAGGTTATTTCAGAATTCCAGGAGTTTTTGCAACTCTACGACTATATATTGTAAAGCCTCATAGGATGAAGAGACAATTGAAATTTATCTCGTGCACACACCTGTTACGTGACAAGGTACATATAACAATGAAATAATATCACATACACATAGAAGTAAATTTAAATTTCTTAGTATCCTTAATAATAAATTCAGAGTTATTTCGTGATGCGAATTGTAAATTATAAGGAGTTCGAGGCCTGATAATGGAAACTATACTATTTAAACTTAAAATAAAACTTTATATATGGGTCATTCCATATTAGATTGACTGTCGATGTCGCAGACTTGAACGAGATAATTTTTTTTCGGTTCTTTATCAACAATAAATAGACACGTATTTTTTTGTTTGGCCAGAAAAATTTTTTTTACAAGTATACGATTTTTCGAATTTTCTAAGAAACGATATTTTTGACATAGTAAGCGCACTTTCAAGTCTGTTTATCTTGAAAACAATTGTTCCCACGGAAATTTTTCCAAATTACGAAAATTAGGGTTTTGACTCTTCTTTACAGTCATCCAGCCATTTTGATTCAATCGTCATATTTTATAACAGACTTCAAAGAATCTAAATCCACGAAAAAAAAATTTCGAAAGGGGCCAAATTTGGAAAAAAAGGATTTTGCGTTTATTTCTTTACTTTTGTATGTTAAAAAATCTGCCCGCTTCGCGGGCACATTCTCATTGCGCGCTTCGCGCGCAGCTCGCTTCGCTCGCAAGTTTGAGCTCAAACCAATTTAATGATATTAAAGATGATGTAATTTAGTCATTTTCTCAAAGTCACTCTATTTCTTTTTGAATTTAAGTGAAACAGGAAATTCAATTTACTTAAGGTTCTATCGGCCTTAAGGAACACATTCTCATCATGACACTCGCGCTTCGCGCTCGATTTTCTGTATGCATTTTTGTAACTTTTTAATAAATTACATGATTAAAATAATTTATTTTCTTCCAAATCTCTCAAAATGAAAAAAACAATCGTAGACCTTATTTAAGGAAACGATTTTACAGAACAACGCTTATTTCGTATCTCACATATTTTGTCTAAAAAATGGAAGTTTTGAATTTTAATCGTATTTTTTGGAATTGAAACGAAAAATATATGTTTTTTCAGAAACTGCGCCAGACAAAATTTGTAGATCTTTTTGAAACGAACAACTTTGTATTCTTACGTTTTTTTGGTATTTCCAATATTATTGTTAAAAAATTGAATTTTGGATTTTCAATAGTTTTTTTTTTTAATTAAAAAGAAAAATATGCATCTTATGAAAAAATGTTATAATTCAAATTTGTAGGTCTTTATGTATTCAATAATATTGTATCATAACGTTTTTTCGTATCTCCTATAATTTAACTGGAAAATGGAATTTTGATATTGACTTTTTTCGAATTTGAATATGCTGTAACATTTCTAATTTTGATTTAATCAAAAAATGTTATCAGGATAATTTTTAGACATTTATGAGCACTATCTAAAACCAGTATTGAAATTTTTGATTTTTTCAAAAAATTATTTTCAAAAACACAAAAGTAGTGCTCAACCCCTCAATTTTGATTGGATGTGGCTGGTTAACGAACTTGTCCTTACTTTTTCGGCTCCGATAAAGTGTACCAAAGCTCAATTCAATCTGATAATTCTATCGAGAGTTATGCCGCACACGACCTACAGACAGACAGACAGACAGACAGACAGACGGACAGACAGACAGACAGACAGACACTTTCGTAAAAACCCTTTTTTCTGACTCAGGGGGTCTCAAAACGTAAAGATTGGATGAAAATTTCGAAAGTCATTTTTCACATAAAACCAATACCTTCTCATCCATGATGAGAATGTAAAAATATTTAAACAATTTTTCCGCAACAATCACTGTAAAGAAGAGTCAAAACCCTAATTTTCGTAATTTGGAAAAATTTCCGTGGGAACAATTGTTTTCAAGATAGACAGGCTTGAAAGTGCGCTTGCAATCTCAAAAATAACATTTCTTAGAAAATTCGAAAAATCGTATACTTGTAAAAAATTTTTTTTTGGCCAAACAAAAAAATAATTATCTATTTATTGTTGATAAAGAACCGAAAAAAAATTATCTCGTTTAAGTCTGCGACATCGACTGTCAATCTAATATGGAATGACCCATATACAAGATCGTTTGCAATTCATTCAATCCGACTTAATGCGATTCAATCCGAGTCATGAATCCAAACCATTCCGAACCAACCCTGCTGGAAGTAAGAAGATAGAAAGAGATAGAACCTTTTCTATCTCTTCCAAGTAGCCGATTTGCATCTCCAAAAAGGTACGTCTTTCTATCTCCAAAATTATATCCACCATGTCAAGGAATATCTATTCCTTCCTATCTCCTGTATATCCCTATGTCCGGCAATATCTGCATATTCCTATCCCCCGGTCTACTCTTGCATCAGGTAAAATTTATCTCTTTCTATCATTGCAAAAAAAATTTGGATCACATTCTTCTCCTTCTCGATCTTTCGTTTAAAACTTGTTAATTTTCATACTCCTAACCATATTTAAAAATTTTATAAATACATTATTTTGTACATACACAGTGTGTCCCAAAAATAACCGAACTTTTTGGATATAGAATAAGATACACATTATATTATCTTTGAAAGTTATTATTTATTCAAAATAGGTACCATTAGACTCAATACAACGTTTGGAACGATCAACCAATTTATCCATAGACTTTTTAAACTCGGTTTTTGGGATGTTCTTTAGCACCTGTGTCACAGCTGATTGAATGGTTGGAACGTCTTCGTAAAAAGCTCCTTTCATTGCAGTTTTTAGTTTTGGGAACAGAAAATAGTCACAAAGGTGATAGATCAGGCGAATACGGTGGGTAATCCATGACACAAATCTGTTTTTTCATCAAAAATTCGTTGACTTTTTACATTCTCATCATGGGTGAGAAGGTATTGGTTTTATGTGAAAAATGACTTTCGAAATTTTCATCAAATCTTTACGTTTTGAGACCCCCTGAGTCAGAAAAAAGGGTTTTTACGAAAGTGTCTGTCTGTCTGTCTGTCTGTAGTAGGTCGTGTGCGGCATAACTCTTGATAGAATTATCAGATTGAATTGAGCTTTGGTACACTTTATCAGAGCCGAAAAAGTAAGGACAAGTTCGTTAACCAGCCACATTCAATCAAAATTGAGGAATTGAGCACTACTTTTGTGTTTTTGAAAATAAATTTTTGAAAAAATCAAAAATTTCAACACTGGTTTTTGATAGTGCTTATAAATCTCTACAAATTATTCTGATAACATTTTTAGATTAAATCAAAATTAGAAATGTTACAGCATATTCAAATTCGAAAAAAGTCAATATCAAAATTCCATTTTCCAGTTAAATTATAGGAGATACGAAAAAACGTTATGATACAATATTATTGAATACATAAAGACCTACAAATTTGAATTGTAACATTTTTTCATAAGTTGCATATTTTTCTTTTTAATTCAAAAAAAACTATTGAAAAATCCAAAATTCAATTTTTTAACAATAATATTCGAAATGCGAAAAAAACGTAAGAATACAAAGTTGTTCGTTTCAAAAAGATCTACAAATTTTGTCTCACACAGTTTCTGATAAAACATATATTTTTCGTTTCAATTCCAAAAAATACGATTAAAATTCAAAACTTCCATTTTTTAGACAAAATATGTGAGATACGAAATAAGCGTTGTTCTGTAAAATCGTTTCCTTAAATAAGGTCTACGATTGTTTTTTTCATTTTGAGAGATTTGGAAGAAAATAAATTATTTTAATCATGTAATTTATTAAAAAGTTTCTGAAATGTATACAGAAAATCGAGCGCAAAGCGCGAGCGTCATGATGAGAATGTGTTCCTTAAGGCCGATAGAGCCTTAAGTAAATTGAATTTCCTGTTTCACTTAAACTGAAAAAGAAATTGAGTGACTTTGAGAAAATGTGTAATAGCGATTATTTCACGTACTTTTTCCACTAACTCAGCACGATTTGATCCTTCTGGTCGTCCAGGTCTTGGATCATCATTTAAATCGTCACGGTCATTTTTAAATCGTGTAAACCACGTATAAACTTGAGTACGACTCATACAATCATCACCATAAACTTTTTTCATCAATTCGTGTGTCTCAGCGAATTTTTTTTCAAGTTTAAAGCAAAATTTTATATTTGCTCTTTGTTCCATTTTTGTTTTGTAAGATTAGCACACTTTTTCTTTTATTAAAATGGCTGTAACTTTCACATCCGATTTACATGAATTTAGGTGCGTTTGAAAGAGGATGAATGTATCTTTTTAATGCTGCAAATTTTCAATAGATGGTGCTGCATGTTGTATGATTTAAATATATAGTTCGGTTAATTTAGGGACACACTGTGTAACCAATATTCTAAATTTGTCGCTAACGTGTATGACACTGAAAAATCAGCATGTACCAAGACTCGAACCCTAACCACGCATCGATATATTGCCAAACGTTTAGGCTACTAAGATAGGCATCAATCTGGATTGACAAAGAGATATGAAAGAGATAGAAAGTGATAGAGGTAAATAGATGAGGGAAATATTGAAAAAAAGAGAAAAATACTGAAAAATATAGCCGTGAATTTGGATTGAAAAAGAGATAGAAAAAGATAGGCATCAATCTGGTTTGACAAAGAGATATGAAAGAGATAGAAAGTGATAGAGCTAAATAGATTAAAGATATATTAAAATGAAGAGAAGAACATGAAAAATATATCTGTGAATTTGTATTGACAAAGAGATACAAAGAGATAAAAAGAGATAGACATAAATCTGGATCGACAGAGAGGTATAAAAGAGATAGAAAGTGATAGAAGTAAATAGATGAGGAAAATATTTTAAAAAACAGAAAGATACTGAAAGATATAGCCGTGAATTTGGATTGAAAAAGAGATAGAAAAAGATAGGCATCAATCTGAATTAACAAAGAGGTATGAAAGAGATAGAAAGTGATAGAGATAAATAGATGAGAGATATATTGAAATGAAGAGAAGAACATGAAAGATATAGCCGTGAATTTGTATTGACAAAGAGATACAAAGAGATAAAAAGAGATAGACATAAATCTGGATTGACAGAGAGGTATAAAAGAGATAGAAAGTGATAGAAGTAAATAGATGAGGAAAATATTTAAAAAAAGAGAAAGATACTGAAATATATAGCCGTAAATTTGGATTGAAAAAGAGATAGAAAAAGATAGGCATCAATCTGAATTGACAAAGAGATACAAAGAGATAAAAAGAGATAGACATCAATCTGGATTGACAGAGAGGTATAAAAGAGATAGAAAGTGATAGAAGTAAATAGATGAGGAAAATATTTAAAAAATAGAGAAAGATACTGAAAGATATAGCCGTGAATTTGGATTGAAAAAGAGATAGAAAAAGATAGACATCAATCTGGATTGACAAAGAGATATGAAAGAGATAGAAAGTCATAGAAGTAAATAGATCAGGGAAATATGAAGGAAAAAGAGAAAAATACTGAAAGATATAGCCGTGAATTTGTATTGACAAAAAGATACAAAGAGATAGAAAAAGATAGGCATCAATCTGGATTGTCAAAGAGATATGAAAGAGATAGAAAGTGATAGAAGTAAATAGATGAGGAAAATATTTTAAAAAACAGAAAGATACTGAAAGATATAGCCGTGAATTTGTATTGACAAAGAGATACAAAGAGATAGAAAAAGATAGGCATCAATCTGGTTTGACAAAGAGATATGAAAGAGATAGAAAGTGATAGAGCTAAATAGATGAGGGATATATTGAAATAAAGTGATGAACATGAAAGATATAGCCGTGAATTTGTATTGACAAAGAGATACAAAGAGATAAAAACAGATATGATTTCTATCTCTTTACTTTCAGCATAGAATTTTTTAATCTCTATCAATCCAAGCTCGGATTGATCCAAACCGAATTTTTAATCCGAATTAATCTGAGGTTGAAATGTTACTGTTTGATTCTGATGAAAAATCCGGTTTGGATCAATCGGTGTCTGGATTGAAAACTTGGTTCAGTTTCATTTGGATTGGTGCCTCGGATTGAATCGGAATAATTTTTGATCGTATTTCATCAAATCAGATAGAAAGCGCTTTTCAAATTGGCTCGGAAACCGATTTCGGAATAATTCTGATTCGCTCTGGATGAAGTTCAATCCGATACTTTTGCCAGGGAAACTCATCACTAGAATATGGTGCCCGGTTTGTGCCCTGTTTAGATAAAATTAATTTCTTCAAATGAGTACCTCATTTTCTTCATTACAGATTGGAATTTTGTGTTTAATCATAAAAGACATTTGGTCTTGGTGATTTTTCCCTACATCCCATCCAATGGGCCAAAAAGAAATCTAAAATGTTCACTTTTATGGCGATGGATTAATATGTATAACTGGTTTGGTACATAATACATTTCTGTACATTTTTGAAATACAATAGAAAGTATAAAAAACTACGTTTCTTTTTAACTTGGTAATAGATTTTGTATCCAGTTATAATTGCTGATAACTTCTCCGGTTTTATTTCTACTAGACTCAGGGAAATATTTGGTAAAGCCAACAAAAATTTAGTTGGTTCATCCAAAGAAAATTTTTTATACAATTAAAGATAGTTTGTTAGGATATCATTTCCTTAATTTAACAAAATGGTTCGTTTGGATAAAGTAAATTCTTTTTTAGGTGTTTTCTCTATATTGAAAAAAATATACAAATGTTTCAGTTAATTCAACCAAATTTCGGTTAATCTAACTAAACTTTGTTTGACTTAACCAAAGTTCTTGGTAAATTTCAAAAAATGGTTTGGTTAAACCAAGTTAATTTTTCCTGGGTGTTTTCTCTGCACTAAGAAAAATATTTGGATAGTTCGCCGAAATCTTAGTTGGATCATCCAAAGAATTTATTTATTTTAAAATTGACAAAACTTTTGGTTGATTCAACCAATCAATTTGTCTTATGCAATTGAAGATAGTTTGTTGGGTTACGATTTGATTAAATGAAACAAACATTTCAGATCACTCAACCAAAAATCTTGTTTAATTTAACAGAATCGTTTTTATGGATCAAGAACATTTTTCTTGTGTCTTTTCTCTAAATTAAAAAAAAAATCGGTTAACCAAAAAAAAATTGAGTTGCATCAACCAAAGAATTTGCTTGTTATACAGATTACCAAATTTTTAATGGATTCAATATTTATTAACATTTAGTTATCTTGTAGGAATAAAAGTCAACCTATAATTAGGTCACGTGATGTAGTTCATTCATGGCCTTAACTTTTTAATCACACTTTGGGCTAATTGTAAAGAGTTTAGTAAAAAATGATTAAGAATTGATACTGTCCAGTTGTTATGGGGCTTAGAAAGTATATGCATATTAATGAGACGTAATGCTTTTACGTGACGCAAGTTACGCACGAGGAAGAATAAAACGTGGGATCCTTCGTGAACTTTAGGTTTTATAACTCAATTCCATGCTGTAAGAACTTGTGGGAAATGTCTGTAACGCTACATATGAAAAGTGGGTGTTCTTTGTTAGTTTGTTAACCTACTTCTCACGTCTTATACGTCAAAATTAAAATTATGCATCACAACCGTTTACGAGCTGTTCATTGAACACTTTATCATTCATTCTTAAGATATATATATATATATATATATGCTCTTAAAAATATTATTAAATTTAATATACAAAGGGAAATTAATTTTAATAGAGATATATTTTAATTTTAATAAACATGTATATCAGCTGAAATTATTACATTAAGATATTAAAATCTTAACACACACATTTTTAAATTAAGACGCTTATATTAGATTCGAAATGCTGTCATATCAAATTTAATATAATTTTGTATTGAATTTAATAATATTTTGTATTTGGTTTAATATGTCGTTTATGCAAATGACTTCATGTAATGCATATGAAGTTTTTTCTAAAAGTGCGTACACCATTAAACATATTATTAAATTTCATACACATTTGTATATGGAATTTAGTATATCTATATATTTTTTGTGGAAAATTACACTGGTATATTAAATTTGATAAACTGATGTATTAAATTTAATTTAGTAAAATCAACATTTCACGTAATTTGACCATACGCAGTTGTAAAGTTATTTTTGCAGTAAATTTAGCATGTAAATATTAAAGTATATTATTTTCTTTTACGTAGATATACTAATTTATTTTAAAATTATTTGAAATATCTGCGTACTTGAAAAATTGATAAGCTTGACCTTTAAGAATTTACATAAATCATGAATTTTTAGAAATTTTAAGTCGAATTTCTGACGTAATGAATAGGAAAGTTTGGTAATATTGATGATTAAATTTATATGAAATATCATCTACCAGTTTGAATGATTTACAAGTATTCAAAGTCAGACTTAACTAATTAATTTGAATTCTAGAAAATATCCTGTTTTAACGAAACTTTGATGTATATTAAACTTCATATGCAAATTACTTCATATACTTTAATATTAAATTCAATACAAACATTTCTAACAGTGTAAGAATGTCAATAATTGTAGTACTTTACGATTAATTAAATCGATAGGTTGTAGTTCCTGTACCCAGAAAATAGTTTCTTTGAATCAAAGAAACATTTCTTTGATATATACGGTCAAAGAAAAAATTTCTTTGAATTGAAGAAAGATTTGTTGATACAAAAAAATTTCTTTAATGTAAACAAATCTATTTCTTTGGATCAAAGAAAATTTTTTTGGATCAACAAAACTACACGGAGAAACTTTTTATATCAATTTTTACTATAGTATTTTTCAATTTAGGGAAAAACTTATGACTTTGGGAATTTTTGTTAGTAAAAATACTAAACTTTATAATAATGATATGAAACTTTAGTATAAACTATAGTAAAATTTGCTATGGACTATGCTGAAGTTTCATATCATTATAATAAAGTTTAGTATTTTTACTAACAAAAATCCTCAAAGTGATACGTCTTTCCCTAAATTGAAAAATACTATAGTAAAAATTGATATAAAAAGTTTCTCCGTGTATCTTTGATTCAAAGTGTTTTCTCAGTGTGGTGTGCAGATTATTTATTTTCACTAAAAAAAATTATTTTTTAAATTACAAATAATAGAAAAAAATGACTTTTAACTAATTTTGAAATTATTATTTCTTTTTCAAATAGATATTCCAAATTTCACAACTTTTTGGCAACAACTCATTTGAGTTTGTCAAGCTCTGTATATATATAGATATATATTTATAGGCATGGGAGTAATCGATTTACCCAATAAGGAAGATTGGTGCCAATAAATTACCTAATAAAGGAGAACGATTTCTGTCAGCATAACAAGGACTAAAAAGCAAACCCTTTTTTATTCGGTCCAAATAATTTCACCTTCTGTCGATCTATGGACGATTTACCAACACACCCTTTTTTTATTTGATTTCTGATTCTCCACGGCCCAGAAGCAAATCTTTCGTGTAATTTCCAATAATTTTCTGTTCAACGACGACACATGCAACAATTTCACGGAGACCTTTTATTAGCGAACGGGGAAATTTCGAAGTGTGAAAAGGGTTAACAAGGATCAATATCGAATTCAACCTTTTACGAAAGACTGCTTTTTCAAAGATATTTTTAAATATGAACTAGTTAGCAAAATTTGAGAGATTATGTGATAAGTTTAACCCTTTTGCGGCCAGTGGTACATACGCTGTACCATGAATTTCTTTAAACATTCATATATATAAGAGTCATTGTTAATGTTTCATTTTTCATGAAAATATGAAAAACATTTTTAAAATGACATGATTTTAGTACTTATATATTTGCAAGAATTGAAGTTGATACTTGAAACTCTAAAGAGTGGTATGATATGAATGATGATTAGTACTCTAAGGTTTTTGAGGTCACCAATTTTGATATTGACTTTTTTCAAGTTTTAATATGCTGTAACATTTCTAATTTTGATTTAATCAAAAAATGTTATCAGGATAATTTGTAGAGATTTGTGAGCACCATCAAAAACCAGTATTGGAATTTTTTATTTTTTCAAAAAGTTATTTTCAAAAACACAAAAGTAGTGCTAAATCCCTCAATTTTAATTGGATGTGACTGGTTAACGAATTTGTCCTTACTTTTTCGGCTCCGATAAAGTGTGCCAAAGCTCAATTCAATCTGATAATTCTATCGAGAGTTATGCCGCACACGACCTACTACAGACAGACAAACAGACACTCGTAAAAACCGTTTTTTCTGACTCAGGGGGTCTCAAAACGTAAAGGTTTGATGAAAATTTCGAAAGTCATTTTTCACATAAAACCAATACTTTCTCATATGATGAGAATGTAAAAAGTATTGTAAAATTGATGTTACCGGTAATTTTTTTGAATAAATTGAAGCTCAAGTGGCCTTTCCAGTGCTTCTATTTGTGCTTATTATGCTTATTTATGTTTCTTATTATGCTTCTATTTATTCAAAAAAATTACTGGTAACATCAATTTCACAATACATTTATCTGGCCTAAAACCTTAATACTACATCAAAATGGACAATACACTAGGTTTCTATGACTACCTACGAAGAGAATATAATCAGGGTTTAGTCAACGACATAAAACTTTATAAACAATATACTTCAAGTTTAAAAAAGAGAGAAATACAAAGGATATTTCTTCTGCAAAGACCGGAAAGACCACTTGTTCTTCTATTCACTGTAAAAAGTAGAGTGACTTTAGTGAAAATTGGTACTCGGGGGTTTTCAGGGTCACCAATATTGAATTTGAAGTAAAAATTTCAAAATTCAAAATGGCATATTAAAAATAATTGACCGAAAATGTAAAAAGTATTGAAAAATTGATGTGGCCGGTAATTTTTTTGAATGAAAAAAAGCACAGGTGGCTTTTCCAATGTTTCTATTTATGCTTATTATGCTTATTAATGCTTCTATTTATTCAAAAGAATTACCGGTCACATCAATTTCACAAAACATTTATCTGGCCTAAAACCTTAATACTACATCAAAATAGATAATTAGGGTTTAGTCGACGTCATAAAACTTTATAAACAATTCACTTCAAATTTAGAAAAGAGAGAAATACAGAGGATATTTCTTCTGCAAACGCCGGAACCGGAAAGACCACTTGTTCTTCTATTTACTGTAAAAAGTAGAGTGACTTTAGTGAAAATTGGTACTCGAGGGTTTTTAGGGTCACCAATTTTGAATCTGAAGTAAAAATTAAAAAATTCAAAATGGCTTATTAAATATGACTGGCCGAAAATGTAAAAAGTATTGTAAAATTGATGTTACCGGTAATTTTTTAAAATAAATATAAGCATAATAAGAAGCATAAATAAGCATAATAAGCATAAATAGAAAAAATGTTGTAGTCTAAGGTGGCGGATCAAATATGGCGTTTAAAAATAGTAGTAGAAAGTCTGAATTTGACGAAAACTAGTATTAAGCAGTTTGTGACGGTGCTGATTTTGAATCCAAAACCAAATTTTCGAAATTAAAAATGGGGGATCCAACACAGCGGACCAAAATTGTAAAAACTATAGACGGATTCAGATGAAAACTGGTATTCGAGGGTTTTCGGGACAGCTTATTATGAACCTAAAATAAAGTTTTCAAAATTCAAAATGGCTGGTCGACTATGGCGGATAAAAATACTTAAAAGTTGTCTGATTCCAACAAAACTGAGTACTCGAGGGTTTTTGATACTTTTAATTACGAATATAAAATGAACATTCAAACTTTAGGATTCAATATAGTTGAACAAAATGGAAATAAATAGTCTGATTTTCCGCAAAATACTGCATGTGAATATTGTGAACGTAGCCATGAAAAATGTTACTTCACACGTACGTCGTTGACTTTCATTCTTTATTGCAAGGCTCATGATATTTTGAAAAACAAAAACCAATGCAGAGAGCAACTTTGCAAATCGTATAAACAGTTTTTGTCCACCACATTTGTTCCACCATGTGGGATTTCAAAATTTTGACTTCAAATTTGAAGTCAGTACCCTCCAAAACAACCAAGTACCAATTTTGATTGAAATCAGACTACTTTTTACAATTTCGATCAGTCATACTGGGCTCACCATTTTGAATTTTGAAAATTTAGCTTCACATTTAAAATCAGAGCTCCCAAAAACCTCTTTTCATCAATTTTCATTGAAATCGGACTATTTTTAACAATTTGGTTCCACCATATTAGAAACGCTATTTTGGAATCCCTAGAAACAAGAAACAAGAAACGAGCAAATACGAATTACTAGATATAATTTTGCCGCGAGAGAGTTAAGGATCGTTGCCTAAAAGTTGTAAAATTTGGAATAGTGATTTTTTGGAAAGAAAAAATATCAGAACCAGCTAAAGCTTATTTTTCTCCAAAGTTTATAGTTCAGAAGATAACATGAATACATTCAGTAAATGCAAAAAAACAATTTTAAAAATATGCAACGTAGCAATTAATAATTTTTAAAATACCGTAATTTCTTTTTTCGTTCTATTTGACGGTGTATTATAACAGAAGGCAATAAAGAATGCTTATGAACTTTCTTTTAGTGAAAACTTGGCAACAAATTTTACGGTTTATAATTGTCGATAACGTTTCCTGTTTCATTCGCATTAAAATTTTTTTCGAAATGTTTAATAAACCGAAATTAACATACGTTATGTATTGTCTTCTATCATATTCTTAAAATTCTCAAAAATATATTTTAAAAAATATAGAAGTTATATTACAGGAATGATAAATGTCTGGATTGGGAAAAAAAGTTTTCAGTACGAATTAATCCGAACGAAGTTGTCAATCTATCTCAATTCGACTTAATCCGAGGTCGGAATCATTCGGATTTCATGTTTCGAATTAGCTCGGATTGAAATATTTATTCGGTTTTATTCGTAATTATTCGGATGGAAGTCTCAGATAGAATCGGTTTCGATTTTTCACCGGTTTCCATTGAGTGAGATTAAAAACCTTTTTCGGATTGGCTCCGATTAGAGCGGAGTAGCACGAAATGAAATCCGGTTTAAACTGAAGAATACTTTTCCTCAAGAGCAATTTACGATTTACGTTTCACGCTGAAATTCTCTTCTATGAAACTCGCTCTCTGTGCAGACTCTCTCTTTCTAATTATTCTGCGAATGGCTGCATTCAATGTGTGAAATCGCACACAATTATTAGGAGTATATATACAGGGTGAATTTTTTATCTTGAGACATCGAAATATCTCCAGAAATGCACATCTGAGGAAAAGAATTTCCATAATTAACACTTTATATTTTCAAGAAGGAAAAGCAACTCCGCAAAAAGTTTTCCCATACTTTCCACACTCTGGGGGATCATCCAGTGAATTTTTTTATTATAAAGTCCACCAAACTTTTGGTTGATTCGACTAACCAAATAGTATTTTAAAATTGCAATATATGTTTCATCAATTATTTTCTTGTGAAAAAATAAAAAATATTGTAATACAATATCTGTATTTATTACAAAAACATGTAAAGCGGAAAATAGCATCTTTTTTATCAAGTGCGGAAAGGTGTATTTTAATGCTGTATACCGAAAGTTAGCTGAATTGAGGTCTTTTTGCGTGCAGAAAGTTGATTTTCCCACACTAGTGCGGTAAAGTCTCAAGTGTGCGGAAAATAAACTTTCCGCACGCAAAACGACACCGATTCGGCTAACTTTCGGTGTACGGTGGAAAAAAAAAACTCTTAATACAATATACAGGGTGAGTTTTTGACCTTGAGACATTGAAATATGTCGAGAAATACGCATTTAGGGAAAAAAATGTAATAAATATTTTTTATTTTCAAGAGGGAAAAGCAACTTCGCACAAATTTATCCCACACCCCACACCCTGGAGATGGGGGGGGGGGGGGGGGTGTGGGATTTATTTCAAATGGGAATCTCTTTTTTTTTAATCTCAGATTCGGATCCTCTACTTAAAATTACGTAAGTTTTATTCGGAATTGTTTTTCCGATTTGTGAGAGAAATTGAATTTTTTTCGTACGATGCGTATTTCTTGATATATTTGAATCTGACAAGATAAACAACTCACCCTGTATATAAGATATAAACTACCGCAAACAAGAACAATATTGGGCGTTTGCAGTTAGAAACCATTACATCCAATCATCGTCAGTCAAGAAATGTGTCTCTAAAAATTTAATAAATTGTCTATCTCATTTCTTGCAGTATACTCATTTTTATTACATTTTATGAGAAAGATATGGGAGAATTTATGAGAGGAATTAGAAAATACGAGGAAACATTTTCTGGATGACAAAATACGCAGATACGCGAATTAATTATTGTGTAGAAGAAAATGCCTTAGAGTCATCACGATTAATTAACAATTATCAATTTATGCCTGGTTGTGTATTGTAATTATATATATATTTGCTTCTAAGGAAGAGACAAGATACTTTAAGTACTTGGTGGTCACAAAGAGAAAGTGGTTTGGCTTAGACAAAACGATTAATAACATGATCGGAAAGAATATTCTCACTTTAACAAAGAAAGTATAGAAGGTGCTTTAAATTGAAATTACTGACTAGCCATAAACTAATCACACAATTTCATATCATAAAATCAGTATGTGGGTCATTCCACCCAAGATTTACAATAAAAAATTTTTTTTCGTTTTTTGATAAAAAATACTCGCTTTCCTCGCGAATCGCGCGATTCAATCATTGCGTTTCGTGATCGGTTTTGTTTTGGACCTCACTGAGAAAACAGTTTCTTTGATATACGGCCAATGAAAAAAATTCTCTGAATTAAAGAAAGTTTTGTCAATTCAAAAAAATTTTCTTTGATCCAAAGAAGTAGATTTGTTTTCATTAAAGAAAATTTGTTTGAATCAACAAAAGTTTCTTTATCTGAAAGAAATGTTTTCTTTGACCGTATAACAAAGAAATGTTTCTTTGATTCAAAGAAAATGTTTTCTGGGTGCTCGCGCTTCGCGCTCAATCTTATATTGTTTGCATATATTCAATTCTTTTTTGTAATTTAATACTGGAGCTCAAGTCAATGTTATAATATTGTAAATATGAATTAAACTTTCTAAAAGTTATTAAATTTGTTTTTGATTCTAAATGAAAAAAGAAATTCAATTTACTTCACATTATTAAAATAATTTATTTTCTTTCAAATATATCAATAAGGAAAAACAATCAAACTGAGAAAATATTTTCTTTGAACCAAAGAAACATTTCTTTGATATACAGTCAAAGAAAAAAATTCTCTGAATTAAAGAAAGTTTTGTTAATTCAAGAAAATTTTCTTTGATTCAAAAAAACTGTTTTCTGGGTGCATAGACTTTATTTTAGCAAACGATTTTGCATTTTAATGCTTATTTCGTATCTCACATATTTTGGTTAAAAAATGGAACTTTTCATTTTCAGTAGTGTTTTTGAAATCAAAACATAAAATATACATATTGTCAAAAAATGTTCCGATTACAATTTCCCAGGCGGAAAAATCGGTGTACTGCCAATCCTTACAACCGGCGCGGTACCGTTCCGGTTGTAACCCGTGAGTAATGCCAGTGCTGCCGATCAGCACTGTGCCAAGCGTTGGCACACCACTGGGGCGGCACTGGCTAAACACCGGCGCAGTACTGCTTTTCAGTGCTGGCAAACAACCAACATTTGAGTAATGCCAAGCGTCGGTGCAGCACCGGCGTGGTACCGCTTTTCAGTATTGGCGATCAACAAATATCGCGTAATGTCAAGTATCGACGCAGCACTGGATCAGCACCGGCACAGTGCCACCGTTCAGTGTTAGCAAACAACCAACTTTTGAGTAATTCCAAGCCCTTCTATCGCCTTTCATTGCCGACAAACATGTTAGTAATGCTATGAGCAGTACTCTAAAAATATCAATTACATTCTACACATTCGTTTGTGTGCCCGCATTGGTGTGATGGTAAGTAAAATTTCGCTGATCGAAAAACATTTTTATTGAAGTAAACCAAAGTTTATTGCTTGAGTTAGTTAAACTTTCCATCGATTCTAAAAAGTTATATAAATCTTTTTATTATGTAATGTTCTTTAATTCAAAAATTTTATCGCTTTCTTTCAAAAATATTTTATTTTATAGAAAATCGATTTAATAATTATAAATCTTAAAAATTTTAATCAGAATCATAAATTGGGATAAAACCTAAAAATCCCCGATTACACGGGGCCTATACACTTCTTACACGGCCCTGCAGTAGTTGAAGGTTATAAGCGCTATTTTCTTTCTTGTATTCCAAGCGTGCACAGCCGAGAGGCTTAGTCGTTAGGTTAGTAATGCGTTAATTGTAAGTAGAGAGGGTTCGAACCCGCAGCGTTAAGAATAATTTTTAATATTACCTATACGAGCGTTTGTGTAGTGTAGAGGGGAATGTGTATTTGTAGGTAAGTTTGTATATAAAAATAGTAAGTTAGAGTCTGCTTGAAAGTAAATAAAGTTTTGAAATGTACTAAGAATATTCATCGATTCAATTACTGCTCTTATTTGATTTACCTATGTTCCTGCAGTTCACTTAACTTTAAAAATGACACTGGGGCCTTTACGAACTACGAAAAGCAAGTTAAAAAGTAGTCAAACCTACTGAGAGTTTTTTTTCTGTGTACGTGTAATGAAAAAGTATTGTCAATTTACTCAGAACAAAATTTTCTAGCTTGAAAACAGATTTTTTACTGTGAAAACAGTAAACTTAACCTTCTAAGCGAATATCCCTCCGTTGCCGTTAAAAACGGTAAATATTAGAGTTTAACTCGAACTTTCCCTGTACTTTTTATCTAAGTACAATACAGATTTTCGGTACATTTTCCAGTACCGCCCCAGTACTAAAAGACAACTCCCAGCCGAGTGACATTTTGTGCTAGTGCCAGCACCGCACCAGCACTGAAGGCCAGCGCTAGCGCAGTACCGCTGGTCAGCACTATGCCGTTGTTAACTATCGGAGTTCCGCCAGCATCACGCCAGCACTGAAGGTCAGCGCCAACGCAGCACTGCTGGTCAGCACTATGCCGGTGTTACCTTTCGAAGCTTTGCCAGTACCGCGACAGACTTCATGAGGATCTACTGCCAGCACTATGCCAGCGCTGGAAGTCCGCTGGCAGTGCTGGAGCGGTGCTGCGCCGGTTGTAAATTTCCGCCTGGGTTTTAGATCTTTTTGTAGTAAACAATTTTAAATCAAAACCTTTTTTTATACAATATCTCGTATAATTTAATAGGAAAATGGAATTTAGATATTGACTTTTTTGAAGTTTCTCACATCCAACCAAAATTGTGAATATAAGAACATTTGTTGTGTTGTTGAAAAAAACTTTTTGAATAAATCAAAAATTGCAATATTGGTTTCTGATAGTGCTCATGAATCTGTACCTGATTATTTTAATAACATTTTCCGATTGAATCAAAATTAGGAAAGTTACAGAATGTTAAAACTTGAAAAAAGTCAATATCTAAATTCCATTTTCCACACTGAAAAAACAGTTTCTTTGAATCAAAAAAAGATTTCTTTGAAATACGGTCAAGGAAAAAATTTCTTTGAATCAAAGAAAGTTTCGTTAATTCAAAAAAAATTCTTTGATCCAAAGAAATAGATTTGTTTATACTAAAGAAAATTTTTTTGAATCAACAAAACTTTCTTCAATTCAAAGAAATGTTTCTTTGATTAAAAAAAAACTGTTTTCTGGGTGCAGTTACATTATTCGAGATACGATAAAACGTTACATTACAAAATAGTTTACTGCATAAGGATCTACAAGTTTGAACTGCAACATTTTTTTATAAGTTGTATATTTTTCTTTATAATTTAAAAAAATACTATTGAAAATCCAAAATTCAATTTTTTAACTAGAATATGTGAAATACGAAAAAAACGTACGCGATCATAAAAAACTACTTTTCTCTGAACCTCAGAAGTTCATAAATTCACTAATCAAAAAATTTTAATGTCACATTAAAATAAAAAAATACGTGTCTAGTATTTTCGATCGGAGAACGCGAAAAAATATTCCCCGCAAAAAAAATTCTTGAATGTAAATCTTGGGAGGAACGACTCATTTACATAGTGATTTTTTATCACAATTTATAAAATCGATAATTGAATATCATAGTATATTACTTTATCATTTGTTTTTAAAAAAATTGGTTAAAAGGTGTGAATATTTCCATTTCACTTTTTTTATTCAGTTATGAATTTTTCAGATGTGACATGTTCTTTGAAAGTAACGGAAGAAGTACCGTTTTTAAGTCTCTCTTTCATCTCCGTCTATATGAAACACAATAATTCTAGGTTAGGCTTTTTACATTTATTAATGTTCCTCTTTCAAGAGTTCTATATATTAACGTGTTGAAAGCAAATTGCACAGTCAGGATTATTACTTAAGTTATAAAGTTGAAGTTGAAGCACTAAACAAGGAATTCCGAATTTTCTTTAAATACATTCATATGAATAATGAAAATATTAAACTCTGAAAGAATCCAAGTCCACTTTTAGATAATCTTGACTTTCGCTTTTCCTCAAGATTGTTTTATGACCGAAGTTGTAAATATCGCTTATATTATTTTAGGTTTATGAATTTAATACGAATGGAGAAATATTTATGATTTCTCAGTCAGACGAATTTCGATTCTGGCAGTAAACTTCAAGTATTTATTAGATTCAACCCAAAAATTTGGTCAAGTGTATAAAATACTTTGTGAATTTAATGAACATTTTTTCTAAGTGTAAAACAAATAACGGTAAGAATTTAGACTTGAAGTAAAAACTTTATTTACAAGTTAAGGAAAATTTATTAATTATAATTATCAATTTCAGTTATATGCTTGAATTTAAAATATCAATGATTTCATTTTTTACATTATTATTATAAATGAAAAGGTAATTGTTTTATGTGAAAAATGACCCTCGAAATTTTACATTTTTCAATTTCGTCGAGTTGTTGCTGTTTTGTGTTTGTTTTCATTTTCCGCTCACTTAAAATTTTACCGCACTAGTGCGGGAAAATCAACTTTTCGTACCAGCCACATCTGACAAAAATGGTCAAAATAGCATTTTTTGTGTTTTTGGAAAAAACTTTATGAAAAAATCCAAAATTCCAATACGAAATACGAAAAAAAGTTATGATACAAAATTATTTACTACATAAAGATCTACAAGTTTGAACAGCAACACTTTTTTAAAAGATGTATAGTTTTCTTTCTAATTTAAATAAATAATATTAAAATTAAAAAATTCCATTATTTAATCAAAATATGTGAGATACGAAATAAGCATTAAAATAAAAAATCGTTTGCTTAAAAACAGTCTACGAATTTTTTCTTTTCTTAGATATTTGGAAGAAAATAGATTTTCTTTAATCATGTACACTACCGGTCAAAAGTTTAAGTTCACCTTTTGTTTGAGCCATTGTCGAAGTTTCTTAATTTTTATAAAAACAAGTTAACATTTTTTTTCGATAATATCATGAATGTTAATCAAATTTTGCATCTAATGATCTCAAGCTGAAGGCAAAATGTCAATTTCATAAAAATATATTACAAAAAACGTCAAATTTCGATCTTTTTGTAAAACGTTAATAACATCAGGGCCGAATTTACCGACGAGGGCGCCCTGGGCAAACTAGAATAACCGCGCCTCCCCACTATTACTTCAATAAATATTGACAAGGTCCGAGTTTTTATAATAAAAACAGTGATTACGTTCTAGTAAGATTCATAGTATAAGAGATCTAGATTTTTTGGTTTTTAAGTATTGAAAATTTATATTTAAGAATTTTGAAGATAAATGCACATAGACCCACATTTTTGCCGCCCTCTTTGAGGCGCCACCCTGGGCAGCTTCCCATGTTGCCCTTGTGTAAATCCGTGCCTGGATAATATTATACATTATAAGATTGTTTATTTCACATGAAAGCAAAGACAAAAATCTGCCCGCTTCGCGGGCACATTCTCATCGCGCGCAAGTTTGAACGCGCTTAGGGCGCGCGATTTGATCGTCGCGCTTCGCGCTCCGTTCTTTCTGGACCTTGGGCTTCGAATACATTTAAATTTATTTCTTATAATTTGATACTGAAGCTCAAAACAATTTTATAATAATATTACAGATGATGTGAATTACACATTTTCTCAAAGTCACTCAATTTCTTTTTGAATTTAAGTGAAACAGAAAATTCAATTTACTTAAGGCTCTATCAGCCTTAAGGAACACATTCTCATCATGATGCTCGCGCTCGATTTCCTGCATACATTTCAATAACTTTTTAATAAATTACATGATTAGAATAATTTATTTTCTTCCAAATCTCTCTCAAAAAAAAAACAATCGTAGACTTTATTTAAGGAAACGATTTTGCAGAACAACGATTATTTCGTATCTCACATATTTTGGTGAAAAAAATCGAATTTTTTTAATATTCAAAATCAAAACATAAAATATACATCCCGTCACAAAATATCTTAATGAGAATTTGTAGACCTCATTTAGGCAAACAATTTTGCATCTTAACGTTTTTTTGTATCTCACATATTTTGTCTAAAAAATGGAATTTTTAAAATTTTAATCGTATTTTTTGGAATTGAAACGAAAAATACATGTTTTATCAGAAACTGTGTGAGACAAAACTTGTAGATCTTTTGGAAACTAACAACTTTGAATTCTTACGTTTTTTTGGTATTTCGAATATTATTGTTAAAAAATTGAATTTTGGATTTTCAATAGTTTTTTTTTTTTAATTAAAAAGAAAAATATGCATCTTATGAAAAAATGTTACAATTCAAATTTGTAGGACTTTATGTAGAAAATAATATTGTATCATAACGTTTTTTCGTATCTCGTATAATTTAACTGGAAAATGGAATTTTGATATTGACTTTTTTCGAATTTGAATATGCTGTAACATTTCTAATTTTGATTTAATCTAAAAATGTTATCAGAATAATTTGTAGAGATTTATAAGCACTATCAAAAACCAGTGTTGAAATTTTTGATTTTTTCAAAAATTTATTTTCAAAAACACAAAAGTAGTGCTCAATTCCTCAATTTTGATTGAATGTGGCTGGTTAACGAACTTGTCCTTACTTTTTCGGCTCCGATAAAGTGTACCAAAGCTCAATTCAATCTGATAATTCTATCGAGAGTTATGCCGCACACGACCTACAGACAGACAGACAGACAGACACTTTCGTAAAAACCCTTTTTTCTAACTCATGGGGTCTCAAAACGTAAAGATTTGATGAAAATTTCGAAAGTCACTTTTCACATAAAACCAATACCTTCTCATCCATGATGAGAATGTAAAAAAGAAAGTTTATAAACGATAATATTCAACAGAATATTTCTATGAAAGGAAGTTATTGGTAAATTATTATACGTGAAGAAAATGAGACAAAATGTATGCTAGAATATTCGAATACGTCGTATTTCTTGCTATTTTATCGAACAATAACTGGCACTGAAAAGATCGATATGATTGACACTTAACCGCTTTAAGCCCTGTAACCACTGTTTTTGTTTATATTACGTACTATATGCTACCAATGAGTGCAAAAAGAGCAGACAAATGTAATGTGATTTATGGGAGAGTGAGAGAGAAATCCGAGGGTAAACCGTGACCAGAGCCGCCTGGTGGGGAATTTGGAACTACCTCACTTCGTCGCCACAATGTTGTAGAGTAAAATAGGTGAAGTGGCAGGGGTCTGCAAGGGTCTGAGCTTAACACACAACATAACTAACAGGAAACCGGTATCAACATATATACAAGCCTCGGCATTTTGACTCTTGAAGGGCAGCCCCCAACACGCCACCTTCCCACTGAGTTAGTGGGAAGGTGGCGTGGTGGGGGCTGCCCCTCGTGAGTCAAAGTGCCGAGGCCTGCATGTATAGCGAAAAACGAAAAGGCGCCAGATTGTCTTGACAGTAACGCTGCCAACGGCGTATCTTGAAACTACATTTACTATATTTTCCACTAACATTAACTGGAATAATACCAGAATTTTGTAATCATGATAAGTAAACAATTTTTCTGGTGAAATTAATTCAAAGTTTAGTCATTTCAACCGAAATTTTTTAACCGATTAGCTTTAGTAAATTTAAACAAACCTTATTTTTAATTGCAAATTACAAGAAATAAACTTACGTGTATGCGAAGAATAAAAGACTGAGTGCGAAGCGTGACGATCGAATCACGCGTCCTAGGCGTGCTCAAACTTGCGAGCTGCACACGAAGAGAATGTACCCGCAAAGCGGGTAGATTTTTCAATTATTCGAAAACGGTGTACTCTCTACTATTGAAATTTCTAGAGTTTTACCGCGGCAGAGAAATATACGAATTAGCATACTAAAAAATTTAAGAGAAAAAAATAAACATGTTAAGAAAGAACGTTTATGAATAATTCATGAATAATGGATCATTGCCCGCATCATTGCAGTGTCATTCTCGGGTCATGTTAGTAAGAAAACATGTAAATGTCTCAGTGCAGTGAAGTGATGAGATATTCGTAAATTAAGGATGCAAGTATATTCTGACAATCTGCAACCTACAGAATAATAGTCGAGGCACTCTACAATTATGTAAATATCCTTTTTCTTTCATAAATCGTTTCATGATCTAGTGGCCTGTTAACCATTTGAATCGAAGTCATCGACCCGAAAAATTTGTACTTTTACTACAGCACTCATAGATTTTTATTTTTAGGTACCTAAATTATGTAGTTTTATAAAGTAATTAGTTGTATTCGAAGTGCAGTGTGCTTTTATAATAAAATGCAATAAACCACAATAGGATCGAATCAATTGTAATATTTAGTAACTGTTTTTAGTTACTTGTTGAACTTATTGGATGAAACTGTGTTAGGAAATTCTGCTAAGATGATAGAAACGGATTGTAATGTATTTAAGTAACCCTTGCGTAACTCTTACGTAATCATCTTACGAGACGAATACAGAACAACTTCGGAACAATTTTTTTAGAAGAAGTGTGATATTTTTGTTCTACCACTGCGATACATATCTCGTACACTTCAAAATTCCTAAAAAAGTACTAGCAACACATTGTAACTTTTTTTCATAGCGGTTAAGTACCACACCCAGAAAAAAGTCCGGTTAAAATAACCAAATTTGTAGTTATTTCAACCGGAAAAAATGTTATGGAGAGCCGTACAAGTAATTCCGGTTAAAAGTGTCAAAGATTCTAGTAAACACTTTTCGGTTCTTTTGATCTTTTATTCCAGTTAATGTAATAAAATGTTCCAGTTTAGTCCATTTAACATTACCATATTTCTATTGGATCTATAACTTAATTAGTGCGGTTTTTTTTCAAAATTTGAACGACTAAGAAAAACATGTACAATAGTATTATTCAAAGTAATTAGGTGAGTTTGAACGGCAATCGAAAGACCTGGGCTCGAATCCCAGCGCAGTCGAAAGCGTCTTTCTTTCCACAGAAAGATTTTCAAATTCTTTAAATATTATTCAAAGTATTGCCCATCTGAAGCTATGACTTTTTCCTATCTTTCTGGCAATTTGTGGATTCCATCAAAAAAGAACTGCGCCGGCTTGGCGGCCAAGAATGAATCAAGCCAATTTTTGATATCCTGTTCTGATGTGAACCGTATTAAAGTGAGCGCGTTCTGCATCGACCGGAACAAATGGTAGTCAGAAGGGGCAAGGTCTGGGCTATAAGGCAGGTGGGATAAAACTTCCCATCCACTGTTTTCCAAATAGTTCTTAACCGGAATAGCAACATGGGGCCGAGCGTTGTCATGATGGAAAATTATTGCCTCGTGTCTGGTCGCATATTTCGGGCCTTTTTCGGCTATTGCTCTCTTCAAACGGATTAATTGTGTTCGGCGGCGTTCTCCATTGATGGTTTCACCCGCTTTTAGCAGCTCATAATACAGCACACCCTTTTGATCCCATCAAATACAGAGCATTACCTTCGCGCCATGGATATTCAGCTTTGCCGTTGATTTGGCTGGTTGGCCGGGTTTTACATATCATTTTTTGCGCTTGGGGTTGTTGTAATGGATCCATTTTTCACCACCAGTAACAATCCGATGCAAAAATGACTTCTTTTTGTGGTGTTCCAGCAGCATTTCGGACATGCAAAACCGCCTTTCAACGTCTCTCGGCTTGAGTTCATGTGGAACCCAATTTCCTTGCTTTTGAATGTATCCGGCTGCTTTTAAACGTTTTGATATGGCCTGATACGCAACATAACTAACAGGAAACCGGTATCAACATGTATACATGTCTGGGCATTTTGACTCTTAAAGGGCAGCCCCCACCTGAGTCAGTGGGAAAGTGGCGTGGTGGGGGCTGCCCCTCGAGAGTCAAAATGCCAAGGCTTGGATGCATAGCGAAAAATGAAAAGACGCCAGATTGTGTAGACAGTAACGCTGCCAACGGCGTATCTTGAAACTACTTTTACTGTATTGTCCTCTAACATTAACTGGAATAATAATACCATAATTTTGTAATCATAATAAGTAAACAATTTTTTTGGTGAAATTAACTAAAAGTTTAGTCATTTTAACCGAAAATTTTTTAACCGTCCCACTGAAATGTTTACAGTCACACTCAGCATCACTTGTGCTAATACGGCCGCAACAAAAACCAGTGAACCACTTATGAACCATGGCATGCGATGGAGCAGACTCCTTATAATATTTTTTTTCTACTAGCGGGCCATAAAGTGGACTTTATTGCCCGGTGCGGGGCAAACAAATCCACTTTCTGACCCGCTAGTAGAAAAAAAATCGTGTGCAACACGGGAAAAACATTTATTTTACTCGTGTGGTTGTTACCCTCGCTTTGCTCGGGCATCAAACTTCACACTCGCAAAATAAATTTTTTTTTCCTAGTTGCACAATGTACTAATGTGCCTCCGGCGCATAAACGCTTTTTTATGCTACCGTTGAGAGTAGCGTAATGTTGTGTATCACGATACAGAGGAAAATAATGTAAACATTGAACTTCGCATGCGCCTATTACGACACAGCGGAGCATAATCTTCTTCTTATTCTTCTTCGTACAGCGTTGGCACCCTACTGACAAAGCCTTGTACATTTGAACTGCGCATGCGTCTATTACGATACGCTACTACTACACAAGATCGAGAAAATCAAAATGGCCGGAAGTATTAGCGAAATGTCAAGTGAGATGGGCGATAATCACGGCAATTTAGACCTTTTCAGATTGGATTCGAGTGTACGCAGAAAAACTCGTAAATGCTCCGAAGTCACATAAAATAGAATATGCGCCAATGCAAACGATTCGGGTAATTACGAGACTCGCTTAAAATGCTCGCAGGACTGATCGCGCTTCGGCTTCGATCTCCTGTGAGCATTGTCGCTCGTCGCGTGATAACCCTCATTATGCGCCTAGGCACATAATATACTATTATGTGACTTCGGTGCGGATACGAGTTTTTATGCGTACACTCGAATCTAATGTAGTATTATAGTTGTTTGCGGCGCTAGTCACTACACTTGATATTTCGCTACTAGTCCCAGCCATTTTGATTTTATCGATCTTGTGTAGTAGTAGCTTGTTCTAATAGAGCATGCGCAGTTCAAATGTACAAGGCTTTGTCAGTAAGGTGCTAACGCTGTACGAAGAAGAAGAAGAAGAATAAGAAGAAGATTCTGCTCCGCTGTAAGACTATATACGCATGCGCAGTTCAATTTTTACATTATATTCCTCTGTAACGGAATACACAACATTCCGTTACTCTCAGCTGTAACGGAAATACGAGTTTCCGCCCCGAAAACACATAAAATAATGTTTAATAAGCACGCGAAACTTGCTTTTTTCCATTGTTTTGTTTTAACAATGAAAAACTAAATTCAACTGGCCATAAAAATTTTCTAACCAACGTACTGACTTGAAACTTTGTATACGCACTGATATTAGATGGTATTCTCTTAGAGTAATAACATATTTACGATAACAGCACCATCTTTCGAGAAGCCACAGACTTATTGAACAGCCCTCGTATGACTCTTAACAGTAAAAAGGTCATGACTTCCATGTTCTGTAACTGTTATGCTAAAAGGCTCAAAAAATGTTATGTAAAAATGTTACTTTTCTGTTACGTAGCATTTTACGGAATGTATTCATTAGGTTGTTAAAATTGCAGGCTTACATCAGAAATTTGTAGTTTTACAAAATTAAACAAGTCACAGAAGATTCTTATACGAAAAATTATAATTTTTGCATATTATTATAGTTTATTGCAATTTATTTTATTTTATTATAGAATCATATTAAAAGACTTAAGAAATTTTGTCATGTTTACTGCTATTTGGAAACCATTTATTTTTGTTCTTTCTATAAGAGAAGTTTATTATACGAAAATTGTACGAAAAAAATGTCTATAATAAGAATTTTTTAATTTCGAGGGGAAAGGCGACTTACCAGGGGGGCTTTGGAATTTTTAATTTTAACTTCTGCCGTGAATCGAAAAACAAATTCAAATAGCATTTATGTGCCACCGCCGCGCAAACTCATTTTTTCGCTACAGTTAACAGTAGCGCAATGTAGTACATTTCGCCAGAAAGGAATGAAATGTAAAAATTGAACTGCGCATGCGCCCATAGCCATGAAACGATGCTCAATCCTTCTTATTCTTCTTCTTCTTCGTACAGCGTTAGCATCTTACTGGCAAAGCCTTGTACATTTGAACTGCGCATGCGTCTACTAAAATCCATTACTACTACACAAGATCGATAAAATCAAAATGGCCGGGACTAGTCGTGACATATCAAGTGTAATGACTAGCGCCGCAAACAACTACAATACTAGTTTAGATTCCAGCGTACGCATAAAAACTCGTATACGCACCGAAGTCACATAAAATAGAATATTATCAACTGATAATCTGAATCTGCAATCAAAAATAGAGGATTCCATTTTCAATCCCCCCCCCCCCCCCCCTGCTGAGTTGCTTTTCAACCTCGATATTTAGATGTATCAAGATAAAAAACACTCTAAATTTTTCCGAGTGAAAGGACAGCCACTGTTTATTAGAGATGCTGACAACGCTCCAAAAAAGTAAAATTTCACACCAATAGAGTGGTATTTTTCGTTGGAGCGAAAACTACATTCGAACAAATTCTAGAGAGTAGATAAATATATTTATCAGAATGCAAATATTACTTGATAAAAACAATTTATAGCATAATGTTTGTTCGATGATGAAGGTGATGGTTGTTCATAAAATGAAAATGCGTGAAAGGAGATTCAATTTTATGTGGCTTTTAACATTTGCAAATACCAATTAAATGCATGCTTTGAACATTCACTTTTAGCACAATAACCTGCATGAAATTCTCAAAAGTACTATCTTTAGCTAGATAAAATAAATAATCCGCCAACAAAAAGTTACCTTTGAAAAATTTAAACTGTTCAATTAATGATACTTAATTAATTATAGATTAATTGTACTAACAACTCATTTAATAATAACTGAAAGATTTTTCATGAAAGACAAGTATTATATATATGCTAACAAATTATTAATTAAATAGGTGATGTATTCGTCACTTAAGGGGATCCATCACTTTTAATATTTTTATTTTTTGAGTTTCGACCTTCCATATTATTTTTATATGATTAGTATCTTTTTTTTTAAAGTTTTTGTTTTTTTTTCAAATTCCACCATCTTTATGTATTTTTAAACTTAAAATTTCGAGTTTTTTTGACATTTTTTGACTTTGAATAACTTTTTTGATTTTTAACCAATTGACGTGGTTCTTTTTTATTTTTTTCCTTACAATGTGTAGCAACTTTTTGGATATGGGAAGTAAGGTAACATGACTGCAAAAAAGTTACAAATAAATAAAAAAATATTCTAAAATATAAAAAAAAATTTGTAGTTATTTTTTTAGCTAGAGTGCTTTCCATAGCCAGAAAGTTTCTACACACTGTAAAGAACAAAATAAAATAAAAATCATGACAGTTGATTAAAAAATAAAAAAGTTATTCAAAGTCAAAAAATGAAAAAAAAAACTCGAAATTTTAAGTTTAAAAATACATAAAGGTGCTAGAATTTTTTTAAATCCCCAAAATCTTTCTAAATAAAGGTACTTAACATAAAACAATAAAATTTAATTATATGGAAGGTCTAAACACAAAAAATAAAAATATTAAAGATGGTGGATCCCCTTAAGGTTTTACATTAATCTGACAGGACGAGAAAATAAGTTTTTTGCGTGCATTAACAAAACTTTTATTATACAAGATACAAAAAAATTGTTTCCAGGTTTTATTATGTATATATTGAACTGTCCAAAATTTTTTGTTTCAAATTTATTAATGACAAATGGCGGCTCAGTAGTACGCAGAAGAAAGGTTAGTGATTTTGCAAGATTGTTAAAAAATATTGATTTGCGAAAAAATTATGGAAATTTGAAAAAAACAATTAAAATATAAATAAAAATTTCAAATTAATTAGTGAGTTTGAAATTTCTGTGCAGAAAAAGTCGACCGGAAATCGAAAGACTCGGCCTCGTATCCCAGCGCAGTCGAAAGCGCCTTTTTTCCACAGAAAGATTTCAAATTCTTTAAATAAATAAAAAAATCCGAGAATATAAAACAAAAAACTTGTAGTTATTTTTTTAGCTAGAGTGATTTCCATATCTAAAAAGTTACTCCATATTATAAGGAACAAAATAAAAAAAGAATCATGACAATTGTTTGAAAAACAAAAAGTTATTCAAAGTCAGAAAATGTCAAAAAATACCCAAAAAACTGAAAAGATTTAGTTTAAAAATACATAAAGGCGCTGGAATTTTTAAAAAACCCTAAAAACTTATTAAAATCGTATAATAAAATATATACAGGTACTAAACATAAAAAAATTATATGGAAGGTCTAAACTCAAAAAATAAAAATAAAAATATTAAAGGTGACGTACCCCCTTAAGGTATTTGATCCACGAAAATTAGACCTCAGGTAAAAATATAGAATTTTGCTTTCAAAAATAGAAATATTATTATTGAAGGGCTATTTAGGAAGAGAAAAGATTAATTTCCATGAAAAAAATTTGAAATACAGAAAAATAATTTTATTAATAAATTTTATTTTTGCCCCAACTTTTTTTCATATCGCTTCTTACCAAATTTTAAAAAATTATGCGATTTTAATAAATTACAAATAACTTTTCCAAGAAAAAGATTCCCTACAACTTAACCATTTCCAATTTTCGAAAATGAATAAATTATTATCAAATTCAGCAATTTGTTTATAAAAATTTCGTTTTGGAAAATGGTTTTTTAATGGTTTCAGGCATTGAAGAATTTATTTTTAAAAATCAGAAACGGTGAAGTTGTGGGAAATCTTTTCTCTGAAAAAATGATTCATGATTTATTAGAATCGCATAATTTTTTCAAATTTGGTAAGAAGCGACAAGATAAAAAGTTGGGTCAAAAATAAAATTTATTAATAAAATTATTTTTCTGTTTCAAATTTTTTTCTTGTAAAATAATCTTTTTTCTTTGAAAATAGCCCTTCAATAATAATATTGTTATTCTTGAAAGCAAAATTATTTATTTTTGCCTGAGGTCTAATTTTTGTGGATGAAAAATACCTTAATCAAATTTTATGTGGCATATATGACATTGCATTTTATTATTGGTTCAAAATACTTTCTCCCACAAATTAGATTCTCATCGAGATTCTAGACATAGACAAACTTGCTACCTGTTAGTTTCCATAGCAATCTCACATTATTAACTGATTATAACTGATGTGACGTATGGTAACCATTGACTTTATTGGATTATCATCCACTTATGTTGTTTCCACTTCGCCCCATTGGACGTCATTTCAGTGAGAGCTAATAATTTTCAAGGTGCAGTCTCTTTTCGCAAAGTGAAAACTTCAGTTGCCTCAAACCCTTTCAATCAATAATTTAAAAGCGTATATAAGACGAAAAGTAAATTAAAAATCAAATTCAGATAGTTTTGCAATATTTACGGCAATCAAGCAAAATACATTTTTGAAGAATTATAAAAAGGCTATTTATTTACAGTTGAATTATATTAAATTAATAAGTGCAATCAAAAGAACTAGTGAGAAGTTGATCAAAAAATGAATAATAAATGTCTACTAATTTATTTAGAAACATTAATATAAGTAAGAAAAATTTACTATAAATCAGTAGTTATCAAGTACTTTTATAAAAAATATTTTTTTTTATGTTAAAAAAAAAAAATAATTAAATTACAAGTCAGAGAAATTCGTATGCCATATCTGTATAAATGAATAATGAATATAATGCATTGGCCCCTGAAAGTATGCTTTTTTCTATACTTCGGTGCAATTCTGGAAATATATAAGAAGGCTTTTTCTTTAAAACTTTTTTTTTATTTAAATCTATTTTGAACACACATATTTATACATGCAAATCAAATTAAGTCGGAACGTTATTATATAAATTATATATATATATACTATATTATAAAACACTCATTAATTATTATATTTTATAATTTATCAAAATAAGAATGTTTGGAAAGTTATTATTAAATTAATTAAGGAAATGAAGTAAGTAGGTTACGTGGTCAAAAAAAAAAATTTTAATCTTACAAAATATTTTTCTGCAATAATTACATTTTTGACTAAAATTATTGGATACGAATATATCTGCAATTTTTGGAAAAATAGATTTTTTCGGCTTAAATTTTGTGTTGAGAAAAAAAATTTCACGAGCAATCTTAGTTTGAATTATTTGAAATTTTAACTGCATCTTCTTAATACGATTTTATAATGAGATAAACATGATTATTATGAATGATTAATTTTTTTACTTCCAAAAGAAGGCCGATTTTTAGGGCAAGAGTGAATTTTTTTCCAAACTTCCATAATTTATTCAAAAATCAATAGTTTTTAATAATCTTACAAAATCACTAGCCTTTCTTCTGCGTGCTACTGATCCGCCATTTTATTTAATAAATATAAAAAAAAAATTTGTACAGTTGAATATATGCATAATAAAACTTCGAAGCAGTATTTTTATATCTTGTAATCTTGTATAATAAAAGTTTTGGAAATGCACGCAAAAAACCTATTTTTTCGTCCTTTCAGGTTAATATAAATCTTAAGGGGATCCACCATCTTTAATATTGTTATTTTTTAAATTTATACCTTCCATATAATAAAATCTTATTTTTTATCTTCAATACCTTTATTTAGAAAGGTTTTGGGGATTTTTAAAAATTCTAGCACCTTTATGTATTTTTAAACTTGAAATTTTGATTTTTTTGACATTTTTTTACTTTGAATAACTTTTTGTTTTTTATCCAAATGTCATGATTATTATTTTATTTTGTTCCTTACAGTGTGTAGCATCTTTCTGGCCGTGGAAAGAACTCTAGCTAAAAAATTAACTACAACAAATTTTTTTTTTAATTTTGGGATATTTTCATTTTTTATTTGTAACTTTTTTTTGAGTTATGTTACCTTATTTTCCATGCTCAAAAAGTTGCTGCACATTCTAAGGAACAAAATAAAAAAATAATCATGACAATTGGTTAAAAAGTAAAAAAGGTATTCAAAGTCAAAAAATGTCAAAAAAATGTCAAGAAATGCCCAAAAACCTCAAAATTTTTAGTTTAAAAATACATAAAGGTGCTGGAATTTTTCAAAAACTCCAAAATCTTTTTAAATAAAGGTACTAAACATAAAAAGTTTACATGGAAGGTCTAAACTCAAAAAATAAGAATAAAAATATTAAAGGATGAGGATCCACTTAATTAAAGGTTGTAAATAGGTTAATTGTCTTCGAACCCTTTGTTAATATGGCCTTCATCATCTCGAAAAATTTCAAACAAAAGAATTTATTATTGTAGAAAAATATTTTGAGAATCTAAAATTCTTTTCTTGATCACGTGAGAGACTTGTTTCCTGCTCTTAAAAAATTGTTCCAAAGATCTAGTTGTGATAAAAGTACATGAATCCTATGGATAAATGCCTCAGAAGGCATTTGAAAAGTTTTGAAATGACTTATAGTTGAATTTAAAAGTGAGTTATAGGTGAAGAAAAGGACTTTAATTCTGAGTTAAGCAGATGAAAATTCAAACTATATAAAGGCGTGATCAATCAAAGCTAAAACGGTTCTACAAAGCGGCGTTAAAATGTTAAAAATGATTTTCTATTTTCTGGGCGTTTCCACATCCAACACGGAGCGAAAAATAATTGGTAGCCTCGTGGCATCAAAATTGGAACCGCTCCAAATTTCGCAGCGCTTGTTCCAAAGGGCGGAGTCGAGTTCATTTGCAGGTATAGAGAACACTGTCGGCGATCCTAATTTTTTCACACTTTAGTGACTCTAGTGGCAGAAACAGACTTTTGTTTCCAAGAAGAAACACGAACCTCTAAAGATTGTCAATTTTGGAAATACACTCCCCAATGTTTCATAATCTACTCTCTTTTTAATACAGTATTTTTTTCATTTTTTATTGGAAATGTTTTAACACTGGCGATAAATTTTCAATAATTATTTTATTTAAACAATTAGTAAATACAATAAAACGTAAAAGATGTAAATTAATTAGCCTGGCGAAAGTATCGGATTGAAATTCATCCCGAGCGAATCAGAACTATTCCGGAATATGTTTCCGAGTCATTTTGAACTAAGACGAAAAACTTTTTATATCTCGTTTGGTGAAAAACGGACAAAAATCAATCCGACGGTCGTAATGATTCGGATTGATTCTGATTGAAAATCCAGTTTGGATTAATCAGAGCTTAGTTTGAATTGGAATGATTAGGATTTCAAAACTTGGTTCGGATTGATTCGGATTGACATTCATTTTGAGCGAATTAGAGCTATTTCGAGCCAATCCGGAATATTTTTCCGAACCATTCTGAACCAATCCGAAAAATATTTATCTCGTTTGATGAAAAACAGCCAAAAACCAATCCGACTTGATCTGATTTAAATCGAGGCATCGATCGGAATCACTCCGAGTTCGGAGTGAACTAAAATGAATGTTTAATCCGATTTAATCCGGGCTCGTAATGATTCCGATTGATACTGATCAAAAATCTATTTTAGATAAATCCGAGCTCGGATTGATCCAAAACGAATTTTTAATCCTAATTATTCCACGGTCATAATGATTCCGATCCATTCCGGAATATGTATCCGAACCATTCCGAGTCATTTAGAACAAATCCGAAAAAGCTTTTACATATCGTTTGATTAAAAATGATCAAAAATCAATCCGACTTAATTCGATTCAATCCGATACATCAATCCGAATGAATCGGAATCAACCCGAAATAGTCCGATTCAATAGATTCCGAACGAAACAGAGCAATTTCAAGCCATTCCGGAATATGTTTCCAAACCATTCTGAATCAATCCGAAAAATATTTATCTCGTTTGATGAAAAACAGCCAAAAATCAATCCGACTTGATCTCATTTAAACCGAGGCATTGATACGAATCACTCCGAGTTCGGAATGAACTAAAATGAATGTTTAATCCGATTTAATCCGGGCTCATAATGATTCCGATTGATTCTGATTAAAAATCTATTTTAGATCAATCCGAGCTCGGATTGATTTGAAATGATTCGGATTTCATAACTTGGTTCGGATTCATTCGTATTGATGCCTCGGATTAAATCGGATTGAAATTCATTCCGATCGAATCAAAGCTATTCACAGCCATTGCGGAATACGTTTTCGAACCACTCTAAGTCGTTTCGAACTAACTCATAAAACCTTTTGCACTTCATTTGAGATGCAAAAGAGATCCGTTAAAAAACGGTCAAAAATGAATCCGAATTAATACGATTTAATCCGAGACATCAATCCAAATGAATCGAAACCAATCCGAATTAGTCCGATTCAATAGATTCCGAACGAAACAGAGCAATTTCAAGCCATTCCGGAATATGTTTCCAAACCATTCTGAACCAATCCGAAAAACTTTTTGTATCTCGTTTGATGAAAGACGGAAAAAAATCAATCTGACTTTATCAGATTTAATCCGAGGCATCTATCCGAATTAATCCATGTTCGGATTGATCCAAAACGAATTTTTAATTCGAATTAATCAGGTGTCTTAATGATTGGGATTGAATCTGATTGAAAATCACGTTCAGGTCAATCCGAATCAATCAATCAATCCGAATCATAATCAATTCGAATCATTACGACCGTTTTTTAATTCTGATTAAAAATTCGTTTTGGATCAACCCGAGCTCGGATTGATTCTGATCGATGTCGGATTGATTTTTGTCCGATTTTCATCAAACGATACAAAACAAGTTTCGGATTGGTTCGAACTGACTCAGAATGGTTCGGAAACAGATTCCGGAATGGCTTGGAATAGCTCTGATTCGCTCGGAATGAATTTCAATTCGATATACGAAGAAAAATAGTTCAGAAAAATAGATTTAGAAAAATGGGGATAAAACCCCCAAAAATTATTTTTTTGGCCATTTTTGAAATAACTTAATTTCTTTTCAAATTTAATCTGAATTTCATAAAACTATAAATGCACAAAACTTCTGTTACGTGGTTCGAAATTTTTAAAGAAAGGCATTTACGATATTGAAATTTTTATAATATAAATTTTACAACTTTTTGGCAAGGAACCTTAAAAAACTTTTCTAGATATCAAAATATTTCAAAAAATCAAAAATAAAATATGAAGATCCTTTAAATGTTTGCAAATTGTAAATCATAAAATTTGCTGTAGCCTAAAAATTCAAAACATCAACCTTTCAGAGTGACATTTTAAAAAAACTTTCAAAAAGTGTTCGAAAACAATAAATATCATCAGCAACAATATTTATCAAATCCAAATCAATATTTTTATAATTAATTGTGGTGATAACTTCTGACATCAAAGATTCCCTCAGAATACGATTTTGTTTGACTAAAAAAAGTTTTGTTCCTCAAAAAAATAATTTAGTTGGTATTAACAAATTTTGTTTGCTGGCCAAAAGAAATTTTTTTGTTTGCCTAATAAAATGATTTTTGGCTAGAAAAATAATTTTTATTACTGAAACTAAATGCTGTAAAGTGGGGAAAAATGTTTTTTTTATGTTAATAAAAATTTCAATTATGATGTAAATTTATTTAATTACAACCAAAATTCCTTTTCAATTAAAATCATTTTCTCGGTGAAATTGCATTTATCTAAATCAACTAATTTCCCACTATCTAACTCTCTTCAGTGAAATTAAACTTCAAGAAAATATTTAAAAATAAAAATCAATTTTCATTATAAATACAATAATCAGAAATGTTTGTTATCTCAACAAAACTTTCTTTACAACAAAAAAAAACAAGACCCTACAAAACAATTCTGCTAGGCCCGCAAAATATTTACTTGCCTCAAAAAAATAATTTATCGACAACAAAAATTTTCTCATGACAACAAAAAGTTCTCAACAAAAATATTTTGTTGCAATTACTAAATTTTTTGTCATTTTTAATAAAACTCTATATAAATGATATATATATATATTATCCATATAATTCTAACTAGCATTATAATCCTCTTTGTTTTAAGCTAAAAATATTTTTGTTCCCCAAAGCGATTAAACAGAAGACTTTCCGATTGTAAAATCTTAAAAGCGGTGTAATCACCCTCGAAACCTCTAATCTTCTAACAAGCCGGCTATATATCCATGGCACGCGTCTAATACCTGGAAGTGGGTAGGGATCGAGGGTATGCTTACAAGGGGCGGAGATATGGGGTGAATTCCTTGTATGGTGCCCCATGTATGGTGGTTGAAACTCATGGTGGGGGAAAAAACCCTAAGGTAGGACTATATAGCATCCACGAGCCCCTTGGCACACGCACAGTACCAAATTGTACCCCACGAGAATCGGTTGTGTTATATTTTGCCTTTACAGTGTTTTTTTCTCATTTTATCATGTCGCTAAACTTGAGGGTACTTTTTACAAAATCGTGAATTCAATTAAATTACACTAGTGGTTTATATATAATCGTTCGAGAAAGTGAATTACTGTATTGCTTTTATAGCTACTAATCGACTACGAATTCAAGGTAGTGATAATATTTCTATTTAAGGGTGTACATCTGAAAAAGTAACTAAATTAATATCAGTGATATTTTACTGAGGAATAGTTAAATTTAACCGCGAATCAGTCAATTTAAGATCGGATTTTTTGCTTTTGTAATTAGTAAACTTTAAGTTATATTCGATCCGATTAACTGATAGTAAAAAAATATTCTGAAATTTTACTTAATTTGATAGAAAATTAGCAGAATTTTATTTATTAATTTTTTTTAGTTACTTTCCACTGAAGATCAGTAAAAATAAACTATTTTATATGAGTAATTTTTGATTAAATGAAATTTATGAACAAAATGAAATTTTTTAAATTATAAATTTAGTTTATTAATTTTTAGTTAAAATGCCATTAATATTTTTTATTACCCAATTAAAATTTTTTATGTTGACATATAATTGGGGCATTTTGAATAGATTCTTAGCTCATAGTGTTTGTCGAAAATTGTACAGAAAAGTATTTGACTTCAGTCATTTGTTATTTTATGTAGATCTAACTATAATCCAATTAATTACAAATAGTTAAATTTATCTGCAAATCAGTCAATTTGACAGAAAATTAGCAGAATTTTATTAATTATTTTAGTAGTTATTTTCGATTTAAGATCAGTAAAAATAAACTATTATATATGAGTAATTTTTGATTAAATGAAATATTTTAAATTATTAATTTAGATTATTAATGTTCAGTTGAAATTCCATTAATATTTTTTATGTTGACATATAATTGGGGCATTTTGAATAGATTCATATCCCATAGTTTTTGTCAAAAATTGCACAGAAGAGTATTTGACTTCAGTCATTTGTTATTTTATCTATATCTAACTAAAATCTAATTAATTACAAATAGTTAAATTTAACTGAAAATCAGTCAATTTGAGATTAGATTTTTTCATACATACTTAGCACACTTGAACCTATATTTAATCTGATTAACTGGTAGTAGAAAAATATACTGAAATTTTAGTCAATTTGACAGAAAATTAGCAGAATTTTATTAATTACTTTAGAAGTTATTTTCCACTGAAGATCAGTAAAAATATACTATTATATATAAGTAATTTTTGATTTAATGAATATATATGAATAAAATAAGATTTCTTGAATTATAAATTTGGATAATTAAATTTTAGTTGAAATGTCTTTGATATTTGTTTATTTGATGTTCGATATTTTTTATTTGATATTTGTTGTTGTCTTTGATATAATTTGTTATGTTGACATCTAATTGAGGCATTTTGAATAGATTCTTAACTCATAGACTTTTTCAAAAATTGTACAGAAAAGTATTTGACTTTAGTCATTTTTTATTTTATCTAGATCTAACTAAAATCTAATTAATTACAAATGCTTAAATTTAACTGTAAATCAGTCAATTTAAGATCGGATTTCTTTCTTACATAGTTAGAACACTTTAACCTATATTTAATCAGATTAACTGGTAGTAGAAAAATGTACTGAAACTGTAATTAATTTGACCGAATATCAGCAGAAACTTATTAATTATTTTAGTAGCTATTTCATACTAAAAAACGTTAAAAATCAATTTTTATATATGTATTAGTAAGTTCTGACTAAAAACATTTATAAAACAAATGAGATTTTAAAAAATTTAGATAATTAATTTTTAGTTGAGACGTTTTGATTATTTTTTAAATAAAATTATTTATTTTGGCATATAATTAGGGCTTTTAAATGGATTCTCAATTGACAGTTTCTGCCGAAAATTGTATAAAAAAGTATTTGATTTTAGTAAATTATAATTTTATCTAGATTGGAGCTAAAAACTAGAATATTTACTAGTAAATAGTTTTGTGAGATTGCGTAATTATGGTAGTGTAATTAACGAAGTGTTTGCGGTGGTGTTCTAGTTGGCAGCCGTTGCAATGTCGTCGGACTACTCATTTTGCAGCGAAGGTGGTTTTGACGAATTATCCAGTTCTTCAGATTCCGGATTCGACGTCAGTTTTGAATCTCCTAAACACGAAATTTCCACAGACTTGTTTCCTCCTGTAAAGGAAGAAAAGAGGAAAAAGTCGCGGAGTTCTCGGTGCAAAAGTCCAACTCAGGTAAGACTTTACTTTTAGCTTATTTTCCTTAATTTTTTATTTTTCACTGTATATCAACTTTTCTTCATTTAAATATCTCGAACAATTAATGACGTTATAATAAAAAGGAAAAATGAAGTTATTTATGCATAAAAAAAATAGTTTTGAAATTTTAGAAAATAAAAGCCAAATTTGAATTTATCAATAAATAGAAATGAGATGAAATTTGTCAATATTTCTTATAGATTTTGTTATCATATTTAGTGTTTTATTCTGGAAATTGAAAAAAAAAATATTAAAAATGTGAAAATTGATTAACAGACAATTAAAGAAATAAATTAATATGATGATATTAATAAGGAAATTTGAATTAAATGTTTTATTTTCTCCATAACAAAAAATCAATACATATTTAATTTTATTTATTAATACTCCAATGCTCTAAGTATTAATACTTATTTATAACAAAAATAATTCTTACTAGTTTTTTTTATTTGAAAAAATCAACGAACCCAATACTTGTCAATATTTTTTTGAAAGGGCTTTTGATAAAGATCGAATTTTATAGAAAAGTATTGCATCAAATATTAAATACAGATTCAGGTATAGTATTTAATGCCCCAATACTTTTAGCGCGAATTGTACTGTACAAAAAAAAAGTACGGGCGAGTATTAGAACTGGTATGTTTGCTGAAAAATACAATACCACAATCAATTCTTTTTTTTTCATTAAGGATAATTAACCCTCCTAGAAAAAAAGTATTGACAAGTCATAGGACCAGTAATATTTTCGTAAAATTCAGTACTTCATCTGCGAAAATGGTATTTGATTGAATACTTGCCAATACTTTTTTAATACGGGTTGTAAATTAGATTTCCCAATATTTCATTGAATATTTTTCCATTAAGGTGAAATATCCCTTATCAAGAAAAGTATAGGTACCAACACTTTCTCCAAAAAAATTCAATACTTCATCCGTGGAAAAAATTTTGGATTCAATAACTGTCAATACTTTCTTTCATAAGAGTAATGAATATTTTAATAAAAGAGAATTTATTGTATTATGTATCGGAGAAAGTATTAGCTCTGATATTAAGGGAATAATTATATGACCCCATACTTGCGTCGTTTGAGTAGTACACCGAATTTCCAAATACTTTATCCAATACTTCATTCAATAATTTTTTTTCTTGAAGGTCGATGAACTCCTATGGAAAAAGTATTTCCATCTACTATAACCAATACTTTTTTGTAAAATACAATACTTAATCCACAGAAAAACTTTTGAATTCAATATTTGCCAATACTTTCTTCCACGGGATACTATACTTCATTCAATATTTTTATTATCAAGGTTAATTAACCACTATGAAGAAAAGTATTAACGAGTATTAGAACTAACACTAGTTACATATAATTCAATACTCAACTTGCAAACAAAGTTTTGAATTAAATACTTCCCAATACTTCTTTTCATAAGGAAAATGAATGCAGATAAATTTTTATAAAATATTAATATATGAATTATCTGAGAAAGTATTTGCCCTAATATAAGAGCAAGTATTATCTAACCCAATACTTCCGTCGCAAGAGTAATTTATTGAACTTCCAAATACTTTATCCAATACTTCATTCATTATTTCTCTTATCAAGATTAAATAACTACTATGCATAAAAGAATTAAAAAGTATCAGAGCCAATACTAATTATATGAAATTAAATACTTAACTTGCAAACAATATTATGAATTCAATACGTGCCATTACATTTTTCATAAGAGAAATGAGTAAAGATCGATTTTTATAAAATATTATTGTATGAATTGTCTTAGAAAGTATTTGCCTTAATATAAGAGCAAATATTCTCGTACCCAATACTTGCCTTGTACATTCTCATCGCGCGCAGCTCGCTTCGCTCGCAAGTTTGAGCGCGCCTCGGGCGCGCGATTCGATCGTCGCGCTTCGCGCTCCGTTCTTTCTGGACCTCGCGCTTCGCGCTCGGTCTTGTGCTCTTTGCATACATTTAAGTTTATTTCTTATAATTTGATACTGAAGCTCAAACCAATTTTATAATAATATTACAGACGAGGTGAATTACACATTTTCTCAAAGTCACTCAATTTCTTTTTAAATTTAAATGAAACAGGAAATTCCATTTACTTAAGACTCTATCAGCCTTAAGGAACACATTCTCATCATGATGCTCGCGCTCGATTTCCTGTATACATTTCAATAACTTTTTAATAAATTACATAATTAGAATAATTTATTTTCTTCCAAATCTCTCAAAAAGAAAAAACAATCGTAGACTTTATTTAAGGAAACGATTTTGCAGAACAACGCTTATTTCGTATCTCACAAATTTTGGCGAAAAATATCGAATGTTTTGAATATTAACAATCAAAACATAAAATATACATCCTGTCGAGAAATTTCTTAATAAGAATGTGTAGACCTCATTTAGGCAAACAATTTTCCATCTAAACGTTTTTTTTGTATCTCACATATTTTGTCTAAAAAATGGAATTTTTGAATTTTAATTGTATTTTTTGGAATTGAAACGAAAAATATGTTTTTTCAGAAACTGTGTGAAACAAAATTTGTAGATCTTTTTGAAATGAACAACTTTGTATTCTTACGTTTTTTTCGTATTTTACATATTATTGTTAAAAAATTGAATTTTGGATTTTCAATAGTTTTTTTTTTTCAATTAAAAAGAAAAATATGCATCTTATGAAAAAATGTTACAATTCAAATTTGTAGGTCTTTATGTAGAAAATAATATTATATCATAACGTTTTTTCGTATCTCGTATAATTTAAGTGGAAAAAGGAATTTTGATATTGACTTTTTTCGAATTTGAATATGCTGTAACATTTCTAATTTTGATTTAATCAAAAAACGTTATCGGGATGATTAGTAGAGATTTATGAGCACTATCTAAAACCAGTATTAAAATTTTTGATTTTTTCAAAAAATTATTTTCAAAAACACAAAAGTAGTGCTCAATCCCTCAATTTTGATTGGATGTGGCTGGTTAACGAACTTGTCCTTACTTTTTCGGCTCCGATAAAGTGTACCAAAGCTCAATTCAATCTGATAATTCTATCGAGAGTTATGCCGCACACGACCTACTACAGACAGACAGACAAACAGACACTCGTAAAAACCGTTTTTTCTGACTCAGAGGGTCTCAAAACGTAAAGTTTTGATGAAAATTTCAAAAGTCATTTTTCATATAAAACCAATACCTTCTCATCCATGATGAGAATGTAAAAAACACTTTAAAAGTTCAGTCACAGGTGCTCAAAAGCCTAATTGAGCAGATCGAACGATCTTATCTTGATAAGAGAAACTCTCCAAATTAGGAAAATCTAAAGGAACATCTCTCAAGACACAATTTTAATCTTGATTAGAGGAAATGAAATAGAGTTATAAATAAAGTAGATCACCTTTAAAAGGTACCCCCTGTCTAATAAAATACTACGACATTCACAATCTGATATTAGGTACTTATTTATCTTGCAGGTGCTCAGGTTGAAAAGAAATCGTCGCATAAAAGCAAACGATCGCGAGAGGCACCGGATGCACACCCTGAACGATGCCTTGGAACGGCTCAGAATGGCCCTGCCTACCTTTCCGGAAGACACCAAATTAACGAAGATCGAAACTCTACGTTTTGCCCACAACTACATCTGGGCCCTTTCCCAGACTCTGGGTAACTCAGAGAGTGGAGAAATTACAGTGAATGTAGGTAACGTGACTGTTAGCATTAGTGAAACCGGAAACATGATTACCTCTTCAACCGGAAGCTGTGCAGTAGCAGCGCAGAAGCGACTTGGACCTGCACATTCTGCCTTTCCTTATCCTCAGGAAAGGTTCATGCCAGAATGGCAGGAATATGATTGCTATAGTGATCAAAGTGTCAGTCCACCTGTTCAATATCAGCCATGTTATGACCAAAGAATGTACGCTCATCATAATCCTCACCCATTTCCGGTACATCATCATATGCCTCATCATGGAATGTACCAGTGTCTTTAGATTTTTTTTCAATTGTAAATTCAGTCGTGAAAAAGACCCTCTAAAAATTTTATTAAATTTTAGACGAAAGTTTGAAAATTTATATTTTTTAGCTTTGTAACATTTTTGCCATTAATCAAAAAGGCACTGGACTTGGAAAAATATTTGGTTCAATTAACTTCATCTTTGTTTTTTTGACCATTTTATTTTTTTGTTATATGGACTATAAAATTTTTGCAAGCAGGAAAAAATTTACTTGATCTGACCAAATGATTTTTTTTATTGAAACCAGATATTTGGTCAAGTCAAACATAATTTGGTTGATTCGATCGTTTAGTTGGATCAACTAATATTTGGTTTATTTAACTAAATTGTGTCAAGACAAACCATCTTTGGTTGCATTACATTGCAAATTCTTTGGTTAATCCAACTAAATTTTGTTTAGATTCACTAAATATTTTTCCAAGTGTGCTGGATCCAGCAAAATTAATTCATTGACTTAACAAAATTCTTTGGTTAGTAAAATTTGGTTGATCCGACCAAGTATTCCAGTTACTTTTAATGAATTTTCACTATTTATTAGATTCAACCAACAAATTTAGTTGCCGATAAAATATTTTGCGAACTCAACAAAATGATTTTGTTCAATGGAAATTTTTTTTCTGGGTTTGTAAATATGAATTCTTGATATTATATAAGCAATTTACTAAATTCTAAAATTCCATTCTAAATGATAGTTTTTAATAGACTGATGTCAAAAAATGCTTAGAGTATAAATTTTTGAGTGGATTGTTAGGGGGTAAGAAATTATAAAATCAGTTTCATGCATCATTTTTCTACCAAGACTGTGATTAGTTTCGATTAAAATATTGATTTTCTAGCATTGGCAAGACAATTAATTCCCTTTGATCTAGATTAAGTAAAAAATGTCAGGGTCATTTCTACTGCGCTGAATCCTTAGGGAATGATAAATATTATCAATGCTTACTAAAGTGAAAGTAGAGAACTGAAATAGGATTTAAGGAAACTTAATAGTTCAAACTCCATCAGATAAGTATTTTTTATAAATTTACAAAAAAAAAAATATTTAACTGAAAAACTTTCTGCTTTTTGAAATTTATAAAAAGTGTAGAAGCTCAACAACTGTTTTTGCTGTTTCAAAAAGACAATCATCAAAAGTTATCTAAAACATTGGATTTAAAATAAAAAATTTTATCAACTTGTAATACATTTTACTTGTTAAGATAATGAGCCTAGCAATATTGTAGATTTAATATGGAATATTGTAAATGTAAAACAAGATCAATGTAAATTTTCAATTGGTAATAGCAGACTGTCGATATCAAATCGAAATAAGCTTAGATATAAAACGAGGGCCTTTAATAACTTATATATAGAAAGAAGAGAATGTATGAAAGAAAATAATGCAAAGTGAAGATTATCGTTATCTACTTTTGTAAGAAAATATTCTATTTTGAAAACTATAGAAGTTTAGATTAGGATCATTAGTTAAGAATATCAGCCCATTTTATGTAAGCCCATTTCTTTTGGATCTTCGATTTTTCTTGAATTTCGATTTTAATTGTATTTCGGTTCGAGTCTACGGGTATAGAATAGTATATTTTTATATTAAGTGCGAAAAGGCATTAAAACACGTTCCGCACGTGATACGAACGATATTTTTTGTTCGCTGTATACCGAAAGTTAGCCGAGTCGGTATCGTTATGCGTGCGGAAAGTTGATTTCCCGCACACTTAAAATTTTACTGCACTAGTGTGGGAAAATAAACTTTCCGCACGCAAAACGACACCGAAAAGGCTAAATTTCGATGTACGACGAAGAAAAAATAATTTTTTAGTGTAATATTAATGATAATTATTATTATTTTATAGATTTTATGTTCCTTTTTGTTCTAGTCACCGGTAGATCAGTTGATCTCATACCTCTGATCTCATTTTGTTTTTTTATCGCGGATGAGATTTATGTCAATTTTTATAAAGTAGTGTTAAGTCTCTACCCTATGTGCTCTTATCGTAATAAAATTGTCAATTCAGGAAATATAGATTGTACAGAATTTATACTTGAATAATAAATCTTATTTTACTTAATCAATATGGATCATTTTCTTCCATTCCCATGGCCTCATCTTAAATTAAATTAACATCAACATCGTGTAAAAGTATACCGAATATTTAAAATTCTTTGTTCAGTTTAAGGTTATGATAATTGTAATTTATTGTGACTTGTCATTTATTTCCTTAATGTTAATTCATAGATATTTCACGCATTACAAAATTATTCTATGTTAAATAGAAATAAATAAATTTTGTAAACTGCATCAACTAGAATAAAATAATAATGAAATAAAGAGCTAAAGTAAATTTAAATTATTTGATTTATTAGTAGCAATCAATTTGAATATTATTGATTATTGTATTTGAATACTTAATTTATTAATAATTTTCTGAAATTCAGTATCTATTAAAAAAAATGTGTTTATTTATAGTGTTAATATGTTAAAGAATTTGAAAATCTTTCTGTGGAAAAAATGACGCTTTCGACTGCGCTGGGATTCGAGCCCAGGTCTTTCGATTGCCGGTCGGTTAATTATATAAAATTTCATTTATGGTTTTGGGTTAAAATGAATTCAAACATTTTGTAAATTAAATAATCAGTAATTTATTAATAATTAATTTATAACTGAAAAGATTTTAATTTATAATTAATTATTCGCTTGATACAGAAAGCAGTTTTATTGGTCAATAGCAAAAAGTTTATATTGTAAAATTACTAAAATAATTCAGAAAATAGATTGTTTATTAATGATAAATAAATAATTAGGTTAAATAATATCATAAATAATAATAAACAATGAGTAAGCAAAACCATCATGACTTGTTTTTAAGAGGGGATACTGAAGTTGAATTACTTAAAAAAGAACTAATTAAATAATTAATGAAAAGTAAATCTCAATTTGGCAATTGTATCGTTCTCCAATTCACTTTATAGGAATGACGATAGTTCACTGAAGAATGAACTGAAGCACGTGCCAGGTCACGTGTCTTTTGTAAAATCACGCTAGGACAGATGCATCACAAATGGTGGTTGCTCCCACAATACAAGCCTAATCCCACAGATTACAAATTCAACATGTTTTTGGAAGATTAGTTACAAAAATTCTGAAGAATAGATTCTTGAACTTGATTTCGAATTATAGATTCTTTTTATTGTCGGGAAAATTATAAAAGGCAAAAAAATATTGTAATAAAATTTTAAAATATGTTATTGAAGAAATTTTCTGTGAAAAGGAAAAAAGGAAAATATGTGTATTAAGAAAAAAATTGAATGTACAGACCTTCGAAAAAAATATTTATATATACATTCAAAACATGCAATATTATTATTGATGACACTCTTTAAAAAAAAATTATTTTTCATGGTAACATTTTAAAGATATAAAAAATTTTCATTTTAAAACTTTTATTTTTGACTGAATTTAATTTTATCTCTAAACATCAATTTTTGAACAATGATAAGATTTTATTTAATGAAAACTCATTTTCTTAGAAAGAAGATGGATCGTATCCAATTTTTGACGATTAATTTTTTACTGCCTAAAATCATGAAAAATTATTTTTCTAATATTAAAATTGTAAACAAATGTATTTTGAATTAATTTATTTATTTTCGAAAAATGAATAGCTTAAAGTTGTAAAAAATCTCTTTCCCTGGAAAATATAGTTTTATTTATTAAAATTCCATAATTTAAAAAAATTTGGTGTCAAGCGATAAAAAAATGCAGTCTAAAATAAAAATTTTTAAACAAATTATTTCCCTGTCTTCAAATTTTGTTAATGCACAATAAATTTGACTGTTTTTAGCTACATAGGCAAAAATATAATAAATAAAAACAATTAAAATTGATGAAAAATGTAAAGTTTGTTGTTAGTTTTTCTTACCTGTAACTTTTTGTTAAAAATAAATAAGTTCTTGAATTTTTCGTTGCAGAAAAAACCTTGCAAACTTTAGTCACTGTTAGTAAACATTGACAAGTACATTAAGGAAATAATAATCTCTAGTCTTTCAAATGAAACAATTAATAATAATATTTCCTGAGACCTGTTTTTTCGCGAATCAATTACCTTAAAATTTTTAAAATACAGCTTTCTAAAACTATAAATACTTTAGCAGAAATATGAATAGATTTTGAAAGATTCAGTCAACAACTTTGATAATATTTCTAAAGATTCAAAAATATTTTAAGAGCCTCTTATTATGTTTACTTATATTATGTGTATTATATCATCTTCTTTTTAATTTAATAACGGAAATGGTAAACAGAGCACCTGGTTAATAAAAAGAGCGAACTTCCGTATACTAGAAGCTTTATAAAAAGTTTGAATATGGAACAATGCAGAGATCCGTTATGAAGAGTATAAAGATGAAAGCCACCATTTTCATGACAAGGGCTGGTGGGTGTTCCCTGTTAGGAAAATAAATAGGTTCTCTGGACCGTTCGATCAAACCGAGAGCAATGGAAAACGTTCTATCAAAACAGCGCGACGAAAGGACGTGAATTGAACAATAATATTTTGCTCCCAGTTGCATAAAATCCACTCAAGAGTCGAGTGTTCTGTTTTCTTCACGTCTTGTTTTTCCAAACGTATTGTCAAACTCAATATTAACTTATTCCAAATTTTCTAAGGAGAATAATTATATTTTTGCATTTCAGATTTTATTATTCATTCAGACACAATAAAAATATTATTTATTATTTTTTTCAACTATAAATAATTTAAAATATTTTTACTACGTATTCTGGAAAGAATTTCCACGTTTTATTTTTTTAAACACATTGTTAAATTCAATATCAAATTAATCCAAATTTTCTGTGAAGAATACTTTTTCTATTTTTGCATTTCAAATTACATTATTTATCCATGGGCACAATATAAATATTATTCAATACTTTTTCAACTATAAATAATTTTAAAATATCTTTATTATGGATTCTAACAAGGATTTTCTTTTAAAAATCATAATTTGGTTTCTTATGAAAATACTTCGTATACTTTTGAACTTTACAAGTACTTCAAAATATTCCAGGGCATTTTAAGACACTTCAAGGTAATTTATGAAATTAGAAGGTACTTTAGGATCCTTCTTCAGGATTCACTATCTTGAATTCGAACGACATTTAAATGCCTCAAGAGACTTTAGAATATTTCAAAATACTTCGAAATATTTCAAAGTATTTAAGAATATTACAAGGTTCTTTAAGATCTTCCAACCTGTTGCAGGATGTTTCTAGAGATTTGAGAATATTTTAAAGTACCTCAGCATGCTTCAATGTACTTTGAGATATTTCTGTAGCTATAAGATATTTCTCGGTACTTTAAGATATTTCTTAGGATCATTCCCATACGGTATAGTACTTAAAATGGTTCAGAATATTTCAAGTTACTTTTTAAATTTCAGTGATTTCAAGATATTTTACATTCCTAAAAGTACTTTACATACTTGAGAATATGTCAAAGTACCTTAGAATATTTTCGAGTGTTCTGATTTTTCTAAACACATTGTTAAATTCAATATCAAATTAATCCAAATTTTCTGTAAAGAATACATTTCTGTTTTTGCATTTCAAATTACATTATTTATCCATGCACAATATAAATATTATTCAATACTTTTTCAACTATAAATAATTTTGAAATATCTTTATTATGTATTCTGATAAGGATTTTCTTTTGCAAATCATAATTTGGTTCCTTATGAAAGTATTTCGTATACTTTTGAACTTTGCAAGTACTTCAAAATATTCCAGGGCATTTTAAAAAATTTCAATGTAATTTATGAAATTAGAAAGTACTTTTGGATCCTTCTTCAGGATTCACTATCTTGAAATCGAACGACTCTTAAATGCCTCAAGAGACTAGAATATTTCAGAATACTTCGAAATATTTCAAAGTACTTTATAATATTACAAGATTTTTTAGAATTTTTCAATCGGTTGCAGGATAGTTCAAGAGACTTAAGAATATTTCAAAGCACCTCAGCATATTTTAATGTGATTTGAGATATTCCTGCTCCTACAAAATGTTTTCAGATGCTTTAAAATATTTTCGACTACGTTAGGATTTTTCCTATCGACTTTAAATAGTTAAAAATATTTCAAGTTACTTCAAGAATTACAATGATTACAAGATATTTTCTCGAAGTATTACCCCTACAAGAAAATATTCCAAAGTTCTTCGAAATATTTAATAATATTATAAAGTACTTTAGAATATTCCAGCGTACTTTGTATACTTCAATGTACTTACAGATAACTTAAGTTACTATTAAATATTCCATTGATATTCCGCATAGTTTTTTTTTCATAATATCTTTATTATGGAATCTGACAAGAATTTTCTTTTACAAATCATATACTCCAATTTTCAGAAAGATATTTTGTGAATTAAAAGAGTTATCTTGTAGGAATAAATTAATAGATATTTTTGTTACATGGTCCGGTTGATTTATGGACTTATGTAAAATAATTAAGGATATCAAAGAGATAGCAAATTGTCATAGTATTTAGAATTTAATGAATATAATTTTCTATAAAAGGCCTATTTGCAAACAAGACGCAAGCTGCGACGAATCCGTTAGCACGCGTGATCGTTTCCCCAAATCTCGCCAATAATGGTAAATGCCTCGGTGGAACTATTATGCTGATGATATATATCAATGTGTGCATAGTGTCAGAAGGACGGGTCTGGACCCATAAAGGTGTAGGATTTTGGGGGATTCAATCAGTTTTTGCAAGCGATTATGCGTGCTGTCAGAAACTTTCAGGGGACGAAGCAATGCGATGACGCATTTGTTTTTTTTCTACTTTTCATAAATAAATCATCTACATGTACAATAAAAATGTTAATCATGTTATTATAAATCTCACTTCTTTTTCCAATGACCAACTTTGGATTTATTTGAGGGTTTTATTAGTCGAATTTCGAGAGTAGATCACATTTCAAGATTTCAACTATTCATGGAAATTTTAAATAACTCTTGAGGTTTAAAGATTTCGAGGAATTAAAAATAATAAAAATTTGTATAGAAGATTTCAAAATAATGCGAAAAATTTGAGAGATTTCAAAAAAATTCATGGGAGAGGGTGCTTTCGAACATTTAAATTAAATTGACCGCAAGTTATTTCTAGAATTTAAGATAGTCATAAAAGTTTTTTTGTTTTATTATAACAGCATTATTGTTGTCGAAAACTATTCTTGTCAAGTACGCCATTTGGTCTTGAAAAAATGAACTATTGCAACAGGGATTTAATTGCAAAATAATTTTACTTCAACAAGTCTTTAAAAAAATAAAATGACAATAATTTTTAAATTACACTAGATTTAATTAGCATCAAAGAATTTCAAAAAGCTTTTTCGAAAATATAAATATTTCTATCTAGAAGTAGCCAGAAAAGATACATTTATAACAATTGTTTCATAATACTTTTTCTTATATCACATTGAATTTAAAGTTTTTTAGATGACTTTATTCCTTCTATGAAGTGAATTTCGCATTTAGTCCAGTATATTTAGTCCGATTCCTATAGGTATTATTGCAATTCATTGGGTAAGAAAAATTTTTTTTGCCATCTTTAGGGTACCATATAGGAAGCTAAAATCCAAGTTTTCGACCATCAACCCTTTTCAGGTTGTCCGCCATCATGAATTAAGGGGTGATTTCTTGTATCGCGAATAACAGTCGTATTTTCAATTTTATCAAGAAAACAAATAATACCATTTTCCACGAGAAAAATGAGTTCTACAAATTAGTTCATCTTATAATTTCTCGTATTTTGCTTATTTGTTGCTTAAAAATCGATTATAAAAATTAAAAGAGGGTTGAACATTTTTTTAGATCGAATATCTTTTTTTATTTCAGTGCTATCGCAAAACTTTTCGGGCAAAAGTTGTGATTCACACTATCCTCTACAATTTTTGTCGTAAACTTTTTTTTTTAAGAGCAATTTTTTACTTACCGTAACGTCTGAAAGTTGCGCGCATCGTCGGTAGCTCGTAACGCTCAGTGGCGCGCGCTGTACCTGGCGTCTTGGCGCCTGGCGGAAAATGGCTCGCTTTTTTCATATCATTCATTCATTAAAGAATTGGATTTTTTTTCATATTATTTGACGTCGCAAGGTACTTTAAAAAATAAAGAACATAAATTACAACTGATCGAGAATCTTTATATTTCATCATATTTTTGCATATTCATAAATGAATGATTGTGAGGTTCGTAACATGAATTTTACAATGTTAGGAAATAAGTTTTGTTATCGAATTCCTGTAAAAATTTTCCCATTCTTCATTTTTGAGAATTTCTCATTTATTCTTCCAACAAACAAGAGAAATCATATAAATAATCATATTAAATTATATTGAACAATAGTAAGTAATTGAAATGCCAATAAAAAATAACCAAAGTTAACTCGCAATCCAGCACTACCAACTACCGAGTGACGGAGCGCGTAACTTTCAGACGCTACGGTAAGTAAACAATTGCTCTTGCAAAAAATAGTTTTTAACAAAAATTGTAAAGGATCGTGTGAATTACAACTTTTGCCTAAAAAGTTTTGCAATAGCACCGAAACAAAAAAAGATATTCGATCTAAAAAAATTTTCAACCCTCTTTTTATTTTTATAATCGATTTTTAAGCAACAAATAAGCAAAATACAAGAAAACATAAAATGAACTAATTTGTAGAACTCATTTTTCTCGTGAAAAATGGTATCAACTGTTTTCTTGATAAAATCAAAAATACGACTGTTATTCGAGATACAAGAAATCACTCCTTAATTCAAGATGTCGGACAACCTGCAAAGGGTTGATGGTCGAAAACATGGATTTAAGCTTCCTATATGGTACCCTAAAGATTGTAAAAAAAATTTTTCTTACCCAATGAATTGCAATAATAAAACCTAGATATACTGGAATAGCATTATCTATTCGGAGCAACAGCATTCCCTCCTGTGGGGCAGCAGTTCTCCTACAAATGTGGGCGAGCATATTTGAATCAACTGTATCTATTTACATGCAGTTTTCCATTACTAGTGACAGTAAAAACGCGATATCACTTACAACAACGTTTACGATATCGTTTACGACCTTTTTTTTATATTAAATAAGACAAAATATTTTATTATTGTTAAAATTTAAATCTATTTAACTGTATGGAAGGAATATGAAGACAATTGAAACTGATATAAATATATTGGTTTATTAAAATTCTCATTATAAAAAAACAAACAATTTTTTTTGGCGTTTCAAGGACAAAATTAAACCAATATGTTGATTACAGTTTCCATTGTCTTTATATTACTCCCATATTGTTAAATAGATTTAAATTTTAACAATAATAAAATATTTTGTCTTATTTAATATAAAAAAAAGGTCGTAAACGACATTCTAAACGATATCGGATATGGTCCCAAAATCCAACGTCGTTTACAATATCACTTACAACAACGTTTACGATATCGCTTACGATAACGTTTCCGATGCCGTTTCCAATGTCATTTCCGATGTCGTTTCCAATGTCGGAATTTTCGATAGGGATGAATTCAGAAAATGAGTTTGCCAATCCTGCTTGTCCGTTTCTTGTCGATTTTGCCGTCTGTGAACATCATAAGTTGCGAAAGCATTATCAGATTAAACTGCGGATTTGGTAAAGTTTACCACGGCCCAAAATTTTGAAAACTACTTTTAAAAAAATAGAAAATTGAAATGCTAATTTTTGATAGTGTTCTAAAAACTCTACAAATTGTCCTGATAAAATTTTCCAATTATGACAGAATTGAGAAAGTTGCAGTATTTCAAAACTTAAAAAAAATCAATAATTAAATTCCATTTTACAGTCAAACTATGCCATAAGCAAAAAAAACGTTATGGCATTGGGCAGAAGCTCGAGACGTCACCACAGACGAAATAGAAAAATAACTTAAAAAAATTAAAATGAGCATGGGAAGACCATAACCATTTTGACCATTTTAGCGACATAAAATTACCATAACTAACGCACATTTCATAGTTCTCCAATGAAAAAAAATTAACAACATATTACGGCCTAATAAAGGAAGTCGATACAGTCGTGTAGAACTCAAATTCAAAATTTATGAGAAAACGAAAAGCCTGTTTTGTCTAAATTTTGGTCCGGCAGAAAGAATAAAAATTCCATATTCCCGATAATTAAGAATTGCATTTAATACTGTTGAGGTTTTTTTCAGATATGAAAAGGTATAAGATTTGTGTAAAATTCCAGATCCACTTTGTCAACAAACAACTAAGTTTTATGAAGCCATGAATTCAGAAAAAGAGTAATTTTAATCATTTCTGTCCGTTTTTTGTCATTGTCATCGTATATGAACATTATTACTGTAGAAATAATTACCACATTTGGTAGAGTTTGGTATCAAGTTATTTATTAATTCTAATCAATGAATTAATTTGACCTTATTTATCACATTTTGTACTGATAATAATAATAATAATATTTTAAAGAATTTGAAAATCTTTCTGTGGAAAAAATGACGCTTTCGACTGCGCTGGGATACGAGCCCAGGTCTTTCGATTGCCGGTCGACTGCTCTGACCACTGAGCTACACAGGCGTCCGACATCTCTTTCTCCACAAGAAGATCTCCTTATATCGCCTAGTGGCTCAGCCTTGCGGCTGTAAAATGATTTCAAATTAATTAGTTGAGTTTGAAATTTTTGTCACTGCCTACATTATCGGAGGATCACTAGTCGCGTGTCAGATAGGATACGTTGTCGACAGGTGTCCTCGTAGACAATTTCAAACTCTTATATCCCAAATAATGCAAATAAATTCAATATTTAAAGAATTTGAAAATCTTTCTGTGGAAAAAATGACGCTTTTGACTGCGCTGGGATTCGAGCCCAGGTCTTTCGATTGCCGGTCGACTGCTCTGACCACTGAGCTACACAGGCGTCCGACATCTCCTTCTCCACAGGAAGATCTCCTTATATCGCCTAGTGGCTCAGCCTTGCGGCTGTAAAATGATTTCAAATTAATTAGTTGAGTTTGAAATTTTTGTCACTGCCTACATTATCGGAGGATCACTAGTCGCGTGTCAGATAGGATACGTTGTCGACAGGTGTCCTCGTAGACAATTTCAAACTCTTATATCCCAAATAATGCAAATAAATTCAATATTTAAAGAATTTGAAAATCTTTCTGTGGAAAAAATGACGCTTTTGACTGCGCTGGGATTCGAGCCCAGGTCTTTCGATTGCCGGTCGACTGCTCTGACCACTGAGCTACACAGGCGTCCGACTTGTCTTTCTACTCATGAAGATCTCCTTATATCGCCTAGTGGCTCAGCCTTGCGGCTGTAAAATGATTTCAAATTAATTAGTTGAGTTTGAAATTTTTGTCACTGCCTACATTATCGGAGGATCACTAGTCGCGTATCAGATAGGATACGTTGTCGACAGGTGTCCTCGTAGACAATTTCAAGCGCAGTCGAAAGCGTCATTTTTTCCACAGAAAGATTTTCAAATTCTTTAAAATATTAAATTTATTTGCATTATTTGCGATATAAGAGTTTGAAATTGTCTACGAGGACACCTGTCGACAACGTATCCTATCTGACACGCGACTAGTGATCCTCCGATAATGTAGGCAGTGACAAAAATTTCAAACTCAACTAATTAATTTGAAATCATTTACAGCCGCAAGGCTGAGCCACTAGGCGATATAAGGAGATCTTCTTGTGGAGAAAGAGATGTCGGACGCCTGTGTAGCTCAGTGGTCAGAGCAGTCGACCGGCAATCGAAAGACCTGGGCTCGAATCCCAGCGCAGTCTAAAGCGTCATTTTTTCCACAGAAAGATTTTCAAATTCTTTAAATATTTGAATTCATTTGCATTAATTTGGGATATAAGAGTTTGAAATTGTCTACGAGGACACCTGTCGACAACGTATCCTATCTGACACGCGACTAGTGATCCTCCGATAATGTAGGCAGTGACAAAAATTTCAAACTCAACTAATTAATTTGAAATCATTTTACAGCCGCAAGGCTGAGCCACTAGGCGATATAAGGAGATCTTCATGTGGAGAAAGAGATGTCGGACGCCTGTGTAGCTCAGTGGTCAGAGCAGTCGACCGGCAATCGAAAGACCTGGGCTCGTATCCCAGCGCAGTCGAAAGCGTCATTTTTTCCACAGAAAGATTTTCAAATTCTTTAAAATATTAAATTTATTTGCATTATTTGCGATATAAGAGTTTGAAATTGTCTACGAGGACACCTGTCGACAACGTATCCTATCTGACACGCGACTAGTGATCCTCCGATAATGTAGGCAGTGACAAAAATTTCAAACTCAACTAATTAATTTGAAATAATAATAATAATAATAATAACAATAATAATAATGCCTTGGTAACACAATAAACTAAAAGAAATAATTATTTATATTAATTATTTCTCAAAACATTTTAATTTACCCAAAAGTTTCTTGAAAAAAGTTTACAAAATTTTTTGAATTTTTCCTGAATTTTTCAAATAAGTTATCAAGTGTTTGAGAAAATTTTTCATAAAAATTGATGGTATTTTTCAGTTTTGCTCAATTTTTATTACAAGATATGAACCGCTTTAGAAATACCTACAAACGCCATCTTAAATTTTTCAAATATCCTATTCGCAGCATTTATTTCCTATGAAATATATTCTCCAATTTCCGTTGATCTCTTAAATCAAGAAATATAGGATACATTCCTCTGAAAATGCATTTTTCCTTCAATAAAATACGGTTAACCTATTATTCTTGAAGAAACATAATGCCCAGAAGTAACCTCTAAAATATAATAAATACTTCAAGAACGACTTTTGCCCATCCCAGAATCGTATTGTTTGCCCCTTATTTTTGAAAATTTCATTTCCACATTGTTATGCAGGAAGTGAGTGAAATAATCGGTGGATTCAGGAAGGGACATGGATCTCTGAACCTCGAGATCAACAGTGACGTAAGTCATAGTCGTTAATCATCGATTAAGTGCTCAACGATTGGTCAGGGTAATTTCACGAATTTTCGAGAATTAGGAAAACGGCCCCCCTTGAATTCAGTGCGGTACCTTCCCCTTGTCAAAAGTCTACAGGGGTGCACCTATGTCTGCCACCAGTATGTCACCATACAGACCAGCAGTCTAGCACAATAAGGACACAGCACATTCAATCGATATGTTCACTCGACGGAAACGACCCAGGATAATGTCGATCAAAGCCAAATCACTGCGTCTAATCAACTTCAAACTTCTTCTTCAACATTTTTATGAAATAGAAAATATATTTTTTACAATTTAAAGTCACATGTTTGATAACATGTCTGCTATTATATTGGCCCGAAATTCATAGAATTTTTGTTAGTTTCTCGTTATTTTGGCATAGGGGCAGTTTATTTTTATTTTCTTCGATTAAAATTATCACTATTAGATATAAAAATATGCAAAAAAAGAAAGACAGGCAAACGTTTCGGCCACATATGGGGGCCCTCTTCAGTGCCATAAATTCAAAGATTAATTCAAAATTTATGTAAAAGATTAGACCATTAGAATATAGAAGATAATTAAAATAAGGATTATCATAGAAATCAAAAACTTGTTATGGATTGCTTATAAAAAAAAAATTGTCAGTCAGCAAAGCCACATCTCCCGAGTCGGTTTTTAAAACAGTTCAGATCATTCTGTGAGAGACTCCGGTGACAAAGTCCTCAAGAAGTTTTCAAAAATTTAAACCTTGTTTCCTTCTTGTCATTAATAACCAACTGGACATCCTTATTTAATAATTAAATTTAAAAAAAATTCCGGTCGGTTCGTATGCAAATTTATTAATGTTTTTTCATTTTATCCGGTTTTTTTATTCACGTGAACTCTAAATATTCTTTCAATTCGTGATGCTGCATACTGGACTACTTCATTTTGAATTGCAAGCTATGAGATAAATTTCTGATTTATCGGAGCCGAAAAAGTAAGGACAAGTTCGTTAACCAGCCATATCCAACCAAAATTGAGGAAACAAGACCATTTTTTGTGTTTTTGAAAAAATCAAAAATCCTAATACTGGTTTTTGATGGTACTCATAAATCTCTAAAAATAATCTTCATAACATTCTTTGATTAAACCAAAATTAGAAATATTACAGCATGTTAAAACTTGAAAAAAGTTAATATCAAAATTCCATTTTCCAGTTAAATTATACGATATGAAAAAAAGTTATCATATAAAATTATTTTCTACATTAAGATCTACAAATTTTAATTGCAACATTTTTTCATGAGATGTATATTTTTCTCTTTAATTAAAAAAAATACTATTGAAAATCCAAAATTCAATTTTTTTTAACAATAATATGTGAAATACGAAAAAACGCAAGAGTGCAAAGTTATTCGTTTTAAAAAGATCTACAATTTTTGTCTCTACAGTTTCTGATAATACATATATTTTTCGTTTCAATTCCAAAAATTCCATTTCTTAGACAAAATATGTAAGATACAAAAAAAACGTTTAGATGAAAAATTATTTGCCTAAATGAGGTCTACAAATTCTCAAAAAGACACTTCTTAAGAGAATGTATATTTTATGTTTTGATTATAAGAAACACTATTAAAAAAATTCCATTTTTAAGTCTAATTAAGTGATATGTTTATTAAAAAGTTACTGAAATGTATACAGAAAATTGAGCGCAAAACGCGAGTGTCATGATGAGAATGTGTCCCTTAAGGCCGATAGAGCCTTAAGTGAATTGAATTTCCTGTTTTACATAAGGTAGTTTTTATCCACGAAAATTAGACCTCAGACAAAAATAGATAATTTTGCTTTCAAGAATAGCAATATTATTATTGAAGGGCTATTTTGAAACAGAGAAGATTATTTTACATGAAACAAATTAGGAACACAGAAAAATAATTTTATTAATAAATTTTATTTTTGACCCAACTTTTTTTCCTATCGCTTCTTACCAAATTTCAAAACATTATGCGATTCTAATAAATCATTAATCATTTTTTGAGAGAAAAGATTTCCCACAACTTCACCGTTTCTGATTTTAAAACATAATTTCTTTTATGGCTGAAAACATTAAAAAAACATTTTCAAAACCGAAATTTTTATAAACAAATTGCTGAATTTGATAATAATTTATTCATTTTCGAAAATTGGAAATGATTTAGTTGTAGGGAATCTTATTCTTGAAAAAGTGATTTGTAATTTATCGAAAAAAAAATTTATTTTTGCCTGAGGTCTAATTTTTGTGGATCAACTACCTCAAACTCAAAAACAAATTTAGTGACTGAGAAAATGTGTAATTCACATCATCTGTAATATTATAAAATTGATTTGAGATTCAGTATCAAATTATAAGAAATAAAATTAAATGTATGCGAAGAGCATAAGACCAAGCGCTAAGCGAGAGGTCCAAAAAGAACGGAGCGTGAAGCGCGACGATCAAATCGCGATACAGATGGAGTTAGTTAAAAATTGAGCGAGTGGCAGTAAATTTCCGGAGGCGCCTAGAAAAAAAGTTGTTTTGTGGTGTACATCATAACTTGCAACAGAATGATTTGAGACAAAAAAATCTGCCCGCATCGCGGGCACATTTTCATCGCGCGCTTGGCCCGCAGCTCGCAAGTTTGAGCGCGCCTAGGGCGCGCGATTTGATCGTCTCGCTTCGCGCTCGTTCTTGTACTCTTCGCATACGTTTAATTTTATTTCTTATAATTTAATACTGAAGCTCAAACCAATTTAATGATATTAAAGATGATGCAAATTAGTCATTTTCTCAAATTCACTAAGTTTCTTTTTCAGTTTAAGTGAAACAGGAAATTCAATTTACTTAAGGCTCTATCAGCCTTAAGGAAAACATTCTCATCAAGGCGCTCGCGCTCGATTTTCTGTATACATTTCAGTAACTTTTTAATAAATTACATGATTAAAATAATTTATTTTCTTCCAAATCTCTCAAAAAGAAAAAACAGTCGTAGACTTTATTTTAAGGAAACGATTTTGCAGAACAACGCTTATTTCGTATCACATATTTTGGTGAAAAAAATCGAATTTTTTTGATATTAAAAATCAAAACATAAAATATACCTCCTGTCCCGAAATGTCTTAATGAGAATTCGTAGACCTCATTTAGGCAAACAATTTTCCATCTAAACGTTTTTTTTGTATCTCACATATTTTGTCTCAAAAATGGAATTTTTGAATTTTAATTGTATTTTTTGGAATTGAAACGAAAAATATGTTTTTTCAGAAACTGTGTGACAAAAAATTTGTAGATCTTTTTGAAACGAACAACTTTGTATTCTTCCGTTTTTTTCGTATTTCACATATTATTGTTAAAAAATTGAATTTTGGATTTTCAATAGTTTTTTTTTTTTAATTAAAAAGAAAAATATGCATCTTATGAAAAAATGTTACGATTCAAATTTGTAGGTCTTTATGTAGAAAATAATATTGTATCATAACGTTTTTTCGTATCTCGTATCATTTAACTGGAAAATGGAATTTTGATATTGACTTTTTTCGAATTTGAATATGCTGTAACATTTCTAATTTTGATTTAATCAAAAAATGTTATCGGGATGATTTGTAGAGATTTATGAGCACTATCAAAAACCAGTATTGAAATTTTTAATTTTTTCAAAAACACAAAAGTAGTGCTCAACCACTCAATTTTGATTTGATGTGGCTGGTTAACGAACTTGTCCTTACTTTTTCGGCTCCGATAAAGTGTGCCAAAGCTCAATTCAATCTTATAATTCTATCGAGAGTTATGCCGCACACGACCTACAGACAGACAGACAGACAGACGGACAGACACTTTCGTAAAAACCCTTTTTTCTGACTCAGGGGGTCTCAAAACATAAAGATTTGATGAAAATTTCGAAAGTCATTTTCCTCCATGATGAGAATGTAAAAATCAAAGTGCATTTGTTAAAGGAGATGTTTCTCAAGGTACCCTGGGGAAATTTTTTGTTTCGATTTTTCAATTTTTCGTAGCACTTGGAAGCCAAAAAACTGATTTTCGCTAAAAAAAATCGGCTAATTTGTTATTGTAAAATGAATAATTATTAAAATAAACAAAAAAGCATATGTCGGGCATGATAACGATTTTCAGCACTGGCAGACCAGTGCTGGTCCCGTACTGGTTGTATATAATTTGAAGTTAATTCAAGAAACTTTAAGTTAACTCTGCTTCATGCACTGAAATGAATATACTTGGAATTGGAATGAATATTTCAAATCTATAAAATTCACTTAAATTCAATACACCAAAACAATTCATGTTAGTGATAAGAATTGTAGTTAACCCTCCGTCCGACACCCGGCTCCAGCCAGACCTTTCTTGTTTTCAATCGTTAATTAAATATATTTCTAATTCAGCTGGCGACTCGTGCTCCCATTTATTTGTATGAAAACGTATTGAATCCCAAGTAACATTTTTGTAACTCAGCTATATATGAGAAGGTGGGAGAGGAACAGAAGTACAAGGTTTACAAAAAATTTTATTTGGGATATGATATATTTTGATTATTTTCCCTGGCTCTTTTCTACTATTTTATAGTAATTTTATATCCAGACTATCTTTTATGTTCATTCGACATACACGCATGTATATATTCATGTGCACATAAGTACATTCGTCTGTATTATTACTATAATTTTGTTTTTTTCTCTTTTTTCGCATCAGTTGACTAGTGAACATTGGACGTATAGCAAAATAGCGCGTAAACAACACATATAAATAAATGTACGCAAACACTGCTATGTACGTAATCGTGTATATTGGTTATTTCTCTTATATTGCGCTATGTGTATTTCGCATTTTGAGCGTTAATTGACGATTGAGTGTTGAATGACAAGTTAGTGTCAATAAAAAATATTTTGTATAGCGCCTCTTTTGGAAATCCGATTTTCGGTACCTGCGAAGCGGGTTGAAACTGCGATTTTCAACCCTACACTGAGAAAACAGTTTTGTCAAATCAACAAAAATATTTGGTTAGTATTTAGCTAACAAAAATCTTTTGTTGTGCCAACAAAACATTTTGCTATATCAAACAAATTTTGTTGGTTAAACAAAATGTTTTGTTGGGACAACAAAATATTTTGTCAGGATAACAAAAAAAGTTTTGTTGGCTAAATTTTTTTCTCAGTGTAGGGGCGAAACTTTAAAGGTAGGGTTGCAAACCTCAGTTTCGACCCGCTCTACAGGCGCCGAAAAACTCGTTTTTACATTCTCATCATGGATGAGAAGGTATTGGTTTTATGTGAAAAATGACTTTCGAAATTTTCATCAAATCTTTACGTTTTGAGACCCCCTGAGTCAGAAAAATGGTTTTTACGAAAGTGTCTGTCTGTCAGTCTGTAGGTCGTGTGCGGCATAACTCTCGATAGAATTATCAGATTGAATTGAGCTTTGGTACACTTTATCGGAGCCGAAAAAGTAAGGACAAGTTCGTTAACCAGCCACATCCAATCAAAATTGAGGGATGGAGCACTACTTTTGTGTTTTTGAAAATAATTTTTTGAAAAAATCAAAAATTCCAATCCTGGTTTTTGATAGTGCTCATAAATCTCTACAAATTATCCTAATAACATGTATTGATTAAATCCAAGTTAGAAATGTTACAGCATATTCAAATAAAAAAAATAAAATATCAAAATTCCATTTTCCAGTTAAATTATACGAGATACGAAAAAACGTTATGATACAATATTATTGAATACATAAAGACCTACAAATTTGAATTATAACATTTTCTCATAAGATGCATATTTTTCTTTTTAGTTAAAAAAAAAACTATTGAAAATCCAAAATTCAATTTTTTAACAATAATATTGGAAATACCAAAAAAACGTAAGAATACAAAGTTGTTCGTTTCAAAAAGATCTACAAATTTTGTCTGACACAGTTTCTGATAAAAGATATATTTTTCGTTTCAATTCCAAAAAATACGATAAAAATGAAAAAATTCCATTTTTTAGACAAAATATGTGAGATGCAAAAAAAACATTTAGATGGAAAATTGTTTGCCTAAATGAGGTCTACAAATTCTGATAAAGAAATTTCGGGACAGGATGTATATTTTATGTTTTGATTTTTAATATTGAAAAAATTCGATTTTTTTCACCAAAATATGGGAGATACGAAATAAGCGTTGTTCTGCAAAATCGTTTCCTTAAATAAAGTCTACGGTTGTTTTTCCTTTTTAGATATGTGGAAGAAAGTAAATTCTTTTAATCATGTAATTTATTAAAAAGTTATACTGAAATGTATACAGAAAATCGAGCGCGAAGCGCGAGTGTCATGATGAGAATGTGTTCCTTAAGGCCGATAGAGCCTTAAGTAAATTGAATTTCCTGTTTCACTTAAATTCAAAAAGAAATTCAGTGACTTTGAGAAAATGTGTAATTCACATCATCTGTAATATTATTATAAAATTGGTTTGAGCTTCAGTATCAAAATATAAGAAATAAACTTAAATGTATGCGAAGAGTACAAGACCGAGCGCGAAGCGCGACGATCGAATCGCGCGCCCGAGGCGCGCTCAAACTTGCGAGCGAAGCGCGCGATGAGAATGTGCCCGCGAAGCGGGCAGATTTTTTCCGTTCGAAATGTTCAAATACAGTGTGTCAACAACATTCAAAAATCGGATATACTTGTTTTAGTTGCATTCCTAAGAACCAGTAAGAGATTTCGTATCATATCATATCATAAAATTCATTGTGATCCCTTTTTTTCTTCAAACAGCATTTAAATAACTCAAAATAAAATACAAAAATAAACGAAAAAAACGTTTTCCTTACAGTCCAAAACGTTTAAGGAATGTTGTTCACATTTATACGTATTAAAACATAATATGCAAAAACCACTGAGAAAGGTAAGAGATGAAAAATTTTTACCTGCTTCTGACAAAATTGAGTGTGAAGGTAAGTCATACTTGCATACAAATACATGTAAATGTATATGGGTCCAACCAGGCACCATGTGTCGGTCCGAAGGGTATCGGGATAGGTGTCGAACTGAGGGTTAAAATAGTCGGAGTTTTTTACATATGTTCAATTGAAGCGAATTTCAGAAATTGCAAGTGAATTCCATAAAATCCAATTATTCATTTTGTATCCAAGTCCAAGTATATATTCATAATTGAACTTACCGTGTACAACGATGAGTATTCAATTTATCTTGGGCAAGACGAAGCTCAGCGAACCAAACTTATAAAAAACAATTACGCCGCGATACCAAATATCTTGCAGCAGCAAAATATAAAGGAAACCAGTTTGCACAGATCGGATACCGACGCAGTAACAACTACAGAAGCACCTCCTCTCCGTGTGAAGCGAGTAGGGAGAGGCGGCGGCGCGCGCTGCCTTTGTTTCTTGCTCTACGCTCTTGCATGCTAGAACGACTCATCCCACTTCTTCTCATTATTGCTAAGAAACAACACTTTTTTTCCGATATTTTCGAAAAAATCTGCCTAAAATAAACATCTAAAAGATCATGTAAAATTTTATAAGCATTTGAACACTTCAAAAATAAACTTTCAGTCAAATTTGATGCCAATAAATGTTCAAAATTTGAATCAATATATGCTTGCCTATTCAAATTTCCATACTTCTTATCATTTTTGTACATTTAAAAAATGTTCAGTCAGAGAGATGTTTTCTATTAAGAAGATATAAACATAAAATTCCTACATCAATTTCTTATTTTTCACCCAAGAAAAAGAAAATACTGAAATGATTTTTCATAAATCCGTTTAAAAACATTATCACTTTGTATGGTGCCCGTATGGTGCCAGTATTGAGCCGACGCTTGGCATACCTGTGGGAAGTACGGGTTAGCCGTCGTTATCATTTTGCATTAGGCCCGAATGGTGCCCGTATTGAGCCGACGCTTGGCATAACTACGGAAAGTACGGGCTAGCCAACATTCAGTTTATGTGCATTTGGCTTGAGTTATGCCTGAGTTAAGCCAACGCTCCCATGCCGCTGCTGGTCTTCCGACACTGGCGTAGTGCTATGCCTGCACGGGTCAGCCAGCACTGGCTTGCCATTACAGGCGCAGCACTGCGCCCGTTGTATATACGGGCGTAAGTACGAAATTTCCGATTGGGATGTGTCACTTTTACCACGGTAAAGCATTCTAGAAGTAAGAAAACCAGAGATTGGAACAGCATTGGTTCATTGCTGTTCCGAAAAAAGTGTTGGCGGGCAGAGCTTGGGCCAGAATTGGCCACCCAGTGCATACCGGAGTTATCATTCCAGCAATGGCACGATATTGGCAACCGATCTTCGGCAATTTTTTGGCGATGCTGGGCCAGTGTTGGGCCGTATCTAAAGTACCTTGAAGTATCCAAAAGTACATCGAAATATCCTAAAGTACAATGGAATATTTTTAAATAACTTGAAATATTTTGAAATATTCTGGAGTCAGAAGTAGATGTATTCATATATCTTTAAAATGCAAATAAACTCCAATTTTATTAGTTTTAATATACAAATTCAAGAAAAATTCCTTATTTTCTTTTAAACAAATAAGTCCAGTATATTTAGGTTTTATTATTGCAATTCATTAGGTAAGAAAAATTTTTTTTGCCATCTTTAGGGTGCCATATAGGAAGCTTAAATCCAAGTTTTCGACCATCAACCCTTTGCAGGTTATCCGCCATCTTGAATTAAGGGGTGATTTCTTGTATCGCGAATAACAGTCGTATTTTTGATAATGCTGCGGCGAGTCATATAAACTGAGATTTTACTATATTTTACAATGGATAATTCGATTGTTTTGATATTCCGGAAATCCTCGTTAATTATTATATATCTTTTGAAGAATTCGTCAATTTCTTGATATGATGTGAAATTATTTGAAGTTTCAACATTGAGGTTAGGTTTTTTATAAAAAGATCGTATTGCACCAAAAAGTACTTCGCATTTGCCTGACGATGCGATACAACTACACTCCCTACTGGAAGCTGCACTATGTTCCTTTGACGAAAGCACGGAGTAGTATAAGGAAACGTATCTTAGGCTGGGGAACCCGACTTGGATTGATCGTGGTTTCAAAGGTAGTTGCTTACTCTATTTTTCGACTTTTTACACTCTCACCATTTATTTCTTCTCTTTCTTATTTAATTCTTATCCTTTTTATTTTATTCTATGCAGTAAGATAAGAGAATCCTAACCTCACTCTGTCACGCCAGCGTTCACTATTAATGCGCAGTGCGGCCACAGTGGCGCTAAAGTTCGATCCAGACCAGCCCTGTGTCCGTCGAAGGCCTTTTTCAATGTTAAAAAAGTCGTCTCTTAGTGATGACGGGTGGAAACTAATCCGTAAGGCGGCGCCACCTCCGTCCTCTCATATGAAAGTATTGTTTTATATGGAGAAAATTGATAAACAATTAAAGTTTTATCATTTTTGAAGAACTAAGATTATCAATTTTATTGAAATAACATTTTTAAATACTAATCAGAACTTGAAACATAAAATAGTTATAACACTCTGGAAAATTAATCGCAAAAATACAAGAAATAAATTGTCTTGCATATAGGATCCTTATATCACGAATAATTAGAGTAAAATTATTTCTTTATTAATATTTTGTTACCAATATTGATAATAATGGAAATATTAGCAATATATTTATTTATTGCTTTTCTTCATTAATTGCCTTATTTTATGTTGATAATACAAAATATTATGCATTGCATTATGAGTAACAAGACCTTATCATTTGATCTAATATAGTTGCTTTAATAAAGTATAAGTATTAACTGATGGATTGAATATATATATATAATTAATTCAAACAATCAATTATTAATGATCTAATAAAAAATTCAATTAATAAATTAATCGAAAAAATAAAAATTGTCTATTATTCTATTATTATGAAACATTAATCATATTCAAATTATTTTAATGAACTAATATGAAACATTATTGAACGTTAAATTGACAAATAATTAAAATATTTAGTCAGTCGAAATCCATATGAAATCTTGCACTGAAATTATTACGCCATGGAGAGAAAAAGTCGACCAATAAATTTTTGCAAAAGTTGTTATACCAGGTGTACAAGTATGAAACCGGTAATGACATCTATGTGTCGCTAGGTAAAACTATACGCTCTGTCAAATCAAATCATTAACGCCATTTCTTCGCATTGAGTTCTGTCAACAATATTCAGTTCATAAACAATCAAGTTTCATACAACAAGTAATTTTTTTTCGCTAGTAAAAATGTCGATTTTTGTGTCTTCAAACTACGATTTGCGGACATCATTGATTTTCTGTTACCAATTGAAGAAATCTGCTTTGGAAGCCCATCGAATGCTTGTGGAAGCTTACGGCCAGCATGCTCTAGGCAAAACACAGTGTTTCGAGTGGTTTAAAAAATTCAAAAGTGGTAATTTTGATGTGAGAAACGAAGATCGTGGAAAACCACCAAAAAAGTTTGAAGATTGGGATCAGAAGGGTGTTATCTGGTTTGAACTTCTGAAACCAGGTGAAACAGTTACTGGTCAACGCTACCAACAACAATTGGCCGATTTAAATCGTGCTTTGCGCCAAAAACGTCCAGAATATCAAACTAGGCAACACAAAGTGATTTTTCTTGATGACAATGCACCAGCACATCGAACAAAAAAGACTCGGGAATTGGTAAATTCATACAGCTGGGAAGCCCTCCCCCATGCGGCTTATTCACTAGACTTGGCTCCATCTGACTACCACTTATTTTCATCAATGGGGCACGCACTTGCTGAACAGCGCTTCGATTCGTACGAAAATGTGAAAAAATGGCTTGATGACTGGTTTGACTCAAAAAACGAACAATTTTTTTGGCGAGGCATACACAAATTGCCAGAGAGATGGGAAAAATGTGTGGCTAGCAATGGCCATTACTTTGAAGATTGAATGTATAACCATTTTTATTAAATAAACGTGTATTTTCTCAAAAAAATTACCGGTTTCATACTTGTACACCTGGTAAAAGGGTCTTCCATCAAATCAAAAAATTTTTAATATTTCATGCAGAAATTGTCAATATTCTGATCCATTTTTTAAATTACAGTATGCATCAAAAATATACAATCAAACCCAAATGTATAGGCACACAACTTTCCTTCGGTAAACGCAACAGCTCTACCGCTAGGGGCAGCATCTGTACCAAATTTGTTTCCGTGTAGTTCATATGTTTCACAAAATGAGAGTAATGGGTATTTTTATTTTATGCTTCTTAATACTATTCTACTCATCTTTTCTGACTTCTTGAGCTCCATTAAGCCAATGTTAAACTTTGCATTGAATTTAATAGAGAACGTTCTGAATTTCCGTCAGATCGAACTCTTGCAGCTATTGCTAAATCATAGTTTGCACGAATAATTATTCCAACAACCTCATTTTCATACATCACAGGACCTCCAAAGTCTTGCTGCAATAAAAATCATGAATGAAATAAATGTTATTAATACTTATATGCTTTTTTAATATTATGGTCTAAAATATATTAATAATAAATATTCTTTTTCAAATTTTCATAAATACGTTTCAACCTTGTCAAACAGCATTCTCTCACTTCCAATTTTGACACAGAAGAGACCCGGTTCTAGATATACTAGACACGTTTGATCATTCATTAAAATAACAGGGACCTTTATGAAGCTTCGGATTGGTAAATTAGGATTGCTCGTTTCTATCATGTTCCAACCGATAATGCTATCTGCACGTATATCACTTTCTCTTCGGAAAACTGGAAAATCAGACTCTGCCAAAAAATGTATTTGTTCTTCCGCCGTCGAAGGTATCGGATCCAAGAACTAAAAAACACTTACAGTTACAACTTACAGTGTAGTGTCATTGATATTTTGTACTTGATATTCTATGATATTACATTCTATGTTCCATGGAAGTATTTGATACATTGGTTTTCACAAAAAATATTTATTCTAAAATTGTTATTCTTTCCAAAAGAAAAAAATAATTAAGAGCCCTTCATTTTTAAAAACACATTTCAAAATGATGCAATAAGTGTGAACACAAGGGATATTGAGAGTAAAAATAAATAAATAATTGTGCAGGACAAGAATATTTTTTATATTGTTACGTTGAAGCAATTTTTTCATACAGAATTCATAAAAGATACACTCGAGATTCCCAATAACGAGAAGCTCGAGTATCGGAGGCCACTCTGCATCGAGCGCGAGAGGGATCCCCTCCATATCCTACTTGTTGCTATGCGCTGTTATGCGCATTATATGATGCGTGCAGTCAGTCTGTCAGTGATGCCATGTGAATAATTGTATTTACATAGTAAAAAAGCATATAAAAAAGATTTTTGCGAGTTTTCAACATGGAATTGACTTATTTGACGGTATGTACTCAAAATACTAAAAATATAATAATAAAAATATCTATGCTTATCAGGTGTATTTTTGAATATTTCCAGAAAAAAGAAAAGTCTTGATGATAAATGTAATAAACAGTAATATAAATGTTAAAATGTTGCTGCTGGTTTTCATTTATAAAAAATGCGTTTACGAGCGCGCTTCATTCCGTAGTAGTGGGGGAAGAGGGGTTGATCGTCTGCTCGTTGTGGGGAACCGTGACGCGCTCGTATAAGGGAGGCCTTGTTACAGGGAATCTCGTTATAGGGAATCTCGTTATAGGGAATCTCGTTATAGGGAATCTCGTTATAGGGAATCTCGAGTGTAGTAGTATAAATAAGCTAGATATTTGAAATTTTAACGAAACTGGATAACTTTTTCTGATGAAAATAGAAGAATCATAGGACTTCAGTCTGACTTTGAAAGTTTGTTAAGAAAAATACTTTCGAAGTTATCACCAATTTTTTTTTAATTAGTAAAAAAGTGGTACATCGTGCCAAGGAGACTTATCGACTTTCAATCTTTGGCACCATTGCGCACGCATTTATAGATTATTAATGTGCCTTCATGCTTTCAAACAAAATTTTAACCTTAAAATCACATGTCTGAAAAGGTTTCATATAATTAAAAATCACAATGAATTTTCATAACTACACTGAGAGACTTTTCGTTAGAGTAAATGATAAAATTGAATGAAAGTTTAGTATAATATTGTTTTAAAATGGAGAAAGCCGAGATTTTAGTATACTTATTCATATTATGGTATCGCAATTCAATAAAGTCATAACAGTCTTTAAAACGTATAGAAGAAAAATTAGTATCTTAAATACCAAATATTATGAATCTCCATTCGAAAAATTAAGAGTACGAAAAAATGATATTATAATTACTAAGGTTTACAAAAATAATTCTAATAAGACTAACAATAAATATTATAACCTGGAAAGCATATTTGAGAAATTCATATTATGAATATGAACTTGCCAGAAACCTAGCGACGCGCAGTAAAAATCCGAACATTCATTCTCGGTTTTTCGTATAATTCGTTTCAGAATGTCGTTCGAGTGCCTCTGACGTTTTCCGATTGGCTTCGTAGACTCGATTCAAGTCTGTCCAGCTGAGTAGTGAGTCATAAGCGAGATTTCTCTCGTAATATGGAAAGAGAGAATTAGCCGAGAGGCTTTGGGCGTTAAAAATGCGTTTAATTATGTAGATATAGGTAGGGTTAGAGGGTTCGAAACCAAAACCGATTCTAAAATTTAATTCAAGCGTATGCGATTATAAATAGTGTTCCATTGGGTAAATAAATATGTGAACATAAATAATGTATGATGATAATATACGTTTATGTGTTTCTACTGTAACTTCCCCTCTTCTCAGTGCCAAAGCCCCCTTCTATCTTCCTCTTGTTTTGTATAAGTTAGAAAAAGACACAAGAATTCATTGTCCGGAGCCGTCACTTCTGAAGGTCAAACCTTTTGGCGGAGTGAGTGATTTTCCATATAGTGCTTTTCAGATCCACATATTCTTTTTTTCTCTTCTCATCTTTGATATAGTGAATTTAAAATTATCGTAGGTTTTATAACATTTAACAGAACATATATTCCATTTATTCAAATAAAAATATTAACTTCGCCGCTTGAAAACCACTATAATAATTTCTAATACGTAAACCCTGTTTTGCCTCATTTTGAAACGATATCATACTAAAAAATAATTCATTTTTATGATTTACACTAATGAAAAGTTTCTCAGTACAAGAAAACCACTCACTCAACCAAAAGGTTTGACCTTCAGAAGTGACGTCTCCTGTTGGTTCCACCTTAAAGTCACGTACGACTCTTCCGTCATCCGTTTGCCCGGGACTCCCATCCGCGTACACACGCCCGTTAGGCAGGCCGACTAGCCGCGCCAACCAGGGGAGGAATAAAAAGATTCATCCCCCGGTCGACGTGGACATCCAAGTCCGCCCAAGACGCAGGACCGCGGGTGCAGGCTCCGATGTAATTTCTACTGGCCCCCGTTGTTACCGCGCTCTGCACGCCCATCGAGCTGCCTCGTCTTCATCACCAGGGTGACGAATGACTCGATGAGCATCCATATCTGTTCAGACTGGAGCATGAGAGAGACCATTGTGTCAGGTCCTGGCACAGACAAAGAGTGTGTGATCTGCATTTTCCACAAGGAATCCGCAGTAGCGACACGACTCATCGTCTCTTTTCTTGAACCGCTTAAGGTACGCATTAAAGCAACCATGGCCCGAAAGCGCTTGTGCCAGGTAAAAGCCGACTTGACCGTGCTTTCTATCCAGCCAGGTGGCGAGCTCCGGGATTAAACGGTGTGTCCATCTCCCGGATTGGTCACCATGCCATCTCGCCTGCCATTTCTCGACGAGTCTGCGCCTTCCATCCTTGCGGATGGCCTCCTTCGCGCGAGCGATTTCCTGCAGGTTGGTTAAGCAGGTGAGCTCCTTACGGAGCTGAAACGTCTCTTTCCTTTCCTCCGCCAATAAGTCTATTGGTGGTGCTTTCTAGGTTAAGAAATAATTATTCCACTTATTAGAATTATTTTTAGACAACAACTTAGTTCTGGCCCGTTTCGGAATGGAGGACTGCAATACAGTGATTACCAGTGATAACTGAGACCTGAATTCAAGGAGGAAGAAAGGTTCAACCCTATCGTGAGCTCGTGGGCTGCCTGATATACGCCATGGTCATGACGCGACCGGACTTGAGTGCAACCGTCAACTTCTTCAGTAGATTTCAGAGCTGCCAAGCAGATACTTTGTGGAAAGGACTCAAACGGGTCCTGTGCTATATAAAGGGCATGCTCAATTTTGGTTTGTGTTTCAGAAAGGTGGAACGCAGTACTGTGTACTGTTTTGCTGATGCTGATTTTGGCAGCGGGACCGATAGGAAGTCAACTTCTGGCTTTCTCTTTCAGGTGATTGGGAATTATGTCCTATGGGTCACGAGGAGGCAAAGCACTGTGGCATTGTTTTTTACGGAGGCGGAGTACGTAGCATTGGCAACTGCTGCCACCGAGTTTCTCAGGCTCTAAGAACTTCTACAAGATCTGGGACTTGTCTAGCCTGGTCCCTTAAAAATCTTCGAGGACAATCAGTCATGCATAAAACTCCTGCACCGCTGGGAACACAAGAGGCTCAAGCACCTGGACTACAAATACAACTTTGTACGTGATCTTTCTGAGAAGGGAATCTTCGATGTCCAGTATGTTGGTACCACGGACGAACATGAGAAACTTCGAGAAAGATTTGGACTTGCGGAAGTAAAGAAACAGTAACTTGTCAGTTTTTTGGCTTTTTAAATTTTTGTTTCCTTTTGTTCATAACTTACCGTTAAAAATGAAAGATCATTTTGTTGGTTGACAAAGGGTTCAGATTTGTCAATAGGTATTACATCATCCACACTAACAGATCCGAATCTTTTAAGATTAATATACAAGTCGTCAGGAATATCAAAAGAGATATGATCCTCGTCATAATTGTAACTGAAATATACGAAAGAATATGATTTGACCACAAATAATTTAAAAATATATATATATATATATATAATCAATACGAAATTAATATAAATATAAAAGTTTTATAAAATGCAGAAAATGTAAATGTTGTTGATCTTATTACACAGAAAAAATATCAAAGTAAAAAATATAAGCAAAAGAAATTCTACACTGAGAAAAAAATGCTATTGAATCTATAGAATTTCTGCTAAAAGCATGTTTATCATTGAATTAAATCAAAATACTATAGAGTTGGTAGTATATGTATCATTTCTTATAGAATATATATTTTTTTTTTAATAATATACATGCTTTCAGCAGAAATGCTATAGATTCAATAGCATTTTGTTCACAGTGTATGAGTTCAAAATTGTTAAGGCTGTCTTCTATGAATTTCTTATTTTTATAAAATTTAAGCAAATATTTTCAGGATAATATACTATAAGCTAAGTTATAACTTTCGAAAAAACAAAATATACACTGAAAAAAAATCGGATTACTATTCAATGTCTAGTAGGATTAACTAATAAAATGAGCAAAATCAACTAGATTTTCGGAAACTAGTAATCAGGCTAGCCAATTATTTCGATTTCATGTTATAAGAATGAAAATTTCACCCTGACTTTGCCGCCCTATTTCGTCTATATGGTGGAGCCGAACCTGTAAATGAAACTCCCAACCTGATGAGGGCCACAAAGTTATGACCCTACTGTCGCCTTAACGTGGACCATACAAGGCATCGTTTCATTTTAATGTATATACGAGGGGCACTATTCATATTTTGAGCCTAATAATGAAAAACAGTAATTTGTCATGAAAAATGGCTTTATTGTTTTTCAAAGCTCGAACCATATGCCATAGCATTTTTTCCATTCCGCTTGAGACATCTCCAAAACATGGCTATGTCAAATTATGTGGGATCAAACCAGAACAAATCTTTTTCATGGCTAAATGTTCATGCAATATTTTATATACTAGGTTGTTCAAAAAGTTTTGAAAGCGACATCTATAGAGCAGTAGAAGAACCAAAATTTCTACGCCATTTTAAGATTTCATCTTTCATATGAACATACCCAAAGTGTCATTCCACTCTGTCAATTCATTGTTTGTTTACAAGCCATTTGAAGTTGACGTGTCAGTCTATTTTTGTACAATGGAAAAAACCGAATATCGTGCAGTGATAACATTCTTTGTTTTGGAAGGTTTATCAGCAACGGAAATTCATACAAAAATGGTGAAAGTGTTAAAGGAAGCTGCTCCTTCATTTCCAACTGTGCATCGATGGGTTTTAGAGTTTAGACGTGGTCGAAAAAGCGTTGAAGACGATCCACGCTTAGGACGTCCAAAAAGTGCATCAACACCAGCCTTCATAGCAAAAGTACAGGATATGGTTTTGGAAGATCGTCGATTGACCGAGAGAGATTTAACAGAGGCCCTAGACATCTCATTAGGCAGTGTGAGTCATATTTTACGTAAAGTTTTGGGTTTCAGAAAGCTCTGTGCACAATGGGTGCCGCATTCGCTCACAATGGAACAAAAACACGTTCGAATGCGACTTTCTGAGCAACATTTGGAGCGTTCTCGAAAGGATAAAAAGGATTTTTTGCGTCGATTCATCACTATGGATGAGACTTGGGTCTTCCATTATGATCCTGAATAAAACAAGAGGCTAAGGAGTGGTGTGAACCAGGCACTTCGGCACCGAAGGGAGTTCGTGTCCAGAAATCGGCGAAGAAGGTGTTAGCATCAGTTTTTTGGGATGCAAAAGGGATTTTGTTGGTGGATTATCTCCAAACTGTCAAAACAATAAATTCTGAATATTATTGTAACCTTTTGGATCAATTGGATGCAAAAATTCGTGAAAAAAGGCCCGGTTTGCAGATGAAAAAAATCCTTTTTCATCAAGACAATGCACCCGCTCACACAGCTCAAAAAACCATCACTAAAATAACCGAATTAAAGTACGAATTGTTGCAGCATCCACCTTATTCGCCTGATTTAGCTCCCCCTGACTTCTGGCTGTTCCCACACCTCAAGAAATCCCTTCGTGGGATTTCGACGGTTATAGCCGTCGTAGAGGAGTATTTTGCAGGCCTTGCAGAAAGTCACTTCCATGATGGGATAAACAAGTTGGAAGACCGTTGGACCAAATGTATTGATCTTATGGGAGATTATACTGAGCAATAATAGTGATTTCACCAAAAAAAAACGTATTTTCATTTCCGCTTTCAAAACTTTTTGAACAACCTAGTATATGAAGATCTTGCATTATTAGTTTTTGCACAGGTTTAATGTTTTCTGGCCCAGCATCTGATTTTGGACGACCTTTATGAAATTCTTTGGCGAGCGAATGGCGGACACGATTGAACTCGTTATATCAGCGTTTCACAGTGGGATAGGATGGGGCTTCATCGTCGAAAGTGAAAATACGTTGATCGATGCATTCTTGTCTTGAAAATCCACGTCAAAAGTTGTAATAAATCATCGCACGAAAATTTTCACGAGTTAATTCCATTTTTTTGCTGAGACACAATTTTTAAATCACTGTAAACAACAGAAATAAAGCTCAAGTGACGAAACGTTCTACAGGTTGTTATGGTCGAAAATGTCAAACTTTCCAGTGCAAATGTCAGATGGCACCTGAGAACACTCAGTGTTGCCAAGGTTCAAAATATAAATAGTGCCCCTCGTATTATATTCTTATTTCTTTAAACATATTCTTGTTTTAAATAATGAAAATTCAAAACATGACAAGCGCCATTTCAAAAATTTGACAGGAGGACAGAAAAACGTTTGTATTTCTATCTGAAGCACAGTATATTGAAACCAAGCAATTTAGCAAAATATATCGGAATAGTACAACATTTTGTACCAAGTGCAGAAAGGCGTATTTTAACATGCGAGCAAGTCACGACTCGCTCACGCGCTAAAATAGGTTGCGCACGTGATACGAGCGATATTTTTTGTTCGATGTACACAGAAATGTATGCAAGTCGGTGTCGTTTTGCGTACGAAAAGTTGATTTCCCCGCATTGGTGCGATAAAATTATAGATTTGTTTTAATTTTCCGCACACTTAAAATTTTACCGCACTAGTGCCGGAAAATCAACTTCCCGCACGCTAAACGACACCGAAAATACTAACTTTCGGTGTACGGCGGACAAAAAATTTTCTTTCACCGTCAAAACAAAAAGTAGTCTATCTGCGTGCGTTTATATCTTCTCTACAAATTTCCAAATTTTAGAAACAAAATTTTATGTAATTTGGCCACAAACATGTAGAAACTGGACCAAATTGTTCATATGAATTTGCTACTTGTCACAAGTATCACATAATCTTAAGAGTCTGGTAAAACTTCCTATCCTATAATGGATGTCTTCCTACTTTTCCCTGTAAACAATGCCAAAATAATATACGCATAAGTCGACAAATATTGGATCTACAACTTAATTCTTGCGGTTTGCTAAGAGATGGAGTAACTTGATTATTATTCCATGGTTCCAATATTCCGAACATGCGTTGGAAAGCAACTGTCATTGTGCGTCTTTTTCAGTATATGTCATTCATTTGAAGCGTAAACAACAATAATTTTTTTTCACTCAAATATGTCGAACTTTGTGCCTGGAAAAGTGTTTTTGCGGGGAGTTCTTCTTCATTACTTTAATATGAAGAAAACTGCTGCTGAAAGTCATCGCATTTTGGTGGAAGTTTATGGTGAACATGCTCTAGCTGAGCGAACGTGCCAAAAGTGGTTTGCACGATTTAAAAGGGGGGATTTTGGCTTGGAAGACGAAGAACGTCCTGGGCAGCCAAAAAAGTTTGAAGATAAAGAACTGGAAGCCTTACTCGATGAAGATTGTTGCCAAAGACAAGAAGAGCTCGCAGAATCTTTGGGAGTCACTCAAGCAGCCATTTCAAAACGCTTAAAAGCAGCCGGATACATTCAAAAGCAAGGAAATTGGGTTTCACATGAACTCCAGCCGAGATATGTTGAAAGGCGGTTTTGCATGTCCGAAATGCTGCTAGGACGCCACAAAAAGAAGTCATTTTTGCATCGGACTGTTACTGGTGATGAAAAATGGATCCATTACGACAACCCTAAGCAGAAAAAATCATATGTTAAACCCGGCCAACCAGCCAAATCAAGGGCAAAGCCGAATATCCATGGCGCGAAGGTAATGCTCTGTATTTGGTGGGATTAGAAGGGTGTGCTATATTATGAGCTGTTGAAACCGGGTGAAACCATCAATGGAGGACGCTACCGAACACAATTAATCCGTTTGAAGAGAACAATAGCCGAAAGCGCCCGGAATATGCGACCAGACACGAGGCAATAATTTTCCATCATGACAACGCTCGGCTCCATGTTGCTATTCCGGTTAAGAACTATTTGGAAAACAGTGGATGGGAAGTTTTACCCCACCCGCCTTATAGCCCAGACCTTGCCCCTTCTGACTACCATTTGTTCCGGTCGATGCAGAACGGCCTCACTGGAATACGGTTCACATCAGAACAGGGTATCAAAAATTGGCTTGATTCATTCTTGGCCGCCAAGCCGGCACAGTTCTTTTGGGATGGAATCCATAAATTGCCAGAAAGATGGGAAAAAGGCATAGCTTCAGATGGGAAATACTTTGAATAACACTATTGTACATGTTTTTCTTGAATAAACGTTCAAATTTTGAAAAAAAACCGCACGAATTAAGTTATAGATCCAATAATTTGGACAACATATGCCAAAATGGTCAGGTGTCGAGCATTACCAAAAAATTATCTGGTAAAATTTGCCTCATTAATTTTCTCCGTGTTCAAATGCATGAAAAATTTCAGTTTTTAATTTTTATTTAAAGAAGTAAAATCAAGGAAAAAAATAATGTTTAGGACAATATACGTACTTACCAGGGGGGATAGTTGAAATTTGCCTGTTTTACTCATGGATGTAGCTAGAGATATGTATACATTTCTATGATTTGTCATCTATGTCATATTTTTCTATGAACAATAAACTTCAAAAATACACAATTACATTCTACCAAAATAATAGCATCTTTGTTGTTTACCTGAGGGAATATGTCGAGTTTCGTTCCAAGTAAATCGCATTTGCGGCATTCGTTGCTTTTCTTATTTCATCAAAAGAAAAAAGCAGTTGAATCTCATCGATTGCTGGTAGAAACTTATGGTGAACATACTCCAGTGATTAGAACATGTGAGACATGGTTTCGTCAATTTAAAAGTGGAGATTTCGATTTAACAGACAATGAACATCCTGGTGCAGCGAAAAAGTTTGAAGACGATGAATTGCAGGGGTTATTGGGTGAAGACCCAACCCAATCGCAACAAAAATTGGCACAAACACTAAATCTGACCCGAGGAGCAATTTGCCAGCATTTAAAAGCCATGGGAAAAATCGAAAAGTATGGAAAATGGGTACCACACCAACTGAACGATAGACAAATTGAAAATCGAAAAACCATTTGTGAAATGCTGCTTCAACGGTTCGAAAGGAAATCTTTTCTGCATCGAATTGTCACGGGGGATGAGAAATGGATTTATTTCGAGAACCCGAAACGGAAAAAATCATGGCTTTCAACTGGTGAGGTCGGCCTATCGACTCCAAGGCCAAATCGCTTTGGCCGTAAGACAATGCTCTGTGTTTGTTGGGACCAGTGTGGTGTGGTGTACTTCGAGTAATTAAAACCTGGTGAGACGGTGAATACGGATCGCTACCGACAACAAATTATCAATTTGAATCATGCGTTGATCGAAAACCGGCCGGAATGGGGCCGAAGGCATGGCAAAGTTATCCTACAACATGACAACGCACCGTCTCATACCGCTAAAGTGGTGAAGAACACATTAAAAGCATTGAATTGGGAAATATTATCGCACCCGCCGTACTCTCCAGACCTCGCCCCGTCCGACTATCACCTTTTCGCATCGATGGGACACTCACTCGCAGAGCAGCGCTACGCCAATTTTAAAGAAGTCGAAAAATGGCTCGTCGAATGGTTTGCCTTGAAAGAGAAAAAGTTTTTTTGGAATGGTATCCATGATTTGCCTGAAAGATGGGCAAAATGTGTAGAATCCGATGGTCAATACTTTGAATAAAATTTTTTTGAGATTTCCTTGAGAATTAAGTGTTTTCTTTATTGAAAAAACCGGCAAACTTCAACTAAAACCCCTGGTATGTACGTTGTATCGGCCTATATTACTTATTTCACATTTATAAATTTTAAATTTAAGATAACTTTTTCGTAATCTTACCGTACGAAAAAACAGACGAACAATGCGTCTGAGCGTACCGTTGGTCATTGCACGCGCGGGCTCAATTATCTTAACAAGTCTTTTAATTTTCTTTGATAATCATAGTTAAATTTACTTATAGTCAAATATAAATTTAATCACCCGTGTCTGATGCAATATGTACTAGTTACAGCGTGCCATATTGAAAAGATGACTGCGAAACACATATGATACATCTTGACGGTGGCATCACATCTTAACCATCCAATAGAAACGACAAATTTGTTTTGTGTTGAACTAAGAACGTCATATGGACCAACATAATCATGATCTGGATACAAGCATTTGTTTATTTTACTTTCTAACAGTGTTGAATTTGATCCTGCAACAGATAAAAAGGCTTGTAACCCATGAAGATGACTTTTGAAGTTCACATAAGAATTAAAACATAATGTTTGTCTAATCTGTTATAAAAACACATAATTTTTTAAATCAATCAAGGCAATGAACATAGTACATACATATTCTGTTAATTAAATGAATGTGAAACATAATCAGACTCTTTTTCAAAAGGAAAAATGTAGTAGAAAGTTAAAAATAATTAGCCTAACAGGTATTTTTTACGGAAGATCTTGTAATTTTTAAATCTTATTTTAATTGATTAGTTTTAATTACTTTATTAAAAAATTCCATTAAAGGTGCTAAATCAGCCCCCTCCCCCCGTCACTTCCTTTGCTTGAGAGTCTTATATTATTTGTGCAAATTTTCTTGCAAAAGAAAACTTCCACGAGCGAGTTGAGTTTTTTAATTATGAATATTTACACGGGAAAACTATTTAATAATTCTACTTAAATATCTAGATACTCCATATGAATATATTTTGCACTGTTTAGAACCAACAGTATATTTGCGTTGTTACATATTATAAAGTACAATGGTAATGTTGATTAAAAATCTTAAATAAAGAAATAAAGAATCATTTATTGTCAACGGATCGATATGTTCGATATTCTTTTTCTGAATATTTTGAATAAGAGACAAATTTGTCAAATTTGAGAGATTAACTTTATGTAAGTACATATTTTTTTCCTCCTGAAAGCTCGACACGAACTTGCTGATTACGATCTTACTTGATTGTCACCTTGGTTGCTAAATTTATGAAGTCTTATCTTTATCGTTTTTGAACTGACACATAAAATTTCATATGCGCGTGTTTCTATGAACATAGATATATGCATATGAAAATGAATTTTTTATTATTTTAATAATGAAACATCCTATGCAGAACGTGCCAGGCATGGCCCAGATCGATAATGAAACACGCGGCCCAATTTGAACCCGGATGGCCAATTCCGGCCCTGGTTATGTGTTTCATTTCCGATTTGGGATTCCCGACCTAGACCCGACCATGGCCAGAACAAAATTTCTGTATGGGATATTACTTACCCACTGCGACAGAACTGCCTATAAAGACGCAGAGGAGAGCAGCACGTATTTTCCACATTTTTACTTCTTAGTTACTTATTCATGTCACTAGCTTGTATGGAAAGAATCTTAAATTCTTAAGAATAATTTATATAGGTTTCTTCTATCTAGTTTATGTTTACCATACGAATATGTACATAATTATGTAGATACATAGATAACTATTTCTTTCGGTCCTGCATTGGTTTCCTCGGAAACCGATTAGGGCGCCGAGAACAGGTAAACGGGCGCGTCCTCGGGTTATGGATCGAGGGGCCCTATGCCGAGGGTTTCTGCTGAATACGAATAAAAAACTAAATAAGCAGTCACGGACAATGTTCCAGGGATGGTGCCGAAGTAGTAACCCCCAAGCCAAGGTGTTAACAACCGTGCCGAGGGCTGCATGGCACCAGGGAGTGGTGTCTCCTACAGTGTCTCCAGGAAACCAGGTTGCCTCCTGGAGTACTAAGACCTTACCTCTGCATGCGGGGCTCTGTGGGGGTGGATCTTATACTTGCCTAGTTAATCGTGGGAATAACGTGGAGAAAAATGATGTATATGCGAGAAATTATTCGGAGGGAAGTTAGAAGTAACCCGATTGCTTTGAGAAGTCTAAAGTGAGGCGGTAGAAGAACTGTCTATACAGGGCGCTTCAGATTGCAATGAACCACATTCCTATTATTGAGGAATGGTCTAGAAGATGGATGAATTTTGTAGAATAAAAACAAATTGTTCCTGACAATTAGAGAGGGTATCGCTCAGGTGTTGCACGAATTGAAGCAACTCCGCCAGGATACCGAACACACGGAGGGCTGAGCCAAATCATTTGGAAATCAGCTGGGACGTGCTCTTGGTAGAAAGGTGACACTGGCAAGGGCCCAAAGAGTTAAGAGCGTCAGGGATGAGGGCTGCCAGACAATTCAACAAATTTTAGTGAGCAGTACTTCGGACTTGTGGAAACGACCGAGAGAGCTGATCGTGAGCTCGCAGGACATTGCAGCCATGAAGCCGGAGATGAAGAGGCCTGAAGCCTCCCCAGAGGAAGAGGAATGGGTTAAGGTCCCAGCCAGGAAGAACCTCCGGAAGAAGAAGCCTAAAACGTAGGCGGTCCTAATAAAGCCAGCTGTGGGATTGAGCTCCGCGGCCATTTTAAAAAACCCCAAAAGCCTGTCAAACCTGACGAACTGGGACTGAAATGTTCCAAAGAAAGTAGAGGGCGGCTAGATAACGCCTTGAAAGAGGTTATTGGTCTTAGTGGAACTGTCCGTCACCTCATCCCCAGGATCGAGGTTGAGATCGCGGACATAGAACCCAGCATTGAAGCCGAGGATGTCGAAGATGCTGTAAGAGCCTTTTTTGTTCATGCATCGGAGTTAGAACTCAAGATGTCTTATACTAAGTGACCATACTAAGGAAACAGGAAGGCGTAAATGTTCCTGGAGGAGGTTCGGGCCTTGAAATTACTCAAGGCGACCCACATCAAAATCGAGTGGGTCTCCTGCAGGGTCCGCCGAAAGATGGAGGTAAATCGATGTTACCGCAGTCTTGGCTTTGGCCACATGGCGGCGAACTGCCGGGGGCCCGACCGTAGCAGAAGTTGCTGGCGGTACGGCGAAGAGGGGCATACTGCGGGGTCCTGCACAAGGCAATCACAGTGCTACCTTTGTTACGCTAAAGAAGATGAGCCCCGGGACGACCATATCCCGGGGACAATACGTTGCGCGGCTTTTCGGGAGGCAGCCCCGAAGAGGAAGCCTTTGAGAGGCCGCATATGAAGCTTATGCAGTTCTGGGGTCATGGACTGGTGGGAAAGCAGGGGAGTTTTGAGTTTAGTATGTATTTCTTCGGCCGAGTCCCACACAACTTCTTATTCTGGCACTGTTAAAGATGTATTTCGAGTTTAAAAAACTCGAATGAACGATAAACTGTTCTAGTCAAAATCCTGGGTTTTCAAGTAAAAAACTATACAATATAAAAATCATAAAACCAAATTTTGTAGTAAATTTGACACTAGAATTTGGATAAAATTTAACACCTGTTTTTTTTCGGTGCATTTGTTCCCTACAGTCTGTGAAAAAATGTATATATTTAACATTATAAAACCATAAGTATGTTTGGAAAAGAAAAAGCACAATAGAAGGGGGTCTGATGTAAAAAGATAAACACATTTATCCTCTTACAATACTTTTATTATTTATGATTTACTAACTTTTTATTGACTATAGCGTAATTTAAATTATAGTCGACATAACCTACAATACTTTATCTATAAAACATTATTTATCGTGTGAATCTCGTTTTCTGCATATTTAAATCCAGGCAAATCAATAGTTGTTTAAATTAATTTGTAACTACAAATTTAAATTAATTAAAATGCAGCTTTTTGCTCTCATGAATTTAAAATGCAATAAATATGCTTTAAACAAGTTTCTATTAAGGAATTGAAGAAAAAATTGTTATTTTAAAATGTTGCATAAATTTATAGGTATAGATACAATCTAATAATAAACTTCCACCACAATAGTCCATATGTTTCATAAAATGAGAGTGATGGGTATTTTTATTTTAGGCTTCTCAATAATATTCTATTCATCTTTTCTGACTTCTTGAGCACCATTAAGCCAATTGTAAACTTTGCATTGAATTTGATAGATCGCCTAATAAAATTTCATCAAAATGAAATCTTGCAGCAATTGCAAAATGACGGTCCATACGAATAATTATTCCAACAACCTTATTTTCATACATCACAGGACCCCCAAAGTCTTGCTGCAATAAACACCATAAATGAAATAAATGTTATTGATACTTATATGATTTTTTGATATTATAATACAAACTATAATAATAATAAATATTCTTTTTCAAATTTTCATAAATACGTTTCAACCTTGTCAAACAACATCATCCCACTTTCAATTCTGACACAAAAGAGACCCAGTTCTGGATTGACTGGACACGTTTGATCATTGACCCAAATAACCGGGACCTTTATGAACCTTCGCAGTGGTAAATAAGAATTTCTTGTTTCTATCATGTTCCATCCGATGATACTATCTGCTTGCATATTTGTTCCTCCTTGAAAAACTGGAAAATCAGACTCTGCCAAAAAATGTATACCATTTTCTATCGTAGAAGGTATCGGATCCGATAACTAAAAAAACATTTATATTTTTTAAGACTTTTGCCATTAGAAATTACAAAATTCGATTTGGATTTTAGTGCCCTATATGTATTCATTTTGATACTGTTTATTGATTTGAATATGCTTTTAATAAAAATAAATAAAATTTGAGACAAATTCACATTTAGTTCTTACAATTCACAACGATATTAATTTTAATTCATCACTTGTATATTAAAGTATATGGGGATTAATAAGAATTTTAAGCCTTTATTTAACTCTTTATTATCTTTATTTTGAGATAGTTGCATTGCGCAAAAACAGGTCGCGAAGAAAAAACACTATTACTATTTTAATTTTAAAAAAACTAGAGGTTCTTTGCTGTCGCGAATTATATAAAAAGTGGTTTTTTTAGCACTATATTGAAGATCCGTAAATGGCACTTGGCTGCAACCAGGAATTTTCATTTTTAGGCATTTTTATCTTTTCTGCCCACTTCACATTGACTCTGAAAGTTTGTCAAGAAAAATACTTTCGAAGTTATCACCATTTTTCTGTTCAGGGGATCATTCTGGTTTATAACTTTCAAAAAATCAAATTCTTTTCCTTGCATTTCTCGAAAGTATATATGTATTACTTTATTGTTTTACTGAGTATACAGTAAGTGAAACAGTACTAACAGATCTACAGGCATTTAGTAGTTTTCCACTACTGACAGAAAATATTTTCTAGGCAATTGTTTGAATAATTATTTTTTATCTTTACTGTCAAGGAATAATAGAATTTAACCAAATACATTTAATATTCGCATTAATAAATACATATAGTGTTCTTAATCTGTACCTGTTATAAACTGAATTTTCAAAATGATGCTTTTAAATTATTTAAAAATTTTATTTTTTCATGTTGGATTCTCTTACCGTTAAAAATGAAAGATCATTTTGTTGACCGACAACGAGTTCAGCTGTTTCAATAGGGATTACATCATCCAAACTAACAGATTCGAATCTTTTAAAATTAATAAAGAAGTTGCCACTAATGTCGCCAGACATGCTATCCTTTTCGCGCTTGTAACTAAAATATACGAAAAAATATAATTCGACCACAAACAATTAAAACAATATATATAGGCATAATCAATACGGAATTAATAGAAACTTAAAAATATAAATATAAACAAATTCTAAAATGCAGAAAATGTAAATGCTGTTGAACTTATTACACAGAGAAAATATCAAATTAAAAAATATAAGTAAAAGAAATTCTATGAGTTCAAAATTGTTAAGGCTGTCTTCTTTGAATTTCTCATTTTTATAAAATTTAAACAAATTACAGTACACGGAGAAAAATGAAGTTAATAAGAATATGAACAAATAAGTTTCCGCCGTTTTTTATCAAAAATTAGTCATTTATTGTGAAAGAGCGGAATCTTAGGTTTTATTCGAAGTATTGTCCATCGTATTGTTCTTCTTGCGTTTGGTACGAATCTTGATCCAATAATGCTTCTAATTCTACGTCTTCGATGTCAAATTCACCGCTCTTAACCCGTTTCGTCCTGAAACGACGTGAATTTCGAATTGTTTTTATCTAGTAAATTTTGAAAGAAAAAATTAATGAATTATTTTGAGAATGCATACCCTATTGTATTTTTATCCACTGATTCCGATCCCAAAATTCACAAAAATATCAATTTTTTTTCATTATATCGTATTTTTGAACATGAAAGTGTTATCTGATCGTTTCGATCGTCTAGACCTGGTGGCATAAATCTCTTTACTAAAAGAAAAAATCATTTTCGTTCATAAATTCAAAATAGCGGATAGAACATGGCGTCGTTTTGACAAAACATCTTATGTTTTCCATGTTTTTTGCCATTTTTTCTTTCTAATTAGCTTAATTATACATAAGTCATACATAAATGAATGTCATGATAACTATTTGGTCCCAATATATCCACACTGCAACAAGTTCAATATGGCGGATGTTGTTACTTTGATTTCAAAGCAAATTTCGTTTCACCCATTCTTGGATTTAACAGTTGTAGCTATGGTGCTAATTTTCTCCAATGAAAAATATTTTTGTGTAATTAAAAGATTATAGGGCTTTATTAGTATGCCTATCCAAATTAATATATTCTTATATAGTCGTAATTCAACATTCTTTTCTTTTTCCAATTTTAGTTCTACTAGGAAATTCCAACGTAATAAACAGATGTTTTTGCTTCTAAAAATTGCTTGTCATTTTTAGATACATTTTGGTACGAGATAACATTCTGCATATTTACCTATAATATTATACTGATAAAAATTCCCTAATATTTCAAGGTTATGTTGTTGACAGATATCCAACCTTAAGACAGTGACGCTTTACATCCCTCGATTTGAAAAAAAAATTACTGGTGACGCCAACTTTTGTTAAACGGTGGAAACTTATTTTTACACCTCATAAGAAACAGGAATGATTACTAAAAGAGAAAAGAGAGTATTGAACAGTACAGGACTCATTCCCAAACTGTGTGATCTCTCTTCTGCCATCTAGTGCTTATTTCTATTTCCAGTAACCACGCCTGCTTTCCAGTAATCATTCATATTCTTCTGATCTCCAATTTTCTCCGTGTAAAAATATGTCAAGATGCTATTTTTAATAGACAACCATATCTATGTGAAATGAAATCATAACCAATACGTTTTACTTTTACAACACTGGCAAAAGTAAAATGTATTATTAATCATTATATTCTTCAAAGGTAGACTTGTCTTCAAAATAACTATTTTTGCCATATTCTTTGTAATGCATTAAAACAGACTAAACCCAACCTAACCTGTAAAGTTGAATTTCATATCAGGATGCAGTTTTACCGTCCTCGCCTTTGACTCGGACGTTAAATTCTGCATTCTCCAAAAGGTCAACTTTACTGCTTAGGTACATAATGCACTATTATTTTAGTGCCTTATAATGAATTTCAAAGTAAAAATTAGATTTTTTAATCTTAGGTCAGAATAATAGTACAGACGATCTGTTTGGGTGATGACCTCCTTGTTCGATGTGAACCGTTGTTCACCGAGCTATTTTTTCAAGTTTGGAAATAAAAAAAGTCATTGGTGGCCAAATCCGGGGTTGTTGTCATAATTCGAATTTTAATTCCATAATTTTGGCCATCGATACATGATTGCGATATGCCTGTAGCTTCAACTATTTCGCGCACTTTGATACGTCAGTCACTCGAAACCATATCTTGAATTTTGTCAATCATTTCGGGGGTAGTCACTTCCACTGGACGTCCCGAACGATCTTCATCTTTTGTGAATGTATGGCCACGTTTAATCTCATTTACCCAATTGTAAACAGTTGCAAACGCAGGAGCAGATGTGCAATGAACTTCATCCAACTCAGCTTTGATCTCTTTTAGTGTAAAGCTTTTTAAATATAAGTGTTTATTCACCGCTCGAAACTCACTTTTTTCCAGTTTTCTAAATACGCAAAAGTGTTTTGCTTTAATCGACAATAAAAATGAAACCATGTGATGGATATAAGTGAGGCTATGACAGCTGTCTAATGAGTAATGATGCTTACTAAAATCAAACCATTTACGATACTACGAGCGCTATCTCTTGGATTTTCTAAGTACACTGAAAAAATTTCGGTGCACCGGTTGCACCTATAAGAACAGCAGCAGCGCCAAACGCCGTGGTAAATGTTAAACCTCAGTTCGGGGCAGCTGATGCCCCGTTTCCGCACAGCAGATGCACTCGATCGGCACAAGCGCTCTCCGAACTGCATAGTGCAAACGTTGTCTTTGATTTCGGGAACCATGTTACACCAGTGATGAGAGAACGCGTTGTTCTTATATTTCTTATAATAATGATATAGTGCTGGAAATTTTTATACAAAAAAAACATTTTGAAGAGTTGAAAGGAGTATTTAAATGCAAGTGTAAAATTTTAACTTGATTGAAAGCTTTGTAAATATGTTTATTATATGTAACCTATAAATTCCTTAAGCAAAAATAGTGCCCTAACCTCTTCATTGCATGTGAAGAGGTTTAAGAAATAGATGGCACATTATTAGATTTATTATTATTGTGCATACATTGAAGCTTATAATAAACTAGTTATATGTCTTGTATTTACTCGACATGCAAATAAAATTGATTCAAAGTACATCTAAATGTCGGGAGCTGAGAAAAAAAGGATTTTTCTAAGACTAAGACTAAAGTTAAGAAAATAGAAATAAAACTTAGTAAGTTTTCTAACAATTGAATAAATTGTAATTGTAAAGAAAGTTCAAATTTGTTAATAATTAAAAACTGTAAATTTTTTGAATGTATATGAAAATTCCACCTTTACATGGTGCGACTACTGACTCAGTTTCGGCGCACGAGCTGTACCACACATAAGGGACAACATTTGCCCCTTACTTTCGCGCATCTGTACGCCCGAAATCTGTGCAACAGTTGCTCCGAATCTGCAGTGCAGCCTGCGCACTGTAGGAGGTGCAACCGGTGCACCAAAATTTTTTCAGTGTACTTATTGAACGACCCTCGTACAGCGTACGCACGCGTGTGGGGCAATGTTATAATTCTATAATCAACATTGTGATGTTATCTTTCTCTCGCACTTCCTCCTCTTTACTGTTACTATACGTGAGGCTCGTGGCAGTACAATAAAGTGCTATTTTACTGCCTCTCCGTGGACAGATAAAGAGCGCTAATTCTGTCTATCTCATATAATATTGGATCAATGACTTAATTCGTGCGGTTTGCTAAGAGATGGCGTAACTTGATTATTATTCCATGGTTCCAATATTCCGAAAATGTGTTGGAAAGCTACTGTCATTGCGCGTCTTTTTCAGTATATGTCATTTATTTAAAGCGTAAAGAACAAGAATTTTTTTTCACTCAAATATGTCGAACTTTGTGCCTGAAAAAGTGTTTTTACGGGGAGTTCTTCTTCATTACTTTAATATGAAGAAAACTGCTGTCGAAAGTCATCGTATTTTGGTAGAAATTTATGGTGAACATGCTCTAGCTGAGCGAACGTGCCAAAAGTGGTTTGCACGATTTAAAAGTAGTGATTTTGGCTTGGAAGACGAAGAAAATCCTGGGCAGCCATAAAAGTTTGAAGATGAAGAACTGGAAGCATTAATCGATGAAGATTGTTGCCAGACACAAAAAAAACTCGCAGAGTCTTTGGGAATCACTCAAGCAGCCATTTCAAAACGTTTAAAAGCAGCCAGATACATTCAAAAGCAAGGAAATAGGGTTCCACATGAACTCAAGCCGAGAGACGTTGAAAGGCAGTTTTGCATGTCCGAAATGCTGCTGGAACGCCACAAAAAGGAGTAATTTTTGCATCGGATTGTTACTGGTAATGAAAAGTGGATCCATTACGACAACCCCAAGCGCAATAAATCATATGTTAAACCCGGCCAACCAGCCAAATCAAGGGCAAAGTCGAATATCCATGGCGCGAAGGTAATGTTCTGTATTTGGTGGGATCAGAAGGGTGTGCTGTATTATGAGCTGCTAAAACCGGGTGAAACAATCAATGGGGAACGCTACCGAACACAATTAATCCCTTTGAAGAGAGCAATAGCCGAAAAAGCCCGGAATATGCGATAATTTTTCATCAAGACAACGCTCTGCCCCATGTTGCTATTTCGGTTAAGAACTATTTGGAAAACAGTGGATGGGAAGTTTCACCCGACCCGCCTTATAGCCCAGACCTTGTCCCTTCTGACTACCATTTGTTCCGGTCGATTGCAGAACGCCCTCACTGGAATACGGTTCACATCAGAACAGGGTATCAAAAATTGGCTTGATTTATTCTTGGCCGCCAAGCCGGCACAGTTCTTTTGGGATGAAATCCACAAATTGAAAGAAAGATGGGAAAAAGTCATAGCTTCAGATGGGCAATACTTTTGATAATACTATTGTACACGTTTTTCTTAAATAAACGTTCAAATTTTGAAAAAAAACTGCACGAATTAAGTTATACATCCAATAGTATATTATGTGCCTAGGCGCATAATGCGGGTTATTACGCGGCTAGCCACAATGCTCACAGGAGATCGAAGCCAAGGCGCGATCAGTCCTGCGAGCATTTTAAGCGAGTCTCGTAATTACCCGAATTGTGTGCATTGGCAGATATTCTATTTTATGTGACTTCGGCGCATATACGAGCTTTTATGCGTACACTCGAATCCAATCTGTAAAGGTTGAAATTGCCGTGATTATCGCCCATCTCACTTGACATTTCGCGAATAATTCCGGACATTTTGATTGTATTGATCTTGTGTAGTAGTAGCGTATTGTAATAGACGCATGCGCAGTTCAAATGTACAAGGCTTTGTCAGTACGGTGCCAACGCTGTACGAAGAAGAAGGAGAATAAGAAGGAGATTACGCTTTGCTGCATCGTAATAGGCGCATGTGCAGTTCAATTTTTACATTACATTTCTCTGTATCGTAATACACAACATTACGCTACACTTAACTGTAGCGTAAAGACGAGTTTACGTGCCGGAGGAAGATAAAATAACAGTATATACCCGAGAAATGGCTGTGGAGCATGTCTACATATACCAAATGCATATTTTAGTGTCACATGTAAAATATATAGAGCATTGTTTTGAAATCCAGCCTAAATAGTCATTAATCATTTAGCTGCTATGAATATCTTTTCGAGTTCGGTTTTTTTCGTATAGTTGTAGAAAAAAAATCTTACGACACGGAGAGGAATGACCAGTGCTGCGCACTTCAGGCAAATAAGTGTTCAGCACTTCGACCTAATCGAGTGGTGAAACCAAGAAGACTATAGATAGGAGAGTCAACAGGCTATAGAGCGTTGTAGTAAAAAGTGGGATCATATGCGGCGTTGGGATCGGCTGTGCCTATAGTCGTCTTTGTCGGTAGAGTCTTCTTGAGTCCACGCAATGTTAATATTGTCACGCGTTAGGTTGCGCACTAGGCTACCGGACATCGGAGAGAGTCACGTGACTCATTAAGTACAGCCCACCCCGACGCCACATACGATCTCATTTTCGTTCTCCTGTTGACTCTCCTGTCTATAGTCTTCTTGGGTGAAACCATAAAGTTCAAATAAAAGAAGCTTGTGGTATTCATGCTTGACACATACAGTATTGTCCATGCACTAGATACACTGCGCCCACATGCGAATTATTTGAGCTTTAAGATTTAACCACAAGATGACATTGCGTAGTTTTATTAGTACCCATCGACGTGCCTTGTAATATATTTGATAACGCAACATCAATCGGCGAGCGTGGTGCATTCGAAGCTGCTTTACGCAGCTCCGGTCGAGGCTAATTCCCTACAGAACCATGATATCAAGAAGAAACTGTTCTCAGCGCAGAGAGGTGTTGCGCTGAGAATAGTTTCAGCTTATAGAACTGTCTCGACGAGTGCTGTATTGGTCCCGGCGAGCGTTCCGCCAATAGATTTATTGGCGGAAGAAAGGCAGGAGACCTTTCAGCTCTGCAAGGGGCTTACCTAAACGTACCGCCTGATCCCGGAGCTCGACACCTGGTTTCAATAGAAAGCACGGGGAAGTCGGTTTTTATTTGGCACAAGCGCTCTCAGGCCATGGCTGTTTTACCGCGTATCTGAAGCGCTTCAAGAAAAAAAAACGCAACATCTATCGACGTAACTGAAATTTCTGTCTTGTCAGAAAATAACAGAAAAGAAAAGAATACCCTTCCGAAAAAGTTTTGCTAACAAGTAATTTAAGGATAGAGTTTTGAATGAATAACAATGCAAAAATTTTTGGTCATCGCTTCTAGCCCAGTTAAGTCTAACGTGAAATAAAAGTATGCCAACAGACTAAGAAAACCCCTCGCAGGGTTTGGTGATATTAGCTCGTTTTTTTTTTTATGCACTCTTGAAGTTCACATTCTTTGTGGTCAATTTTTCGACTGTTTGCGACTTGTAAGTAAATAAAGTAAATGAATTAATGAATCAAACAAGTGGAACCGAGTATTGTTTCATTGAAAAAAGCGAAATTTCGTAAATGATTCCGCTTCTAGTGGCAGAGCTGGGTTAAATGGTTCTCAAAATGTATTTAAAATGTAAAATGCAAAATAGTTTCGCAAAATCTATTTAAAATGCAAAATAGAAAATGGTTTCCTATTTTCTATTTAAAATGAAAAATGCAAAATGTATATTTGAAATAGGTTAATACAAAATGCAAAATGGATTTTTAATAATACAAAAAATTACATCGAGAATATTTATTATGCTTTGCGGATGTGTTCATTTCCTTTAAGTAGAAATTGCTGCTCGAATATTGCGTCCCCCATGGATTTTCTTTTTGGGCGAAAAATCATGTCTGCGTAACTAAATAGTAAAATAAAAACAGTGTTTCGAAAAATGGCTGCCTGCGCGAGCAGCGCGTGTCGGCTTCCCGCTGGATAAATTCTGCCATCGGCTGTAAACTGGCGCGCGATTCAATATCGAATTAAATTAATTCGATTTTAAATCGCGCGCCAAATTTTGACCAATGGCAGCATTTGTCCGGTGGGAAGCCAACATGTGCTTTTACTTTTCCAGGGCAGAACCAAAGAAAACCAGAAAATAGTATTTTAAGTTGAAAATATGTTGAATACATATTTAAAATAGAAAATGCAACATGATTTTCTTCTTAATATTTTAAATACTAAATTTAAAATTGCTTTTTTCATTTTAAATAGGTATTTGAAATGGATTCTTTTGAAATTGTTACCCAGCTCTGTCTAGTGGTTACAAATGCCTTTTTTAGGTTATGTTACTGAAGGCTTGTTTTTTGTTGAAAAACATTTGATTTTTATTTCATTGAATAACGGGAGGTTTGCAATTAACAATGAAAAAAAATTCATTCATACGACCTCCACAGCTACGTTTGCAGGACCATGCTCTTTTGATGAAATTTACCATTACATTTTCGCACATTTGGGGTTCTATTTCGTCGATAACAGAACGAATCTTCTCTTTGAGTTCTTGAATTGACTGAGGAGCATCAGCATAAAGTTTATCTTTCACGTAACCTCAAAGAAAAAAGTCTAGAGGTGTTAAATCGCATGATCTCGGCGGCCAATTGTAATTGCCGTTTCGAGAAATCACTCAATCTGGAAACTTTTTACGCAAAAGACCGATGGTTTCGCTACTTGTGTGTCACGTATCGCCGTCTTGTTGAAAATAAACATTGTCCACATTCTTCTGCCTTCTGGACGACCTTATTTCGGTAATGTTGTATTCACGAAATATAGCAAAAAACAGTGTTTTTTGTACTTTTAGGTTAGGATTTCTCGAAAACCTGACGTGATGGAGCAATTCTGAGCTCAGATTCAGATTCGCCGTACCAAAAACGTTCGGGAAAGTATAGTCTAGTCGCAGGGTCTAAAAAATGTCGGCCTGTGTAATCAACGGCGATTTCATAAATATCAAAACAATCGAATTATCCATTGAAAAATATAGTCAAATCTCAGTTTATATGACTCGCCGCAGCATTATCTAATCGGAGCAACAGCATTCCCTCCTGTTGGGCAGCAGCTCTCCCACAATTGTGGGAGAGCAGTTAGTCCACAAAAAAGTAAACCTGTTAACCTATAAAGAGCGAATCGAATTAGCAAATCGGGGAATATTTGGGGTGGGATTTTTGCCGTACTTGGACGGTAAAACTCATAAACTGCGCATGCGCAAGCGCTGGTACAGTCAGTTTTACCGTCCAAGTGCAGCAATAATCCCCACCCCAAATATTCCCCGATTTGCTAATGTTACCAAATAATCCCGGAATGACGCGAAAAACTTGTTTCCGTTGCATAAATTTACTTATAGTCAAATATTAATTTAATTACCCGTGTCGAATGCGATATGCACTAGTTACAGCGTGCCGTGGTGAAAAAATGACTGCAAAACACACATGATACACCTTGAACGTGATATCACATCTCAACCATCCAACAGAAACGACGAATTTGTTTTGTGTTGAACTAAGGACGTCATATGGACCAACATAATCATGATCTGGATACAAGCATTTGTTTATTTTACTTTCTAACACTGTTGAATTTGATCCTGCAACACATAAGAAGCCTTGTAACTCATGAAGCTGACTTTTGACGTTCGCATAAGAATTAAAACATGTTTGCCTGATCTGTTATAAAAAGACATACACACGGAAAACATAAGTACTGGGTAATTTACATGATAGAGGGCTCGACTTTCAGATACGTTCAAAAGTGACTTAAGACTACAAGTACCGTTCTTATACAATTAGATCAACAATTCTGGAAAAAGTATTGGACTTTTCAAAAGTATTCAGTAGAAAGTCCGTGAAAATTCTGAGTACGCAAAATGTTCAATTTCCATGAATCATTTGAGAAAATAAAGTTCAAAGATTGGATATTTATAAGATTTAATATGAAATTCTGAATATAGGCAGAAAGAGCTCGCACAACACTCGTCCATGAAAACTTCCAAGTCAGTCAATGGAATTGTTATGGACTATTATACACTATCACTACACATCGCTGAACATAATATATTATCGCTGTTGAAATTAATCTTAAGCTGATAAGATTCAAACCTTAACTTTTACCTAACCTAAATATATAATGCAGTCTAACTTTATAAATTAAACCGCACAGCTACCGAAGCACTTGCAAAATTTCCCAAAAAATATTGGGTACAATTTATCCATAGGAAATGCAGGGCCGTGTAAAAAATTGCTGCGCCTTGTTTCACCAACAATTTTATATAATAAAGATATTTGAAGAATTACTATGTTTCTACATTTTTAAATGATGAAATTTTAAATTAATTAATTAATAAATTCTTAATTATTAAATATAAAAATTTCAGAATTTATGAAGTTTATGTCACTTTACAAAGGAATAAAAATTGTGCTTATATAAAAAACTGACACTGACAACTGCGCATAGTGGCAGTAAAAATTTCACAAGACTTTCAAGCGCAGTCCAAGAATTTTTCTTTGACTTGTATAGCAGGTATACAATAAAATTTGAAAGAATTTCGTTCTTTGACTGTGCTTGAATTAATCTAGTACATTCTTTCTTTTCTTTGATGAAATTCTAAGCTTCTTTATGGAAAGTATATAGGATCTTCGGAAAAATTTGTCCTGTCCAAAAGTCAAGGACTGTCAAGTAAATTTCCCAGTACTTATCTCTTCCGTGCACTAGAGACTCATGATAGGGGAACTCGGGTTAGGAACTTCCTATAATTACACAGCACAACAAAATTGAACTTTTTTTTGTTGCATGAAATATTTTTATGTTTGTTTACTAATTCGAGGTTGCTGATTTCGAATCTACCCTCAGTTTTTTTCTAGCAGCTCCAGTTTTTGAGATACAGCTACTACGTGCATATTGAGTCTGCTCACATCAACTTTAGTCCATTACACCTGGTTTACACGCTTGTTGTTGCTTTGTTGTATGTTCAAAAACAATTTACAAGCGAGAACAACGAGCTCACGTTCATACTGTACGTTCTTGCGTTCCAGTTTGTTTACGATTTGCAGTGGATGACGTGAACAAACAATGCAAAAGGTTAACAAATTCAAAACTATATATATATATATATTTTTTTTTTTTTCAAAAATATCGTTTAAGTGTCTCAGATTCCGTAAAACAAGCATAATTGAAGTGTTTTGGTTTTCCATTGGAGACAAAAAACAAGTACTGGGTGCCCAATGTTGTATGCAAAATCTGTGTTGAGGAATTACGTTTATGGACCACTAAGAAGAGAACCTCTTAAGTTCCAGTCTCCAATAATCTGGCGTGAAACTTTAGATCTGATGGATTGGATGAGGTAAGCTGCGCGAGCTCAGACGAGTTTATCCTAGAAAATTATTTCGAACCAAGACCATTCAATCAAAACGAACTTAATGATTTAATTAGAGACCTTCGACTGTCGAAAACTTCTTCTGAAATACTAGCGTACCTGTTGAAAGAGAAAAATCTCGTAACTAAAGAGACTAAAGTTTCGTATTACCGGACTAGAGAAAAAGATTTACTTCATTTTTTCGCTGAAGACGATGATTTTGTGTATTGCACAGATATTACTGGTTTGATGACTGCCATGGGTTTACTGAGATATAATTCAAACGAATGGCGTTTATTTATCGACTCGTCAAAACGCAGTTTGAAGTGTGTACTATTGCACATCGGAAATAAACTAGGCTCCTTACCGATCGCATATTCAACCAAAGTTAAGGAAGAATACCCTACAATAGCATTGGTCATGAACAAGATAAAGTATGATGAACATAAATGGGTGATTTGTGTTGATCTTAAGATGGTTAATTTCCTTTTAGGACAACAAGGTGGCTATACCAAATACCCTTGTTTCATATGTTTATGGGATAGCGGAGCTAAATCAGAACATTGGAAAAGAAAAGATTGGCCTCCTAGGGAAGCACTAGTTCCAGGTAGCATGAATGTTATAAATACACCTCTTGTGCCACGAGGTCGTATCATATTGCCACCTCTGCATATTAAACTTGGTCTGATGAAACAATATGTTAAAGCACTAAACAAGGACGGCGAATGTTTCGAGTACATTTTAAAGAAGTTTCCGAATCTAAGTTCAGAAAAGCTTAAAGCAGGCATATTTGATGGCCCACAAATTCGCAAATTGGTGAATGATCCTGATTTCAGCATTTCAATGTCTGAAATTGAGAAAAATGCATGGGATTCGTTGTTTTGGGTTATTCAAAATTTCTTAGGCAATAAAAAGGCTGACGATTACGTTGAGCACGTTGAAGAGATGTTGTCTCACTTCCAGCGACTTGGATGCAACATGAACATCAAAGTACACTTCCTGTACAGCTATTTAGATCGTTTTCCTGCAAATTTAGGTGACTTGAGTGAAGAACAGGGCGAACGATTCCACCAAGATATTCGGACTATGGAGGAACGATTCCAGGGTCGCTGGGATGCACACATGATGGCCGATTTTTTATGGAGTATTCAGAGTAGCACTTCATCATTCAAGAACCGCAGAAAATCATATAAAAGAAAATTCCAGAATTTGTAGTTTTTTTATAATTAAATATTTTTGTACGGTGACTGCATATTTCTCTCAAAAAACACCCCTCCCCCCTCCACCTTATTATTCAAAAACTAGAGCTGATACAGAAAAACTGATAACATATTTCAAATCAGAATCCAAAATTAACTCAGAATCATGTAAAATATTTCATGCAACAGACTTGCTGTTGGGCAGTGTTATTTTGGTGATGGTGCGGTGCGAGGGGTCAAAAGAGCGGTGTCGTAAACATAATCCACTAATGAAATTGAATCCTTAAAAAACTTATTTTCTTTTTAAATCGTGGTTCATTTTTTTTATCAATTAACCCATTATTATCCAAGAAAAATCCAGGCTAGATAGCACCAAACTAACTATTGGATCACTGTCCAAATGGAAAAAAATTCACCCATGTTTTTTCTTTTTGCGATTCCAATTGTTTATGCAAAATTATTTAAAACAATTAACAAAAATTTTTCAATTTCAAAAAACTAATAATGCCAATCGATTCTACGGGGAAAAAAAAGTCGAAAGCCTCTATACCATTTTTTTGTCAGATTCTATTTTGTTAGTGTATTATCGTTATAAACAATGACATCCCGAGGGGAGATGCTGTACTCCGTTCTACCCCAAGCCGAATCTACGTTAGATAGCACCAAACTAACTATTGTATCACTGTCCAAACGAAAAAAAAATTTAGCCATGTTTTTTCTTTTTGCAATTCCAATTTTTTATGCGAAATTATTTAAACAAATTGACAAAAATTTTACAATTTCAAAAAACTAATAATTCCAATCGATTCTACGGGAAAAAACAAGTCGAAAACCTCAATACCATTTTTTTGTACACATGTAATCTGTTACCTAAAAGCAACCCTAAACCCTAATCAGTTCGAATAAAATCTTGATTTCCGTATGAACCTGAGTATTTAATTTTGTAACGATAATACACTAACAAAATAGAATCTGACAGAAAAATAGTATAGAGGTTTTCAACTTGTTTTTTCCCCTAGAATCGATTGGCATCATCAGTTTTTTGAAATTGCAAAATTTTTGTTAATTTGTTTAAATAATTTCGCATAAACAATTGGAATTTCATACAGAAAAAACACCGTTAAATTTTATTTTCATTTGGACAGTGATCCAATAATTAGTTTGATGCTATCTAGCCTGAATTTCGCTTGGGTAATAATGGTTTAAGGTAATGAATGTAGTACAAACATATTCTGTTAATTAAATAAACGTAATACACAATCAGACTCTTTTTCAAACGGGATAATGTGGTAGAAAATAAAAAATAAAATAATTAGTGTAACAGATATTTTTTAGGCAAGATCTTTCAATTATTAAATCTTATTTTAATTATTTAATTTCAATTCCTTTATTGAAAAATATTTCATTGAAGGGGCTAAATCAGCCTCCCACCATTTCTTCTGCTTGAGAGTCTTATCTTTTTTGTGGAATCTTTCTTGCAAAATAAAATTTCCTCGAGCGAGTTGCGTTTTTTAATCATGGATATTTATATGGGAAAACTAATTAATAATTCTACTTAAATATCTAGATACTCCATATGGATATATTTTTTTCACATTTTTTTCAGCGGATATTCTTTTAATATTCTTTTTCTGAATTTTGTTAATAAAAGGCAAATTTGAAAACTTTAGAAATAAACTTCTTGTAAGTACATATTACGACCTTACTTGATTGTCACCTTGGTTGCTATATTTATGAAGTCTTATCTCTATCATTTCTCAACCAACACAAAAAATTTCATATACGCATACAAGAATGAATTATTCATTAAATTTGCAATAAAATTGTAATTTGGCGATTTTTTCATACAAATTAAACACATTTTTTTTAAATACAAGGAATGAACTTTAATCAATGATATATTTGTCCATTTTGTTCAATGACCTTTTGCCATCTTTCGTGTATCTTCATGATTCCACGATCATAGAACTTCTGGTCTTTATCGGCAAAAAACTGAGCCCAGTTCGATTTTACAGCTTCATCATCATTGAAAGTTTTACCATTCAAAAAGTTCTGCAAAGATCAAAATAAATAGTTATCTGGTGGTGCAAGGTCAGGGCTATATGGTGGATGTAACATAACTTCCCAACCAAGCCTTAATCATTTTTGGCGAGTGGCTAAAGATGTGTGTGGTGTAGCGTTGTCATGCTGAAAAATTACACCTTTTTACGGTTGGTACCTTTCCAATCCCACCAAACAGACATCATATCCTTTTTTTGATACAATTCAGTTTTCGATGTTGTTTGTAGTGGTTCATCACGCTTGGACCGTGATCGTTTTCGAACGATGTTATTGTAAACAATCCATTTTTCGTCACCATCAGGGAAAATTCGTTTAAAAAAAGGATCGAATTCATTGCGTTTAAGATACAAATCACAAACGTTGATGCGTTTTGTTAAGTGAATTTCTTTCAATTTATTTGGAATCTAAATAACAAGTTTTTTAACGAGTCCAAGACGTTGTATATGACGGTCGATTGTTGATTTTGGTATTTTTAACATTTCTTCAATTTCTCGCACAGTTACATGACGATCCGATTCGATTATGGCTTTGATTTGGTGATCATCAACTTTATTTGACCGACCTGAACGTTGGTCATCTTTGAGTGAAAAATCTCCAGAACGGAATTTTTAAAACCAATTTCGACACTGTCTGTCTTTAAGGCTTCCTCACCATACACATCACGTAACTTTTTAACATCCTGTGCTGCGTTCTTTCCTTTTCGGAAATAAAAAAGCAAAATATGACGAAAATGCTCGTTTTTACACTTCATCTTAAATTTGATGCCAAACTAACAACTGTAAACGAAATTACGCGCAATTTGTTTGTAAAGCAAGCTAAGAGTGACAGATAAAAATTTCAGAAGGAAAAATCATGACATTGAAAGAAGCAATTCAAAAAGATGGTCAAAGACATCGGCAATTACTTCTAAGATAACCCAGTAAGTAGGATATTACTTACCCACTGCGTCAGAAATACTTATAAAGACGTAGAGGAGAGCAGCACGGATTTTCCACATTTTTACTTCTTAGTTACTTATTCACGTCACTAGCTTGTATGGAAAGAACCTTACATTCTTAAGAACAATTGAGGCTTCGGATTCCATAACCGACGGAGCGCGTAGCCTAGTGGGCAAAAGAGGGGATACCGCAATGCATAAACGTTTTTTTTTTTCATTTAAATAAAAAATTGAGAAAAATGATTAAAAAAACATGTCAGTTCATGTTAAATGTCGTTCCGCATATTGTTTCTTTCATAAAATTTTGTTCCAGAACTCTAGTTTTTTTTATAATCGAAGAAAACTGTATTTTATGAAGGTACGAAATCAATCGATTTTTTACCATCAACTCTCTGTTTTTCGTACATATTTATCCGGAATAATCTGAAATCGAGAGCACGCGATTCGACAGAGTTGCAACATCATTTTTGTCAATTCGATTTCTTTATTTATATCTATTCTGTAAAAAGTATTTAGAAACACGCTAGATGAATGGGAAAAAATGATATGTATATATATACACTTTATATTGGCAATAATATAACAAAAATTTGATCATTTATCGTTAAATATACTTCAAAATAATCGTTATTAGAGGTTTGTTAGTTACATAATAAACATTAGCTCGAAATTTGTCGAATTTCTTAGGACTAATACATATATTTAAAAACTGCCTGAAAGCCTGCTGAACAACATTCTCCCTGAAATTCCTCTCAACTCTAAAGTTCCTCGGATACATTTTTCTTTAAAGCTGAAACATGAGAATTCTTCCAGCAACAACTGTTATAATAAAAATTATTAATAAATTAAGAATTTCGTTATGTTGAACATAACCATCTAAAGCTCTAGGGTTTTTTGAGTTTGTTGATAAAATTTCAGACTATTCTGGACAAATTTGTACGAAAAACAGAGAGTTGATTGTAAAAAATCGATTGATTTCGTATGTTCAAAAAATACGGTTTTCTACGGATTATAAAAAAAAACTAGAGTTCTGACACCAAATTTTATGAAAGAAAAAATATGCGGAACGACATTTAAATAGGCCACGTGCTCCGTCGGTTATGGAATCCGAAGGCTCAATTTATATAAGCTTTTTCTATCTAGTTTTTGTTTAAGATACGAATATGTACATAATTATGTACATACATGTATAACTATTCATTTTTCTTCTTATTCCTGGCCAAACTGTTAATAATGTATTAAGAGCTTTAAAGACTTTTATCTTAAAAATGCAATCTTCTAATTGAATTTAAATACACATGCGTATTGATTTCAATAAAGTTTATTAATTCTATTGGATCTATAACTTAATTCGTGCGGTTTTTTTTTTAAATTTGAACGTTTATTTAAGAAAAACATGTACAATAGTATTTTTCAAAGTATTGCCCATCTGAAGCTACGACCTTTTCCTATCTTTCTGGCAATTTGTGGATTTCATCCCAAAAAAACTGCGCTAGCTTTGCGGCCAAGAATGAATCAAGCCAATTTTTGATAAAGTTAGAAGGGGCAAGGTCTGGGCTATAAGGCGGATGGGATAAAACTTCCCATCCACTGTTTTCCAAATAGTTCTTAACCGGAATAGCAACATGGGGCCGAGCGTTGTCATGATGGAAAATTATTGCCTCGTGTCTGGTCGCATATTTCGGTCGTTTTTCGGCTATTGCTCTCTTCAAACGGATTAATTGTGTTCGGTAGCGTTCTCCATTGATGGTTTCATCCAGTTTTAGCAGCTCATGATACAGCACACCCTTCTGATCCCTCCAAGTACAGAGTATTACCTTCGCGCCATGGATATTCGGCTTTGCCGTTGATTTGGCTGGTGGGCCGGGTTTCACATATCATTTTTTGCGGTTGGGGTTGTTGTCGTAATGGATCCATTTTTCATCACCAGTAACAATCCGATGCAAAAATGACTTCTTTTTGTGGCGTTCCAGCAGCATTTCGGACATGCAAAACTTTTCTCGGCTTGAGTTCATGTGGAACCCAATTTCCTTGCATTGGAATGTATCCCGCTGCTTTTAAACGTTTTGAAATGGCTGCTTGAGTGACTCCCAAAGATTCTGCGAGCTCTTCTTGTATTTGGAAACAATCTTCATCGAGTAATGCTTCCAGTTCTTCATCTTCAAATCTTTGTGGCTGCCCAGGACGTTCTTCGTCTTCCAAGCCAAAATCACCACTTTTAAATCGTACAAACCACTTTTAGCACGTTCGCTCAGCTAGAGAATGCTCACCACAAACTTCTACCAAAATACGATGACTTTCGACAGTAGTTTTCTTCATATTAAAGTAATGAAGAAGAACTCCCCGCGAAAACACTTTTTCAGGCACAAAGTTCTACATATTTGAGTGAAAAAATTATTGTTCTTTACGCTTTAAATAAATGACATATACTGAAAAAGACGCGCAATGACAGTAGCTTTCCAAAACATTTTCGGAATATTGGAACGATGGAATAATAATCAAGTTGCGCCATCTCTTAGCAAACCGCACGAATTAAGTTATAGATCCAATAATATTTTATCATTAAAAACGCATATTAATATTAATTATATTAATTTATATCATATTAATAATTATTCTAGCTTTTGACTGTTTATTGGCTTCTATAGACTATGTCTTTGTCTCTTTGTAAACATACACTGTTTATCTGAATTTAATTCTCTCGAAGTTCAACTTTTAGGAATTCATTCTCATGACAACCCTTGTGCTTCGCATTAGATATGTACAATCGGAAAGAAAGAACTATGACTCCCGCTTTAAAGGAGAAAATTAGAACTTATGATTTCAAATAGTGTTTCTTTAAATTGAAGCGTAAAATATATATTTAAATAAAAATTTGTTTTTCTCTGTAAACGAACAATATACATCTAATCAAAAAATGCGTAGAAAAAAATTTAAAGACTTCTTTCGAGCAAACAATTTTATATTCTATTGATTTTGTTCGTATCTCGCATATCAAGGTTGAAAAATTGAATTATTTACTCCAAATAGTATTATTTAGAATTAAAACGAAAAATATACACCCTATAAAAAAATATTTCAATTGAAATTTGTTCTTTGAGTAATCAGTTTTGCGTCTTTTTTCGCTTCTCGCATAATTTGACTGTAAAATGGAATTTAATTAGTACTTTTTTTTAAGTTATAAAATACTGTAACTTTCCTAATTTTGTTATAATTGGAAAATTTTACCAGGACAATTTGTAGCGTTTTTTGTACACTATCAAAAGTCAACATTTCAATTTTCTAATATTTTAAAAGTAGTTTTCAAAATTTTGGGCCCTAGTAAACTTTACCAAACCGCAGTTTAATCTGATAACGCTTTCGCAACTTATGATGTTCACAGACGACACAATTTACAACAAACGGACAAGCAGGATTGACAAACTCATTTTTTGAATTCATGGGTTCATGTAACGTGGACATTTGAATTGCTCGCGGCCAAAAGGGGCCAACCCCCATTTTCATTTTTTCGCAGGATGACGAAAAAACGTTTTCATTTTGCAGTTTCAAAAAAATTAAATAAAGTTGAGCAATAATTTCCGTAGTTTATGATCTAACACATGCTTTTTCGAAATTTTTCACTATTTCGTGGTAATATAGATTTTTTGAGTGTCTTCCTAGCTGAAGGGGGGGGGGGGGGGTAACCCCAGGAGTTCCTGGCGGCCAAAAGGGTCTAACCCACCGATTATGCGTACTTTCGCTTAAGTACTTAAGAAAATACCTCAAAAGTGTTTATTCATGTTATTTTAACTTAGAAACTTGTAAACTACTGTAATAATAAATATTTTTTGATACATTTTTCTGAATCACTTTTATGCTTCTAAAATTGTACTCTGAGCGTTTCTTGCGATCTAAGTAAAAAAAAAAAACGAAGTCTTTCTATGATACTTAAAAATATGAGAATGAATTTGTTATAGTTTATGTTGTTATTAATAAAATTTCGTTTAACAATTCATATCTGCTATTCAAATGAACTAAAAAAATTTTTAAGTTTTAATCACAATTCTTTCAAAGAGATCTTTCTGATACAAAATACAATCGAATATTCAATGGTGTCTCGAAGCAGTCGTTTTTATTTTACGAAATCGATTCGTAAAATCCATGACAATTTTCCGGCAAAAAGTCCTTTATTTTACGAAGATCATTTCTCTTTTCTTCAGTAATGCCTGTGCTTTTCACTTCCTTCAATTCATATTTTCTCAAAGCTTTGGCATCTTTACCTGTAATAAATCTAAGAATATTGAAAAAAGAGTGCTTGAAAATTATTGATTTTTTCGAAATTTAGGATAAAAGTACTTCGTTTCCAGACATTGAACGTTTCAAATGGTGCGTCATCGAAGTTTCTTTTCAACTCGACGTTTCCAGGCGTTGTGATTCGGGTCCACACGGAGCTGAAAATTGTAAGTTTCGTGGTGTTGGGAAAATATTCCGCACCATCATTAAATTCGAAGAATTTTTGCATGTCGAAGATGTTGAAAGGTTCTCTCCTCGCACTTCTTATGAGATCGTGCAAATCCTTTGGTTCATGAAGAAAGGCCTTTTTTTCTTCTTCTCAATAACCACAAAGTCTCGATCGCAATCAGGAAGACTATCCCCCGAAACCAGAATTTTTTCGTTTCTGACCAAATTGAAAATATAGCTTGCTATTTCCGATGCTCCACGCCCTCCGTAGGACTCATTTCAAAGGCACACCTAGGTGCGAATTTCGGTCGGCTGCCAGAGTTGAACCATCGGGCCACGGTTGGCCCTACTCTGGCGACCAAGGTTTGGTGACCATAGTTGGGCCAACTGTGGTATTTTCAGTTTTATTAACTTTACCAGCCAACACCGGCAACCAAAGATGTGCCCGACCGTCGGCTCAACTATGGCCCAGACTCGAACCGACTTTCGGGCCAACTTTGGTGAATTACTTTAGATGACCGTGACAGTTCAGTCGGCCCACCTCTGGGCTACGGTTGAACCAATTTTCGGCATATTAATAACTAGATTCCGTTGTCATTGCACGGCCAACTGGCGGTCCAACTATGGCCCAGACTCGAACCGGCTGTCGGGCCAACCTTGGCGAATTACCTTAGATGGCAGTGATAGTTTGGTCGGCCCACCTCTGGGCCTCTGGCCTCTGGGCCATAGTTGAACCAATCGTCGGCATATTATCAACTAGATTATACCTGTGCGGAAATTGCCTTATTTTGCCTTTTTAAACTTTTAACAAGGTTGGCCCAACCTTGGGCTGACGGTCAATTCGCACCTGGGCATGAAAGCAGAATTTGACAGGCTCACGTGTACCCCGAAATTGTAACATGAAAGTGATCGCAAGTAGAACATTTCCGAATGAGTCAAGGTTGGAACAGACAAGACTTGTTGAAGATCGATATACGTCTTCCTGATTCGAGCTTGACATTTTGTATAACTGAACGTGCTTTGTTCGGCTTTTGCAGCCATGCAAATTTTCTTGTCTTTCAAAAAATTCTTAATCTTGCACTCAAGGCGATCACAAGTAGTGCATGTATCCACGCGTAATGCACAAAAGGACAGATTCGGGAAGTCTTGTGTGAAAATTTTTGTGTAAAAATCCTTTGAAACATCAATGTACAACTGCAGTACGATGGATTTTTAAAATCACTAGTTTATAAGTGGAATTCACTATTTTGTTTCAAATCATATTTGAAACCCGGCCAACCAGCCAAATCAACGGCAAAGCCGAATATCCATGGCGCGAAGGTAATGCTTTGTATTTAGTGGGATCAGAAGGGTGTGCTGCATTATGAGCTGCTAAAAGCGGGTGAAACCATCAACGGAGAACGCTACCGAACACAATTAATCCGTTTAAAGAAAGCAGTAGCCGAAAAACGCCTGGAATATGCGACCAGACATGAGGCAATAATTTTTCATCAAGACAACGCTCGGCCCCATGTTGCTATTCCTGTTTAGAACTATTTGGAAAACAGTGGATCGGAAGTTTTACCCCACCCGCCTCATAGCCCAGACCTTGCCCCTTCTGACTACCACTTGTTCCGTTCGATGCAGAACGCCCTCACGGGAATACGGTTCACATCAGAACAGGGTATCAAAAATTGGCTAGATTCATTCTTGTCCGCCAAGCCGGCGCAGTTATTTTGGGATGGAATTCACAAATTGCCAGAAAGATGGGAAAAAGTCATAGCTTCAGATGGGCAATACTTTGAATAATACTACTGTACATTTTTTTCTTAAATAAACGTTCAAATTTTGAAAAAAAACCGCACAAATTAAGTTATAGATCCAATATTTTGTATGTGTTTAATTGATTTTGATTATTAAATATAACTTGGAACAAGAGTATGCTGAAAATTCAACACATTTTTCAGATTAAAGATATTTTATGTGTGTCCAAGGCGCAGATTACTTTCATTCGTTCCTGCGTGAATAGATATAGCTGGTGAAATACATAAGTCTTGCGAATCACGGTTTACTCAACTCTCGATTGAAGCGTAGATTAGAATGAACGGAAAGCTCTACTATTTTTGTGATTTGATAAAAGATTGGTTTTTTATAATTATACAACGAGTAATAATATATATATTTAAAATTTTTTAATAGATTCATTTTATAAATTCATTTTTGAACATTTAATATATCACAAATACTTACAATGATACTAAATAACTTTTAACTTGTCCATATGTCCCAAATTTGATCGGACGTTGAGTAAAATTACTTCAACTATTTTTCTCCATGTAGATGTCGAACTTCACATAAATCCAATACGTTTCCATACGTGAAAAAAAAACCTAAAAATTTGGCAAAAGTATTTCATATCTGATATTTCTAAATCATTTCAGTTATTATATCATTTTTAATCATCCGGAATATGGAATGAACGATAATATGCCCTAGCCAAAATCCTGGTTCATTAAACTAGACTGTTTTTTAAGTAAAAAATTATACACTGTAAAAATAATAAAACAATATTTTGTAGTACTACTGTGGGCAAAAACTAAGGTGAATTTAGTTATGAAATGAAAAATCTTTATTTTTTCTGATATAATGCAGTTATTCAAACGTTTTTTCCAATCGTCGAAACACTTGTTAAATTCGATTTCTGGAATTCCCTTCAAAGCTTCCTTTGATTCGGCTTGTATCTCTTCAATCGTGTCAAAACAGTGTCCTCGGAGTGGTCTTTTGAGTTTGGGGAATAGCCAGAAGTCACTCGGAGCCAAATCAGGCGAATATGGTGGTTGTGGAACGATATGCGTTGAGTTTTTGGCGAAATGGTCACGAAGAACGAGTGCAGTGTGAGACGGCGTATTGTCGTGATGCAAAAACCACGAGTTGTCTGCCCAAAATATCTTTTAAAACGGTGTTTCAAACATTTTTCTCCCACATGGTCAAATCACGGAAGGCCTTATGCAACACTGAACGTTTCTGCAACTGAAAGTTTATTCTGCAAAACAAAAGTTAATGGCACTCTTTTCCTCAACAAATTCAGACATTGTAAAAATCGAAAAAATCACTTTTACTCGTTTAGAAAACACAAGCGTAACTATGTAACAAATGATGAAATTGACATGAAATTTGGCACAGATGTCAGTAACAGTAGGACAAACATAAAGATAAAAGAGTTCGCCCGAATTGGTTAGTCCGCGAAGTTTAAATTGAAAATTCACCTTAGTTTTTAGCCACAGTAGTATATACGCTATAATTCGGATAAAATTTAACACCTGGTTTTTTTCTGTGTCGTTGATCCCTTCAGTCTATGATGAATTGTATATATTCAACTTTATAAAACCATAAGTATGTTTGGAAAAAAAGCACAATAGGTGGAGGTCTGATGTGAAAAAATGCACACATTTATTCTTGAACCAAACTTTTATTAACCATGTGTATACACTGAAAAAAGTTGATTATAAAATCACATATCCTCGTTAAATAACTATAACGTAATTTATATTATAGTCGACATTAGTTACAATATATTATCTATAAAACATTATTATCGTGTAGATCTCGTTTTCTGCATATGTAAATCCAGTCGGCGTTTAAATTTTAGTTTAAGTTTAATTTTAGTCGTTTAAATTAATTTGAAATTACAAACTCAAACTATTCCAAGTGCGGCTTTTTGCTCTCATGAATTTAAAATGCAATAAATATGCATTAAGCAATTTTGTACCAAGAATTTGAAGAAAATTTTACTTTTTTTAAATGTTGCATATATTTATAGGTATACATACTTATAGAATATTGGGGCGTTCGATTCGCTTTAAAATATAATAATAAACATCCACCATAACAGTTCATATGTGACGCGATCCGAGAAAAGGGACCTTCGAGGCAAAAAATCGATTTTAGGATTATGATTGATTCTCTAAGTTCTTGAACTGATCTTTTTAGGGGTTCGATCAGAAATGTTGTATCTGAATTATTTTGAAAGATATAAATTATCGAAAAAGAGTCTACAAACGCGTGCGGATCGGCAGCTTGACGCCTCTACTCTTTTTCTTCTCCCACCACTTCCCCCACTATTCACCGCGGCCCCTGCGCGGAGCTCAATGCTCCGCAGAATCAACGTGCTTGTTGCAACGTGCTTCGTTGTAACTAGGTTATGACAAAAGACAGTTGTTGAAAAAAAAATCCTGACGAGGAGTATGAAAAAATCGTTGCAACTTCAGTCTATGACTGGGTTTCAGACGAGGAACGTGACTTGAAGAGAGTGGGGGAATACAGGGGAACTGTAAGAAGTGGGCGTCAGGATCCCCCACTTAGACTTCTCCTCCACTCCGTCGCCTCGAGCTTGAGGTTTCTTCAATCGCTCGTCCTGCAAAATTACACTTATGCCTCGAAGGTCCCTTTTCTCGGATCGCGCCACATATGTTTCACAAAATAAGAGTGACGGCTATTTTTATTTTATGCTTCTGAAAACTATTCTAATCATTTTTTTTTGACTTCTTGAGCTCGACTATTCCACATGTAAAACATGCATTGAAGATGATCCAGCACGTAATGAATTTCTCTGAGAATGATATTTTGCAGCAATTATTAAATTATCGACTGCACGAATGATTATTCCAACAACCTTATCTTGAAACAACACAGCACCCCCAAAGTCTTGCTGCAATGAACAACATAAATTAAATGAATCTTGTTGATACTTTTATGCTTTTTTGATATCATAGTCTAAAATATAATATTTTAATAATAATAAATACACGGAAAAAAATTTACGGAAAAAATTACCATACTTGTTGGAAATCATAAGACAAACGTTAAAAGTATCCTTAATTCACAGTCGCTTTTATTATTTTCAATTAACTTTAAGAATTTATGCTTCTCTTTCCTAAAACAATTCCTATGTGTATGGTAAAAATAATAAGTATTCTTATTTAGTGTGAAAGGTTTTAAAGTTTACGTTACACTTGGGAGTATTTTGCCGCAGCGTATGGGAAAACAGCTTTACGTTCGGCATCATTCTTGCTTTCATGGCGGGAATTGTGTGCATGAGCATGTGAAACGGTGTGTGAGATATATTAAAATTTGATTGTTTAATTCGACGCGTAAAAGCAAAACATATGCACTTTCCCGTCCAGTATGGGAATTTTTCATAGCTCTAAAAGCAAAAAGGATAACATTGAAGGTAAAACTCGTTTAACACTGATCAAATTTGATTTTTAGTAAAGTAAGCTTTACTTGGCGTATTTTTTCCCATACTTTTTACATTTACTCCAAGTATACTTTGTCTTGGCTTTCCCGCCGAGAATGGTAATTTCTGCTTCGATTTTAAGCATTTTTTCCCCTATATTTCTCTCCGTGTATTCTTTTTGAAATTTTAATAAATAAATCTTAACCTCGTCAATCTCTATATGCTTATGGTCGAATCTGACACAGAAGAAATTTAATTCTGAATTTACTGGACACGTTTGATCATTGACCAAAGTAACAGAGACCTTTAAAAACCTTCGCTGTGATAAATTAGGATTATCTTTTTCCATCTTGTTCCAACCGATGATGCTATTTACTTGAATATCTCTTCTTGTTTGAAAAATTGGATGATTAGAGTCTGCCAAAAAATGTATACCACTTTCACTCGTAGAAGGTACCGGAGACGATAACTAAAAAAACATTTATTTGTTATAACTTACAGAGTAGTGTGATTGATATTTTATACCTAACATCTCATATATCATTGGTTTATTAGGAAATAAGCAAATTAGGGTTGAAAAGATTATTAATTTTTGAACAAATTGAGTTTCTATACATTTTTAGCATTTTCTCTGTTCCATGTTCCATGGAAGTAGTTATTATATGTTATGAAATTTTTTTAGTAACATATTTATGTTAAACTCAAAGACTTTTGCCATTAGGAACTACAAACTTTGATTTGAATTTTAGTGCCCTATATGTATTCATTTTGAGACTTTTCATTGATTTGAATATACTTTCAATAAAAATAAATAATACTTGAGATAAATTCGCATTAAGTTCTAACAATTCACAACGACATTAATTTTAATTCATCACTTGCATATTAAACTGTATTGGGATTAATAACATTTTTAAGCTTTTATTCCTTTGAGGTAGTTGCATTGCGCAAGAACAGGTCTCCAAGGAAAAACACTATTACACCTTGAGAAATTGCAAAATCATTACTTATTATATCGTTTTGAAGAAAAAACATCATTTTTCACATAAAATAGTGTGGAAATACAAGAAATATTTATTTCAAAACTTTTATTTTTGAGTCCAACAGAAAAGAATAATTAAGAGCCCTTCATTATTAAAAACACATTTCAAAATTATGCAATAAGTGTCAATGCAAGGGATATTTATAGTAAAAATATATATGTTCCGCATTTTATTCTGGAAAATTGTATACATTGTACAAAACACTGCTACGGCAATGCCTGTATCCCCAACTCTTAAACAGTTTTATAAACTTGACTGAACTCTGGAGTGGGATTTTTTTCTTCAAACAAAGTATGTTTGAATCAAATATAAATTCGTGCAAATTAAATAATTTCTGCCTTAAATTAAATAAATTATATCTTTGACCATATATCAACAGATTTATTTCAATTTTTTGAAGAAAAATTTATTTGATTTAAACAAATATTCATTTGGCCCGAAGATATATTGTTTAAATCAAGCAAATGTCACTTGATTCAAATACATTTTTTGTTTGAATAAAAAAAAAGCCTTTCAAATATATGGTAGTATATTACGACCCTAGGCCAGAAAGTTTGAGTTCCTGGCGTATGTGTTATAAATGCCGAGGCGAGGCCGAGGCATTTATATCACATACGTCAGGGCATCTAACACTCTGGCTGTGGGTCGTATATTATTTTTCTTGATCTCCAGCCGAAAGTACGCCCAAAACCGAGCAGAAGCCGAGGTTTTGTAGGAGAGAGGGGTAGGTCCGTCCGACTTTTGCAAAACCGAGGCGAAGCGGAGGTTTTTGCTAGTTGGGGCGGGCATTAGAAACTTTAAAATAAAATTCAATCATACAAAAACTGCAACAAAAAAAATTAAAAATCAAAATTTTTTTTTTAAATTAACAGATACCAGAGAAAATTTATTCTTCGATGACAATATTAATATTGATCAACAGTAACTTTAACATCACACATCCACTAATACTAATCTTATTATAATAATTATTATTACTTTTATTAACATAATTATTAATATAAAATAAACAGTGTACATAAATTTTTTGTTTTTCTTTTTAATAGTTACTCTTTCGTGCAATAAAATTGCATGAAGTCACATTAAATTAAATTAAACAAAGGAATTATACGATGACTTTAGCGACACTACTGAGCCGAGAAAAAATAAAAAGGCCATAAAAGTCGTTCCTTCTGGAGTGAAATGCGGCCGGGAGGACCGTACTTTCGGCTAGGAGATCAAGAAAAATTATTTTTTTTTCACTTTATCAAATCTTTTTGTCAGTGTAGCTGTATTAAAATGAATGTTTTAAATGTTGCTTTTTAATAATTTTTAATTTTATTTTTTCTTTTGGTATTCTCTTACCTTTAAAAGTGAAAAATCATGTGCTTGGCCATCAATGGGTACAGAATTCTCAATAGAGATTGCATCATTCCTTTTAACATCTCCGCTTCTTTTCAAAAGAATATATAAGGGAAAGGGATTGTGAACCTGGTCGATTTTGTATCTAAAATGTACGAAAGAACATGATTCAAACACAAATAATACACTGAGAAACATTTGTTGAAAAAACTCTTATGGATTATAGAAATTTTGAGTTATGCGGCAAATCGTGATAAGCTTTCACATACTAGGAAGTATGATATAATTTGTCAAGGCCTTCAAAACAACTATCGGTTCTCATTTGACTTCTTCATTTGATGAAAATCTCCAACCCTGGAGCCATCTCTTTAGGTTTGGGACCAGATAAAAGCCGCTGGGGGCCATATCTGGAGAGTAAGGTGGGTGGAGAAGCAATTCAAAGCGTAATTCATTGATTTTTGCCATCGCCATCGCTTTTATCAGTTTGTGATTTCTTCTTTCAATCAGTTCAATAATGCACGGTAATATTCGCTAGTGATTGTTTTCCCTTTTTCTAAATAGTCGATGAAAAATATGCCACTGGAATCCCAAAGAACAAAGGCCATAACTTTCCTAGCCGATTGTTGTGTCTGCTTCCTTTAGTGCAGTTCCACCGGGTCCTACTCGCTGGTTTGCTTTTTTAGATTCTGGTGTGTACACAGAGAAAAGTTAACCTGAATAGTTACCACCGAAACCGTAATGGTTACTGCGCTGACCGTAATTGTTGGGCAGAAATTTTGTGTTGTAGCTATTTTGCGTTTTCTACTGTCTTAGCCCGAGCAGTTCCTCCTTAGACCGTAACCATTACTCCGTGAAACCAGAACGTTATCTGGAGGAATCATTACTGCGTTGGCAGTAACAGTTACTCCTCTATATCGAAAGTGTTTCCCCGGCGCAGTTCTCGTTGCATATAATGTTGGCAGGGACGCCACTGAATATAACGACGTGAAAAATCGCTCAGATTATGGTTAAGAAGGTCCACAGTACGTCCACTAACATGTATTTTACGAGGGTACTTAAAAAAGTGAAAATGAGTATCAGCACCGCCAAGTTATGATAGCAAGAACTAATATCAATGCAAACGAAATCCCCGTACCCCTCGACCAGATACCCAGAAAGAAGGTGGGCCATTGAATGGCATTAAAATGTTTAAATCTGAAAAGAAACAGAATCGAGAATGAAACTTTTGAATGCCTTTTAATGTCTGGGAATTAAAATGTATTCAAAAGTTTCATTCTCGATTCCATCTCTTTCCAGGTTTTGACATTTCAATTCCACTTAATGCCCACCTTCTTACTAGATATATTCTAAAGAGCCGGAAATTTTTAATCATAAATCAATGATTTATACCATCAGATTTTATCAAAAGAATATCAAACTATGTGTTGAAGTCTAATGTGTCTTTCTTCTTATTTTATTTGAAAAGCATCAACTTCATCTTCGAAATAAACATCTTTATATTACAGTACTAAAATTTAACATAGGTCAAGACATATGCGCCTCAATTGTATTCTTTAAGCCTCAAACCATCTGTTTATGATTGAGGATACAGATTTCTAAATTTATTGTGGATCTTTTCCAAATCGTCAGAAATACTTTATTACTTCTCTAGCACCTTTCCGCTTGCGAGGTAACTTACTTCAGGTACTTGAACCTTTGCATAGCCATGTCATCGACTACGTCATTAGCATCCCCACCTTTAAACTGTATTATTTCTCACCCGAGAGTTCCGAATTTTATCTGCAAGAGTCAGTCGAAAACAAGAGTCAAGAACCGAAGTATCTCTTCTTAAATTTCGGCTTCCTCACTCACTCGCGAATTACATACTATATACAGCAAGACATGTTCTTATATCAATAAATTGTTTAACTGAGCTTTATATTTCATTTATTGAGATCCTTGTTCCTTAAGGGATCAAGGAGTGATCATCGACACAAGCCAACGTATAAGCTTATCCTGTTAGTGGTCCGCAGCGCAACACTATGGTTGCTATGGTTACAACAGGTTAAAAAGAACATCGGTAGCATTGGATAGTGACAATAGCGCCACCGCTTGTTGATAACAAACACTATAATTTGTTCCTCTACTCCTATAGGAGTGGATATACTGTGAGAAGGTCCAAATAACTCTTTGAATCACGAACTCGTTGGCGTTTTTGATAGATTGTTAGCAAACGTGGTACCCATTTTGCGGTTAGTTTCCTCATGCAAAATTTTAACCAGTGACCCAATTGATATGCCTGTGGCCTCAGCTAATTCACGCACTTTTACTTTTGGATCATCTAATACGATGTTATGAATTTTTACGATAATTTCTGGTGTGGTAACGTGTTTGGGCTTTCTCGATCGTTCAGCATCATTTGTGCTCGTACGGCCTCGTTTAAATTCACCAATCTACTTCTCAACGATTTGCCTCTATGGAGAAGATTCCCCACAACATTTATCAAGCCACTGTTTCGTCTGCACGGTGTTTTTCCGTAAAGGAATCAGTGTTTAATCAGCACACGAAATTCACTTTTTTCCATTTTAATAAATAAGTCAAAACTTGTTTGCTTCTATCGTCTGAAACTTCAAAAGTAAAGGATGAAATTAGCTTGAATTTTGAAAGCTGTTGTCTGAATAATTGTACTTCATGGAAAAAAATATGAAAATGTAATTTGTGCTGCCATCCCTGTGTCATTCTACGGACTTATTAAAGTCCCTAGTATATAAGAAATGTTTTCCTATTCTCACGTTTGATTTTTCAATTGTTTCATGAATCTTTTCTATTGCTACACTGTAAAAAATTACGGATGGAATGAAAATTACAGACATTTCGTAAATTTCTATCCTTGATCGTAAAACTCCAACTAGTCGTGAATTTTACGAACTGCTACTATATTATTCCTAACCTTGTCCGTAATTATACGTAACGAGGAATGAAAATTCCGGCTTTGGATGAAAAATTCAATTAACCCTTTAACGCCCAGAAGTGCAGAATTTTCACGTTGACTACAATGTCATACCATTTATAGAAAAAAGATAAAAAAAGATCAGAAACTCCATATCCTACCGTTTTTTGGGTCGCTCTTTCGAATGGCACAGTCAGAGTTCTCAAAAAATTACGCTAAACCCTTTATTTTCCCAAAAATACCCAAAAAAACGCTATTTTTGGGGTACGATTTTTTTTTTAATTTAAATTTTCACTATGCTCCCGACACTTAAGCAACTTCTAACTTATCAGAAACGTGTTCTCGAGACTTGTACTTTTAAAATATGCATCGAAATATTTTGTTTTTCATTGTTCTCTAATTTAAAATGGCGTCTGGACGTTTGAAATTTTTTGAAATTGAGAATATTGATCCTATTTCGGATTTTCCAGGTTACTTCGTAGTGTGATCATACAAATAAGTTATTACGAGTTTTGTCTCACCGATTGTGATTGGCGGAAGCAATATTAGCCCATAAAATTAAAATTCAAGATGGCGGCTGCCATGAAGCTAGCAGAAATACGTATATTTTGAGTTTTATTACAAACCAGGATGGTGTAAAATTTGCCAATTAGCAATCTCATAGGTTTTAGTCATCACTAAATTCGAATCTTAGGTGGTTTTTTCGAAATTTAAAATGGCTGATCTAATATGGCGGACCCGTTATGTAAAATTTGATATTTCTGAAATAAAAAAATACTGCCGCATTCTACGCAAAATTTAAAACCAAAATTGTTCTTGATGTTATTTTTATTACAAGAGTTGTTTTCGAGAAAAAATTCCAAAATTATGAGGCTTCCCGAAATTATTAGAAATTTGAGTATGTATGACAATTCGACATTTATGGATTTTTATGGTAAGATAGAGTATCAGCAAATGCAGGCAAATTTACTAATTCCCCAACATTTATTAGTGTCTCTTTCACACCATACCATTTATCTATAAATGTTCATCTACTTCTATAGCATAATTAGTAAGTTACACCAGCATCAGAATGACAAATTATTATAAGTAAGTTTCATGTATGATTCATATGAACATTATTTTATGAAATATTAGCAAAGTCTGAGACAAAAAATATAGATATATGTAAATTTTGAATAATTTCGGGAAGCCTCATAATTTTGGAATTTTTTTCTCGAAAAAAACTCTTGTAATAAAAAAACATCAAGAATAATTTTAATTTTAAATTTTGCGTAGATTGCGGCAGTATTTTTCTATTTCAGGAATATCAAATTTTACATAACGGGTCCGCCATATTGGATCAGCCATTTTAAATTTCGAAAAACTCACCTAATATTCGAATTTAGTAATGACTAAAACCCTTGAGATTGCTAATTGACAAATTTTACACCATCCTGGTTTGTAATAAAACTCGAAATATACGTATTTCTACTAGCTTCATGGCAGCCGCCATCTTGAATTTTAATTTCATGGGCTAATAATGCTTCCGCCAATCACAATCGATGAGACAAAACTCGTAATAACTTATTTGTATGATTACACTACGAAGTAACCTGGAAAATCCGAAATAGGATCAGTATTCTCAATTTCAAAAAATTTCAAACGTCCAGACGCCATTTTGAATTAGAGAACAAAGAAAAACAAAATACCTCAATGCATATTTTAAAAGTACAAGTCTCGAGAACACGTTTCTGATAAGTTAGAAGTTGCTTAAGTGTCGGGAGCATAGTGAAAATTTAAAATAAAAAAAAAATCGTAACCCAAAAATAGCGTTTTTTTGGGTATTTTTGGGAAAATAAAGGGTTTAATGTGATTTTTTGAGAACTCCGACTATGCCACTCGAAAGAGCGAGCCCAAACACGGTAGGATATGGAGTTTCCGATCTTTTTTTATCTTTTTTCTATAAATGGTATGACATTGTAGTCAACGTGAAAATTCTGCACATCTCAGCGTTAAAGGGTTAATGGGTGAAATTTCCCGTCCACATCCTGGATTATATACCAGGGGTGTTAGTTGAAGTTTACTGGTTTTTTCAATCAAAAAAATTCTTAATTCTCAAGGGAATCTCAAAAATTTTTTATTCAAAGTATTGACCATTGGATTCTAAACATTTTGCCCATCTTTCAGGCAAATTATGGATACCACTCCAAAAAAACTTTTTCTCTTTCAAGGCAAACCATTCGACGAGCCATTTTTCGACTTCTTCAAAATTGGCGAAGCGCTGCTCTGCGAGTGAGTGTCCCATCGATGCGAAAAGGTGATAGTCGGACGGGGCGAGGTCTGGAGAGTACGGCGGGTGCGATAATATTTCCCAATTCAATGCTTTTAATGTGTTCTTCACCACTTTAGCGGTATGAGACGGTGCGTTGTCATGTTGAAGGATAACTTTGCCATGTCTTCGGGCCCATTCCGGCCGTTTTTCGATCAACGTATGATTCAAATTGATAATTTGTTGTCTGTAGCGATCGGTATTCACCGTCTCACCAGGTTTTAATAACTCAAAGTACACCACACCACACTGGTCCCACCAAACACAGAGCATTGTCTTATGGCCAAAGCGATTTGGCCTTGGAGTCGATGGGCCGACCTCACCAGGTGAAAGCTATGATTTTTTCCGCTTCGGGTTCTCGAAATAAATCCATTTTTCGCCCCCCGTGACAATTCGATGCAGAAAGGATTTCCTTTCGAACCGTTGAAGCAGCATTTCACAAATGGTTTTTCGATTTTTCATTTGTCTATCGTTCAGTTGGTGTGGTACCCATTTTCCATACTTTTGGATTTTTCCCATGGCTTTTAAACGTTGCCAAATTGTTCCTCGGGTCACATTTAGTGTTTGTGCCAATTGTTGTTCCAATAACGCCTGCAATTCCTCGTTTTCGAACTTTTACGCTGCACCAGGATGTTCATTGTCTGTTAAATCGAAATCTCCACTTTTAAATTGACGAAACCATGTCTCACATGTTCTAATCACTGGAGCATGTTCACCATAAGTTTCTATCAGCAATCGATGAGCTTCAACTGCTTTTTTCTTTTGATGAAATAAGAAAAGAAACGAATGCCGCAAATGCGATTTACTTGGAACGAAACTCGACATATTTACTGAGGTAAAAAACTATGATGCCATTATTCTGGCAGAATGTAATTGTGTATTTTTGAACGTTATTGTCCATAGAAAAATATGACATAGATGCCAAATCATAGAAATGTATTCATATCTCTAGCGACGTCTATGAGTAAAACCGGAAAATTTCAACTAACACCCCTGGTATATACATTATTAAAATTCTTTATTGAGAACTTTAGATAATTGTATTTACTTAATAAATGAAATATTTTCAATTTAAACTGACAATAATAAATCTTAAACTGCAAAATTGAACACGAAGTAATCACTGAAATTTTAAACGATTTTTATAAACCCTTCACGATTTAATTTCGCACATTTCTTATTATTTTATAATACAAAATTAAATCATGTAGGGTTTATATAAATTGTATAAAATTTCAGCTATTACTTGATTTTGTGGTACAGGATTTATCGGTGTTAGTTGGAATTTGAAATATGTAATGTATTAAATAAATGATGATTATGTAGAATTTTGTATTTCCAAAATGTCGGGTTTATAATAATGACATGAAGAATTGAAAACAACCGAACAGCGAATGCAGAGCTCGGAAACGTAAAATTCCGAAAGTGAACTGAAAATTACGAACAGCGAAATGAAGATTGAATTCTCATCCGGAAATTTACAGCTAGGCGATAATTTTTCGCAAACCTCAAACAAAATTTCAGTTTACGTTTGAAAAATTCATACTTCAGACAATGCGATTTTACATCGCTTAACGAGGGTCATTTTATGTCCAACGCTTATCGAAGTGATTTTACACACTTGTCGGAAAATCACATCCTCCATCAATATAAATTTACGGAACTAAGTAAATTTACAAAGAGAGGCGCTGTGATTTTACAAATCTTCCATAATTTTCCCTAGATCATTTTTTACAGTGTATGTAAAAACTTATCACGATTTGATTCATAACTCAAAATTTCTATATCTATAGGAGTTTCTCCAAAAAATAGTTCACAGTGTAAGAAAAAAGAATATATATAATCAATGCAAAATAAATAGATACCTAAAAATATTAATATAAATAATTTATAAAATGCAGTAAATGTAAATGCTGTTTAACGTTTTACATAAAGTTAATATTGAGGCAAAAAATATAAGTGATAGAAATTCTATAAGGCTGTCTTCTGTGAATTTTTTATTTTTATAAAATTGAAACACATTACGTTAAAAATATGACAAGATACTATTTTGAACAGACAAATATACCTTTGGAAAATGAAATCATAACCAATACATTTTACTTTTGTGAATTTTGTCATTGATCTATGAAAAAAAACAAAATGGTAAGTAATGAAATATGAATAGTATTACAACACTAGCAGATGTAAAATGTATTATTGATCATTATAGTCTTCAAAGGTAGAGTTATCTCTTCAAAATAACAATTTGTGCTATACTCTTTGTCATGCATTAAAACAGACTAAATGCAAGTTATCATATTGTAAAAATTCTCCTATGAACATTTGTAGGTATATCTAATCCTAGGTAAAAATTAACATTTTGCGCGTTACAGCGCCTATACTGAAGAAGGATTTTCGGTACTGGCACGGTAAGGCATAAAACAAAAAAATAAATGGTGCAGTACTAGCATTACTACAGAAGGTATATATAATATGATACGCATTAAATTCCTAATACATATAATTATTTATAAAAAAATAAAACTTTTCCAAATCGATTTGAAACATTCTAAATAAAGCCTACTTCATAAAAATGAGGCGTAAAATTTTGTTGATGGTTTTCCAAAATTGTGACTAAAAAGGTTAATAATTTAAAATATTGATAAAAATGTTCAGATTTCAATGAAACTTGATACCAGAAGTCAGTACCATGCCGACACTCGGCGCGGTATTTACTACTAGTACTGCACTGAGAGAAAGTATTAGTCGTGGTTATTCTTTAATTTGAGTAAGAAACGTAATGAATGTCATTTTTTGTTCCACACCATTTAAGCACCGTAATCTTTACGGCTAAATTCTCTCGGTATCGGTGATGACATTTTTAGTAAATTTTACTACAAAAGATCAGTCGCTTTGTTTTGTAGCTGGGAATATTTTGATACAGTCGACTCCATGTTATACATTTCTTAGACATATCAGCCTTATTTATTCATAAATATCAGAATATTTAAACTATATTTACATTTACAAAATAAATATATGATGAGAATGTAAAAAGAGACGGACAATGCATCCAAGCGTTCCGTCGGTTATTGCACCTGCGGGCTTAATTATTCAAACCAGTTTTTCAATTTTCTTTGATAATCATAGTAAAGTTTACTTATAAATAGATATAAATTTAATTACCCGTGTGGGACACAATATGTACTCGTTACAGCATGCGAATCGGAAAGCATGATTGCGAAACATTTATGATATACTTTATGGCTTTGAGTGCACAATGCTCCAACAGACATGACGTATTTAAATTCTGTTGAAGGAAGAACGTCATATCTACCAGCCAATAAACTTATTGGGAAATAGCCTCTGCTTACTTTACTTTCTAAGAGTGTTGAATTTGATCCTGTAATAAAAAAGAGACTTATAATTTATGAAGCCGCTGACCCTTTGATGTGCACATAAGAATCAAAGCATAATTTTGTCTGACCTATTACGAAAAGACATAGTTTGAATTACACTTAGCAAATATTATCCACTTATAAATTATAGTGTAAAGTATACGAGGGCAGTCCCAAAAGTACCCTAAATTGTGAAGAAAATCCACAAAATGGTATTGAATGACCGTCGACTAAAAGTGCGCGGGCATTTTTAAAAGTATTGTATATCGCATATTGCCTAAAAATTTGAACATAAGAAAGGTGTGCGCAAGATAGTTGCCGCGTTTGCTCACAATGGAACAAAAACAGCGTCGTGAGGATGTTTCAATCAACTGTTTGGCGATGTTTTGCGTTGATTTATAACAATGGATGAAACACGGGTCCATCACTTCACACCTGAAACGAAGGAACAGTCAAAACAATGGACTGAAAAAGGAGAATCGGCTCCAAAGAAGGGGAAGACTGTTCCATCTGCTGGCAAGGTCATGGCATCATTCATTACACAGGCCCACAAAAAAAAAGTGGAAAGAACATTACATGTGAAAATGCTGCCCCTATGTATTTTGAGCCGCTGAATCCGAATCTGGTCTCGGAATTTCCCCTGGATCCCTCAGTTTTCCCCTAGACTAAGGGAAATGCGTGAAATCTTAGAAATTTCAGTATCTGTGAAAGCAATTTTGATCTACGCAATATTGAATAAAACGATAATGTTTTCACGTATCTCGAGTCGCTTAGTTCGAATCTCAGTGTAGAATTTCCCTAGAGTACCTCAGAATTCTACTAGCCTAGGGAAAAAAGTTTTAAGTTGAGCAAAACTTGCGATTTCTGGAAGGTTCTATTTTTGCGTAAGAAAGCTTATATATTTTCATATTTTGAGTTGCTGAATTCATATCTGACGTGAAAAATGTTCCATAGTACTTCAGAATTTCCCTAGCCTAGGGAAAAACGTAGAAAATTTAGCAAAAATCGAAGTTTCATGCAGGCATTGTTCGTACGGGAAAGCTGGTATCTTTTCGTCTTCTGAGTTACCATGTTCAGTTCTGTCATCAGAATTTTTATCTAGCTCCTAACAATAGCTCTAGCCTACGAAAAATTCCATGATATTAGTTTGTTCGTCTTTCCCTTGTTCTTTTATCGTCAAACTTCCGACGGAGTGGATTCCTCTTTCTTTTTTTTTGTTTTCACCTGCAACAGCTCTCTTCAACAACCAGCAAAAATCTGCCATCATCTGTTTATCCCATCGTCCCTGAAAATGTCGCTCCATTTCTTTGATATCTTGGTGGAAACGTTCTCCTTGTTCCTCACTGTAATCACCAAGATTTTTAGTGAAGTTTCCGAGATGGGAATTAAGGAAGTGTATGTTTATGCTCATGAGGCAACCTTGTTCTTGAAATTTTTGCAACATGTTTTTCACTATTTTCTTACAGTTGTCGCTTTTAAAGTTACCTAAGAAAGGCCGTAGGAGGATAAGCATGATCTGGGTGCCCCCACTAGGATTTGATCCATATTGCGAGGGTAAGTGGCTCCCATTACAACATAAATTCACCCCAAATATCAATTCGAAGAAAATTTGTTTACAAAACTTATGAACGAATTTTGAAAAATAAAATACTCTAATTTTCTCGAAAACGGCTCAACCGATTTTTATGACTAAAATATATGTTATAGAGGGTACTAAAGAGGTTCTGAAAAAAATTCAAGAACCCATTCCGTTCTTAAATAGGGGGTAAATTTTTTTTTTTAATTTTTCGATAATTTTTTTAATGTGAATTACTTCTTGAACACCCACCATTTTTTTCGATATCATGCTTGAATTCAGTGACAATATATATTTTTTCGAAAATTTTCGGAGAGGTATTGGATCTATAAGTCAATTCGTGCGGTTTTTTTTCAAAATTTGAACGTTTATTTGATTAATTTTATTTGAACGTTTATTCAAAGTACTGCCCATCTGAAGCTATGACTTTTTCCCATCTTTCTGGCAATTTGTGAATTTCATCCCAAAAGAACTGCGCCGGCTTGGCAGCCAAGAATGAATCAAGCCAATTTTTGATACCCTGTTCTGATATGAACCGTATTCCAGTGAGGGCGTTCTGCATCGATCGGAGCAAATGGTAGTCAGAAGGGGCAAGGTCTGGGCTATAAGGCGGGTGGGGTAAAACTTCCCATCCACTGTTTTCCAAATAGTTCTTAACCGGAATAGCAACATGGAGCCGAGCGTTGTCATGATGGAAAATTATTGCCTCGTGTCTGGTCACATATTCCGGGCGTTTTTCGGCTATTGCTCTCTTCAAACGGATTAATTGTGTTCAGTAGCGTTCTCCATAGAAGGTTTTACCCGGTTTTAGCAGCCTATAATACGGCACAACCTTCTAATCTCACCAAATACAGAGCATTACCTTTGCGCCATGGATATTCGGTTTTGACGTTGATTTGGCTGGTTGGCCGGGTTTCACATATCATTTTTTGCGCTTGGGGTTGTCGTAATGGATCCATTTTTCATTACCAGTAACAATCCGATGCAAAAATGATTTCTGTTTGTGGCGTTCCAGCAGCATTTTGGACATGCAAAACCGCCTTTCAACGTCTCTCGGCTTGAGTTCATGTGGAACCCAATTTCCTTGCTTTTGAATGTATTCGGTTGCTTTTAAACGTTTTGAAATGGCTGCTTGAGTGACTCCAACAGATTCTGCGAGCTCTCCTTGTGTTTGGCAACAATCTTCATCGAGTAATGCTTCCAGTTCTTCATCTTCAAACTTTTTTGGCTGCCCAGGACGTTCTTCGTCTTCCAAGCCAAAATCACCACTTTTAAATCGTGCTAACCACTTTTGGCACGTTCGTTCAGCTAGTGCATGTTCACCATAAACTTCCACCAAAATACGATGACTTTTGGCAGCAGTTTTCTTGATATTAAAGTAATGAAGAAGAACTCCCCGCAAAAACACTTTTTCAGGCACAAAGTTCGACATGTTTGAGTGAAAAAAATTATTGTTGTTTACGCTTCAAATGAATGACATATACTAAAAAAGACGCGCAATGACAGTAGCTTTCCAAAACATTTTCGGAATATTGGAACGATGGAATAATAATCAAGTTACGACATCTCTTAGCAAACCGCATGAATTACGTTATAGATCCAATACTTCATGGTTCAAAAAAATAAAAACTTCTTTGGCCCCTACAATGTATGGAACAATTGATACCCTATGACTCATTGAAGCAATTGTTTTTATACTCATGAAAGTTTTACGTTGATCACGTACAATATCCCATTTATTTTTACGTATTTGCTGCATAGTGGACGACATAGTACACTTTATATGAATGCGAGGGTATTCGTTTCCTGATAAGTTGCAGGATGCTTTTATACCGCGTTTGGACTACAGGATGGTATACCTATTGGAAACAAATGGTACTTTTCCCAAATTGTTGAATGACAAACAAATGAAAAACAGGTGCTTTTTGTGAACGAACTCGTGCGGCATTCGAAGCCTGCGCAGTAGTACTCTCAGGAAGGGCAAAACGTAGGTCATAGGCACAAGCTTCGAGAAGGAGATATGTGGGGAAATATAGTATATAAACTGAATTTTGTGACTGAAGGAAAAAGCTTGCTGACAGGTGGGTAAAGTGCATTGAAAACAAGGCGATCATGTAGAGATGTTTTTTTTTTAAATTGATAACGATCAATTCCACAGACAGGGTGCGGATAATTGTTGATACACCCTCGCATTCGTATAAAGTGTACTATGTCGTCCACTATGCAGCAAATTCGTAGAAATAAATGAGATCTTGTACGTGGTCGACGTAAAACTTTCATGAGTATGGAAACAATTGCTTCAATGAGTCATAGGGTATGAATTGTTCCATAAATTGTAGTGGCCAAAGAAGTTTTTATTTTTTTTTTAACTATGAAGTACCTCTCCGAAAATTAAAAAAAATATATATATTGTCACTTTGAATTTAAGCATGATATCGAAAAAAATGGTGGGTGTTCAAGAAGTAATTCACATTAAAAAAATTATTCAAAAATTAAAAAAAAAGTTTACCCCCTTTTTACAAACGGAATGGGTTCTTGAATTTTTTTCAGAACCTCTTTAGAACCCTCTATAACATATATTTTAGTCATTAAGATCGGTTGAGCCGTTTTCGATAAAATTAGATTTTTTGATTTTTCAAAATTTGTTCATAACTTTTGTAAAAAAAAATTTTTCAAGTTGATACTTGGGTTGATTTTATCTTGTAATGGGAGCCACTTACCCTCGCAATATGGATCAAATTCGAGCGGCGACACCCAGACCATGCTTATTCTGCTACGGCCTATTCGCCAACTTTCTTGAAACTGATCCAAGCAGCTTTCTCCCTATCATTCATACTGTCAGTAAAATTGTCATCATTTAACAATTTACGAATTTGAGGACCATCGAAAATTCCTGTCTTCAATTTGGCGTCAGATATCTGAAACAATCTTCTTCTTTGTTCAGTGATTTAACACACTGTTTCATCAAGCCAAGTTTAATATGGAGAGGGGGGAGAAGAATTTTCGTAGGATCTACCAAAGGTTTCTGCAGTACATTTTTTGAGCCAGGTTTGAATGAACTCCTCTCAGCCCATTTCTGTTTTTTGTAATGATTTTTGCAATCTCTGATGTCCCACAAGCACAAAAATCATGGATTTTTGGTGAAGCCTGAGTTCCGAGTACTTAATCACACTTAACAATTTCTCCATATTCACATAGCTTTCCATCAATATGGTCGAGTGTGCTATTGGTATGGATGCGAAATAATAATAATTAGTAATAATGATTCATGAGTGTGAAACTCAGGTTTCTTTTGTTGGCCTGGAGGAATGAATTCATCTTCATCGTTATCATCAGAGTTGCTCGCATTGCTGTCGCTTGCGTATTCCTCGTATGAATAGGTTTCGATTGTGATTTCCTTCTGAGCTGAAACGACATTTTTTTCGACAACCTGGATATTTTCAGAAGTCTTGTTATTTATGACATGTTCACTGCAAGAAAAAGTCGGCATAGTTACGCTAGAAACATTTGCATACTTGATTTTTTGCGTGTTAGAATTTTTAAAGCCGACGGTGTTTGTCATGCAAAAATAGCAATCTTTTTTATCTTTAGGTTGGTGCCAAAGCGTAGGTGAAGTGAATTTGATTTTTTTGTCTGCTGTACTGCGGCGTAGCATGTTATAACAAAGACCACATATGACATGTGGTACCCAATTACTCTGTTGATTTTCAATTTCAATATGGAAACATTCTTTGTAAAGTTTTTTGATTGAATTTATAATCTTTCTTTGACATTTTTGAGTAAAAATTCACCGCAAACATAACAGAAAGCGTTAGCTTTCCCGTCGCATTGGTGATTATGCCTAGATTTTTGTTTGTTTTTGAAAATCCATATTTGATAGTGAATCCCACATGTTAAGGATCCTGGTCCGACCGAAGGTGAGTCGCAGTGAGTGAGGTATCAGGGTGATAACCCTGATACCTCCCTAGGCCTAAGTATAAGGGCTTTCCGATTTTGACGAGGACCATGTCAACTCATCGTCGGACACACTACGGCATCATCCTAACTCCTTAACGCCCACCTGCAGGGCAGCGTGCCTTCGCTGGCTTCGTTACCTTAACAAACCTGAGTACGAATCATTCTACACATCCTCTATCGGGGCAGTTGTCATCGTCCCAGTATCTGCCAAGGCAGCAGGATTTTACAGTTTATTAAGAACAATCATGGTTGCCTGTTGAAATGGGGTTGCATATGCGATACAGGCTCAAGATTCAAGAAGATACCAAATTCACAGAATCAACTTGCATATGAATATATTTACATATGAACGTGGGGTAATTCTCTGAAACTGAAATTCATTTCCACAGGCCCAGGTTAAATTAAGAGAGTCAAAAATATTTCGTAGCCTGTGTGTGATTCAATCATGCTACCAATTTTAAAATACATAAGTTCAACGCACATTGACACTGTATTTTTTCTCAGTTATAACTTTTCTTTCCTATGCTAGAAAGTAAAAGTGATATACAAAACAGAAAAAACGAGCACAAATTTTAGTTCAGTCCCTCACAATGCTTAAACACATGATATATGCTCGTCAGCTTTTCCATGTAAAAATCAAGTCACCGTAAAACCCACGTACTACACTTTTTACCTTAGACTAGGAAAATTTCTAGGTCCTGTAGAAAAAGTCTGATATCAGATATGAATTCAGCTACTTGAAAGACGAGAAGACATAAGCTTCTCCGCATAAAAAAAAGGCTACGTAAAATTGTAAGCTTCCCTTATCTTTGCACATTTTCCCTAGGCTAGGAAAATTCTGAAGTACTATAGAAAATTTTTCACGTCAGATACGAATTCCGGAACTCAAAATACGAAAATATATAAGCTTTCTTGCGCAAAAATAGAACCTTCCAGAAATCGCAAGTTTTGCTTAGCTCAACACATTTTCCCCGAGGCTAGTGGAATTCTGAAGTACTCTAGGGAAATTCTACACTGAGATTCGAACTAAGCGACTCGAGATACATGAAAACATTATCGTATTATTTGATATTGCGTAGATGAAAATTACTTTCACAGGTACTGAAATTTCTAAGATTTCACGCATTTCCCCTAGGCTAGGGGAAAACTGGGGAATCTAGGGGAAATTCTGAGACCGGATTCGGATTCAGCGGCTCACAAACCATAGGGGTAGTATACTCACATGTAAAGTTCATTCCACTTTTTTTTGTGGACCTGTGTTATCTTCAAAAAAGAAAAACATTCAACGGAGAGTATTATTTGAACTTATTACAGCGTTTGAGTGATGAAATCAATAAGAAACGGCCGTATTTGTCGAAAATAGTATATTAAATTACAAGGGGCGAAACACAGCGATTGCAAGGAGTGCACATGAATTGCTTTCGCTGTGTTTTGTTTCGAGTAATGTATACTATTTTTCATAGCGCCTCTTTTGAGAATCTGATTGGCTGTAACTGTGTAACGGGTTGAAACAGCGAATTTCAACCCGCTCTATAGGTACCGCAAATCGGATTTTCAAAGGAGGCGCTATGAAAAAAAGTATTGTTTAATCAAGACAGTGCTCGACGGTTTTCATTATAAACAGGGTATCGAAGCTATTGAACATTGCTGGGAAAAGTGTATCGAGTTAAAAGGAGACTAAGTTGAGAAATATAGGTATTTTTTTCCAAATTTTTAGGGTTTTTTCTGTTAGGTCGGTTACCTCTGGGACTACCCTCGTACTGCACGAATGGTTTTAAATATTCATTCTCTAGGTCTAAAGCATTTAAAGTTTGAATGTTCGATTTTTAATCAAGTCAGTTTGTCCAGATCTACAAATACTTATGCTTTCTATGCTTTATCTCTAAGACGAAATAAGATAAGGCTATAAAAAAAAACATGTATTCAGAAATAATTAAAGCAGAATCATGTTTCTTCATCAGAATCTGCATTTCATTTAATACGAACCAAGTTATAAGCCTCTAAAGTATGATCTTTAAAATTTGAGTTTTTGACCGTGACCATTATATTTACAGATTTTTTATAAATGAGTACAGCAGAGCAAAAATGACACAGGCAAAAAGTCTGCGCGGAAAAGAAACACAAATTTTATAAGCACAAAAGACAGTTAAAAAATACTTGAGGGCTTGAATACTTGAATATAGAAAAAACGCGGGCGCGAAAACAAAATATAAGTTTTCTCATCGCAAAAGACGGATATCTTTTTTCGCGAGTGCACTTGGATGAGAACCGTTTGTTTGAAGTAGAAAATAAATCATATTATTTCATTACAATCGAATGTATTTTATCGAAATAGGTTTTATTTTGAATGCCGTAGTAAATAATTTCAAAAGAGTGTAATAATAAATTGATTCAATATTTATTTAGTTAATTCTGCGAATTCAGGCTTCGATTTATTGTAATACGAAGTATTTCAAAAATTGAAATAACGTTAATTAGTTATTGCCGCTTTAAAAAATTATAATTTTTTTATAATAAATTTGTAAATGCACTATAATTAATTATAAAGTGGTCTCTTAAAAAATTGTGTTTCTTCGTAAATATCTCAATCACGGACGAAAACAGTTAATTTCCAAAATTGTTTTTAATGTAAAAATTCCTTCTCGCATGCACAATATTGTGCTAAATAAATATTTTTCAGAGAATTCAAAAATATTCCTGTGGAAAAATAGTCGCTTTCGAATGCGCCGGGATTCGAGCCCAGGTCTTTCAATTGCCAGTCGACTACTCTAACCAACTGAGCAAGACAGGCGTCCAATATCCCTTTCACCACAGGAAGACCTCGATATATTGCGTTTCGGTATTTAATAATTTTATAATTTTGATGGTAGAGTTGAAATTTCAATGTCTGCTTTATCAGGAGACAAGTCTCGATATCAGATTGGATAATTTCCCAACAGGTGTCCTCGCAGACAATTTTAACTCTTAAATAATTGAAAGCAATTAATGTTCTTCAAAGGATTTAAAAATCTTTCTGTGGAAAAAGATTATAAAATTATTAAATGGCGTTACGCAATGCAATCGAATGACCCGGGCTCGAATCCCGGCACAGTCGAAAGCGTCTCTTTTTCCACAGAAATATTTTCAAATTTTGTCAAGAATATTAATTGGTTTCCACGATTCAAGGGTTTAAAATTGTCAGCGAGGACAGCTGTCGGAAAAGTATCCTGTCTGATACCGAATCTCGTGTACTGATAAAGTAGACAGTGAAATTTTAACTCTGCCATTAAAGTTATAAAATTATTAAATGCCGAAACGCAATATAACGAGGTCTTTCTGTGGAGAAAGCGATGTCAGACGCCTGTGTAGCTCATTTGGTCAGAGCAGTGGACCGTCATTCGCAAGACCCGGGCTCGAATCCAGGCACAGTCGAAAGCGTCTCTATTTCCATAAAAATATTTTCAAATTCTTTGAAAAATATTAATTAAGCTCAATATTGAGCGCGCGGAAAGGAATTTTCATTTATAAAATCATTTTAGAGATTAACTGTTTTCGTCCGTGATTAAGGTAGTTTTCATCCACGAAAATTAGACCTTAGGCAAAAATAGATAATTCTGCTTTGAAGAATAGCAATATTATTAATCAAGGGCTATTTTGAAAGAGAAAAGATTATTTTACATGAAAAAATTTTTAAACACACAGAAAAAATGTTATTAATAAATTTTATTTTTGACCTAACTTTTTTTCTTATCGCTTCTTACCAAATTTTAAAAAATTATGCGATTCTAATAGATCATGAATCATTTTTTCAGAAAAAAGATTTCCCACAACTTCATTGTTTCTGATTTTTTTAAATAAATTCTTTAATGGCTGAAACCATTAAAAAACATTTTTCAAAACGAAATTATTATAAACAAGTTGCTGAATTTGATAATAATTTATTCGATAATTTATAATTTTGGTCGAGTGAGTGATTCTTTATATAGTAGTTTTCAGATTCACATATTCTTTGTTTGAAAGTTTGAAAACATTCTTCCAGTCTTTCGAATAAAATGTATTAACACCATTTTAAATTTGCTTCGCAACTTTGATATAGTGAATTTAAAATTCTTGTAGATTTCATAACAGTTAGTAGAACATATATTCCATTTATACGAATAAAAATATTAACTTTGTCACTTGAAAAACATTATATTAATTTCTGATACGTAAACCCCGTTTGCCTTATTATAAAACGATATTATACTAAAATATAATTCATTTTTATGATTTACTCTAACGAAAGGTCTCTTAGTTTTTTTTTCCTTTTTCACGTCAATAAGAGACAAATTTGAAAAATTTTAGAGATAAACTTCTTCTAAGTACATATTACGATCCTATTTGATTATCACCTTGGTTGCTAGATTTATGTAGTCTTATCTTTATTTTTTTTACACTGACACATAAAAGTCCATATACTCGTGTTTCTATGAACATAAATACACGGGAAGAAATTTGATGGCTGAATAATAATAATAATAGCAGCATTCATATAATTTTATCGAATCGTCTAATGTAAATGTTTGTCATCGTAGAAAGCACTCGCAAAAAAGTAGATGCTAATTATCAGCATTTTCGTGCTGCTCAGCAGAAACTGAGATGCTTAATTTTGCTTTCTCAAGGAAAAATGCTAAAGTAGAGTAACTTCAATTTTAATTTGAAGTTTTCTAAATTTCTACAATACAGCAAGCTGAATGCTGTTTTGCAGCAACTCGCTCGTCGTAACGCATTACTCGAGTATCGCGAAATAAGAAATACTGTCTGCACCTCAGAATGCGAGTTGCTGCTGAGCAGCATTTTCTTACAGACTCGTAGTGACTAGTGATGTTGTTAGGCTTAGCACTGGCCTTCAGTATCTGCACGAACTGAGCCACAGTACAAAAATGCTGCTCAGCAGAAACTGCCGTTGCTGACCGACCGGCGTACTGATAATCAGCAATCGATTACTGATCATCAGCATTTTCTTTTTTGCGTGCAGAGTTTTGAAATCAGCGCGTCTTTGAAAATGGAAACATTGAGGCAAATTTTTACCATCTATTTTCTTGTTATAGATTTTCATCTCCCAATTATAACCCTCAATTAAGATTCATCTAATTGCAAGATTTTTGTACATTTTGCAAAGATTTTAGCCCATTAATTATATGTTAAACAGAATTTATTCCCCTAAATGATATTTCTTACCACTAGTGTCAGAGAGTGACTAAGGCACGATGAAAAATTTAATTTTCTAAAGTACATAATTTTATCTTTGTTCATTGCGAAATTTCACTTGTTCATTGTGAAATACAGTCAAGTCTCGTTTATTTCAAGCTTGTTTATTTCAAGGTAGTTCGTTCACGGAAATTAGACCTGAGGCAAAAATAGATAATTTTGCTTTCAAGAATAGCAATATTATTATTGAAAGGCTAATTTGAAAGAGAATAGATTATTTTTCATGAAAAAAAATTTGAAATACAAAAATTAATTTTATTAATAAATTTTATTTTTTCCCAAACTTATTTTCTTATTGCTTCGAAGCAAATTTTTTAAAATGATGCGATTCTAATAAATCACGGTTCATTTTTTTAGGAAAAAGATTCTCTACAACTTGACCGTTTTCAATTTTTGAAAAAGAATTCTTTAATGGCTGAAATTATAAAAAAATAATTTTCCAAAACAAAATTGTTATAAACAAATTGCTGTATTAGATAATAATTAATTCAATTTCAAAAATTAGAAATGATCATGTTGTAGAGAATCTTTTTCATAAAAAAATGAACCGTGATTTATTAGAATCGCATCATTTTTAAAAATTTGGCTTGAAGCGATAAGAAAATAAGTTTGGGCAAAAATATAATTTATTAATAAAATTATTTTTTTGTTTCAAATTTTTTTCATGAGAAATAATCTTTTCTCTTTCAAATTAGCTCTTCAATAATAAAATTGGTATTCTTGAAAGCAAAATTATCTATTTTCGCCTGAGGTCTAATTTCCGCCAACGAACTACTTTAATTGAAATAATAATTTAAAATTTATGATTTCAAAATTTTAATTCTAATTCAAATTATGAATTTCAAATTTTGATACGCTGTAATGGTAGGAAGTTAAAATTTTTTTAATTCAATTTAATTTTTCCATATATATTATTACAGAGATGCTTGCGACATTGCTTTCTGGGAATATCCCGAAAATGCGTGAAAGTAATATTTCAACTGATGGAATGTCTTTATAATGTAAATGCAAAAGATACACATACACATCTTTAACCCCTTCACTACGGATGACGTGTATACACGTCATGGACTAGGTGGGCCTAAACTGCGGATGACGTGTATACACGTCATGAAGGAAAGTTCCTGATGAATTGACGAATTTCATTGAAAATTGGTACTAAGGGGTTATTTAGGTCGCTGAATATGAATTTGAGGTCAAAATTCTAAATTTCGAAATGACTGATCCAATATGGTGATCAAAAATTTTGAAAAATCCAATGAGTTGGCGGATTTGGATGAAAATTGGTACTAGGGGATTATCAAATACGTTTTCAGTGAACCAAAAAAGCCCTTAGTACCGACTCTGATTGAAATCCGCCAATTCATTAGATTTTTCCAAATTTTGATTCGCCATATTGGATCAGCCATTTCGAAATTTCAAATTTTGACCTCGAATTCATATTCAGCGACATTTTGGGCCCACTATGCGATTTTCGGTCTGCACAGTGAAGGGGTTAAAGGTATGTTTTGCCCAAAAAAAAGTTGGCATATAATTTTTCAATTTTTACTATCATTCTTGGTAATATTTCCCTAAACGTGTTATATTAAGTAGCACATTTTTGGGACTAACTGGCAGAAATTCCTAATTATCGTCAAAAACAGTATTTCCAACCATCAAATTTCTATTCGTATACATGCATATAAAAACGAATTTATTTATTAATTCAATAATGAAACATCCTGTGCAGAAAGATCCAGGCATGGCCCAGATCGATAATGAAACACGTGACCCAATTTGAACCCGGATGGCCAATTCCGGCCCTGGTTATGTGTATTTGGACCCGACCATGGCCAGAACAAAATTTCTGTATGGGATATTACTTACCCACTGCGTTAGAAATGCCTATAAAGGCGCAGAGGATAGCAGCACGGATTTTCCACATTTTTACTCCTTGGTTACTTATTCACGTCAATAGCTTGTATGAGAAGGACCTTACATTCTTAAAAACAATTTATATAATCTTTTCCTACCTAGTTTTTGTTTGCCATACGAATATGTACATAATTATGTACATACATTGATAAGTATTCTTTCAGCTTCTTATTCCTGTTTGCACTATTAACAATGTATTTCGAGTTTAAATAACTTTTATCTTGAAAATTCAATCTTCTATTTGAATTCAAAAATACACATGCGTTTTTATTTCAATAAAGTCTATTAATTCTTATATTTCATTATTTAAAACGCATATTAATATTAATTATACCAATTTATATTATATTAATAATTATTCTAGCTTTTGCCTGCGGCTTCGCTTGCATAGACTATGTCTTTGTCTCTTTCTAATCATACACTGTAAAAAAAAGTTTTAATTCACGTCTACATACCGGCTAAATTTAAGTTGTAACATAAAGTAGACCATTAAAAAAGGACAGACTTATGTATCTACTTGTATATACTAAGCGACTACATTTGAGCCAAAAGGATGGGTGTAACATAGTTTTTGCTTATTTTTTTATAATATAGAGTATAAAAAGAATTTTTTTCTTGAAAGAAAATTAAAAGACATGGTAAGGGCTATGAGGAAGGGCATTTGTATATCTTAAATAAACAAAATAAAGAAACTATGTTTCAAGGTGCGTTTTTTTAAGCATTAAAGAAATAATGAGAGTAAAATCGATGGCTTTTCCGGTTTCTGGCCTGATGGCCTTTCTTAAAATTATAATACCGGTAACACCATATCTAAAAATTAAAGAAATAAACATTATCATAACTACAAATAAGTAGATTATTTAGCATAATCCAGGGTGCACTACGAGGAAGCAATCTACACTAAACACCACTTATTTTACTATACAGGGTGTCTAAAAAGTCCAGGGACGAGACGGTAAAATATTTTTCAAAAAAGTGAAGGTCATTCCTGAAGTAAATTCCAACGAGGAATTCAATGGTGATCTTCATTTTGACCTTGAAGTTGACCTTCATGGCTTTTTGAAGGTCAACTTTGTTTTTTTAAATGGAAACTCCCTTCTTTTACATCTGCAATCGATAGAGCGAAAAATTCTACGTTCAGATACGTACCCAAGTCATAGGTCAATTGTAAAGTTCAAGGTCAATTACAGGTTATTTGAAATAAACAAAGTTTTCCAAGAGGTCAGTGCAATTCCTGAAGTATTTTTCAACGGGGAATTCAATGGCGACCTTCATTTTGACCTTGAAGTCGACCTTTATGGCTTTTTGAAGGTCAACTTTGTTTTTTAAAAATGGAAACCCCCTTTTTTCACATCTGCAATCGATAGAGCGAAAAATACTACGTTCAAGTACGTACCCAAGTCATAGGTCAATTGTAACGTTCCAGGTCAGTTAGAGGTTATTTGAAATTAACAGTTTTCCAAGAGGTCAGTGTAATTCCTGAAGTGAAGTTCAATGAGAAATTCATTGGTGAGCTCTGTATTGATCTTGGTGATGATCTTCAAGGTTATTCAAGGTTTTTTCCAAGCAGTTTACGTTTACGTTTAGCATTACCCAGGAACAACGACGTGGATGTAGTAAATTCTGTTCCCTTTGGGGTGCTTGATTATTGTGAGTCCCCTTGCCTCTCACGTTTCGGGGTGCTTGATTAGCGTGAGTCCCCATGCCTCACACGCTTCAGTGAAGATGTTCGAACTGAAAATCTTGAGCTTCTTGGCAAAAAGCTATGCGATTGTAAAAATGAGTTACAGCATTACGAATCATCTCCCTATCAATCAAAGTAGCCTCTTGCAGAATCCGATTCTGCAATTCGTCTAAGCTTTGGGGTTGTGTTGAATATACTTTGCTCATTAAATAATCTCTCTTATTCTTGGTACAATTTCGTTTCTGAGAAGCTCTTCATATGCACGGGCATTGAGATTACCATCGATCAAGAAAGGGCTTATCAATGTATCATTCAAGATACCGGCCCAAACATTAATCTTTTGTGGATATTGTATGTGACTTTCCAACATCCAATCAGGATTTGTGTCGGACCAATATCTAAATTTTGCCTGTTAACTTCACCTTTTAAAGTAAAAGTAGCTTCATCTGAAAATACTGTATTATACAAGAAAAGAGGATCTCTATCAATTCTGTCCATCATAATTTCACAAAATTCAACCCGACGATCAGGATCGTCTTTATTGAGCTCTTGTACCAGATGAACTTTGTAAAGATGGAAATTAATGCTTTTTAAAATATTTCGCACTGTCTCAGAAGCAACGTCACTAGCGAGATATCGTGCTCACCACGATGGCATTTTTTCAAAAATACGATTCCGAGATAATCGCGTTTAAAGTTTTAGGTCGACATTAAGTAGTTCCAGAAACTGCGCGCTATGAACGGCCGTATCTTAGGTTCTAGTTCCCCGATCTCGATGAAATTTTGCAGAAACATTGTTAAAAGTATGTACTTTAAAAATAAGCAATACAAATTTTTTTGATTTATTGAGCCAGAAAAAGATATATAACCCCTTAAGTGTATTTATGATTAAAAATATGATTGGTTACGACTGAATGGTGTAAATATATTTGTATGCTGTTTATGTATGTATGTATCGAATGACTAATGGCAGGCTCAAGGTAAGAATTTTTCCCGTATAAATAGTAGAGTTCCGTGGGGCGCCGTCGAGCTATGCTGTTTTGAAAAAATTTCATGGGCTCGCATGGTGAAAATTTTCGTGCGCTACTGGCTTAGAATTCGTAGTATGTGTGAATACGTATAGTCACCAAAGCTATGCCAGCGGCCGACTTGTAGGTCGTGCAACACTGCAATTTACACCTAACTGTGATATGCTAACAGTAGTGAAAAGGACTCCTTCAAAAATTCTTGAGTGGGAGCATCAATCTTATAATTGGTGCGGGGGTGGAGATTCTAATATTTGACCGCCCTATCATAGCAATTATTCAGGAAAGGTGATAAAGTCACATCTGTTCTAAAGGTTTACAAGGAAAGGTCCTAATAGTCGTTTACAGTGGGTTCGTCGATTTCTAATCTCTTCATTGCTGGGAAAAACCGATTTTATTGCATGGGTTCGAAGTAGGACCTGAAAATCTCAGCTCTTTATTATGGGAAAGTACACCTTAATATAAATCTTAAATTCGATCAAAAATCCTTCGTACAAACATTATAAACATTGTGTTCGAAATGATAAATTGGAATATTCTACAAATGACAAGGGATAAGTCTGAACATAAGAACCCTTTACATAGTTACGCATAGAAATACAAGGAACAAGTAAACACCTACAATGATTTTGAGAACTCCAATATACGAAGAACGACCTGAGAATCAATGACAGCTGATCTTTATTATTCAGTATCTATAGGAAGTGGAGAAATCTTCTTCACGCTTCTTTTGTATTCGCCACGCGCATTTTTGATGGTCACCACCCCAGTGACACCTTCGCTATCTGGATGAATTGCAATTATTCTACCAAAAGCCCACCGCAAAGGGGGAGGGGGGGGGGGGGGGTATTATCTTCTTTAAGAGTAACGAGTGTGCCAATCTTGATGTTTCTGGTAGATCCAGTGTGCCATTTTTTGCACACAGTCAATTCATATAAATACTCATTGTGCCAGCGATTCCAGAAGTGCTGGCGCATCTACTGCACGTGCTGCCAAGATGAAAGACGTCTTACTGGCATTTTCTGGAGATTGTGCTCTGGCATGCTCGTTAGAGTGTCACCAATTAGGAAGTGGCTAGGTGTCAAGGCACTTAGGTCATTGGGATCAGGGGAGAGGGGAGTAAGATGGCTGGAATTGAGCACTGCTTCGATTTCCGCAACGTAAGTGAGTAGATCCTCAAATGTTCGCGATTTTTTCATTGTGTGACTGTGATTTTAATAATGTACATATGTGGTCAATTTCCCGTTTTGCTTCCTGAAAGTTAGTCGCATTATCTGAATATAAATCCGAACTTTTTCCTCTTCTAGCGAAAAACCGTCTTAAAGCTGCCAAAAAGGCCTCGGAAGTTAGATCACTAACAAGTTCAATATGCAGGACCTTTGTGGCAAAACACACGAATATGGCAGCGTGAACCTTTACCTTATTTCTGTTTCGGAAGCGCTTTTCTTTAATGTAAAATGGCCCGCAGTAATCAACTCCAGTACGCAAGAACGGCCGATCAAAAACGAGACGATCTTTCGGAAGGTTTCCCATAACATAGCTTGGTATTTTTGGTTTTGCTCTACAACAGATAATGCATCTCTTAATCACGTTTTTTACTACACTTCGTCCATTGATGATCCAATAACATTTTCGGAAAGAATAAAGTGGCCTTGCGTGCCATCGTGAAGATTTTTCACATGATGCTCACGGATTTTCGAGGCTGTTATGTTATGCTTTGAAAGCAACAACGCAGGGTGCTTAGCGTAATACGGTGGATCAGAGTTTGATACTCTTCCCCCTACTCTCATAATTTCCTCCGAGTCCACGAAAGGGGCTAAAGGGTCGAGTTTTCCTTCTACTTGCTGTTACGTGTTTAAGATTCGTAATTCGTTGGGGAACGCTTCGAGCTGCACAAGTTTCACTATGCGATTCGCTGCAGCTCTGAGCTCGGTTGCTGAGAGCCATCCTTTTACGATGGTCTTGTAAACCTTGATATTTATGAAGCGCATGCAGTATGCTAATGCTCGTTTTAAGGTGTTGAACGATTTAAATTTTTCTAAAAGAGTTCGCAATGCATTATTGACAAGAGAAATGGCGACCATATTAGTGCGTTGCTCGGGAATGTCGACACATTCAAGTTCAGTTTTTGGCCAACTTTTTTCGCTTTCCTTTAACCATTCTGGACCGTGTTGCTAGAACTGATTTCGAATTATGTCCGCGGGTGCCAGATCTGGAGAGATGAGATCAGCAGGATTCTGTTCTGATCGGATGTGTCGCGAGTCGTGATGCGCGGTTAATTTTTGTATCTTAGAAACGCGGTTTGATGCGAATGTTTTCAATAAGTGAGACGGAGCACCTATCCAATGTAGTACGATCATTGAATCCAATCAGAACACGATTTTACTGAACTTTAAACGTCGCAGAGCATGAGTGACTGCTTTAAACAACTTCGCGGATAATAACGCGGCACATAGTTCCAATCGAGGAAACGATAATGATTTTAGAGGAGCAACTCGTGATTTGGAGCACAAAAGTCGCGACAAAGTTTCTCCCCGCTTGTCAACTGATCTTAAATAGATACAGGCCCCGTAGGCCTTATCGCTCCCATCGCTGAAACAATGTATTTGTAAATCTACATAATCTTTAATAATTGCTCGCCGATCAAACTTAATATCGTTCAACAACTGCAAGTTGCCAAAGACGCTGCATTATTATTTTCGCTCGCACGATGATAGGGCCCAATAGGCCTAGTGGATCGAATAATTTCGCGATTTCGGAAAGAATACTTCTCTTTGTTATTTTGCTAGATGAACTCATACTATTTACTGTATAAATAGTACTATAGAATCACCGCTTGGATACCAATCTACTCCGAGTTTTGGTTGTGGTGTCCTTATCTAATTTGAGATAGAGGCTCATTAGAAGCCCATTGTCTAAGCTGAAAGCCTCCTGCCTGAGAGATGCTAATCAATTCAGAGATTAATTGTTTTGCTTCCTCGATTGTTTTGGCCTTGGTCAAGAGATCGTCGACGTAAAAGTCCTCTTTTAGGATAATGCTAGCCTGTGGATACGCGTCGGCTCCGTCGTCGGCTAATTGTTTTAGAGTGCGCGTTGCTAAAAACGATGAGGAAGATACACCATGAGTTACGGTATGTAATTTGTAGGTCTTGATAGGTTTTTTCGGATTCATGTGCCACAAAATTTTTTCAAAAATTCTATTGTTAGGATGGAGTGAAATTTGGCGGTACATTTTTGCCATGTCTGCAATAACGGCGTAGATGTGCGAACGGAAGCGAAGAAGTATTGATAAAAGATCCTCTTGGATCATAGGGCCCACCATCAGGCTCTCATGTAATGAAATATCGTTCGAAGTGTTTGTCAAAGCATCGAAAACAGTACGTAGTTTAGTTGTTAGACTTGATTTCTTAATTATTGGGTGGTGGGGCATTCGATAGGATTTTTTGAGCGGGCCTTTCTTCGATCTCCCAGAACCTATTCACTTGATTATTCAAAGCGTCCATCGAGAGATTGCACATTAGAGTTTCCTTGTGATTTCCCAAAGCAACCTTTCCCGAAATAATCCACCTAAACTGTGTTTTTTTGTAGAATGGTAGCATGAGGCCCGATTTCGATTTGACCTACGGATAAGAGTCGATAGAAATGCTCTGCTCCGATAAAAGAATCGATTCTCGCCGGCTTGTGAAATTCCGGATCTGCGAGACAAATGTTGGAGGGGATTTTCAATTGCTTTTTGTTTATATGACGTCCAGAGGGAACATCAGCGACGTCATCCACTAATAGAAATTTTGCAGAAAGTGAAAATTCATTAATTCGTGATTTAATGACAGCATTGATTGAACTGTTGACGTGCGATTTTGCCCTATTCACGCCACCGATCGTTATATCGATTTTTCTGGTTCAAATCCGAGTCTTGAGGCCATTCGTTTAGTCATAAAATGAGGCTGAGAACATGAATTAATGAATAATCTACAAGGATGAGGATCGACGCTCCTGTCAAACACCGTGACGATCGTGGTAGCCAGTAAGATTTCTGTGTCAACGTTTGCCGTCAAGCTGACTACGTTAGCCTGAGTAGTTTGGATTGATCGATTTTCTTGATTAGATTGTTTGCAATTTGTGTTTCCCTTTGCAAAAGTGTATGGTGTTTTCCACTACACCTTTTGCAGTTATTTGAAGTGCACGATTTGATTAAGTGGTTTGATCTTAGACAATCAAAGCAAAGCTTCGCGTTTTTTACTATTTCGTTTCTTTCATTCGCGCTTGCCCTTAAAAGTTTTTCACAATTCTGAGTATAGTGACCGTATTTACACAAATGACAGTACGGTAGGCTATTTCGGGTTGTGTAATTGAGCGTGAGTCGATTTGAATTTATTTGACGTTGCGCGAGGTGCGATTGAGGACCACTGTTCGATGTTAATGTTCCCGGTTTTTCGAATCTTTCTGAATGCATAACTTCTAAAATCTTTCGACGTGAGTGCAGAAATTCAAGTAATTCGTCCATAGTCGGAAGTGCATTGCCCTGATTTTGTTCCTTCCATTTCATTCGAGATTGTTCGTCTAATTTAGAGATTATAGCGTAAATCGGAAAGGCCTTTGAGAAAGGTTTGTTTAATGCCTTTACTGCTCAATAATGTTTATTTGTCTCGTCCACAATTTTCCCTATTGACTCGGAGGTGCCCTTTATAAGCGGTTTTAAGTGGGAGAAGGCTTTAACTTGATTGTTTATAATCGATATCGGATCATCATAATATTTCTCGACAATTGACCAAACTATTTGATAATTCGTGGCCGTGGTTTCTAAAGATTCGATTTTTTCTAGATCTTTTCCTGATAAAAATGATCTCAAGTAGATCAGCTTCTGAGTGTCACGAAATAATGGATTTTCATGGACGCCTGACTTAAAGGAATCGGAAAATCCTGGCCATGATTCATACGAACCGCTAAATTGCAGTAGATGCATGGCAGGCACTTTAATATGAGAGTCGTTTCGGGATGCATTTGAGAGTGCATTATCGTGCGAGTTAGCAACTGTGTCTGAATTGGACGTCAAGGATTGACTTAATAAAGCCTGATTTTAAAGTTCTATTAAGCTCAAATTTGCGTTAGTTGAGAGTGCCAAATTCTGTGCTCGATTTCTAACATTACCAAGATCTATGCATTGTATTAAGTTCCGCGCTCGCACTATGTTATCGTACACGCTATCGTCAAAGTCGGTTCTTTTCGAGTATTCTATCTCTAGTTGCGATTCTGAAACTAATGCTTCAATTTCCGATTGAATGATTTTAAAATTCTCTAAAGCTCGATCCAATTCTGCTATTTTCGATTTTATTTGTTCTTTATACAGTTCTTCGCTAGGTCTTCCAATAAACGTCTGGAATCTCATTAATTTTGATTTTAAGGGAGCCCGTTGTCTAACTAATAACTTGACTCTTTGTTCGATATTGGGATCCATCTCTTACGTTTCAGAAAGCGCTACAGATATGATTAAATTTTACGGAGAAATAATTCACGGAGAGGATAGTGGCACGCTATGCAGTAAGTGACTTACTTTTTTCTTGAACTCCGTTCTAACCTTGAAGACGATGAGTTGATTCCTTTTGTTTTATCGATGTCTCGATGAATGTACCACGTTGAAATTGCACGTTAACTACTAAGATAGACTATTACGATAACACTCCCAAGTTGAGACTGCCACGTTGACACTGCTACGTCGACACTGCTACGTCGAACTGTTACGTTGAGGACACCGAGTTGAACTAACACGTTGGAATGGCTGCGTTGAGACTGCTATGCTGAGATTGTTTCGTGGAGATTGCTTCATTTTGATTGCCTTGTTTGAAGTCACTACGTTGAGAATGCTTCGTTCAGACTGCTTCGTTCAAACTGCTTGGTTTCAAGCCACTACGTTGAAATTGCTTTGGTTGTAGCCACTAAACTGAAATTGCTTCGTTTGGATTGCTTCGTTTGAAGCCACCACGTTGAAATTGCTTCGTTTAGATTGGCTCCAAATATCGACGTCACTAGAGCTTCACTTGATATCTGATTTAAATACATCTGGTTTGTCCGCCCGTTAGATTGCTCGTTTCCTTAAGGCATCCAACATATTTCACAATGCAGTTCCCTCTTTTTTTGTTTTTACGATCACGTCCATTTCGATGTCACAATCACAGTTCAATCAATCTTATGCTTGATTTCACAATTTAGTGTCGTTCCCTTTCACGTATTCGTTAGTATATGTGTAGCTGAGCTAAACATATCCGGCTCGAAGGACCATGTTGATTTATAAAAGACTAGAGTCCTGAAAGTGTGAATAATCATAGCCTTTTTTTTAATTAAAAAAGATCTTGGTTTGCGATCAATGAGGGTCAAATATACAGAAGAAAACTCTTCATAATGTCAAAATTGTTGCGACGTTTCGTTGGCTATGGGTTTGCCAACCTCATCAGGCTTTATTTAATTAACAAAACACCAAATAGTAAAATTGTCACACACAAGAAAAATAAGAATTAAATTAACTTAATATCAAAAACATACACAAAATTATTAAATTTTACCTTTATAAAAGAAGGTTAACTCATGATGAGTATTGTCGAGAATATAAAATTATAATAATTCATGATTTTACTAATAAAATGACGTGATGTCATGGAGTCGACGACACTTTGTCTACTAAATTATAAGATTCAAACAGTTAACTTTAAATATTCACAACAGTTATTGTAAACATAGAATTTGAAATGTAAACAGACATCAGCTGGAAAGCTATCATGAATTTAATCTATTAAGTAATGAAAAATAAATTCTATTCAAAGTAAATATTTCTTCTTTTTTATTTATACTAAATTTATTACATTTTATATACACATTTATTTACATTTTATATGTTAATCTTTTCCGATAGTCAGAGACAGAATCAACAATCTTGGTATTTTCCGAATCAAATTCATGGTTGAATTCCAACTGAGGTTCACAGACTATGGATTCACTGTTTTTTTTTATTTTTGTCTTCATTAAAACGAACTCTTAATGCTCTCTTAGATTCACCAATATAAGTCGCAGGGCAATTTTTACAATTAAATTTGTACATAATATTAGTTTGTTCCCATTTGTTTGTGGAGTCTTGACCTAATTTTATTATTGATTCCAGTTTTGTTAACGACTGGGATAGTTGACATATTGTATTTTTTTTAAATATCAGACAATTTAGTAAAGTTTGTTACGTCGTATGGCAAACATACCTTTGGTTGATGTCTGTATATTATAAAAGAAAATAAAATTATTTCTAATTGGTTTCAAAAACCTACCTCATCAAATAGAACAATTAATTACTTTTCCAATCATCCAGTTTGTCAGAAAAAAAATATTGTTTATAACTTAGTTGACCGAGTGATATCTTTATCTCTCAAAACGTTTCATAACGCCAATTTGAAGATTGTTAAACAAATATTATTAAACAACGATTATCCAAATAGCTTCATCGATAAAAATATAAAAATCCGTATGAATAAAATTAAATACAGCTCTCCAAATTCTCTAAATAAAAAAAACCGTTCAGATTTATACAGACATCAACCAAAGGTATGTTTGCCATACAACGTAACAAACTTCGCTAAATTGTCTAATATTTAAAAAAAATACAATATGTCAACTATCCCAGTCGTTAACAAAACTTTGAAATCAATAATAAAATTGGGTAAAGACTCCACAAACAAATGGGAACAAACTAATATTGTGTACAAATTTAATTGTAAAAATTGCCCTGTGACTTATATTGGTGAATCTAAGAGAGCATTAGGAGTTTGTATTAATGAACACAAAAATAAAAAAACAGTGAATCCGTTGTCTGTGAACATCAATTGGAATTCAACCATGAATTATGAAACCATTATGAAATTATGAACCATGATTATGTCTCTGACTATCGGAAAAGATTAACATATAAAATGTAAATAAATGTGTATATAAAATGTAATAAATTTAGTATAAATAAAAAAGAAGACATATTTACTTTGAATAGAATTTATTTTTTATTACTGAATAGATTAAATTCATGATAGTTTTCCAGCTGATGTCTGCTTACATTTCAAATTCTATGTTTACAATAACTGTTGTGAATATTTAAAGTTAACTGTTTGAATCTAATAATTTAGTAAACAAAGTGTCGTCGGCTCCATGACATCACGTCATTTTATTAGTAAAATCATGAATTATTATAATTTTATATTCTCGACAATACTCATCATGAGTTAACCTTCTTTTATAAAGGTAAAATTTAATAATTTTGTGTATGTTTTTGATATTAAGTTAATTTAATTTTTATTTTTCTTGTGTGTGACAATTGTACTATTTGGTGTTTTGTTAATTAAATAAAGCCTGATGAGGTTGGCAAACCCATAGCCAACGAAACGTCGCAACAATTTTGACATTATGAAGAGTTTTCTTCTTTATATTTGACCCTCATTGATCGCAAACATTTACAATAGTATTATTCAAAGTACTGCCCATCTAAAGCTATGACTTTTTCCCATCTTTCCGGCAATTTGTGAATTCCATCCCAAAAGAACTGCGCCGGCTTGGTGACCAAGAATGAATCAAGCCAATTTTTGATACCCTGTTCTGATTTGAACCGTATTCTAGTGAGGGCGTTCTGCATCGACCGGAACAAATGGTAGCCATAAGGGGCAAGGTCTGGGCTATAAGGTGGGTGGGGTAAAAATTCCCATCCACTGTTTTCCAAATAGTTCTTAACCGGAATAGCAACATGGGGCCGAGCGTTGTCACGATGGAAAATTATTGCCTCGTGTCTGGTCGCATATTCCGGGCGTTTTTCGGCTACTGCTTTCTTCAAGCGGATTAATTGTGTTCGGTAGCGTTTTCCATTGATGGTTTCACCCGGTTTTAGCAGCTCATAATACAGCATACCCTTCTGATTGTCGTAATGGATCCATTTTTCATCACCAGTAACAATCCGATGAAAAAATGACTTCTTTTTGTGGGGTTCCAGCAGAATTTTGGACATGCAAAACCGCCTTTCAACGTCTCTCGGCTTGAGTTCATGTGGAACTCAATTTCCTTGCTTTTGAATGTATTCGGCTGCTTTTAAACATTTTGAAATGGCTGCTTGAGTGACTCCCAAAGATTCTGCGAGCTCTTCTTGTGGTTGGCAACAATCTTCATCGAGTAATGCTTTCAGTTTTTCATCTTCAAACTTTTTTGGCTGCCCAGGACGTTCTTCGTCTTCCAAGCCAAAATCACCTCTTTTAAATCGTGCATATCACTTTTTTCCAATAGGGACATAAAAATTGTATCTATGAATAAAACATAGAAACATTTGAAATATTGAGTTCAAATTTATTGTGGGTGTAGTGCAAGCATTACATTTTATGAATGAAATTCGATATCGGTCATATGACCACCACGAGCCCGTTTACAGCGGTCGATTCTCTGGACTCAATTTTCCACCACTCTGGCGCACATCTCGACCGGAACGTATGCAATTTCGCGTTGGATGTTGTCTTTGAGGTCGTCTAAAGTTGTTGGCTTGTTGGCATAGACCCGTGACTCGATTTGGCCCCATAAAAAGTAATCCAATGGCGATAGATCGCATGAACGAGGCGGCCATTCGACCGGACCATTTCTCGAGATAACACGTTCACCGAATTTGCCTTTCAATAAATCGATTGTGACGCGTGCTGTGTGGATAGTGGCACCGTCTTATTGAAATCACGTATCGTTGATGTCAAATTCATCCAATTCTGGCCACAAATAATCTTCCAACATAGCAGGATAGCGCTCTCCATTGACGGTAACATGACGGTCGTTTTCATCCACGAAAAAATACGGCCCAATCACACCTCCGGCATGAAAACCGCACCAAACAGACACTTTTTGCGGATGCATGGTGTCTTAAGAAGCACATTTAGGTTTGTTGCTGACCAATAACGCATATTTTGCTTATTAAAAAAGCCATTGAGCCAGAAATAAGCTTCATCGCTGAAGATGATTTTTCGATGAAATTCTTCATTTTCTTCAAGCTTTGCACGAGCCCAATTGGAGAAGTTTCGGCGTTTCAAATGATCAAGTGGATTTAGTTCTTGAGTCAATTTAATCTTGAAAGCATGTAGGCCAAGATTTTTTCACATAATACGCCACAGTGTCGTTTGAGCGATGCCCAATTCTTGAGAACGACGTAAAATCGACTGATTTGGCTCATTTTGAATCGATGCACTTACGGCTGCAACTATTTCTTCGCTTCGAGCAATACGACGTCTTTTTCGCACCAGAACGTCCAATAGTGTAAATTTGGTCTCGAATTTATCTACTATAGCACGCACAGCCTGTCGGGTGGGACGATTATTACGGCCAAAAATTGGAGTAAGCGCTCTTAAAGTTGCGACCACCGACTCAGAATTTCGGTAGTAATTTTTAATAATTTCCAAACGTTTCTGATTCGTGAACTTTACCATGATGAAAATGTTGACTTTACCTAACGTTTTGACATTGACAGTTCATTAAAAAAGTTTAAGGGTGCGTTCATATAAAGATACGAAATTGTTATGTCCCTATTGGAAAACCCTTTACTTATACATTTCATTTTAATCCACTGACGCATGTTGGTGCCCTGCCGTCGATAACGTTTTACTCAACTCCTTACTATTCCCTATGTAACGCTTATTATTATTCACTTTGAGTGATTTAGGTATTTATTAAATTCATTTTACCCGACTAGGATTTAATAGATGTTCAAATGTCCTTATGTCCCAAGTTTAATCAACAGAGTTGAGTAAAATTACTTCAACTATTTTTCTCCGCGTAGAAACCTATTCAGTTTTCAAGAGATGTCAGAAAAAAATAAAACTTTCGTTTATAAGTGTTTTTTATCTGAAACGTTTGTTTAAAGATATTTATTACATAACTGTTCGCAGAAGAATCGATTGAAATTTGAGTTACACTTAAGACGCATACTAGGGGCACTTTCAGGTTTTGCCTCTTTAAATGCAGGTAATACTCACATCAAAACAATCAAGACCGTAAGAACTATTTCAGTCATGGGTAAGAGTTAAAGCGAATAGGATAAAGTGGCACTGCCACTTTTTCTTCTCACGGTACTTAACGAATTCAAGGTGTTTATGTCGCCACTCTTTCGACTCCTCGCTCCGCACCACCAGAAAAATAATTGTAGGAAGCTTCTGAACCCAGTTGCCCTATTCTGCGTCTTGAGTGTATGTTTAGATTTTGTATATTGATAGTCTAGTATTAATCATATCATGTTTTATTAATATTTTGGAAAAAAATGAGGTTTTATTTTCAAAAAGTGTTCACCTATTTATGATTCAAAGTACTGTCCATCGGTAGCGAATACTTTTTTTCTATCCTTCTGGCAATTGTCAGATATCTCGAAAAAACCACACTGAGCTGGTCCGACCAAATGCAGAGCATAACCTTGGCACCATGAATATTCGGAACCGAATTTCCTTGCTTCTGAATCATTCCCATGGCTTTGAGGCGTTTTAAAATGATTTGCCGAGTCACTCCCAATTATTCTCCTAATTCTTCTTGTGTTTAATACTAGTCTTCAGCAAGTAATGCCTCTAATTTAGGATCTTCGAAGAGTTTCTGTTTTCCACCACCACGCCGGTCCTCGGCATCAAAATCACCGCTCTTGAAGCGTTGAAACCACTCATGACACGTTCTTTGACTAAGAACAGCCTCACCGTAAGTACTTGAGAGTATTCGATGATCCTTAGTTCAGAGCTGGGTAAAATGGCTCTCAAAATGTATTTAAAATGTAAAATGCAAAATACCTTCGCAAAACCCATTTAAAATGCAAGATAGATAATGGTTTCCTATTTTCTATTTAAAATGAAAAATGCAAAATGTATATTTGAAATAGGTTAGTACAAAATGCAAAATGGATTTTTAATAATACAAAAAATTATATCAAGAATTTTTATTATTCTTAGCGGATGTGTTCATTTGCTTTAAGTAGCAATTGCTTCTCGAATATTGCGTCCCCCATGGATGTTCTTCTTGGGCGCAAAATCATGTCTGCATAAGTAAATAGTAAAATAAAATCAGTGTTTCGAAAAATGGCTGCCTGCGCGAGCAGCGCGTGTTGGCTTCCCGCCAGAGAAATTCTGCCATCGGCTGTAAACTCGCGCGCGATTCAATATCGAATTAAATTAATTCAATTTTAAATCGTGCGCCAAATTTTGACCAATGGCATCATTTCTTCGGTGGGAAGCCAACATGTGCTTTTACTTGTCCAGGGTAGAACCAAAAAAAAACTAGAAAATAGTATTTTAAGTTGAAAATAGCTTGAAAACCTATTTAAAATGGAAAATGCAAAATGGTTTTCTTCTTCCTATTTAAAATACAAAATGGGAAATGGCATTTTGCATTTCAAATAGGTATTTGAAATGGATTCATTTGAAATAATACCCAGCTCTACCTTAGTCGCAGTTTTCTTCAAATGAAAGCAGAAAATCAAAACTTGTCGCAATTGATGAGAATTTGGCTTGAAAACTGATATCTTTGATCGAGAATAAATTTATGATGCAAATACAAATTCACTAAAGTGGTGCTCTCGTTATGTTGACAGATCTCCGAGCATACTGTGTGACATTTTTCATCTGCCTATTTCGACCAGCACTTACCGCTGTGGCCATCTATCGAAAAACGGCGGAAGCAAAGATTAAAGAAGTACTAGATTAAATAGCATCATGAATAAGTGATACAATAAAAAATAATATAAATAAATAATTGTAGTTGTTACCATTATATTATTAATGATATTGAATAAAATAGCCTTTCTGGTATTTTTTTAAAATTTATTTTTAGAAATAATTTTTTCTTTAATTTTCAATAAGTCTACATTATGACTGAAGCTTCAGTCCTTATCAAGACTAAAAAATACAATGAAATGAATTATACAATGCGAATGAAACATTACAGTCCAAAAATGAAGAAGTAATATGTAACAGATTGTTACCTATTGAAAATCGTTGAATCGATAGATTGAAAGTGGAGACATCATGTTTAGTACATTTTTCGTAGGTAGTAATTAAGGAACCAATGAAGAGATCAAGGCAACATTACCACGTTCTTGATTATATTGACTCAACAGCAAGATCTAACAAGAAATAGGAAGATCGTTAAAATCGAGAGGCAAATCTAAATAGATATATTTGGCTGTGACATTAACGCCAAGTAATAAATTTAATTGGAACGTGACTCATCGGTAAAGGCAACTCATTCGACTTTAAACACCAAAATATGGAAAAGATCGTACACCTTGTTTTTACTTCCACAGTAGTTGACCTTTTCGTTAGAATCGAATAACAGATAAAATAGACTTGATATATTTGACTATGACATTAATGCCAGGTAATGAATTTCATTGGAGCACGAGTCATCAGAGAGGGCAACTCATCCGATCTTAATACCAAAGGTTGTACACCTTGTTTTGCTCCCACCATGGGCAACCTTGCAAAAGTTCTATAAAAAGCGAAAGTTCTAATAGAGATCAGTTCAGTCAACATCAGATTTCTACAATGTAACCAACGCGAGTTCAGTCAGTTCAGTCGACATCCAATTTCTGCAATGTAACCAACGTCAGTTCAGTCAGTTCAGTCAACATCAGATTTCTACAATGTAACCAACGCGAGTTCAGTCAGTTCAGTCAACATCAGATTTCTACAATGTAACCAACGCGAGTTCAGTCAGTTCAGTAACTTAGTCGACATCCAATTTCTGCAATGTAACCAACGTGAGTTCAGTCAGTTCAATCAACATCAGATTTTCACAATGTTAACCAACGCGAGTCTAGTCCAGTACCATGATCTCTACACGGCGAGTTCAGTTCAGTCTAGTCCAGTTTCATTATCTCTACGTTACGAGTTCAGTCCAGCCTCATTAGATTTTACCGCTACTCAGACGAATTCCTACTCGACGCTGAGTTCAACGACATTAGAAAATGAAGGGGAATCACCGTCCAAAATTCTTTCTAAACTTGGATCAAGAACCGACTAGACCAACCGTCTCAACAACGAATTTCCCATCAAACAAGTATTATATCAACGATCTCAACGAGGACTCAACTGACCACCTTCGCTCCACTGGACTCAATAATTCATCAGACAAATTTCACTCGGGGTAATTACAAAGGTACATCTAAATTTCAATTCGATTTCCAATTACATGATGGTTATTCGTTTCTCAATTTGATTGTCAATAAACATACTTTATATCAATAACCATTCTCAATCACTGACTTCTCCTCATCCCTTAGAGAGGATCCTTTTCGATCCTAACATAAAACGAGGAATCTTTTAAGAAGAGAAATGTTACGTTTCTGACGTAACAGTAGTATTTATTGAAGCAAAATTGTAAAAATTGTCCAAAAACCAAATTTGTTATAGAATCTTAAGATATTGTATAATAGTAAAAAAGTCACTCAGAGCCAAAAAAAGGGAACTCAATTTTTCCAATGATTCTTTATTAAAAATCAAGAGCGTCAAGCTTTCGACCTTCATATTAGTGAAGTCGCAATAGTCGATAAGCTATCCAAGCTGGATTTAGTCATAAAAATATTCATATGTGAAAAGACGAAGTCAGGAATTCATTGCTTGTGTCGATAGTGTAGTCAAAAGACAAATGGTAAGATGAAGAGTGGTTACAAGTAAAAAACAGCTGAGAAGGCAGAATGAGAAAAATCGAGTGGGGTAAATAGTTTATTAATAAATATGGGATGAAAACAAGAAATCGAAATTTAAATGTATTTTAAAATTTTATCATAGCTAGAATTTAAACGAATAGTATCATTTTATTTGTTAATGCAATTCTTATTAGACTTGATATGTAGCATTTCTGCTATGTTTCTTTTGAAATAATTCGATTCCTTGTTTAAGATCCTATATAATCCTTCCATCCAAAATCATGACCTGAATCAATTCTGTGGTCGGTTATGACAGAACTAGTGGCAGAGACCAATCGAATGTTATTTTCATGTTCTTTGATTCGTGTGTTAATTCGTCTCTTGGTCTCACCCACGTAAACTGCGTCACAATCGTTACAATTAAGTTGGTAAACAACGCCCTTAATGTTTTCTTTTGTGAGTATGTCTTGCCTCTTTTTATGATTCTTGAGTTTAATTTGTTATTTATCTTATAAACTGTTTGTATTCCTGCCTTATGTAATATTTTACCTAAATTCTGTGATAGTTTGTCAACAAAGGGGAGAGAAATGCGACGTTCGATTCCTGACTAATTGCCGTAAATTTGACATTTTTGTGTGTCTTCCCCAACATATTGTTTATAATTTCTTCCAGAACAATTTTAATAAATATATACGTCGTTTTGATTAATTGTTTTTTAAAAGTCGAAACAAGTTCTTTACACTTTTGTCCACTCAAAAAAGAAATGTTAGACATTCATTTAATGATTCATGTGGCAACAACTTGACTAATATTGTTATCCCTGATTTTGTAAAACGTACACTTTCGTATGGTGATAAATACAATGCACCTTATTCGAGTAACAACAAGATTCCAGTAACTGAATTTATTAAAGAATTTGAGTGCAATATTTTAAAAATTGATAGCAATATAAGAAATGATATTAGAACCGATTTTACTAATGAAATAATGAGATTTTACAAGCAAAAATCTCATTTACCTATTGAGGATAGATCGATTTTATATGACTTTCACAATACAAATAAGTTTTTAAAAGCTAATCCTGATCTTTTTGTCACTAAAGCGGATAAAGGTGTTTCGGTCGTCATTATGTTTAAGAGTCATTACAATGTCGGGATGAATGAAATTTTGAAGGATGACGAGACGTATAGAGAGATCAACGGAAACCCTCTTAGAAAAAAGCCGCAGATAAATGTAATGATTTCTTAAAAAGATGGAAAAAATCTGGTTATATTAATGCAACAACTTATTTCTCTCTTTTGAATACTGACGGAAATTTACCTCGAGCTTACGGATTGCTAAAGATACATAAAGCTAACTATCCCCTTAGGATTATTATTCCATCTATTGATAGTCCAACGTATTTTCTGGCTAAATTTATTTCCAATATCCTTTCGAAATCTCTCACTAAACCGTTCAGTTATGTAAAAGATAATATTGATCTAAACAACAGATTGTCAAAGATTTTCATCCCTATTAATTACGTTTTGATTTCTCTTGATCTTTCCTCGCTCTTCACAAATGTTCCGCATGAACTCGTCATAGAAGGTTTAAAAAAACGGTTTCATCAAGTTGTTGTAAACACAAATATTCCAGAAATTGAATTCATTGCTTGTGTTAAATTTCTTTTAAATTCTACGTATTTTACTTTTAATAACAAACTATATGAGCAAGTTTATGGCACCCCAATGGATTCCCCTATCTTTCCCATTTTAGCTGACATTGTTATGCAGGATTTAGAAACTTATTGCTTAAAAAATATTAAATTTGATATTCCTGTGTTTTTTAGCTATGCTGATGACATTCTTACTTTGGTCCCCATAGACAAGATTGACTACATTATTGGTGTTTTTAATTCCTTCCATTCGAGATTAAAGTTTACTCATGAAATGGAGAACAATAATCGCATCAATTTTTTGGAAACAACAATATTTAGATCCAACACTTCCTTTAAATTTGATTGGTTTATTAAACCAACCGCATCGGGGCGATTTATTGCTTTTGCTTCTCATCACCCTTTATCCCAAAAAATCGCTTCACTATAATTTATTTGATTGATAAAGCGTTTCACATTTCTGATAAGGAATTTTTAGATAAAAATATCAATAAAGTTCGCAATCTCTTCTTGGAAAACAATTATCCTTGGAAATTTATTAACAAACATATCCACAAACGGTTAATTTACTTGAATAATAAACCCAGAAACAATTGTAACGAAAATAAAGTCGAACACCGTATTTCTCTCCCTTTTGTTGACAAGCTATCACAGAATTTAGGTAAAATATTACATAAGGCAGGAATACAAACAGTTTATAAGATAAATAACAAATTAAACTCAAGAATCATAAAAAGAGGCAAGACATACTCCCAAAAGAACACATTAAGGGCGTTGTTTACCAACTTAATTGTAACGATTGTGACGCAGTTTACGTGGGTGAGACCAAGAGACGAATTAACACACGAATCAAAGAACATGAAAATAACATTCGATTGGTCTCTGCCACTAATTCTGTCATAACCGACCACAGAATTGATTCAGGTCATGATTTTGGGTGGAAGGATTATAGGATCTTAAACAAGGAATCGAATTATTTCAAAAGAAATATAGCGGAACGGCTACATATCAAGTCTAATAAGAATTGCATTAACAAACAAAATGATACTATTCGTTTAAATTCTATCTATGATAAAATTTTAAAATACATTTAAATTTCGATTTCTTGTTTTCATTCCATATTTATTAATATACTAAAGGGTTTTTCAATAGGGACATAAAAATTTCGTATCTTTATATGAACGCACCCTTAAACTTTTTCAATGAACTGTCAATGTCAAAACGTTAGGTAAAGTCAACATTTTCATCATGGTAAAGTTCACGAACCAGCAACGTTTGGAAATTATTAAAAATTACTACCGAAATTCTGAGTCGGTGGTCGCAACTTTAAGAGCGCTTACTCCAATTTTCGGCCGTAATAATCGTCCCACCCGACAGGCTGTGCGTGCAATAGTGGATAAATTCGAGAACGAATTTACACTATTGGACGTTCCGGTGCCAAAAAGATGTCGTATTGCTCAAAGCGAAGAAATAATCGCGGCCGTAAGTGCATCGATTCAAAATGAGCCAAATCAGTCGATTCTACGTCGTTCTCAAGAATTGGGCATCACTCAAACGACACTGTGGCGTATTATGCGACAAGATCTTGGCCTACATGCTTTCAGGATTAAATTGACTCAAGAACTAAAGCCACTTGATCATTTGAAACGCCGAAACTTCTCCAATTGGGCTCTGGCAAAGGTTGAAGAAAATGAAGAATTTCATCGAAAAATCATCCTCAGCGACGATGCTCATTTCTGGATCAATCGCTTTGTTAATAAGCAAAATATGCGTTATTGTTCAGCAACAAACCTAAATGTGCTTCTTGAGACACCATGCATCCGTAAAAAGTGACTGTTTGGTGCGGTTTTCATGCCGGAGGTGTGATTGGGCCGTATTTTTTCGTGGATGAAAACGACCGTCATGTTACCGTCAATGGAGAGCGCTATCGTGCTATGTTAGGAGATTAGTTGTGGCCAGAATTGGATGAACTTGTCATCAACGATATGTGGTTTCAACGAGACGGTGCCACTAGCCACACAGCACGCGTCACAATCGATTTATTGAAAGGCAAATTCGGTGAACGTGTTATCTCGAGAAATGGTCTGGTCGAATGGCCGCCTCGTTCATGCGATCTAACGCCATTGAATTTCCTTTTATGGGGCCATATCAAGTCACTGATCTATGCCAACAAGCCAGCAACTTTAGACGACCTCAAAGACAACATCCAACGCGAAATTGCCAACGTTCCGGTTGAAATGTGTGCCAGAGTGGTGGAAAATTGGGTCCAAAGAATCGACCGCTGTAAACGGGCTCGTGGTGGTCATATGACCGATATCGAATTTCATTCATAAAATGTAATGCTTGCACTACACTTACAATAAATTTAAACTCAATATCTCAAATATTTCTGTATTTTATTCATAGATAAAATTGTTATGTCCCTATTGGAAAACCCTTTATTTACCCCACTCGATTTCTCTCATTCTGCCTTCTCAGCTGTTTCTTACTTATAACTACTCTTCATCTTACCATTTGTCTTTTGACTACACTATCGACACAAGCAATGAATTCCTGACTTCGTCTTTTTACACATGAATATTTTTATGACTAAATCCAGCTTGGATAGCTTATCGACTATTGCGACTTCACTAATGTGAAGGTCGAAAGCTTGGCGCTCTTGATTTTTAATAAAGGATCATTGGAAAAATTGAGTTCCCTTTTTTTGGCTCTGAGTGACTTTTTTACTATTATACAATATCTTAAGATTCTATAACAAATTTGGTTTTTGGACAATTTTTACAATTTTGCTTCAATAAATACTACTGTTACGTCAGAAACGTAACATTTCTCTTCTTAAAAGATTCCTCGTTTTATGTTAGGATCGAAAAGGATCCTCTCTAAGGGATGAGGAGAAGTCAGTGATTGAGAATGGTTATTGATATAAAGTATGTTTATTGACAATCAAATTGAGAAACGAATAACCATCATGTAATTGGAAATCGAATTGAAATTTAGATGTACCTTTGTAATTACCCCGAGTGAAATTTGTCTCATGAATTATTGAGTCCAGTGGAGCGAAGGTGGTCAGTTGAGTCCTCGTTGAGATCGTTGATATAATACTTGTTTGATGGGAAATTCGTTGTTGAGACGGTTGGTCTAGTCGGTTCTTGATCCAAGTTTAGAAAGAATTTTGGACGGTGATTCCCCTTCACTTTCTAATGTCGTTGAACTCAGCGTCGAGTAGGAATTCGTCTGAGTAGCGGTAAAATCTAATGAGGCTGGACTGAACTCGTAACGTAGAGATAATGAAACTGGACTAGACTGAACTGAACTCGCCGTGTAGAGATCATGGTACTGGACTAGACTCGCGTTGGTTAACATTGTGAAAATCTGATGTTGATTGAACTGACTGAACTCACGTTGGTTACATTGCAGAAATTGGATGTCGACTAAGTTACTGAACTGACTGAACTCGCGTTGGTTACATTGTAGAAATCTGATGTTGACTGAACTGACTGAACTCGCGTTGGTTACATTGTAGAAATCTGATGTTGACTGAACTGACTGAACTGACGTTGGTTACATTGCAGAAATTGGATGTCGACTGAACTGACTGAACTCGCGTTGGTTACATTGTAGAAATCTGATGTTGACTGAACTGATCTCTATTAGAACTTTCGCTTTTTATAGAACTTTTGCAAGGTTGCCCATGGTGGGAGCAAAACAAGGTGTACAACCTTTGGTATTAAGATCGGATGAGTTGCCCTCTCTGATGACTCGTGCTCCAATGAAATTCATTACCTGGCATTAATGTCATAGTCAAATATATCAAGTCTATTTTATCTGTTATTCGATTCTAACGAAAAGGTCAACTACTGTGGAAGTAAAAACAAGGTGTACGATCTTTTCCATATTTTGGTGTTTAAAGTCGAATGAGTTGCCTTTACCGATGAGTCACGTTCCAATTAAATTTATTACTTGGCGTTAATGTCACAGCCAAATATATCTATTTAGATTTGCCTCTCGATTTTAACGATCTTCCTATTTCTTGTTAGATCTTGCTGTTGAGTCAATATAATCAAGAACGTGGTAATGTTGCCTTGATCTCTTCATTGGTTCCTTAATTACTACCTACGAAAAATGTACTAAACATGATGTCTCCACTTTCAATCTATCGATTCAACGATTTTCAATAGGTAACAATCTGTTACATATTACTTCTTCATTTTTGGACTGTAATGTTTCATTCGCATTGTATAATTCATTTCATTGTATTTTTTAGTCTTGATAAGGACTGAAGCTTCAGTCATAATGTAGACTTATTGAAAATTAAAGAAAAAATTATTTCTAAAAATAAATTTTAAAAAAATACCAGAAAGGCTATTTTATTCAATATCATTAATAATATAATGGTAACAACTACAATTATTTATTTATATTATTTTTTATTGTATCACTTATTCATGATGCTATTTAATCTAGTACTTCTTTAATCTTTGCTTCCGCCGTTTTTCGATAGATGGCCACAGCGGTAAGTGCTGGTCGAAATAGGCAGATGAAAAATGTCACACAGTATGCTCGGAGATCTGTCAACATAACGAGAGCACCACTATTTACCCCACTCGATTTTTCTCATTCTGCCTTCTCAGCTGTTTTTTACTTGTAACCACTCTTCATCTTACCATTTGTCTTTTGACTACACTATCAACACAAGCCATGAATTCCTGACTTCGTCTTTTCACACATGAATATTTTTCTGACTAAATTCAGCTTGAATAGCTTATCGACTATTGCGACTTATCTATTGTAAGTTTTATTTACTTATTTTCTTATATTAAATATTAATTTTTCTTTTAATTTTTACGTAAATTATAAAATTCATTTGTTCATATTGTATTGGCATTTATTGTGCCCTGAAGAGGACCTAATGTGAAGGTCGAAAGCTTGGCGCTCTTGATTTTTAATAAAGGATCATTGGAAAAATTGAGTTCCTTTTTTTGGCTCTGAGTGACTGTTTTACTATTATGCACTTGTAACGCAGAACATGTCCTTCTAATCTTAAATTATTATTTCATTAAGCGTTTATCTTGATCTATATATCTTGTAAATATGTTATGGTAGTGGTTAGGTATGATGTAAATAGTGTTGTATTATGATAAGAAACAATATTATCCAGCAAAAAATGATTATAGTTTGTATACTTGATTTATATATGTACTAATTAAATAAAATAGTATTCGTAAAGTTTTTGTGAACTCGCCAGTTTCATTTTGGAAAAGGATAAATAAAAATGTTGAAAAATGACGTTAAAGAATACACATGATGACTAATCAGATTTACAAGAGAGATGTTAGGTTAAGATCGATTATAAAAATGTAGGATGGGAAAAATTTTGAAATTCAAGATACATTTTTTACAACTTATTTGGGTAATTAAATAATATTAAAATATATGTCACTTACATTTTCAATATCCGTTCTAAAATTGATAGAATTGTTATTTTTTTGTATATGAATCATTTCAAGGCAGTATTTTTGAAAATTTTGTTCCTGTTCTAAAATTTGTACTTCTTTAAAATAAAAATTATGTTTAAAGTTGTGTTCATGTTGGGCTAAAGCTGTGAGCCAAAATTTCTGAACTCAGACCCCTTAAACCCAAAGTTCGTGGATTTTTACTGTTATACACTTTTTGGTCAGCTATCGCGAATCTATAAGTTGTACTTAAATTCCACAGAGATAAAAATAAATTTTTTATCTAAAAACCCATTGTTTATGAACAATTTGAATTTTTTCAACTTCTGCGCCTCGGAGACAAGTTTTTCAAATAGAGACACAATCCTTAATTTCAGCCGATTCCTGTGATTCAAAAAAATGTTGGTGTTTCTTTTTTCTTTTTAAATTATTCAAGTTTTAAGCGCACGGCGTACGCACTGGGTCTTGTTTACATTACATTTAATTTCATAGACAATATCATGTCAGGATATGCATTTTTAATTAAAGTTTATTTTACTATCAGGTCTAAAAATAAGTTTCCGACGTTTTTTCATCAAAAATTGGGCATTTATTGTGAAAGAACGGAACCTTATCTTTGATTCGAAGTATTGTCCATCGCTTGCCACCCGTGTAGAAATTTCTCTATCTTTCCTTATTTCAAGTCGGGTTCGGGTGGGGCCCGGACTAGAATTTCCTAATATAGCAAAAACTGGTAGGGGCGCTGTTAGCACCCGATTAGTATTTCTAGGCCAGAAAAAACTGATAGGGGCCCTGTAACTAAACATGCATTTCAATTAACATGGAGTAAATAGTAAAATCAATGGAAGCTTTCATAGTAAACATAAGCAGTAGAAGTTACTACATAAGAGTAGTTAGAAAGACAAACTAATAATAAGTAAAAATGTTTACTATTTTTTTTAATAGTACTTCATTAGTTAGAAATACTTATTGCGAACTTGAGTGCATAATTTCGTTATGAGATAATTTTCTTGATTCAAAAGTTTGAACATATTTTTGAAATTGAAAAAACTCAAATTGTTTCGATTCTGAACATACGTTGATTTTACTCTTGAAAACAAAAATTAAAGGAATAATAACTACCATCATAACCTACGGAAAGTAAGTTAAAAAGTAGTAAAATCTGCTGAGTTTTTGTTCGGTGTACGTGTAACGAAAAAGTACTGTCAATTTACTCAGAAAAAATTCCCTAGCTTGAAAACAGATTTTTTACTGTGAAAACAGTAAACTTAAGCTTCCAAGCGAATATCCCTCCGTTGCCGTTAAAACCGGTAAATATTAGAGTCTTAACTCGAATTTTCCCTGTTTTCTCTCAGTGTGGAAAATCCTTTTTATTTATTATTTTTTCAGTAAGATGCCTGGAAAAAGTTGGTTACGTGACTCTGCTGATATATGCCCCTAGATAAAATGCGGAAAATACTAGAAAGTCTAGTAGAGCCCACCTTGACAAAAGCGTTACGTTACTGACGAGGACCCGACTAGTTTTCCACGCTAGATCCCGACTAGAAATAGGGCAAACTCGTCAGGGCCCCACAATACCCCTATTGAAATTTCTACACGGGCACTACTTTTTTCCATCTTTCTGTCAACATACGGATACCACGTGGGAAGAATGCTTCATCTTTTGAGGCTATCCACGAATTGACCCAATTTTTGGTATTTTCATATGATGTGAAGTGCTGTTCAGTCAGGCCATGCATCATCGATCAAAATAAGTGGAAATCAGAAGGAGCACTGTCTTGTGAATATGGCAGGTCGAGTAAAACTTCCTACTTGAGTGTTTCCAAATAGGTTTTGACCGGTGCTGCAACATGTGGACGAGCATTATCATGCAGAAGAATAACTTTGTCGTGCTTGAAGTAATACTGTGAGCGCTTTTCCATGAGTGCTCGACTCAATCTCATCAATTGTGTTCGGTAGACAGCCCCAGTAATTGTTTCGTTCGGTTTAAGCAACTCATAATACACGAAACCAAGCTGATCTCACCAAATACACAACAAGAGTTTTTTTCCATGAATATTTAACATAGCTGTAGGTGTTGAAGCATGGCCAGGTGGTCCCCATAATTTCTTCCTTTTTGGGTTATCATAGTGAATCCATTTTTCATCACCAGTTACTATATGGTGCAGAAAACCCTTTCGTCTATGCCTGGGAAGCAGCATTTCACATGTAGAAAATCGGCGTTCAACGTTTCTCGGCGTCAGTTCATACGCAACCCAATTTCCATGTTTTTGAATCATTCCCAATGATTTTAAACGATGTGAAAATGCTTCTTGAGTCACTCCTAATGTAGTTGAGTTCTTCTTGCGTTTGGTACAAATCATGATGGCAAATTCACCGTTCTTAAACTTTTGGAACCACTGACGACAACTTCTCTCACTTAAAGCAGCCTCACCATATAGCTTCTTCCATAACAATATTAGCTAGAGTAGCAGATAGTGGTGATCCTATAGCTAAACCATTAATTTGTTTAAAAATATTGTTATACAATGTGCGTTCCAAAATAAACGAGACTGAGCTAAAATAGAAACGACAGGAGCTTTGTTCTGATAAATTCGAGTTTATTTATTCAAAATAGTCCTCTCCGGCCTTGATACACTGTTTTGCGCGATCCAAAAGCTTTTCGAAAGAGTGTTTCAAGTCATTGACCGGAATGTCCTTCAGGATGTCGGTACAAGCCTTTTGGATGGCCTCTACGGACGCAAAACGTTTTCCTTTTATGGCCAAATGCAATTTTCCGAATAGGTAGAAGTCACAGGGAGCCATATCAGGCGAATACGGTGAGTGGTTGACGAATAAAATGTGATTTTTGGTAAAAAAATCAGTGATAAGCGTTGAACGATGGGTCGGCGCATTATCGTGCAAAAGGAGCCAACTGCCATTTTCACGGTATTGCGGCCTCACACGGCGAATTTTTGGTCAAAATGCGATGAATTAAATCTTTTGACATGTTTAATTCCATTGCCATGTGTCGCAAAGAAGATTTTGGCTCATTTTTTATAAATTCACCCACAATTTCAATATTACTTGGTGTAATCACGAAACTTTCCTGACCGGGATGTTCGTCGTCCTCGATGTCTTCACGACCTTCTTTGAATCGTTTAAACCACTCATGGACTCTGGCACGGAATAAAAAATTGTCACCATACACTTGTTTCATTAATTCAAACCTTTCAGTAAAAGTTTTACCAAGTTTCAAACAAAACTTAATATTCGCTCTTTGTCTGAAGTTCATTTTTCGACCGATGCTATAAACACAATGTCCCTTATAAAGCAATAACTCGGCTTCTAATTGTCCTTTGGTCATGAAATTTTGACAGAACATCAGTGAAGGATGTACCTTTCCAACTCCTACTCCCATCAGAAGATAGCGCCACTATAAATAGCTATTTTGAAAAAGTCTCGTTTATTTTAGAACGCACCTTGTAAAAATCACAGAAAGCAGAATCTAAACATAATTGTAATGCTTTATTAAATACTCTGTAATTTATGAAAGTGTGTTATTTAATAACATTCCATCTATTTTTAATAGATTTTATAATTAAATCACAAGTAATATTAGTATACATTGAGACAATGTCTAAAGAAATGATAGTGAAATTCTCAGGGATAGTTATATTTTGTGATTTTGTATTTGAAACTCCAGCTATCTTTGATATAGAACTCGTTTTGCCCAACCGTTTTTTGCAATGATTTAGAAATGTTTTTTGATAAATTATAAGTTGGTGAACCAATAAATGAAGTGATGGGTTCATGTAATTTTGGTAGACCGTAAAATTTTGGTGCAGTACTAGTATGTGAATGTAAGTATTGAAAAAGATTATCATTAATAATTTCCTTATCTTTCCATGGCGACAACATTGTTTTTGGTTCTAAATTGATATCATTAAAAGGTGTTCCATTTTTGAATTTTAATCTATTCTGTTCATAATTACCGTTTTATTACTTTTGTCCGCATTGGCTAACAGATAAAAATTTCTTATAAATAAAAAAAAATTCAATAGAATCTCAAATTATAATACTGAAACTAAAGAATTTAAAAAAAATTATCGCTTTACAATATATAAACAATTTTCATGAACAATTTTATTGAATTTAAAAAAATTGTAATTTACAAATTGTTTTCACACTTGACAACACTATTCAGCAAAAAATTTTTAAGTCAGTTAAAACACCAACACCTGTAAATTGAAAACATGATATTGTCTATGAAATTAAATGTATACAATGTAATAAAATATATATATAGGACAAAGTAGTAGATTTTTACATACTAGAATCTTAGAACATGCAAGATCAACTAGAAATTATAAAACAAACACTACAGCTTTAGCCCAACATGCAAACAACTTTAAACATAATTTTGATTTTAAAGGAGTACAAATATTAGAATAGGAACAAAATTTTAAAAAAAGCTCGCCTTGAAATGACGTTTATACAAAAAAATAATAATTCTATTAATGTTAGAACAGAAATTGAAAATTTAAGTGACATATATTTTAATATTATTTAATTATACAAATAATTTAAAAAAAATTTATTTTGAATTTAAAAATTTTTCCCGTCCTACATTTTCATAATCGATCTTAACCTAACATCTCTCTTATAAATCTGACTAGTCATCATGTGTATTGAAGTGTAAATGAAACTGGTGAGTTCGCAATAACTTTTTGAATACAATTTTATTTAATTAATATATATATATATAGATTGAATATGTAAACTATAACTTTTTTTGCTGGAACCCTATCGGACTCGGTTGAGAGAACGGTCAGATGCTATAACAAATTTGGTTTTTTGGAAATTTTTACAAATGATCAGAAGAACATGTCAGTACATGTTAAATGTCGTTCCGCATAGTTTCTCTTTCATAAATTTTTGTGTCAGAACTCTAGTTTTTTTTATAATCGAAGAAAACCATATTTTTTGAAGGTACGAAATCAATCGATTTTCCACAATCAACTCTCTGTTTTTCGTACAAATTTGTCCGGAATGGTCTGAAAATTTATTAACACACTCAGAAAACTCTAGAGCTTCAGATGGTTATGTTCAACATAACAAAATTCTCAATTTGTTAATAATTTTTATGATAACAGTTTTAGCTGACAGAATTCTCATGTTTCAACTTCAAAGAAGAAAAGTATGCGAGGAAGTTTAGAGTTGAGAGAACTTTCAGCGAGAAAGTTGTGCAGCAGGCTTTCAGGCAGTTTTTAAATATATTTTGAGATTTTTCAATCCAAAACTGCGGTCAGGATAGGAATTTATTTAACTGTGCTCGAGCGCACCGATACCGTCGCGAAGTATATAATGGGAAGAAATGATATATACTACTGTGGGCAAAAAATAAGGTGAATTTTTAATTTAAACTTCGCGGGCTAATCGATTCGGGCAAACTCTTTAATTTTTATGTTGGTCTTGCTGTTACTGACATCTGTGCCAAATTCCATGTCAATGTCATCATTTGTTACATTGTTACGCTTGTGTTTTCTAAACGACTAAAAGTGATTTTTTCGATTTTTACAATGTCTGAATTTGTTGAGCAAAGAAGTGCCATTAAATTTTGTTTGCGGAATGGAATTTCAGTTGCGGAAACGTTCAGAATTTTGCAGAAGGCCTTCGGTGATTTGACCATGTCGCAGAAAAATGTTTATAAGTGGTACAAAGACTTCAAAGAAGGCAGAGAACGTGTTGATGACTTGGAACGCCCCGGACTCCGTGTGACTTCTGGCTATTCCCCAAACTCAAAAGACAACTCCGAGGACACCGTTTTGACACGATTGAAGAGATAGAAGCCGAATCCAAGAAGGCTTTGAAGGCAATTCCGGAAATCGAATTAAACAAGTGTTTCGACGATTGGAAAAAATGTTGGCATAATTTCATCCCCTTCAAAGTAATCCCCTCCCGATATAATTCACTTATGCCAACATTTGGATAAATAAATAAAGATTTTTCATTTTATAACAAAATTCACCTTAGTTTTTGTCCACAGTAGTATACACTTCTTATTGGCAATAATATAACAAAAATTTGATTATTTTGCGTTAAATATACGTCAAAATAATCGTTATTACAGGTTTAGTAGTTACATATCGAACATTAGCTAAAAAATTGTCCAATTCTTGAGTACTAATACATTTTGTAAGATAAATACCAGAAATGTTCGTGAAAATTGCAATAAATTACAGTTGTTCGCGATAAATTACATATTTTCTCTTCAAAGGTAAATCATGAATTGACTTAAAAAGAATAAAAACGCAGAAAAGCTTTAAAATATTTTTCCAGGAGTTATATTCCGAACCGACGTAATCAGAACTGTTCCTAGAACTCTAAAAATAGTGCGTTTTTAAAGTTCTCTAACGCATTTTGTTATATTATTGCCAATATAATGTGTATATATATCATTTCTTCCCTTTCGTCTAAAGTGTTTCTAAATACTTTTTACAGAATAGATATAAATAAAGAAAACGAATTGACAAAAATGATGTTGCAACTCTGTCGAATCGCTTGCTCTCGGCATGGGTGTATCTCTCTTTCTCCTGTGTTCGATCAATATATCATACCTCGCGACGGTATCGGTGCGCCCGAGCGCAGTTAGATAAATTCCTATCCTGACCGCAGTTTTGGATTTAAAAATCTCAAAATATATTTAAAAACTGCCTGGAAGCCTGCCGAACAACGTTCTCCCTGAAATTCCTCTCAACTCTAAAGTTCCTTGGATACATTTTTCTTTAAAGCTGAAACATGAGAATTCTTCCAGCCACAACTGTTATAATAAAAATTATTAATAAATTAAGAATTTCGTTATGTTGAACATAACCATCTAAAGCTCTAGAGTTTTTTGAGTCTGTTGATAAATTTTCAGACCATTCCGGACAAATTTGTACGCAAAAAAGAGAGTTGATTCTGGAAAATCGATTGATTTCGTACCTTCAAAAAATATGGTTTACTTTGATTATAAAAAAAACTAGAGTTCTGACACAAAAATTTATGCAAGAGAAAATATGCGGAACGACATTTAACATGTATTGACATGTTTTTTTGATCATTTGTAAACATTTTTTATTCAAATGAAAAAAAACGTTTGCGCATTGCGATATCCCCTCTTTTCCCTACTAGGCCACGCACTCCGTCGGTTATGGAATCCGGAGACCGGAGACTCAATTTTGCTTCAATAAATACTACCTACAAAAAATGTACTAAACATGATGTCTCCACCTTCAATCTATCGATTTAACAATTTTCAATAGGTAACAATATTTTACCTATTTCTTCTTCATTTTTGGACTGTATTGTTTCATTCGCATTGTATAATTCATTTCATTGTATTTTTCAGTTTTGATAAAGACTGAAGCTGTAGTCGAAACGTTGACTTATTGGAAATAAACAAACAAAATTTGTAATTAAAAAAAAATGTATTTTCAAAAACATCTTTTAAAAAATACCAGAAAGGCCATTTTATTCAATATCATTAATAACAAATAATGTAATACCTTTATCGTTCATGTGTCTCTTATCTTAAGTATTTAAAAGCTTATTAATAATTTATATGGAAAACGTGATTTTTCTGACAATAAGCTAGTATTTATGAAAATTTTTTTCCAGCCCACAAACTTAATAGTTTTGTAGATTTGTCCATATTTCGACTCGGGCTGTTAATTAGTAAGGAGGTTCATACTAAAAACGAGAGTAACGTAATAGTATATTATGTGCCTAGTCGCATAATGAGGGTTATTACACGACGAGCGGTAATGCTCGCAAGAGATCGAAGCCAAGGCGTAATCGAGACGTAGCTGAGGCAAAGCCGAGACGAAGCCGAGGCGCGATCAGTCCTGCGAGGACTTTAAGCGAGGCTCGTAATTACCCGAATTGTGTACCATTTTTGATTTTCTCGATTTTGTGTAGTAGTAGCGTATTGTAATAGACGCATGCGCAGTTCAAATGTACAAGGCTTTGTCAGTACGGTGCCAACGCTGTACGAAAAAGAACGAGAATAAGAAGGAGATTATGCACCGCTATATCGTAAAAGGCGCATGCGCAGTTCAATTTTCACATTATACTTCTCTGTATCGTAATAAACAACATTAAGCTACTTTCAACTGTAGCATAAAAACGCCTTAATGCGCCTGAGGCACATAATAGTATATATAATAGTATATTATGTGCCTAGGCGCATAATGAGGGTTCTTACGCGACGAGCGCCAATGCTCGCAGGAGATCGAAGCCAAGGCGTAGTCGAGGCATAGCCGATTTGCAGTCGAGGCGTAGCTGAGGCAAAGCCGAGACGAACCCGAGGCGCCATCTGTCCTGCGAGCAATTTAAGCGAGTCCCCTAATTACCCAAATTGTATGCATTAGCACATATTCTATTTTATGTGACCTCGGCGGATTTACGAGTTACATATTTTCTCTTCAAAGGTAAATCATGAATTGACTTAAAAAGAATAAAAACGCAGAAAAGGTTCAAAATATTTTTCCAGAAATTATATTTCGAACCGACGTAATCGTAACTGTTCCGAGAACTCTAAACATAGTGCGTTTTTAAAGTTCTCAAAGGCATTTTGTTATATTATTGCCAATATAATGTGTACATATATCATTTCTTCCCATTCGTCTAAAGTGTTTCTAAGTACTTTCTCCAGAATAGATATAAATAAAGAAAACGAATTGACAAAAATGATGTTGCAACTCTGTCGAATCGCTTGCTCTCGGCATGGGTGTATCTCTCTTTCTCCTGTGTTCGATCAATATACCTCGCGACGATATCGGTGTATTTACCCGAATTGTGTGCATTGGCATATATTCTCTTTTATGTGATACCGGCACATTTACGAGTTTTTGTGCGTACACTCGAATCCAATCTGAAAAGGTCGAAATTGCCGTGTTTATCGCCCATCTCACTTGGCATTTCGCGTATACTTTCGGCCATTTTGATTTTCTCGATCTTGTGTAGTAGTAGCGTATTGTAATAGGCGCATACGCAGTTCAAATGTGCAAGGCTTTGTCAGTACGGTGCCAACGCTGAACGAAGAAGAATAAGAAGAAGATTGCGCTCCGCTGTATGGTTATAGGCACATGCGCAGTTAAATTTTTCCATTACATTCCTTTGTATCGTAATACACAACATTACGATACTCTTAAGTGTAGCGTAAAACGAGTTTACGCGACGGAGGCACATAAAATCATGTATTAGGCAAAAACAGAACTGTTTAAAATTATTAGTTTTCATGGAAATTTGAAATAAGCAATCTAAGTTTTGTTTCGCTTTAATATTTCAATTCTACTATAATTTTTAGAAAAATAAGGATGGTAGGCCTTATCAAGATCTTCTTATCAGTTAGCTAATATCATGAATGTTACGGTCGTTATTATATTTTGTATACGCATACAGTTTTGTTTTAAAATTATGATTCCTCTGATAAGAAAATGTGCACTATGATTCATATTGGCCATCAATCTCTTGTATATTACTTAAATTTTAAATTCAGATAATTCAATCTCGTGTGCGAGATTATTATTAATTATTATTATTATTTATTATTTACAAAAAGTTTGAAAAATATAAACGTTACGCTCGAAATTCCAAAAGTCGATGGACATACTTATGAGGCCTATAACTTTGTTCGTACTGAAAAAAGTGCAGATTTTTATGAATTAATAAGATTCTACTTTAATCACCTAAAAATAAAAATTTTGATTCATAACCTTATATAAAGCGTATATAAATCTTATACATGTGGTTAGAAAATTACAAAATTTTCCTGAAATTTGTACATAGAAAACATCTAAAATATATTCTTTATAAATCATGAAGGAATTTTGAAGTATGATGTAAAACCCTTATCTAATTACAACCCAGTAATGAATACCTGCATATATATATATATATATATGACATATCATGTCGAAAATTTGTCACAAGAAGTTTTCCGAAGCCTGTAAACATGAAGATTATCAGCTTTGCTCTACTTCACGCATTAGTGGATGTGGCATTTTCAACAGGTGATTACTTATTTGTATTAAGTATTAAGTCTACAACCTTTAATTTTGCTCCGATTTCCGATTTATTTTTTTTTTAAATTTAAGTGCATTAAATTTCAAAGAGCAACTTAGTCATAGAGTAAGTTGCTTGAGACCGCTCAGCTCTACGTACCTTTGTACCTATGGTACTATATGTCTGTTACTATCCACAAGATTCTATTGCATAGTCCGGATGTAATGAGACATTTTCTTTTACCAATTGGACAGTATTCCCAAGAAGCAGCTGAAGCTCAAAATAATGATTTACGAAATATTAGACAGTTTAAAATCCGCAAGATCTTTCGTGTTGCTACGAACTCGGATTTATCACACAGTATATTGGTAAATTCTGATCCATTTATTGGTTGCCTAAGGCTCAAAGATACACAAAACCTACAATTGATAACTATCATTTGATACAATTGATTTAATTGAATTAAATAATAACAATAAATAATAACAATTGCTTATTGTTAATTTTTAATAGAAATAATGACTGCCAATCTCTCTCACAAAAATGTAAAGAAGTTTTTAGTGCAAAAAAATTATTTTCCAGGCGAAAATGCCGAAATTATAAATTTATTTATTTCATTTATTCAAAAAATCAACAATTGTTATATTGTTACAAATACAATTGAACACATATTATTTCTAAGAATATCTGCATAAATTCAGATGATAAAAAGAAAACCGCAATTGAAAAAACCACAAATTTCACATTTTTGCATAAAATTGTTTATAATAATCCTAATTCTTAATAATTTATATATATTCTGACTAACAAGCAGTCTCACAATAACTTAAAGCATTTTTAGCTATGAATAAATTTTTTTCAACCAAAATTACGATATTTGGCTCTTTGTTAATTTAATTTGCTTATAATAATTAAAACATAAAATAACCAAATTATTTGTATTCTGGGATTACTCTTGCATTAATTCAAGATGTTTTTCATTACCAGGGGTGTTAGTTGAAGTTTGCCGGTTTTTTCAATAAAGAAAACACTTAATTCTCAAAGGAATCTCAAAAAAATTTTATTCAAAGTATTGACCATTGGATTCTACACATTTTGCCCATCTTTCAGGCAAATCATGGATACCATTCCAAAAAAACTTTTTCTCTTTCAAGGCAAACCATTCGACGAGCCATTTTTCGACTTCTTCAAAATTAACGAAGCGCTGCTCTGCGAGTAAGTGTCCCATCGGTGCGAAAAGGTGATAGTCGGACGGGGCGAGGTCTGGAGAGTACGGTGGGTGCGATAATATTTATTTCCCAATTCAATGCTTTTAATGTGTTCTTCACCACTTTAGCGGTATGAGACGGTGTGTTGTTATGTTGTAGGATAACTTTGCCATGTCTTCGGGCCCATTCTGGCCGTTTTTCGATCAACGCATGATTCAAATTGATAATTTGTTGTCGGTAGCGATCCGTATTCATCGTCTCACCAGGTTTTGATAACTCGAAGTACACCACACCGCACTGGTCCCACCAAACACAGAGCATTGTCTTACGGCCAAAGCGATTTGGCCTTGGAGTCGATGGGCCGATCTCACCAGGTGAAAGCCATGATTTTTTCCGCTTCGGGTTCTCGAAATAAATCCATTTTTCGTCCGCCGTGACAATTCGATGCAGAAAAGATTTCCTTTCGAATCGTTGAAGCAGCATTTCACAAATGGTTTTTTGATTTTCCATTTGTCTATCGTTCAGTTGGTGTGCTACCCATTTTCCATACTTTTGGATTTTTCCCATGGCTTTTAAACGTTGGAAAATTGCTCCTCGGGTCACATTTAGTGTTTATGCCAATTGTTGTTACGATTGGGTTGAGTCTTCATCCAAAAACGCCTGCAATTCCTCGTCTTCGAACTTTTTCGCTGCACCAGGATGTTCATTGTCTGTTAAATCGAAATCTCCACTTTTAAATTGACGAAACCATGTCTCACATGTTCTAATCACTGGAGAATGTTCACCATAAGTTTCTACCAGCAATCGACGAGCTTCAACTGCTTTTATCTTTTGATGAAATAAGAAAAGCAACGAATGCCGCAAATGCGATTTACTTGGAACGAAACTCGATATATTCACTGAGGTAAACAACTATGATGCTATTATCTTGGCAGAATGTAATTGTGTATTTTTGAAGGTTATTGTCCATAGAAAAATATGACATAGATGCCAAATCATAGAAATGTATACATATCTCTAGCGACATCCATGAGTAAAACCGGCAAATTTCAACTAACACCCCTGGTATATGCAAACTGTTGTTGAAGAGTAAATAATAATGAAAATTCAAAAATCTATGACCAAGGTGCTCTTTGAAATTTAGTGGACTTTAATTTTAAAGAAATAAATCGCAAATTGCGGAAAATTTGAAGGCTATAGACTTTTTTGAAAAAATATGCGTTTTTTCCCACTGCGTGAAGGTTCGAAAGAGTGGCAATGTAATCAACTTGTCGTTGAGTTCCGTAAGAAGAGAAAGTTCAGTGTCACTTCGTCGTGTTGGCTTTAACTTTTTCCCTTGACTAAAATAGTTCTTACGGTCCTGTTTGTTTTAATTTGAGAATTACCTGAGTTTACGGACGCAAAACCCGTAATTGCCCCTAATAGCCGCCTTGTGTATAATATTTTCCTTGATAAATTAAAAACCGTGTTTTCTGAGCTCTATGGGGAAAAAATCAGCGAGGAAATTTCTATTTAAAAAATCTTAAGAATGAGAAAACGAGGTGCTATGTGTTAAGCTCACGCAGACTTGAGATGGAAAAATGCATCATCATTCATATTTCTTAGAAATATTGAGTTTTTAGTTCCTCGAAACGTCAGTTTTTTCTACTATCATAAAAAACAAAAAGTAATAGATTCGTGATTGAAATAATCCGTAAAATCAATTGATTATTTCACGTTTTGCATGGCAATTTTCAAATTTTGGATTTTATCCTGATTATGTTTGACCGTAAAAATAACTGTCAATTTAGAGAGCTTAAAAGTTAGTCGTTAACATAATTAGAATTAGTATCGATAGATAGGGTTCGAATTCAGACAACGTTTAAAAATTTTCAAGTGCGTTTAAGAGTGCGAATATATGTAAGTGATTGGTTTTGTGATTGCTGTTCTGAATAAACATCAATCAAATCTGTAATAAAATTATATAAAATGTTTTTATTTTTACTGCCAACGAAATTTGATTTAAAATCGTTTAGAATTGAATCCTTATTCGATAACAGTACTGCGCTAGTTTCGACAAACAGTATTCGACAGAGTTGAGGCCATGGGCCAAGCAGGTCACGTGACAGAAATTATGTGTTAATCCACCATGTAAGATAACTTTTTTTGTTTATACAATATCTTGATCAAAATTTGGTAAATATATCAGAGGATAATAAGGGACATCTGCTAACTTCGTTTTAGTAAATATTCTGGAATTATTTTTATTTTACAACATAAAACTGAAGTGTTATCGGCAATTACACTTCTGTAACTACATTTCAACGGAAAATGAAATATCGCCTTGAAATTTGGGGAATTGAATAAAAAATTACTGAAACAGGTCTGTTATGTCTTGAATATTCATAATGATATAAAAAAATCTCGATAAAAATAAGTAAATTTGGAAAATTTGTAGAGTATATTGCAGACAGTGTTAGACCAGTTCAGCAGAACACAAGATACTTAGTTGGTATCATTGATAAAATTTCGAAAAATTTTCATTTAAATACACCATGCCTTCCCATATTCCTTCCATATGCTATTATTGATTGTTTCCTAAATTTTGACCGATTTATTTTGATTGTAAATTTTATATATGGAGGAAAAAATCGACACTCAGAGACTGAATTAGACATGTGACTTGCATGGCACATGGCCTTGAGTTCATGTTCTGGCCCGGCACTGGCAGTCAATATTGACAAACTTACAGTCAGTCGGGTAGCAGTACAGCACCGGTCGTCAGTTTCTACCTGCGGGACCAGCACAGTGATCCCAGAACGTGGGAGCTGGTGGCCCCCACCATAGATGCCTCGAGCTCAGTGTATCTTCCTCATTCAACCAACCTACGGCAGTCGAGCGAGGAAGAAGCCATGAGCTGGTGGGCTCTATGGCGGGGGCCGCCAGCTCCCACGTTCTGGGATCACTGGACCAGCATTTTGCCGATATGTCTCATCCAGACTATCGGGCCGGCAACATATTGGGTTGGCAACAAAGTCATTTCGTTTTTTTTTTCATGATTTCTAAAGCAAATTTATTAATACAAATAACAAATATTAATCAATTATGTATTGACCATTTTGTTCGATGACCTTTTGCCATCTTTCAGTCAGCTTCATAATTTTGCTTTCGCAGAAAGTTTGGTTCTTAGAGGCAAAAAACTGAATCAACTCATTTTTGACAGCCTCATTTGAATCAAATGTTTTTCCATTTAAATCGTTTTGAAGTGAACGGAATAAATGATAATCGGGTGGTGCAAGGTCAAGACTATCCGGTGGATGAGGCATCACTTCCCAGCCTAACTCCAATAATTTTTTGCGAGTGACCAACTCGTTTGTTATCTTGATGGAAGATGACGCCTTTACGAGTTGCCAGTTCTGACTGCTTTTCCTTGATTTCTTTGTTCAATTTCATTAGCTGGCGACAGTAGACATTCGAATTGATAGTTTAGTTCCTTGGGAGCAGCTCAAAATAAACAATACCTTTAAAATCCCACTTAACACTCAGCATAACCTCTCTGCAATCTCTCATGTTGTACTACGCCGGATATTTTCTGTGATTGCTTTCATTTTGTCGTCGCGAATCTTAGTTGGGCGTCCAGAGCGTGGTGCATCTTTGAGGTTAAAATCTCCGGTACGAAAACAAGCAAACCAATTCTGGCACTGGCGTTCTGTTAATGATTTTTAACCATAAACATCATACAACTTTTTCTGAGGTTGCACCGCGTTTTTACCTTCTCCATTTCCAATCAATGTAAAACAATAAATAAAGAACAAATCTTGAAAATTTTTTTTACTGAATAATCTATGAAACTTCAGCTGTCAAATACCATATACGATCTGAAGTTTACAATGGAGAAGAATGACTTAGAACGACTAAAGTCATCTAGCGGATAAAAGGAAAATGACTTTGTTGCCAACCCAATAGATAGCCATAGCGCACATTCAGCTACTTAGGTGCTGACACGACGCACAGTGATCGATTTCCCCGGAAAACTGGCCAAAAAACGAAAAAAGTTTTTCGAAATTTTGAAGCAGTACCTCTTTATATTTTTAGAAAGGCACTACTGCCTATCGTCACAAAAAGTGAACAGCTCCCATGCAGATATCTAAAGAGCACGCGCTGGTCAAAATTACGCTTCTGGAAGGCTCGCTTGCCACGTTTCTACTTGTAAAGTCAGAAATGTGCTGTAATAAGATTGCCAAATCGGTTTTCCAGAGTGTTTTTTTTTTTGTAATCCTGTTCAATAGAAATTTGTATCGAAGATACAAGGGTTGTTCAAGAAGTCCGTGACTTCTCGAAAGATGGAGCTGTTATCGTAAATATGATATTACTCTAAGAGAATACCATCTAATATCAGTGCGTATACAATGTTTCAAGTCATGACGTTGATTAGAAAATTTTTTACAGACAGTTGAATTTAGTTTTTTCTTTGTTAAAACAAAACCATGGAAAAAAGCGAGTTTCACGTGCTTATTAAACATTATTCTTTGTTTGGGCATGTTTCAACACAATTCAAAGGAATTTTTGCGACGTGGATTCATTATTTTGCGCCAGAAAGAAAAATTCAGTCGCAAATGTGGACTGGGCCTGGCGAAACTCTCTTTTTTCCATGGTTTTGTTTTAATAACGAAAAACTAAATTCAACTGGCTGTAAAAAATTTTCTAATCAACGTACTGACTCGATACTTTTTATACGCATTGATATTAGATGGTATTCCCTTAGAGTAGTAACATATTTACGATAACAGAATTATCTTTCGAGAAGTCACGGACTTATTGAACAGCCCTCGTATGTATATCATACTCTTTGACTTCTTTGTCACAACTAAATAATTCGTTATGAAAAACTGACGTCAAACATCAACATGTACAACAGGCTTTCTCATCTTTATATATCGAGTGATTGAGATGAGTGGTCTAGTAATTTTTTTTATGTAGGCGAGAGTGTAATTTATTCATTTTCGTGAGAATCTTCTGCCACGAGGCATTCCTGCGTTTTTGATGTCTGTTTTTATTTTGCAGTTTCCAAGCGGCAGAGCTTTGCGCACTGAACATTCGGTGTTCATTTCGAACAAAACTTTTTTTTATTGCATGGCCATACTTGGTAGAAAGTTTTGAATATAATAACTAAATATATCAATACACGGAAAACGAACTCGGCAGTTTGCTCGCTCGCGACAGTGGCGTCACGCGCCCAGAGTGTGCGTGCATCTAGCTGCCACACTTTGGCGGGAAGGCGGCGCCACTTTGGCGATCACGCGCCAATAGCTAGTGGCAGGAAATCAAAACAAAAATGTAGGGAAAATTCTAAAACATTTCATCCGTAGATAAATCATAATAAAAACTATATGAATATATATTTTAAGGTGATTCTATAGAAAATTTATGGTTATATGTTTTATATATCTTATAAAAATGTTTTTCTCAGTAAAAGCAATATTAGGATTTATCCAGCATTTTTATTTGAACTTTAACCTCGTGCACTATCTAAGAAAAAGATTAAAAATCAATTCTAATAATTTGATTCAATTTTGTAGAAATTCATATTTAAAATGAGTCCGAGAACATTAAAAAATGTTGATTATTTCGAAAGTTATTTAAAATTTAAAAAAACATTAAAATTTTAACTTTTTTTGCAATAACTTCTTCAAAATATAACAAAACGACTTCATTCTGGATTCATTTTAGAGATAATTTTAATGGCTTTTAATTTGTTAAGATACAATTTTCACGAGGGAAGTATTTCCATTCTTGAATGATTTAATTTTTAAATGATATGTTATAACGGTTACAATAATTTATGTATATATGAGTCATTTTATGCTGAATCGACAACTTCTAGACCTTCAGTCCGCCAACTTGTGATGCATGCATGTTCGTAGGATAAATCTTATCAAGATATAAAATGAAATTCAGTATCTATTTTCTCCTTGTCGATAAAGTTTGCATTTATATAAATGTGACTGAATGGTTTTGAATCAGCCTAATTATATAAATTCTTTTTTCCGTTTAAGATGTTTACGACTGCTTTGGTGTTTTATATATCGATGGAATACCTTCTACCAGCGTAATGTTACTCACATCTGACACTGCCATAACTACTACTAATTTTGAGTGGAAAAGTGTTGATACCGGAAAAATTTATATTATTTTTGGGTTTAAAAACAATGATGCAAAGTTTGGAAGTACAGTAAAAGATTTTGTAGAATTTATCAAATATAATATAGTAGTCTTTAACGTAAGTAATTTTAAATAGCCAGACTTTATGATTATGTATACCATACAATAGAATTCCGAAAGTTCACTGAACTTTTTTAATTTAGAAAAATGAATGATGTTACAGTTAAATCTACAAATTCCACAAGGTTTTGTTGTTCCAAAAAATTTGTTACATTTGATCACTTGGCTTCACAATATGGGGGATGTCGAAGTATTGGCATGGGAAATGGCTAGTCCGGAAAGTGAGTATAACATATTGAGCAAATAACTGAAATTTTAAAGGTCTTTATAATTCTTAGGCTTACTTTACGATCAAGCTTAATGAAACCTTGTAGAAACATTTTTTCAAACTAAACGCAAAAAATAAGAATTCCACGTTACAGTATTTATTAAGCGTCCACTTTCTAATGAGTGTATTGATTGATTTCAAGTCAATTATGTTGTGTCAACAAATCATTTGTTAAAAATGCATATCAATATGTACTAAATTATTGCAAAAGTCATAAAGGAGAATGAAATACATACTGTTCACTCATATAAATTCATATACAATGGTGTCTTAAATACAAAATGTCTTTCGGCTTTTTGACTAATAAAATCATTTTGACCCATAGAAAATGTTTGGTTGAAATATTTTGATGATTCATCGTAAACGTCACTCAAGTTTGATAAAACGTTTCCTCTCCCTATTTATGTGAGATACGTTCTTTTGTACTATCAAAAATGCACTGAGGAAAAAGAGTGTTTTTTAGCCCATTCTATTGAAAAACCAATACTTTTCCTGGACGTGGCAAAAATATTGTTTGTCCTAGAAGTGATGTTTATAGGGTGAAACTTCATTTTTTCTATTGGAAATAATTTTTTATCCAATCATGAGAAATATTATCCTAAATGGCGTTGATGTTAATTGTAAATCACATGTTGATAAGGTCGATGCAGTAGAGTTACTTTACCACACTCGTACAGTAATACACTCATCGTATGATTAATATAATCGCCAAACTGTTTACTAGAAGGCGAAAAAATACTAATACCATCATATTTATTTTTCTATAAGATATACACTACAAGTCTTTGAAAGGAAATGCGTCATCGGCAATTGACAAGAGAAATCCAGATCCCTCAAAGGAATATTGGGTGGGAATAGAAGATCACACCTATACAGTAAGTTTTACATATCCTGCGAGAAGACTTAATTACTATTATATATTTTTTTTTTGAAAAGAAATTCAAATTCAAAACTTGTTTATATTTCAGGAATTCAGAGGTTGTTCTATAATTCAAAATTCAAAGCTTGTGGGAATTGGTCGTCTCTATCAAAACGGATTCATTCACTTTTATAGTATTGTTAATTTTAAAACATTCTATCTTCAAATAAGTAAAAAACGAACAAGAGATTATTCAGAGGGCTGTTAAAGTACTCTAGATTTGTCTTAAGAGAATGGAAAGAAGGAATTATAACTCATGAAGAGATTGATATAAAAGTTTCATAAGTTAATGTAAACATAAATTTTTGAAAATAAAGAATTGAGCGTTCATAAAATTGATAAAAAACAATGTATTACCCACTTTTAAGATTAAATATGTGACTTCAATTTGAAATTAATAAAAATCCCACAACGATAGCTTTTGATTAACTTTATAAAACCAATATTAAGTTTATTCGAATGAAATATCTATACACTTTAGACGAATGGGAAGAAATTATATATATTACTGTGGGCAAAAACTAAGGTGAATTTTTAATTTAAACTTCGCGGGCCAACCGATTCGGGCATACTCTTTTATTTTTATGTTGGTCCTACTGTTACTGACATTTGTGCAAAATTTCATGTCAATGTCATCATTTGTTACATAGTTAAGCTTGTGTTTTCTAAACGACTAAAAGTGATTTTTTCGATTTTTACAATGTCGTTAAATTTTGTTTGCGGAATGGAATTTTAGTTGCGGAAACGTTCAGAATTTTGCAGAAGGCCTTCGGTGATTTGACCATGTCGCAGAAAAATGTTTATAAGTGGTACAAAGACTTCAAAGAAGGCAGAGAACGTGTTGATGACTTCGAACGCCCCGGACAACCATCAACATCAACTGACACAAAAGTCGTCGATTGCCAATTAAAGACCTTGCTGACGCTATTGGCATTTCAAGAGGATCACTCAGCACCGTTTCAAAAGATATTTTGGGCAGACTACTCGTGGTTTTTGCATCACGATAATGCGTCGTCTTACACTGCACTCGTTCTTCGAGACCATTTCGCCAAAAACTCAACGCATATCGTTCCACGACCACCATATTCGCCTGATTTGGCTCCGTGTGACTTCTGGCTATTCCCCAAACTTAAAAGACCACTCCGAGGACACAGTTTTGACACGATTGAAGAGATACAAGCCGAATCCAAGAAGGCTTTGAAGGCAATTCCGGAAATCGAATTTAACAAGTGTTTCGACGATTGGAAAAAAGTTGGCATAAGTGCATTATATCGGAAGGGGATTACTATGAAGGGGATGAAATTGATTTGGATAAATAAATAAATATTTTTCATTTTATAACAAAATTCACCTTATTTTTTTGCCCACAGTAGTATATTGTCTTTAACTCGCTCTCAAAGACAACGTTCTTAACATTTTTATGCGCTTCCGGCGCGTAAACTCGTTTTTACGCTACAGTTGAGTGTAGCGTAATGTTGTGTATTACGATACAGAGGAATGAAATGTAAAAATTGAATTGCGCATGTGCCTATAACCATACAGCGGAGAGTAATCTACTTTTTATTCTTCTTCTTCTTCGTACAGCGTTGGCATCGTACTGACAAAGCCTTGTACATTTAAACTGCGCATGCTCTATTGCAATACGCTACTAATACATAAGATCGAGAAAATCAAAATGGCCGGAACTAGTCGCGAAATATCAAGTGCAATAGACGAGAATCACGATGAATACTAGATTAGATTCGAGTGTGCGCATAAAAACTCGTATACGCACCGAAGTCACATAAAATTGTATATGTGCCAATGCACACAATTCGGGTAATTACGAGACTGGCTTAAAATGCTCGCAGGACTGATCGCGCCTCGGCTTCGTCTCCTGCGAGCATTGTCGCTTGTCGCGTAATTACCCTCATTATGCGCCTAGGCACATAATATACTATTACATGCGAATTGAAGAGGTTACTCTATAAACTATCCTTATAATTACAGACTAATGAAAATTAATTGTTTTTATAATTCATAAAAGTTATTAATTTTTAATATATGTTTTCATACGTTTTTTTAATAGGAAAAAAATGTTTTTACTCAATTATAATGAAATTTATTCAGCTGAAAAATAGAATATCGCATGCACATTTTTAACTTTTTCACGACCATCGGTCGAAATGAGGAATTTCTTGTTCGCTGCGCATGCATGAGAAATGCTCCATTTCACGTTCTTGTTATAAAAAATAATTTTTGTTCGGAAAAGTATCGTACCTACATACGAGTATACTGACTGAATGGGATGAAACCTATTCTTAAGTAAAGAATAGGCAAAAATTACTGGTTGAATAGCTAAAAATGCATCACTAAATTTAATTCACTCAAACATTGACTGAGTTAGGTTTAGAGAGCACTATCTTCATTGGTAGTTTTCTTTTGTGATTGTATTTACTTCTGATTCTGCGGTACATTTTGAGTTTGAAGTTATCGACGTTAATACAATAATTTTATTTTTTAGCGTTAAAAACTACAAAATCATAGTACCTGTCATTATAGGTAGTGGGGTGGTAGTAGTAATACATTGCTAAACCACTGCATTGTCCCCTGTCCTGCATTGGTATCTTCAAGAACCGAGCAGAGGACCCTAGAACATGTAACCGGGCGCGTCCTCGGGCGGCGGATAGAGGGGCCATGTACCGAGGGATTCTGCTGAATACGGATATAAACTAAATAAACAGTCGCGGATAATGTTCCAGGGATGTTCCCGAAGTAACAACCCCCAAATCAAGGTGTTAGCAATCGTTCCGAGGTCTGCATGGTACCAGGGAGTCTTGTCTCCTACGTTGTCTCTAGGAAACCAGTTCGTTGCTGGAGTATTCAGATCTTATTTCTGCATGCGGAGCTCTGCAGAGGTGGACCTTGTACTTCCCTAGCTGATCGTGGGAAAACATGGTGAAAAATAATTTAAATAAAAATATATGCGAGGAATTGTTCGTAGAGAAGATAAAAGTAACGGTGGTGCCCGATTGCTTTGAGAAGTCTGACGCGAGGTGACAAAAGAACTGTCTGTACAGGACGCTTCAGATTGCGATGAAACGCATTTCCACGAAAAATAAAATGGTTCAGAAGAATGATAAATTTTGGCAGGTAAAGAAAAACATGTTCCTGCCAATTAGAGAGGGTATCGCGGAGGTCAGGGATGAGGACTGCCAGACAGCTCCACAAACTGTAGTGAGCAATTCTCAGGACTTGCGGAAACGGCCGTGAGAGCCGTCCGTGAGCCCGCAAGATATTGCAGCCAAGAAGCCGGTGATGAAGAGGCCTAAAGCCTCGAAATCTGAAGAAGCGCGTCAAATCCGAAAACTGGGCGTCACAGTCCAGGGAATTAGGGAGACGCGCTATAAAGACCTATTGGTGGAACTGAAATGTTCCAAAGAAGGCAGAGGATGGCTAGATACCGCCTTGAAAGAGGTTATTGGTGCTAGTGGAACTGTCGCCACCTCGCACCCAGGATCGAGGTCGAGATCGCGGACATAGAATCCAGCATTGAAGCCGAGGATGTCGAAGATGCTGTAAGAGGCTTTTTTGATCATGGATCGGAGTTAGAACTCGAGGTGATTCTAACTAAGAGACCATATCGAGAAAACAGGAAGGCTTATCTGCTTCTGGAGTGGGCACGGGCCTTGAAATACTAAAAGCTACCCACATCAAAATCAGGTGGGTCTCCTGCAGGGTCCGCCGAAAGATAGAGGTAAATTGATGTTACCGCTATCTTGGCTTTGGCTACATGGCAGCGAACTGCCGGGGACCTGACCGAAGCAGAAGTTGATGGAGGTGCGGCGAAGAGGGGCACACTGCAGGTTCCTGCACAAGGAAACCGCAGTGCTACCTTAACATTTTCCTAAGACAGATTTTAATCTTGAAAATATAAAACACATAAAACAATACAATTTCATAAGCCAAAATACTAATCCCCTTCAAAAATAAGTTTTCAATTTTTTCGGCGAAACTATTGGAAATTTGACTGATTTGTATTTTTCATATATTATTAATTTTATTAATCAATTTTCGAAAGTAGTTGGTTCAATAAAAAAACATTCATCATATTCACATTAGACCGTTTAACCTTATCGGCTTCCTCTAAAAATGGAACATGAGTACAGATATCTCTTGTTGAAACGTTTACAACTTTGTGTAAAAAATTAATCTTCTAAATAAAACAAAACGCTTTTTAATTATAGGTTGTCATAGACATTTGAAATAAGTAATCTAGGCTTTTGTTTTCCTTTAATGTTATATTTTTTCTGTAATTTTTAAAAGAATGAGAAAGATAAGCTTTATAATGATTTTTTTATCAGTGACCTTCCACGAACACAAATTTTGTCTGTGACGTATATAGACGTATCTCAAGTACCTTTTATTTACCAGTAAAAAAATTGAAAGTAACATTTTTGTAAGCACAACACTGGGAATTTCTCAATATTATCTTAAGGTACTACAATATCATATTATGCATTTGGTCAGACGATAAATATTGTCTCACAATAATTATTAGATTGACAAATTTTAATTACCTCCAAGAAAACGACCAATTGAATTTCATTTGTATTTAAAAATATTTGAAGATCGGTTGACAAAAATTTTTAAATTAGAATATTAAAAATAAAAATATCAGAGAATTAGTTAATTGGGTTGTTAATTACATACAGTTCCGCCATTGCTGGTCTCACGTCTGGATAAGAAAGTAGGAAGGGGCACACGAACAACAATAACATACCACAAATTTGCAGAGCACAGCACTGAGGCCACACACACCACCCGAGAAAATGATTTAGGGCCCGGCTCCCTCTCGCCTGACTGAATGAACTCCCAGATGAACAACTGAATGAATGAAAACGAAGTCCTATAAACGGGCACCTCTGCGTATGGGTTACACCAGAGAAGAGGATGGTTATTGATGGGCTTGGTTGGTTAGTCTGCTGGGTCATTGGAAGACACAGTGCGGGTGACGAGGCGGAATGTGGTCGCTGCATGTGACCACCGGATGCCTCGTCGGGGGCCTTCCGGGGGTGCCAAGGACTCGATGTACTGATGGAACGAACAGTTGTTTTGCTCTACGCCGGCAGTGCTTTACAGCGTGGCGGATATAAATCCATCCAAAAGGTGATGCTGCGCTGCACAAGACATGGGAAAATACAAAGTTGGCTCTGAAGCACGGCATAAAAAAAAGACAACTTTAGTGCTGGAAGGACCTACTTGTTAAGGTCCTTAAGGACCTATGGGGTCTCGCCTTCAAAATAGTCATCAAGAGATCATTTCCAGGAGAGAACTGAAGTTCCTTCACAGTCTAACGCGGAAAGTTTTTCATACTCAAGGTACGAAAGGGAGAGGACAGGAGAAAAGAAAGCCAATACGGCACCAGGAACCAACGGGGTGCCAAATGAGATCCTCAGAAAGGTGATGATAGTATACCTGGAAGTTTTCCTAGAGCCCTTTAACTCTTGTCTTCGAGTGAGAAAGGTCTTCGAGGATTGTAAGAAGTAGAGGTTGGTCCTTCTAAGAAAGGGAGAGAAGCCTCTAGATAAAGCTTCATCCCATAGACCAATATGTCTATTGGACACAATAGGGAAGCTGCTAGAGGATTTGATTCTGCAAAGACTCCAAAGTCATATGGAAGGCGAAAACAATCTGTCGGAGAACCAGTTCGGCTTCAGCAAAGGCATCAAATACCTGGGCGTACAGTTGTATCAAAGACTTAATTTCGGCGAACACCTCTAGATCGCAAAGAAAAAAGCTATTCAATGTGGAGCAAATTTGGTTCAGCTCATGCCCAACCTTGGTGGTCTCAGGGAAGAAAAAATGAGACTGGCGGCAAGCATGGTACACTCAAAGTTGCTTTATGCAGCTACGGTCTGAGCAAGTGCCCTTAACAAACATGCTGTCCAGAAAAGGCTGTCCTCGGCACAGAGAAGTGTGTTGAGAATTATCTCAGCATACAGAACTGTGTCGATAAGCACTGTGTTGGCCCTAGCGAGCGTCCTATCAATAGACTCATTGGCCAGAGGAAAGGCAGAAGACCTTTCGGCTTCGCCAGGATCATAGTTGCGTTGACAACGAACAGGAAATCGATTGCGTAAAGGAAGCCACCCACAAGGTTGCTAGACGCAGACTCGTCAAGACATGGAAATTACTTATTAATATAAGAGATGCTAGAAATTATTAACATGGAGTTTTTATTGCAGAAAAACGTAATAAAATTAATTAAATTGCTTTCTACAAAGTGAGTGACACTTAAATAGTTATGTAATATTAGGTACAATCTTCTTTTCTCAAACATTTGCGTATTGTATTTATACTGCTGCTCTTGAAAAAAAAAGAAAGAAATTAGATTGAGGTTCTAATTCATTGCTAAGTTCATCACGTAGATAAACAGTATACGAGGTCTGTCCGGAAAGTATCGGGCCTACCTTTTATATCTCCGCGCTGGCGTTATTCTTCATCGTTGGGTGGGTGGCATCCTTCAAAGTAATCCCCACTTGATTGAATAACACGATTCCAGCGATGTTTCCACTTCTCGAAACAGTCCTGGAACTCACTTTTAGGGATGGCCTTTTGTACGCTCGTTGCATTATTTTCAACCATCGTTTTGTCATCGAATCGCTGTCCTTTGAGTGGTTTTTTGAGTTTTGGAAACAGCCAAAAGTCACAGGGGGCTATGTCGGGACTGAACGGAGGTTGTCGAAGCAATTCTACATTGGGCAGATTTTTATTTTATATTCAACCGTTAGGGTCCACCGTAACGATTCATAATTTTTAGCTAAAAGTTTAAGTGATCCTCCGATAATGTAGGCAGTTGCAGAAGTTTTGAACTCAACCACCTAATTTGGAATTATTACAGCTCTAAGGCAATGCCGTAAGGTGATATAAAAAGAGGTCTTTCTGTGGAGGACATGTTAGGCGCCTTTTTAGCTCGATAATAAAGGTACATACAGGTAATAAAGGAAGACAATATGAGCAATAAACAATACCTTTATAAACCGAGGGCCTCTTCTACCTCAATCCAGGATAAAATTAACATGTAGAAAAGCCTTAAGACTAATTACGATTAATCTCCATAGCAGATAATGGACTACGGCAATAAACGTAATAACTGCAACATCTGTAGTATGCTTGGTTAGAGCACCTTTCTTTCATAAAAAAAGTTACCTGCAACAAACACGCGTTTAATTTATATTTTATGAGTTTTTTATTTTTAAAAAATCGTAATAAAAAGCGCATTATATCAACACGCGACATATAGAACTGCAACGAAATAGCAGTACTTTCAATGAAATAATTTTCTAATGCACTTTATAGATATTAAAAATATCTTCTGCAGAATAAAAAAGATTATATTATTGATCTCCGTTCCACTATATAACTTGATGAATCACAAAGATGCATTGTAAAAAGAATGGATGCTGTATTAAACTTTGGAATAAATGAGATATTGACGTTATGACTGAAACAAAGTATCCCAATCTCTAGCAGTGGCTTTACCCGGTAGACGGTCAAAAATACCATGACGTACTAATTTTTTTAGAACTTTTTAAAGTTGACTGGATAAAGAAATGCTTTACGGAGGAAATAAATGCACTCGGAAACTTCGCTCTTAACGGGAAATTGTTTTTTATTGAAAACAAAAAGCATATTTTATCGAAAATAGTCTCCCAATTGACTTTAATTTGCGACTTCCCAAGCATTTTGCATGTACTAGAAATAAAAAGGGCTGATAGAGGGGTGTTCCATCTTCACACTGAAAGTTAAACCAGCTTCTAGAAATTGATAGAAGTCAAGATATCGCTGTTTTCACGGGTTCATCAATTCAGAATTATGGAATGTAGAAAATTATGATAGAGTTTAAAAGAGAAAGCACTTTTCAGGCTGCTGCATTGAATGTCCCAATGCGTTCTAAAACTTCAAAAGCGTTTTTCTGGAAATAACGTTTTTGAAAACGGTGTACATAGTAGCTAACAATTTTCATCCGATTGTACTGAAATTTTTATAGGATGTTAATAAATATATTCTTTATCCGGTGTCGTGACGGTTTCCAAAAATAACAAATATTAATAAATTAAAACATCGGGAAAAAACGCATTTTTTCAAAAAAAAATTTACTATTCATCAGCGGATCAAAATTCGTAAAAACTGTTACGCCACCTGATAGTTATTGATGTTTAATAGATCACTGAATGTTTTTGTTGCAGTTGAATGAAAATTGTGGCTGCTACAGTGTCCACCGTTTGTACTAGGCATAGAAGGAAGACATGAAACACATGACAAGTATAGCGATATTATGCATGAAATTTATAACATTAAAATTGTTTTTAAATCTACAAATGATACATAATGAATTACTGCATGTATAGGCTTTAGCCGTACAAGAATGCGAAAAGTGCCCCAGCGCGAATTCGGCTCATATTTAAGTGGTGAGTGTCTACTAACGTTACAATAATTTACGCACAGTATCAGCTCTACAAAATTACTTTTTTAGAAGTTATTATCGAAAATTCAAAAATCGAAACATCACTTTTTCTGGAAAAATACTCAATCAATTTCAACGAAATAAATATATGTTGTGGGGATAGTTAGGGAAATCTTAGGAAAAAATTCCAGATGAATCCCGTAAACAATAAGGGGTGCAAAACAAATATTTTAATTTTCAAAACATTTGTTTATGGTGTTCTTCAATGAGGGCCACCACCATCTTTTTGTCGCAAAGTACACAAAATCTGATCAGCATCATATATTTTTTACACAGCAATCAAAAGGGTACTTCATTGTGAAACATGGGTGATGAAAATTTGTTGACCCTAAAATACGTGTTTTTACATACGAACAGCGGGCCAATACTACTTTTTGCTTACTAACACATCGTTCAATAAGTCTCGGGTATAAACCACAAATGGTTTTAGTAATATCAAATCCACTTCGTTTTTCAAAAGAACTAACCTTTAAATGACACGTGTCTGACTTTCACGTCAATCAGACCATAAACAGCAAAGCTACTGTGGTGAAAGTGGCGCTACTTTTGCATTTGTGTACAAAATGGACAAAAATGAATTTCGTGTATTGATAAAACATTGCTATTTAATGGGGAAAAATACCCTGCAAGCTCAACAATGGCTTGAAAAATGTTATCCGGACTGTGATCCGTCGAAAACAACGATTTTCCGGTGGTATGCTGATTTCAAACGCGGTCGCACTGATACAAACTATGCGGAACGCTCGGGTAGTCCAAATGAAGCAGTAACTCCGGAAAATATTAAGCTAGTTTTGAAAATCGTGATGGACGACCGCAAACTGAAAGTCCATGAGATTACTAAGATGGTGAACATATCAACTGGAAGTGCGTCTACGATTTTAAACGAAAAATTGGGCATGAAAAAGGTCTTTTCCAAATGGGTGTCGCGTTTGCTCACAATGGAACGAAAGCAACAACGAGTCGACGATTCAGAGAGCTGTTTGTCACTGTTTACTCGCAATCAACAGGATTTCTTGCATCAGTATGTGACAATGGACGAAACATGGATCCATCATTTCACTCCGAAGTCGAAGCGTCAGTCAGCTGAGTGGCGTGCAGCCGGTGAAAGCCGTCCGAAGCGTCCGAAAACGCAACAGTCAGCTGGCAAAGTCATGGCGTCAGTTTCTTGGGATGCGCACGATATAATTTACATCGACTACCTTGGAAAGGGAAAATATATCAACAGCGACTACTGCATTGAGTTGTTGGTGCGTTTGAAGGACGAAATCGCAAAAAAACGACCGCACATGAAGAAGAAAAAAATCATCTTTCATCAAGACAATGCACCGTGCCACAAGTCAATGAAAACGATGGCAAAATTGTCTGAATTAGGCTACGAATTGCTTCCCCACCCACCATACTCTCCAGATCTAGCCCCCAGCGACTACTGGCTCTGCTCATCTCAAATAGATGCTCAAGAGAAAAAGATTTGACTCGAATGAGGAAGTAATCGCTGAAACTGAAGCTTATTTTGAGGCCAAGGACAAATCATTTTACAAGCATGGTATCGAAAAGTTAGAAAAGCGTTGGAATGATTGTATCGCACTTGAAGGTGATTATATTAATGAATTAAAATGAATTTTGCAAAACAAATGTTGTTTTCTTAGTTAGTCCCGGGACTTATTGAACAATGTGTTATTTAATGAAATTAAGATAATTTGAGTAAAATTGTTTTTATTATTAGGAATACAACTTTGCTTCCACCATTTTTCGATAGACGACTGCAGCGATAAGTGCTGATCGAAATAGGCAACTCAAAAATGCCACACAGAAGGCTTAGACATCTGTCAACATACCGAAAGCACCACATTAGTGAATCTGTGTTTGCATCATAAATTTATTCTCGATCGAAGATTTCAGTTTTCGAGCCAAATTCTCGTCATTTGCGAGAAATTTTTATTTTCTGCTTTTGTTTGAAGAAACCTGCGGCTGAGGCATTTTGATTTTGATGCCAAGGGCCGGAATGGCGGTGGAACACAGCAAATTTTTGAAGATTTCGAATTGGAGGCATTACTTGCTGACAAACTCGTGCCAAACGCGAGAAGAGTTGGGAAAATCATTGGGAGTGACTCAACAAGCCATTTCGAAACGCCTCAATGTTGCTTATGAACAGCTGCTTCAAAGACAGAATCGGAAGGGGTTTTTACATCGCATTGTGATCGGCGACGAAAAATGGGTCCACTACGATAATCCCAAGCGTAGAAAATCATGAGGAATGCCTGGATATGTCTCCACGTCGACCGCCAGACCGAATATTCACGGTGCCAAGGTTATGCTCTGCATGTGGTGGGATCAGCTCTGTGAGGTGTATTATGAATTGTTGAAACCGATTGAAACTATCACAGGGGATCTGTATCGAACGCAATTGATGCGTTTGAGCCGAGCATTGAATAAGAATCGACCACAGTAACAAAAGACACACGATAAAGTTATCCTCCAGCATGACGATTCTCGGCTACATGTCGCAAGACCGGTCAAGACAAACTTGGAAAAGCTGAAATAGGAGGTCTTACCCCACCCGCCGTACTCTCCAGACGTTGCTCCTTCCGACTATCATTTGTTTCGATCGATGGTACGCGGCCTGTCTCATCATCATTTCCACTCTTGTGAAGAAGTCAAAAAATGGATCGATTCTCTAATAATAAACACTATTTTTTTCATATTCAGCGCGTGAAATTACATAGAAATTTTTTTTACGTTGCCTGCGGGGCTGGTCGATATATCGACCAGCAGTTAGGTCGGGGACTCTACCTGAGATATTTAGTGATTTTATGTATAAATTTTGCATTTTATAAGAGGTCGATTTGTACTGAAATTTCCCCGCAGCTAAAAGGTTAAAGGTTTTCTACTTGTTAATTTTATCCTGGATTGAGGTACAAGAGGCCCTCGGTTTATAGAGGTATTGTTTATTGCTTCTATTGTCTTCCTTCATTACCTGGTCTAGGAATAAATTTTGTCTAAGGGGCTGTTCACTCTTCCATCTGATTTTAAGTTATGGAAAGATTTAACGCGTTTGTAAATGGTCTCAAACGATTTCTTTCCTTAGAATAATTGTAATAAGGTTAAGTGGAGATTTTAACGGATTCCAATAAGTGACGAAGGATTTGCTCGGCCCAAGTAATTCGCGTAACGGCTCGCCTAGTTTGGGGTAATGGTTTCCCCAAATTGGCAGGGCTCTTCGACCAAACAAAGGTCGCGCAGTTCTCCGTGTGTTTAGCGCATCAGTTTTACGTATTGGGCGAGCGGATCCACCAAAATGTTCTCCGTGTAATACTAGTTTATCGTTCAAGTCCACGCAGCAATGGCTCGCACAGTCGCGTAAGACGCGTAAGATTTCGGGCCTTATTTTATACGGCCTTATGGGTTCACAAAGACTCGCTCCTTATTGCTGCTTGTGGCTGCTTATTCTCGCTTATTCTTCGTTACTTTCACGATTTCAACGTTTGAATAACGTAGAAGCGCGTCTCTCGAATCGCTGTTAAGAAATTGAGCTTAAACGCGCTTCTACGTTATTCAAACGTTGAAATTGCTCAATTTAAGAGTGAACAGCCCCTCGACTCCGTCTCAAAAAGAATTTTCTTCGTTATTTTCCGCCTAACAATTCGTCACAAGTTTGGGTCTTAGATGTCTCAAACTTCTATATTATGCATTTCTTGGGATATTTCAGTCATCTCAAGATAAGTTTTATTTTACTTTCTTTTTTAATTTATCCTATAATAATCAAATAAATGAGCAAGGTAAGCCTTATCATGATATTTTTATCAGCAAACTCATATAACTCATTTTCGACGTTCATAAGTATTAAACAAGAAGTTTATTTAACAGCGTCACGGTGCCCGATACTTGTATATGTACATATATAAGATATATTGTGACAAATCTTTATTACAGTAAAGTTTTGACAACCTTTCAATATGAAGATTTGCAGCTTCTCTCTACTTTGCGTATTAGTGGACGTGGCATTTTCAGCAGGTGATCACTTATTTGTACTGATTATTGTTACTTTGAAAAAATGTATCGCTTTGAAGCTACTCTCAATTCCAATCACTTGATCACTCAAGTGTAGCAGCAATTTCGGGTGTTGAGTCCGTAAACTTAGGCAATCCTCAGATCAAAACAATCAGGATCCTAAACCCAGTTCTCCTATTATTATTATTATTTATTATTATTATTATATACCAAGCTAGTATTTGAGCGACCGGATAGAACTAATTACTTTTTGTAAAAGCTACCCAAAATTTGATTAATTTAACTGAGATGGTGTGGTTCATATATATATGGTGTGTTCAATGCCAAATCGGACGGGTTCAGGACTCCATGTTTCCGATTTACTTGAAATTTTAAGGATTGATAGACTAACATAAATAATAAAGAAACCCCAAATTTGCGATTTATCCATGCACTATTTATAAAGTTATGGGATAAACAAAAAAAAATATGTTTTTGTTCTTTTTCTCAGGAAATTCAAAGATCTTCAAAAAAATGCACTCCTTTGCAAAACATGCAGGATAAGAGTTATGAAAGATAAAATTTTAGAAGAAGGATGGAAAAGAATAAGATTTGTTCCGCCTAGCATTTATGTTATCTTTCTTAATTGTTAAAATTATCAGAAATCGGCGAATGACTCGCAAAATATTTATTATTGATTATTTTTAAGTTTTAAAATACTGTAACATTTATCATTTTGGTCTGCTTGGAAAATTATATGAGGAAAATTTGCAGAGCTTTCTGAAAACTACTAGAAACTAGTCTTAAAATATTGGATTTTTCAAAAAGTATTTTTCGAAAATTCTAAAAATAGCATCGAAGAGAATCATCTTTTGCATAATAAAATAATGCAAACATTATAAATGTACTTTTACCCATTTAAAAAAATCTGCCCGCTTCGCGGGCACATTCTCAGCGTGCGCAGCTCGCTTCGCTCGCAAGCTTGAGCGCGCCTAGGGCGCGCGATTTGATCGTCGCGCTTCGCGCTCCGATCTTTTTGGACCTCGCGCTTCGCGCTCGGTCTTGTGCTCTTCGCATACATTTGAGTTTATTTTTTATAATTTAATAATAAAGCTCAAACCAATTTTATAATATTAAAGATGATGTGAATTACTCATTTTCTCAAATTCACTAAATTTCTTTTTCAGTTTAAGTGAAACAGGAAATTCAATTTACTTAAGGCTCTATCGGCCTTAAGGAAAACATTCTCATCATGACACTCGCGCTTCGCGCTCGATTTTCTGTATACATTTCAGTAACTTTTTAATAAATTACATGATTAAAATAATTTATTTTCTTCCAAATCTCTCAAAAAGAAAAAATAATCGTAGACTTTATTTAAGGTAGTTTGTTCACGAAAATTAGACCTCAGGCAAAAATAGATAATTTTGCTTTCAAGAATAGCAGTATTATTATTGAAGGGCTAATTTGAAAGAGAAAAGATTGTTTTTCATGAAAAACATTTGAAACACAAAAAAATAACGTTATTAATAAATTTCATTTTTGCCCAAACTTATTTTCTTATCGCTTCGAGCCAAATTTTTAAAAATGATGCGATTATAATAAATCACGGTTCATTTTTTTAGGAAAAAGATTCTCTACAACTTGACTGTTTCCGATTTTTGAAAATGAATTCTTTAATGGCTGAAATTATAAAAAAACAAGTTTTCAAAACAAAATTTTTATAAACAAATTGCTGTATTTGATAATAATTAATTGAATTTCAAAAATAGGAAACGGTCAAGTTGTAGAGAATCTTTTTTCGAAAAAAATGAACCATAATTTATTAGAATCGCATCATTTTCAAAAATTTGACTCGAAGCGATAAGAAAATAAGTTTGGGCAAAAATAAAATTTATTAATAACATTATTTTTTTGTGTTTCAAATTTTTTTCATGAAAAATAATCTTTTCTCATTCAAATTGGCCCTTCAATAATAATGTTGCTATTCTTGAAAGCAATATTATCTATTTTTGTCTGAGGTCTAATTTTCGTGATCGTACTACCTTAAGAAAACGATTTTGCAGAACAACGCTTATTTCGTATCTCACATATTTTGGTGAAAAAAATCGAATTTTTTTAATATTAAAAATCAAAACATAAAATATACATCCTGTCGAGAAATTTTTTAATAAGAATGTGTAGACCTCATTTAGGCAAATAATTTTTCATCTAAACTTTTTTTATGTATCTCATATATTTTGTCTAAAAAATGGAATTATTGAATTTTAATCGTATTTTTTGGAATTGAAACGAAAAATATATGTTTTTTCATAAACTGTGTGAGACAAAACTTGTAGATCTTTTTGAAACGAACAACTTTGTACTCTTACGTTTTTTTCGTATTTCACATATTATTGTTAAAAAATTGAATTTTGGATTTTCAATAGATTATTTTTGAATTAAAAAAAAAATATGCATTTTATGAAAAAATGTTACAATTCAAATTTGTAGGTCTTTATGTAGAAAATAATATTGTATTATAACGTTTTTTCGTATCTCGTATAATTTAACTGGAAAATGGAATTTTGATATTGACTTTTTTCGAATTTGAATATGCTGTAACATTTCTAATTTTGATTTAATCAAAAAATGTTATCAGGATAATTTTTAGAGATTCATGAGCACTATCTAAAACCAGTATTAAAATTTTTGATTTTTTCAAAAAATTATTTTCAAAAACACAAAAGTAGTGCTCAATCCCTCAATTTTGATTGGATGTGGCTGGTTAACGAAATTGTCCTTACTTTTTCGGCTCCGATAGTATGCCAAAGCACAATTCAATCTGATAATTCTATCGAGAGTTATGCCGCACACGACCTACAGACAGACAGACAAACAGACAGACAGACACTTTCGTAAAAACCCTTTTTTCGGACTCAGGGGGTCTCAAAACGTAAAGATTTGATGAAATTTTCGAAAGTCATTTTTCACATAAAACCAATACCTTCTCATCCATGATGAGAATGTAATGAAAAATCCTACTATGCACTTATATCTACTATAGAAACTACTTCGCAGCTTTGACAGAATTCAAACTGACTTCTCATGATGTATTTTCTATTATCATTTTCAATTAACTGGCCTGTATAAAATTCTACAATGGTCGCGTCGTTGCCCAGGTAGAAATGGAATAGGCTACTTTGAGGCGCGTCACGCTCGTTTCAACAGAACTCTGCGTTTTCCATCGCGATATACAAGTATGTAACTATTGAGGGAAGCATATAATGAATTGATTATTTCCATTTGCATAACAATTTTCAAATTTTTTATTTCATCCTGATTACATTTGACCATGAGTCAAAGGTCATTAAACAAAATGGAAAATATATAATTGATTAAAGTTCATTCCTTGTATTTAAAAAAATGTATTTAATTTGTATCGTCGTATGAAGTGAGGGGCACCGTGGGTGCACGTTTGACACGAATGATCATTGCTACTTATTTTTTTGATAATCATACGTATTATAGACAATGATAGTATTAGAGTCAATGCGCTATTGCTAAGCTAGTCACTGGTCGTAGGATAAATCTTATCATGATCTAAAATAAAATTCGGTACCTATATTTTCTCCTTATGAAGAAAGCTTGCATTTATATAAATGTGACTGAATGCTTTTGAATCTGTCCAACTTCATGAATTCTTTTTTCCGTTAAAGATGTTTACGACTGCTTTGGTGTTTTGTATATCGATGGAATACCTTCTACCAGCGCAATGTTACTCACACCTGACACTGCCATAATTCCTATTAATTGTGGATTGACAAAGGATAATCTAAATAGTGTTGCCATTTATTTTGGATTTTTCAAAGACAACAATCAGGGGTTTTCAGGTGCAGTAACAGGGCTAAAGGAATATGAAAAAGATCATTTGGTACTCTTAAACGTGAGTAGTTCCAATCAACTGAAACTTGTAATTATGTATATCATACAGTAGAATTCAGGAAATTCACTAAATTTTCCTAATTTACAATAGTACATTACGTGCCCAGGCGCAGAATGAGGGTCATTGCGGGACGAGCGACAATGCTCGCAGGAGATCGAAGCTAAGGCGTAATCGAGGCAAAGCCGAGACGAAGCTGAAGCGCGATCAGTCCTGCGAGAATTGTCGCGAGTCTCGGAATTACCCAAATTGTGTGCATTGGCACGTATTCTATTTTATGTGACTTCGGTGCGTATACGAATTTTTATGCGTACACTGGAATCTAAACTAGTATTGTAGTTGTTTGCGGCGCTAGTCATTACAGTTGATATGTCACGACTAATCCCGGTCATTTTGATTTTATCGATCTTGTGTAGCAGTAATGGATTTTAGTAGACGCATGCGCAGTTCAAATGTACAAGGCTTTGCCAGTAAGATGCTAACGCTGTACGAAGAAGAAGAAGAATAAGAAGGATTGAGCTTCGTTTCATGGCAATGGGCGCATGCGCAGTTCAGTTTTTACATTTTATTCCTTTCTGGCGAAATGTACTACATTGCGCTACTGTTAACTGTAGCGAAAAAACGAGTTTGCGCGCCGATGGCACATAAAAATAATTTTGTTACAGTTAAATCTACAACTTCCATCAGGTTTTGTTGCTCCAGAACAATTGTCACATTTGGCAGATAACGTTCATAACCCTGGGCGTGCCGATGTGTTGATTTGGGAAACAGACGTCCATGGAAGTGAGTATAATATATTGAGCGAAAAATTGAAAATTAAAGGCTTTTATAATTATAACGCTTGCACTACCATTAAGTTTGATAAAACCTTGCTGTTATTTTCCAAAGATTATTTTATCCAGAGGATTTAGGAATTTAAATAAAGGGAATTCTCTGTTTTTGTGTTTCTATTCGTAAAATTATAGAGGCGGCAGAACGAAAAAGATCACTTGTATAATTTTGAAGCATGCGTATATTTGAATTCATGATCTTCAAACAGGCGAGAATAGAAATGTTAGCAGAAGCAGGGTTTTATGTACAAAGATTAAAATTCGAATGATATTTTCGAGGTGGAAAAACAGAGTCGATATTTAGCACAAAAACAGGGCCCAAGATGGTGAAATGTTGGTGAAATTGGTAGGAAAAGGCGGTGTATGCAAATAGATTTCGAAGTTTGGAAATGCCACAACAAGATCATAAATATTCTAGATTTTAAACCACATAACTGAATAGGGTACACAATTAGATGCTAAGCCGTTTTATTCAAAATTAAATTAATTTAATTTATTAAATAAAATAATAAATGAATTTGTATGGTTAGTAACGGACGTTGTTTACAATCTCCATTCCCCGAAACGGGCTTGAAACACAACGAGTTCAATGGAGGTATTGGAAAAAAGTACTTTTTTACTAGCGGGGAATAATTTGCATTCTATTTCCCCCTGCGGGGCAAATAAATCCATTTTTGACTTCCCAGTAGAAAGAAAATCGTATGCAACACGGGAAAAACATTTATTTTACTTTTTTTTTTTTTTTTTCGGCTTTAAACTTCACGGGTGGTTGGTTCCGGCTTAAAGTCGCGTACGACTCTTCCGTCATCCGTTCGCCGGGATCCCTCATCGCGGCCACACGCCCGTTAGGCAGACTGACTAGCCGCGCCAACCTGGGGAGGAACAAGAAGATTCCTTCCCCGGTCGACGCGGACAGCCAAGTCCGCCCCGGGTGCGGGACCGCAGGTGCAAGCCCCGATGCGATTTCTACTGACCATCGTTGTTGCCGCGCTCTGCACGAGCTTCCGAGTGTTCTCTATAACGAGCGCGAGAGGGAACCCCTCCATACCCTACTTGTTGTTATGCGCGTTACTGTTTTAAATTCAAACGCGCTTTACCCTATAGTAGTGAGGGAAGAGGGGTCGATGAGCTGCTCGCTGTAGGGAACGATGATGCGCTCGTATAAGAGAACCCTCGTTAGAGGGAATCTCGAGCGTAGACTTTTTTTCCGTAGTTGCACAATTCGTATGAATGATACAATCAACAAACTGTTTACTATAAGGGCAAAACAATCTTAACATCAACGCATTTATTTTTCTATTAGTTCTACACTGCAGGCGTTTGGTAGGGGAAATAGACGTGATGGATGATACAGATTCTTCAGAGGAATACGAGGTGCTAATTAATGATTTCACCTGTACAGTAAGTTTCACTTATACCGCGAGAAGACTTAAAAATAATGAATAAATTAACCTTTATCTATTTTATTTTCTGAAAATAAATGTGACTACAGGAATTTTTTATATTTTAGGAATGCAGAGGTTGTGCCATAGTTCAAAATAACATGCTTGTGGGAATTGGTTATCTTTATGAAAACGAATTCGTTAAGTTTCATAGTATCGTCAATTTTAAAAGAACTTATGTAAGTAGAAAACGAAAGGGAAATTATGTCGAGGGCAGTTCAAGTATTCCACATTTGCCTTAAAAGGATGGAAAGAAGAAATTAGAAGTCATGAAGAGATTGAAATAAAATTTTCATAAGTTAATGTAAACATTAATTTTTGGAAATAAAGAATTGAACATTTCTAAAATTGAGTAAAACATTTTTGTTCTATCATAAACATGTATTATCCACTTTTAAGATTACATATATGTGACTTCAGTTGGAAATTAACGATAACGAAAATCTCGCAATGATAGCTTTTGATTGAGTTTATCAAACTAGTATAGAGTTTATTCAGATAAAAATGTTATACAATGAATTTCGAAAAATAAAACCAATACCTTCTCGTTGATCACAGGGATGTAAAAATGAGACCGTTAACTTATGAAGGTCGGAGACAAATATGAACAAGATAATGAAAACACGTTTCAACAATTTTTTTGGTAAATTAAATTTCATAAAAAAACCATCCAATTAGATAATACGGCTAAAAATAAGAAACTTTTGATGAAGGTCGTAAAATTAAATGAATCATTTCTTAAGTTTTTGACTGTACATTTTATTATTCGACTAACGTTTTTATTCCAAAAAAAAGAGTTTTAACTAAATTTGTTTGAAGTTTACTTCGTTGAGAAATATAATTCTTGTACAGAAAAGTATACCATACCTAAATATAATAGTAGAATCAGATAACAGTTATAACGTTCTCATCATTGTTACAAGCGTAACAAGGTGGCTGAATCTTTCAATAAAAACGAAATATAATAGTATATTATGTGCCTAGGCGTATAATGAGGGTTATTACGCGACGAGAGACAATGCTCACAGGAGATCAAAGCCGAGGCGCGATCAGTCCTGCGAGCATTTTGAGCGAGTCTCGTAATTACCCGAATTGTGTGCATTGGCGCATATTCTATTTTATGTGACTTGGTCGCATTTACGAGTTTTTCTATGTACACTCGAATCCAATTTGAAAAGGTCGACATTGCCGTGATTATCGTCCATCTCACTTGACATTTCGCTAATACTTCCGGCCATTTTGAATTTTTCGATCTTGTGTAGTAGTAGCGTATTGTAATAGACGCATGCGCAGTTGAAATGTACAAGGCTTTATCAGTACGGTGCCAACGCTGTACGAAAAAGAAGTAGAATAAGAAGAATATTACGCTCCGCTGTATTGTAATAGGCGCATGCATAGTTCAATTTTAACATTAAATTTCTCTGTTTCGTAATACACAACATTACGCTACTCTCAACTGTAGTGTAAAAACGAGTTTACGCGCCGGAGGCACATAAAATCATTAATTAAATTTTTATACTCTTGAACCTGCTGCTCAGGTCAAGGAACTTTAAACAAATGGTTGGTTTGGGAAGAAAATTCCCAATCTTACTACTTTTACGCCAAATAATTTATTAACTTATAGTTATTATTATATATCCTCATCGTTAAAATGTTATTAATGTTAATATACGTTAATATACAAATGATAAATTAAAGTTAATGCTTTTGTATATTATGAAAAATTAGAATACGTTCATATTAAATTTAATAACTTTTCAATCAAAATACATCAAAATTAGTGAACATTATTGAAGTATATACCTATGTGTATTAAAATTCAAATTAAAGTTGTATTCTTTTAAGATTAAAGTACTTTGAATTTAATATGCGCTACTGAGAAAAAATTCCATTATATGCAATGGAAGTTTAATACAGAAATTTCTAACAGTGTTCTCACAAACTTTACCTGAGTAATAATTCATCGAATAAATTCAAAATCGAAACTAAAATTTGAATAATACAAATTAAGACGTGAATATTCATATGATTTCACATGATTAAAAATTTTGGGCTTTATAAATTCTGTTCCGAAAATTAATTTAACACGCTGTCCACTGATATGCGTATATATGGTATACCAGGGGTGTTGTTTGAAGTTTTCCGGTTTTTTCAATGAAGAAAACACTTAATTCTCAAGGGAATCTCAAACAAATTTTATTTAAAGTATTGACCATTGGATTCTACACATTTTGCCCATCTTTCAGGCAAATCATGGATACCATTCCAAAAAAACTTTTTCTCTTTCAAGACAAACCAGTCGACGAGCCGTTTTTCGATTTCTTCAAAATTGGCGAAGCGCTGCTCTGCGAGTGAGTGTCCCATCGATGCGAAAAGGTGATAGTCGTACGGGGCGAGGTCTGGAGAGTACGGCGGGTGCGATAATATTTCCCAATTCAATGCTTTTAATGTGTTCTTCACCACTTTAGCGGTATGAGACGGTGCGTTGTCATGTTGTAGGATAACTTTGCCATGTCTTCCGGCCCATTCCGGCCGTTTGTACTCGAAGTACACCACACCACACTGGTTCGACCAAAGACAGAGCATTGTCTTACGGCCAACCTCACCAGGTGAAAGCCATGATTTTTTCTGCTTCGGGTTCTCGAAATAAATCCATTTTTCGTCCCCCGTGACAATTCGATGCAGAAAAGATTTCCTTTCAAACCATTGAAGCAGCATTCCAGAAATGGTTTTTCGATTTTCCAATTGTCTATCGTTCAGTTGGTGTGGTACCCACTTTCCATACTTTTGGATTTTTCCTATGGCTTTTAAACGTTGGCAAATTGCTCTTCGGGTCACATTTGGTATTTGTGCCAATTGTTATTGCGATTGGGTTGGGTCTTCATCCAATAACGCCTGCAATTCCTCGTCTTCGAACTTTTTCGCTGCACCAGGATGTTCATTGTCTGTTAAATCGAAATCTCCACTTTTAAATTGACGAAACCATGTCTCACACGTTTTAATCACTGGAGCATGTTCACTATAAGTTTCTACCAGCAATCGATGAGCTTCAACTGCTTTTTTCTTTTGATGAAATAAGAAAAGCAACGAATGCCGCAAATGCAATTTACTTGGAATGAAACTCGACATATTCACTGAGGTAAACAACTATGATGCTATTATTTTGGCATAATGTAATTGTGTATTTTTGAAGGTTATTGTCCATAGAAAAATATGACATAGATGCCAAATCATAGAAATGTATACATATCTCTAGCGACATCCATGAGTAAAACCGGTAAATTTCAACTAACACCCCTGGTATATATATATATATAATAATAATAATAATAATAATAATAATAATAATAATAATAATAATAATAATATATAAAAATATAAAAATTACATCGAGTTTTACCCTGCTTTGAACCTGACTTTCAGCAGCAAATGATGAAAAATTGTTTTCAGATTTCGACTCGGGATGGATCGAATAAATATTTAAATCAAGAATTTGTTGGTTGGAGGTTTCCTGAGCAATATTTACAAACGTTGAAATGAAAATGTGATAAAAATGTGCGTAACTTTCATGAACAGATTTTTATATTTTCTTTATAATTGATGATTTTTTGATTATTTTTTTTCAAACTTTTCTAATTTTGTTTTACACGAAAAATGTTGTAAGGATGATTGGTAAAGATTTATAGAAAATTCCGAAAGTCATTTTCCACATAAAACCAATACTCTCTCGTTCATTATATATAAGAATGAAAAAATAAGATCGTTAACTTATGGAGGTCGGAGATAAGATCGATGAGATAGTGAAAAGACGGTTGAAAAAATTTCTCGATAAATTAAATTTTACGAAAAATCATGCAATTTGATAATATGACTGAAAATGAGACTTGTTTAAAGTTATTTTTTGAGCGAGCATTTTATATGATAAATCTGTACACTCAGAAAAAATATTTGATTGAATTAAAGGCATGTGATACTTAGGAAATCAGAAAATTTTATTGATTTTAGGTTTCTACATGCTTGTGTCTAAAGTGGATAAAATTCTCGTTTCAAACATTGGGAAATAGTAGAGAAAATAAAAACTGACCTAAATAGACTACTTTTGGTTTCAAAATTGAAAAAAAAAGTTCAATTTTAGCAAAATATATCAGAAAATTTGTTTTCATTGTTAAAACCAAAAGTAGTCTATTTACGTTCGTTTTTATCTTCTCTTGTATTTCCCAAGTTTTGAAAATAAATTTTTTATGTATTTTGGACACAAACATATAGAAACTGGACCATATTGTTCACAGGAATTTGCTATTTTTTTCAAATATCACATGCCCTTGAAGAAAATTATTTTTTTAAAAGGCTTCCTTCAATTTAAAGAAATGTTTTATTTTATTGTAAATAAATAAAAATTGTTTGATTCAAACAAAGTATGTTCAAACCAAGTATAAATTTGTTCAAATTATATACATTTCTGCCTTAATTCAGTGAAATTTTTTTTCTCATTGTATAAAATCATAGTAATTAGAGTAAAACAAAACGTTTCGCAATTATTAGTCTTCATAGACATTTAAAATAAGTAATCTAAGTTTTGTTTCACTTTAATGTTTAATTTCTTCTGTATTTTTTAAAATAATGAGTTGAATTTTGTTTTTTACAATACATAAAGGAAATTCGAAGCATGATGTAAAACCTTGATCTAATAACGACACGGTGGCTCATAACTGTATATATATATGGCATATCATGACCAAGATTTGTCACAAGAAATTTTTAGAAACCTGTCAACATGAAGATTCTCAGCCTTGCTCTACTCTGCGCACTAGTGGATGTGGCATTTTGTAAGTATTTACACACAAATGTTAGAAATTTCTACCGTAATTTCCCGGAACTCATAAATAAAGTTTTATATAGTTACATTTTCGTAAGATTAGGATAGAATTTAAAAAAATTCACTTACTTTTTATTTAATTTAACCCTCCTGCATCATACACCGAGTATACTCGTCGCAACATTTTCTTTCCTAACTTTTGAACGATATATATGGGTCATTTCATGGGAGATTTACAGTCAAAATTTGTTTTCGATGAAATATTTTGTTTTGCCTTCTTACTTCGAAAATAATCGACACGTTTTTTTTTTCAATGTGATACTTGAAAATTTCGAGATATAATTTTTTTAAGTTCGGCACACGGGAAATTTTTTTTTTTTCTAACAGCTCACTGTAAAAGCAGTTTTGAATATAAAATGTAATCCTTGCACTTGAAATTCGCGAAAGAGTAAAAGCTTTCAAAAAAGTTATAGCATACATTTTGTTGTTTTTTTGTAATAACAATATAGTACATTTTTATAAACAACTGAATTTTTTTTTAATTTGGAACTAATTTTTTCCGATCTTTTTGTTTCTAAATTTTTGTTGAAGTTTTTGCAATATGCAGGCAAAATTTTGGAATGGAAAAATGAAAACTGTAGGTGTAATTAATTTATAAAATCTGTCCCGCGCGTCGCAATGACCGAGCTCGCACGCTGCAACTACGCTTAAGCTTGTTTAGGCATGCTCGGACTCGATATATATATTAGTCTTTTTCGTGATCTTTCAACTGTTTTTAACCATTTTTGAAAAAAATAAAAATTTGACCTCCATTTTCGAAAATTAAAAATAAATTTGGACCCATTTTTTTTGTTTTATCAATTAATTAATCAAAAATCAAGAAAAGATATAAATTCAATAGATTTAGTTTCAAAACATATTCCAAATTAATGTTACACTAACTGTAATTCAGGCATTGTAACTTGTAACTTAACAATGTCAGTCGCAACTCTGTAAATGCAGAGAGCAGTTACATTAACCGCGTATGATATTATGTAATGTAAAAAATAAGCTTAAGGGTGTTCTACGGGTTCCCCGGCGTGAAGAAGGTAGCGAACGGTTGCGCGGCCTCAGCTCCCGCGGAGCATCCGGTTATTCATCGCATAATTGCTCGAAAACAAACAAAAAAACGCCATCCTGAAATTTTGCTATTTTATTTTATAGGAAAAAATCTCAGCTTTTTAACCAGATGATTTAAAAAAAAATGGGTCCAAATTTAAGAAAAAGTCAAATTTATTTTTAGTTTTCGAAAATGGAGGTCAAATTTTGATTTTTTTCAAAAGTGGTTAAAAACAGTTGAAAAATCACGAAAAAGACTGAAGAAAGCATATGAAGTAAAATTTTGCTTTATGCAAAAAGAAATAAGTTATATTCGTTTGAAGAAGAGGCTTATCATAAAAAGTCTGAAAATTTTAAGCCCGATCGGACGAAATTCGTTTTTTGAGGTGTTATCACTTGAGAAACTATGCCCCATATAATAATTACCAGTGTTACGTCTTTTAGCGGAGTTCCAATGGAGGCCTTATCATTGGTAATCAGCCTATATGTACTGTTCCACAGTGAATTTTACTAATTAAAATTTAGGGAGACTATTCAGTCTTCTGTGAATTAACTAATCACGTGCGAAAGACAAGAAAAAATTCCAATTCTAAAGGAATTTTGTACTGTAACCCTAACTACTGGAGGAAAGCAGGAAAATGAATTAAAAAATTTGATATTTTGCACACAAAAATTGGATTTTCAGGATGTTTATTTGTTCGTTCGAGCGTACAAAATTAGAGCTGCGATCATCGATCGCCTGGTTCATGTTCATGCCCAAAATACACACCATTTTGTTTTCAAAATTTGAGAAATGGTAGAGAAGATAACAACAGATGTGAATAGACTACTTTTGGTTTTGACAGTGAAAACAAATTTTATATTTTATTTTATTATATTATTTAGTTCCTCGAATCGTCAGTATTTTTCTATTTTTATAAAAAACATAAAATAATAAATTTAAGAATGGAATAATCCACAAAATTATCTATTTATTTTACGTTTTGCATGACAATTTTCAAATTTTTCATTGTATTTTGATTTTGTTTGACTATAAAAATAAGTGACCATTTAGAAAACTTAAAAAACATTATTTATAGAAAATACAAAAGCTGATAAGTTTTGACTGTTCTGAATTAGTTCTTGAGATCACTGGCCGTAGGATAAATATTATCACACTGAGAGAACAATTTTTTTGAATCAAAGAAACATTTCTTTGATATACGGTCAAAGAAAAAATTTCTTTGAATTGAAAGTTTTGTTAATTTAAAAAGAATTTCTTTGATCCAAAGAAATAGATTTGTTTACATTAAAGAAAATTTTTTTGAATCAATAAAACTTTCTTCAGTTTAAAGAAATATTTTCTTTGATCGTACATCAAAGGAATGTTTCTTTGATTCAAAGAAACGGGGTTCTGGATGCAAGATATAACATGAAATTCAGTATCTATTTTCTCCTTGACGAACAAATTTGCATTTATATAAATGTAACTGTATGCCTTTTAATCTAGTTACATAATTTTTCTTTTTAGTGTTCACTCTCTACGACTACTATGGTGCATTATATCACAATGGATCAGCTTTGGCCAACGCAATGTTAATCACATCTTGTCTTGCCATAACAACTGATAATTTGGACTGGGGAGCGATTGATTTGGACGAACTTGTGATTAAATTTGATTATTTTGCAGATTCAGGGATTTCAGCTAAAGTAGAACACAAGTGGGATTATACGTATGATAAATTGGTACTCTTTGACGTGAGTAGTTTCAATCAGCAAGAACTTGTAAATACACTGAGAAAAAGGATTCTTAGATCCAAAGAAATGTATTTAATTGATTCTATTTCTTTGTATCAAACAATTCGTTACCCAATTCAATTAAATATTTTTTAGAAATATGAAACGCGTGCTCTGATTCAAAGAAATAATTTATTAGAGAGGCATTTCTTTGCTTGTGAATGTGAGCAAATTAACTCAACCGAATCACGTCTTTGAAACAAAGTACCTCGTTTATTTGAATCTTGTTTTCGCACTCAAAGAAATATTTATTTGATTCAATAAGTCCCATTTTTTAAATACAACAAGACGCATTTGAATCAAATAATTTACACTGTAAAAAATTTGGGGAATTTCCCCCACCAATTATTGGGAAAAATTCCACATTTTAAGGTAAACATATCTTTCCCCAAGAAATTGGGGAATTTCCCCCCAAAAAATTGGTGAATTCCATCCAAAGTAGGGAATTTTCCTAAAAAATTTAGTGAATAAGTAAATCACTTATATTTTGGGGAATTTCCCCCATGAATTATTGGAGAAAATTCCACATTTTAGGGTAAACATACTTTTCTCTAAGAAATTGGGGAATTTTTCCAAAAAATGGATAAATTCCAGAAAAAGTAGGGAATATTCCCCAAAAATGTAGTGACTAAGAAAATCACTTATATTTTGAGGAATTTTTCCTATTAATGTTGTGATTTTTCCGAAAAAAAGAAAAATTTACGATAAATTTAGGGAAATTTTCTTTGAAAATTAGGGAATTAAGTAAATTCTATGTGATTTCGGAAATTTCCCCAAATTCATTTTGTGATTTTCCCAAAAAATGGGAGAAATATCATTTAAAGGAGAATTGTTTTGTTATTTAAGAGAACCATGACAACGTTTTACTTAACTCCTTACAATTTAAATTTAGGAAATATTTCTTAAATTTTAAAACACGTTTATTCATATCAATAACATCTTTTTGGGACAAATCTCTAACTTACCATGGGCAATATTATCGTTCTTTGCATCCAATATTACTCAATACACTTTACTACTTGTCCATTTTAAACAGTAAATCACATCTTCGGAGCAAATAATTATTTAATCCTACCAGAAATTATCTCCTCATTTCAAAGAAATATTTCTCTCAATTTACAATATACGCTCATTACAAATAAGGAATCATGTATTGGAATGGTAATCAAATTTACTTTAACCAAAGCAAATTTTTTTGAATTAATCCATTGTTTCTTTGAACATGCATCACATCATTTTACATCAAATAATTTACTTTTCTTATCAAATAATTGCTAAACAATCTTAATAGCGTATTTATATCATCTAATGAATATTTAATATTACTAGAAAAACAGTTTTTTGCTTTAATTATTCATTTTTTAAAGAAAATTAAAATATTCCTTTGATCTAAAAAAATATGAATTCATCACCATCCAGCTCAACCATTTATTTAAATCAAAGAAATATTCTTTGATTCAAATATTCTTTTTTCGCAGTGTATGTATATCATACAATAGAATTCCGGAAATTCACTGAACTTTCCTAATTTATAAAAATGACTTTTGTTACAGTTAAACTTTAGAAATACACTTCCAAATAATTTTATTATCAATGATTTGTCACATTTGTCGTCTACACTTCACAAAGCCGGCAGTGTAGAAGTGTTGGCTTGGCAGTTAGAAGGACGAGGTGAGTGACTATAATATATTAAGTAAATAACTGAAACTTTTAAGGTCTTTATAATTTTCACGCTTTACTTCACCATTAAGCTCGATGAAACCTTGTAGAACAAAACAAATTTATTTTTCTCTCAGTTTTAGAGTATAAGAGTCTCATTATGAATGCGAATACGTTAGATAACATGTTCGATATATCTCCTACAAGGGCACATTTCGTGTTCATGCCGAATAACGCTAACGTAGTAAGTTTTACATATGCTACGAGAAAAAATTAAAATAATACATACATATATTGTTATTTATTTATTTTTCTGGAATGAAATTTGAATTCTAAACTCTTTAATATTTTAGCAATTCAGAGGTAGTCCTGTAATTCAAAATAGCCAGTTTGTAGGAATTGGTCATAATTATGATAACGGATTCCTTACATTTTACACTCTTGCCCACTTTAAAAAGTATTTTGATACATCAAGGGGAAACAAATAGAATAGAGGCTAGCTTAAGTACTCCAGATTTGCTTCAAGAGGATGAAAAGAAGAAACTTGAAGTAATGAAGAAAATGACATCAAATTTTCAAAAGTTAATGTAAACATAATTTTTCGAAAATAAAGAATTGAGCATTTATAAAATTAATTAAAAACGATTTTCTTAAATGAAAAAAGTTTATTACCCACTTTTGAGATTATTTATGTGACCTAAATTTTAAATTAACGCTAGTGGGAATCCCACAGTAATAGCTTTTTATTGAGTTTTTCAAACAAATATGAAGTCTATTCAATAATGGGAAATTTCTACAATAAGTTTCGAAACAGACAAAAACGTATGAAATGAAAAACAATTTTAATATTCTTAGGTATAGAGACAGTCTTCTACAAAAAGGTTTTAAAAACCTGTTTGATTAATTTCGAATCAATCATCGCTCACGGTTTTCTATTCATATTCAAAATGTTTGCTGAGAAATAAATGCAAATATAATGCAGAAATTATAGGTAAATGAAGTTCGCAACGTTGCTGTAGAAACGAAAAAGTGAAATTCCAAGTTTAAAAAAAAACGTTCTAGTCGTTCAAATCTATTTTAATCGAGTCTAAATGGCAATATAACACGAAAACAACCCTTCCGCATGCATTTCATCCCCTAAATACCGAAAATCGTAAAAAAAAAAAAAAAACCGAACGAAGGTCGATACCTAAAAGTTCAGAAAGGGATATCATAGGATTTAGTGTTAGTTACTTGGGAAAAAACTATAATCCCTATTTCTGGTGGGGATGTCTATCGTTTTCAACCCCAAATACCCAAAAATGTGAATAAAAAATTTTTACATTAAAACTAAGCTCGATACATAAAATTATAGAACTGAAAATTTTTTGTAGGTAATTGGTACTAAATCCCACAATATTCAGTTATAAAATTTTAGTTATCGAGCTTAGTTTTGTTCTACAAAATTTTTATTCACATGTTTGGGCATTTGGGGTTGAAAACGACTAACATTCGCGCCAGATATAGGGATAAAAGTTTTTTCAAAGTGAATGACACTAAATTCTACGATATCCAGTTCTCAAATTTTAGGTATCAAGCTCAGTTTAATTTTCCAAATTTCTTATTCACATTTTTGGGCAATTGGGATTGAAAACGACAAACATTCCCGCCAGATATAGGGATGAAACTTTTTTCCTAAGTATCTGACACTAAATTCTACAATATCCATTCCTAAAATTTTAGAGATCGAATACAGTTTGATCTTCCCAATTTTTTATTCACATATTGTAGGATTTAGTGCCAATTACCTACAAAAAAATTTTCATTTCTATAATTTTAGGTATCGAGCATAGTTTTAATGTACAAATATTATATTCACATTTTTGGGTATTTGCGGTTGAAAACGATAGACATCCTCGCCAGAAATGGGGATGAAAGTTTTTTTCTAAGTAACTGACAATAATTTCTATGATATCCAGTTCTGAAATTTTAGATATCGAGCATAGTTTGATTTTCCAAATTTTTTATTCTCCTTTTTGTGGTATTTGTGGTTGAAAACGACAAACATCCCCGCCAGAAATAGGGATAAAAGTTTTTTCCTAATTAATTGGCACTAAATGCTACAATATACAGTCCTAAAATTTTAAGTACTGGGCTTACTTTGTACAAATTTCTTATTCACATTTTTGGGCATTTGTGGGTGAAACATTATCCAGTTCTACAATTTTACGCATCGAGCATAGTTTTATTTTCCAAATTTTTCATGCACATTTTTGGGCATTTGGGTTTGAAAATGACAAAAATCTCCACCAGATATAGGGATAAAAGTTTTTTCCTAATTAATTGGCACTAAATGGTACAGCATCCAGTCTTAAAATTTAAGGTATCGAGCATAGTTTGATTTTCCAAATTTTTTATTCACATTTTTGGGAATTTGGGGTTGAAAACGACAAAAACCCCCGCTGGGTATGGGGATGGAAATGTTTTCCTAATTTATTGGCACTATACTCTAGTGTTGACTAAAAGGAAAAGTGGCTACTTGCGCCTTTGCATAGATTTTCGAATACTGAACAAAATAACTGCGAGATAATTAACCCTTCCCTTTGATTGACGACCAGATAGATGCTCTGGGGGGTAAGGTATATTTCAGCCTACTCGACTTGAAGAATGCTTTTCACGATATCGACTTCACTCCCGAATCAATCAAACTAACTTTGTTCGTCACACCGATTAGCCAATACGAGTATTTGAAGATGCCAGTTGGTCTCAAAACGGCACCGGAAACGTTTCCACGTTTTATAAACAGTGATTCTTCGGATTTAATCAAGACGAGGAAGGTGATCTTGTACTTAGATGACGTTATGGTGGCAACCGAGACGATAGAGGAGCAAATTGAAGTTCTTATTAAAGTTTTTATTGTAATGTCAAAAAACAAAATGGAAGTGAAATGAAACTCCTCAGAGGGAGTCCGTCCGTCGGGATAGGGTCTTGAGGCCATTGAGAAGTTCCCAGAACCTCAAACTGTGCTGCAAATTCAAAGATTTTTGGGTATGTGTCAGTACTTCCGGAAATACATTGACGGATTTGCCCTGATAGCGAAACCGCTTTTTGATTTGTTGAAGAAGGATCAGGATGCCGCCTTCATTTTTGGCGAATCACTAAAGAATGCTTCTCCAACGTTAAAAAGAAAACTGGCTTCAAAGCCCCTATTGGCTATCTACAGTCCACGTGATCGCACTGAATTGCATTGTGATGCTAGTTCTGTTGGTTTTGACTCTATCCTTCTTCAACAAAAGGAAGATAAACGGTTTCATCCCAGTGTTCGCAGAACGTGGACGTAAACGGCCCCCACCATGGACCCTACCAGCTCATGGCTTCTTCCTTGCTCCACTGCCATAGGCTGGTTGAATGAGGAAGACACAATGAGCTCGAAGCATCTATGGTGGGGGCCGTTTACGTCCACGTTCTGCGAACAGTTTCATCCTATCTTCTTCTACTTAACCCTCATCGGGACCGTCAAAACTACGTCTAATCGGTCCTTGTGTATACGAGCATATACACAAAAAGTTTGAGATTTGTTTTAAATGTTTCAAAATGAAAAAAATCATTTTTTTTTGTTTATTCATTTATTTTTGAATTTTTATTTTCATTATAAATCAAATTTGTGAACATTCATGTGGAAATGGATGAAAAAAAAATACTGTTCAAAACATCAATTTTTTGGGAAGTAACGGAAAGTCGCAAAAAAATGTATACGGTCGCATACATAGAACCGATGAGGGTTAAAAAGGACCACCGAGTATGAGAGCAGGTATCACAGTTTTGAACCTGAGATGATGTCAATTATATATGCCCTGAGACGATTCCGAGTATATCTTCATGGCATCTGGTTTGAGATAGTGACAGACTGCAATTCTCTAAAGTTGGCTTTGGGAAAAAAGGACATAAACCCGAGAATCGAAAGATGGGTATTGGAACTCCAAACTTTTGATTACAAGGCTCCCATGCAGCACATCGATGCTTTGAGTCGCGCGTTTAATGTTTTGGTTGTTGAGGTCAATCCGTTTGAGTGGAACCTCTCAGTGTGCCAGACTCAAGATTGTAAAATAGTTGAGATTAGGAACCTTCCGGAGAAACAGCAACACGATTCGTACGAAATGCGAAATGCTAAAGTGTACAGAAAAAAGGGAAATGACTTGTTGTTTTATGTTCCATCGAATATAGAGAGTCATGTACTGTTTAAATACCACAATCAAATGGGCCACTTAGGTTTCGCGAAAACTAAAGAATTCATTTCTAAGATATATTGGTTCCCAAAATTAAACGAGAAGATAGATAGCCACATAAAAAACTGCTTGAAGTGCATTTCCTTTACTTCTTCCTCAGGAAAAGTTGAAGTTTCTATGCATATTGTTCCTAAGGGCGATGTCCCGTTTGCAACCTTGCATATTGACCATTTTGGTCCCATCGTTGGGACAAATGTAAAAATAGCTAGAAAACATCTGTTCCTAATTGTGGATGCGTTCACGAAATTCGTGAACTTGTTTGACACGAAAACCACCTCAAGTCAGGAAGCGATAAACTGCCTTAAGCAGTACTTCCAAAATTATAGCAAACCGAGTGCTATAATCTCCGATCGAGGTAGCACGTTCACATCTCTTGAGTTTATTGATTTTGTGTCCGAAAATCATGTTAAACATTTACTCATAGCGACAGGTTCCCCTCAAGCCAACGGTCAGGTGGCAAGAGTGAACCGGGTCATGGTCCCGATGCTGGCCAAACTGACTGATGACAAGAAGGGAGAGTATTGGCCTAAGATCTTAAAGCACTTAGAATATTCTCTTAAGGGGGTATTCTAGTCTAGAAAGTTGGAAAAATTGAATTTTTTTTCATATTTCGATAGTTTAGATATTCAAGAATATCTCCTCAAAAGGATTTTTTGAAATTCAAATTATTTTCAAAGTTATAGCCATTTTAGTGTCGTCACAAAATTTTAAGTTCTAATCGACCGATTTTCTTGAAATTTGACATGAACCTTCTTTATATATCCCTCTTTGGTGCGAACCAACAAAAAAAACAAAAATTTCAATTTCTTCTATTTAAAAAAAATTCGAAACCGTTAACAAATAACTGAAAAATCTACCTCTTTTTTGAATAGTCGCCATTTTGCAGGAAAATTTTTTTTCCATTTTTCCTGGTTCCTACCATAATGATATTTGTACTGATGAAGAATTTACCTTTTTCTTCTTTTTCAGATGACCAGAAGGGTGGGAATCGTGACAAGATGGACACGATCTATTTTTTTTCCCCTCTACTTCAACAGTGTGTAACTTTGCGAGATATATATATTTTTTTGAAAATTTTTTTGTGAATTTTTAAAATATAAATAAATAAATGATAAAAAAATGGATGGTTAAAAATTTGATTGCTATTTTTTTATTGACCGTCAAAAAACTCTCGAAATTCGGGCTTCTAGACTAAAATACCCCCTTAATAACACTTAGTAACTAAATAACGAGTCAATCGACAATAGAAAAGAATTTCTGGAAAACCATGTTCAGGAAAAGCCTAGGGATCTTGATAAGTTAAGGGAAACTGCCAGGGAAAATGCCGAGCGAGCTCAGGATTATAATCAGAATTATTGCGACAAAAAGAGAAAAGAAGCTCATGATTACTTGGAGATTCTCAGAAACTCGTCCCTAAGCAGTGTTCGCAGAACGTGGACGTAAACGGCCCCCACCATAGATGCTTCGAGCTCATTGTGTCTTCCTCATTCAACCAACCTATGGCAGTGGAGCGAGGAAGAAGCCATGAGCTGGTAGGGTCCATGGTGGGGGCCGTTTACGTCCACGTTCTGCGAACACTGTCCCTATGTTCAAAAAGCCGTATACCATTGTTACACTTTACCGAGACGGATCAAGGTCAGGAAGAGCCGAATTGTAGTAGCAAAAATAAATCTAAAATAATATAGAGCGCGCGAGGAGAGGCTCTGAAGTACGGTTCGGGCAGTCTTGTCCCGACGTTTGTAGTCGCGACGTCTTTGAAATAAACGCTCTTTCTATTCACCTATCCGTGTCTTTATCTGGTGTAAAAGTCCCTCAAATAAAATCCCACAATATTGTCACGTCCAGCGACTCTATGGACTCAAGATATAGCAAAATCCATAAATTTATAGGAAGATCGTGAAAATCGATAGGCAGATTGAAATAGAATTGATATAATAGGCTGCGGCATTAATGCCAGGTAATAAATTTCATCTACGCAACCCAACTGGACTCATTTAGGACTCAATTAATTTTCAACTTATGATAAATACAAATAATTCGAATTTTCCATTTTTTTTACAATATTTCCATGGTGCTTGCTTATAATCTATTTTTATTTTAATAAACACATTTCATATAACTAATTCCTTCTTATTCACTGACTTATTCCACATCCTTTAGAGAGGATTCTTCCGATCCTTACATAAAAGGAGGGATCTTTAATGAGAGAATTGTTACGTTTCTGAGGTAACAACATTATATATGCTAATGTATCAAAGTTCTACGAATATTGTAATAAGTTTGTCGGAAAGTCATTAATAAAAGTATTTTACTTTGTCGACTGGGGTAACATATCACAAAAATTTTTCACTATCCGAATGAATGAAATTAATTATATGAATCTTTCATTAAACTATGTTTTTAAAAATATAGGAAATACTTCAATAAAATCTAAGAAGATTATCTTCTGAATTTAATTCATCCGACAACACATTAGAGATTATTAAAAGTTGAGGTTCAATACAACTTGTATATTCTATTGTAATAGACAATTTTAAGAATTTGAAAATCTTTCTGTGGAAAAAAGACGCTTTTGAAAGATTTCCAAATTCTTTAAATATTGAATTCATTTGCATTTATTTGCGATATAAGAGTTTGAAATTGTCTACGAGGACACCTGTCGGCAACGTATCCTATCTGATACGCGACTTATGATCCTCCGACAATGTAAGTAGTGGCAAAAATTTCAAACTCAACTAAATAATTTGATATTTAATAATAGACAATATTTACAATTTAATAATATTGTATTAAAAGTGATCAAATTTTATAACAAATGTAATATAAATATGAAACTAAATTAAAGCTTATAACGATATTATTAGACAATATTGACTAATTTTTGTACGGAATTGTGTATATAATAAGAAAATTACAGTTGTTGTTAATTTTTATGCAAATAATTTGGAAAAATACATGAGATACACAACCAACGTAACAATTGATCTTTTGCGCACCGTTTTCGAAAATCGAATAATCAGCTGGAATTCTGATGTCAATTGGTCACCTCGGAGTTGTGATTAGACCTCATTGGACTATTTTTTGTGGGAGCCGTTATGGATAAGTGTTACGCTAACCATCCACAGACGATTGAGACGAATGGCCCGCTTGGTCACTTTAGCGCCTGGATAGGCTGGATTGTGGAACAGTTTGAACATACTTTCTCTCAGAGCTAAGGGAATATAAGGACGATGTGTTGCGCCAGCTAGATCACAATGAAGTGACATGTGTTCTAAACTCCATTGTATTTTTTTAAATTCAGTGAATGGTTTTGAAAGTCGATGAGACGTTTGAGTTCTTGGCCGCTCTTTTGAAGTTCTGCAAGATTACTTAGGCTCTATTCAGTGGGTAAGTGGATTGCCTCCACTCGAGGAAGAGAGTCAGCCACAACATTATCGTTGCCGGGTAAGTATTCAATTCGCGTTGTGTACTGTGTTCTGGAAAAGAAAGCTAATGGTTTCCAGGAATCGGAAATATGTTGTTTCAGACAAGCTCCCATGACCGAGTCGAATGCATCCGCGAAAAGGCGTGTCTCTACATTGCTAGTAGGATGGACGAGGAGAGTAGCGATAGCAAGATCGTTTTTAATCTTGTCAAACGCTTTCTCAGGCTCTGATATCCAAATTACCTCCCGTTTATCGTATTTGCGCGATTCTCCCAGGCAACTACAAAGGTGCAAGAGTCTGGGCTACATGCGGTATGCTACGTCGGTAGAAGTTCACTAGGCCCAGGAACCTACGAAGTTGCACTATCGTGCTTGGTTTGGGAAACTCTGAAATGGCTCGCACTTTTTTCGGGGTTGGCTTGAAGCCGTCACGATTAATAAGATGTCCGAGAAATTTGAGCTCGGATTTGCCAAATTGACATTTTTTGGTGTTGAGACGTTAACCGAACTCTTTGAGCCGTTGAAAACCCGTTTTAAGATATTCCTCGTGCTCCTATGGACATGGGAAAGCAACGAGGACATCATCGATGTACGTGAACACGCAATCGAGATCCCCGAGAGCGCGGGAAATATATCGCTGGAACGATTGACCAGCATTTCGCAGGCCGAACTGCATAACCGTGTATCGAAAAGTCCAAATGGAGTGATAACCGCGGTTTTCGGAATCTCCTCTGGGACAATCGGAATTTGATGATACGCGGAAAAATCGTAGAGATGCGGGACCGGATCTGGAATTGTGACGGCGTTGAGCTTACGATAGTCTCTGCAAGTTCTCCATTCACCATCCTTTTTGCGAGACATGCGGATCGGTGCTGCCCACAGACTGCTAGATGATCTGTAAACGCCGGCCTTAAGCATTTCTTTAAATTGTTTTTTAGCCGAAACGAGCTTATCGGGATATTTTCCCAAATTTTCATGTACCGGCACTCGTTGAATCAGTAAGGTTAGCTACGAATTCTCAATTATGTTGCTGATTCAAGTGATTCAATGAAATGATTCAAGTGAAAAAAAACAAGTCTCCCTCGCATTTTTTACTACAACTAGGTGCTATTTTTCTGAGTCCAACCATCACTAAGTGACACAATGTTACACAAAAACAGTCTAAACTCAAGACTCATAATAAGAGTCATTTCGGGCGTTGCTTCCTTCAACTCAGACAATTCTCAAATCAAAGCAATCAGGCTCGTAAGAATTATTTCAGTCATGGGAAAGAGTTAAAGCGAACGCGAGGAACTGGTACTACTACCTTTTTTTCTTACGGTACTTAGCGACCTCAAGTTGTTCACGTCGCCACCCTTTCGACCCCTCGCACCGTACCATCATCAAACTAATTTTAGGAAGTTTCTAAACCTATTTCCCTTATTATGAGTCTTTGGTATACTTCCGATTGATGTAACAGGAAGTGATAGTTTAAATAGTCCCATGGATTAGTGATACAATAGAAAATAATTTTATATGTTTAACGTTCGTCTTAGTATGCTAACTTATAACAGACCGTTGAAAATTTTAAAGGAAAATGTGATTCTTCTGTCAATAATACATTTTTTTAAGGCACATCTAAGATTTAAACTGAAATAGGTCACAAATAGGATCCTTCTCAGTGCCAGCTAATTTAATAGACTTAATGACTAAGCTGTAAGCGTACAAAAATAATACAAAATAAGTTTGTAGTAACCTTTGGATTTTTGTTTTCTTTAAAAATAATAATTAATAAAACTATGCAAAGAACTTTTGCAAGGGGGCAAACTCCAAGGCGTCTAGGAACCACACCACTCCAAACACACTCCGAGAAAAAAATATTATTGAATTTATAGCATTTCTGCCAAGAGCATGTAAATTATTGAATAAAAAAAATATGCAGTATTTAAATCAAGAATAAACACACTTTTGGCAGAAATGCTATAGAGTCAATAGCATTTTCTTCTCAGTGCAGTCTTCAAAAAAGAGGGGGAGGGAACTTCTCTTTGGCAAATTTGTAGATAATGTGACTACAAACCGCTTTTCATCAAAGGCGCACTCAGGAAAGCAAATATGAAGAAGGGTTTTTACTTAATCACAATTTTTTAGGATTAAAATCAACAAAATTTATGAGGGAAGCCCACAAAATACTTCCGAGAAGCATGCACAGCACAAACGCATGAAAGCGGAAGGAACAGAGTTAAATAGAAGTTTAAGAAAGTTGAAAAAGAGTGGAATAGTACATTGTGATATGTGCTAAATGGCAGAGTCTCGATAAAGGGTGTGAAGTTTGTAGTACAAGACGGAAGAAAATCAAAAGGAAACTATAGTTGATTCACGCATGCGCACTACTTTTTTTACATATTCATATTTCTAAAAAGTGTCACCTTTGACATACTTCTCAGTACGAAAAGAAGGACTTTTTGTGGATGTGTTATAAAAAGTATATCATTACATAACGAGCAGCTCTCTCACATGCCCAAATTCACACTACAATTAGAAAACGTGAAATTCATTCATAACACGGAAAAATTGTCATCAATTTGATTTAATGCCTGACTTTCAGTTGCTATTAGGATGAAATATAGTTCAAAATTATTAAATTTCTTGAATTTAACTAAAGGTATTTATCAATGACTTCGTAAAACGACGTGAAAAAACATTTTCGCCGTATGGCCGTCCAAATTGAAACTTCCTTGCTAACTTTTGTCTGGTAAATCTTGAAAATCATGGCTTTTTATTTGCATTAAAATATTATTCGATAATATCAGTGAAAACGTGATTTTCCAGGTTTGGTCGGTTTAAAATATGATTACTTACAGCTCTTCAACATTATACAATACATATATTGCTGAAAAACATACATATGTTGTATACTTTTCAAAAGCTGTATATAATCATATTTTAAACATATATATTGCTGAAAAAACGCTTAGAATAACTTTTTATAAAAATTCTGATGAATTAGTTTATTACAACATTATAGATTATAACACTGTTTAAAGAATTTGAAATCTTTCTGTGAAAAAAAAGACGTTTTCGACTGCGCTGGGTTTCGAGCCGAGGCCTTTCGATTGCCGGTCGACTGCTCTGACCACTAAGCTACACCGGCGTCCGACATCTCCTTCTCCACAGGAAGACCTTATATCGCCTAGTGGCACGAGGACACCTGTCAGCAACGTATCCTATCTGATAAGCGACTAGTGATCAAACTCAACTAATTGATTTGAAATCATTTACAGCCACAAGGCAGTGTCACTAGGCGATATGAGGAGGTCTTCCTGGGAGTAGGAGATGTCGGGCGCCTGTGTAGCTTAGTGGTCGAAAGACCTCGGCTCGAATCCCAGGGCAGTCAAAAGCGTCTTTTTTCCACAGAAAGATTTCAAATTCTTTAATTTTGTATTTAATTTGCATTTATTTGCGATATAAGAGTTTGAAATTGTCTACGACACCTGTCGGCAACGTATCCAATCTGATACGCGACTAGTGATCTTCTGATAATGTAGGCAGTGGAGGAATTTCAAACTCAACTTATTAATTCGATAAACTTATCTTTTGTTTGAGCGCGGATTTTTAAAAAAACTATTTACTAGGGGTGTTAGTTGAAATTTGCCGGTTTTACTCATAGATGTCGATAGAGATATGTATACATTTCTATGACTTGGCATCTATGTCATATTTTTCTATGGACAATAACCTTCAAAAATACACAATTACATTCTGCCAAAATAATAGCATCATAGTTGTTTACCTCAGTGAATATGTGGAGTTTCGTTCCAAGTAAATCGCATTTGCGGCATTCGTTGCTTTTCTTACTTCATCAAAAGAAAAAAGCAATTGAAGCTCATCGATTGGGTAGAAACTTATGGTGAACATGCTCCAGTGATTAGAACATGTGAGACATGGTTTCGTCAATTTTAAAGTGGAGATTTCGATTTAACAGTCAATGAACATCCTGGTGCAGCGAAAAAGTTCGAAGACGAGGAATTGCAGGCGTTATTGGATGAAGACCCAACCCAATCGCAACAACAATTGGCACAAACACTAAATGTGACCCGAGGAGCAATTTGCCAACGTTTAAAAGCCATGGGAAAATTCCAAAAGTATGGAAAATGGGTACCACACCAACTGAACGATAGACAAATGGAAAATCGAAAAACCATTTGTGAAATGCTGCTTCAATGGTTCGAAAGGAAATCTTTTCTGCATTGAATTGTCACGGGGGCGAAAAATGGATCTATTTCGAGAACCCGAAGCGGAAAAAATCATGGCTTTCACCTGGTGAGGTCGGCCCATTGACTCCAAGGCCAAATCGCTTTGGCCGTAAGACAATGCTCTGTGTTTGGTGGGACCAGTGTGGTGTGGTGTACTTCGAGTTGTTAAAACCTGGTGAGACGGTGAATACGGATCGCTACCGACAACAAATTATCAATTTGAATCATGCGTTGATCGAAAAACGGCCATAATGGGCCCGAAGACATGGCAAAGTTATCCTACAACATGACAACGCACCGTCTCATACCGCTAAAGTGGTGAAGAACACATTAAAAGCATTGAATTGGGAAATATTATCGCACCTACCATACTCTCCAGACCTCGCCCCGTTCGACTATCACCTTTTCGCATCGATTGGATACTCACTCGCAGAGCAGCGCTTCGCCAATTTTGAAGAAGACAAAAAATGGCTCGTCGAATGGTTTGCCTTGAAAGAGAAAAAGTTTTTTTGGAATGGTATCAATAATTTGCCTGAAAGATGGGCAAAATGTGTAGGATCCAATGGTCAATACTTTGAATAAAAAATTTTTGAGATTCCCTTGAGAATTAAGTGTTTTCTTTGTTGAAAAAACCGGCAAACTTCAACTAACACCCCTGGCATAACTGACAAAACTACCAAGTTTTGGATTTTTGTAGTACTTTCTTACTACTGTCACATCCCGCGACGTATTATAATGTACTATAGGCACAGGCTAGGTCTATAGAAAAATCTGGGGAAATCACTCAAGAGACAGAAAACCGCCTATTGAAAAGAGAGGTATAACTACATCACACACAGCGGGATACTGCGCAATGCGTGACGTCACCGAGAAATATAATATAAAAAGGATACGCCGCCAAGGGTAAAGCTAGTCTTGTGAGCAGAATTAAGTGCGGCAAATTTCGAAAACTTAAAAGGAATCACAGCGTGAAGTACCCGTTCAATGCAGTTAACCAGCCATAAATTCACAGTGGAGCATTTAACTATCCTTGGAAGGATCTTAGACTCAGTGTCAAAAGAATAGTTGTGTCTCCGCCGCACCAGTGTCATATACACTCTGTCCTTGCCGCTCCCATGGGAATCTTACTCACCATTTCGTCGCAGTCACACCTGTGGGGATTCTTTTAAGTAAGGGTTTATACTTATGTGGACCATCAGAAAAGGATATTTGAAGGATATATATAAAGGCCCCCCCGCGTATATATAAAGGCCGCATCCGCAGGCATGCGGAAGTCGCACGATGCTTCAGGTGCCTTGGTTACGGCCATGAATCCCGGGGCTGTAATGCGGCACCACGGGACACTTGGCCAGGAGCTGTAAGGCGGCGCCAAGGTGCCTGACGTGCTTAGACAGGGGCCAAAAAGATATCGTCAATGTCCTTTGGTGGCGACTCCTGTCCGGTCTTCCGGGAAGAGCTTCGGAGGTTGAGGGGCAGGAATTGAAGTTCCTGCAGCTCAACCTTGGAAGGGAGAAGGATGCCCAGGACCTCCTGATGCAGACTGCCAAGGAGAGGGGTCCGATGTGTTGCTCATTAGTGAGCAACACAAATGGTCCGAAAACTCTGCCTGGTATCAGGATGCACCAAGGAGGGCCGGCATCCTTGTTTGAACCCCTGATTTGAGCGTCGGGGATTTTCTGGAGTCCGAAGCGGGGTTCTTTTGGGTGGCGGGTGTGCGTGTGTACAGCTGCTACTTCTCCCCCAACGATCCTGTCGAGGTCTTTGAGACCCAGATCCTCCTTCTTGAGAAAAGCCTCAGAGAGGCTGTTGGGCGGTGCCTCATAGGGGGTGACTTCAATAGTAAATCGCCCGAGTGGGGCGAGACCCACTTAGTTGTGGAAGTAGAATCTTAGTTGGTGAGATGGTCGCTAGGAATGACCTGATCGTCTTAAATCAGGGCAAGGAGTTTACGTTCAGACGAGAAGCGGGGAGGTCTATTATTGACCTGACGATTGCCGCACACCGTCTCGCCTCAAAGATAGGTGACTGGTGCGTCCTTGAGGTAATAACCTCGAGTGACCACCGGTACATCGAATTCAATTTAAATGAACGGTGCCAAGCAGTGGCTAAGGGTCGGGGCAGCAAAGGAAGGAGCCCCTTCTGAAATACGAGACGACTCTGCAGGGAGAGACTTAGAGTCCATCTCGAGACGACCAGGCCCATTGATGAGCTTGATTGGGTTGGGCCTGCTGGGTCGTCGGAGGACACTGTGCGCTCAGCGAGGCGAAAGGTGGTCGCGGCTTGCAACTACTCTATGCTTCACCGTAAGCGCAGGCAAGCCAAGGGTTCAAGGAGGACCCATGGGGTCTCGCTTTCAAAATAGTCACCAAGAGATTGGTGACTAGAAGAAAGACCCCGGGCCTGGATAATCCCGATTGAGTTAAGTACATTGTGCGGAGCTTGTTTCCACACGTAGAGCCGTTCCAAAGACAGGACCAAAGTTCCTGCGTGGTCCAGCGCGAAGAATTCTTTACTCTCGAAGAACTAAAGAGAACGGGCGGAAGGCTTACTGCAAATACAGCGCCGGGTACCGACGGGGTGCCGAAAGAGATCCTCAAAGAGGTGATCGAGGCACACCCGGAGATACTCCTAGAAGCCTTCAACTCCTGCCTTCGGGAGGGGAGGTTCTTCGTAGACTGGAAGAAGCAGAGGTTGGTCCTGCTAAGGAAGGGCAACAAACATCCAGGGGTTGCCTCGTCGTATAGACCAATATATTATTTTATTTGGCGCAAGCGCTCTCAGGCCATGGCTGTTTTAACACTTGCCTGAGGCGCTTTAACCCGTAGTAGTAGTAGTATAATAGGAGGAGAAAATTATTGGATTATAAAGAGAAAGTCTTAAACTAAATTCCAGTTCAAGGTTTCAGTTGATATATAAAAAAGAACGCACAAATGGCAACTGTCCCTCGGTCAGGCAGTGGGCGCCGAGCTCACTCCTGACACGATGGTCTCCCTCATGCAAGACTCGATGCTCGCTGCTCGATGGGCGTTGAGAGCGTCGGTCTATTTGCCTAACGGGCGTGTGGCCGCGGATGAAAGTCCCAGGCGAACGGATGACGGGAGAGTCGTACGCGACTTTAAGCTGGAATATTTAATTAAATTACAGTAATTAATATTTTTCCTAAATGTCAAGAATTTTCCGCCATTTTCTTTTTATTGAATAAAAGTGCAATATTTCAATTCTTTTAAATAAAAATATAAGATTTGTAAACAAAAATGGATCAAATAAGTATTTAAATTAAAAATTTGTTGGTTGGAGGCTTCCTAAGCAATATTTACGCACGTTGAAATGAAGATGTGATGAAAATGTGCGTAACTTTCGTGAACAGATTTTTATATTTTCTTTATGGTTGGTTTTTTGATTTTTTTGAGGTTTCTACTAGCTCCAAATTTGTTAATAATAATAATATAATAATATGTCTTGTTTACGAAATCATTTTTCCTTTTTATGTCTTAAAAAGTGTAACTCTAACTTTTCTGATTTTGGTTTACTCGAAAAATGTTATGAGGATAATTAGGAAAGATTTATGAAAAATTACGAAAGTCTTTCCCACATAAAACCAATAATCTCTCATTCATGATAAGAATGGAAAAATAAAATCGTTAACCTATGAAGGTTGAAGCTGAATATGAACAAGATAGTAAAAAGACGTTTGAAAAATTACGCTTGATAATTTAAATTTTACAAAAAATCATTCAATTTAATAATACGACTGAAAATGAGACTTGTTTAAAGTCATTTTTTGAGCGAGCATTTTATATTATAAATCTGTACACTCAGAAAAAATATTTGATTTAATTAAGGGCATTTGATACTTAGGAAATCAGAAAATTTTATTGATTTCAGGTTTCTACATATTTGTGTCTAAAGTGCATAAAATTCTCTTTTCAAAATTTGGAAAATTCAAGAGAAAGACTTTCTTTGATTTAAGGAAATGATTCATTTTAAATAAATAAAACTTTTTTGACTCAAACAAAGTATGTTCGAACCAAGTATAAATTTATTCAAATTATTTAAATTTCTGCCTTAATTCAATCAAATTTTTTTTCTCGGTGTATAAAATCATAATAGTTAGAGTAAAAAACGCTTTGCAATTATTAGTCTTCATAGACATTTAAAATAAGTAATTTAAGTTTTGTTTCACTTTAATTTTCAATTTTTTCTATAAAGTTTCAAATAATGAGGAAGGTTAACTTTATCATGATGGTTTTATCAGTGACCTTCTACGAACACAAACTTTGTCTCTGACGTATACAAGTTGAACAAGAATTATAACATTTTTTACTTATTGCTATATGGCAAACAGTTGATTTTTTTTTACAATACATAAAGGAAATTGAAAGCATGATATAAAACTTTGATGTAATAATAACACTGTAACTTATAACGGTATATATATGGCATATCATGACCAAGATTTGTCACAAGAAATTCGTGGAAGCCTGTCAACATGAAGATTCTCAGCTTTGCTCTACTTTGCGCACTGGCAAACGTCGCATTTGCAGGTAATTACCCATAGCCGTTGGAAATTTCTATCGTGATTTCCTGTCAATCGTGACTAAAGTTTTATTCTGTTAAATTTTCGTAAAATTAAGATAGAATTTTAGAAAATTCAGTTACTTTTTAATAAGGGCTGATTGTCCAACCAGAAGTGGGTCACTGTTTTCTATTCAGTGATAATCTCACTGATTAAGATTTAGAAAATAAATTATGATTTGTCGGCTGAATATTGATATAATGCGATGATTTTTAAGAGTTACACTACCGCCAGAAGGCATCAGACCTCTTAGCGCGTGACCTATAAAAAATTAGTGTAAACTTTGAAAAGTGATATCGCCGTCCAGAATAGAGATAATTTTGGTTTTTATTTATCAGAAAGCTTAGCAAATTCTGCGTTAAATAAGCCCCAGTTGAATATTCCCTAAATCTGATTCAGTAAAATTCACCGGGAAACAGTGCATATATACTGATTACCAGTGTGATAAGTCTTCTAGCGGAATCCCGGTGGAAGCCTTAACACTGACAATCAGTGTATATGCACTGTTTCACAGTGAATTTTATTGATTGAAATTTAGGAAGTATATTTAGTCTTCTGGGTATTGACTAGTCACGTGAGAAAAACAAGGAACAATTCCCAGGTGCGAATTGACCGTCGGCTTACGGTTGGGCCAATGTTGTTAAAGTTGGTACCGGAAATGGGCCGTCTCAGGCAAAATATGCTTGTGTAACCTTGGGTATTAATGCTGGCCCGACCATCGGTTTGAGTCTGGGCCATAGTTGGACCGACAGTTGGTCGCGCAATGGCCAACTATGGTAATTTCGGTTTTACCAACTCTGGCAGCCGATCGAAATTCGCACCTGCGTTTCAATTTTGTGAGAATTTCGTACTGTAACTTCAACTACTGGAGAAACGTAGGAAAATTAATTTACAAATTTGATATTTTGCAAAAAATAGCATTTTCAGGATGTTAATTTTTTCGTTTGAGCGTGTAAATTTGAAGCGACGATCATCGATCGCCTGGCTCATGTTCATGTGAGCAATTTGGTCCAGTTTCTGCATGTTTGTACCAAAAAAAAACAATATTTTGTTTTCAAAATTTGAGAAATGGTCGAGAAGATAAAAACAGACGCGAATAGACTACTTTTGGTTTTGTCAACGAAAACAAATTTTCCGAAATATTTTGCAAAAATTGAACTTTTTCTCATTTTTGTAGTCAAAAGTAATATTTTATAATCAAAATGCGATAAAATGAGTTAGAAACAATTTATTATCTTTCATATTTCTTACCCAAGCAGAATTCATGACACTCTGCCGATTGTGGCATCGGTTAAATGTTGGTCCGATGTAGGAGATCGACTGTTGATTACCAACGTTGGTACAATGTTGAGAAACAATTGGCCCAACCTTATTCCAACTGCGGAAATAGTACATTGTGCAACTGGGGAAAAAAATTTATTTTGCGAGTGTGAAGTTTGATGCCCGAGCAAAGCGAGGGTAACAAGCACACGAGTAAAATAAATGTTTTTCCCGTGTTGCACACGATTTTTTTCTACTAGCGGGTCAAAAAGTGGATTTGTTTGCCCCGCACGGGTCAATAAAGTCCACTTTATGGCCCGCTAGTAGAAAAAAGTTATTTTCTGACAGTAAATGTACAAGGTCCACCCAGTGTCTAATCGACTCTGATAATTAAGACTGTAAAATACCAGTGTTTGTACAAAGTTGATTCGACACTGGTACACTCTAAAAAATGTGTATTGATAGTGAAGTTAGGTTCCTTTCAAAATGCATCCATTGAAACTACATAAGCAGATTTCTTTTGTCTATCAACAGAATCGTTTTACTGTTATTGTAGTATTGATGATAACCGATTTAATATTGGCATTTGTCAAAGTTGGGCTTGTGTACATTTCTAATATTTATATTAGATAGGTTATATCATACAATTTGTTTTCTCTTATTCTCGATATGATTTTTTTTTACGAGAAAGGATTTCATTTCAAGACCAAAGTAAATACTTGGACAGTGAAAGGTTAGCATTTGAAACGGTAATCGTTCAACTGCTAAAGGATTTCCTCTCATGCCAATTTTGAATGGAAAATCTTTTAGTAGTGAAGGAAATCGTTTGAAAGTCAATAGTCTGTTTTTAGAGTCTAGTCTGCTTTAAAAAATGTCTTCAACAGTAAAACATGGATTTAATAATAAAAGTATATAACCAGTATTTTAGAAATGTTGACAGCCAGAGTTGAAAATATGTTAATTACCAAGATTGATACAACGTTGGAAACTGATGTTGTACCAACGCAGTACATCGTTATCATGTCGACTGTCCGCCGGCAATCGGAAGTTGGTATCCAACGTTGGATCGACGTTGGTCCGATTATTAATTTCTGCTTAGGTAGTAATATTGACTATTCAGTTCCTTGAAACGTCAGTTTTTTTCTATTTTCATGAGAAACATGAAGTATTAAATTTAAGAATGGAATAATCCACAAAATAATCAATTTATTTTACATTTTTCATGACAATTTTCAAATTTTGCATTTTATTTGGATTCTTTTTGACTATACAAATAATTGACAATTTGGAGAACTTAAAAAACATAATTTATAAAAAATAAATAAACTAATACATTTTTACTATTGGATCTATAACTTAATTCGTGCGGTTTTTTTTTCGAAATTTGAACGTTTATTTAAGAAAAGCATGTACAATAGTATTAATCAAAGTATTGCCCATCAGAAGCTATGACTTTTTCCCATCTTTCTGGTAATTTGTGGATTCCATTCCAAAAGAACTGCGCCGGCTTGGCGGCCAAGAATGAATCAAGCCAATTTTTGATACCCTTTTCTGATGTGAACCGTATTCCAGTGAGGACGTTCTGCATCGACCGGAACAAATGGTAGTCAGAAGGGGCAAGGTCTGGGCTATAAGGCGGGTGGGGTAAAACTTCCCATCCACTGTTTTCCAAAAAGTTCTTAACCGGAATAGCAACATGTGGCCGAGCGTTGTCATGATGGAAAATTATTGCCTCGTGTCTCGTCGCATATTCCGGGCGTTTTTCGGCTATTGCTCTCTTTAAGCGGATTAATTGTGTTCAGTAGCCTTCATCATTGATGGTTTCACCTGGTTTTAGCAGCTCATAATACAGCACACCCTTCTGATCCCACCAAATACAGAGCATTACCTTCGCGCCATGGATATTCGGCTTTGCCGTTGATTTGGCTGGTTGGCCGGGTTTCACATATGATTTTTTGTGCTTGGGGTTGTCGTAATGGATCCATTTTTCATCACCAGTAACAGTCCGATGCAAAAATGACTTCTTTTTGTGGCGTTCCAGCAGAATTTCGGACATGCAAAACCGTCTTTTAACGTCTCTCGGCTTGAGTTCATGTCGAACCCAATTTCCTTGCTTTTGAATGTATCCGGCTGCTATTAAAAGTTTTAAAATGGCTGCTTGAGTGACTCCCAATGATTCTGCGAGCTCTTCTTGTGTTTGGCAACAATCTTCATCGAGTAATGCTTCCAGTTCTTCATCTTCAAACTTTTTTGGCTGCCCAGGACGTTCTTCGTCTTCCAAGCCAAAATCACCACTTTTAAATCGTGCAAACTACTTTTGGCACGTTCGATCAGCTACAGTATGTTCACCATAAACTTCCATCTAAATACGATGACTTTCGCCAGCAGTTTTCTTCATATTAAAGTAATGAAGAAGAACTCCTCGCAAAAACACTTTTTCAGGCACAAAGTTCGACATATTTGAGTGAAAAAAAATTGTTGTTTTTTACGCTTTAAATGAATGACATGTACTGAGAAAGACGCACAATGAAAGTAGCTTTTCAACGCATGTTCGAAATATTGGAACGATGGAATAATAATAAAGTTACGCCATCTCTTAGAAAACCGCACGGATTAAGTTATAGATCCAATATTTTAAATTAGTTTTTGGGATCACTGGTCGTAGGATAAATCTTATCAAGATATAAAATGAAATTGAGAATCTGTTTTCTGCTCGTCGAAAAAATTTGCATCCATATAAATGTGACTGAATGACTTTTCATCTAATCACATAATTTTTCTTATCCGTAGAAATCGTAATAGATGTCTACAACTACTATGGTGTTCTTTTTCACGAGGGATACCCAATAGGGAACGCAATGTTAATCACAACTTGTCTTGCCATAACTAGTGATAATTATGATTGGAACACGTTAGATATAAATAAAATGATGATTACATTTGGATACAAGCCAGACTACAGATTTTCAGTTGGAATAACATCTAAGTGGGATTGTGCAATAGATAAATTTGTAATCTTTAATGTGAGTAGTTTCAATCAGAAAGAATTTGTAAATATATCATACAATAGAATTTTAGAAATCCACTGAACTTTTCTAATTTATAAAAAATGAATTTTGATACAGTTATACGCGTATCAACCAATTGAACTTACTTTTATTTCTAATAATTTGTCACATTTAACGACTACGCTTCATTACCGTGGCACAGTAGATGTGTTGGCTTGTGAAGTACAAGGAAACGGTGAGTGACTATAATATATTAAGTAAATAACTGAAACTTTTAAGGTTTTTATAATTTTCACGCTTTACTTCACCATTTAGCTCAATAAAACCTTGTAGAACAAATTTTATTAATTAAATGCGAAAAAAAGAATTCTAGGATACAACATTTGTTACACGGTAAAAAAAGTAGGGTGAATTTCCCTCCGTGGGACGGAGGTAATAGAAAGACTTTCGACTCACGTAGTGAATTTACCAATTTCGGTAAAATTACCCAGTCAAGTCGCATTTACTATGTGTATCAACTAGAAATCCCTCTAGTGGTGAATTTCACAAAATGTGAAAGTACAAATAGCACATCATTGCGTGCTGTTTTACCTCACCAAGGTAAAATTCCCTACGTGAGGAAATATTGTACAGAAAAATAAAAAAAATTGTGAATTTCTTTTTCTTAACATAAATTCGAAATATTCATTACATTAATTAATTAAATTATTAAATTTCAATTAAATTACACAACGTAATTACCGTGCTTCGGTACCTTTACGACAACTTGGTAAATTTACCTCAGAATGCGTGTGATTTTATTTTACGGAAGGAATCGTCCCCTGTATAGGACTTGATTATCGCGTGATTGAATCCTTTCCATTTTCTTTTCTTCTGGCCCAATTTCCCATTTTCACAATCGAAGACCTCATAAACAATTTTTCAATTTTATGTATTCAAAATTTTAAGTACTATCAGACTGATGTATTGTACAGAGATCTGTTTGAAATTGAAATCTTTCAAAATTGAAAATCTCAGAAATAACAACCACAACAATAATCAATTAAACATTTAAACAGACAAAATGTTAATACTTTAGAAAACTTACAAAGCGTTCAAAATTGTATATATTTTTAAATTGAAACAACTCAAAAAATATTCCTTGAAACGAGAAAATAATATTATGAAGTTTTAAATTAATTTTTTTCCCCTTTTAAAACGTCACAAAACTTGGATTATATGAAAAAATGAAAGTGTGGAAATATTGATTAATTATTACTACAGACTCACTGTATCAATTCCTATAAAAAATATTTACTCCCAATTATTCTTCGTAGGTTCGTGGTCATCATGCCTGAGAGCGAGAAATTTCACGTCAAAAATGACCTGTGGAGAAATGGTTTTTGTGACCTTGGAAAGGTAAAATATAAAGTAAAAAATAATTTCTCGCTCTTTTTCAAATCCGCAGTCAAAAATAGCGGTTCTCATTTAAGAAAAGGGTTTTACCTCCATTTGACCTTGAAAATTGACCTCAAGGTCAAAATTGATGGTACAGTCAAATTTCCCCCTCGGTCCTGGTCAACCTTTGTCTGGACCATTTATTCGTATATGAAGTATTTTAGAAGATATTTGGGATTATAGATTAAAATGGGTCACCGTGTATACGGGCAAAACAATATTAATATCATCACATTTATTATTCTCTCAGAGTTAATCTATAGGAGTATTGTGGCGAGTGCGTCGACGTCAACTAACATATACGATATATCTCCTACAACGCAACATGCGGTGTATGTTACAAATTTCCCTAACGTTGTAAGTTTTACATATGCTACGAGAAAGCTTAAAAATAATACATAAATATATTGTTATCTTTTTATTTTTCTGGGATGAAATTTGAATTCTTAATTCTTCAATATTTTAGGAATTCAAAGGTTGTGCTATAATTCAAAATTATAAGCTTGTGGGAATTGGTTATCATTATGACAATGGATTCCTTTACTTCTACACTGTTGCCCATTTTAGAAATAATTTTGATAGTACAAGTGGAACAAATTAAATAGGGGCCAGCTCAAATACTCCAAATTTGCCTTGAGAGGATGAAAAGAAGAAACTAGAAGTCATGAAGAAAATGTCAAAATAATTTTCATAAGTTAATGCAGAAAGTTCAAACTCAACTAATTAATTTGTAAACATTCATTTTTGGAAATAAAGAATTGAGCATTTATAAAATTAATTAAAAACGATTTTTTTAATCTAAAAAGGGGGTCACCTAGTTTCGAGATTATTTATGTGACTTATGTTAAAAAAATCGTATTATTGGGAAGGCATAAAAAAGCTAAAAGATCATTGGACTCGTTGTATTGAGCTAAAACGAGAGTACATGAGAAACAAACTCAAACACCCCAGTATATGGGTGATTCTCTGCGAGGACACAGTTTTGGAAGCTCAAAATTTTATAAACGAAAATTCTCTTTTTTTTACGGTTTTTGTCATTTTCCTTTATGTTTTTACTACTGAAATACACCCTGAATGTGGTCAAGCTACAAGTGTCATGGTCTGTTCTTGGCGATAAAATCTTTAAGTTTCGGTGCCACGGTTGTGACCAGATTGCCACGGTTGTGACATTTTTCCTACTTTTGGTACAGTTGACTGCTGTAAGTGGTTTCATAGAACGACAAAATATATTCGATAACAAAGTACACAATATTTATTATATTTTTCCTGGAAACAAAATTAAATTCACATGTTTTTTTACGTTGAATAATCACATAATAAATGAAAAGTAAAACCAAATTATTGCACCAAATCAAGCTTCGATAATTTAGACAAGTCGCGTTTTACAACGTACCATTTTTCCTAAAAAAAAGTATACATTGTGTAGATATTCAAAAGATAGGGATGGATACGAAAACAATTGTTGCGTGCGTCTTAAAAAGAAATTCGACATATAAAATGAATTAGTGTGAAAGACGTATAATGCTTGACATGAATATTTATTTATGCAAATAAAAAAAAATATAATTATTCCTTTTTTTTCGTCCTAATATTGAAGTAGGGAAATATTTATTGTCCCAAAATATTCAAAGTTGCACAAGTATTCCTCAAACTAATGATTATGTAAAAAAATATCGATGCATTTTTGTGAATTACAACTTTCAGAAATACTACAAAAATACGAAAAAAATACTGGTAATCAATATGAAAGGTAATGTTTTCTGTAGAATCAATTTAAATACCATTAATGGTTGAAAATTTCAATACTATATAATCAAATTCTAAAAATCTATGAAGCGATCCATAGAAATACTATAAATCTACCTAAATACCGGAAAATACTGGAAATTTGTAAAAAATAACATACAATAAAAAATTTTAGAAATAAACGAAATACTTTAAATTTGTGTACTGATAATTTACTCAAATATCTATAAAAATATTCAAACTTCTCAGAACTTTGATTTGTAGAGCATCGAATTTCACAACGCTGAATATAAATCTATAATAATATTAGATAATCTTTCAACTTGAAAAAATACCAAAACAATTATGAAAAATACTAAAAGTATAAGAAAAAAAAAACCTAAACTTCAGTGACTTGAAAATCACAAAAATCGTACGCCGTTACATTAAATACAAACATGAAAAATCTACAACTCTGGACTCCAAAGGTTGTATGACTTTAAAAATAAAAAATTGAAAAATCCTACTCTAGTAACCAGATCGTCAAAGAATAAAAATTACAAAATACTGAAGGAAATATATTTTTTTCGAAAAACCCCTCCCGAAAATGTTTTCTACCTACGCCCCTGATTCCTATTATTTTGTGCAGCAACACAGAATACTTTTATAATATTAACCACAATACATTGTTAAAATCAGTTGTGCACAACAAATTCACATTCTATAAAGTTTTTCTCCGAAGAAAAAAAACTGCCACGGTTGTGACATTTTGATAGTTATTAGATCATTACGGAGAAGCGATTTGAGTTAGGAAATTTTGCGAAATATTTTGAGGTTCTGCTAGCGAACGTCAATAAAAAATAGTTAAATGCACGATAAATTATTTGATACTCAGAAGATACAAATGCCACAGTTGTGACATACATTTTTTATACGTACCGTTTTTTATATTTCTCGGGTGATAAAATACACACAAATTTTTTTCAGACTGACACATCCATGTCAAAACGTACAGAGATCACTGCTGATTCGAATTGACAAATGCAAGGCGCAAAACAAAGCACGATACAAAAGAACCAAAATAATAATTCAAAGCATGTAATCTTTATCAAAACTGATGGACACTTTTTAAAGTCAAGTTAGGTAATTTGAAAAACGTGCTAAAATTACAATAACTCCAAATATTGCAGGTACAATTACTCATCGCTGACACGTATAGCTCATTTACTATTTCGCGAAAGATTCAAGTCGTGATCAGATAAAATTTTCAGGAAATCAGGGTTGAGGACATGCCACGGTTGTGACATGCTTCAGAAAAATGAAAATGCATATCTGAACAAATAATTCATCGGGGTTAGTAAAATAAAAGTTCTTTGAACGTGTTCATGTACTCAATCATTTGAAAAATGCTAAGCTAAGCGTACAATCCTCAAAAGACACAAAACTGCATCCTCGCAGAGAATCACCCATATATATTTTTTAAATTAACGTCAATCAAAATCCAGCAATAATTTCTTTTTATTAAGTTTTTCAAACAAATATTAAGTTTATTCAAATACAAAATTTATACAATAAATCTCAAAACATAAACAAAAACGTATAAAGAAGGATACACTTTAATTGTAAGAAATTCTCAAAAGAACTCATGTGAGATTCTATGTTTAAAAATACATTAATGATTTCAGGAGATATAAGAGAAAAAATAAAATTTTTGTTGCAAATTGTTTTTTACCTACAATGTTTTATCAAAGATATATTTTACATTTCTAGTCGTATAGAAAACGATTAGAAGTTGAGTTACGTTAAAGATAGCAGTCTTCTATGGAATTTGGATTCTGTGTTGGCCTATATTCCATGTTTACTGTCAAATAATGACACTTCTTAAAGCCATGGATCAACAAGACCGTGTGACGTCGTTAATAACAATTACTGTATGCAAGGTTATTTGAAAATGAATATACATACTGTTTGTGACTCGTTTCAAATTTCTTTATTCTTTAAGAATTCAATAAATTTTCACTTTTCCAAAGCACTCATGGCCTTTATAAAGATTATTAAATTGTTCTTTATTTCAATTTCAAAGGGCAATTAATTTACTTAAGGCTCTATCTACCTTAAGGGGACTAGGAAGTCAAACTAATCCTATTTTCAAAGTCTAATTAAAAAGTAAATATCAAGATAAAATAAGCTTCTATTTTCTGCGGCCCGTCAATTTTTGCGAAAGGCGCTCAGCCTTTTTGTCTCACATTTTTTCATTTTTCATCCAAACGATTTAAAACTTTGGCATTTACCTTATAAATAGTAATGCTATTGAAAAATGCAATAAAAAAAAATCGATTTTTTGACTTCCTAGTCCCCTTAAAGAGAACACATTCTAATCTCGATACTCTCGTTTCATGCTCGATTTTGTAAATGCATTTTCAAGATTTTTCAATAATTAATTAAATTACAGTAATTAATATTTTTCCTAAGTGTCAAGAATTTTCCGCCATTTTCTTTTTATTGAATAAAAGTGCAATATTTTAATTCTTTTAAATAAAAATATAAGATTTGTAAAAAAAAATGGATCATGTAAGTATTTAAATTAAGAATTTGTTGGTTGGAGGCATCCTAAGCAATATTTACGCACGTTGAAATGAAGATGTAATGAAAATGTTCGTAACTTTCGTGAACAAATTTTTATATTTTCTTTACGATTGATTTTTTGATTTTTTTAAGGTTTCTACAAGCTCCAACTTTGTTAATATTGGTTGACTGGAAAAATATCATAATGGTTATTTGTAAGAATTCTAAAAGCTATTCAGAACTGTTTTAAAATATTTATTTTTCTCAAGAAAAATTGTTTTCATAAAGTTTAAAATGGATCTCATTTCTCGACTTTCATTAAAATATGTCTTGTTTACGAATTCATTCTTTCTTTTGATGTCTTAAAAAGTGTAACTCTAACTTATCTGATTTTGGTTTACTCGAAAAATGTTATGAGGATAATTAGGAGAGATTTATGAAAAATTACGAAAGTCATTTTCCACATAAAACCAATACTCTCTCATTCATAATAAGAATAGAAAAATAAAATCGTTAACCTATGAAGGTTGAAGCTGAATATGAACAAGATAGTAAAAAGACGTTTGAAAAATTACGCTTGATAATTTAAATTTTACAAAAAATCATTCAATTTAATAATACGACTGAAAATGAGACTTGTTTAAAGTCATTTTTTGAGCGAGCATTTTATATGATAAATCTGTACACTCAGAAAAAATATTAATTAAGGGCATGTGATACTTAGGAAATCAGAACATTTTATTGATTTCAGGATTCTACATATTTGTGTCTAAAGTGCATAAAATATGAGGTAGCAAATTCTTCATTATGTCGAAATTTTAGCGACATTTCGTGGGCTATGGGCTTTTTTTTTTTTTTTTTTTTTTTTTTTGGTGAGGAGGAAAAATGGCAAAATCTTTTATAGACGTTGTACTCCTGTACTCTCCTAGGACGGGTCTAGGCATACCTGTTAAACCAATACACCACCCGCGGAACCGCCTTTCGGCTTTAAACTTCACGGGTGGTTGGTTCCATTAAAGTCGCGTACGACTCTTCCGTCATCCGTTCGCTCGGAACTTCCACCCGCGGCCACACGCCCACTAGGATAACCGACTAGCCGCGCCACCCAGGGGAGAAACAAACAGATTCCTTCCCCGAACGACGCGGACAGCCAAGTCTACCCGAGACGCAGGACCGCGGGTGCAGGCCCCGATGCGATTTCTACTGGCCCTCCCCGTTGTTTCGCTCTCGACGCCCATCAAGCTCTCTCGTCTTCATCACAAGTGTGACGAATGACTCGATGAGCGTCCAAAACCGTTCAGACTGGAGCATGAGGGGGACCATCGTGTCAGGAGTAAGTTCGGAACCCACCGCCTGACCGAGGACCCCCCTAGCCACACCCCATTTTGCGCAGACGAAGAGTGCGTGTTCCACGTTATCCACCGGAGAATCGCAGTAGCGACACGTCTCCTCGTCTATCTTCTTAAAGCGCCTCAGGTATGCGTTAAAACAGCCATGGCCCGAGAGCGCTTGCGCCAAGTAAAAGCCGACTTCCCCGTGCTTTCTGTTCAGCCAGGTGTCGAGCTCCGGGATCAGGCGGTAGGTCCATCTCCCTGTCTGCTCACTATGCCATCTCATCTGCCATTTCTCGACGAGTCTGCGCCTTCCATCCTTGCGGATGGCCTCCTTCGCGCGAGCGATTTCCTGCAGGTCGGCGCAGGTAAGCTCCTTGCGAAGCTGAAAGGTTTCCTGCCTTTCCTCCGCCAATAAATCTATTGGCGGGACGCTCGCCAGGACCAGCACAGCGCTCGTAGAGATAGTTCTAAAGGGTTTCCCAATAAGGGTGATATGTTTTGAAATTGAAAAAAAACACTGAATATTCATTCGGAATTGATCGAAATCTTTTTTATTATATTGGATATTCTATGCCATTTATGATTTAAACAATATATCGGCCAAATGTCCCCCGAGACTTGAGCCAAAAATGCGCCTCATCAGAAAAGATGATTTTTTGATGAAAATTGGGATCATTTTCAATTGATTCCAGAGCCCAATCCGCGAACTCCCGACGCAAACGATGGTCATTAGGCTTCAGTTCTTGGGCCAGAATCATCTTATAGGGATGCAGGCCAAGATCCAATCGCAAAATACGCCAGGTAGTCATCCTGGACAGGCCCAATTCCTGAGATCGGCGTGGCACGGACAATTCACGGTTTTCCTCGATACTGGCCTGTACGGCGGCTATATTCTGTGTAGAACGTGCGGTACGCATACGATTTTTAGGCTTAGTATCCAAGAGAGTAAATTCACTCTCCAACTTATCGATTACTCGACGAATTGAGAGCGCGGATGGAGCAGAATGACGACCATATTTTGCACGATATGCTCTTTGAACACCGACAAAACTTCTCGAATTTTGATAAAATAATTGGACAATTTCCAAACGTTGTGGAAGCGTGAAACTACTCATGATTAAATGGCAAACCTTACTGATGACAACTGACAGCAGACGTCAAAAATTTCAGTTCAAATGAGCCCGATAGGGACATTCAAAATCATATCACCCCTATTGGGAAACCCTTTACATGCCGAAACTATTCTCAGCGCGACGGTTTTGCAAGGAATTGGCCCAGACCGGAGCTGCATAAAGCAGCTTCGAATGGACCACGCTGGCCACCAATCTTCTTTTCGCTTCCCTGGGTCTACCAATGTTTGGCATAAGCCGGGTCAAGATCGCTCCACATTGGATGGCTTTGGCAGCTGCGATCTTTAGGTTAATACATTAAAATAACATAATGTCATAGAAAATTATTTGTTTGAAAGACTTCATTCGATTTAAAGAGATGATTTATTATAAATAAATAAAACTCGTTTGTTCAAACAAAGTATGTTCGAACCAAGTATAAATTTGTTCAAATTATATAAATTTCTGCCTTAATTCAATCAAATTTTTTTTCTCGGTGTATAAAATCATAATAGTTAGAGTAAAAAAACGCTCTGCAATTATTAGTCTTCATAGAGATTCAAAATTCAAAATAATATTCAATTTCTTCTGTAATTTTTAAAATAATGAGGAAGGTCAACTTTATCATGTTGGTTCTATCAGTAACCTTCTACGAACACAAACTTTGTCTCTGACGTATACACGTAATACAAAAATTATAAAATTTTTCACTTATTTGTATACGGCAAACAGTTGAATTTTATTTTTTACAATACATAAAGGAAATTGGAAGCATGATGTAAAACCTTGATGTAATAATGACACAGTGACTCATAACGGTATATACGAGGTGTGTCCGAAAAGTATCCGACCTGCGTTTATATCTTCGCGCCAGAGCGATCGATTGGCCTCTGCGGGGTATGAGCGTAACCAGTAGTCCCTCACGAACTCCCTGAATGACGTAGTTACGGGTCGGACGCCTTGGGTCGCGCGCAGCGTGTATTTATGTCCAACGTGCTTTTTCCGTTCGTCGCATTTTTTTACAGTTGAAAATGACAGAAAGAACAGATAAACGAATTTGCATCAAGTTTTGCTTCAATCTAGGCAAGAGTTGTACGGAGATGATTGAAATGATACACAGTGTGTCCCAAACATAACCGAACTTTTTGGATATAGGATAAGATACACATAACATTATCTTTGAAAGTTATTATTTATTCAAAATAGGTTCCATCAGACTCAATACAACGTTTGGAACGACCAACCAATTTATCCATAGACTTTTTAAACTCGGTTTTTGGGATGTTCTTTAGCACCTGTGTCATAGCTTATTGAATGATTGGAACGTCATCGTAAAAAGCTTCTTTCATTACAGTCTTTAGTTTTGGGAACAGGAAATAGTCACACGGTGATAGATCAGGCGAATACGGAGGGTAGTCCATGACACAAATCTGTTTTTTCATTAAAAATTCGTTGACTTTTTTGGTCTTGTGACGTCGTGCATTTAACTGATGTGGAACAAAACGTGCAAAGACCTTTCTTTTACCCAAATCTTCAGTTAATATTGTGTAGATTGTACAGTAAGATAAATTTAATTCTTCTGCCAGCATTCTCACAGTGAAATTTGCATCGATAGCGATTATTTCACGTGCTTTTTCCACTAACTCAGCACGATTTGATGCTTTTGGTCGTCCAGGTCTTCGATCAACATTTAAATCGTCACGGCCATTTTTAAATCGTGTAAACCACGTATTAACTTGAGTACGACTCATACAATCATCACCATAAACTTTTTTCATCAATTCGTATATCTCAGCGAATTTTCTTTCAAGTTTAACACAAAATTTTATATTTGCTCTTTGTTCCATTTTTGTCTTTTGTAACATTAACACACTTTTCTTTTATTGAAATGGCTGTAACTTTCACATCTGTCATCCGATTTACATGAATTTAAGTGCGTTTGAAAGAGGATGAATGTATCTTTTTAATACTGCAAATTTTCAATAGATAGCGCTGCACGTTGTATGATTTAAATATAAAGTTCGGTTATTTTTGGGACACACTGTGTACAGAAGGCCTTTGTGGAGGAAAGTATGGGCATAGTACAGATAAAGGAGTGGAATAGGTGGTTTAAAAATGGCCGCACATCTGTTGACAGTAACCCTCGTTCTGGCCGACCTTCACTGACAACAACACCGGAAAACAGCGAGCGTGTGCGACTTTTGCGAAAAGATTGCGTGATGCCGTGAGAAGATAATGACCGCGTTTCTTGTCAATCGGTGACTGGCTTCTTCACCACGACAACGCGCCAGCGCATACATCGAACCTTGTGCAGTAATTTTTGGCGAAACACAAGATTGTACAGCTTCGCCAGCCTTCGTACAGTCCCGACATAGCTCCCTGCGACTTTTGGATGTTCCCAAAATTGAAAATGGCGCTCAAATGAAAGCGGATCGACGACGTCAAAACGATTCAGAGTAATGCGACGCGCGAGCTGAAGGCCATTCCAAAATCTGCGTTCGAGGACTGCTTTAAGATGTGGAAGCACCGCTGAGAGCGTGTGGTTCAATCAAATGGGGAAAACTTCGAAAGATGCCACGGTCCGGATGACGAAGAATAGCATTAACGTGGAGATATGAACACAGGTCGGATACTTTTTGGATACACCTCGTATTCGAGTATGGAATATTATGACCAAGATTTGATTTCTGCGAAATTCCGGTGGAAGCCTTATCATTATCTAAGAGACAGGTGGGTGATATTCGAGGGCGAAAAATGGTCTTTCAAAGAATAGATGACGTATGGCGGCTCTCAGGGTCTGTGGCGGGTAAAGCGTTGGTTGGATAGCAGAAGCCTGGAAATGGTTCCTGAAAAGATCGAGGCTTTGCTGGTCACGGACAGGAGATCCAATCAGTACCCGAAGATGCCCAACATTGGTGGACCTAGGGAAGCCAAGAGATGACTGGTGGTGAGGGTGGTGCATTCGAAGCTGCTTTACCTATTTTATCCAAAATGACTTTCCATTTTTAGGTTATGCTGCACATACAGATTTACTTACCACATAATTTATATTGCCCATGAGATTAGCGCTTAATTGAGTTTCATTAATTTATTTAACTTCTGATAAATGATTTTCAAAGTATTAAAAAATTAATAAAGTTATAATTTTACAAATTCCAATAAAGAGGGATCTTCTGCAGCTCATATCGTTTTTTGTTACAGCTCTAATAACTTTGAATATGCCTTATTTGACGATTATTGACCATAACCGTGATTTGGGTAGGCAGAGGGTTAAAAATGCAAAATACTCATTCACTTAAAAAATGAGATGTAAAATTTTACTATTGGGAATTAAAATGATTTTGTTGACGAAGATGTATTTTTCATTTATTAAGAAATTTATTAATAGAATTTCAAAAAAAGTTGGTCCAATAAACAAAAATGTTGATTTCTGTAATTTTTAAAATAATAGAGAACAAAATTTATAAAATTTCCCAATTATTCGTATACGACAAACAGTTTTTTTTTCTTGATCTAATAACGACGCGGTGACTGATAACTGTAGACATATATATATGTAGCATATCATTACCAAAACTTGTCACAAGACATTTTTTTAAGCCTGTCAACATGAAGACCCTCAGCTTTGCTCTGCTTTGCGCACTAGTGAACGTGGCATTTTCAAAAGGTAGTTGCTCACAGCTGTTCGAAATTTCTAACGTAATTTCCTGGAACTCTTAACTAAAGTTTTATTCAGTTACATTATCGTAAAATTGAGACAGAATCTTAGGGAATTTAGCTACTTTTTAGTAAATTCAAAAAACAATTTCTCAATTTTTGATTATAAAGTGTTGAATATTGTGATACTTGTAACTAGAAATTCTGAAACTAGCAACAGGAAAGATTTTAACTTTTGGGTAATAAAGTTTTATGCAGTTATTGTACATGTAAATGAAAATGTTGTTACAGTTTCGTAATTTTGTGATGGATTTTATAAAAATCTCTCTACAATCTGGTTGTTTTAAGATAAATTTTATAAAAATTTAGTTGAGTTTCGTAATATTAAGAAAAATTTCAGAAAATTCAGTACAATTTTCGCAATTTTAAGATATATTTATCCAGAAACATCATAAATATCGTCAAATTTTATGTTACCTTTGTAACATGGAAATTTGGTAAATTTTCAAACATTTTCAACAATCCCTTTTTTTTTAATGTTGTGGTACTTTAAGAAACTTTTTACTCATGTTGATAACTGAGTGAATTCTAACTGTACATTCAATTGTTTTGAGCAATATTAGCTATTAATTAAGGGCCTGAATCGAAAATGAATTCTTACAGCTTTCCAATTTCATTAATATTTCACAGGATAAAATTTAAAAACTGTAGAAAATTTTTAACATCAAGTGAATATCTTTTGAAACATAAATTATGATTTTTCGGCTGAATATTAATGAAATGCCATGAGTTTTAAGGGGCAACACCACTGTAAGGGCTTAAAAGAAAGCGTTTTTTTGACAATTTTTTTGGGTGAAAGGAAAGGCGATAGAGAAATAATACTTGGAGTAGTTATTGAGTATATATTTAAGTATATTACAAAAAATTTTTACAGGAAAATATTACAAAATGGCGACACTGCAGCAATTCCCCCGAGACATGTTGAATTTTAGGCGATCTCCGGCACGCACTATAACGGGTGCGGATTTGAAGCTGGAAAAAAATCTATGTAATCTACATGAGTGTAGCTAGTAAACCACCTAGAGGATTCTAGAAATATTGATTTTGGTGTAATTGGTGAGTGTTTGAATAAAGTCGTTCAATTTTCACCAAAAAAAAGACAGTCACTTGTTAATAAATATTGTTTAAATTAACTAATCGAAAATCCCCTAGGTGGTTCACTTTGAAATGTCATTTCAAAGTTGAGGTTGAATTTTCAAATATAAATATTGAAAATTGTTAGAGTTATGCTGCGTGCCGTTTTTAAAAATCATATTTCGATAGAAACGCGTTTCAAGTTTTGAAATATGTTATACAAATGAACAAATGAAACAATTCTACTCTTAGAAAACTCTTACAAATTTTTTATTAGGGATTGGACCTTCTGCCTCATATTTTAGAAGGTTCAAAGCATCTTTTAAGCCAATAAAAGAAAAAACTGTTTTTTTGAAAATTCTAAAGTGGTGTTGCCCCTTAATAATTACACTATTATCAGAAGGTATCGGACCCGTTATCGCGTGACCTTTAAAAAATTAGTGTAGACTTTGAAAAGTTATATCACCGTCCAGAATAGAGATAATTTTTTTTTTAATCCATTGGAAAGCTTGGCAAATTTTGTGTTAAATAAGCCCCATTTGAATGCTCTCTACATCTGAAACAGTGCATATACACTGATTACCGCAGGGTTACGTCTTCTAGCAGAATTACAGTGGAAGCCTTATCACTGGTAATCAGTGTATATGCACTGTTTCACATTGAATTTTACTGATTCAAATTTAGGGAGTATACTTAGTCTTCTGGGTATTGACTAATCACGTGAGAAAAACAAAAAAAATTCAAATTTTGACGGAATTTAGTACTGTAACTTCAACTACTGGAGGAACATAGGAAAATGAATTTAAAAATTTGATATTAGGTGCGCAACTAAATTCCCGCCGTTTTTTTAATGAAAATGCAACTTTATAGTGAAAAAATGATTACAAATGAATCATTCAAAGTATTGCCCATCATCAGCTACAACTTTTGTTCATCTTTCTGGTAGAGCTCGAATACCGTTACGATGAAAGTGTTCATCTTTTGACGCTATCCTCGAATCAAACCATTTTTCGATGTCTTCAAAGGAGCGGAACTGCTGATCAGAACCAGACCATGTGCCATCGACCGGAACAAGTAATAATCGGACGGCGCAATATCTGGGGAATACGGCGGGTGGAGTAGGACTTCCCATTTGAGCGTTTCCAGGTAGGTTTTAACGGGTTTGGTAACGTGAGGCCGAGCGTTGTCATGCTGTAGAATCACTTTTTCGTGCCTCTTCTCGTACTGTAGCCATTTTTCGCGCAGTGATCGGCTCAAACGCATCAATTGCGTTCGATACCGTTCCCCAGTGATGGTTTCGTTCGGTTTCAACAGCTCATAATAAATAACACCGACCTGGTCCCTCCAAATACACAGCATAACTTTTGCAGCGTGAATATTCGGCCGAGCCGACGATGTAGAAGCATGACCGGGCAGTCCCCATGACTTTCTTCTTTTCGGGTTGCTGTAATGAATCCATTTTTTATTACCCGTCACGATGTGATGAAGAAAACCCTTCCTTTTTACCGCTGAAGCAGTTGTTCACGGACGAAAAAACGGCGCTCAACGTCCCTTGGCTTCAAATCATAAGGAAACCAAGTTCTTTGTTTTTCAATAATTCCCAACGCATGCAATTGCTTGGAAATGGCTTGGCGGGTAACTGCTAATGCTAAAGCAAGCTCTTCTTGTGTTTGGCACGGATTCTCATCGAGCAATGCCTCCAATTCAGCGTCTTCGAAGGTTTTTGGCCTTCCTTCACGCGAACAGTCGTCAAGATCGAAATCACCGTCTTTGAAGCGACGGAACCAATCACAGCACGTTGTTTCACTTAGAGCAGCATCTCCGTTAACTTTTTGGAGCTCTCGATGCGCTTCAGCTGTCGTTTTCTTCAAATGGTAGAAGAAAATCAACACTTCCTGCAAATGACGATTATTTGGCACAAAATCAGACATTTTCACACAACCAAAAGTATATGACTCCAAAACAAAATCACTAATGTGTCAAAACGGTTTGTTTACCATATGTCTAGGCTTGGTTCATGATGTTTTGGATACGTCAAAATCGACCAGCACTTACAAACAGCGGGAAATTAGTTGCGCACCTAATATAGTGTAAAAAATGATTGCATTTTCAGGATGTTAATTTTTTAGTGTAAATAAACTACTTTTGGTTTTGATAATGAAAACAAAATTCTTGATAAATTGTTCTAAAATTGAACTTTTTCTCATTTTTGTAGCCAAAAGTAGTCTTTTATGATCCAAAGGCGATAAAATGGGATAAAAACAATTTATTGTCTTGCATATTTCTTACACGGAGAAAAATAGTTGAAGTAATTTTACTCAACTTCCGATCAAATTTGGGACATAAGGACAAGTTAGAAGTTATTTAGTATCATTGTATTTATTTGTGATATATTAAATGTTCAAAAATGAATCAAAGTTGAGTAAAATTCAGAAGTGTAGGGTGAAGTATGAAAGCGTGCATTAAAAATTTTTAAATATATATATTATTACTCGTAGTATAACTATAAAAGATCAATCTTTTATTAAATCACAAAAATAGTAGAGCTTTCCGTTCATTCTACTCTACGCTTCAATCGAGAGTTGAGTAAACCGTGAATCGCAAAATTTATTCCAGCAGCTACATCTATTCACGCAGGAACGAATGGAAGTAATCTGCGCCTTGGGCACACATAAAAAATTTTTAATTTCAAAAACTTAAATTCTTAAAATTAAATTGATATTATGAAAATTTAAACAAAAAAAAAGTCGATAAGTGTATTATATAAAATATGAAATATCACATAAATTACTTAGGCAGAATAATAATTTGGTATTCGCAAATGTAAAATCCATATTTTGAAAATATAAAACACAGAAAATAAAAGAACCTTCTTTTAAATGTTTTTATACAAGATACTTCTTAATAATAATGCAATTTTTTAATCTACATTTGAAAATTTAGTTTCACTAAACTTCATACGTCGTTATAATAAAAATTTATACTAAATGTAATTTAATAATTATATTATATATATTAATAATCATAGTTATAATAATTGATTAATTATATTAATTTTTAAAAATATTTTATTAATCATTTATGAAAAAAGTTGATTTATTTTTACTTGAGTAAGGCTCAAAAATTTTTATATCTCAGCATTGTAAGCGAGCGTGTGCGTGATTCGACGAAAGCGTATCGTACTATATTATAAGTGTTGTTATTAGGTTTATATATGTAAGGTTATATGTTTAAGTGTATTTGTGATTTGAAATGTGATTGGCTACGTCTGGATGGTGTGAATGTGTATTTGTATGTTGTTTATGTATGTACCGGATGACTACCAGGTGTACAAGTATGAAACCGGTAATGACATCTATGTGTCGCTAGGTAAAACTATACGCTCTGTCAAACCAAATCATTGACGCCATTTCTTCGCATTGAGTTCTGTCAACAATATTTAGTTCATAAACAATCAAATTTCATACAACAACTAATTTTTTTACGCTAGTAAAAATGTCGATTTTTGTGCCTTCAAACTACGATTTGCGGACATCATTGATTTTCTGTTACCAATTGAAGAAATCTGCTTTGGAAGCCCATCGAATGCTTGGGGAAGCTTACGGCCAGCATGCTCTAGGCAAAACACAGTGTTTCGAGTGGTTTAAAAAATTTTAAAGTGGTAATTTTGATGCGAGAAACGAAGATCGTGGAAAACCACCGAAAAAGTTCGAAGATTGGGATCAGAAGGGTGTTATCTGGTTTGACCTTCTGAAACCAGGTGAAACAGTTACTGGTCAACGCTACCAACAACAAATGGCCGATTTGAATCGTGCTTTGCGCCAAAAACGTCCAGAATATCAAACTAGGCAACACAAAGTGATTTTTCTTGATGACAATGCACCAGCACATCGAACAAAAAAGACTCGGGAATTGGTAAATTCGTACAGCTGGGAAGCCCTCCCCCATGCGGCTTATTCACCAGACTTGGCTTCATTTGACTACCACTTATTTTCATCAATGGGGCACGCACTTACTGAACAGTGCTTCGATTCGTACGAAAATGTGAAAAAATGGCTCGATGACTGGTTTGACTCAAAAAATGAACAATTTTTTTGGCGAGGCATACACAAATTGACAGAGAGATGGGAAAAATGTGTGGCTAGCAATGGCCATTACTTTGAAGATTGAATGTATAACCATTTTTATTAAATAAACGTGTATTTTCTCAAAAAAATTACCGGTTTCATACTTGTACACCTGGTATTGGTAGGCTTGAGGTAAGAATTTTTTTTATTTAAGAGAACCATACCATTGCCAGTTGAAATAATACGCCCGATGCTCATTTTACCCAACTACGGTTTGAAGCGCCTCAAGCGTCGGTGATATACTTATACATTTCATGTTAACCCACTGACGCATGTTGGTGCCCTGTCGTCGATAACGTTTTACTCAACTCCTTACTATTCCTTATGTAACGCTTATTGTTATTCACTTTGGGTGAATTAGGCATATATCAAATTGATTTTACCCGACTAGGATTTAATAGATGTTCAAATGTCCTTATGTCCCAAGTTTAATCGACAGAGTTGAGTAAAATTACTTCAACTATTTTTCTCCGTGTAGTAATATTGACTATTCAGTTCCTCGAATCGTCAGTCTTTTTCTATTTTTATAAAAAACATAAAGTAATAAATTTAAGAATGGAATAATCCACAAAACAATCAATTTATTTAGCCTTTTGCATAAAAATTTTCAAATTTGGCATTTTATCTTGATTCTGTTTGACTATAAAAATAAGTAACAATTTAGAGAACTTAAAAAACATTATTTATAAAAAATACAAAATCTGATGAATTTTGACTGTTTTGAATTAGTTTTTGGGATCACAGGTCGTGCGATAAATCTTATCAAGATATAAAATGAAATTCAGTATCTGTTTTATCTTTGTCGAAAAAATTTGCATTTGTATAAATATCATTCAATGCCTTTTAATCTAATTACATAATTTTTCTTTTCCATAGTAATCGTAGTAGATATCTACGATTACTATGGTGTTTTATATCACAAAGGACGCCCTTTGGGCAATGCAATGTTAATCACATCTAGTCTTGCCATGTCTACTATTAATTTTGACTGGTCAAAGATTGATCTAAAGAAAGCTTGGATTGATATTGGATATAGAGAAGATTTGAGGATTCCAGCTAAAGTAATGGAGATGAGAGAATATCAAACAGATAAATTGGTCCTCTTTAACGTGAGTAGTTCCAATCAGCAAGAACTTGTAAATATGCGTATATCATACAATAGAATTCCGTAAATTCACTAAACTTTCCTAATTTACACAAATGAATTTTGTTACAGTTACACTTTTACAAACAACTTCCACAAAATTTTATTTCTGATGATTTATTGCATTTGTCGACTAAGCTTCACAACCCTGGCGAAGTACAAGTGTTGGCTTGGCACTTAGAAGGACGAGGTGAGTGAGTATAATATATTAAGCAAATAACTGAAACTTTTAAGATCTTTATGATTTTCACGCGTTTATTCACCATTGAGCTCGATGAAACCTTGTAAAACAAATTTTATCAACTAAATACAAAAAAGAGAATTCCAGGATACAACATTTATTATAACTTTTACTTTCTAATAAGTATAGTACTATATATTGATTGATTGCAAGTTAATTACGTTGAGTCAAGAAATCCTTTGCTAAAAATGATTATCGATATGTGCTGAAATATCGGAAAAGGATCAAAATAAGTGAAACGGGACACTTAAAATTTCCTTCTCTCGGATTACTAAGATAACTGCGTTTTTCGATAGAGGCCCAAGTAATTTTTTACCCACTAGAATTTTTTTGCAAATTCCATTTATTTTGAAAATATTCGCCAATTAAATATTAACGTATTCAATTTTTTAATATTCGTATCTCGTGAACGAATAGAGATAATTGAGTTATTTTTCTTTCAAATGAAGCCGAAAACTTTATATTTTTTATTTAATTCACACGCAGAAAAAAGATCAGTAAAATTTACAGGAAGTTCGGTACTTATTTGGACAACATGACTTTTTAGTAAATTTTATAAGAAGTTGAGTTCAATCAACAGATTTTCTGTACAATTCACTTAGCGTACAGTACAATCAACTTAACTCGGATTTTTTCGTATTCAGTAGATTTTACTGGACGCTGAGTGAAACGTACAGAAAATCTGTTAATTGAACTCAACTTCTGGTCAAATTTACTGAAAAGTCATGTTGTCCAAATAAGTACCGAACTTCCTGTAAAATTTACTGGTCTTTTCTCTGTGTGCATTAAGGATGTTGTAAAAATTTAATTTCTTTAAGTTATAAAAATTTTTTTTTAACAATTGCTAATAAAACCGTGTTCTTGGTTTCACGCGACAATGAGATTGAACTCTATTCACGCGTAAAATGTCACAGAGTAAATAAAAAAAAAAAAAATTCAGTAACCTTTAATATTAAGGAAGTTATTAATGTTTTTATCATGACGCGCGGCCTCCAACGCGCTCGAGGATTTTGATGCGCTAGCCGCTTTTGCTAGCCGCACAGTGAGCCAGAATCGCAAAAACTTGGTCAAAAGTCAAAGAAAGTATTTTTTTTTAGCTTTTTTTGTGTCAATAAGTGTTCTTAAGAGTCCTAGTGACTTTTTTTATCAATCCGAAAAATTTCATCGCAGAGAGTTGACTTCGCAACACAGTGCGAACTTGACTACTTCTGCGCGCAGGGGGATGCTTTCGGAACTACCTTAAACGTTTGTAAGCATAAGCCGTGTTTAATGAAGACTTACGCATCCATTCGAATTCTTGAATCAAGTTTTGCAGCTTTAACTAATGTGTCATTCCGGAGTGTAGTTGAAAAATGAAAATCGTTTGCGTATTTATTTATAAATAGTGTTGAAGATGTAGAAAAATTACTTTTTACCAAGGTTCCAAGTGTATTGTTCTGCAGTGTTCTATCTAGATTCTTCGTGAAAACTGTTGTACTAACATTTCCGAGTAAAATTCAAAAAAATGTAGCTGCAGATAGCTGCAGATACGGCTCTTAAATCGAATTTTTTGTTCGAACGTTCCGATAAGATGTGAATAATCGACTCGTGAAAATTATAAAAACTCAGTGAAACCGGCATGAACAATAAACGAAAACAGAAAAATAAAGAACAAAATTTTAAATGAAACTATGGGAAATTAAAATGTTAGAATCAAATAATATGAGAAAAAAAAATAATTCTACTTGATTTTTAATGGCAATCTGTAACATTCTTCGAGGATAGTAAATTTGAACCAATATCTTTAATTTCGTTACCTTATTTCTCATTTTGAACTTTTGAAGGCTCCTGCTCGATATTTTCATAAGTCAAAACTAGAAATGTTACAGCATATTCAAATTCGAAAAAAGCCAAAATCAAAATTCCTTTTTCCAGTTAAATTATACGAGATACGAAAAAACGTTATGACACAATATTATTTTCTACATAAAGACCTACAAATTTGAATTGTAACATTTTTTCATAAGATGCATATTTTTCTTTATAATTAAAAAAAAACTATTGAAAATCCAAAATTCAATTTTTTAACAATAATATGTAAAATACGAAAAAAACGTAAGAATACAAAGTTGTTCGTTTCAAAAAGATCTACAAATTTTGTCTGACGCAATTTCTGATAAAACATATATTTTTCGTTTCAATTCCAAAAAATACGATTGAAATTCAAAAATTCAATTTTTTAGACAAAATATGTGAGATACAAAGAAAACGTTTATATGGAAAATTGTTTGCCTAAATGCGGTTTACAAATTCTCATTAAGACATTTCGGGACAGGATGTATATTTTATGTTTTGATTTTTAATATTAAAAAAATTCGATTTTTTTCACCAAAATATGTGAGATACGAAATAAGCATTGTTCTGCAAAATCGTTTCCTTAAATAAAGTCTACGATTGTTTTTTCTTTTTAAGAGATTTGGAAGAAAATAAATTATTTTAATCATGTAATTTATTAAAAAGTTACTGAAATGTATACAGAAAATCGAGCGCGAAGCGCAAGCGTCATGATGAGAATGTGTTCCTTAAGGCTGATAGAGCCTTAAGGGTGTATTCTAGTTCGTGGGCTAAAAAAATAGGCTATTTTCGGGAATTTTTTGTGAGCATGCTATGGAAGTTATGGATATAAAAATTGTTAGGTATGATAAATAAAGTCTTAAAATACAAAAAAAAAGTTTTCTTTTGCTCATTTTTTTCAACTTTTACATACGAAATCCGTATTTGAACGCAACGCAATAACTTAGCAGCAAGTTGCCTTCTCCATGATATCTTAGGAACGGCTTATCTGAAACAAAAACACCAAAGCTTTTTGGATTTGGTATGACAGTGGCTACAAAATGAACTACGGACATTAATTTTCAACTAATTTTGTTAATTTTATGTAGAAAAAACCAAAAAAATTGAAATTAGTTGTTTTTTTTCGCTGTTTTTTGTTTAAAAAATATAGTAAAAATCAAAATTTTAACATGATTGTAGTTCACTTTGTGAGTTCTTATGTGTAGAATATGTGGTTAAAATTTCAGAAGGATCGGTCCACTGGTTCTCGAGAAATCGTGGACCTAGTCGGAAAAAACGTTGTTTTGAGAAAAACGCGTTTAAAGTTTTTTTAAGAAAAAATCATTAAAAAATGTTACATATACATATAACATAACATATACATATATACATATAACCCTTAATAGTATTGTTTAATAAGGCTTTGGATTAGACCTTCGATTTATGACCAGGCTTTTTAGATTCTGGCCCACTGTGAGACGTCTCAAAAAACTCGCATAAACTTTGATGAAAGGAATCATATTGAAAATATTAGAACCTTTTGCATTTATTTTTCAGTGGAACAAGATTTCAAACTTATACAAAGACTTTAATAATTTCAAATATTAAATATTTCTGTTTCTTCTGAACTAGAATAGTATATTACGTGCCTAGGCGCACAATGAGGGTTATTGCGTGACGAGCGACAATGCTCGCAGGAGATCGAAGCCAATGCGTAATCGAGGCGCGATCAGTCCTGCGAGCATTGTCGCGAGTCTCGTAATTTCCCGAATTGTGTGCATTGGCACGTATTCTATTTTATGTGACTTCGGTGCGTATACGAGTTTTTATGCGTACACTCGAATCTAATCTAGTATTATAGTTGTTTGCGGCGCTAGTCATTACACTTGATATGTCACGACTAGTCCCGGACATTTTGATTTTATCGATCTTGTGTAGTAGTAATGGATTTCAATAGACGCATGCGCAGTTCAAATGTACAAGGCTTTGCCAATACGATGCCAACGCTGTACAAAGAGGAAGAAGAATAAGAAGAAGATTGTGCTTTGTTGCATGGCTATATGCGCATGCGCAGTTCAATGTTTACATTTCATTCCTCTGCAGCGCAATATACTACATTGCGCTACTGTTAACTGTAGCGAAAAAACGAGTTTGCGCGCCGGTGGCACATAAAATATTTTGCACAATTGTTTTTTTTCCTTTGGTATGAATGCATGAAATTGACGAGTCTTAGGTATAGTTTTGTAATTTTGATGCTACGATTGATACAAGTTTTTGTGAGCCTGATGTTCTTGACTTGTACAAAAATCGAAACTTACATTCTTAAAACAATTAACTGCCCAATCAAACACGCATTTAGGAGATGTTATTTGATTTTTACTATTTTTTTGAAGAAACGCTAGCACTCTCGCCACTCTTAAGAATATGAGGATCAAAATAATAATATTTTTAACCAAAAGAATGATTTCAAAGTGATTTGTAAGGAAAGGAAAATTCTGATGACTCACTGTTTCACTTACTTTCAAATATGTGCAAAATGTATTCAATTTGACTCAAAACCGAGTTTTCAGCAATTTCGAATTTTTGAATCCGAGCCAGCGATGGCTCAAATCGTTTTTAATATTTTATTTATTTTCCATTCTAAAAGTTTCTATGCAAATCATAATAAAACTCGACATAATCTAAACTTGAGTCGGATTCGAAAAAATATCACTAATTTTATTGATTCATGAAAAATATTTTCCCAAATGACGTTTAGATAAATTGTTATTCACATGTTGATAAGGTCTATATAGTATTCCTTTATCACATACAGTGACACACTCTTTATATGATTGATATAATCGACAAACTGTTTACTAAATATAAGGGTGAAACAATATTAATATCATCACATTTATTTTTTTCTCAGTTTTATGCTATAGGAGTTTGACAGCACGTGCGTCGTCGGCAGCTGACAAGTTGAATATAAATCCTTCAACGTTATATTCGGTGTATATTCCAAATAACGATAACATAGTAAGTTTTACATATTCTAACACATCACTCAATAAGCTTCCGGTCTGACTCTGCACCAGGAAAAACAACAATCATCGACTGGTATGCCGAATTCAAACGCTGTCGTACAAACGTCGATGACGCTGAACGCTCTGGTCGCCCAAAATCAGCAGTTGTTCCAGAACACATAACAAAAGTCAACAAATTGGTTTTAGGCGATCGTAAATTAAAGTTGCGTGAGATAGCTGACACCTTAGCGATATCAGAAGGTAGTGTGTTTACAATTTTGCACGAATCTTTGGGGATGCGTAAGTTGTTTTCGATGTGGGTGCCACGTTTACTCACACCCGACTAAAACAACAACGCGTCGAGGATTCAGGGTGCTGTTTGGAGCTGTTCAAGTGAGGTTAAAAGGATTCTCTGCGCCGGTATGTGACAATGGATGAAACATGGATCCACCACTACACATCTGAGACAAAAAGATCGTCAGCTAAGTGGACAGCAGCTCAGGAAAGCCGTCCAAAGCGACCAAAAACACAATAGTGGGCTGACAAGGTTATGGCACCCGTATTTTGGAACACGCATGGTTTTTTGTTTATCGACTATCTTGAAAAAGGTAAAACCATTAACACGACTATTTCATGGCATTACTGGATTGATTGAGCGCAGAAATCAAGAAAAATCGGCCTCACATGCAAAAGATAAAAGTGCTGTTCCACGAAGACAATGCACCGTGCCACAAGTCCATGAAAACGATGTTCGAATTGAATGAATTAAGGGGGGAAATCCATGTAAAAATTTCAAAAAATCGTTTTTTTTTCCCCTTAATCTGAATTGAAATCAGTTTTTTGAAGACTCAGAAGGAATATTGTATGGACCTGGGATTGCAGATTAATCGGTAAGTAACTAAAACTGGTCGTTATACTGTACTAAAACTTTAAACGCGATTATCTCGAAACTGTATTTTTAAAAACTGCTCGTGTTGTAACTCAAAAAGTTATTCACCGATTTGTTTGAAATTTTGAGAGGCTTTTCTCTACATTATTATCCGAAGGATAAACCTAAAATTTCAGATATTTCGCGTTAATAAAATACTTTTTGGGGGTCAAAAATATCGAAAAAATAGCCCAAAATTCTAACTTAGTTTTCGAAGGCTCATTTTATGTTGAATTTTATGTTTTTTTTTAGTGTCATAGATTTATCCTTCCCGTTAATATGTTATAAAAAGAAATAAATTTGATTTTTTGTTTCAGATCAATGGTTAATGTGTGATAAATAGAGCACTTTTAGACCTCGCGCCGAAGACGACAGACGAAAAATTATCCTGAGCCTCCATTTTGGGTGAAAAAAAAAATGTTTATACATACTTTAGAAGGGATTAATTAAAGTTATGTTCAAAATTTGAAACAATAAATTTATTGTATCACCTTCAAAACCATTTTTAAAATATGACTGATTTTGAGGCGTTTACGTGGACTTCCCCCCTTAAGCTTCGAATTGCTTTCTCACCCACCATATTCTCCAGATCTCGCCTCTAGCGACTACTGTCTCTTTGCTGACCTGAAAAAAATGCTCCAGGAAAAGAGATTTGGCTCCAATGAAGAAGTGATTACCGAAACTGAGGCCTATTTTGAGAGCAAAGACAAATCATTCTACAAAAAAGGCATCGGAAAGTTAGAGAAGCGTTGGAATGAATGTATTACGCTTGGAAGAAACTAAGTTGATGAATAAAGTTGAATTTCTCGAAAAAACTGTGTTTTTCTCAGTTAGACCGGAAACTTATTGAGTGATGTATTACGAGAAAACTTTAAAATAATACATAAATATATTTTTATCTATTTATTTTTCGGGATGAGATTTGAATTATAAATTCTTTAATATTTTAGGAATTCAAAGGTTGTCCTATAATTCAAAATGAGAAGGTAGTGGGAATTGGTAATCATTATAAAGACGGATTCCTTGAATTTTTCACTATTGTTCATTTTATAAATAGTCAACCTGAATTATGTGGAACAAATCAAATGCAGGACAGCTCAAGTACTCCAGATTCGCGTTAAGAGGATGAAAAAAAGAAACTAGAAGTCACGAAGAAAATGACATCAAAGTTTCATAAGTTAATGTAAACATAAATTTCTGGAAATAACGAATTGAGCATTTATAAAATTTATTAAAAACGATTTCTTTAAATCAAATAAATGTATTACCTACTTTCAAGATTATTTATGTCACTTAAATTTTTAATTAACGCAAGTGAAAATCACACAATAATAGCTTTTTATTGAGTTTTTCAAACAAATATGAAGTTTATTCAAATGGAGAGTTTATACAATAAATTTCGAAACAAACAAAAACGTATAAAATGGGAAACAATTTTAATATTAATAGGTATATAGCAGTCTTCTAGAACAAAATTTTAAAAGTCTGATTAATTTAGTATCAATCATTACTCACGGTTTTTTATTCATATTCGAAATATTTGCTGAGAAATAAATGCAAATATAATACTGAAATTATGCCAAAATTGTTGACATTTTTTTCTCAAAATAAAAACTGAAACACAGCATATATCCATGCTCCAATATATCCTTATTATTTACCGAAATTTCAGAATTATACTTGCATTTTTCTTTTATTAATAGTACATTATGCGGCTAGGCGCATAATGAGGGTTATTACGCGACGAGCCACAATGCTCGCAAGAGATCGAAGCCGAGGCGCGACCAGTCCTGCGAGCATTTTAAGCGAGTCTCGTAATTACCCGAATTGTGTGCATTGGCGCATATTCTATTTTATGTGACTTCGGCGCATTTACGAGTTTTTCTGCGTACACTCGAATCCAATCTGAAAAGGTCGAAATTGCCGTGATTATCGCCCATCTCACTTGACATTTCGCGAATACTTCCGGCCATTTTGATTTTCTCGATCTTGTGTAGTAGTAGCGTATTGTAATAGACGCATGCGTAGTTCAAATGTACAAGGCTTTGTCAGTACGGTTCCAATGCTGTACGAAGAAGAAGAATGAGAGGAAGATTATGCTCCGCTGTATCGTAATAGGTGAATGCGCAGTTCAATTTTTACATTATGTTCCTCTGTATCGTAATACACAACATTACGCTACTCTCAACTGTAGCATAAAAACGCGTTTATGCGCTGGAGGCACATAAAATAAGTTTCAGCGCGCCCAGGGCTTGCGATTTTATTGTTGACTCATTAACATTTCATTTATTCTTTTCTGAAAATATAATTCACATTTAAAATATTATAAAATTGACTTGAGCTTCAATATGAAATTACAAGAAATAAACTTATATGTATGCGAAGAATATAAGACCAAGCGCTAAGCGCGAGATCCAAACAAAACGGAGCGCGAAGCGCGCGATAAAAATATGCCCGCAAAGCGGGCAGATTATTTTAATGTAATAATTTTATGTCATCAATAATCACTATTCTGCATATTTTTTATTTTTTTGGAGACCATACGACGAAAAAAAAATTCGTCACACGAGACGCAACAAAATTCAGCCCAATTCTATTGTGGAGCCATCTTGCATTGATCATCATGGTTTGACCTGTTTTGTTGAAAAAAGTAACGTATGCAGGAAGAAAAAGTATGAAAATTTGGCAAATATCTTTCGGCATCGTATTTCCGCATCTGTTTAGATCCTGATATGAGGTTGTAGGTTCGTGGGGTGTAGCTCGGCATTTTCATTATACTCATAAGTCGGCATTTGCAGGCCTTTGTGGTAAACCACGAACAATGCCCGAAGGCCTCTATATGCCGTTGTACCCTATAACCAAAGGACGAAGCTCACAAATTCATATATCTAAATGCGTCGTATGTACGTGATTCGTCTAACAAAATATGGAAAGCCATGGCATTATTTGCCTTGACGATTTAGATGAGCCTTAACCAGGATCGATATGTTTAATTTCAATGGGAGGTTTATCAGACATAGAATTCACTTAGTTTCGAACATACAATATCATTGGGATGAACATTTCATGACGAAGAAGAGAACACGTTTCTTAAAATATTCGCCTGCTCTTTAAGATAGTTTGTTCACGAAAATTAGACCTCAGGCAAAAATAAATAATTTTGCTTTCAAGAATAGCAATATTATTATTAAAGGGCTAATTTGAAAGAGAAAAGATTATTTTTCATGAAAAAAATTTGAAACACAAAAAAATAATTTTATTTTTGCCCAAACTTATTTTCTTATCGCTTCGAGCCAAATTTTTAAAAATGATGCGATTCTAATAAATCACGGTTCATTTTTTTAGGAAAAAGATTCTCTACAACTTTACCGTTTCCTATTTTTGAAATTAAATTTATTATTGTCAAATACAGCAATTTGTTCATGAAAATTTTGTTTTGAAAAATTTTTTTTTTATAATTTCAGCCATTAAAGAATTGATTTTCAAAAATTTGAAACGGTCAAGTTGCAGAGAATCTTTTCCCTAAAAAAATGAACCGTGATTTATTAGAATCACATCATTTTTAAAAATTTGGCTTGAAGCGATAAGAAAATAAGTTTGGGCAAAAATAAAATTTATTAATAAAATTATTTTTTTGTGTTTCAAATTTTTTTCACGAAAAATAATTTTTTATCTTCCAAATTAGCCCTTCAATAATAATATTGCTATTCTAGAAAGCAAAATTATCTATTTTTGCCTCAGGTCTAATTTTCGTGATCGAACTACCTTAAATCTGAAATAGTGAAAATTGAGACGCTATTAGATAACTTTAGTAACATTTGTTTTACTAATTATTGATCATTTTCTACAAATTCTGTTGGTAGACATGACTTTTTTTAAACTTCATTATTAAATAATGACTTCTCTCTGATAATTACTTGGAAGATTGTAGAAAAAAAATCCAAAATTTCACTGAAAAATGTTTTGAATTAATGACTAAAAAACTTTGATGTTCTGTTGGAATTCGAATTAAAAGTGGTTCCGTTAGAATTTTTAATGCCAAAAATGGTTCTTTTCAAGCACTGGTTGTCGAACTTTTAGGCTCTCAGTTACCTGAGTTTGAAACCGAACCTGGCCCAAGTTAACAGGGGCCCTTTGTTAAATGGTCAGATAAAGGAATTAAATGTTTAGAAATAATTTTCTGTTAATTCTGCAAACAGTTAAGTGAAAGTGTAAATTTTAAATCTGCTAAGAGTGATGATAAGGGGCCTATTAAATTTATTTTTAAAAATTCTAAATTAAAAAACTCTTTTTTGAATGATTGATAAATTTAAATTTTGTAATTTCAAAGTTTTTAAAATAAATTGTATAGGGTTTTATTTGCTCATTGAGCCGTTCCACAGTGTTATGAATTCAAAATTTACTCTCCATAATCGACAACAGGTCATAGTTTTTAACGGATTCAAATTAATTTTTTATAAAATTTTGTTTAATTTCTAAATTTGTTTCTGTATTCAATAATATATAAATAAATAATGCAATTTGTATAAACTGATTATCAGTGCGAATAATAATAATTGTTATTATTATTATTAATTTTCTGAACGGTAATTGCAAATATTCCGTATAACAATGGTAGACTTTGTTATTTTTATACTATTTCACATATTCTGCTTAAAAAATTGAATGTTTGATTTTCAATAAAAAAAATTTTTAATTGAAAAAAAAATGTTGCGATTAAAATTTGTAGATATTTTTGTAGTAAAAAATTTTCTATAATAACGTATTATTCGTATCTGGTATAGTATAACTGAAAATGGAATTTCGATATTGACTTTCATCAAATTTTAACATATTTTAATTTTTCTAATTTTGGTTTAATCGAAAAATGTTATCAGGATTACTGGTAGAAATTTATAAGCACTATCAGAAACTAATATTGCAATTTTTTATTCTTTCAAAAACACAAAAATACTTTTACTTTCTCCAAATTGGTCACATGTGGCTGATTAAAAAACTTGTCTTTAATTTCTCGGCTCCGCTAAAGTATGACAAAACTCAGTTCAATCTGATAATTCTATCGAGAGTTATAATGTCTATAGACGCCAGACCACAGATAGACACTTTCGTAAAAACCATTTTTTTCTGACTCAGGGGGTCTCAAAGCGTAAAGATTTGATGAAAATTCCAAAAGTCATTGTCCCCATTGAGACAATATCTTCTCATTAATGATGAGATTGTAAAAATAATACGAAATTTTTTTTTATAATATAATGACCCGTATTTTTATATCATAAACTAAGGTTTTGTGTTATTTTTTGAGGCTGAATAGATAATTTTTACATTTTCATTATCAATGAGAAGCTATTAATTTTATGTGAAAAATAACTCCCGGAGTTTTCATCAAATCTTTACGTTTTGGGACCCCCTGAGTCAGAAAAAACGGTTTTTACGAAAGTATCTGTCGTCTAGCGTTTTTTTATTGAAAAAATGTCATACATAATTGGAATATTGGTTTCTGATAGTGATTATAAATCTCTAATAATTATATTCATAAAATTTTTTGATTAAACAAAAATTAAGAAAGTTACAGTATGTTAAAACTTGAAAATAGTCAATATCCAAATTTCATTTTCCAGTTCAATTATATGAGATATGGAAAAAGCGTTATGATACAAAATTGATTAGACATAAAGATCCACAAATTTAAATCGCTACATTTTTCTGTAAGATGTATAATTTTCTTTTCAGATTGAAAAAATACCATTGAAAATCGAAAATTCAAATTTTTAACCACAATAAGTGAAATACGAAAAAGAAGTTAAGAATGTAAAATCATTCACTTCAATAAAGTTTGCAAATTTTATCTGACACAGTTTCTGATTAAATGTTTATTTTTCGTTTCAGTTTCAAAAATAGAATTGAAATTCAAAAATTGCAGTATTTGAACAAAATTAATTAATATGAAATACGAAAAAAACGCGGGGATGGAAAATTATTTGTCTAAATCAGGTCTACAAATTCTTAGTAAGCCATTTTTTTACAAGATGTATTTTTTATGTTTTGATTTTAAAAACACTATTAAAAACCAAGAATTCCATTTTTCAACCACACGGAGAAAAAACAAACTTTTGAATCAACAGATGTCATCTGCTGGAATAGGGACAGCAGATTTTTTTTGTAATATTTACAGATTTTTCTGTTGGATTCACAGATTGTTTGTAAACTCAACAGATGAATCTGTAAAATCTATAGAAATGTCTGTTAGAATTACGGATTTCTCTTTTTTCTTGAATTCCGCTATTCTAACAGACATGTCTGTAGATTTTACAGGTTCATCTGTTGAGTTTACAAACAATCTGTGAATTCAACAGAAAAATCTGTAAATATTACAAAAAATCTGCTGTCCCTATTCCAGTAGATGACATCTGTTAATTCAACAGTATTTTCTCCGTGCAAAATATGAGAGATACGAATTAAGCGTTGAAATGCAAAATCCTTTGCTTAAATAAAGGTCGATAAAGCCTTAAGTAAATTAAATTTCCTTCATCATTTGGAATCAAAAACAAAAGTAACTTTGAAAAAATATAATTCAGATTTACGATATTATAAAATTGACTTGAGTAAATATTATATTTTCGGAGTCGCTACCCCCCCCCCCCCCCCCCGAAAATAGCTAATTCATCAAGTTACATAAAATGTTTGTCTGACCTTATATCACAGAATACTGTTAAATTTGTCTTTGACCACATTTTCAGGTCAGAACTGGGTTTGGAAGAGTTGTACTGGTGTCCAATTTTTCTGGTTACAGGAACCAGAATTATTAATCACAGTGACCTGTGAGTTAGTCAAAGCGTTAAATGATTCCTTTTTTTCTGGTTCCAATAACCACATTTTCTATTTACGAAAACCATATTTTCTGGTTTCAATAACCTTAAATTAGCTTGTTCGTGTGTCTTATAGATTATTAAATAAATAAATATTTTATAATTAAAAATATAATTAATAAAAAATATTTCATTAAATTTTGTATAATAATTTTTATAGAATAAATGTAGTTTAAAATACTTCTTTTTTTATTCAAGAAACTCATACTGCTTATTTCACTATATGTTTTACAACGGAAAAGAATAATTGTGGTGCCAACATAATACAACGTAGATTTAGAGATGAAGGAAGAAATTGAAAACATTCTTGAAAAGGTGATGATACATGCTTCATAGTATTTTTTTGTGCCAGAATTATTCTCTCCCGTTGTAGAAAATGTAGTGAAATAAGCAGTATCATTTTACATTGATACAAAACAACCATTGACAACTGCACTTAATATGAAGTTAGCTGCAGACTAGCGCGTGATAAATCGAGATAAATCGAACCTTACTGCCTCGAAGCCACTAAATTTTCAGGTTCCTGTAACCAGAAATCTTTAACAGATATAACTTGAAATTGTGCTTAAAGACATTTTCAACTGCGACGTGTGGTTACTGTAATCAGAAATAGGAAATCGTATTGAATCTGGTTATTGCAACCAGTTTTCAGGTTATTGTTACGGGATCGTTTGTCACCCAGACTGTGCTTTGTAGAACTGGTGACCATATTCAATTCAACCAGATTTTTCTGGTTAATGTAACCACGACTTATTTCTCTCTGTGTATAAAAGATAAAATATAACTGTTTTAATTTTTAATAAAGGGTATCTGACACCTTTAATATTTTTATTTTATGAGTTTAGACCTTCCGTATAATTTTTTACATTCTCATCATGGATGAGAAGGTATTGGTTTTATGTGAAAAATGACTTTTGAAATTTTCATCAAATCTTTACGTTTTGAGACCCCCCGAGTCAGAAAAAATGGTTTTTACGAAAGTATCTGTCTGTCTGTCTGTCTGTCTGTCTGTAGGTCGTGTGCGGCATAACTCTCGATAGAATTATCAGATTGAATTGAGCTTTGGTACACTTTATCGGAGCCGAAAAAGTAAGGACTAGTTCGTTAACCAGCCACATCCAATCAAAATTGAGGGGTTGAGCACCACTTTTGTGTTTTTGAAAATAATTTTTTGAAAAAATCAAAAATTTCAATACTGATTTTAGATAGTGCTCATAAATCTCTAAAAATTATCCTGATAACATTTTTTGATTAAATCAAAATTAGAAATATTACAGCATATTCAAATTCGAAAAAAGTCAATATCAAAATTCCATTTTCCAGTTAAATTATACGAGATACGAAAAAACGTTATGATACAATATTATTGAACAAATAAAGTCCTACAAATTTGAATTGTAACATTTTTTCATAAGATGCATATTTTTCTTTTTAATTAAAAAAAAAAACTATTGAAAATCCAAAATTCAATTTTTTAACAATAATATGTAAAATAAGAAAAAAACGTAAGAATACAAAGTTGTTAGTTTCAAAAAGATCTACAAGTTTTGTCTCACACAGTTTCTGATAAAACATATATTTTTCGTTTCAATTCCAAAAAATACGATTAAAATTCAAAAATTCCATTTTTTAGACAAAATATGTGAGATTCAAAAAAAACTTTGAGATGAAAATTGTTTGGCTAAATAATGTCTACACATTCTTATCGATAAATTTCTCGACAGGATGTATATTTTATGTTTTGATTTTTAATATTTAATAAATTCGATTTTTTTTTACCAAAATATGTGATACGAAATAAGCGTTGTTCTGCAAAATCATTTCCTTAAATAAAGTCTACGATTGTTTTTCCTTTTTAAAAGATTTGGAAGAAAATAAATTGATCAATAATCATGTAATTTATTAAAAAGTTACAAAAATGCATACAGAAAATCGAGCGCGAAGCGCGAGTGTCATGATGAGAATGTATTCCTTAAGGCCGATAGAGCCTTAAGTAAATTGAATTTCCTGTTTCACTTAATCTGAAAAAGAAACTTAGTGAATTTGAGAAAATGACTAATTTACATCATCTTTAATATCATTAAGTTGGTTTGAGCTTCAGTATTAAATTATAAGAAATAAACTTAAACGTATGCGAAGAGCACAAGACCGAGCGCGAAGCGCGACGATCGAATCGCGCGCCCTAGGCGCGCTCAAACTTGCGAGCGAAGCGAGCTGCGCGCGAAGCGCGCAATGAGAATGTGCCCGCCAAGCGGGCAGATTTTTTATGTTTAGTACCTTTATTTAGGAAGGTTTTGGTAGTTTTAAAAAACTACAGCGCCTTTATGTATTTTTAAATTAAAAATGTTGAGTTTTTTTGGGCATTTTTTTGGCATTTTTTGACTTTTAATAACATTTTTGTTTTTTAAGCAATTGTCATGATTCTTTTTTTATTTCATTCCTTGAAATGTGTAGCAACTTTTTGGGAATGGAAAATAAGGTAACATGACTAAGAAACAAGTTACAAATAAAATAGCAAAAGAAATAAAAATATCTGCAAATATTTTTAAAAAATTTTTGTAGTTGTTTTTTTTTTAGCTAGAGTGCTTTCCATACCCAAAAATCTTGATAATATAACAAAGAATAATCAATCTTGTTCTCTTTATAGGGATACCTCTTATAGTATACTCTTTTCCATATAATTCATAAATATTAGTAAATAAATAAACAAACTATTATGTGTAAAAAGCTAATTTTCGCTAAAAATGCGTTATTCGTAAATCGCAGTAACTTGTTATTTCATTTATTTTTCCAAGAAAAAAAGTCAGATTGCCTTGAAAATTTACTTACACACATACTAAGAAAAGTATGGAAAATAAAATTTTTGAAAAATGTCTAAAAAATCAAAAATATTCCAATTAAAAATGGCGGATCCCCTTAATTAAATATTCAAATTTAGATTGATCGATCAAAAATTGGCAAATGGGGAAATTGATTTATTTTGCATTAACGATCTCGGGTACTGATTTTCGATCTCGTCATCATAGATGAAAGCCGGGTAGGGGCATTCTTGAAGTAAATTATGGTCTTGAATGGCAGCACAGTAGGGGGTTGGTTGGCACGCGTATAGCGGGTACACCTGCCCCCATACACATCTGTCCCCCATATACCGCGAGTCAAACTCCACCACCATATATACCCTATAAAGGCGTATATCCTGGCTGCTGCTACTGCAGTTATTGTCGAGTTTGAGCTTCGTTTCTCGTCCACCAATCCCCACTTTCCTTCTTTCCTGTAGGTCCTTCATCATTTCATTCCTATTGCTTTATAACACAAAAAGAACCAGCCAGAAACTGAGAAGCGTAGGGGTGAATGGACTCGGCATGAGTGACAACAATCACATGTGAATTATTATCGCATCTGAAATAAGATACGTTTTGCAAGCAACAGAATTAGATGACTGCTTGTTTGGGGCTTTTAAATAAAACGAAATCTGGAAGATCGTCTGGAACTCAGAGAAAGATGATAACAGGTGTTATAAAATGTCACACTATATCTAAATCGGCCAAATTTTATTAATGATTTTAAAAACAAAAAATCAATCACTGCTTTGTGCAAAAGTTTCGGATTGGAATCCGATTGGAAATAATTCGAGCGAATTAGAAATATTCCGAATTTCTTTCTGAACCAATCTGAAAAAGGTTTTGTAATTTGTTTTATTTAAAAGGCTCAAGAATCAATCCGAGTCTATCCAATTCATTCCGAATCAATACGGAGAAACTCTTCATTATAAAATCTAATATTGTTACACGCTAAAAAAAGCGTTCGTAAATTTCGAAAAATATTTTCGGATATACCGACAATATTTTTCGGAATTCACGAACGCTCATTATCAGCGTTATAATTTTTGAATTTCTATAAAAAGCAAAAAGAAACAAATGTTTTTTGAAAGTATGGTGTTTTTTCTCGTTCATCCATTATCACTGCAATCTCTCGAATTAGAATGAATTTTTTAGTCACAATTTTATTTCTAAAAACAACTTAAAATCATCAATCCGATCAGATTTTCGTAGATTTTATATTTAAATGCTCGAACTTCCAACTCTAGTATTGAGTACTTTTCAAAAGAGCTAAAAAGGTAAATTTACAATGAAGATAATAATAATTACAAATTCTTTCTTATATGAAAAAAGCTCGATCATTTAAATAAAATCTACAAAAAACTGATCGGATTGATGAATTTATTCTTCCTTTAAATCTATAATAAATGAATTTCATTATTTAATGAATTTATTATCATTGAATTTATTATTATTGAAATTATTATTTATATTTTATTATTATTACAATTATTCTTTAATACATTTATTTGAATTTATTATAGGGGAACACTTTTTACATTTTCAATCGTTAATTTTTTATAAATTTACTAAAATTAACTTAAATTAACTCAAGGTCAATAAATATTTTGAAAAATTACTATACGAGTATTTTAAGAATTTTCCCTACTAAATTTATGAAAAATTGGTGGAAATAGGCACCTCAACAAATTTTGCGAAAGATTAATCCTTCGGGAATTTTTATTACCAAAATCTAGAGGGAATAGTGAATAGTTTGTAGAAAATTAGTTTCTTAACACATCTTTGGTAAAATCCAAAGTACAGCAAACTTTAGTCGAATTGATGAAAATCTAGTTCAATCAACTGAAATATTTGTTGAATTCAACCAAATCGTAGCCAAAATACCATTTTAGTTTCTATAATAAAAAACTTTACTAACTATATAATAAGAAAATTCTTCGTTTGATTAAACCAAATTTTTGTCCAAATAACCAGACATTGTTTGAGTTTATTTTTCGGGAAAATTTCTCAACCAGATTTTGTACCGTGTACTTGTATATATACTGAATTCTAAGCATTGTTCATTCTTTGGTTAAATCTAATAATTACTTGAAATTTATTAAAAGAAACTAATTAAATTTACTAAAATTTCCCGGTTCAATGCTAACATAATCTTAAAAATAAATAATGATATTAAGACGTGGGAATTATAGTTTTCAAAATGAAAAAATATATATTTATTGCTGAATTATTTTATTTTGTTTATATTATTATTAAACATGTACATTTGAATACATATAAATCCAAAATCTACAAATTTCTTTAGCTTTGAATTTTTCCTTTTATCACATGTATACAACCCTCGGCATTTTGACTCTTGAGGGGCAGCCCCCACCACGCCATCCTCCCACTGAGTCAGTTGGAAGGTGGCGTGGTGGGAGCTGCCTCTTGACAGTCAGAATGCCAAGGCTTGCATGTATAGCGAGAAATGAAAAAGCGCCAGATTGTGTAGACAGTAACGCTACCAACGGCGTATCTTTAAACTACTTTTACTATTGGGTTGACAACAAAGTCATTTCGCGAGCACAATAGACATCAAAAGCCGTTATTCATCAAAAGAAGGTTATGCTCAGTGTTTGATGGGATTTCAAAGGTTTTGTTTATTTTGAGCTGCTCCCAAGGAACCAAACTATCAATTCGCATGTCTACTGTCGTCAGCTAATGAAATTGGACAAAGAAATCAAGGAAAAGCGGCCAGAACTGGCAACTCGTAAAGGCGTCATCTTCCATCAAGATAACACCAGACCACATACGAGGTCTGTCCGGAAAGTATCGGGCCTACCTTTATATCTCCGCGCCATAGTGTTCGATGGACCTCTGTGGAGCATGAACATCAACAGTAAAGCCTTACGAACCCATCGGTTGCTTGCTCACATCAGCCGGACGTATAGTTCATGCGCAGCGTGTCTTCGTTTACAAAGCTATTTTTGAGTTCCGCGGATTTTGTGATTGTTAAAAATGACTGAAAAACAAGATCAACGAATTTGTATCAAATTTTGTTTTCAACTCGGAAAAACGAGTTCGAAAACTATTCAAAAAATGCAGAAGGCCTTTGGGAATGAGTGTATGAGCAAAAAACGAATAAAAGAGTGGTATAATCGCTTCAAAGGAGGCCGCACTTCTGTTGATAGTGATTCTCGTTCTGGCCGACCTTCGACGACAAAAACATTGGATAATATTGAGTGGGTGCGACTTGCGATTGAAGGTGATCGTCGATCAACTATTCGTAAACTAGAAAATGGTCTCGGAATACCGAAAACTACTGTTTGGGAAATTTTGAACCAGATTTTAGGAATGACTCGCGTGTGTGCGGTGACTGGCTTCTACACCACGATAACGCGCCAGCGCATTCATCGAATCTTGTGCAGCAGTTTCTGAGTAAAGACAGTATCGCATTGCTTCGACAACCTACGTACAGTCCCGACAAAGCACCCTGTGACTTTCGGCTGTTTCCAAAACTCAAAAAACCACTCAAAGGACAGCGATTCAATGACAAAACGGCAGTTGAAAATGATGCGACGAGCGTACTCAAGGCCATTCCAAAAAGTGAGTTCCAGGACTGTTTCGAGAAGTGGAAACATCGCTGGAACCGTGTTATTCAATCAAGTGGGGATTACTTTGAAGGACGCCACCCGCCCGATGATGAAGAATAATGCCAGCGCGGAGATATAAAGGTAGGCCCGATACTTTCCGGACAGACCTCGTACATCTTTGGTCACTTGCACAAAATTATTGGAGTTAGGCTGGGAAGTGATGCCTCATCCACCGTATAGTCCTGACTTTGCACCATCCGATTATCATTTATTCCGTTCACTTCAAAACCATTTGAATGGAAAAATATTCGATTCAAATGAGGCTGTCAAAAATGAGTTGATTCAGTTTTTTGCCTCTAAGAACCAAACTTTCTACCAAAGCGGAATTATGAAGCTGACTGAAAGATAGCAAAAGGTCATCGAACAAAATGGACAATACATAATTGATTAATGTTTGTTATTTGTATTAATAGACTTGCTTTGAAAATCATGAAAAAAAAACGAAATGACTTTGTTGACAACCCAATATATTTTCCTCTAACATTAACTGGAATAATAATACCAGAATATATATAAACAGAATTTTGTAACCCTAATAAGTAAAAAAAAAAATTTCTGGTGAAATTAACTAACCTGTTTAGTCATTTTAACCGGAATTTTTGTACCCGTTAGCTATAGCGAATGTAACCGAACCTTTTTTCTGAGTGTATTACAACAATATGCGATGGTGAAACCAATAAAAATTTGGTTGATGTAACCAAATCTTTTTCTCATTTTATGTGATAAATCATATTCCAACGTTTATTAAATTTTGTCACGCTTAATGAGTTGATAAATGCGATAAGGAACATGGGCGTCAAATTCTCGGCTCGGAAAGCAAGTTGTTCGGACATTTCATAATTACATATATGAATAATCAAATTCACGCACGAGTAGCCATCGAATCCCGGAAGTTACGCGATTCTCATGAGCGAACGTAAAACCCGGTTTCCATTCAAGAAGCAATGTGTTTCGCATAGTTAGGCACGATATTAGGTTTTTATTTAGACAAAATGATTTACAAGAAAATATTATAAAATTAGATAATATGGTGTGTCAAACCTAATAATATGTTACGTTTCGTGCACGATTGAAGGTATTAAACCTGTTATATCAAAGGAATTGATCGATATCACATTACCGTTAAGCGTTATACCTTAACTGCCATTTTCAGCATCGAGACCAACTGTCTTTCCGCATTCTGCACAGGAAAATTTACCACATTATTTCCTGACGTAATTTTAATGGTATTTGATATATTAAATTTTTGTAAAATCAAGTTCGTAAGAAGATAATGATGGTATGTATGGAAATGAGGTTAATGAGAGGGGGAGATGTATTATTAAAATCCGTAATTTATTTTAAATTGAAACTGTCACAGGAATGTTTAAAAGTTTTCAGTAAATTACTTTGAAATTTAAAAAAAAAATTTCTTTTAAGGGGATCCGCATATCTGCATAACGTTTGACAGATTGCAAATATTTCGGATCTGACTGCTGTCGTACGTGTATTTTGACAATACGCAGTTTTCGAGCTAAGATTGAAGCGAATGAACGAGCTTGTTCACTAGCTGCGATGACATTGAGAAAAAGACCGTAAAAATAAAATTAATTGTAATTTTCCAATGTTTTAAAAGTGCGATAAATCAAAGTGAATAATCTCAAACAGGCGAGTGTTATCGATATTTCTACAGTATTTTCGTTGTGATTTGGGATGCCACATCGATTTATATCAAAATCACGACGCATCACATTTTTTTTGGTTACTCCAAGAATGGTCGTGCTTTCTGGTTGTGGGCACTCGAATGTAACCTTGGGGCAGATGCTGCACATGAAGAAAAAGTAGTCACCACATCACAACCTTCCACATCCAGAGCGTCTTCAATGAGCTGCTTATCAGTCTTGGACAAAATTGGTCTCCTGTAAGCAGCTCCACCAAAAAGCCTTCAAATCGTGGTCGTAAACCGATGCAAAGCACCGTGCTTACATCTCCAGGAAGCGTTGCTGCTTTAAAGGAGAAAGCCGCTAAGCAAGCAGCCATCTCCCCCCGCAGGAGAGTAAAACAAAGAAGGCAACTGCACCTGCCAAACCGTCGGCTAAACGCTCTAAAAAAAAAAACTCTTCACCATCTGATGATGATATCGACTTCTGCATCATCTGTTTGAAGCTCCTGCCATCGAAGTTGACCGCTGCAAATTCCATCAAATGCAACACGTGTGATCGGCCCGTGCATTTGAAGTGCGCTGACATGCATTCCTGCTATTTCACATGCAAACATTGTGTGTCTGACTTGGAAGACAAGAAAGACGACAAATAATTTTTAAAAAAGCCTTTTCTGTTATTTTTGCCACTGAAGGCTTTTAAAACTAATAAACCTCGAAATTCTCTCGAATCAGATGCATTTTCCTCCAACTATTCCCATTTTTAGCGAATTTTCAAAGGGCCCAAAACCGGTTACGATTTTTTTTTGCCAGAAAAGATGACTTCACAAAATTGGTCGTACAATTTTTCTAGTCAAAGTAATCAATGTTAACTAAATAGTTAGCTAAGGCCTCTAGCTCTCCATTGATATGCATATCTCCGCCTAATATGAACTCAAAGGAAAATTATGGGTCAAAAACTAAACTGTGCCCACAACCGGAGACTTTCCCTATATTTTTTATGTTTAGAACCTTTATATAGAAAGGTTGTGGGTTTTTTTAAATTCCAGCACCTTTATGAATTTTAAACCTAAAAATTTTGAGTTTTTTGGTCTTTTTTTTACGTTGAATAACTTTTTTATTTTTTAACCAACTGTCATGATTATTTTTTTATTTTGTGTCTTACAATGTGTAGAAACTTTTTGGAAATAGAAAATAAGGTAACATGACTGAAAAAAAGTTACAAATAAAATTAAAAAATAAATAAAAATATCACAAAATATTTTTAGAATTTGTTTGTAGTTGTTTTTTTAGCTAGAGTGCTTTCCATACCCAAAAATATTGATAATATAACAAAAAATAAGCAATTTTGTTCTCTTTATAGGGATACTTGTTACATACTATTTTCCATATAATTTATAATTATTAGTTAATAAATAAACAAGCAATTTTGTGTAAAAAGATAATTTTCTGTGCATTGTACAAATCTTATTTCTGCATATATATACACATTTTTATCAGTGTAGGATGAGTACCCTCACAAAAAGATCGTCTTGTTATTCAATCCAAACGAATCAGAGCCATTCTAATATCTGGTTACGAACCATTTCGAAAAACGTTTTCGATATTGTACATTGCGAATCGGTTGAAAATCAATCCGATTCATTCTGGTTCAGTCCAAGACTTTAATATGAATTAATCTGAGTTAATTCGAGCTCAGATTGATCTAAATCAAATTTTTAATGCGAATTAATCCGAATGAATCGGGGCTCGTAATGATTGGGATTGAAAATTCGCTTTAAGACAATCCGAGCCCAAGTTGATTTGAACTCATTCGGATTGATGACTCGAATTGAATTGGCATAAATTAGATTAAATCGGATTTCTTTTTAACCGATTTGCATCGAACGAGGTTCAAAAACTGTTTTGAAATGATTTGCAAACATATTTCAGAATGGTTCTGCAAAGTTTTCATTAATTTCCGAATCATCCCGATCCAATTCGAAAACTGTTTTGAATCTCGTTTAATACAAATCGGTTAATGAGCAATCCGATTCAATTTGAGACTTCAATCCGAATAAATCTAAATCGAGCTTTAAATCCAAATCAATTCTAAGCTTCAATCTGAATTAATCCGGTCCAATATTTTAATCTGGTTAATTCCTAGGCTTCAATCCAATTTCAAACTGGTTCGGATTCATTTGGATCGAAGTATTTGATTGAATAGGATTTATTTTCAACCGGTTTGCATCGAACGAGGTTCAACAAATTTTTTGGAATGATTCGCAAACATATTTTAGAATGGTTCCGAAAAGCTTTGATTAATTTCCGAATCATTCCAATCCAATTCGAAAACCGTTTTGAATCTTATTTAATACAAAATGATTGATGAGCTATTTGACCCAATCCGATTCAATTTGAGGCTTCAATCCGAATAAATCTGAATCAAGCTTCAAATCCAATTCAATCCTAAGCTTTAATCTGAATTGTCAACCGATTTGCATGAAACGAGGTTCAAAACGGTTTTCGGTTTAGTTCTCAAACAAATTTCGCAATGATTCGGAAAAGCTCTGATTCGCTCGTATTGATTTCCAATCCGAAATTTTTGCCAGGGTAGTTTACAAAACAAAATAAAAAGGAAATTATAGTTTCTGCAATTACCACCCATCCCGGAAGGGCTTAACAACTTTTTCAACTTATTGAGTAAATAAGTAGTAAATTGTAGTTTGTTTATAAACGATTGAAAAATTAAAAACTTACATATTTAATAATCATTGTTTTCTGCAACTAGCAAGTATTTTATAATATTATTTATAATTTATCGTTTATTATTTTTATAATTATATAATTTTAATTAAAAATATAATATTATTCATACGTTAATATATTATTAATGTTTTTGAAAGCAAAGCAAAGCTGTAAATAATCACGTATTTCCAAGCTAACTCCCCTCTTGCACCAACATCCTTAAATAGTCTCTTGAATTTTGTCATCCTTTCTGTTATTTCGACATAACATACCTACTTTGTGATCAAATATATTTTAGTGCTCCTGTAATCCTTAATAAGCCATGGGGTCCAAAACGGCTCTAATAAAAAGCGAGCTATATATAATACAAATGCTCCACAATGAGGCTAAATCAATGATTTGATCAGTGGGGTCTTAAATCTTAATGCGAACTTTAAGCCTAGTTTTACATGTGATTAAAGTTCGGTTGAAAAGTGTCAGAGCGTTTGTTGACATTGCCATATGCTCCGAGGGTTGAAGCTTCGTGACTACCAGGCCACCCGCATGTTTTTGATGCATTTTTACCTGCTACTCACACTTTCACTGATTCACCTGTTTAAACTAAAAGCACAGATTGTGTATACAAGTGTCTTTCTATCCATCAATAATATATGAGACATGATCTGATAACTTCCGACAGTAATTACGTGTGCAGCGTGTAAGTTTTTTTTATAAACACAAAAAGTAGGTACTTCAAAATACCTCGGAAGTATTGAGTTTTTGGAAAAAACGTTACATACGAAATACTTTGGGATCAGAAACTATTTATTGAGGAAATCGAAAACTAATACACATGATGGACGAAAAAATCGACTTAATGTATGCATTCAAAATGGAAAATTGATGTTTCCGCTTTAGAAGCAACCTTGGCCCAAACCGGGTTTTAACCAGGTCTCGCATCGTTATAAATACCGGTTGAAATATGATGCACTGTTTTGTATTCGAGTTTGAAATAAAGAATGTGGATTTTTGTTTTAAAAAATACATTCAGATAAAAATTGGCTCAAACCAGGCATTGGTTTTTATTTTTATTCTCATATTTAAGCAAGATAAATACTCTGAAATACTTATATAAATCATAAGTAGAGACAGCCTTAGAAAAATGAACTTTACTCACACTGGGCTCAAACCTGGCTCCAGACCCACATGTAGTTTGAGCTCTCATTGGAGTTGAATCGAAAACTAACACACATTATGAAAGACAAAATCGACTAAAAGTATGCATTCGAAATTGAAAATTGATGTCTCCGCTTTAGAAGCTACTTTGACTCAAACCGGGTTCAAACCAGGCCTCGCACCATTATAATTTACCGGTAGAAATATGATGAATTGTTTTGTATTCGAGTTTGAAATAAAGAATGTAAATTTTTGTTGAAACCGGGTTCAAAGCACACAGACAAAAACGGAGGGTCGAAGTTAGAGATTCAAAATTTAGAGAGTCAGACCGACCCTCTAAATTATCAAATAGTCCTTCCATAACTTCATGGACATAATCAGGGAGATTTTTGCTTAAAAAAATACATTTATCTCAAAACTGGCTCAAACTAGGTATCGAATTCAACTTTCATTCTCATATTTAAGCAACAGAAATTTTTCGAAATATATATCTCAAGTAAGAGTACGGATAGCTATTGAAAAATGGACTCTGCTCAAACTATGCGCAAACCTGGTTCTGGACTCATATAAGTACTTTGAGCCCTAATTGGACCTTTTTTTAGTTACATTTGCAGAAAATTGTTTCTATTTAAACACATTTATCGCATTAGTAGACATGTTGAATGAAAAATTGAACCTAAAGTATATATCCGAAGTGAAAATTAGTATTTACTTTTCAAGAGCTACCTTGGCTCAAACCGGGTTCAAAGCAGGTCTCGCGCCTAATGATTTACTTAATTAAATACAATGAATCGTATTCTATTTAATTTTGAAATAAAGAATGTGGATTTTTGCTTTAAAAAATACATTTAGCTCAAAACTGGCTCAAACTAGGTATCGAATTCAACTTTCATTCTCATATTTAAACAACAGAAATTTTTCGAAATATATATCTCAAGTAAGAGTACGGATAGCCATTGAAAAATAAACTCTGCTCAAACTAGGCGCAAACCTGGTGTCGGACTCACATCTACTACACATATTCAGATGTGAAAAAAGTGACTGATTCTTGACTCCAATTCCTTTGCTCTATCGAGCAAATGATTTTTCTATTAGGAAAAAATTAACAAATGTCCAATTAACTAGTTTCGGATTGACTCTTTCCAATGTGGAATAATGCAAACAAGATTGAGTACAAGTCTGATTTTGAGGGACTTAAAATATGCAGTGTTATTCGTGCACTTTACACAGTGTCCTTCCGCATAAACAGTCAAGTGGTGCGTGGCTCGTGCCCCATAGAATCTATATCCTTCCTTGTCATACTCCATAGTAGTAGACACCATGAATCCCCGTTGTTACTGGCAGCTCATTAAACACCCACAGAACCCCTCAGTCGACCCGCACCCTGATTTAACTATTGTTTAGTTCCTATGTGTGCGTACGAACCTGCGCTGGTCTACTTGCCCCACTCACCAACACACAAATGATCTTAGACAGGCTTACATGTGCAAGAGAAAGTGAATTAGTGTTAGAGTCATAGACCCTGAGCAAAATTTGGGGGCAGTTCGAGCCATCTGTCCATATTTGGTACGAGTATTACTGCCTACATGCGCATACGCAGTGGTTCTTACTTTTATATACTATCCGTCATCTGATGGAGTTGATCTTGAGCCTCGTTTCCAGTTCTGGGAGGGTTGAAAACAAGATTTACTCAAATAGGGTGAAGAACTGTCGAAACCTACAAGCTTCTTTCAAGTTCTAGAAAGGGTCGGGGAAATCTAGTTAGTGAGATTATTAATAAAAGTAGGTATTCTTAGTGGTGATTAACTGAAATCATTCCTATTGGTGGAGGAAGATAGAGAGGTTAGCATTTTGTAAGGATTATATTATATACGCTGAGAGAAAACCCTACTAACAATTTATGATTATGAAATTGGTGAAGAAATAAATATTGTATGAGTTACTATATATTTTGCATTCAGTACTATACAGATAGCAACAGGACTGTATTAAGAATTTTGAGGCCCTGGGGCCAATATTTTGTGGGGGCCCTCAAAATTTCTATAAAAAATTTAATCTCGGGAAAATAAAACTCCACTCTTTAAATTTGAATCAGTCCAAACCTACTGATTATCAGTGAAATTTGACATATTCAAATAGCTAAAAAGAGGTTACTGTAAATCAGGCAAATTTCACTGATTATTTCAGTGGAAATTGGCTGATTTGACACTGCAAAATATTTTTTTACTGATGAATCAGTGAAAAGGCAAATCACTGATTCAATCAGTGAAAATTTGACTGATTCAGATTTAGAGAGCATAGTAATTTTTGTATGTTTTTGATAATTGTGCTTACTTCTAAACGCTTTAAAGTTCTAAACTAAAGGAAATTTACGCGATTTTTTATTTGCAAAAGTACACTCAAAAAAATGTGTGGCTGGTACATTGCATTAATGGAGGCCCTCAACTGGTGAAGGCTCCAGGTCCATGGCCCCACTCTCTAAATATGAATCAGTCAAAATCTACTGATTATCAGTGAAATTTGACTGATTCAAATAGCTAAAAATAGGTTACTGTAAATCAGTCCAATTTCACTGATAACTTCAGTGAAAATTAACTGATTTAACAGTGAAAATATTTTTTACTCTGATTCAATCAGTGATAATCAACTGATATAACAGTGAAATATATTTTTTCACTGGTGAATCAGTGAAAAGGCAAATCAGTGATTCAATCTGTAAAAATTTAACTGATTCAGATTTAGAAAACATGCTAAATCTGGTCCTGGATAGCAACCTGTACTTGAATATCGTAAGGATTACCAACTGTATTGCACCCAATGCAATACGAATTATAACTAGTACTATTTTTCATTTATCGAAAAGAAACAGGCATCTTGTTAGTACCCCGTGGCCTATTTTTCTATACGCACAGCTATCTTATTTTCCATGAATTTATATTTATATAATATTCTAACCTAATTTTTAGTGACACTAATTTCTATTAATATCCATTAAATTTCTTATTTTAATCACATATATTATTCACTTCATTAAAAATAAGGTCAACCTACACTTTAGGGCTTTTGAAAAAGTACATAATTTTCGGAAGGGGAGGGATAGATAAAATTTCACGTATAAGATATATACAAAAAGATTTAAAATTAATTACCTGAATGAGAAATACACTCAAAATATTTCTTCCTATACTTTTTTTCTATTCTCCTTTATTAAATTTACGAAATATGTGTGCTGAATAAGTCGTACTACAATTTAATATGTGTACCTTGATGGAAATAAATGTATTCAAACGGATAGGAACCTGTTATATTTTTTATGAGCCCTTAGAATTCTTTTCATTCATTCCACATTTGTTCTTATATTTAAGCACAAAAATTAATAGCAATACATAAAAGCGAATACCTGATGATCGAAACGGATAGCTTTAACGGATAAGATAATCGTTGAGGAGTTTAAACGGATAACATACAAGCAAGAAAGAATTAGGAAGTATGAAAAAAGTATTGCAACGTATAACTCTTGATAGTCGACGGATTCATACAGATAAGATTTCAATCCTTATACTTCCACTATAATACAAATAAACATTCATACACGGGACAATTTGAAGCATGAAATCATTTTTCACTCCAGTTTTTTCTTGAGGAGGTCAGAAATAATTTTTTGTGCGCCGAACACCGAAAGTCAGCCTTGTCGGTATCGTTTTACGTGCGGAAAGTTGATTTTCCCGCACTAGTGCGGTAAAATTTTAAATGTGTGAAAAAATCAACTTTCCGCACGCAAAACGAAACTGACTCGGCTAACTTTCGGTATGCAGAGAACAAAAAAAAACGTTCTTATCACTTGCGGAACGTATTTTAACTCGCTCTTGCGTTGAAATACGCCTTTCCGCACTTGATACGAAATATACTATTACAAAGTCCTATCGGGGGGGGGGGGGGGGGGTCAAAATATTTTAAATATTTCCAAAAAACCAATTGCTGAAGAGGAATCTATTGCTAATTTCGATTTGTATATTATTTTATTGTCGGTTCTATTTATTATTTAAAAATTTTAAATTGAACGAAATCGAGTATTTATTTAATAACTGATTTCTCCTCGGTATTAGTGCTTTTATATTTAATGCAATTAAAATGTTGAGGTGTTGTTGTAAAAGTTAATTAAATTTTAATTTTTGGTGTATGAATAGTTGAACTTATAAATAAGCTGATGAAAATTGAGCACCATTGGGAATGCAGAACTGACGTGTCGCATAGAACGGCTTTGGCATGGATTGTGATCGTTTCCACCCTAGTATAGAATGCGAGGACCACCCCCTTTGCTCGGACTGCACTATATTATTATTTCATAACAATCGCACTGTTCGCAAGGGCGATAACTGTTATGTTACTCAACGCTATGGTCCGTTGAATAAGCCACGAATTAAAGGTAGAAATAATTTTCTGAATTGACTTTTACTTTTTCTGCTAGGGAACTTGAAAATATTTAAATTTGTTCCTGAAGTTTCATTTTCACCCGATAACCCTCATATTTTAACTTAGAACTCGAACAAAGTCGCTTGAAGTATTTTTTAAAAACTGAAAATTTATTCCTTTAATTTTAAGTAATCGTTGATATAAGCATGAAAATGTTAATTGTTCGCAAATAAAACAATTTTTTTAAATTATTTACGGTATGAATTATAAAAATATCTGCCCGGTATCTCTTTTTTAAATGACACTAATAAATTATAAATTTAATCGAAAAGCTAAATAAATAGTTAGATAGGTCGCGGAAAATGAAATTTATAAAAGTTTTTCAAAAATGTTGTTTTAAAATTACTACACTGAGAAAAAAATTCTATTGAATCAATAGCATTTCTTTCCAAAAGCATGTATATCACGGATTCAAATCAATATGCTATAGAATTAGTAACATATTTATTGGTTCTTGTAGTATATTTTTATGAATTCATAGTATACATGCTTTTGGAAAGAAATGCTTTTGATTCAATAGCATTTTTTTCTCAGTGTATAGAAAAAAAATTTCATTAGTATATATTTAAATCATTTTACGATTCTCACAATAATTTCAGGTTTAATTACCAAACGGGTGAAATTTTTGGATTGCAATTCAAAATAATCGAATCAGAGTTATTCCGAGACAGTTTGGAAAACTTGATCATTAAAATTCATTCCGAATTAATCCGACATTTTTCTTAAATTTCATTTGATGTGGACCGATTGAAAATCAATCTAATTTGATCCCAATAAATCTCAACCATGTTTTGATCACGAATGAATCTGAATCGATAGGAGTTCGCATTGTCCCAAACCGAATTTCCAATACGAAAAATTACTCGGATTCATTCTATTTGATTCATAATGAAAATTTGAATCAATATGAATTTGGAGATTCAAATGGACAACTTTGGACAAAATTTGAATTTATATGAACTTGAAGATTTGAATTGAAAACTTTGTTCGAATTCATTCGGATTAATTTTTAACCAATTTTCATCAAACGAGATTTCAAACGTTTTTCAGATTCGTTCGAAATAATTTAGAAACAAATTTCGGAATAGCTCGGATTGAATCCCTTCCACACCTTTAGGCAGCGGCAAAAATGAAAACTCTCAAAGAAATTTGATTTCAGATTTTAGAATAAGATATTTATTTCTGGCATTGTAAGGAAGCAAAAAGGAAGACAAAATTGAAAGAATCTAATTTAAAATGCGCAGTCCCAGGATTCTCTATTTTTCAGATACGAATAATTCCTCGAATTCATTCTGATTGATTCGGAATGAAAATTTGAATCGATAGGGTAAGAGCACTAGCCATTGGCACTGGGCATCAGTCGTTGGCACCCCCTTCAATTTGCTTTGAAAAATAGAAAAATTCAAAAATTTAACGTATTCTATTCGAATTATTTTTATGGAAGCAAAATGTAATGAATATTTACACTTTTTTATTGCTTAAATCAAATTAGAGGGGAGTGTCAACAATTGGTGTCAGTGCCAACGACTGGTTCTCTTACCCTATGAATTTGAAGATTTAAATTGACAACTTTGTTTTAATTCATTCAGATTCATATGAAACCGATTTGCATAAAACAAGATTGCAAACACTTTTCGGATCGGTTTGCAATGATTTACAATAGAAACAGATTTCGAAATAGTTCAAATTGAATTGCTTCCGAAAGTTTTGCCAGGGGATAACAAAAAAACAATTTACGCGTTCAATAAATTATTTATTTAAAAATCTTCGAATGCAATTGAGTGAAATTGAATAAAAATAGCAAGTCAATGTATTATACTTCAATGTTTTTCTTTTTTGCACAGAAATTGGGTTGCAACAAAAGAGAACCACGATTTTTTTCCGAGTGCTGGCTCTTAATGATATTTTGTAAAGGATCTTTTGGGAAAACGAATACCCTCGAAGCAATTTAATTTCAGATTTTAGAATAAGATATTTATTCCTGTCATTGTAAGGAAGACAAAAAGAAGAGAAAATTGAAAGAATCTAATTTAAAATCCGCAATCCCAGGATTCTCTATATTTCACATTGAGAAAAAAATGGTTTTGAATCAAAAGCATTTCTTTCCAAAAGCATGTATATCATGCTGGATTCAAATCAAAATACTATAGAATTAGTAACATATTTATTGATTCTTGTGGTATATTTTTATGAATTAATAGTATGCATGCTTTTGGAAAGAAATGCTTTTGATTCAATAGCATTTTATTCTCAGTACAGATACGAATAATTCCTCGAATTTCACTCTGATTGATTCGGAATGAAAATTTGAATCAAAATTAAATTGAATATTCAAAATGGCAACTTTATTCGAATTCATTCGTATTTATTCTTAACCAATTCGCATTAAACGAGATTCTAAACGTTTTAGGGATTGGTTCAAAATGATTTAGAAACAGATTTCGAAATAGTTCGGATTGAATTTCTTCCGAAAGTTTCGTCAGAGGATTTATAATTATCAAAAAAATAATCTACGTATTCTATAAATTATTCATTTAGAAAACTTCGAATGCAATTGAATGAAATTGAAAGAAATTGCAAGTCATTGTATTATACTTTAATATTTTTAATCAACGTCCCAGGGTTCTCTACAGTGAGAAAAAAATGCTATTGAATCAAAAGTATTTCTTTCCAAAAAAATGTATACTATTAATTCATAAAAATTCATAACTATCAAAAAAACAATTTACGCATTCAATAAATTATTTATTTAAAAAACTTCGAATGCAATTGAGTAAAGTTGAAAAAAATAGCAAGTCAATGTATTATACTTTAATGCTTTTCTTTTTTGCACAGAAAATGGGTTGCAACAAACGAGAACCACGATTTTTATCCAAGTGCTAGATCTTGATGTTATTTTGTAAAAAATATTTTGGAGAAGCGAATACATTCAAAGAAATTTAAATTCAGATTCTAAAATAATATCTTTATTTCTCTAATTGTAAAGAAGCTAAAAAGAAGAGAAAATTGAAAGAATCTAATTTAAAATGCGCAGTCCCAGAATTCTCTATTCATTTTTTAATTCGGAATAAAAATTTGAACCGATATGAATTTAAAGTTTTAAATAAAAACTTTGTTTGAATTCATTCGGATTCATTTGAAACTGATTTGCATCAGACACGTTTCCAAACGTTTTTCGGATCGGTTCGGAATGATTTAGAAAAAAATTTCGAAATAGTTCAGATTGAATTTCTTCCGAAAGTTTCGTCAGAGGATTTATAATTATCAAAAAAATAATCTGCGCGTTCTATAAATTATTCATTTAGAAAACTTCGAATGCAATTAAAAAAATTGCAAATCAATGTATTATACTTTAATATTTTTCATTTTCGCAGAGATATTTGGCTGCAGTAAAAAAACCACAATTATTTTTCCTGTGCTAGCTTTTGATAATATTTTGTAAAGAATCTTTTTAAAAAACGAAGGCTCACAGAAATTTAATTTCAGATTCTAGAATGAGACCTATATTCAGTCGAATTCATTTGAAACTGATTTGCATCAAACACGATTCAAAATGTTTTTCAGATCTGTTCGGAATGATTTAGAAAAAAATTTCGAATTATTTCAGATTGAATTTCTTCCGAAAGTTTCGTCAGAGGATTTATAATTATCAAAAAAATAATCTACGCGTTCTATAAATTATTCATTTAGAAAACTTCGAATGCAATTGAAAAAAACTGCTAATCAATCTATTATACTTAAATAATTTTCTTTTTCATAGAGAAATTTGGCTGCAGCAAAAAAACAACAATTATTTTTCCTGTGCTAGCTTTTGATAATATTTTGTAAAGAATCTTTTTGAATAACGAATACACTTAAAGAAATTTAATTTCAGATTCTAGAATGAGACCTTTATTTCTGTCATTGTAAGAAAGCCACAAAAAGAAGACTAAATTGAAAGAATCTAATTTAAAAAGCATAGTCCTAAGATTCTCTATATTTCAAATACAAAAGAAAAAACCTAAAAAGAATCAATGACACAAAACGTCATTGAAATGTTTTCAATTATTTAATCTAATGAAGATCTCACAACACAAAGTGAATATTTCTCACGTAATTGTGAAGCCTATTTGTCTTGATACATTTGATCTTATTTTGTAGAAAACTGGGACCACCTTTGGTTCGCCCACCCGTGATGCTTGGTGAAATGTGCGCCCTCTTTTCACGGCCATTTAAGAATACGAGCAAGCGGCTCCTTTGAAATGTACCACGCGCCCTGTAAGATCTGAGATGCTGGCCAAAAAGAGGGGAAGGATTTTCGCGCTTTTGACCCCCTTTTAAAATTAAACCCCTCAAGTGTTTCCTTCGCATGAAACTCGAATGCAACAAATTCATCTCAGGGTATCCCTGATTCCGAAAATCAATACGGATCCTGTTTCTTTGATCCTTGATACCGAAGGCAATTTATCAATTTAAGCGTAAGAAGTTCGAGGGTAAATTTCCCAAGTTTTCAACATCCACTTGGGTACTTTTTACAATCGTTACTTTCTTATAGTAACCGTTAAGTGCCCTTAGATTCTAATAAAAATTACTTGGTACACAATCGATTGGAAATTATTTTTTATTTTTGCGATTCTGTATTCGACACTGAGAAAACAGTTTTGTCAAGCTAACAAAAATATTTTGTTGGTATTTATGCCACAAAATTATGTTTTTGTTCCAACAGAACATTTTGCGATATCAATCAAATTTTCGTTACTTAAACAAAATGTTTTGTCAGGACAACAAAAAAAGTTTTGTGGCATAAATTTTTTTCTCAATGCATATTAGGGGAATCATAGTATGTAACGAGTTCCATTTTAGGGACAATAGAACATTTTGTTTCAAAATGTCTTTATAGTTTAATACATTTATTCAAAAAGTTTTTGAGGTTTTCTAAAAATACTAGCACCTTTATGTATTTTTAAACTAAAAATTTTGAGTTTTTTGGGCATTTTTTTGCAATTTTTGGCTTTAAATAACTTTTTTGTTTTTTAACCAATCGTCATGATCCTTTTTACATTTTGTTCCTGAAAATGTGTAGCAACTTTTTTTGGGTTAAAAAACAAAAAAGTTATTCAAATCTAAAAATGTCAAAAAAGTGTCGAAAAAACTCAAACTTTTTAGTTTAAAAATATATAAAGGTGCTGGAATTTAAAAAAAAATCTAAAACCTTTCTAAATAAAGGTACTAAACATAATAAAAATTATATGGAAGGTCTAAACTCAAAAAATAAAAATACTAAAGGTGGCGGATCCCCTTAATTTCTGATAGTACTCAAGAAACTCTAAATATTGTCTCTATTGAAAATTCCAATCAAACTAAAAATTTTGAAAGTTGAAGTATTTTAAAATTTGAAAAAATCAATAATCAAATTCCATTTTTCAATCAAGCAATGCCAGATACAAGAAGACGTTATGATGCAAAATTGTTTACTAGAAAAAAGTATAAAATTTCCAATTTGAACCATTTTTCATGAGATGTATATTATTTCTTTCAATTTAAAAAATACTATTGGAATATAATAAATTCTATTTTTAACCAAAATATGCGAGATACGAAAAAACGTCTGAATGCAACATTCTCTCTAAACCTGAATCAGTGAACGGCCACTGATTCGCAGTGACTATTCAGTGAACCCAGCAGCTATAAGTCTTTCACTGAGAATCAGTAAAATTCGACTGACGAATCAGTGAAATAGATTGAACTCACTTATTGAATCAGCGGAATCTTCAGGTGGGAATAATAAAAGCAGCAATATATTTTAATGATCGATGAACAAGTTTATTTTATTCAAACAACACTAAAAATAAATTACGTAATTATTATTATATATTGTAATTATAGTGTATAATTAAAAATTACAGATCCATCGTTATACTTTAAGCGTTCGCAGGGAACTTCGCGAATTGAAAAGGTTATGTTCACGTGGCGCGTTCACTGATTCCTCCGTGAAATCAAAGCAGGGCACTGATTTATCAGTTGATATATTTTCACTGATATAATCAGTGACTTTTTCACTGATTCAGGTTTAGAGAGTTGTTTCCTTAAATAAGGTATAAACATTTCCTATTCGCGCCTTTTTTGATAAGATGTGCATTTTTTATTTGAACTCAGAAAAAATAACATTAAATATAGAACCTTCTACGTTTTAGGAAATCTATGCGAAATATGAAAACAAAATTTAAATAAAAAATTGTTAGCGTATAAGAGTTCTATAATTTTTTATGTACCTTAGCTCACAAAATTATTTACCTAAAAAATATCTACAAATATTAAATTAAACATTTTTTTATAAGATGTATATATTTGGTTTTTATTTTTAAAAATACCATTGAAAATCAAAAATCCTATTTTTCAACTAAACTATGCGATATACAACAAAAATGTTAAAATTCAAAATTTTTTTCTTAAAAGACATTTATAAATTTTGACTCAAACATTTTTTGATAAGATGTATATTTTTCATTTTAATTCAAAAATGCCATTGAAAATTAAAATCCTGTCTTTTAGATAAATTATGTAAAATACGAAATAAACTTCAGAATGTAAAAATGCATTCAGCCTTTATATTACTGCATAAAAACCTTTATCAATAAAAAAATCAGTAATACCACAAATTGTATTTAAAAAATAGTATAATTAATTACAGCAGGTGCTTCTATTTTTTAGACCCACTTAATATTATATAAAAAGTTCCCTTGAGAGAAAAATTATAAATACCATTAAACGTTCTTAATATCGTTAGCGTGATAAATTAAATGCCGAGTCGAAAAGAGCCGGAAATAAAAAAAATATAAAAGAGCCGTAATTTCCCTTTTAGATTTTGAAATCCGGATATTTGATAAAAAAAATTTGGTCCATTAAATGACATCCTTCCCAAATCATTAATTTCGTAATACACACATCTCGGTAACTCGCTAATGGTGGCTGCAGGGTGAAAATTCTAGTACCCCATGACCAGCAGCGGTCGAGGACCAAGAACCATAGTAAATTGATTTCATGCTTGCAGAGAAAGTCTCGGGGTTGCGCGTTACTTTTGTAGACCACCGATCGTGTAATTTCAAGCTACTTAAGGCTATTTAACGGGATTTACTATTTCCCTGCTTAGCCAAAATTAGAAATGGATTTTGTCTCCATTCGTGAGAAAGAAGCCTTGCGACCGCTTTCACCAATAAACTTGATAATCAATTGTAAAATAAAAGTGCAAATTTCATTTTTAAGGGGGCATTCTACTTGTGAAATTTTCGGAAAATCGAATTCTTTATTTTCTGAAAGTATACTCTCTAAATCTGAATAAGTCAAATTTTTACTGATTGAATCAGTGATTTGCCTTTTCACTGATTCACCAGTTAAAAAATATATTTCACTGTTAAATCAGTTGATTATCACTAATTGAATCAGTGAAAAAAATATTTTCACTGTTAAATCAGTTAATTTTCACTGAAGCAATCAGTGGAATTTGACTGATTTACAGTAACCTCTTTTTAGCTATTTGAATCGGTCAAATTTCACTGATAAAATCAGTAGATTTTGACTGATTCAGATTTAGAGAGTATGCTCCTCATAAGATTTTATAAGATTATATAAAAATTTATATTTTTTATTAATAGTAAAACAAAAAATCCGTTCGGTTTCTTATTTTAGATTCACCAATCCTGAATTATTACTATTTTATTCTTATTATACATTTTTGTTTTCTATAAAAATCATTCTTCATAACAAAAAATATATCAAATGATCAGCAATTTTCTTTATGTAAAAAAAAATTCCTAAAAAATAACTATTTCACTGCTCGTCATAGTAGAATACCCCTGTAATTTTATGTGAAATATCAAAAATATGCCCGCATCCCTAAAGAGAGAGCGACTCGCGCTAAATTATTATGTTCCACGCACATAACTGCGTTTATTTTCCATGTTTTAATACTGGGACTAATGTTGTGTACATAAATTTCTTTTAGTTAAAGTTAATTTGACTTTGGGGAATATAATCTCGTCATGATATTCGCGCTTGACATTCAAGAGTTAAACAAGACAGAAGAAATAAAAGAAAACTCCTTTTTTCCTACAAATGACTTAAGACATAAAAAAAGGTCAAAGGATTGAAGATTTTAACCTCAAAAATTTCTACAAAACGATACCCTACTCTAAAGAACTTATTAAAATAGATATAAATGACGATAACGTGACAATATCCTCATTGAACCAAGTTAAACCAAGTTGAACCAAATAGAATCTGTATCTGGTTCAACTTGGTTCAATTAGTCTTTAGTATAGGGTGCCAGATAGGAATGATGTTAGTATGGTAATAACCTCACAGAACCGAGGTTAACCAGTTAGAGTCTCTATCTGATTCAATTGGGTTAAACTTTGTTGAACATGGTTCTATCAAGTTCAAATTGGTTCAGTCAGGTTAATGTCATACGATAACGTCATTTCTATCTAGTACTCTACTCTAAATTTCTATGAGGTTCAAATTGATTTAGTTAATCTTTAGTGTAGGGCACCAGATCGGAATGACTTTAGTGTGGTAATACCTTACTGGACCAAGTTGAACCAAATATAATTTTTATCTGGTAAAATTTGGTTAAACTTTGTTGAACTTGGTTCTATCAAGTTCAAATTGGCTCAGTCAGGTTATTGTCATACGTTAAAGTCGTTTCTACCTAATACTCTACTCTAAATTTCTATGGGGTTCAAATTGGTTTAGTTAGTCTTTAGTGTAGGGTACCAGACAGGAATGGCGTAAGTGTGGTTATAACCTGACTGAACTCAGTTGATCCGAATAGAATCTTTATCTGGTTCAATTTGGTTAAACTTTGTTGAACATAGGTTTATCGAGTTCAAATTGGCTCAGTCAGGTTATTGTCATACGTTAACGTCGTTTCTATCTAATATTCTATTCTAAATTTCTATGAGGTTCAAATTGGTTTAGTTAGTCTTTAGTGTAGGGTACCGGATAGGAGTGATGCTAATGTGTTAATAACCTGACTGAACCAAGTTAAACCAAATAGAATATCTATCTGGTTCTATTTGGTTCAGTTAGTATTTGGTGTAGGGTACTAGGTAGAAATGACTTTAGTGTGGTAATAACCTTACTGGACCAAGTTGAACCAAATATAATTCTTATCTGGTAAAATTTGGTTAAACTTTGTTGAACTTGGTTCTATCAAGTTCAAAGTGGTTCAGCCAGGTTATTGTCATACGTTATCGTCGTTTCTATCTAATACGCTACTCTAAATTTTTATTTGGTTCTATCAAGTTCAAAGTGGTTCAGCCAGGTTATTGTCATACGTTATCGTCGTTTCTATCTAATACGCTACTCTAAATTTTTATTTGGTTCAAATTGGTTTAGTTAGTCTTTAATGTAGGGTACCAGATAGGAATGACGTTAGTGTGGTATATCCTGATTAAACCAAGTTGAACCAAACAGAATCTCTATCTGGTTAAATTGGTTTAGTTAGTCTTTAGTGTAGGGCACCGGATATGAATGACGTTAATGTGGTAATAACCTGACTGAACCAAATTGAACCAAATAAAATCTCTATCTGGTACAATTTGGCTAAACTCTGTTGAACTTGGTTCTATCAAGTTCAAATTAGTTCAGTCACGTTATTTTCATACGTTAACGTCGTTTCTATCTAGTACTCTACTCTACATTTCTATTTGGTTCAACTTGGTTTAGTTAGATTATTGTCTAAACCTAATTTCTATCAGGTTTAATAAGCTTCTTAATATTTTGTCGTTTTCGAATAAAACTGAATTCCTCGTGGCTAAATTGAAAAACTCAAGATTTAGGCATAAAGGTACAATTAATTAATAGTTTAATCGAAAACTTCGTCAAATTTTGCTCTCTGAGCATCACGCATAAAAACTAATAGATGTGGGATGAAAATGTGTTTACCTTCTATGGGCAGATTTTTTCATTTTATACGAAAATTTAATTTTTCATTTTTTAAGTTGTTAAATGCAGTAACTTTGTTAGTTTTCACACTGAACAAAAAAATGTCATAAGGATAATAATTTACAAAGTTTCATAAGCACAATCAGAATCTAATATTAAAAATTCTGAACTTTTCAACAATTTTGAAAATACACTCAGGAGAATATTTGGTTGAATCATCAAAATTTTTGTTGGTTTAACCATAGTATTTTGTTGTCATTAGGCAAATAACATTGTTTGCTGATCCAACAAAATTCTTTGGTTATTAAAATTTGGTTGATAGCACCAAAAATGTCGTTGTTCTAAATTAATATTTTACTTGCTTCTAATAGATTTCAAGTGCCTATTAAATTCAACAAAAAATTTGGTTACGTCATTTAAATATTTTGAGAATTCGAAAAACGATTTTGTTCACTGCAAAAAGAAGTGTCTTAATATAAGATACTTGTGTAGTTATTTCTAAGATGTTTCGGTAGTCACATTCAAGTTGCCTAAAGCATATTAATTGGAGACACGTAAAATATCTTGAGTTGAACCAAGTAACACAGGTTACTTAAGTTACCGACAGTTCATGTTCCTTATAACCTCTACACTGTGAGAAAAAGCTTACGGCACACCGGTATCTGTTACACATGTGGCGGTTTACATGGCTGTATGTACTTCTTAAAAAAATTAATTCAAGAAAATGCTCTATTGGGAAAGGAGATAAGCGACTTAGCAAACGTATCCACTACGTTAAAACAGAAGGTATACCTGATATCGAGTTACGTGTTGCTGATACGATTCCCAATTTTTATATGTAGCTCCACATCCGTCATATCTAAAGTTTAAATAAAGGATCGTGTCGATGAAAATTAACAATATATTCCTCTAAATGTGTTGATATTACACCACAGAAGAAAACATGCAACACTCAAAACGCTCCATTTTTTGAGGTTATGAACTGTAACTATAACCCTTTGAGAGATTCTATCTTTCGACCACTACTTCTTTGACACTTTACGCGTCTTAGTTTTTGCTAACTTATTGACCTGCTATATCTTACAATTCAGAAACATCTTATGCCAGAACCATCTTATGACACCCTAAACATTTTAAACTAAGATACATTATCTAACTCAATCAAGTATCTTATTTTGTAAGACGGAAATTACATCTTTATTCGTACCAAGATACGTAAGTCGTCTTAATTTTGAATAAGACACTTCGTGAGACATCTTATTTTAAGACAGAAGATAGCAAATTCCCATCTCATATCTTACAGTAAGATACCAGGTAAGACACTTCTTTTTGCAGTGTTGGCAAAACAAAATTTGTCTCTGAGTTTGCTCTACTTTCCTGAATTTTTTCGGATATGTATAAAGATTTCTATAAATTTTACAGATATTTCATTACAATTCACCGCTTTTTTGTAAACATAACTGATTTGTCGATACCAAATATCTGCTAAATTTATAGAAATTTTATACTGTTACTAAAATATTTGAACTTATCCCTAGCGAAAGTATCGGATTGAAATTCATTCCGATATCTGTATCCGACCCGATGCGAATCATTCCGAACTAATCCGAAAAACGTTTTGTATCTCATTTGATGAAAAACGGTCAAAAATCAATTCGACTTAATCCAATTAATTACGAGACATCAATCCGAATGAATTCGAAACCAAGTTTTCGATCCCGATAAATCCGAATCAATCCGAGCTCGGATTAATCCAAACAGAACTTTCAATCAGAATCAGTCCGAATGAACCTAAGGTCGGAATGATTCGGATTGATCTGGACTGAAAACTTGGTTTCAGATTCATTCGAATTGATGTCTCGGAATTAATCGGATTAAGTTGAATTGAATTTTGACCGTTTTTCATCAAATGAGATACAAAACGTTTTTCGGATTGGTTCGGAATGATTCGCATTGGGTCGGATACAGATATCGGAATGAATCGGAATAGTTCTGATTGACTCGGAATTAATTTTAATTCAATACTTTCGCCAGGGATAGACTCAGTAAATGCCGCAGATATTTTTTCACCGTGTTTGAGAAATAAAAATTAAAATATTATTTTCAGACAATGATAATGTAATATCGCATAAATTGTCGGTAGATACATTTTTATCACTGAATGATATCGATATAAAGTATCCTTTGTTCCGAAATCTGTTGAAAAGATTAGCCTCATGCAGTGGATGGCAAGCGTTAATAAGTTCAAAACAGCCACACTTTCAATCGACCATCCACGTTAAACCTACCATGAAATATCATAATCAAGTCACGTGACCAGCACGTGCCTTAACGCATCCGCTTATATTACTAATTTGCAAGGTTGATGTCAGGATTATTCACAGATAACGTATCCCATGAACCTCATCTTAAAATCCCATCCAAAAAAATAACACAATAAAGTAATAAATCCTATCATTCGCTTCTTAAAAAAAAAACGTCGCGTGGCAATTTGAGAGCCCAGAAGGCAGAAAGAAAAAAAGATAGAAATAAAAATATGATAAACTTTTCTGTTATATAGATAGTTATGTTTTTTTAATATAAGAGTGAGTGACTAAAGTAGACTGTAGGAAGGGTGAATCGATTTGTAAAGAATGGGGGTAGAGGAGAGTAAACAGTTTGAAATCGTATGTGGGAAACGATTCGACGTATTTGCTTGGTTTTGTTACGCTTTGACAGTTCATATTGGAAATATTTTTCGATTAAATTTTTTAGTATCCTATCATTCACTTATTTTAAAAATATTTCAGTACGATTCACCGATTTTTGATGGACATAACAGATTTCACGATAAATATTACAGAAATTCCTGTTGAATTTGCAGAATAAGTAATTTTCTTCAAAATAACATAACTTGTGATAACTGAATTGTTCAAATACTGAAACGGAAAAATTGGGTTGCGGCAGTCGAGTAGTTTGGATACAGCAACCGAGTCAATCGGTTACGATAATCCAGAGGTTCAGTTACTGCAGTAGAATCGCAACTGCGTTTTCTCAGTTACTGTAACAGAGTAATCGGTTTCGACGGTCATGTAGCTAGACTACTGCGACTGATTCGATAACATATAATAACCAAGTGGGTCAAATAATGCTCCAGGGTGAATTGGTTGTGGCAGTTGAGTAGTTTGGCTACTGCAACCGATTCGATAATATGTGATAACCGAGTTGTTTAAATACTGAATAAGAAAAATTGGGTTGTTGTAGTCAAGTAGTTTGGCTACTGCAATCAAGTCAATCGTTTACGCTAATCGAGTGGATCGGTTATTGTAGCAGAATCACAACTGCGTTTTCTCAGTTACTGCAACAGAATGACCGGTTGCGATGGTCAAGTAGCTTGACTATCGCGACTGAGTCGATAACATATAATAACCAACTGGGTCAAATATTGCAGCAGAGTAAATTGGTTGAGATAGCCGAGTAATTTGCTTTCTGCAACCGAGTTAATAACATGTCATTACCGAGTTATTTAAATACTAAAACAGAAAGATTTGGTTGCGTAAGTCGGGTAGTTTGGCTACTGCAACCGATTCGATAACATGTGATAACCGAGTTGTTTAAATACTGAAAAAGAAAAATTGGGTTGTAGTTGTCGAGTAGTTTGGCTACTGCAACCTAGTCAGTTGGCTACGATAATCGAGAGGGTAAGTTACTGTAGCAGAATCACAACTGCATTTTCTCAGTTACTGCAACAGAATAACCGGTTGCGATGGTCAAGTAGCTTGACTATCACGACTGAGTCGATAACATATAATAACCAAGTCGGTCAAATACTGCAGCAGAGTGAATTCGTTGAGACAGCCGAGTAATTTGGTTTCTGAAACCGAGTCAATAACATGTGATAACCGATTGGTTTAAATACTAAAACAGAAAGATTTTGTTGCGGTAGTAGGGTAGTTGGGTACTACAACCGAGTCGATAATATATAATAACTGAATAGGTCACATACTGCACCAGCGTGAATTGGTTGTGACAGTTGAGTATAGTTTGGCTACTGCAACCGATTCGATAATATGTGATAACCGAATTGTTCAAATACTGAAACGGAAAAATTGGGTTGCGGTAGTCGAGTAGTTTGGATACTGCAACCGAGTCAATCGGTTACGATAATCCAGATGTTCAGTTACTGCAGTAGAATCGCAACTGCGTTTTCTCAGTTACTGTAACAGAGTAATCGGTTTCGACGGTCAAGTAGCTAGACTACTGCGACTGATTCGGTAACATATAATAACCAAGTGGGTCAAATATGCTCCAGGGTGAATTGGTTGTGGTAGTCGAGTAGTTTGGCTGCTGCAACCGAGTCAATCGACTACGATAATCGAGAGGGTCAGTTACTGTAGCAGAATCACAACTGCGTTTTCTCAGTTATTGCAACAGAATGGCCGGTTGCGATGGTCAAGTAGCTTGACTATCGCGACTGATTCGATAACATATAATAACCAAGTGGGTCAAATACTGCAGCAGAGTGAATTGGTTTAGACAGCCGAGTAATTTGGTTTCTGCAACCGAGTCAATAACATGTGATTACCGAGTTGTTTAAATACTAAAACAGAAAGATTTTGTTGCGGTAGTAGGGTAGTTGGGTACTACAACCGAGTCGATAATATATAATAACTGAATAGGTCACATACTGCACCAGCGTGAATTGGTTGTGACAGTTGAGTATAGTTTGGCTACTGCAACCGATTCGATAATATGTGATAACCGAATTGTTCAAATACTGAAACGGAAAAATTGGGTTGCGGTAGTCGAGTAGTTTGGATACTGCAACCGAGTCAATCGGTTACGATAATCCAGATGTTCAGTTACTGCAGTAGAATCGCAACTGCGTTTTCTCAGTTACTGTAACAGAGTAATCGGTTTCGACGGTCAAGTAGCTAGACTACTGCGACTGATTCGGTAACATATAATAACCAAGTGGGTCAAATATGCTCCAGGGTGAATTGGTTGTGGTAGTCGAGTAGTTTGGCTGCTGCAACCGAGTCAATCGACTACGATAATCGAGAGGGTCAGTTACTGTAGCAGAATCACAACTGCGTTTTCTCAGTTATTGCAACAGAATGGCCGGTTGCGATGGTCAAGTAGCTTGACTATCGCGACTGATTCGATAACATATAATAACCAAGTGGGTCAAATACTGCAGCAGAGTGAATTGGTTTAGACAGCCGAGTAATTTGGTTTCTGCAACCGAGTCAATAACATGTGATTACCGAGTTGTTTAAATACTAAAACAGAAAGATTTGGTTGCGTAAGTCGGGTAGTTTGGCTACTGCAACCTAGTCAGTTGGCTACGATAATCGAATGGGTCAGTTACTTTACCAGAATCACAACTGCGTTTTCTAAGTTACTGCAACACAGTAATCGGTCTCGACGGTCGAGTAGCTTGACTACTACAATCGAGTCGATAACATAAAATGACTAAGTGGGTCAAATACTGCAACAAAGTGAGTCAGTTACGACAGTCAAGTAGCTTGACTACCGCGACCAAGTCGATCGGCTACAATAACCGAATTGGTTGAATACTGTAGCAGACTAACTTTTTTATTTTACAAAATATTTCCCTGAAGTTTCGGAAAAAATAACATTAGACAATAAAGCACGTCATTTAGCTTCATGCTTTATTGTCTTTTGTTACGTTCCCAAAACTTTCAGAAAGATGTTTTGTAAACTCAAAAAGTTTTCTTACATGGAGGGATTATTGTTTTTTTTTTCAGTCATGTGGTTCGATCAGTCCATGGCCTTAACATGGTTGACTTTGGATTCGCGGTTTAACTACCCTGGTGAACGTTTCGGAAAGGAATTCAATCCGAACGAGTCCGAGTCATTGCAAAATCTGATACCAAACCAATCCAAAAAACTTTTTGTATCTAATGTGATGGAAAACGGGCAAAAATCAATCCGACTTAATCATGTCATTCCGTTTCAATCCGAGGCATCAATTCGAATAAATCCGAGGTCGGAATGATTCCGATTTACGTGGATTGAAGCAGAATGAATTGGATTGAGTCGTATTGATTTTTGACCGCGTTCCGAATGATTCGGAAACAGATTTCATAATAACTCTAATTCGCTCGGATTGAATTCTAATCCAAAACTTTCGCCAGAGCAGTTAGTAGAAACCTTAAAATTATGTTTACATGATTTATTGATTATTTGTTGATATTTTGGTTAAGTTCTAATTACCGATTCCCACAGCTTATAGGATCAACTTGTTACTTTCGATCAATCTAGTTTCTCCACGCGATACGAATTAAAGCGTACCACTAACAGCACGTGTTGCGTGAATCGCACACAGGCTAGGGGTGGCGTGAAGATACGAAGACGACAACTCTTAACGCCTTTGCCACGTGACCATTGCACGCCCTTCCAAATGGTGGTGTAAAATTGATCGAGGCTAACTTCGCGGCTTGATGCACGTGCCACTTTATCATAGGAAAGTGGTCGTAATTGAGATATCATAGCCAGAAGTGGTATTACTACTGCTACCTTGCACGTGACCTTCTGTAGTTTTAGATTTCAAGGATGGAACCAAATGTCAGAATAATCACGTGCCAATATTTGCACAGAGATTTTTCACTTAGCGAATTAGACCAATTTATGAGAACCAGCCATATCTGAACAGAATTTCAAAAATTAGAGCATTTTTGGTATTTTTTAAAATAATCTAATATTTTAATAATACTTTCTGATAGTATTCAGAAAGTTCTACAAAATGTCCTCGTACTATTCTTCAATAAAACCAAAATTAAAAATGTTAAAGTATTTCAAAACTGAAAAAAATCAATAACTAAAATCTATTTTTCAGTCAAACTATGCAAGATATAAAAAAATGTTGATATACAAAATTGTTTACTAAAGATAGTTCTAAAAATTTGCATTCATACATTTTTTAATAAGATGCATATTTTTTGTTTTTATTTTAAAAAAAAACACTTGAAAATGAAAAATTTGTTTTTTTTTTAACCAAAATATGCGAGATATGAAAAAAACTCAAGAATCCGAAATTGTTTGCTTAAATAAATTCTACAAATTTGAATTTAAACATTTCTTGTTAAGATGAATATTTGTTATGTTGTCAAACTATGCAAGATATAAAAAAATGTTGTTATGCAAAATTGTTTACTGAAAATAGTTCTAACAATTAGCATTCACGTATTTTTTAATAAGATGCATACTTTTTGTTTTTATTTTTAAAAAAACACTTTTGAAAATGAAAAATTTGATTTTTTATCCAATATATGCGAGAAATGGAAAAAACGCCAGAATCCGAAATTGTTTGCTTAAATAAATTCTACAAATTTGAATTCACACATTTTTTGATAAGATGTATATGTGTTGTTATGATTTAAAAAAAAAATACTTTTAAACATTAAAAATTCGAATTTTTAATCAAAATATGGGAGATATGGAGGAAAGATCAGAATGCGAAATTTTTTGCTTAAATAAGTTCTACAAATTGGCATTCACGGCTTTCTTAAAATTATATATAAGATGAATGAACAGGAACCGATCAATCTGAATGAATCCGAACAAAATTTTCAATTCGACTCAATCCGAAACTTATAATTCAAATCATCCAACCTCGGATTAAATCGGATAGATTTCCAGTCGATTCGCATTGAGCGTGGTTGAACACTTCTTTATGGATTGCCTCTATCTTTGGGTATAAAACCTATAAACATACACTCAGAAAAAAGGTTCAGTTAAATTTACTAAAGCTAATCAGTTAAAGAATTTCCGGTTAAAATGACTAAACTTTTATTTTATTTCATCAGAAAAATTGTTTGCTTATTGTGGTTAAAAAATTCTAGTTATCTGGTATTATTCCAGTTAATGTTACAGAAAAATATAGTAAAATTAGTTTCAAAATACGCCGTTGGCAGCGTTACTGTCAACACAATCTTTTGTTTTTCGCTATACATGTTGATACCGGTTTCCTGTTAGGTATGTTATGTATCAGGCCGTTTGCAGAAACAAGTGAAAATGAAAACGAGGTAGAGTCCAAAGGAATCTTAAAGTTAAACTGGACCGGCAAAACAGACTTTTTGTAAAAAAATTTTTTGTCAATTTGTAGTTTACCCAGGTGTTTTAAGAAAGGCCAATCAATGGACGATATTTCAAATGAAAAACTTGACGAAGAAGAAGAAGAAGAAAATGAGCGTCTATTGCAAGTTTAAATTTCATATGGGTTTTATGGAGAATTTTTTCCATTTCTTAACCGATTTTGCTGTTTGAAAGTTCAAATTGTCCGTTGTGGAATTTGCAACAAATTATGTCGACAGATTTTTTTGCAAGATATCGTCCATTGAGTGGTCTTTCTTGAAACACCTGGGTAAATTACAAATTGACAAAAAAAATTTTTACAAAGTCTGTTTTGCCGGTTCAGTACAACCTTAAAGATCTCACGTCTTGTCTCGAATTATTTTGACAGTTTCAAAGAAATGAAGAATAAAGTTTACAAAGTGTTGAGTGAGTGAAAGTTGAATAATTTGAAGGGCCATCAGCAACAACTCGCCGAGCGCTCGAAATTGAGGAAAACTATTGTCCGCGCACGAAAATCGTGATAAAAATTTTTTTCGCTCATTCACAAAAACAAAAATACTGTTTTGTAGAATTTGTCATGACGCATATTTTATCTCAATACAATTTTTATGCAACCTTAATAGCTTTTCAGATAAAAATTAAAAGCACTCAATTTTTCGTCATCAAAAATGATCGAAAATCAGTGTTTTTCAAACCATAAATTGCTATTACTCGGTCAATTTTTTGACGAAATCGTTTGATTTTTTTATCATTAGACGTGGAATACTTTAGCGAAGCCAATGAATTAAATTAAACATGTTGAAGCATTTTTCATTAAACAATATTTTAATGTAAATAAAAAACCATGTTTTTGTGGTTGTCCCGGTAGAAAATTTCTAATAAATTTTCTATTTCGGAAAACTTCCAGTGACAAAGTTGTTTCTTACCGTTAGAGAAAGTTTACTGCAAATTTTCAGAAATATTTGTTTATTATTGCGGATTTGGCAACAATATATTTCAAAAGTCGCTCCGCCGTCTTAGGCATTTTTAGCTGTGTGAAGATCGGGAGCGCTTCGCATTTTTACATCGCTGCCAAATCCGCAATAATAAACAAATATTTCTGCAAATTTGCAGAAAACTTCCTCTAACGGTAAGAAACAACTTTGTCGCTGGAAGTTTTCGGAAATCAAAAATTCCAAGAATACGAGGAGCTCGGGAATCAGGAACTCCAAAAATACGAAAGTATAAGGGGCCCCCACTTCTGAGACGTTTAGATTTCGGGGGTAATGCGTGAGAACGATCACAGGCCTACTACTGGCACGCGCCTTATTCTTGAATAGGGTGGGGGTAGAAGGGGAAAAATTCCGCTCACTCCGTTGGAGTCGAAACGCTCGTGTCATTGGAGTTGGAGTGCAATATAAACAAAATAAAATAATTCAACAATAAATATATATTCATTTGAAAATTATAATTCCCACGTCTTTAAATCATTGTATTTATTTTTAAGGTTATGTTAGCATTCAACCGGGAAATTTTAGTAAATTTAACTAGAAATATGGTGGAATGTTAAATGGACTAAATTAGTTAAATTTACCGGAATATAACTATGAATGTAACGAGAAATTTTTTACTAGAAAAATTACAGCGATATCAACTAGAAAATTTTATTACTTTAACTGGAATAAAAGATCAAAAGAACCGAAAAGTGTTTAATAGAATTTCTAACATTTTTAACCCGAATTACTAGTACGGGACTCCGTAACATTTTTTTCCAGTTAAAATAATCGGAATTCTGGTTGTTTTAACTAGAATTTTTTCTGAGTGTACCTACATTTTTACGAAAAAATAAATTAATTTTGGTATGTTTTTAAGTTAAGATGAATTTCGTTTGTCGTCGCCATTTTTTAGGCTACAGCACCATGTGTTCGGCTCTCAAAGAGAGAACCGTACAAAAGTTGGAAAAAATAGCGCTAATGTCAGGTGTGACTCTCCAGTGAAGTTTTTATGAGATGGGCTAGACAGATATACATATCTGATTGGGCCCTGGATAGTCACATAACAGGCACGTGCACAAATTTAACGTTTTCTTCCATTGCGTGCAATAAAAAGAAACGAACCATGAAGAACGTAAATTAAGTCTACAATTATGTATATTCACCGCTGAAATGTTAATAAGTATGAAAAAGTTAATTGCATCACCAAAAGAAGATAGCAGTAATAATTATATAATTACGAGAATGATGGAGTAAAGTGAATAGTTTTATGATGAAAGCTTCTCCTTCAATTGGTCACTTAGATATATTTTTTATTACAGATAAAAATTAACGCAATTGATTTTTAAAGTGCTTTATGTATTTTCAAACTTAAAATTTCGAGTTTTTTTAACATTTTTTTTTCACATTCTTTTACTTTGAATAACTTTTTTTTTCAACCAATTGTCATGATTCCTTTTCTATTTTGTTCCTTAGAATGTGTAACAACTTTTTGGGTGTGGAAAATAAGTTAATATGACTACAAACAAAGTTGCAAATAAAATAAAATAAAATAAAAAAATTAATAAAAATATCCCAAAATATAGAAAAAAAAATTGTAATTATTTTTTTAGCTAGAGCGATTTATATACCCAAAAATATTGATAATATAATAAAGAATAAGTGGTAAAAATCTCAAAAGCCTGTGTCTAATATTTTAGATTTTATTCAAACATATGTTGCAACAAACACGGAAAATCACAACTTGCGGAAAACGGAGTTTAAGTAAAGTCTTGTAGTGCCTTAATACTAAATCATATATACATAAAAGCAATATATATCGTGTTTTTATAGGGATACTTTTTATATACTATTTTCCATATAATTCAGAAATATTAGTAAATAAATAAACAAAAATATTTTTCACTGACAAACCAGTTAGTTTTCACTAATTGAATCAATGAAAAAAGTATTTTTCACTGTTAAATCAGTTGATTTCCACTGAAGTGATCAGTGAAATTTGACTGATTTACAGTAACCTCTTTTTAACAATTTGAATCAGTCAAATTTCATTGATAGTCAGTAGATTTTGACTGATTCAGATTTAGAGAGTAAAAAGCTCATTTTCGCTAAAAACGTATTATTCGTAAATCATAGTAACTTTTAATTTTATTTATTTTTACAAGAAAAAAAAATCAGATTACCCTGAAAATTTACGCACATACTCAAAAAAGTATAGAGAATAAAAAAATAACATTTTTGGAAAATGTCAAAAAAATCAAAAATATACCAATTGAAGGTGGCGGATTCCCTTTATAACGTTGAAGGCAGGTGTGACTCTACGAGGAGGTCTTAAACGAGATAGGTGAGCCAGATAGAGATATTTAGATATGAGATCGGAGTCTTTAAAGTCTAGACTCAAACACATGCTGCTCCCCTTTCTAATACATACAGTAAAATATGCATCATTACCAATACAGCGTTTCTTCTCATTATGTTCTCGCCCCTTTTTGATGATATGCGCCCTAAAAGTACTATACCAACGAAAATGATACGGAATATTTAATATCATAAGTATGCATGGAAATTATATATTTTTATCACTTTCCAAGCGGGCAATAGCATATATTTTATTTCCATTTATTTTGAGGGGGAGCACCACTTTAACGGACCAAAAAAACCTTAGGGGTTATTCTACTCTTTAAATTTTGAATCAGTTAAAATCTACTGATATTCAATGAAATTTGACTGATTCAAATAGCTAAAAAGAGGTTCCTGTAAATCAGCCAAATTTCACTGATTATTTCAGTGAAAATTGACTGATTTGACAGTGAAAAATATTTTTTTCACTGATGAATCAGTGAAAATTAACTGATTTAACAGTGAAAAATATTTGTTCACTGATGAATCAGTGAAAATATGACTGATTCAGATTTAGAGAGTACTAAAAAATATTCAAAGAATCGAATTTTCACTAAACTATACATTAATTCGTCCACGTAAGATAATTTTTTTACTTTACAAAATATCTCCCTGAAATTTTTGAAAAAACAACAAAAGACAATAAAGCACGTCTTTAAACTTCTTTTTAGTCAAAATTGATAAACATTTTTGCAAAAGTTTCACTCAAACGAATTTGACAGATGTTTTTTTATCGTCTTGTGTTGTTTTTTTTTCAAAATTTCAGGAAGATATTTCGTAAAGTGAAAAAGTTATCTCACATGAACTTTTACAGGAATTTGGTCAAGTCGTTTTTATTTTTAATACATAAATTGAACAAAAAGAAAAAAAATAGATACATTTTTAACGCCATTTATAAAATGTTTAAATATCAGAATTTTATTATTTTTATGTATTTTTGCCTTCTATAAAAACCATTCTTGATAACAAAAAAAAAAATGAAATCGTAAGCAATTGTCTTCATATAAAAAAAAATTCCTAAAAAATACCTATTTTCCTGCTTCTCACAGTAGAATAGCCCCTTGATTAAAATATTTTCAAAATTATTTAAATGTTTTTCAAACTTATTTTATTTTCATTAGAAAGTACACAAATTGAATTAAATTTTTTTGAATCTCCGCTAAAGAATATATAGTCACAGTAAAATAATTATCATAGAAAAACCTTTGCAGAGATGATTTATAAAAAAAGAATAAAGCAATAACAGTCTTAAGGGGGTATTCTACCCGAGATGGTCCGAAAAATCGAATTTTTTTTTTTTTTAAATATTTATGACGTAGACAACGAGTTTTACGAGAAAGAAGAGTGGGCAATGTATGGTCCTGGAATCGCTGCTTCACCGTGAGTTATATCATTTGTATGTACCGTGATTGTAAATCTTTAAACTCGTTTTTCTCGAAACCATTTTTTTCGAAACTGCGGACACGATAACTCATAAACTATTGATCCAATTGACTTGAAATTTTTTGAGCTTACTTAGAAAATGTATAGTTCCGGCCGAAACTAGGATTATGCCTAAAGCATTTGTTTAAATGGGTTAAAATTTGTGTTTCAGAATTTTTGAACGGAAGATATCGTGTCCGCAAGGGAGCAACTTTTTTCGGCAGGCTCAAGTTCAAGGCGTCGGAAAAACTATATTTTTAAAGATTTTTTCAAAAGTAAAAAAAATTTCTCCACATCCTGTAGCATAACTTACGAAAATTTGCGAATAAAAATATTGAAAAGTTTTTTTTTCACAACGATTTAAAAACATCGATATTTCGGACTGACTCGGATAGAATACCCCCTTAAGAAGATCACAGACATCGAATATTCAGATAATTTATATAACATGACTTTGGACCTTTCAACATAAGAAATCAAAACCATTAGAATTATAAACAATTATAGATAGGACTTGTATCGACCCTTTGATGAATATTCGATATATGTATATAAATTGGCTTTAGGGTCCAAACAATTTCATCTTCACTATAAATAATTACCTACAAAAAATAAATTTCTAACATTGCCTCTGTGAATCTTTCTTATAACAGATAATTATATAATTTAATAAAATCAACAATACATTCATACAGCCTTGATGCTGAAAAGGTTACATAATTTGTATTACTGACGCAGTTTTAAAATTTAAATTGAGAGCGGAGCATCACGCTCTTGCTTTTATACAAAGATCTTATTTTATTCAATTTACTTTAACCTTGAATTTTGACCAATTTTACAATTATTTAAGGAATGACCAATTATAATAATGACCCATAAGTATAACGTGAATACATCTACGTGTTCTAAGATGGACATATATTACCAGCGAAAATTTATATAACGGATATTATTACTTCAAATTCAAGTAGTACTAAGTTCATAACTTGTTTCTGTTAAAATTAAAGAAATTTCATATAATTATGAATGTAATTACATTTAGGATTAAACTCGCGAAACATCGAATTTTTAATTGAATTCCTATAATAACAATAATTCCTTTGAACTATTATTATTTTTTTATTTTTCATAAAAAATACTGATAACACAGGTCTACAAAATATGAAGTTGTGATTGTCATTTTCGAAGTAATTTTTGGCGTGGAAACCGAATCCGGGTTCAGAATTGCTCCATCACGTCAGGTTTTCGAGTAGACCTAACCTAAAATTGCGAAAAACACGGGTTTTCGCTATATTTGAGCATCGATAACTTGACGAATTTTTATTATTTTTTAAATATGAGAAAATCATCAAAAATATCGATTGTTCATATTATGCTTCGTTTGTCAGAAATAAGAATAAAAAACAAATTTGTCGTCCTATTATTTTTTCCCGCCATATGTCGGTCATTGCGAAACCTGCAAATTTTTTTTCAATCGGTGATATCTCCAGTTAGAAAAATTAAAATAATACATGTAAATAGTGAAGTGGAAAGCTGAAAAGTGGCTCTTTTTGATGGTTTTCTCATATTTTAAAAATAATAAAAATTCACGAAGCTATCGATGCTTAAACATAGCGAAAAACTGTGTTTTTCGCAATTTTAGGTTAGGATTACTCGAAAACCTGGCACGACGGAGCAATTCTGAGCCCGGATTCGGTTTCTGCGACCAAAATTACTTCGGAAATGTACCTCAGCTACACAATAACAAAACCAGGTAGACCTGTGTATTCGAAGACATTTGCCTTAGGATTGTTTTGTGCAAATTTGCAACCCGATAGCCGCCATATTGGATGAGTTATCATTGATTATGCAAATCTCGTTTTTTGCATTTTTACCTCAATTAATAGTTGAGAAAATCTGAAAAAATTCACAGCATTTAGTCTTATCAAGAGGAACTTCTGTACATTTTTCGCTAACTTAAAAAATTGATAATGTCCAAAATCGGCGGTTTCGATGGTACTCGTCGTTGGAAATTTATTATTGCCGGTTTTTGTTGTAAAAGTTATTCGTTTAATCGGTGATACACTCGCATTCATAATAATTTTCTCGATAATTTTTTAAATTTTATTATCGCTATATTGAGTTAGTATTTGCTAATTATGCAAATTCTGTTTTTCGCATTTTTTTGTGGAACTGGTAATTGCAAAAATGTGTGAGATTGAACTCCGATTTATTTAGAGACATCTACGTTCATTTTATCGCGAACCTTTCTACCTGCTACTTTGTAATACTTAATTACGTTGGAATTAAATTATTCTATGTTATCACACAAAAAATTCATTGTTTTAATAAAACTTTTATTGTCTACACTTCAAGAAAAATTTGTTTACTGGGACAAAGAAAATTTGCTCAAAATATAGACAGTAAGAATTTTATTAATTTGAATTTATTTTGAACAAAACGAAGTGTTCTGGTCAATTATTAACGAAGATATTACGAAAAGTCAAGATTTCAAAGTTTTCTTGAATTTTAAACAACTTTCAAACAAGGAACATTTTCAGCTTTGAGAATACAAAGGATTCTCGTACTTGAAAAGTGGATTTTAAAAATGATAAAAATTGATAATATGAAAAGAATACAAAAAAAAAAATTATTTTCAAGATTCTTTCATAAATAATTTCAAAAATTTTAAGTTTTACAATTTTTATGTTCTGAGCTCAGATTTTGGCTACATTCAAGAAAACATGATTTCAAATTACTTGTTACAATATAATGATTTAAAGACGTGGGAGTTATAATTTTCAAATGAATATATATTTATTGTTGAATTATTTTATTTATATTATTATTACAAATGTACATTTGAGTACATATCTACAAATAATCTACAAATTTCTTTAGCTTTGAATTTTTCTTTTAAGTTATCTAACTTCCACTCACCTAACATCTTGTACACTTTATTCTCCATTTCTTTGAAACATTGTAAAAACAATTCGAGACAAGACGCAAGATCTTTGAGATTCCTTTGGACTCTACATTGTTTTAGTTTTCACTTGTTTTTGCAAACGACCTAATACACAACATAAGTAGCAGGAAACCAGTATCAACATGCTTACAAACTTCGGCATTTTGACTCTCGAGATGTAGCCCTCACCACACCACCTTTCCAGCGACTTAGTAGGAAGGTGGCATGGTGGGGGCTGCCCCTCAAGAGTCAAAATGCTGAGGCTTGCGTATATAGCGGAAAACGAAAAGGCGCCAGATTTTGTAGACAGTAACGCTGCCAACGGCACATCTTGAAGCTACTTTTACTATATTTTCCTGTAACAATACCAAAATATATATAACCAAATTTTTTTAACCATAATAAGTAAACAATTTTTCTGTTAAAATTAACTAATAGTTTAGTCATTTTAAATATTTTTCCCTAAACTGAAACGTAGTTTAGCAAAAATTCTAATATAAAATTTTGTAGGGCCACTACACTTTTTAAAAGTAATTTTGTAGTTTCTTTTTGTATTCTATAAATGTCCACGCTCGGCAATCTTTCTCGCGTATTTATTTTATTTCCAGTAACAAAAAAATAATTAATAATTCTTTTATTTGTTATAAACGTTATGTTTTAGGTCGATAATGACATGAAAAAATAAAATGGTACGTTGTTGGAAAAATTGGCTTTAGGGCATAAAAATAATTGTCGATTCAATCAGACGTTTTGTCTCAGATCGGAGCCGTCATCAGTGATATTTATTAAAATCTAGAAAATACAAAAAGGAGGGCACTAATTTCACATTTTTGGGAATAACAATAGTACAATTGAACAGAGGTTTGTTGGAATCTATCATTATTTCCTCGACCTTGATTTATATAAACTGCGTAAAAAAAAATATCAGAGGATTGTAGGAGACTGTAATATGTTCAAAACAAAACATGCTTGGCTCCGTTATTCGCCCGTGCCGCCCGACTCGCGCGCCACACAGCTCACATGTGCGCGATAGAATATTATAAATCATATTAAATAAAGTATTTAACCGTCCACTTTTAAAATTTGAGACAATATTTTACATACTATAATAACAAATTACAGAAAATATTATTCAAAACGGAGAGGGCTTTTTCGAAATATTCCAAATTGTTTAAAAAATTGCTTTATAAAAATTACTCAACAAATAAATTTTTGACGGTTCAAACGTGCACTTTGAAGTGGACCCTATTGCACATTTCGACCTGAAATGCCAAACCGTCGTACGAAAAATGGTCAACTTGCGAAGCGTTTACAGAAAAATTGTTTTTTTGGGACCGAAAACTTCAAAAATCGATATCTCGAAAAATATAAATATCATATTGAAAAAAAGACGTGTCCTTTTTTTATCGTCTATAGAACGAGGAAAAAAATTTTCAGCGCAATCAAAAATTTGGTTATAAATTTGACGTGGAATCACCCATATGTATTCTTGTGTATCCTGTGTATAACCCGTATTTATAAAAAAAATTCTTTGGTGTGGAGATGGAATGAAAGAAATTGATTAAGTCCATTAAGGCTATTTTTAAACTATTTTACCTAAATCTATTTTGAAACTATTTAATCATTTTTGGACCCTAAAGCCTATTTTTCAAACAAAGTGACATTTTATTAATATTGAGGGTGAATATAACTTACACTACTTTTAATTATCAAAAAATTACTTCAACTATTTCGAAAATTATTCATTTTTTTTAGTTGATAGCTAGTTTAATACAGAAACTTCTAAGAGTAATGGTCAATTTGTTTTAACCCTCCGATACCAAACATATGAGGGATTCCCTCACTGGGGTCAGTTTTTTCAAAATAACTTCTAATTTACGCTTCACACAATCTGGTCCGTTTGAATACCTTTCCACGAATTATTCCTGAAGTTTTATGTAGCAATAAAAGATTTTCAAGTAGAATACTCATTCAATAATTAATTCTAAATACTAAAGGTGACGTGAATTCTGAGGGAAACCCTCCATAGGTTGGCTTTTGTGCAATGGAAATAGCTTGAGTTCTTGAGTGTAGTGTTGTCATATTTTGATGTTACACGTTCAGCCAAGTAGTCGCAACATTTGGCAACACTGCAGATGTTTTAACACGCAGGAGAAATCCTCTAGGGTTTGGAATTCGTGTAATAATTTTTAAGGTGGGTATCGGAGGGTTAATGGCCGTTTTCTGATTTCCCCCTGTTAAAATGCAGATCTTTTGTAAAACTTTTATTTACCTTGATTTCCACATGAGAATATAGAGATTATTTTCTTTTATCAATGATATTTAGAAATTGTAATAATGAATGAAACGACTTAATTGGTATAAAGGAGTATCAGTGATAGCCTCAGGATATTGGCAAGAATTAGAGTCACTTACCCAATGTTTGCAGCACGTGATTTGCCTCCAGCAATGTGAGTTAGGGTTCTTCTCTGACCACGTGTCTCAAATCAAATAATTAAGGCTAATAAATCTCTCAAAATTCCTACCTTGTGATGATAAAGGGAAGCATAAGTACAATGCAAATAAACGCTGTAAAGCTCTACAAAAGAATTTAAGCAACAAATATATCAACTACACGGAGAAAAATAGTTCGAGAAATTTTACTCAACTTTTGCGTAAAGTTGGGACATATGGACAAGTTGGAGATTATTTAACATTATTAAAATAATTTCCGACGTAGAAAATGTTAAATAATGCATCACAGTTCGGTAAATTTTAAAACATTAGTGTGAAGTTTCAAAATGTACGTCACAAATAATTACAATAATATTAAATAATCTCGAATTTGTCCATATGTCCCAACTTTGCTAAAAGTTGAGTAAAATTTCTCGAACTATTTTTCTCTGGGTAATTAAATATCTAGAAATGTGTTGATTAGAAATTAGAAAAGAAGAAGGATAATTGGGTCGGGCAATATTTTACAGGCAGTAGACTTTTTGTAATAAAACGTACAATATTTATCTGCTTCATACGAATCCCTGGCGAAATTATCGGATAGGAATTCATTCCGAGCCAATCAGAACTATTCCGATTCATTCCGATATCTGTATCCGACCCAATTCGAATCATTCCGAACCAATCCGAAAAACGTTTTGTATCTCATTTGATGAAAAACGGTCACAAATCAATTTATCAATTCGACTTAATCCGGTTAATACCGAGGCAACAATCCGACTGAATCCGAATCCGGATTGATTTGGATTAAAAACTTGGTTTCGGATTGGTTTGAATTCATTCAGGATGTTGCCTTGGATTAAATCAAATTAGGTCGGATCGATTTTTTACCGTTTTTCGGATTGGTTCGGAATGATTCGCATTGGCTCGGATACAGATATCGGAATGAATCGAAATAGTTCTGAATGGCTCGGAATAAATTCCTATCAGATACTTTCGCCAGGGATAAAATCTAGTTTGGTACATTTTTCCAAAAATGTACTGTTTATAAAATTTTGCAAAACCCCTTTGTCCCTTTCTTAAGAGGACCAACCTGTCTTCATTTCAACTATGAATGCAAATGTCCAAATGACTGTAAAACTCGAACTTTTCAATCAACGGAGAATTTCAATCGTTTTATGTTTAGACTCCATAAAAGAACCCCCATGTGGCATTTATGCGGCTGATCATACGTGTCCGTCCTTTAAACCTACGACAGATAACAAATCTCCATCCGAACAGAGAGGACGAATTTAAATCGACAGGGGAATTTCTTTTATACGAAAAGGGGAATCAATACAAGATCTCAAACATCAAAGGAAAAAGTTGGACTCATAAAAAAAACAAAAAGAAATGGCTTCATTTTACAATGAATCAGATAAATGTATACACTAATTTAATCTATGTGAAATGTCTACATTTTTCCAATGCTCGTTCACGGAAAAAATAATAGGTGATTTACCGATACCTGCAGATCGCTTATTGATAAAAAAAACCTATTCATGTAAAAAGTCACAATTTTCTCGGATAACTTCAAGTTGAAAGGAAGACATTTTTTCGTTACTTTGTAACTATACATATATACATACTATGAGTACTATACTCGTGTATATATATATATATATATATATATATATAACTAAAAGTACAATAGAAAACAATAATTCATCAATTTCATTTTAGTAAACATTTTTCAAAAGTTTTTCACAGTTAACTGTTATTTCCAGTAACTCTTCCAGTTTTATTTCAAGTTTGAAATTTCCCCAAAACTTCAATTAAATAAAATTTTCTATTGCCTTCCATTGTATTTTCCAAATTATAAAAAAAATATTTTTGAAAGTCAAAAATTTATCTTACAGAAATTCATTTTGCCATGTGAATATTCTAGAGAATTATGAATATCCAAGAAGCATCTTATCAAAATTAGAAAATTTTACCCCGATAGAAGTAAAAAGATTGAACCATTATCCCTTTCTATCCGTTATCTGTCCATGTATATTCGTTTTAATAATTCGTCTATACGGCCTTATTCGTTTAAATAAGCAGGATATCCGTCTAACCCCTGTTCTCCGACAGACCTATCCTTCCCGATCACATTTTATTCGTAATTTGTATTTATGTGTATTTCCGGGCTTGTTTCTTTTAATCTGTGATTTAATTCTCACCTATCCGTAAACTTCTAAAGATATCCCCAAAATATATCACGGTTAGAACTTTTATACGTGTAAATTATTTTCTATTTTTTTCAATCCTTTCTCAAAGAAGATATTGTCTACCCATTTCAATTCGTCTTTTTGTCCTTATCTATCCGCAAGCTATTTCAATTTTTTATGCCTCTCATGAATACAAAATGTCTTCTGATTCGCTTACTAAAAAGTATTCAAGCGGATAAGAATTTCAAGCTGTAAATTTTTTTTCAAAACTTTAATAAAATAAAGTTCATAGGCGTTTTCTATTGCCTCCTATTGTATTTTCCAAATTATAAAAGGATTGAACCTTTATCCTTTTCTATCCGTTATCTGTCCACAAATATTCGTTTCAATAAATCCTCTATACTGTCTTATTCTTTCAAATAAGCAGGCTATTCGTTTACCATCTGGTCAATTATCTTCACCGATAGACCTATCCTTTCCAATCACATTTTCTTCGTATTTTGTATTTATGCGTATTTTCGGGCTTGTTTCTTTTAATCTGTGATTTAACTCTCACCTATCCGTAAACTTCTAAAGATATCCCCAAAATATATCACGGATAGAAATTTTATCCGTGTAAATTATTTTCTATTTTTTTCAATCCTTTCTCAAAGAAGATATTGTCTACCCATGTCAATTCATCTTTTTGTCCTTATCTATCCGCAAGCTATTTCAATTTTTTTTGCCGCTCATGAATGGAAAATGTCTTCTGATTCGCATACTAAAAAGTATTCAAGCGGATAAGAATTTCCAATTGTAAAACATTTTTCAAAACTTCAAGAAAATAAAGTTCACAGGCGTTTTCTATTGCCTCCTATTGTATTTTCCAAATTATAAAAGGATTGAACCTTTATCCTTTTCTATCCGTTATCTGTCCATGTATATTTGTTTCAATAAATCCTCTATACTGTCTTATTCTTTCAAATAAGCAGGCTATTCGTTTACCATCTGGTCAATTATCTTCTCCGATAGACCTGTCCTTTCCAATCACATTTTCTTCGTATTTTGTATTTATGCGTATTTTCGGGCTTGTTTCTTTTAATCTGTGATTTAATTCTCACCTATCCGTAAACTTCTAAAGATATCCCCAAAATATATCACGGATAGAAATTTTATACGTGTAAATTATTTTCTATTTCAATCCTTTCTCAAAGAAGATATTGTCTATATGTTTCAATTCGTCTTTTTGGCCTTATTTATCGGCAAGCTATTTTGATTTTTGTTGTTTCTTATAAATAGAAAAATGCGGATAAAAATTACCAAATGTATTATAATAAATCATAGCCAATAACTGAAAATAATGAAAAGTGATCCTTGAAATAGGATTAAAAATTTTTATCTATTTTAATCCGTTATTTTCTATTCGTTTGAATGCTTTTAGTATTGAATGAATTGGAAAATGAATCTTTGGAATAAAATAGGGAGAAGAAGAAACAATGTGACACATTAAAATCTATTGTAGATCTCATTGAGGAGGAAAAGTGGAAGGACGATGGTTTACCGTTCGTCCAGGACTCCAGGTGAAGCAATCGAAGCGAATAACGCCTTTTGACGTTAACGCCAGGGCTCTTGTGCGTGCACCATAAATGCACCCGGCTACAATGGATTTCGATTCTTATCTCCCACATTAGTTCCTGGTTATACCGGGGACGTTTTGCCATTATGTTTGCACTTGAACTATCATTCCATTGTCTCATTTATCTGATACGACTGAAGTGCGTCGTGTAACGAATTCGTGTGGCACTCAGAACCCAATTACTTTTATACTCATCTGCTTTTTCAGATATCGTTTCTCAGATCCCTTTTTCACGACTTTTATGCGATCCACCGACTAGATTAACTTAATTGACTTTTTTCACAAAATTAAAAATTCATGGGAGATAACATTTTTGTCTTACTCTCATCCGAAAATTAATGTCGCATAAATTAAATTTAGGAATGGGAATTTATTATAGAGACTATTTTTGAAGGAAGATCAGGATGAGTTATTTATGTGAATGGTCAAATGCTAGGAAATTTTGTAGGGTCATTTCGAAAATATTGGGAAATAAATCCTTCTCATTTATTTTAATCGATACATGACACTAAAACTAATTCTTTAACAGAAACCTCATCCCACTCCCTAATACTGCAACTAGGGATCTTTTGTTCGTGGTTCGCGAGAATTCTCCTCCCATATCCCAAGGGAATTTTTACGTATTATGTTCAAAAAGTAACCCCTACTTGGCACGATCGTTATCTCTTTAGTCTGTACAGTTTTCGATGATCCGAGTAACGTAGATATGTACCATGATTTTTATCGATAATTTTCTGACAAAAAGAATACGTACTTATATTTCATTTATTTTATTTTTTGCATATCAAATTCAATTCACGATAAGATTTGAATTTTTGGATAGTGACTGTAAAGTCACTATCTAGTTTCAATGAGTTCTGGCTAGGGTCTTTGAAGGAAACCTATCAAGCATCTAGGGCGTTTTATTATTTATAACCAATTGGTCATCCGTTCTTTATAAAGGAGAAAAAAAAAAAAAACAAAAATTCCGGCCAGTTGTTTACAAATTTCTAAGTTTTTCTTTTATTTTATCCGGTTTTCTATATACAGTGAATTCTACATATTTTTTTGCGTTTTTTATCGTAAGTAGCATTGATAATTTTAATAGAAGAAAATAAAAAGAGGCTGACCCAATGCCAAAAAAATGAGAAATTAACAAAAATTCAGAAAATATAATGTTTTCTAACTGTCAAGGGACTTGATCTGATTTCTGGATATTCACTGCCTAGTGCTGCTGGTCAAAACGTAAGTACTTGAAAGTATCTAGAAAGATACTGTCTAGAATCAAAATTATATTTTCAGAAGCATTGACACAATATGAGTTGAGATTCTGATAACTCCTTATATTTATGAATATATAATCAGAAATTGTATTATAAACTATAAACCATAATGAGTTTTTCTGTATAGTTATTGTCTAGAAACTCGTGAAATGTTCTTAAAAGTTTTTTATACATTTTCTGTTTAGTAGCAAATACTATTTTTATTCCGATAAACATCTCTGTCTGGCTGTTCATCAGTAACTTCAAAAAAATTCTATCAAGGAAAATTCAAGTAACGCTAGCGATACCTCAGAAATTTAAAAACGGCCCAGACCATGCCCAATCCTGGCGAATCCTGAAATGTAATTAAATCTTGTTCTTGACCATGGCCTAGCCTGGCAAACTGATTATTATAATACCGTTTTCCTCATCTTAAATCTAGTTGATAGAACTCTGATCTGGTTCTGTATTTTATGCCATGCCAGTGCCAATTCAGAGAATTTAATTTCTTCAGATTAGAAAAAATTGTTCTCCCCTTTAAAGTTGCTAGATTGAAATCAATTTTTGTCAACATATAACACCTATTCGACTTTCTAGATATTCACTGTCCAGTGTTGCTGGTCACAACCTAATTACTTAAAAGAATAGCACTAGACAGTAGATACTGTTTAGAATCAAAATTATATTATATCTATTAACTTTATAGTATTTGATCAGGAATACTATTTTTATTCTGATAAACATCTCTGTCTGGCTGTTCATCAGTAACTTCAAAGAAATTCTATCAAGGAAAATTCAAGTAACGCTAGCGATACCTCAGAAATTTCAAAATGGCCCAGACCATGCCCAATTCTGGCGAATCCTGAAATATAATTAAACCTTGTTCTTGACCTTGGCCTAGCCTGGCAAACTGATTGTTATAATACCGTTTTCCTGATTTTAAATCTACTTGATAGATCTCTGATCTGGTTGTGTATTTTATGCCAGGCCAGTGCCAATTCACAGAATTAAATTTTTTCAGATTAGAAAAAATTGTTCTCCCCTTTAAAGTTGCTACACGGAGAAACTTTTCATATCAATTTTTACTATAGTATTTTTCAATTTAGGGAAAAATGTATCACTTTGAGAATTTTTGTTAGTAAAAATACTAAACTTTATAATAATGATATGAAACTTCAGCATAGTTCATAGCAAATTTTACTATAGTTTATACTAAAGTTTCATATGATTATTATAAAGTTTAGTATCTTTAGTAACAAAAATTATCAAAGTGATACGTTTTTCCCTAAATTGAAAAATACTATAGTAAAAATTGATATAAAAAGTTTCTCCGTGTAGATTAAAATCAATTTTTGTCAACATATAACACTTATTCGACTTTCTAGATATTCACTGTCCAATGTTGCTGGTCAAAACCGAATTGCTTAAAAGAATAGTACTAGACAGTAGATACTGTCTACACCGAAAAAATGGCATACTTACTTTTAGTATATTATACTAATATATAGTATATTTTATACTAAAATACGCGGCTAGTATATCTTCTATTTTGAAGAGGAAAATTCTCTTATTATAAGTATTTTTCCCTCTTTTAAAGATAGTATGTGTTACACTTATAACAGTATGTACTGCTTTCAAAAACGCCAGGCATTCCGACAATTCAACTCTAATTCCAACTTCCGAAATGAATTCTTTGATTAGGTCTTCTGTGAGGCCCCGAAACCTTCGCATGCTAGTTAGTTTTTGACCTAATATATTAAAAACTAGAGAAAAATAAGCCGGATTTTCATTTTCTCTGAACATTAATTATATTATCTATATTTCACCAAAAATATTTTTTGTAAATGGATAAGAATCAAGTTTAAAAATTTTCTTATTTTCCTCTCTATTTTTATATAACATTTTATATAAACTTACTTGAAAATCTATCAATAAGCTCTTCTAAATTATTGTTTTTCAACCACATTTCCACAGTGTCCATTTTAGTTGATTTTAATGTTCTTAGCACCACGTGGCGCATACTACACATCAGATATCTGTTCACTGACCGGTCATGTTACTTATTAGTTTACGATATCTCTGATAGGCACCTTTTCACAGTATGGGGATATGTACTAAATTTGAGACGACACATATTGAAAATAAAAGGAAATTTACCCGTGTTATAGGAAAATGTACTAAAGACTAGAATATTAGGTTAGAGGAAATTTTTAGTATGTCGACATACTAGAAGTAAGTATGCTATTTTTTCGGTGTAGAATCAAAATTATATTTTCAGAAGCATTGACACAATATGTATTGAGATTCTAATAACTCCTTATATTTATGAATATATAATTAGAAATTAAATTACAACCTAAAAACCATGAAAAATTTCTCTGTCCAGTTGTTATCCAGAAACTTGTTAGACGTTTTGTATACATTTTGTAATAGTTAATTTGGCATGGGGTCAGTTTTGATACGGATTTATTTTTTTAATTAAGTGATAGAACACATAAAAAATACAAAAGGCAAACGTTTCGGCCACAAATGGGGGCCCTCTTCAGTGCCAATTAGCTTAATAGTAACCTTTAAATATTTATTAACTAAGACATGCAACTTAATAATTATTGTATTTTTTGTTTTTTTCTTTTTTTCCTTTGCTTATTGATATTAGAAAACGATAGAGTAAACATGCGGAAAGACTTATGGGTAAGCGAGTTCCTAGGTGTGAAGGAACCAGACCGTTCCAAAAACTGTTCCAACGAGTAATCCTCTCCCACAGGAACCGTGAAAAATGCGACCGCGGAACGCACTCTCTCAAGGGCACATATATAAATACAATTATTTCACCAAAGAAAGAAACAACACGATGGAGAATATAACGTGGATCCTTGGTAAAGCACGCACAGCAAACCACACACATTCACGAGCACCAGAAGTAAAGGACACTGAAGTTAAAACAATAAGAACGATGTAATTGGTACGGAAAAATTTTTATTTTGTATTTTCTCCGAAGCCGCAGAGATGACAGACGAAAGTAAGTCCACCACTCTGCCACATGGCTAAAAGAAAACTGATTTGGGAAGAAGTCGTATTTAGGAAGACAAGTGTTCAGAGTTTGACGTGTATAGAAAGCATTCTCCAGATAGGTCAGGTTCCAACACCAAGGGTTATACACAGTAAAACCTTATTTTAATGTCCCCGGCACTTGAGATTATTATATGCTCAAGCGTCCGACAAAAGCAAAGACCCACCACATGTTCGAAAAACTCTGTAAGGAAAGGCACTCACTACGGTCCCGACGTCGTAAAAATTGTACACATTTCTGTGGATATAGAGAGAAAAATGCAACTAAAGTGGAAATTCACGAAAAATTAATTTCCTGGTTTTTCGAAACCTCTGATTCATAATAAATGGAACCCGGAAAAATATAATATTAAGTTTATCAGTATGATGTCCGAGTTTTTCAGATTATAAGACTGTTGTAAAGTGACAAAATATTACGAGAGTTATTCGAACTCTGACTTAAATAGAGTGGCCAATTAATACAGTAGCACTACGGATTCTAAGACTGATAAAAAATGGCCAAGTAATGCGCGAGCACTTCGGACTCTAATTCTGAGTAAGGTGGCCAAGTAATGCGCGAGTTCAATGAACGTCAGGACTGATATAAATGCAAAAATAGCCGCGTAATACGCGAGATCAAACGAAGTCTGACCTAAATAAGGAGGCAAAGTAATGCGCGAATTCTTAGTACAGGATTTTTATATAAAGTGGCCAAGTAATGCGCGAGCTCTTCGGACTCTGGCTTAAGATTATGTGGCCAAGTAATTCGCGAGTACAATGGACGTCAGGACTGATATAAATACAAAAATAGCCGCGTAATACGCAGTTTAACGAAGTCTAACCTGAAAAGAGTGGCCAAGTAATGCGCGAATTTTTAGGGTTATAAGAATTTTTATAAAGTGGCCAAAAAATAATAATTAACACGTAGGCTCCTTAGACTATGACCTGAATAAGGCGGCCAAGTAATGCGCGAGCACTACGGACTCAGATTTTCAGTAAAATGGCCAAGTAATGCGCGAGCACATCAGACTCTGATTCTGAGTAAGGTGGCCAAGTGATGCGCGAGTTCAATGGATGTCAGGACTGATATAAATGCAAAAATAGCCGCGTAATACGCGAGATCAAACGAAGTCTGACCTAAATAAGGAGGCAAAGTAATGCGCGAATTCTTAGTACAGGATTTTTATATAAAGTGGCCAAGTAATGCGCGAGCTCTTCGGACTCTGGCTTAAAATTATGTGGCCAAGTAATTCGCGAGTTCAATGGACGTCAGGACTGATATAAATGCAAAAATAGCCGCGTAATACGCGAGATCAAACGAAGTCTGACCTAAATAAGGAGGCAAAGTAATGCGCGAATTCTTAGTACAGGATTTTTATATAAAGTGGTCAAGTAATGCGCGAGCTCTTCGGACTCTGGTTTAAAATTATGTGGTCAAGTAATGCGCGAATTCTTAGTACAGAATTTTTTTATATAAAGTGGCCAAGTAATGCGCGAGTTCAATGGACGTCAGGACTGATATAAATACAAAAATAGGCGCGTAATACGCGAGTTGAACGCAGTCTGACCTGAAAAGAGTGGCCAAATAATGCGCGAATTCTTAGGGGTATAGGAATTTTTATAAAGTGGCCAAAAAATAATAATTAACACTTAGGGTCCTTAGACTCTGACCTGAATAAAGCGGCCAAGTACTGCGCGAGCACTTCGGACTCAGATTTTCAGTAAGGTGGCCAAGTAATGCGCGAGTTCAATGGACGTCAGGACTGATATAAATGCAAAAATAGCCGCGTAATACGCGAGATCAAACAAAGTCTGACCTAAATAAGGTGGAAAAGTAATGCGCGAATTCTTAGTACAGGATTTTTCTATAAATCGGCCGAGTAATGCGCGAGCACTTCGGACTCTGATTTTCAGTAAGGTGGCTGAGTAATGCGCGAGCTCTTCGGACTCAGATTTTCAGTAAGGTGGCCAAGTAATGCGCGAGTTCAATGGACGTCAGGACTGATAAAAATGCAAAAATAGCAGCGTAATACGCGAGATCAAACGAAGTCTGACCTAAATAAGGTGGCAAAGTAATGCGCGAATTCTCAGTACAGAATTTTTATATAAAGTGGTCAAGTAATGCGCGAGCTCTTCGGACTCTGGTTTAAAATTATGTGGTCAAGTAATGCGCGAATTCTTAGTACAGAATTTTTATATATAAAGTGGCCAAGTAATGCGCGAGTTCAATGGACGTCAGGACTGATATAAATACAAAAATAGGCGCGTAATACGCGAGTTGAACGCAGTCTGACCTGAAAAGAGTGGCCAAATAATGCGCGAATTCTTAGGGGTATAGGAATTTTTATAAAGACGACAAAAAATAATAATAAGCACTTAGGGTCCTTAGACTCTGACCTGAATAAAGCGGCCAAGTACTGCGCGAGCACTTCGGACTCAGATTTTCAGTAAGGTGGCCAAGTAATGCGCGAGTTCAATGGACGTCAGGACTGATATAAATGCAAAAATAGCAGCGTAATACGAGAGATCAAACGAAGTCTGACCTAAATAAGGTGGCAAAGTAATGCGCGAATTCTCAGTACAGAATTTTTATATAAAGTGGTCAAGTAATGCGCGAGCTCTTCGGACTCTGGTTTAAAATTATGTGGTCAAGTAATGCGCGAATTCTTAGTACAGAATTTTTATATATAAAGTGGCCAAGGAATGCGCGAGTTCAATGGACGTCAGGACTGATATAAATACAAAAATAGGCGCGTAATACGCGAGTTGAACGCAGTCTGACCTGAAAAGAGTGGCCAAATAATGCGCGAATTCTTAGGGGTATAGGAATTTTTATAAAGTGGCCAAAAAATAATAATTAACACTTAGGGTCCTTAGACTCTGACCTGAATAAAGCGGCCAAGTACTGCGCGAGCACTTCGGACTCAGATTTTCAGTAAGGTGGCCAAGTAATGCGCGAGTTCAATGGACGTCAGGACTGATATAAATGCAAAAATAGCCGCGTAATACGCGAGATCAAACAAAGTCTGACCTAAATAAGGTGGAAAAGTAATGCGCGAATTCTTAGTACAGGATATTTCTATAAATCGGCCAAGTAATGCGCGAGCACTTCGGACTCTGATTTTCAGTAAGGTGGCTGAGTAATGCGCGAGTTCAATGGACGTCAGGACTGATATAAATGCACAAAAAGCCGCGTAATACGCGAGATCAAACAAAGTCTGACATGAAAAGAGTGGCCAAGTAATGCGCGAATTCTTAGTACAGGATTTTTATATAAAGTGGCCAAGTAATGAGCGAGCTCTTCGGACTCTGGCTTAAAATTATGTGGCCAAGTAATTCGCGAGATCAATGGACGTCAGGACTGATATAAATGCACAAAAAGCCGCGTAATACGCGAGATCAAACAAAGTCTGACCTAAATAAGGTGGCAAAGTAATGCGCGAGCTCTTCGGACTCAGATTTTCAGTAAGGTGGCCAAGTAATGCGCGAGTTCAATGGACGTCAGGACTGATATAAATGCAAAAATAGCAGCGTAATACGCGAGATCAAACGAAGTCTGACCTAAATAAGGAGGCAAAGTAATGCGCGAATTCTTAGTACAGGATTTTTATATAAAGTGGCCAAGTAATGCGCGAGCTCTTCGGACTCTGGCTTAAAATTATGTGGCCAAGTAATGCGCGAATTCTTAGTACAGAATTTTTATATATAAAGTGGCCAAGTAATGCGCGAGTTCAATGGACGTCAGGACTGATATAAATACAAAAATAGGCGCGTAATACGCGAGATCAAACAAAGTCTGATCTGAAAAGAGTGGCCAAGTAATGCGCGAGCTCTTCGGACTCAGATTTTCAGTAAGGTGGCCAAGTAATGCGCGAGTTCAATGGACGTCAGGACTGATATAAATGCAAAAATAGCAGCGTAATACGCGAGATCAAACGAAGTCTGACCTAAATAAGGAGGCAAAGTAATGCGCGAATTCTTAGGACAGGATTTTTATATAAAGTGGCCAAGTAATGCGCGAGCTCTTCGGACTCTGGCTTAAAATTATGTGGCCAAGTAATGCGCGAGTTCAATGGACGTCAGGACTGATATAAATGCACAAAAAGCCGCGTAATACGCGAGATCAAACAAAGTCTGACCTAAATAAGGTGGCAAAGTAATGCGCGAATTCTTAGTACAGAATTTTAATATAAAGTGGCCAAGTAATGCGCGAGCTCTTCGGACTCTGGCTTAAAATTATGTGGCCAAGTAATGCGCGAGTTCAATGGACGTCAGGACTGATATAAATACAAAAATAGGCGCGTAATACGCGAGTTGAACGCAGTCTGACCTGAAAAGAGTGGCCAAGTAATGCGCGAATTCTTAGGGGTATAAGAATTTTTATATAAAGTGGCCAAAAAATAATAATTAACATTTAGGGTCCTTAGACTCTGACCTGAATAATGCGGCCAAGTAATGCGCGAGCACTTCGGACTCAGATTTTCAGTAAGGTGGCCAAGTAATGCGCGAGTTCAATGGACGTCAGGACTGATATAAATGCAAAAAAAGCCGCGTAATACGCGAGATCAAACAAAATCTGACCTAAATAATCTTGCAAAGTAATGCGCGAATTCTTAGTACAGGATTTTTATATAAATTGGCCAAGTAATGCGCGAGCTCTTCGGACTCTGGCTTAAAATTATGTGGCCAAGTAATGCGCGAGCTCTTCGGACTCAGATTTTCAGTAAGGTGGCCAAGTAATGCGCGAGTTCTAAGGACGCAAGCAGGGAAATAAATGCAAAGATAGCCTCGTAATAAGCGAGATCATCCGAAGTCTGATCTTAAAATAGGGGCCAAGTAATGCGCGAATTCTTAGGGGTATAAAAATTTTTATAAAGTGGCCAAAAAATAATAATTAACACTTAGGGTCCTTAGACTCTGACCTGAATAAAGCGGCCAAGTAATGCGCGAGTTCAATGGACGTGAGGACTGATATAAATGCAAAAATAGCCGCGTAATACGCGAGATCAAACGAAATCTGACCTAAATAAGGTGGCAAAGTAATGCGCGAATTCTTAGTACAGAATTTTAATATAAAGTGGCCAAGTAATGCGCGAGCTCTTCGGACTCTGGCTTAAAATTATGTGGCCAAGTAATGCGCGAGTTCAATGGACGTCAGGACTGATATAAATACAAAAATAGCCGCGTAATACGCGAGTTGAACAAAGTCTGATCTGAAAAGAGTGGCCAAGTAATGCGCGAGTTCAATGGACGTCGGGACTGATATAAATGCCAAAATAGCCTCATAATACGCGAGATCAAACGAAGTCTGACCTAAATAAGGAGGCAAAGTAATGCGCGAATTCTTAGTACAGAATTTTAATATAAAGTGGCCAAGTAATGCGCGAGCTCTTCGGACTCTGGCTTAAAATTATGTGGCCAAGTAATGCGCGAGTTCAATGGACGTCAGGACTGATATAAATGCACAAAAAGCCGCGTAATACGCGAGATCAAACAAAGTCTGACCTAAATAAGGTGGCAAAGTAATGCGCGAATTCTTAGTACAGAATTTTAATATAAAGTGGCCAAGTAATGCGCGAGCTCTTCGGACTCTGGCTTAAAATTATGTGGCCAAGTAATGCGCGAGTTCAATGGACGTCAGGACTGATATAAATACAAAAATAGGCGCGTAATACGAGAGTTGAACGCAGTCTGACCTGAAAAGAGTGGCCAAGTAATGCGCGAATTCTTAGGGTTATAAGAATTTTTATAAAGTGGCCAAAAAATAATAATTAACACTTAGGGTCCTTAGACTCTGACCTGAATAAAGCGGCCAAATAATGCGCGAGCACTTCGGACTCTGATTTACAGTAAGGTGGCCAAGTAATGCGCGAGTTCAATGGACGTCAGGACTGATATAAATGCAAAAATAGCCGCGTAATACGCGAGATCAAACGAAATCTGACCTAAATAAGGTGGCAAAGTAATGCGCGAGCTCTTCGGACTCTGGCTTAAAATTATGTGGCCAAGTAATGCGCGAGTTCAATGGACGTCAGGACTGATATAAATACAAAAATAGGCGCGTAATACGAGAGTTGAACGCAGTCTGACCTGAAAAGAGTGGCCAAGTAATGCGCGAATTCTTAGGGTTATAAGAATTTTTATCAAGTGGCCAAAAAATAATAATTAACACTTAGGGTCCTTAGACTCTGACCTGAATAACGCGGCCAAGTAATACGCGAGCTCTTCGGACTCTGGCTTAAAATTATGTGGCCAAGTAATGCGCGAGTTCAATGGACGTCAGGACTGATATAAATGCACAAAAATCCGCGTAATACGCGAGATCAAACAAAGTCTGACCTAAATAAGGTGGCAAAGTAATGCGCGAATTCTTAGTACAGAATTTTAATATAAAGTGGCCAAGTAATGCGCGAGCTCTTCGGACTCTGGCTTAAAATTATGTGGCCAAGTAATGCGCGAGTTCAATGGACGTCAGGACTGATATAAATACAAAAATAGGCGCGTAATACGAGAGTTGAACGAAGTCTGACCTGAAAAGAGTGGCCAAGTAATGCGCGAATTCTTAGGGTTATAAGAATTTTTATAAAGTGGCCAAGAAATAATAATTAACACTTAGGGTCCTTAGACTCTGACCTGAATAACGCGGCCAAGTAATACGCGAGCTCTTCGGACTCTGGTTTAACATTATGTGGTCAACTAATGCGCGAATTCTTAGTACAGGATTTTTATATAAAGTGGCCAAGTAATGCGCGAGCTCTTCGGACTCTGGCTTAAAGGTTTTTGGCCAAGTAATGCGCCAATTCTTAGGGGTATAAGAATTTTTATAATGTGGTCAAAAAATAATAGCTAAAACTCTTAGGGTCCTTAGACTCTGACCTGAATAAAGCGGCCAAGTAATGCGCGAGCACTTCGGACTCTGATTTACAGTAAGGTGGCCAAGTAATGCGCGAGCTCTTCGGACTCTGGCTTAAAATTATGTTGCCAAATAATGCGCAAAGTTAAATGGACGTCAGGACTGATATAAATACAAAAAATATTCGCGTAATACGCGAGTTCAACGAAACCTGACCTAAATAAGGTGGCCAAAAATGCGCGAGTTTCAACGAAATCTGACCCAGACAAAGTGGCCAGATGTAAGAACATAAACCGTGAAGAGACGACTGAAACACGGTGGGTCCCAATTTCTCAGGTCACATTTTTTTATGACCCTTTTTTAAGTATAGGGTTGTAAATCTTAGAAAGGTTTTCTATGTCGGTTCTAAGATTCACCGCATCGTTCGTACCTGCAATGTGACACATTTCCAACAGCAACCTTTTTTTGTAGTTTTTTTCGTTAGCTAAGATTTTTGTTCTATCAAAATCGAAGAAGTGGTCTCTTTCAATCGTATGTTTTGTTAGCGCGTTTTGTTTATTGGGGCTTTCTCTAATGTTGTTTTTATGTTCTTTTAGTCTGTTTTTAAGGAATCGTTTCGTTTGACCTATATAGACAGCCTTGCAGTCATTCCCTTTGCACGGAACGCTGTAGACGACGTTAGAAGATTGATCTTTGGGTATTTTGTCCTTGGTGGGTATGAAGATCGTTTTTAGGTTTTTTTGGTTTTTGTACGCAGTGTTTATGTTGTAGCTATGTAAGATTCCTGATATTCTCTCTGACAGAACTTCAACGTAAGGGATACTAATGAAGGGTTTGTTTTCTGTGTTTATGTCGGCCTGATTGTTACCTAATCGTGTCTTATGTTCAAGGGTAAGAAGTCTTAGATTTATAATCTCTTGCGTGAACTGTTGTGGATAGTCATTTTCTAGTAGTGTATCTATAATTAGTTTAAGGTTGTTTTTATGAAATTCTTTATCTGAAAGTAGAATTGCCCTGTCAACTAAGTTGTTTACAACACTTTTCTTGTATCTGAGGGGGTGATGGGAATTAAAGTTAAGGTATCTTCCAGACCAAGTCGGTTCCCTATACCAATTGAAAGAAAGTTTTTGATTCTGTTTCCTAGTCATAGTGACATCTAGAAAATTAATAGCACCATTTATCTCTTTTTCTAGGGTGAATTCAATATTGAGGGAATTGTTGTTGAAGATTTGCAAAATGTGGTTCACTTGTGTGTCAGGAACCACGATGAGAATATCGTCAACGTATCGAAAGTAAACAGGTACTTCAAAATCAAGATTAGAGAGCCTGTCTTTTTCTAGGTCATCCATCACTATATCTGCAAGGACGGGGGAGAAAGGAGAACCCATTGGTAATCCGCGTTTTTGAAAATAGGTGGTGCCATCGAAATTAAAGTCTGTGCTATCCAAGCATAATCGCAACCCTTCTTCATATTCCTTCCATGGCAATGATACTTTGCGACGAATCTCTTCCCATCTATTTTTTACAGCAGAGATGGCTGCTTCCTTGGGTATATTTGTGAAAAGGGACACTACATCCAAGGAGGCGAGAACAAAATTATCAGGGACACTAACATTTTTAAGTTTCTGGACTAGTTCGAAACTGTTAATGATTTTTGATTTTGGTGGCGTGGTGTTTTTAGATATGGTAGTGCTAAAGAAGGATGCTAGATTGTAGGTAGGACTGCCTACATAAGATACAATGGGTCTAATGGGGTTGCCTTCTTTATGGATTTTGGGTAATCCGTAGAATCTGGAGGGAACAGCATTAGAAGACTTTAAATCCTTAGCTAACAGGTTGTTGATTAATTTTTTTGTTTTCCCATGTTTTGACTAGACAATTTACTTTATTTTGTATTTTGGTTGTAGTGTCCTTGGAGCGGACTTTGTATGTGTTTTCATCATTTAGAAGGTTCAATACTTTCTCGTTGTAATCTGTTCGCGTCAAGGCTACTGTGGTGTTACCTTTGTCTGCCCTAGTAAAAACTATGTCCGGGTTATTTTTTACGAAATCCCTAGCTTCTTTAATTTCTTTAACAGGTTGTACGAATTTAGATTTGTGTTCATTCCCATTTTTCTTAAAATTATTAACGACGTTAGCAACTTTTAAGCGCAATTCATCTTGAGATTCAGGATCAATTTTATTAATGTTAGATTCGATGTCCGCGATTATATTATATGTAGGAATTTCCCGTTTTTTTATAGTAACACCGAAATTTATTCCTAAGCTAGCTATTTTTGCGACATTCTCTGGAATTTGGTTTCCTGTTAAATTTTTGAACCACTTTTGGTTAAGTTTACTGTTGGAAACGGTCTTTTTATTGCAATCAAGAGACCTTATCAGTAAGTCGAGTTTCTTTTTGCATTTAAATTTGCTTTCTTCAAAACGGCGGGAGACTTTCCCGGATTCGAGCTCAAAAAATCTGTCGAACATGTGGTTTGGAAAAATAGCAACTATTCTACTTTGAAAATACATAATTTGATTCACAAGGTACTTTAAATGTGCACATATGTCACAAATTTCAAGATTCAAAATGGACCTAAGAAAAGTATTATGCAGGTTTGAGAATTTGTTACTCATACTTCTAGAATTAAAACCAATGTGTTGAGATCGGATACCTTGTAAATGTTTGGGAAGAACTTCAAGTTTCCTACACCGTAGTAGGAAAATTCTCTGATTAAAGCTATTCGCATAGTCTAGATTTAATTGAGACCATTTTTTGAGGAGTGATGCCTCCTCATATCCATATGTCTCTTCTATTTGTTTGTAAAAACCCATCCCACTTCTACCATTTTGATTGTTGCCATAAGTAAAATTATATCGTGACATGTTTCCGTACATGTTCAATGTTTTATTGACCCACAATAATAATTTTGTAATAGTTAATTTGGCATGGGGTCAGTTTTGATACGGATTTATTTTTTTAATTAAGTGATAGAACACATAAAAAATACAAAAGGCAAACGTTTCGGCCACAAATGGGGGCCCTCTTCAGTGCCAATTAGCTTAATAGTAACCTTTAAATATTTATTAACTAAGACATGCAACTTAATAATTATTGTATTTTTTGTTTTTTTCTTTTTTTCCTTTGCTTATTGATATTAGAAAAAGATAGAGTAAACATGCGGAAAGACTTATGGGTAAGCGAGTTCCTAGGTGTGAAGGAACCAGACCGTTCCAAAAACTGTTCCAACGAGTAATCCTCTCCCACAGGAACCGTGAAAAATGCGACCGCGGAACGCACTCTCTCAAGGGCACATATATAAACACAATTATTTCACCAAAGAAAGAAACAACACGATGGAGAATATAACGTGGATCCTTGGTAAAGCACGCACAGCAAACCACACACATTCACGAGCACCAGAAGTAAAGGACACTGAAGTTAAAACAATAAGAACGATGTAATTGGTACGGAAAAATTTTTATTTTGTATTTTCTCCGAAGCCGCAGAGATGACAGACGAAAGTAAGTCCACCACTCTGCCACATGGCTAAAAGAAAACTGATTTGGGAAGAAGTCGTATTTAGGAAGACAAGTGTTCAGAGTTTGACGTGTATAGAAAGCATTCTCCAGATAGGTCAGGTTCCAACACCAAGGGTTATACACAGTAAAACCTTATTTTAATGTCCCCGGCACTTGAGATTATTATATGCTCAAGCGTCCGACAAAAGCAAAGACCCACCACATGTTCGAAAAACTCTGTAAGGAAAGGCACTCACTACGGTCCCGACGTCGTAAAAATTGTACACATTTCTGTGGATATAGAGAGAAAAATGCAACTAAAGTGGAAATTCACGAAAAATTAATTTCCTGGTTTTTCGAAACCTCTGATTCATAATAAATGGAACCCGGAAAAATATAATATTAAGTTTATCAGTATGATGTCCGAGTTTTTCAGATTATAAGACTGTTGTAAAGTGACAAAATATTACGAGAGTTATTCGAACTCTGACTTAAATAGAGTGGCCAATTAATACAGTAGCACTACGGATTCTAAGACTGATAAAAAATGGCCAAGTAATGCGCGAGCACTTCGGACTCTAATTCTGAGTAAGGTGGCCAAGTAATGCGCGAGTTCAATGAACGTCAGGACTGATATAAATGCAAAAATAGCCGCGTAATACGCGAGATCAAACGAAGTCTGACCTAAATAAGGAGGCAAAGTAATGCGCGAATTCTTAGTACAGGATTTTTATATAAAGTGGCCAAGTAATGCGCGAGCTCTTCGGACTCTGGCTTAAGATTATGTGGCCAAGTAATTCGCGAGTTCAATGGACGTCAGGACTGATATAAATACAAAAATAGCCGCGTAATACGCAGTTTAACGAAGTCTAACCTGAAAAGAGTGGCCAAGTAATGCGCGAATTTTTAGGGTTATAAGAATTTTTATAAAGTGGCCAAAAAATAATAATTAACACGTAGGCTCCTTAGACTATGACCTGAATAAGGCGGCCAAGTAATGCGCGAGCACTACGGACTCAGATTTTCAGTAAAATGGCCAAGTAATGCGCGAGCACATCAGACTCTAATTCTGAGTAAGGTGGCCAAGTAATGCGCGAGTTCAATGGACGTCAGGACTGATACAAATGCAAAAATAGCCGCGTAATACGCGAGATCAAACGAAGTCTGACCTAAATAAGGAGGCAAAGTAATGCGCGAATTCTTAGTACAGGATTTTTATATAAAGTGGCCAAGTAATGCGCGAGCTCTTCGGACTCTGGCTTAAAATTATGTGGCCAAGTAATTCGCGAGTTCAATGGACGTCAGGACTGATATAAATACAAAAATAGCCGCGTAATACGCAGTTTAACGAAGTCTAACCTGAAAAGAGTGGCCAAGTAATGCGCGAATTTTTAGGGTTATAAGAATTTTTATAAAGTGGCCAAAAAATAATAATTAACACGTAGGCTCCTTAGACTATGACCTGAATAAGGCGGCCAAGTAATGCGCGAGCACTACGGACTCAGATTTTCAGTAAAATGGCCAAGTAATGCGCGAGCACATCAGACTCTGATTCTGAGTAAGGTGGCCAAGTGATGCGCGAGTTCAATGGATGTCAGGACTGATATAAATGCAAAAATAGCCGCGTAATACGCGAGTTGAACAAAGTCTGATCTGAATAAGGAGGCAAAGTAATGCGCGAATTCTTAGTACAGGATTTTTATATAAAGTGGCCAAGTAATGCGCGAGCTCTTCGGACTCTGGTTTAAAATTATGTGGCCAAGTAATTCGCGTTCAGTGTCCTTTACTTCTGGTGCTCGTGAATGTGTGTGGTTTGCTGTGCGTGCTTTACCAAGGATCCACGTTATATTCTCCATCGTGTTGTTTCTTTCTTTGGTGAAATAATTGTGTTTATATATGTGCCCTTGAGAGAGTGCGTTCCGCGGTCGCATTTTTCACGGTTCCTGTGGGAGAGGATTACTCGTTGGAACAGTTTTTGGAACGGTCTGGTTCCTTCACACCTAGGAACTCGCTTACCCATAAGTCTTTCCGCATGTTTACTCTATCTTTTTCTAATATCAATAAGCAAAGGAAAAAAAGAAAAAAACAAAAAATACAATAATTATTAAGTTGCATGTCTTAGTTAATAAATATTTAAAGGTTACTATTAAGCTAATTGGCACTGAAGAGGGCCCCCATTTGTGGCCGAAACGTTTGCCTTTTGTATTTTTTATGTGTTCTATCACTTAATTAAAAAAATAAATCCGTATCAAAACTGACCCCATGCCAAATTAACTATTACAAAATTATTATTGTGGGTCAATAAAACATTGAACATGTACGGAAACATGTCACGATATAGTTTTGTATACACTTTTGTGTCTAGTGGTGAATATATATATATGTATTGGATTCTTTGTACAGACAATAAAAAGTCTTGCATTTATCATCTTTATAGTATTTTATCGGGAATACTATTTTAATTCTAATAAATGTCTCTATTTAGTGGTTCATCAGTGACTTTAAGGAATTTATATCAAGAGAAATTCAAGTAACGCTAGCGATACCTCAGAAATTTCAAAATAGCCCAGATCATGTTCAATCCTAGTGAATCCTGAAATGTAATTAAACCTTGATCCTGACTTTGGCCTATAGCCTGGCAAACTGAATATTTTAATACGAGGGTCGTTCAATAAGTCCTTAGAAAATCCAAGAGATAGCGCTTGTAGTATCGAGAATGGTTTGGTTTAGGTAAGCATCATTACTCACTAGACAGCTGTTAAAATCTCAGTTATATCCATCATATGGTTTCATTTTTATTGTCGATTGAAGCAAAAAACTTTTGTGTATTTAGAAAAATGGAAAAAATTCAAATAATAGTTTGAAATATTAACTTTAATTTGCGTTTATGTTAGAATATTTTGAGCGAACAGAAGGAAGTGGCCATTTTTTACGCTACTTGCATTCGCGCCATCTAACGGGAAGTTCTTGTACCTTTTCCATGTGCTGCCGACAAAAACGTGCTCAACTTTTGTGAAGTTCATTCATAAGAGATTGGTCCAGCGTTTCCAGACTGTACCGTAATTATGTAATCGTACCATAATTTTGACTCTTGTACCATGTACCACCCCTCGTGTACCATATCTCTTAAATGTACCATAATACAAAAATATTTCTATTTTTTATTTTTTATTTAACCGAAATGAAATGAAGACAAAAGCAGAGTAGCTATTATCCAATGAGAATTGTTTTCTGCCCTATATGAAACATGTTTGACCAATCAATCATTTTTTTAAATAGAGGCTGAGTAGAGTTAATTTTCATGTGATTTACCTAACAACATTCTAAAGATAATTACACATTATACTTGCGTTTTATAGATTATAAGCTGTTTTATAACAAAAAAAATGTTCATTAATAAGAGTTACTTTAAGTAATTGTTGCAAAATACAAAGACTTGAAAAAGTAGAAACTATTTAAAAATTATTATTAAAATAGTTTCATTATATTTATTAACAAAATGTTATCAATATTTTACTTATGAAAAATATTAAACTTTGAAGTATTTGAAGATATATTAATTTGAATTTCGCGCCACGCGTGCGTCTTGTAAACATGTACCATTGAGATAACCAAGTTGACGTCACAGGCCATGTGGTAGGGATAGACTGTAAGTTAGGTTGGTCTTGGACGAAAGAAATATATGGGAATCATTGGGAAATTGATGAAACAAAATTTTCTAGCGTAAAAGTAAGTCATAAATTTATTAATAATTATATTTTTCAAGTGCAAAATTAATTTCCGCCTATTTTGAGTACCTACTTGTCGCTTGTCATTCTTTTAATTTTTTAATATAAAATAAAATGTCATAAATTTGTAGGTTATGATGACCGTTTGTTTTGAAGGATTTGAAGAATGTGTTGAAAACGAGAACATGCTTATCGATACATTCTTCAAATCTTTCAAAACAAACGGTCATCATAACCTACAAATTTATGACATTTTATTTTATATTAAAAAACTAAAAGAATGACAAGCGACAAGTAGGTACTCAAAATAGGCGGAAATTAATTTTGCACTTGAAAAATATAATTATTAATAAATTTATGACTTACTTTTACGCTAGAAAATTTTGTTTCATCAATTTCCCAATGATTCCCATATATTTCTTTCGTCCAAGACCAACCTAACTTACAGTCTATCCCTACCACATGGCCTGTGACGTCAACTTGGTTATCTCAATGGTACATGTTTACAAGACGCACGCGTGGCGCGAAATTCAAATTAATATATCTTCAAATACTTCAAAGTTTAATATTTTTCATAAATAAAATATTAATAACATTTTGTTAATAAATATAATGAAAAAACCACTGTGAACAGCAGACACATTACGCAGCGTGCGCAACGATTCTCACGTACGTACTGCTGTTGGCGTTGTGTGCGTAACGTTCGCGTGTCAAATCTGGACACACTGTTATTATAGTGTACTATAATTTTAACATCCCGATTCAATAATTTCGCTCCGTGTGTCTGGCAACGCTGGATTGGTCTCCTTATGTCTATTCTCCATGGTAAATGAGTTTAAACATGGTCGTACATCCATAAAAGATGAACATCGTTCGGGACGTCCAGTGGAAGTGACAAATGCCACAGTAGGCATATCGCAAGGTACAGTGTTTTCAATTTTGCATGAAAAATTGGATGTGAAAAAAATCTCGGCAAGATGGGTGCCACATTTACTCAGAGGAGAATAAACACAATCGTGTGGTCGATTCTGAAGCTATTTTGGCACTTTTCCGTCGCAATCCTGATGGATTTCTACGTCAATACATAACTGCGGACGAAACATGGATACACTACTGCACTCAAGAGACAACAGAACAATCAAAACAGTGGATTTTTAAAGGCGAACGGGCTCGGAAAACGGCAAAGACGGTGAAATCGTCCGGCAAGGTGATGGTCATGGTTTTTTAGGATGCACGCAAAATCATCTACACCAATTCAAAATTTCAAGAATTCGAAACCGTTCGAATCCTCAAAATACAAAAAAGACGACCAAATTTGGACCAAAAAACATTACCCAAAATAAACAATCATGAGAAAAACCAACAAAAAAGGAGGAAAGAAAAAAGAAGGCAACCTTCCAAAACCCCTTCTTTCTTTTTCTTTATTTCGTCCTCTTTTGTCTTTATTTCCCACAACCATCTACATAAATTAAAAAAATAAAACAAATAAAATTATAAACTGCTCGCGCGACGTTTCGGCGCTCTTACGGCACCCTCTTCAAAGCTGGAATTCTAAATTCCTACTTTTTGGACGGCTTAAAAAAGTTGGAGAAACACTCGGAAAAGTGTATAGAGTTAAAAGGAGATTATGTTGAAAAATAAAAAGAAATCTATACAAACAAATTTGTTTTTCTATCTTTTTCTAAGGACTTATTAAACAACCCTCGTATCATCTTCTGGTTTTAAATCTACTCGATAGAACTCTGAGCTGCTTCAGTATTTTATTCCAGGCCAGTGCCAATTCATAGAATTTATTTTCTTCAAATTAGAAAAAATTGCCCCTCTTATGAAAGTTGCTAGATTAAAATCAGTTTTTCTTGACATAACCCCTAAATATTCTCTAGCTTTTTTCTCAGTTTGACATAAGTCTTATTAACCTTTTAGCTCCAGGTGTGGTCGATATATCTACCATTTAAAAAAATAGTTTTATAATTCCTCGAAACATTGTTGAACTTTAAAATCGGTATTTCAAGGTCAAATTTTATTTCTAGTAGAAGCGAGGATTTCAGTGTTTTCCTACGTAATTTGATGGAAATTTGACCTTGAAATAGAGATTTTCAAGGTCAAGGGTGTAGTACCGCCAGTGTTTTATTTATTGTTGAAAAAGCGCCTTTTCGATTTTGATGAAACTTTTTGTGGTCAAATTGCATACTATAAACAATATTGTCAATTTTTTTGGTTAGTGTAGATGCATTAGAAGTACGGTAAAAAAAATGTTAGAAAATATTTTTTTTTTCTCTACTAACAGTTGTGTGAAAATCTGAAAAAAATATATAATATTCTTTGAAATATTCCCCAACGAGTGGCATCGGTTTTATTTTTTATAGCTCCTTTAGTTTTTGAGAAAAATGAGTTTAAAAAATCTGCCCGCTTCGCGGGCACATTCTCGTTGCGCGCTTCGCTCGCAAGTTTCAGCGCGCCTAGGGCGCGCGATTCGAACGTCGCGCTCCGTTCTTTCTGGACCTTGCGCTTCGCGCTCGGTCTTGTGCTCTTGGCATACGTTTAAGTTTATTTCTTATAATTTAATACTGAAGCTCAAACCAACTTAATGATATTAAAGATGATGTAAATTAGTCATTTTCTCAAATTCACTAAGTTTCTTTTTCAGATTAAGTGAAACAGGAAATTCAATTTACTTAAGGCTCTATCGGCCTTAAGGAACACATTTTCATCATGACACTCGCGCTCGATTATCTGTATGCATTTTTGTAACTTTTTAATAAATTACATGATTTCAAATTAATTAGTTGAGTTTGAAATTTTTGTCACTGCCTACATTATCGGAGGATCACTAGTCGCGTATCAGATAGGATACGTTGTCGACAGGTGTCCTCGTAGACAATTACAAACTCTTATATCGCAAATAATGCAAATAAATTCAATATTTAAAGAATTTGAAAATCTTTAAATATTGAAATTACATGATTATTGATAAATTTATTTTCTTCCAAATCTTTTAAAAAGGAAAAACAATCGTAGACTTTATTTAAGGAAACGATTTTGCAGAACAACGCTTATTTCGTATCTCACATATTTTGGTGAAAAAAATCGAATTTATTTAATATTAAAAATCAAAACATAAAATATACATCCTGTCGAGAAATTTATCGATAAGAACGTGTAGACCTTATTTAGCCAAACAATTTTCATCTCAAAGTTTTTTTTAAATCTCACATATTTTGTCTAAAAAATGGAATTTTTGAATTTTAATCGTATTTTTTGGAATTGAAACGAAAAATATATGTTTTATCAGAAACTGTGTCAGACAAAACTTGTAGATCTTTTTGAAACTAACAACATTGTATTCTTACGTTTTTTTCTTATTTTACATATTATTGTTAAAAAATTGAATTTTGGATTTTCAATAGTTTTTTTTTTAATTAAAAAGAAAAATATGCATCTTATGAAAAAATGTTACAATTCAAATTTGTAGGTCTTTATTTATTCAATAATATTGTATCATAACGTTTTTTCGTATCTCGTATAATTTAACTGGAAAATGGAATTTTGATATTGACTTTTTTCGAATTTGAATATGCTGTAATATTTCTAATTTTGATTTAATCAAAAAATGTTATCAGGATAATTTTTAGAGATTTATGAGCACTATCTAAAACCAGTATTGAAATTTTTGATTTTTTCAAAAAATTATTTTCAAAAACACAAAAGTAGTGCTCCATCCCTCAATTTTGATTGGATGTGGCTGGTTAACGAACTTGTCCTTACTTTTTTGGCTCCGATAAAGTGTACCAAAGCTCAATTCAATCTGATAATTCTATCGAGAGTTATGCCGCACACGACCTACAGACAGACAGACAGACAGACAGGCAGACAGGCAGACAGACAGACACTTTCGTAAAAACCATTTTATCTGACTCAGGGAGTCTCAAAACGTAAAGATTTGATGAAAATTTCGAAAGTCATTTTTCACATAAAACCAATACCTTCTCATCCATGATGAGAATGTAAAAATAACCAAATCTACATGTACTTTCTCGATTATCTCAAGGGGAGTTCAATGTTAGAGGCTAAAAACTATATATACCGTATTCTCATGGCGGGCAAATATCACAACGTAGGTTATTTTAAATATTAGCTATGGGGGTCATTTCAGAATGCTTACCACGCTAGACCTTTTCCCCGCAGCTAAAAGGTTAAGCAAAAATATATTTCTCTGTCTCGATTGAAATTAAATAGCACGTAAGAAGGAAAGATGTTGAACAAATAATAAAATAGAGGTGTAGTGAATAATAAAATGGAAGTGAAGATATAATGAATATAATAAAATAGACACAGTAGCAGCAATACAGATGTCTATCGAAGCAAGGTTTTGGCTACTTGAAAAATAAGTGGAGCGACCAACTAGGCCCGGTGGTCCTACAGAAGTAAAACAGTTGCTGCTCGAGATAAAATAATACTGAATAAAAAGTGCACGCGTCACTGCTCTTCTATGGTCGATGTCGGGGTGGGCCGATTTGATGTAGCAACGTCGATAGAGGGTTGAATAAATAAATAAAGTTCGCCCTTTTATCAAGTGCCTCGCTCGTAACTTACTCGCGCCTTTCTGCTTGTATATTAGATTCGTCAACATTTATCCAAGTTCTACAATGATTGCAAAATAAAATCAAAACAATATTTCAATATCAAATTTAAGGATCGCTGGTATTTCTTGAATGTTCACTACCCTAAATATTTATACTAGGCAGCTCTTTTTTTTCTCTAAATATTTTCTTATAAAATCTTAGGGGTTGATTATTTACTTATTTTTAGAAATTTAATAATATTCCAGGACACTAAAATTCAATAGTTATTAACTCCTCTCTGATAATTGAAATTTTTTCGAATTTCGAGTTTTTGGATATTCAAAATAATCAATTGGTATTCAGAATGAGTGTTTATGTGGATTATTTTCCACCCCTGTCTTTTTTTTCCATTGACATCGATGGACATTTTGTCCCTGTATTCGCGGTACCTGCCCTAGTATTTGTCCCCCGAAAAGTCTTTCCGGTCGAACGCGTTCGAAGAATAAAAGCTCAGAGACTAAACACATCTAATCTTGTCGAAGATATCGTAAAGTGCAATAAAGATAGATGCTAACTAGATTGTGATTCATGCATACTTAATGACATTTACATATTCTGCATCTAATTATGGATTTGCATGTAAATTCATTACGTAACAGTTCATAAATCTAATCTAAATGCTAATAGCATCTTAATAAGTTGTGAACATATATAAGTGATTATTCTCTCAAATTTCATTGGGCTATTTATATTACGATATGAACCTACTTTTTCCCATAATTTCTCGACTTTAATTGATCATGAAATTTTTTTCTGCTAATTTTATATTGTGGTTTTGCACTTTAAAAAATTAAAATTTTTTTTAACCCCACTCAGAAAAAAAGTTCGGTCAAATTTATTAAAACTAATCGGTTACAAAATATCCGGTTTAAGTGACCAAAGTTTTAGTTAATTTCACCAGAAAAATTGTTTACTTATGATAGTTAAAAAATTCTGGTTTTATATATTCTGGTATTATTCCAGTTAGTGTTGCAGGAAAATATAGTAAAAGTAGTTTCAAGATACGCCGTTGGCAGCGTTACTGTCAACACAATCTTTTGTTTTTCGCTATACATGTTGATACCGGTTTCCTGTTAGTAATGTTGTGTATCAGACCGTCTGCAAAAACAAGTGAAAACGAAAACAAGGTAGAGTCCAAACGAATCTTAAAGATCTCGCGTCTTTTCTCGAATTATTTTTATAATGTTTCAAAGAAATGGAGAATAAAGTGTGCAAGGTGTTAAGTGAGTGGAAGTTAGATAACTTAAAGGAAAAATTCAAAGCTAAAGAAATTTGTAGATTATTTGTAGATATGTACTCAAATGTACATTTGTAATAATAATATAAACAAAATAAAATAGTTCAACAATAAATATATATTCATTTGAAAATTATGACTCCCACGTCTTTAAATCATTATATTTATTTTTAAGGTTATACTAACATTCAACCGGGAAATTTTAGTCAATTTAAGTTGTAACACCACTGTAGAATTTTCAAAAAATCATTTTTTCTTTTATCGGCTTAAAAGATGCTTTGAACCTTCTAAAATATGGGGCAAGAAGCAGATTAATGGTAAGAGTCTTGTAAGAGTAGAATTTCTTCATTTGTTCATGTCTATAGCACATTTCAAAACTTCAAACGCGTTTTTCTCGAAATATGATTTTTCAAAACGGTACACAGCATAACTCTAACAATTTTCAATCGTTTTATTTGAAAATTTAACCTCAACTTTGAAATAACATTTCAAAGTGTACCAAGTTGGAGGTTTTCGATTAGTTCATTTGAACAATATTTATTAACGAGGGACTGTCTTTTTTTTGGTGAAAATTGAACAACTTTATTCAAATACTCGCCAATTAGACAAAAGTCAATATTTATGAAATCCCCTCCGTGGTTCACTAGCTGCACCCATGTAGATTACATAGATTTTTTTTCTTTTTTCCAGCTTCAAATTCGCACCAGTTAAAGTGCGTGCCACAGATCGCCTCAAATTCAACATGCCTCAGGAGGATTGCTGCAGTGTCGCCATTTTGTAATATTTTCCTGCAAAAATATTTTGTAATATACTTAAATATATGCTCAATAACTAACCCAAGTATTATTTCTCTATCACCTTTCCTTCCGCCCCAAAAAAATTGTCAAAAGTACCAGACTTTTTCTGAGTGCAGTAAAAATGTCATATTTAAATTTTTAATAGAACTTCAAAACATAAATTTTCGATATCAATTTCATAAAATCAATTATTTACAAAACTCTTAACGAGAAAAATCTAAAAGTGATTTAATCGCCTCTTGGTAATTTTTTATAAGACCCCCCATCGATTACCTATTTTTTCTCTTTTTTGCTTTTTTTCTTTAATGCTTTCCAATGACGAAATAGACAAACCGTAAACTTTCTATCAACTGATCACATAACAGTGGGAAACCTGGGTGCGAAAATCCCCTTTCGGCTCGTTGACAAAGCCACCCCGTAATTCCAGAATTGGTAAAAAAAAGTAGTGATTTTCGTAAGCTATCAACATTATGGCAGCTGGGTTTAGTCAATCGTGATTAAAACCCAAGTTCGAAATCAGAACACTGGAAGATTGCACTCCGTTGTACTTTCTGCTAAATGAATTGAAGCAATCAATCATGTTGAGAGTGCATACCTATTTATAATGAATTATTACAATCACGTTAGGTAAATTTGAGTAAATTTTAAAAGACATTTCTACTTTAGTATTTTTTGTAAACTTTAACTTACTATTTCAAATAATAAGGCGAGCTATATCTTATCAAATTTTCAAAAATTAGGGCGTTTTCAGTATTTTTTAAAACTAATTTTTGGGAAAATAAATTTTTATAATATTGATCTTTGATAGAGCTCAAAAATCCTTACAAATTGTTTTAATGTAATTTATGTATAAAATCATAAATTTTAAAAGTTGGAAAAAACCAATAATCAAATTCCATTTTTCAGCTAAACTATGCGAGATACGAAAAGACGTTGGGATGCAAAATTGTTTACTTTAAAGAAATCTGAAAATTTTTATTTGCACATTTTTCGCTAAGATGTTTATTTTTCAATATAATGGAAGAAAATACGATTTAAAATCAAAAACCAAATTTTTTAACCAAAATATACGAGATTCTAAGAAAACTTCAAAATGTATAACTATTTTTTCAAAAAAATCTACAAATTTTCAGTTAGAAAAATACCATTGAAAATCCTAAATTAAATTTTCGAGTTAAACTATGCAAAATAGGACAAAAACGGCGGAATGAAAAATTTATAGTTCCAAAGTGATCTACAAATTTTCAATTACTATTGAATATTAACAATTCTATTTTTTAGGCTAAATATGCAATGTACGAAAAAAAGTCTGCTTGCCCGGCGCCCCCTTGGAGGCCTGGGCACATTTTCATCGCTCGCAAGATTGAGTGCGCCTAATGCGCGCCATTCGGTTATCGCGCTTCGCGCTCAATTTTGTGTTTTTCGTGGGTATTCAAGTTTATTTTTTATGATATTATAATATTATTGATAGGAATTTACTTTTCTCAAAGTTACTTCGACTCTGAGAAATACCTTCTCTTAATGAGAGATTTTTAATGATTTTTGATTTTCAATGGCATTTTTTAAATTAAAACGAAAAACATATATTTTAGCAAAAAATGTCTAAATGGAAATTCATAGACCTCTTTTAACCTTTTCACCGTCAAATTATTTCTAGGGATTCGAATTTGCTCATTCCTCGTTTCTAGGGATTTTTGAGGGTGTTGATTTCAAATCTGGAGTCGAAATTCTAAAATTTTAAAAGCCAAAACGGCAAATCCAGTGTGGCGGACCAAAATTGTGAAAAATAGTTCGATTTTATTGAAAATTGGTGAAAAGTGGTTTTTGAGAGTGCTGATTTCGAATCTGGAATCAAATTTTCAAAATTAAAATTGGTGAACCCAATATGAAGGGTACTGACTTCAAATTTGAAATCAAAATTTGAAAAATTTCAAATCCAATATGGCGGAACAAATATAGTGGGATATGTTGTTAATATTTCAGAAGGATTCATCGAGCACATTATTTAAAATCACTTGCGACGTCTTTTAAAGAAGTGATTTAAAAAAACGCGTTTTAAAATTTAAGGGGCACAACTAGTTTGAAATTTTGAAAATTTCGTTTTTTTTTGCATTTTTCAACAGCCCAGCAGGCGCTTTTTGAAGAAGAAGAAGGTGAATTATATGGGCCTGGAATAGCAGATTAGCTCTAGGTATGATATTTAAAAATTAATAACAATGAAATCAGTACTTTTATCTTCAAACGCGTTTTTCTCCAAACGCGTTTTTCTTAAAACTACATTTTTCAAATTTGCTGCAGCTGTAACTCGATAACAAATCATCCGATCGACTTGGGTCTTTTTTTAGCATGTTGTGTATTTTTTTTTCCATACAATGACCTTCCAGTTTTATGATTGGATAAAAAATATAATTTTTTTAGGCCAAAAACCATCAGATTTTTGAGCAAATTTTGATTTTTTTCAAAAATCCGCCATTTTGTTGCATTTTAACTTTTTTGTACAATCGAAGGTCATTGTATAGGAAATATATTCTAGTTTAATTGAATTTTTGTTTTTTTTTATTTCAGGCACTGTGAAGGCAACAATCACTGCAGCAGTGGCGGAACTTATTTTTTTTTAAACTCAGGAGATAGTGGATAACTTGCTGAAAATCGAATATTTTCACTTGAAAACATTACTTTGTATTTATTATTTATGCACAAATATATCTACAAAATTTTAAAACATTCGATGCAATACTTTTTTTTTTAATTCACAAAAATCAGCTTTTTTTCAGGCGGTCAAACTAGTTGTGCCTCTTAAAGTGATGATCACTCCAACCTCCTCACAAAAATGAGCTCTAGCATTAAAAATACCTCGAAGTGAGTCCCGAAATTTTTTCAACATAATTTACAATATTTAAAGAATTTGAAAATCCTTCTGTGGAAAAAATGACGCTTTCGACTGCGTCATTTTTTCCACAGAAGGATTTTCAAATTCTTTAAATATTGAATTTATTTGCATTATTTGCGATATAAGAGTTTGAAATTGTCTACGAGGACACCTGTCGACAACGTATCCTATCTGATACGCGACTAGTGATTCTCCGATAATGTAGGCAGTGACAAAAATTTCAAACTCAACTAATTAATTTGAAATAATTTACAATACTTTCAATTTCAAATTAAGAAAAAAAAATCAAATTTTTCGAAGCCATCAGAGTGAAAAAAGTCACACATAGAATTTGTTATAAATTAAAAATTTAAAGCATAATTTTGGTACTGAGTCATAATTTTTTCGTAGTCACATGTCGTTTAAAAACCGGTCTTTTCCCTTCAGATTTGACACGCCCTAGGATGGCCAAGAGGGGTTCTAGTATTGTAAACAATGACAGGCGAGAGTAGCTCAATGGGAGAAACAAAATAGCGGAAAACGCATGAAACCGCGCGTTGTTTGCAAATGCCAAAAGAAAAGGGCGGAGAGTCATAATCAGAACCTTGATAGAATCCTTTCTCTTGTCCATAACCGGAAGAGTTCTCCAAAGCACAACCCATCAATCAGAAGATCCCATTCGGTCCCATCCCATAAAGCATATACCATACCAGTATATATAATATCGCGTTGACGGAGCAAAATAAAAAAAAAGAAGAGCATAATCCGCTTTTTGAAATGAACCGGCAACCCCTTCCCCGTGTCACAGCATGGGTGAATGATTGTAAAACCATGGACCAACCCACAAGAAGGGTTGCCTTTACGCCATGGAGAGCGTTTAAAATTAAGCCTTGTAATCGAGGTGTAATCCCTTAAAACCGTGACAGTTTGAAGAAGGCCAAGTGTTTAGATGAGAGCGGTTTTCATTTTAACATGGGAGTCTATACTTTTAATTTATCTTACTCTTTAAATTCTCATCAGATCTAAGAAGGTAAAATTTGACATTTCCTTTTCTTTATAAATCCCCCACGGAGAAAAATGGATATTGAAAAGTAGATATTCAAATAAGAGATAATCATCCATAATATCTAGATATTGACACGCAATATTAAAATTTTTTTTTTCAATATATAAGATTTTTCCGAGAAGTAACATTTGATATTCAAGTTCAATAGTTTAGATATTGAAGCATGAAGTGCGCGCGCATATGTATAAAGGTCATGTGATCACTTTTTCGCGCTCATTGAAATCTGCTTGCATGCTTGCAGGGTGCCGTAAAGAAAATTTTTGAAAGTTTCGTAAAAAGTCTAATAAGTGTTTTTAATGGAATAAAGATCGAGTGTCTAACTTCAGATGCAGTAAGTAAAAGATATAAGTTATATATTTTCTCTATATATGTGGTTTATAGCCGAGAATGAAATCTAACCTTAGTGTTAAGGTTAATTTTCTAACAAGAACATTAAATTAATTTTAGACATGCCAAATAATGAAAATGAGAGCGATGTATAAATTTGCTATATACTTATGTACATGATAAAATATAATTTGACTTTTTCCTAAAAACTGAATATGTAGTTATTTCATAACCTTTAAAATAATTTTTTGAGTATCTTAGACATTGAGCTGTAATATCTATAACTTACCTTTTCAGTATACCTGATATTGATGTTACATATCTGAGATATTCAACTTCAGTACCTCAGACATTCAAGTTTACTAACGAGGATATTCAGAAGTTTAGTATCTTGAATATTCATTTTTAATATCTGAGATAATCAAGCTCAATATCTGAGATACTGGTGGTTAATATCTCTTTTTCAATATCTGCAGGCATTGAAGTAGAATATCTAAATGTTTGTCACATAGTTGAATGCTACTGACATTGTGCCTCAATATCTAGATATTATGGGTCAATATCCATTTTTCTCCGTGCTGGAAAAAATTTCGGAAAGAAACTCAATCTGAACGACATCGAGCCTTTCCGAAATATGGATCGGAATCATTCCAAACCTATCCGAAAAACGTTTTGAATACTTCAAAGTGACATGTTTGATAACATGTCTATTATTATATTGACCCAAATTCATATGTTTGTTCATTTCTTTGGCATAGGGTCAGTTTCTTCTTATTTTCTTTGAATAAAATTATTATTACCTTTAAAAATGCGCAAAAAGAAAGAAAGGCAAACGTTTCGGCCACATATGAGGGCCCTCTTCAGTGCCATAAATTCAAAGATTAATTAATTTCTATGATAATTCTTTTTTTTTAATTATCTTGTATATTGTAATCCTTTACAGAAATTTTAAATTAAGCTTTGAATTTATGGCACTGAAGAGGGCCTCCATGAATTTTTTCCTTTTTGCGCATTTTTAAATGTAATAATAATTTTAATCAAAGAAAATAAGAAGAAACTGACCCTATGCCAAAGAAATGAACAAACATTGTTTTGAATATTGCTATGATGATTGAATTGGCATGGGGTCAGTTCGTTTTTTTCCAACCTTTTAGGTGGTGGAAATCATAAATTTTAATAGGCAAATGTTTCGGCAACAGATGTGGGCCCTCTTCAGTGCCAGATTTTTTTAAACCATTAGAGGTGTCTGAAATGCCTTAGAATATAAAACTTTAACAATACATTTTTAAAAGCTGAAATGCGTGCAATCTTCGAACCATTAAGGGGGGAGATACCTCTAGAACTTTCAAAAAATCAAAAATTTTGTTTTGCTCAAATCGATTGAAAAACTATTCAAAAATATAATCCCAAAGTTCTATTGGTAACCCGTAAGTTGAATGGAACATTTTTTTTTTCATGTACAAAAACTTTGAGGCTCGTTTTCTCGAAACTAACTTTTTTTATCCGGCCTTCAAGATTGCGAGCAAACTATTCAACCGATTTACTTGAATGAAACGGTATTTTATAGATAATACTACATTCAAGTGCGCGGTAGGGCGCTTTTTCGAGAAAAATAGTATTTCTACAGTTGTTTAACTATTTTCATGTCAAAAAACACGGGTAAAAATGGCATTTTTTCACGAATCGCATGAAAATATACCCAATTTTCTGAAATTCTCAAAACCCCCCTGCTATGCACTCGATAAAAGCTTCCTGATTTTTAAAAAATTTTCTTTTATCGTTTCAGATGAAAAACCTAGCCAGGAAGTTGACGGCCGCAAAAAATGTTAGCAGCGACGCTATCAACGGGATCCGTCATATTTCCGCCACTTTGTATTTTTCTATCATGAAAAAATTGTTTTTTTGAAGTTAAATAATGCTTTTTAATATATGAAAAAAATCCGGACTTGCTTCGTTTTCATTCTCCCAGAATAAAATTGAAAAGAATGCTTTTTTAAGGGTTCTAGAGGTATCTCGCCCCTTAAATAACCTAGGACTAATGTTTATTTTTGTATTTTTGTCATTTTGTCTTGGTTCTGTCTTTTTCTGGGTTCTATGTGATTTCTGTGTTTTGGGGTTTTTGTGTTTTTTAAATATATTTCAACGATTGTGCCATGCTCTAGGTTAGTGATGTTATCAGTATTAAAATCTTTTTCTCTTTTGTTTTTATGTTTTTGTGATTTCTGTGTTGGTCATGTGTTTCTCCAGGTTTCTTGTGTTTTTTGTGTTTTTTCACGTCCTTTGTGTTTTTGAATATAGTTCAACGACAGTTACGTGCTCTAGACCAATAAAGTGATTTTTATTTTTTGTTTTGGTTTTTGGCTTTTTTAGTGTTTCTTCGTGTTCTTTAGTATTTTTCGTGTTTACTAGTGTTCCCTGCTTTGACAGCTGCACACTCTCACGTGCACAAAAAGAAATTTTACTGCTAAAAATTGAAATTGCCCTGTGGTTAACAAGTTATCCAGCACCGAGCCTTCACTTTTCTTAAGTTTCTTACCAAAGTTTTTTAAGCATGATTTGCTGAATTAGTTCAAATAAGAAAAACAAAAAAAACAAAAATAAACATTAGTCCTAGATTATTTAATGGCTCGAGGATTGCACGCATTTCAGCTTTTAATTATTTATTGTTAAGGTTTTATATTCTAAAGTATTTCAGACACCTCTAATGGTTTAAAAAAATCTGGCACTGAAGAGGGCCCACATTTGTGGCCGAAACGTTTGCCTATTAAAATGTATGGTTTCCACCACCTAAAAGGTTGGAAAAAAACGAACTGGCTCCATGCCAATTCAATCACCATAGCTTTATTACTGTGGGTCAATACAAAAATAGAAAACATGTACCGGAACATGTCTTACAATAGTTTTGAATATTGTTTGATGCAAATCGGTCTAAAATCATTCCGACTCAATCCGATTCAATTCGAATGAATCCGAGGTCGAGTTAAGGGAGTATACTCAATCAAGAGGGAAAAAAGTAGGATTTTTCTGGAATTTTTTATAAAAATATGAATATTAATTTCAAATATGAATTGAACAGAAATTGGGAATTAATATTGACTAATTTCTTTGATAATAATCTACGAATTTCCAATTACGATGCTTAGTATTATTTTAAAAAGTTTTGAATTTTATATTGACTAAAATTTTGACAACAATCGATGATATATATTTTTGTGGTGTTTGTGTAAAAATGGATACTATAACTACAGGAATTTTTTATATATGTATAGATATAGTATGGATAAATTTATGTTTATTATCTCAAGAATTTCACTAGATTTTTATAATTATTATAGAACCAAACACTGAAAGAAATGTCTTGTTGATCTGAAGAGGATGTCATAATGTCATCGAAACGTCATTGTAAGAATAAATAAACTTCTAATGAAGAAAATCAGTCGGGCGTGAAATGATCTAATTTTAAAAATATGAATGAATTTATTGATTTAAAAACTTTTGCATGTCATTAGGTAAGATTAAAAAAACATGTAGAAATTTTTTCATAAAGAATTATAATAATTATAATAGCTACGTATATTTTGCAAAGGCTCTTGAAAAAAGTGACTTTATTTGCTAAAAATTTTAAAAACTGGGTAATTTTCAAAACTTTTGAAAAGTACTTCTTGAGAAAATTAGAACTTTTTATCTGAATATTTGGAAAACATAATAAAGCACAATAAATAACGTTTGTTAACTTCAATTCAGTAAATATATAAAAAACAAATTAAAAAAAAATAAAACTCTTAGAGTGTTATTGACAATTACAATTGTAAAAATATTTGCAAAATTTTCTCTCTAACGAAGTTGACAAACGTTCTTTATTGTCTTCTGATTGTCTCGATAATTTTTAGAGTTCATGTTAAGTATGAGAAATCATAAACATTTGTACTTATATTATTGATCAAATTAAACTGCTTAAACTATTATTTATGAATATAAATACTAAAAAGAGACAATTTCAATTCTTATTCAATGGAAAAAACGTTGTAAATTTCAGTCATACATATATCAGAAGGTCAGATAATTTTTCCACATCTACACTGGAAAAAATGAGTGACTGTATCAATTACACTATTTTTCAATTATTACACAATCAATTTTTTGAAGTAATTATATTTAATTTGATAAAATAACTATTTAAGCAGTTTCAAAAATTAATCAAATGGTAGAAGCTTACAATAAAAATATGTAGGTCATTTCTAATGATAATTTAGTTTTTAAAACTACTAATTTTTCTCTGTAATACGCCATTTGTTAACATTACTGCAATATAACAGCATTAAAATGCCGTTTTTACGTAACTATTACATAATATTTCACAGTTCAAAATTTCATGCATAGTAACAGTTACGACACAATAACATAATATATATTGTTCTGTAAACGTAACAGCTATAAAACAAAATTTTTAAAGAACTGTTATATAACAATTACGTGACAATCATGAGTCTCCACTGGGTGAGATATATTTACATTCTGTTAGTTACGTGATTTATTTTATCAGATGTTATACAAACGTCAATATATTATATAAGTGCTATATATCACTGTTGTATATTTGTTAGATGATGTATTTAAATACCAGTTGTATACATTAACTGTCAAAAATAATTACTATGACACATTTTTTCTGAAACCAAAACGCATCTTACAAGAAATTTTCTTTAGGTGTCCGCCTCCAATTTTTGTCTCCTTTAAATATGTGATAGAGCATCAAAAACTAAGAGACACGTATTTTTTCTTAACTGCCCAAAATAAGTTTTAAGGGGTGAAATAAGCCCCTGACGTTTTGATCAAAAATGATATTTTTATTATTTTAAGCACTTATAGCCGACAGATTTGAATGAAACATGGCAGTAATTATGTGTACGTCAAAACATATTTGAGCGATAGTGCAACTATTATTTTTCGCCCTTATAATGGGTAAAACTACCCTTAGTCGTATATACCCCTGATAAAAAATCTTGCTTAAATTTGAAAATAGATTATTTCTGATGAAGAAATAATTTTACTCTTGTTAAATAATGCAATAGAATGAAGTTTTGGAAACAAATTATATGAATATACCCTTATTTGGGGGTAAACAACCCTTAAATGAATAAATTCTTAAATTAACACGTATTGAACTATAATTTCCGCATTTTGAAGCACAAATCTGTTTAGTTAATTAAAAGTAGTATTATATGAGAGTACTGATATTATTACATCCTTATTAAAGGGCTAATCACCCTTCGCATTCATAAGTTGCTAATTAAATATAATAATTAAAACTGCCCTCAAAGAAACTTCACAGAAGAATTAAGGAATTTATGAAAGTAAAGCTGTGTTTATTATTCTCAAATTATTCACTGTTGAGTTAGCATTATCTTATAATGCTGCCTAAACTTTTAGCAATTTATTTGCTAATCTAGAAGTAAATGGCAACATAAATGAATTCAGCAAATTGCTGTCTTTCAAGGATATTATTTACCATATTGTACAATATGAATTGTATAAATGTACATACTACATTTAGTTACTACATTACAATTAATTCTCAAATGATTTTAGATAACAATGTAACGTTATATTAAGGCTCATATTTGTCGTAGTAGTAATATTCGTGGAAAAAATGTTTCAAACAAAGAGGTTTTTTGCACCATGAGCATCTGACTATTGGTATTTGATCACAGTATGCACATTTTATTTGTGTATTCTCACCAAACGCGAATTCAACGGGGTTTTCGAAGTCTCCTAACCTATTTTCTACATATACCCACTTTTATACCAGGAATACTGAAAAAGATTCGTGTCCCGAAGAGAAGATAACTGATTATGAATCAAGGATTGAATTTTAATAATATTATTTTGTAAATGAAGATTAATGTCTTCTTCGTATAGCAATACATCAGAGAAGCGTCTAACATAATTATTCCAAACTCGAAATTCATAAACATTTCATAAATTCCTTAATTCTTCTGTGAAGTTTCTATGAGGGTAGTTTAAATTATTATATTTAATTAGCAACTTATGAACGCGAAGGGTGATTAGCCCTTTAATAAGGATGTAATAATATCAGCACTCTCATATAATACTACTTTTAATTAACTTAACAGATTTGTGCTTCAAAATGTGGAAATTATAGTTCAATACGTGTTAATTTAAGAATTTATTCATTTAAGGGTTGTTTACCCCCAAATAAGGGTATATTCATATAATTTGTTTCCAAAACTTCATTCTATTGCATTATTTAACAAGAGTAAAATTATTTCTTCATCAGAAATAATCTATTTTCAAATTTAAGCAAGATTTTTTATTAGGGGTATATACGACTAAGGGCAGTTTTACCCATTATAAGGGCGAAAAATAATATTTGCACATAATTACTGCCATATTTCATTCAAATCGGTCGGCTATAAGTGCTTAAAATAATAAAAATACCATTTTTGAGCGAAACTTTAGGGGCTCATTTCACCCCTTAAAACACCTAAAAAACATTCCTTGTTAGTAAAATTGTGAACGCAGGTCTTTCCATATACTTCACCCTAACCAGATACAGGCCATGTTGCTGTCTGTTAGATAACAATTACATAATATTTATTCACCAGCGTTTCTGAGTTGAAATTTCTATAAGGTTCGAAATTACCTCTTTTCCAATTCAAAAATTCTACAGATACCTTGAATCTGAATCTTTGCAATTTTTCGGCCTTGGAAGGCACCCAGAAAACTTTCCATATGTTATGTAACTACCACAGATAAAATTCTAAAGGTTTAATCACTCCATAAAATAACTATATATGTATATACATAACATAATATACACTTTGATACATACATGCATATACATATATATCACATACGTAACTTTTCTGGAGCAGTGTAACATTTTTGAAAGGCAATGGTTATATTGGAACAAAATAGCCAGTGTTATCTAACGGTTATGTAACACATTAGACGTTTATCCTTATATCGCATAGGATGTAAGCATATATTTACTAATTTAATTATTTTAAGATTAATACTTAAAAATACTAAAAATCTGTAAAAAGTGAAATAAAGTTGACCTATATAAGCAAAATTGCAATGAATCATTATCTGAATAGAAAGACTGATGATAATAACGTATCATCATTGTCTGAGTTATTTTAGTCATCGTTCATGGAGAGCGGACTCGATTAGGTTAATCAGTTGGGTCATGTGCAATGACCCTGATACAAATACATAGTTGTAGATATCCCCTGAGGAGAAGAAAAAGAATAATTCTAAATTGCAAAAAACCTTTTTCCTTCCGCCATTTATAGTATAGGTATTCTGGCACTTTGGTACTCAGCTCTTGGTACTTAGGGCCTTCGAAGGTCCTTCTAACGTACTGCAAAGGTGCCCCCATCCTTTTTTTAGTATGAATGATGATGTATGGATGTTGGCTGGGTGCTAGGGGCTCAGTAAAGGGTTCCATTGTTGCACTCCCCCCTTCGAGAACTAACCTTCTCCCCGCAGGGGAGACCATCGTGAAATATTACTATCGAGCAGCAAACTGCATTCTGCAGCCTGTATACTGTTAATTTTATGCCCGATTTTTTACCAGTCCCCTGTCCCTCTTCCACCTCAAAGAGGACCCCTTCATCGAGCTATCAAAACTTACTGCGGTCGTTACATCGAAAAGTCCTTAACGATGACAATGTCAGCTTTTTATCCATGTGAAAATGTTTCAAATTTGATTGTAGATTACGCTTTTTTTGCAGCGAGGGATTTCTTTTCTTGATGCGAGAAGAATCCTCTTTCGATCAGAGAACCAGATTGAGTAAATTCTAAAAAATATTATAATCAAAAATACAGTTTATTTATGCCAGTGTTACTACTTTCACTGCACGATTTATTATCTTGTTTCATTTTTGTTTGTTTGTTCATCTTGTTTTCATTTTTCAATAAATGAATGGTAAAATTTTCAAAAGTCAAATGTATTTTTTTGCGAGCACACACATAGAAAAAAGTTTTATTTAAATTTAAGAAATCCTTTTTTCAACTTCATTTCTTCAATATTGGAAGTAAAAACACCTTTGAACAAATATCAATTTATTTGACTTTAATAAATTATTTTTTTAGCCTTCTTGAAATAAAATACATTATTTTTATAACATTATTAATTTGATTTAAAAAAAAATTTTATGCAAATATAGTACTGGCAAAAAATTAAGAAATAAATTATTTTATTTTATTACTTTGAGCGAAGAAAATTTTTTCTTTGAATTAAACAGAAAATATTTCTGTGAATCAGCTTACGTATGTAGTATGGAACTGCGTATACATACATTCATTTCTTTCATTCAAGGAAACAAAATATCTAAGAAATTTCTTTAAATCAAAGAAACTTTTCTTTGACTGTATGGCAATGCACAAATCTGTTTGATTCAAAGAAATTTTATTAATTCAAGTACAGTATTAACAAAAAATTAAGAAATAATTCATTTAATTTTATTATCTTGAACAAAGAAAATTTTTTCTTTGAATTAAACAGAAAATATTTCTGTGAATCAGCTTACGTATGTACTATGGAACTGCGTATACATATATTCATTTCTTTTATTCAAGGAAATAAAATATCTAAGAAATTTCTTTAAATCAAAGAAACTTTTCTTTGACTGTATAGCAATGCACAAATCTGTTTGATTCAAAGAAATGTTATTAATACAAGTACAGTACTGGCAAAAAATTAAGAAATAATTCATTTAATTTTATTATCTTGAACAAAGAAAATTTTTTCTTTGAGTCAAACAGAAAAGATTTCTGTTAATCACTTACGTAAGAACTATGTGACTGTGTATACATGCATTTCTTTAATTCAAAGGGAAAAAATAACCAAGAAATTTCTTTAAATGAAAGAAACTTTTCTTTGGTCGTATAGCAATGAAAAAATCTGTTTGATTGAAAGAAATTTTATCAATTCAAATACAATACTGGTACAAAATTAAGAAATAATTCATTTAATTTTATTATCTGGAACAATGAAAATTTTTTCTTTGAGTCAAACAGAAAATATTTCTGTTAATCACTTTACGTATAAACTATGCCACTGTGTATACATTCATTTCTTCAATTCAAAGGAAAAATAAATAATCAAGTAATTTCTTTAAATCAAAGAAACTTTTATTTGACTGTATGGCAATGCACAAATTTCTTTGATTCAAAGAAATTTTATTAATTCAAGTACAGTACTGACAAAAAATTAAGAAATAATTCATTTAATTTCATTATCTTGAGCAAAGAAAATTTATTCTTTGAGTTAAACAGAAAATATTTCTCTTAATCACTTTACGTATGAACTATGCGACTGTGTATACACTCATTTCTTTGATTCAAAGGGAAAAAATAACCAAGAAATTTCTTTAAATCAAAGAAACTTTTCTTTGACCGTATAGCAATGCAAAAATTTATTTAATGCAAAGAAATTTTTTTTAATCAAAGAAACTTTTTTCTCGGTCCAGCTATTTTCCCATGCATTTGGAAATTTGTTTATTATTCAGGAAAACTGGACGTTTTTAAAGCAAATATTTCCGTAGCATATGGAAAATTATTCAGCACACTTGAGGTATATGGAAATTTTCCTAAAACTTTAGAAAAATCTACGAAGTCGTATTCGGAAAAATTACCGAAATTTGTGTGTCTGTTGCATCCCAAAAATTTCGGAAAAACTCTGAAAAAAAAAATTTGCGGTGCATTTATAAATTATTAAAAACCTTTTGGGAAGTGGTAGTATTAGAAAATTTTGATATTGTATAGAAAAAAATAAAAGGCATTCGTAAATCACTAATGGGACTGGAAATTTGACACTGAACCCGATCACTATATGCAAATCCGATCGGACACGGTTTTAAAAATTCGCCCCGGCCCTTCTCGTATCTCAACAATGCGTGACTCCGCTAACAATGGGTAATAATAAACCGTGATAAATATACAAGCAAATATACGACAAACGAAGGAACTCTGAAGCGATAGTTCCAGGTGCACAATTCCAATTCTTAAACAAATATGATAAGCAAATAGTGAAATTTTTAATAGGGTGATGCACGGGTCACGATATTAACTTTCCCATTTGCATGTTTACTTGCTCTTAATTTGTCAGGAAGATGAGTTATCGACTCTCTTGTTCTGCAAACATCTACAAAATCTGTTCAAATATTTAAAGTGTGTTTTAATTTCTAAACTTGAATGCATGAGCAGATTTCGTATTTTTATAATTAAAGCTCTCACCTATTAAATTTGCATAACAAAAATACTTTGTAGTTGTCGTGACAAAAATCAGGTCTCTGGAAGAAAACTTCTTCTGTGATTTTAAGACTTAAAATCAGTCATGCCTAATTAAAGAAAAAACATCATTTTTTATAAACAAAATTTAAAACTTACGAAAAATAATACTTTTAATAATTTTTTTTTTTGTATTAGATTTTTATAAATCATGGCTTTTTTATCGGGAAAAATATTCCCTACAACTCTATTGTTTCCAATTTTAAAAGTAATAAAAATAATTTTTTCGCAATCATTACGTTTTCCTCCAGACTCGGTAAGCAATTGAATCTTGATAAGAGAGTGTTCACTAATAAAAAGTGTTCCATAGAGACAGATTGAAGGGCGTTCTGAAATAAATCAGTCTTTTGTTTTACAGCCCTGAAACGGCCGTTGGGGATTTAGCGCGAATAGAACGGCGATCATTCATTAAAACACCCCAACTGGAAGCGACAAGCTCCCTGTAAAACATGCTTGACATCCCCTATAATCACGAATCTTCAAAATTGAAACTCCTTCCAAGACATTAATATAAGTAGTAAATTCAAAAATTCCAGATTTATAAAATTCTTTCCAAGAAATAATAGTGGGGGTGGGGGGACATTATAATCTTTCACCCAAAAAGAAGTTTCTTTGATTCAAAAACAATTTCTTTAAATCAAACAAATTTGTGCATTGCTATATGGTCAAAGAATAGTTCCTTTGATTTAAAGAAATGTCTTGAATATTTTTTTTTTCTTTGAATTGAGGAATCATTCTGTTTTGTAACTTTCAAAAAATCGAATTTTTTTTCTTGCATTTCTTGAAAGTATATGTATTTAAAAGTATTGGTATGTCATTGGTGATTAACTGAAGCGATCCTTATGACGTTTTAACCACATATTTTATATATGAATAACTTCTGTGCATTTTATAATCATGTTGAAATTCAAATTTTTACTATTTCTTTTTTGCCAAAATTAGACCTCAGGTAAAAGTACATGATTTTGCTATCAAGAGTAGCAATATTAATATTGAAAGGATCATTTGAAAGGAAAGAGATTATTCTTCAAGAAAAAAATTTTAAGCATAAAAAATAATGCATTTAACAAATTTTATTTTTACCCGAACTTTTTTTTTTATCAATTCATACCAAATTTTAAAAAATGATGTGATTCTAACAAATCACTGATCATTTTTTCAGGAAAAAGATTCTCTACGACTTAACTGTTTTCAATTTTCTAAAATGAATAAATTATTACCAAATTTAGAAATTTGTTTATAAGAATTTTATTTTGGAAAATTGATTTTTAATGGTTTTAGCCATTAAAGAATTTATTTCCAAAATTTGGGAACTGTAAAGTTGTGAAGATTCCTTTTTCTAAAAAAATGATTCGTAATTTATTAGAATCCCATCATTTTGTAAAATTTGATATAAAGCGATAAGGAAAAAAGTGCGGCCAAATAAAATTTGTTAAATACATTATTTTTCTGCATTTCAAATTTTTTTCATGGAAAATAATCTTTTCTCTTTCAAATTAGCTCTTCAATAATAATATTGCTATTTCTGAAAGCAAAATTAAATGAATTATTTATTATGTTTTTGCTCGTACTGTATTTGAATCAAAAAAATATTTTTTTAAATCAAATAACTAATGTCAAAAAAAATAATGTCTTTTAATTAAAAAAGGCTAAAAACGTGATTTATTAAATTCTAATAAATGTATATTTGTTCTAGAGCTTTTTTTTACTTCTAATTGAAGAAGTTTTGTTGCAACTTGCTACATGGGGGAAAAGAGGGGTCCAAAATAGGCTAAAAAGGTGTTTGGTAAATTACGAATGGCCCCTTTGTATTAATAAATATTTTTATGCTGCCAATAATATTCCAAATATTTTCTTGTTATTTCTAACTATATTTATTTAACAAAATGGGCAATAATGCGAAATGATATACATAATGTTTAAAATTCTAGTATTATTTTGAAAAAAAATTTTTTCTCTAAAATAAAGTTTAATTTTCTACGAAATTAGTGCCAGTCTTTGTCGTTTGACTTCTAGCCTCGAAGATAAGTCATCAGTCGTTATTGAGAAATTGGTTTGACTTAAATCACTTCAGTGTCGCGTTCGTTTAACTCACTCTCCATGCATTTATCTTTGAATTGTCTCAAACTACATAAATCGTTTGACATTTAAATGTAGATATGATAAAAAAAATTTCTTATAAATCCTAGGCATTAATATAATGAGAATTTAATAATCATATCAATTTAATAATTAATCATTTTAATTTTTCTTTTTGAAAAATAAAACAGCTTGTTTGAGAAGTAAAACAATTGAATAAAATTATTTTTTTTGTATTCATACTTTCTTCCAGAGTTTTTATTTTACGATCAACTTAACTTTATGTACGAAACTTCCGATAAGAATTTATGTGTTCGTGAAAGATTGAATTATTATCTGCCTGTAAAGTAAAGGGAAGGTGTTAGAATTTTAATTGCGCTGGCGCGGGTCAATATTGAGAAAGCATGTTGCTTGGCGACGATAGCCAACTTTTCTTCAAAGGGTTACATCTTTTCATGCAGGATCCTCCTCTTCAGAACTTCATCGGCGTTCACCGAAGAAGGATCCTCTAAGCAATAAAAGTGACTTTAAGAAAAACAATGAAAATATAAGTAAAAAAACGAGCAAGTGCTACTAAAGATATTTATAATAAATTATTTATAAGAGTAATTATAACATTAAAATATGTGGGATAGAAATAAAAGTACGATAAACTGCGAAAGTAAAGAGAATAATAGTAAAGAATACGACAATAATAATAAAAAGTACAAATCGGGCCGAAATTTTGACAAGATTTTCGAAAGTCTTTCTGGATTCCAATTGGTTGATCTAACAAGTTTTGAGAAGTTTGTGAAGTTGCTTTACAGACCAACTGATCCTTCTAGCTTAGGAGTCGCAAGGGCCCTTTTTGGTAAGAAAAATTAATATAGATATGTTAGGGTTTCATTTTCGAAAATTGCGATTTTTTAAAATCCGTAAGAGGAGTTCCTACTCTGGGCAACCGTTTTTTACGAATTTTTTAATCATGAAACTGTTGGGTATGAAACTTTTAATATTTGTGAACAGAAAAAACATATTTTTTTCAATATTCGATCACATTTTTCTAAAAAAATATCGACAATTCATGGAAATACGCAATTGAGTGGGGAGTTCTTGCATAAACTGCTGTACATGATTCCAGGAGTGGGGGTAACGCATAAAAAATGGTGAACGCGGCAAAATTTGATTTCTACTATGGCTCAAATTTTTTTAGAAACTTCATACTTTCAGAAAAAAAAATTCCAGAATTCGGACCCCTCTTAAGGATGTACTCTCGTGTTCAGACCCGTTTCGGAAACCTATTCCAGGATATTTTTATAACAAAATAAAATACAATCATTTCAATTTTTTCACATGTTATTACTGACATCGTAAACTATAGAAAAAAATTTTGTTTACTCAATTTTACATAATTTTATAAATGTTTCTTAAGCTGAAGTAGACACCATTTAAAAAGAGGTAGGTAGGTGGCGCGAATGATTACGGTACTTTTAGTCATCTGAAACAAAAAAACCAAATTAATTATTTCTGAACATATTCAAATAATTTTCAGTAAAATTACATATATAGATATTATAATAATTTATAATTCTGTAAAGCCTTGCTTGCAAATTCAATCAAAAATCGATTGTCCGTAAAACTGACATACAAAATCTTTTTTATCAAAGATACACACTTTCATCCACTCGTAAGAATCACCATAAGCGTCTCGAATCTCTTAGCTAGGTTTAGGACAATACTCTTCTTCAAGGAGGAAAAGAACCTGTCAGGATAGCATTTTAAAAAAAAATTGTCACTCAGCAAAGCCATATGTCTCAAGTCGGTTTTTAAAACAGTTTAGATCGATCGTTGAGAGACTCCGGTAACAAAGTCCTCAAAAAAAGTTTTCAAAATTGAAAACTGTTCGCGTTTTATCATTAATTACACAGGTCTACGAAATATGAGGTTGTGATTGTTATAGAAATACCGATAGTCATTTTCGAAGTAATTTTTGGCGTAGAAACCGAATCCGGGCTCAGAATTGCTCCATAACGTCCAGTTTCGAGTAATCCTAATCTAAAAGTGCCAAAAACACGGTTTTTCGCTATATTTAAGCATCGATAACTTTGCGAATTTTTATTAATCTTTAAATATGAGAAAACCATCAAAAAGAGAATATATCGGTCATTGCGAAATCTGCAATTTTTTTTTTCAATCGACGATATCTCCTGTTAAAAAAAATTAAAATAATACATGTAAATACTGAAATAGAAAGCTGAAAAGTGGCTCTTTTTGATGGTTTTCTCATATTTAAAAAATAATAAAAATTCGCGAAGTTATCAATGCTCAAATATAGCGAAAACCGTGTTATTCGCACTTTTAGGTTAGGATTACTCGAAAACCTGACGTGATGGAGCAATTCTGAGACCAGATTCGGTTTCTACGCCAAAAATTACTTCGGAAATGTACCTCAGCTACTCTATAACAAAACCATGTAGACCTGTGTTACCAATTGGACATCCTTCTTTTATAACAAAAAAAAAAAAAAATTTCCGGCCGGGTTGGTTGCAAATTTCTAAGTTCTTTTGTTCATTCTATCCGGTTTTCCATATACAGTGAATTCTACATATATTTTTCCAATTCGTGTTGTTGCATACTGGACTTCTTCATTTTGAATTGCAAGCGATGAGATAAGTTTTTGAGTTTTATGATTATCCTTATTTTAATTATTTCCTATACTTTTATCTTTTACAAAAATTTTGAATTAATCATTTAATTTATAGCACTGAAGAGGGCCCCCATATGGCCGAAACGTTTGCCTTTCTCTTTTTGCGTTTTTTCATATATAGCATTGATAATTTTAATTGAAGAAAATAAAAAAAACTGACCTTATGCCAAAAAAATGGGAAATTAACAAAAATTCTGTGAATTTTGGGTCAATATAATAACGGTCATGTTATATCAAACATGTCACTTTACAATTAGAGGTAAGACCGTTGCAGTTGCCGCGCGGTTTACAGTGTGCGGTCCCGGAATGCTCTCGACTATGTTTCAAGACTGGACGTGAAAAGCATCATTGAAACAAGATATCTGAATAATTTTTTTGATTTTTTTATTCAAAATTTTCTCCTCTAGTTTCAATACATTTGTTACAGCGATTCAACAATTATTCAAATGCGCGTTCTAGCTCATTTTGTGGAATTGCCTCAAGTGCTCGTGTTGTGGCTGTTTTGATGGTCGAAATGTCATTAAAAAAACATCCTTTCAACTTCAATTTCAATTTTGGGAATAGGGAGGAATCGCACGGGACCAAATCAAGTGAATACGGTGGATGATTTAACACACAGACTTGATTTCGAGCTAAAAATTGACGAACAATGTGACTCGGTGCATTAACGTGCAACGGAGACCAGGTCTCTGGATAACGATATTCGGGTCGAATACGACGGATTCTGGCCATCAGACGCTTCAAAGCTTCGAGATAATATGCGCCAGTAATTGTTTGGTTAGTTGGAACTAATTCCATGTGGATAATTCATTCGCTTTTCGATCATTTCAGGTGCCCGAGCTGAAATTGGCATCCTTCACGATTATCATCTTCTAATCTCTCTCTGTCTTCCAAATTTTGCATTGTAAATGGAATTTTTTGTACGGAATCGCTGAAAATGTTACAGAAGGCTTACGGTGAATCGACTTTATCAAAAATACGTGCATATGAGTGGTACAGCGCATTCAAAAGCGGTCGAGCTGTGGTAGAAGATTTGCCTCGCTCTGGTCGGCCATCAACGTCTTTAACTAAAGTTAACATCGCTAAAGTGAAGGAAATGGTGATTGAAAATCGTCATTTAAGTTTAAGATATATAGCCGCTGAACAATCTGTGTCTCACGAATCAATTCGTACCATTTTAAACGATTGTTTGAGCATGATACGCGTTGCTGCTCGAATAGTTCCGAACGACCATCTCACAAGGCTATCATTGTGAACGAATTTCTGGCCAAAAACTCAACGAATATCATCGAACAACCAGCGTATTCACCTGATATGGCTCCGGCCGACTTTTTTCACTTTCCAAAATTCAAATGACAACTTCGAGACACTCGTTTTCTGTCCATTGAAGACATAAAAGAGAATTCGTGGCGAGAACAGAAGTCGATTCCGGAAAATGCGTTTAAAAAATGTTTTCATGATTGGATTATTTGTTGGCATAAGTGTACAGTCTGTTCCACAAGAAAAGGTACGCGTTTTCTCACAGAGTTTCAAAGATTTTTATTCCTTTCTTTTATCTCCTGACTGTACGTTCGAAGGGCTACGGCGCAACCACCGATTCGTTTCAGTCTTGTTCGAAGTGTCAGATATTACACAACATTAAGCTATCTACGCTAAACGTTACGAAGCGGTTTTTTGTGCACCCATGCACGCGGACCATATCTTTCATACTCAGCTGCTGCCAAAGTGCTTAAAAAGTCTAAGCACTTCGTGCAAATGTGGGTAGAGCGGTATAGGGACACAAAAACCGTCAATGACCTACCAGGGAAAGGAGAGATGCGAGCAACGTCCAGTAAGGACGACAAGATGATCGCTGCACTGTTTAAGCGCAACCCAACTCTCCTGCTGCGTGAAGCCAAAATTAAGCTAGCGGAGAAGGGACTACACATTAGTATAAACACCATAAGATGCAGATTAGCAGAGGCGAAAGTGCAGTACCGTCCCACGAGGCAGAAACCCCTGATCTCAGAGGTTCACATGGAAAAACGCTTGGCATGGGCTACGAAAAATGTTGATCGCGATTGGGCCAATGTACTTTTTTCGGACGAAGCGTCCTTTCGGGCATGGGTTCCCATAAAACGTGCCTGGTCAGCCGCTGGTGAGCGTTTCCTCCAGCGAACTGTTAAACACCCTATAAAGATCCATGTTTGGGGATGCTTCTCACAGCGCGGTTTTGGCTGTTTAGAGCTTTTTACTGAGAACCTCAATGCTCAAAAAATGCTTCAAATCTACAAACATGGCCTTCTGAGATCTGGAGAGAAAATGTTTGGAGCCAATAAGGATTGGATCCTTCAAGAGGACAACGACCCCAAACATCGCAGTGACTTCTACACGTCCTGGAAAGCGGAAAATGGCATCGCGATCTTGGACTGGCCTTCACAATCTCCTAATGCGAATCCAATAGAAAATGTGTAGAGTGTCGTGGAAAGGAAACTTGCAGGAAGGCGTGCATTCACCCTGAAGCAGCTCTTTCGACGAATTAAGGAGGTGTGGCGCTCTCTACCTACGGAATATGCCGAAAAACTAGTCGAGAGCATTCCCAGAAGGTGCCAGGCAAAATAAACGCGTATCTTTCCTTATGAAACAGACTGTATTATTTCGGGAGGGGCCTACTTCGGAGGCGATAAAATAAATTTGGATGAATAATTAATAGTTTGTGTTTTATTGACCAATTCCTGGTACTTTTTTGACAGAATGTATTATACTTTCAAAATATGTGGAAAAAAATCGATTTTTCGAATCCTGAACACGAGATTACGTCCTTAAATAACTCAAAATTCAAATGAAAATGAACTCACAGATATTAAACATCAGTACAATCAATACAATCAGTACATCAATCAGAAATTAATTTAAGTTTTCTAGGCATTTAATTAATTTTCTTCAGGTCTTTGTATGGTGATAGATATTGTTCACGAAAGAGGTTTTTCGGATATAGACAAAAAATGGGGAGATCCGCGAATTTGTCGATTTCCTTTAATTCATGGTATGGTCCCTCCAACACTTCCTTGGATGGTTATACTATATAGTATTATGTGGTTCGGTGCTTTTGGAATTATGTTGGGATATTGTTTCAAATTTGCTTGCTTCTGTTTTGTTTTACCCTACTGGTATATTTTTTTACTGGACAAAACTTTCTGGAACAACCATAGCTATCTTTATGGAATCGTTGCTATCCTGTTTTGGGGAACAGGTGCAAATAAATATTTGTAAGTTTATCTCCAATAGAAAATCTAAGTCAACTTGTTTACTCAAAAGAGAAGTTTTTAAAATTGCATATTGAAAATGTTAAACATTTCTTGTTTTGTAGTTCCCTAGATGCAAAAATTGAAAAAACAGAAAAGGAGGTGCCTCTTTGGAACTATTTCATTTTAAGATTTCAGTTCTTTCTTCTCTATTTTCTTGCTGGTCTGAAAAAAACGGACAAAGACTGGTTAGGTGGTTATTCAGTTGTGAAACTGTCAGGACATTGGGTTTTTCTTCCTTTTACGTGAGTGAAACATAAAAACAATTGAATAAGCAAATTTCATTTTCATAGTAATTAGAGTTTCTAGTAATTATTAATTATTTATTTCAGAATAATATTAACTCCTGAACAGACAAACTATTTTATTGTACATTTGTTTGGATTTATTTTTGATTTAACCATTGGATTTTGGATGATGTTTGATAAAACTCGATTACCAGCAATGTTATTTTGTACTGCTTTTCATTTAATGAATAGCAGGTTATTTCCTATTGGTGAGTCCCTTAATAATTTACCTAATATCCATTCAAAATAATTATATGTGCTTGTAGAATTTTAATACAATAAATATTATTGATATTTCTCAGGAATGTTTCCTTACACTTGTCTTGCCACAATGCCTCTATTCTGTTACGTTGACTGGCCAAAGAAATTTGAAAAATGGTGCAAATCTAAAATGCGGGAATTCAATTTCAGACCAACGTTCAAAAAAATAAGAAATTTAACTGATAACTCGGATTGCAGAAAAAAAAGAGACGACCAAAATAATGATAATGAGTCAAAAAATAAAGAACAAAATAAAGATTTTGAAAATTCACCATCATTGAATTTTTCAAACGAAAATATAGTAGATTCATCGCAAGAAATTGACAATGATTTTACTCTCGAAAAAGGTGAAACAGCGTCATTAAAAAAGGAAGAAGAGGGGATGAAAAATTTTGCTTCTTGTTTGAAAAATCTGCATGAAGATAAAGTGAAAAAAGTTTCAAAAAAACAAAAATTTGTTGTTTCATTATTATTACTTCACATTGGATTGCAATTCTTCTTACCTTATTCCCACTTCATTACGAAGGTTAATTATATTTGTAAATAAAATCAGCTTTCATTTTAGGGTATGTGCTATACATGTGCATACATAGTTAATAGAGTAGAGTCAAAATTTTGAAGAAAAGCGCACATTCGTTCAAAATGTCTGATACCAAACATGAAATTTTACATAAATGGTACAAAATGAGTGGAACTCGGTTTTATAAGGTTTCTATAGCTAAGGAACGTAAACCTCTACTCAAAATTTTAAAATAATTTGTATTTTTTGTGGATCATTATTTTCATTAAAATGTTCGGATTCTAACCTTTGTAAAAGTTCTCTATTGCCAAGATTCTAAATTTGTTTTGCACATTCATAAACATTTAGGACCAGATAAACCTTCTTCAGTGCCTTTTATTTAATTTTCCAAAGTTTCAAATCGATATTCCATTTTGCGTAAAAATGCAATGGACGTAAAAAATGCTTGATATTTAATTTCTTCGAATTTTTTTCATCCCCCCCCCCGCAAATGAGGCGATTAAACGCAGTTCGTTGTTTTCTTTTGCATCCCCCAAAGTTTCAGGGTGATATATTAATTACAAAAATAGTTATGTGGACGAAAAAAATATTGGTAACTTGGTCATGTGACTCACGCTGGACATGGACTCAAAACACAGTGGGTCCACGCATATAGGTAAAAAGGGGAACGAATTATAGTGTTTACTATCAACAAGTGGTGGCGTTATTGTCGTTACCAATGTTCTTTTGAACCTGTTGCAACCATAGCAACGACAGTTTGATATTTTTTTGATAAAATCTGATGGTATAAATCATTGATTTATATTTAAAAATTCCCCGCTCTTTTGAATATAGCTAGTAAGAAAGTGAGCATTGAATGGCATTGAAATGTCAGAATCTGGAAAGAAATCGAATCGAGAATGAACTTTTAATGACTAGGAATTAAAATGCATTCAAAAGTTTCATTCTCGATTCCCTTTCTTTCCCGATGTTGACATTTCAATACCATTCAATGCCCACCTTCTTATTGGAATCGGGTTGCGGGGTACGGGGGTTTTGTTTACATTGATATTAGTTCTTGCTATCATTACTTGGCGGCGCTGATGCTCATTTTGAATTTTCTAAGTACCCTCCTAAAATGCATGGTAGTGGACGTACTGTGACTCAAAAAGTAATTTCAATATTATTACAAATGTATGGAATAATTTTAAAGCGACCCTTACCTTTTATAGGGTTACAATAACTGGGTGCCTGGCTTATATGGTTATTCGTGGAATATGATGGTCAATTATTGGGACACTATAGCTGTTGTGGTTAGAGTTCGAGATAACACAAACAACGAGGATTATTTTATTAATCCTCATGCTTATGTGGGCAACAGCAATTGGTGGAAGCATGGTGACATGGTGAAGCAATATGCCCATTGTTTAAAGGTTTGTCACTTTTTAAAATTAATTTCTAATAATTGCATAGGCGAGATATAGTGCCCCCATAGCACAATACCTTCCCTGAACGTTCTATGAACGTTCCCATGGAATGTTCGGAAGGTTCCATCGGAACGTTCCTAGAACTAAGAAAATGAACAAGTTTTTTTAACGTTCCAAAGCAATGTTCTCTAAATGTTCCTGTGGAACGTTCCAAGAACGTTCAAAAGGAATATTGAGAGAACGTTCCGCAGCAATATTCAGAGAATATTCAAAGAGAACGTTCCTGGAACCTTCCATAGGAACGTTCAGAGAGAATTTGTATCAAACGTTCGTAGAACTTTTCGTGGGAACATTCAGGGAACATTCGCAGAGAACGTTTTAGAACATTCCGCGGGAACATTTAGGGAACATTTTTTGAGAATGTTCCTGGAATTATTTTCTACAGCATTCAGGAAACTTTCTTTATAGATAATCCTGCAGCTTCAAACATACTAATGCAGGGAATGTTTTTCATAAATAATTTTGGGCATTAATTTATGGGTACAATGAAAAGAATTAATGACAGATATTAATATTTGATTTATATATTTTAAAATACTTTAAGTACAAAGAGGAAGATGCTATAACGTTTACTGAAACATGTTTTTAATAAAATATTTAAATAAATTACATTTTTTCACAAAGGTAACATTTGACGTCTTCAGGAATGCGATCGTCGTTCGGATCTAATTTATTCTTTAATTCGTGGAAGCAATAATCTTCACCCTGTAAAAAAGAAAAATAGTTTTTAATAAGTAGTGAAACAATTTTTTACATGTTTTAGGTTGTTATAAAATTTGTATAAAAAAGTCTAAAATGTTTTATAATTACAAAAACAATTTATATATATTAAAAAGAATTTTTTTTTTGTAATTATAAAAATACAAGAGCTTTCTCTCAATATTCCTTTTGAACGTTCTTGGAACGTTACACAGGAACATTCAGAGAACATTGCTTAGGAACGTTCAAAAACCCTGGACATTTTCTTAGTTCTAATATATTTAAAACCAATCATCTCACTCTGACTCACTATGACACCATACATTAAAGTAGAATTAACAAACTTCTCAGAGTTTTTCATTGTGCCTGCAACTGATGCCTTAATCCACTCTTTCTGTTGTTCCTTAGCCAGCCACTTCTTGACTTCTTCAGTGACTAGCTTATCAGAAATACTTACTGCTGGGTTTGGTCTAGTAAAGTTTTCTCTTGTTTTTGGCTTAGCTAGCCTGTTCGCGTATCAGCAGATTCAGATATTTCGTCCGAGGACACACTCCAGTGCCATCTGTGCGCATCGAAGACTTTACTAAGGAGTTCAATAAGTCCGTAGGATGACAACGAAAAACAATTTTTTTGTCAAGAATTCTATTTTTTCTTCAACATAATCTCCTCTCAGCTCACTACACTTAGTTCAACGATCTTTCAACATTTCGATGCCTGTCTTGTGATACGATTTGTCAAGATCTCCAAAATAGACATCAGTTTCCCATTTGACCTCTTCATGTGATAAAAATCTCTGTCCCTGGAACCACCTCTTCAAGTTTGGGAACAGGGGAAAGTTACTGGGGGCCAGATCTGCAGAATAAGGTGGATGAAGAAGCAATTCAAAGCGTAATTCATATACATATATTTTCCATTGTTTTTACCAATCTGTGAGCTGGTGCATTGTCTTGCAAAAAGATACATTTTTTCTTCGACAAATAAGGCCGTTTTCTTGTGATTTCTTCTTTCAATCGATCCACTAATGCACAGTAATAGTCGCTAGTGATTGTTTCCCCTTTTTCCAAAAAGAATCTCAAAAAACAGAAGCAATTGCCTTCTCAGCCAATTGTTGTATCTTTGCTCGCTTTGGTGCAGTTCCACCGAGTCCTACCCACTCTTTTGGGTGTTGTTTTGGATCACCTAATACGATGTCATGGATTTCATCGATGATTTCTGGAGTGGTAACGTATTTTGGTCTTCCCGATCGCTTAGCATCATTTGTGCTCGTACAACCTCGTTTTCCCTATAACATATTCCTATATATTCCCTATAACATTGAACAAGTCACTGTTTCGTCTGCACGGTGTTTTTTCCCATTAGGAAACAGTGTAGTGTAGTAAGATTGTACTTCATGGGAAAAATATGAAAACGTAATTTGTGGAGCCATCTCTGTGTCATCCTACAGATTTATTGAACTCCCTAGTACTCTCCCGCCTGGAGCGATTTGTGTACCAGATATATCCATTTTTTGGAATGGAAGCCTCGCCGCTTTTCCAATCTTTTCTAGTCGACAAGCTTATTTTGTATTCCTTGTGAAAGAGATGGAGTCGAGTCGTTTCATATCAGGCCATGTTAGGGGCTGCATTCCCTGCAATATCTGTTGGGAAAACAGGTTTTGATTGTCCCCGTTTATCAGAAATTTACTGTATATACTGTAGGGGGCTCCTCTACTTACTAGTATTTTAAAATTTTTAGGGTATTTTTTTCATATTAATTAGTTGAGTTTGAAATTGTTGTTAGTGCCTACATTATTTTATAGGGCGAAGGCACAAATTTACTAGAAAATAGACGTAATAAAAATTAATGTTAAGATAAATCAACTTTTTACTCACCAATTGGTTTGTCTTCGACAATTAGTGCCTTTATCCTATAATGACGCAGAAAAATGGAAATTTTTATTTTTTGAAAGTATGGCTGTTTAAGATAAAAAATAATGATTTTAACCATTCTAGGACAACCTTATGAGGCAAAAGGAAATGGCTGTGTCTTTTAATAAGCCAAATAAAAACAGAGAAAAGTGGGGAAATCTTTCGTCGAATATCAGTGTTTATGTGGACGTGTGGTGCTCTCTGAATGGAAGATTTCAACAAAGGATGTTTAAACCAGATGTTGATATAATAACTGCAGAATGGCATCCATTTAAACCAGTTTCATTTCTAGTTCCTTTACTTACACAATTCATTTCTTATCGGTACGTACTGCGTTTTTATCATCATTGAGGAGACACATGCAAGAAAGAGGTATAAAATTAGTAAACTATGAAAATTTCTGTTTCAAACATTAAAATTGAAACGCAGTTTTTAACATAGTTAGCAATCAAGACGCAAGGGACCAATAATTTTATATCCTCTTATTGCATGAGGCACATCAACTGACATGAATGAATATTTTATAATTTTATTGTTATAACTTTAATTTTAAATTAAAAACAAAAAATGAAAATAACAACGAAAATTTGATTTTTTTGCCAAATGGCGTGATACACAGAAATCACGCAAAGTATTAAAGTATTCAAGCTCAACAATTCTATTAAAATCATCTATAGCTTTTTACATTTTCATCATATAAGAAACTATTAGATTTTCATAAAATTTAACATACTCCACGGAGAGAAATAACCAGTGCCGCGCACTCCAAGCAAATAAGTGTTCAACACTCCGACCCTTTCAAGTGGTGAAACCATGAAGTTCAAATAAAAGAAGCTTAAAGAGATTTAAAATTGGAAGACAGGTGAAATTTCTCAATTTCAAATGAATAATTCAGACTATTGTAATATTCAATTAATTTATTAAAGGAAAAGAACTCGACATTTCGCATGCCTCTGGCAGCATCCTCAGAAGTAATCTATATACTACTGTGGGCAAAAACTAAGGTGAATTCTTAATTTAAACTTTGCGGGCTAACCGATTCGGGCAAACTCTCTTATTTTTATGTTGGTCCTACTGTTACTGACATCTGTGCCAAATTTCATGTCAATGTCATCATTTGTTACATAGTTACGCTTGTGTTTTCTAAACTACTAAAAGTGATTTTTTCAATTTTTACAATGTCTGAATTTGTTGAGCAAAGAAGTGCCATTAAATTTTGTATGCGGAATAAAATTTCAGTTGCGGAAACGTTCAGAATGTTGCAGAAGGCCTCCGGTGATTTGAACATGTCACAGAAAAATGTTTATAAGTGGTAAAAAGACTTCAAAGAAGACAGAGAACGTGTTGATGACTTGGAACGCCCCGGACGACCATCAACATCAACTGACGAACAACATGTCAATCAAATCAAAGAATTAGTGCACAAACATTGTCGATTGACAATTAGAGACCTTGATGACACTATTGGCATTTCAAGAGGATCACTCAACACCGTTTCAAAAGATATTCTGGGCAGACAACTCGTGGTTTTTGCATCACGATAATGCGCCGTTTCACACTGCACTCGTTCTTCGTGACCATTTCGCCAAAAATTTAACGCATAATAATAATAATAATAAATAATAATAATAAACCAAAATAAACGATCAATAATAATTAAGGTCCAGAAACTAACACATCACTCAATAAGTTTCCGGTCTGACATATAGGTATATGGCACTACTGTTATATCCATATGATTTATGGATAGTACCAACCTTCAAACGTTAAGTGTCAAAATTTCTAATAACAAATCTGACCTGAACAAAATGCTTGGAATGGATGAATGCTCCAATGAAGAAGAGATTGCCGAAACTGAGGTCTTTTTTGAGAGCAAAGACAAATCATTCCACCAAAAAGGCATTGAAACGTTAGAGAAGCATTGGAATGAATGTATTGCGCTTAAAGGGAACTATGTTGATGAATAAAGTCGAATTTCTTGAAAAAACTGTGTTTTTCTTAGTTAGAATGGAAACTTATTGAGTGATGTGTTAAGATGAATTTAAATTTGTAATATTAGTTAATGTAATAATCATTATTAATTTTTAAGTAAAAAAGTTCAGTAGCATATTATAAAATTCATTAAGATGTTCAATATCTGTAACTTTTTTTATGCTGTTATTACCTTTTTCTTTTATTTAGACCATTTCTGCAAAATTTATTTTGTGAAATTCAGTTTCATGTTGTAAAATTGAGACTTTTCCCATAGAAAATAATGGTTACCATCACCTCCATTCACTGTTAAGTGTTTGTTAATAACATTATGATATTTCTCACTCAGTTTGATATTATCTCCATGTTCTCTTCTTCTAATTCTCAACGGGCGTTTAGTTTGGCCTATACGAGGTCTGTCCGGAAAGTATCGGGCCTACCTTTATATCTCCGCGCTGGCGTTGTTCTTCATCATCGGGCGGGTGGCATCCTTCAAAGTAATCCCCACTTGATTGAATAACACGGTTCCAGCGATGTTTCCACTTCTCGAAACAGTCCTGGAACTCACTTTTAGGGATGGCCTTGAGTACGCTCGTCGCATTATTTTCAACAGTCGTTTTGTCATCGAATCGCTGTCCTTTGAGAGGTTTTTTGAGTTTTGGAAACAGCCAAAAGTCACAGGGGGACTATGTCGGGACTATACGAAGGTTTTCAAAGCAATGCGATACTGTGTTTACTCAGAAACTGCTGCACAAGATTCGATGAATGCACTGGCGCGTTATCGTGGTTAAGAAGCCAGTCACCGCACACACGCGAGTCAGTCCTAAAATCTTGTTCAAAATTTCCCAAACAGTAGTTTTCGGTATTCCGAGACCATTTTCTAGTTTACGAATAGTTGATCGACGATCACCTTCAATCGCAAATCGCACCCGCTCAATATTATCCAATGTTTTTGTCGTCGAAGGTCGGCCAGAACGAGAATCACTATCAACAGAAGTGCGGCCTCCTTTGAAACGATTATACTACTCTTTTATTCGTGTTTTGCTCATACACTCATTCCAAAAGGCCTTCTGCATCATCTGAATAGTTTCCGAACTCGTTTTACCGAGCTGGAAACAAAATTTAATGCAAATTCGTTGATCTTGTTTTTCAGTCATTTTTAACAATCACAAAATCCGCCGAACTCAAAAATAGCTTTGTAAACAAAGACATGCTGCGCATGAACTATACGTCCGGCAGATGTCAGCAAGCAACCGATAGGTTCGTGAGGCTTTACTGTCGACGTTCATGCCCCGCAGAGGTCGCTCGAACACTATGGCGCGGATATATAAAGGTAGGCCCGATACTTTCCGGACAGACCTCGTATAACACTTTCCAGATTTGCAATTTTTATAAACTAAGTTTTTTTTATCAAGATTATCTAAAAGATCTTTACCTAATTTTATGAATTTTTTAAATTTTGTTTCACTACGAAAGATAATTCTCACTTCTTTATCAAGTAATCTTCAATGTAATGTGACATGTTTGAAAACATGTCGGCTATTATATTGACCCAAAATTCATAGAATTTTTATTCATTATGTTATTTTTGCATTGGGTCAGATTCTTTTTATTTGCTCATTTAAATTATCAATAGCAGATATATAAAAAACCGTAAAAAGTAAGGCAAACGCTTCGGCCACATATGCCCATATGGCGTCCCTCTTCAGTGCCATAAATTAAAAGATTAATTCAAAATTTCATTTAAAGATTAAAATATAGGGGATTACTAAAATAAGGAAATATATCTGCCATTGATAATTTAAATGTGCAAATGAAAAGAATCTGACCCAACGCCAAAATAACATAATGAATAATAATCTTTTAATATTTTCCGAAATATCACCATAATATGGAAAAGAAATAATTGGTTTTTAGTCAAGTTATTAGCTATCATTAATAACTTTTGATATTTTGCTATTATTTTCCATATGAATTTCTTGAATTCTTTTATTAATATGTATGTGTTTAATATGTTTTTTATGTTTGGAAAAAACTTAGTTTATAAATTTAATTGCAAATGTGGAAAATGTTATATAGGCCAAACTAAACGTCCGTTGAGAATTAGAAGAAGAGAACATAGAGATAATATCAAGCTGAGTGAGAAATATTATAATGTTATTAGCAAACACTTAACAGGGAATGGAGGTACTTTTAACCACTATTTTCTGTGGGGAAAGCCTCAGTTTTACATCATGAAACTAATTTTTACCAAAGAAATTTTGCAGAAATGGTTTATATAAAAAACGAAGGTAATAACAGCACACGGAAAAAAATTTGGTACAATACTGCCCCTAGCGGTAGAGCTGTTGCATTTACCGGAGGAGAATTGTGTGACTATACATTTGGGTATGCTGCGTTCCCTCTGTTTATAAAATTAATAATTGTTACATCATAAAATAAGACCTTTTTTAAAATATTTTGAAATTGCATTGCTAAACTGTTATTATTTTGACTTGGGGAGTATGTTAAAAATGCATATTCAAAAAGTCTAAAACATTATTTAGAAATAAGAAAGGTAAACGTTTCATCCAAAAATGGGGGCCTTCCATAGTGTCAAATAATTTCACTATAAAAAATAACCACGGCTGAAAACGTGCAGAGGTAAATTATTTAGAAATATTTTGTTTTGTGTTTTTTTCATCTAATAAACGAACTGTTTGATTCAGGAAAAAATTTAAGAAGTAAATATTATTGAATTCTGATAGTAAAAGACAAATATTATTCTTTATTCTGAAGTAATCATTTGCTTTCAGAAATAAGTTAGAGGAAATTCAACAATTCGTTTACACATGGTCGAATTTTTCCGATGTTTATTTCGTAGCTGATTATCCTGGTATGAAAAAATTAAATTTCGTGGATGATGAATTAGCTAATGTCTCTTTAAGTGTAATCGAAGGAGAAGTATCTTATACAGAAGAAGTAAACAAGAAAAATGTAAGAATTCCTAAAGGAGGAGCTTATCGTGTACCAACTGGGAAGTTTCATGAAGTTGAGGTCATTAGTTCATTTCCAGCTTATTATATGTATACTTTTGTAAACAGAACTGAACAACTTTTGAAAACTAATAGGTCAGTATTTTATAAATAAACATTCTACCACTAATGATGTTGGTATTCCAAATTATTGATAAGATTATTACAATGATTATGCTTTTTTCAGACTGAATGATTCATCACAAATGCAATCTAGCATCTCTCTACTTAAAACAATTCAGCAAGAGATTGAAGAAAACATAAAGGCTTGGTTACGAGTTCTAGTGCATATAAAAAATGCATTTGAATACTTCATTTCCCATTCATCATCTCAAAGAGACAAGATTGAAAAAAATTCGTACTAAGAATTGCCTTGAAAAAATTTAAATTTGTGTTGTTACTAGGAAATGCAATTTTCCAATTTGCATAATTAAAAATGTAATAAAATTAATTAATGCATAAGTGACGGTAAAGAAATAAAGATCAAAATTAGATTGTGACGTGTTGAATAACGATGATGATGAGTATTTACGATATTGAATCAACAGAACATCTTCTGTCAATTGAGATTTAGTGGAAGTAATATAAAATTTCATTTCTCTAAACTGAATTAAAAACTGTCATATTAAATAAAGTTTAGTTGAGATTGAAATTTTATCCGACATACCCTAAAAACAGACTATTGACTGTCAAACGATTCCTTTTACTATTAAAGGATTTTCTATTCCAAATTGTCATGAGAGGAAAACCTTTAAAAGTTAAAGGATTTTCGTTTCGAATGCTATTTTTACTGTCAAAGGATTTTATTTGGTCTGGAAATGAAATCCTTTGTCGTACAAAGGGAATATAATTTCAAGGATAAAGGAAAACAAATTTTATGATATAACCTAGGAGAAATGTACACAAGCCCAACTTTGACAAATGCCAATATCAAATCGATCATTATCAATACTGTAATAACGATTCGTCTTAGATTTCAGCTTGAAGAAATTTTAAGATACAACTTTAAAGAAAAATATAATATTCAATGAAATTCAAAGACATCTAGAAAACAGTTTCTTTATTATACGGTCAAAGAACAAATTTCTTTGAATTGAAGAAAGTTTTATTCATTCAAAAAAATGTTCTTTAATGTAAACAAATATATTTCTTTGGATGAAAGAAAATTTTTTTGAATTAACAAAACGATGTACACTCACTGATGCGCAAGCGCGCTTCGACCGCCAGCCTACAAATGCAATCCTTTAATAGTTAAAGCCTTTCTTTTCAGGGTCAAAAGAAATAATTTGTCGGTAAAACTATTTTCGTTTTGCATTTTACAGATGAGTTTTTTAACAGTGAACCGATCCTGTTGATAGACAAAATAAATCTGCTTAATTTCAATGGATACATTCTGAAATTCTGGTTCACGGAATCTGATTCTAAGGAATCAGCCTCGGAGCGGTAGAGTACAACTACACGGAAAAAAAAGTTCATGAAATATTCATTAACTCGTCAACCACTTTTGGACAAGCCAGCAAGTCTTTTAAAATTTAGAATTGTCAACGTTTGAAAATTGGATATACAATTCTTTAAAATATATAAAACATTTAAGAAATAATCCTGAAGTGTTCATTAAATTTCTGAGAACGTAGTACTAGAATTTGTATAACAATCTTGTATGAAAGTTTCGAAGATAGATCAAGAAACTTTCGTTGACTCTCGAAGGAAATTTTACGTCAGAGTTCTAGAGTTTTTATAAAACTCGCAAACTAAAGTTTCGAAGTCAGTTCAAGAAACTTTCATTAACTGTTCATGAAAATTTAGCGAACTTGCGTTTCCTAAAAAAATAAAATTTACGTGGATTATTTCCTAACCGTTTTATTTATTAGTTAAACTTTATTCTATTTTATTTATGGACAATCATTTACAATCAAACTCATGTTCACTATATATACATGTCATCGTACGCATTTATAACGCTTCTTAAAAATTATATCCGCCGCTGCGGGATTCGAACGCTTAACCTAACGTATAACGCATTTTATTCCTAAGCAACTAACCAGCGCCGCTATCGAAAATTATAATTTCCATCAAAATAAAACCTGAACTCTATCACACATTAACAACGTGGTGCGTCAGGCAGATCGAGAAACTTTAGCGAACAGTCAAAGACTCTTTCGTTAACTCGTATCATACTTATTCATTTATGTGTGAAAAGGTTATTTCATTCCAGAACTTTTAAAATTTGGAGAACATTTTCTGAAAGTTAGATACTTTTTCATAATTTTATCAAGAAGTATTCAATAAAAATTGGAAAACTGCTATTATTGTACTAGTTTTTGACAATTTCTATTACTTTTTTCGATTTTTCGACAAAGTTTATGACTTTTTACTTAAAACACTGAGGAAAATGGATTATAAAATTTAATATCCAGATCCAGTGACTATGGGACAGCTATTTAGATTATAAATACTATAATCTAGATTATAAGAAGTATAATTCAGATTATAAGTGACATAACCTACAATTTTATTATTATATTTATTATATTATATTATTATATATTATTATATATATATATTATATTATATTATTATATTATATTTATTATTATAGCTTTTATAATTCAAATGGCTGTCCTATAGTCACTGTACCTGGTTATTAAATTTTATAATCCATTTTTCTCCGTGAAGTGCTGAAAATTTAAAAAATGTAGTGCCCTATTTAAAAGTGGTTGACTAGTTAAAGAAATTTTGATGAACTTATTTTTTCCGTGCAGATAGAGAAAGAGTCGTTACATGGGGCCAGCAGAGTAGCAGCACCAAGCAGTAGCGTCATCACAGAGCAGTCTGTTCGCCCGCTGTAATAAATCATATCACCAAAGACGAAAATGAAAAACAACAAAAAACGAAAATGTCTCACTTATGAAAAACAGAGTGAAGTTTAAAAAAAATATTGGAATTATTACAACATCTACAGTATCCACTAGATTTGGCCCCCAGTGACTTTTTTTATTTCGAAACTTGAAAAAAGGCTCGGCTGACAACGGTTCATGTCGAACGAGGTCATCATCCAGACAGATGCCTATTTTGAGGATCTTCCGAAATCCTACTTTTTGGGCGGCTTAAAAAAGTTGGAGAAACGCTTGGAAAAGTGTATAGAGTTAAAAGGACATTATGTTGAAAAAAAAAAATCTACACAAAATCATTTTTTTTTCTATCTTTTTCTAAAGACTTATTGAACGACCTTCGTAGTTTTCCACCAATCCAACGACGAAGTTGCTCGCGCTCACGGCGCAGGTATGAGGTTTTTCACGGTTTCGCTAATATTTCGGAATAGAGAAACTTTTTTATATAAGTAGTGCTTGGATCTTGAATGAGAGCTTTTCGATTTATCTACAAAATAAGGGCCCAAACACGGCTGTACTATTAATGGAAAGAAATTCAACTCACCAAATGAGTTTCCATTTGCGATTTACTGCTGAAACGTAACGAAACCGATCCATTTTTAAAGCGAATCATAACAGGCGACGAAAAATGGGTTGTTTACGATAACGTCGTGCGAAAAAGATCATGGAACAAGCGAGATGTAATGCACAGTGTTTAGTGGGATTTCAAAGATATTGTTTATTTTGAGTTGCTCCCAAGGAACCAAACTATCAATTCGAATGTCTACTCTCGCCAGCTAATGAAATTGGACAAAGAAATCAAGAAAATGCAGCCAGAACTGGCAACTCATAAAGGCGTCATCTTCTATCAAGATAACGCCAGATCACATACATCTTTGGTCACTCGCAAAAAATTATTGGAGTTAGGCTGGAAAGTGATGTCTCATCCACCGTATAGTCCTGACCCTGCACTATCCAATTATCATTTATTCTCTTCACTTCAAAACCATTTGAATGGAAAAACATTCATGAAAGATGGCAAAAGGTCATCGAACAAAATGGTCAATACATAATTGATTAATGTTTGTTATTTGTATTAATAAACTTCCTTTGAAAATCATGAAAATAAAACGAGATGACTTTGTTGCCAACCCTGTACGTTCAATCAATAATTGTGCCATTACTTTCTAATCACATTGTAATGTAATTAATTAGTTATTTTTTTGTTTGTTTTTTCTCGTTTTTTTTTTGTATTTATATTCTTGTAATCATTTTGTAGGTAATCGAATACGAAAACTCAATTTTAGACGCAGGACATGGCCCCGAACAACCCTTCAAAATTTCATCCTTTAAGTATTTTTTTACAGTAAATTGCATTTTTATGTCTTTGTTCACTGTATTACAGTTTATGCCAGTTTTAACAAATTGGCTACAATGGTTCATCCATGAGCTTCAATAGGTTCAAATTCATGGCATAACGAAGCCCTCATATGCGGTAATAAAGTTTGCTTTTTCTAACTTCTACATTCATTGAAATGAAGAAAATTTTGGGCAAAGTATGTATCTGAGTCTCAACCAAAATAAAAAATCTTTTTAATACTACATTTGTAATTTAAAATTAATAAACAATATTTATATTCTGGACTTGTATGTTTATTAAAAAAAAAAAATTTTCTCGAAGTATTTTATCCTCAAGTATTTTTATTTGCAGTTTGCTTATACCAAAGAAATATTTATTGAGGTATTTTATATTTAACCTCATATCAAAGAAAACTTTGTTCGTAAAATTATATGAAAACTGAAGTACATTGCGTATAAATTTATAATAATAAAAAAAAAAAAATTAAAAAATTCCGCATCAAAAAAATCCTGTTAGCAAAAATTGTTTTATGTATTTTTTAGATTCAAAATAAATCACTGATGAGGACTCCGATCAGAGCCGAAACGTCTGGTTTTGTAAAACTTTAAGTATTTTTGTTAATTTTTTACCCTAAAGCCAACTATTAACATCAACATATATCTTCAATTAGTAAACAATTTTTGAATTAATCGATTAAATGACCCATTTAATGATTGAAGTTCATCAGTATATTATGTTTGCAACAATCGAACTTTCAACCTCTCCATGAGAAGGAAAAAATTATTATCAATTCAAAGTACTTTTTTCTTAATAACCAGTTGTGTTTGCTTCGCTCTTAATAACATCAGTCGTAATAGAGTGACCATTTCTGAGCGACTGTGAACAAAAATAATAAAGTGAACATTTTTGTGAATTTGAGGAAAAATGGCATTTCTCACTAAAACATGGAGTGTAGATTTATTAATTATTATAGCGATAATATTACTCATCGCATATTTGTTAATGATGAAAAATTATCAATATTGGAAGGATCGAGGGGTTTTTCAAATAGATCCAATGCCTATATTTGGAAACTTTGCAAAGTGTTGTTTTATGAAAAAATCACCTGGTTATTTTCTTAAAGAATTGTACGAAAAAAGTAAAGGCCTTCCTTACATGGGGTTTTATGTAATTCATAAACCGTGTCTTTTGCTACGGGATCCTGAGTTGATAAAACAAATTCTAGTCAAGGACTTTAATACATTTGCTGATAAATACATGCAATCGGGTAGAGATGATCATCTGGGAAACTTTAATCTCTTCCTAGTGAGAAATCCTGGTTGGAAAATCCTTAGACATAAATTATCTCCAATTTTCACGTCTATAAAACTGAAAAATATGTTTGAACTAATGACGGAAGTGGGAAGGGACCTCGATGCTTATATGGATTCATTGAAGCTTCATGGAAAGTTAAATCATAATTGATCATGTACATACATATAATATTTTATAAATTTAATAATTCATAATGGCTTTTATGAAATAGGTTCGGGGAAATCTGTAGAAATAAAAGATTTATGTGCCAAATTCACAACAGATGCAATCGGAACCACAGCATACGGTTTGAAAATGAACAGCTTAATTAATCCGGAAGCCGAATTCCGGAAACTTGGGAAAAAAATATTTACATATGACTTATCAAGAGCCATAGAATTGACTTCCGTATTTTTCATCCCTCAGTTTGCATGGTTGATCAATTCTAAGTTATTTAGACAAGGTTCAGACTTTTTAAGAAAATCTTTTTGGGAAACAATGAACGAAAGAGTCCAATCAGGAATAAAAAGAAACGATTTAATTGACTTACTTATAGATATCAAAAAGAGTTTTGGAGACAACGAAATGGTAAATGGTTTGAGTAAGTGTTTTTAAATATAATATAAAATTAAAACCCTACATCAAAATTATAAAAAATGATTGCACCGAAAAAAAACTGCACGCAGAAAAAAGATTCATAAAATTTACAGGAAATTTGGTACTTAATATTACAACTTTACTTTCTAGTAGATTTAAAAAAAAGTTTAGTTCAATCAACAGATTTTTTGTACATTTCATCTACCTTCCAGTAAAATCTACTAAACTTGAATTTTTCGTATTTTGTAGGTTTTACTGGACGCTAAGTGAAACGTACAGGAAATCTGTTGATTAAACTGAATTTTTTGTGAAATCTACTAAAAAGTTAAGTTGTAAAAATAAGAACACTGAGAAACTTTTCGTTAGAGTAAATGATAAGATTGAATGAAGATTTGGTGTGTTACATGCCAAATTGGACAGGTTCAGGACTCCATTTTTCCGATTTACTTGAAATTTTAAGGATTGATAGACTAACATAAATAATGAAGAAACCCAAAACTGGAGATTTTTTTACGCAATATTTAAAAAGTTGTCGGATAAACAAACAAAAAATATGTTTTTGTTGTTTTTCAATTATTTAAAAACTGAAACTAGGAACAATTCTGAAAAAAGTACACAAACGTATCATTAGATGACCGATTTAGTAGCATTTTTTGGGAATTTATTATTCTAATTTTAATAACAAAAAAAAATTTTTTTCCAAACAAATTGATTTTTTTTTTAAATGACATTTTTAGCAAATCTGAAAAAGTTCATAATGATAGCCCCAAGTATTACACAAATTTTAGGTATATAATTATGGTGCGCACTCGAGAATTGCGTGAAATATGAAGTTTTTTGTAAAGTGATGCGCGAGGAATCACGATCTTTGATCGACGGCGTCGAGCACAACTTCCACTAATGCTGTACTCTCTGAATCTGAATCAGTCAAATTTTCACTGATTGAATCAGTTATTTGCCTTTTCACGGATTCATCAGTGAAAACACATTTACTGATTTACAGTAACCTCTTTTTAGCTATTTGAATCAGTCAAATTTCATTGATAATCAGTAGATTTTGACTGATTCAAATTTAGAGAGTACTATCTACTTTTTCGAGAACGTTATTATCAAAAAGTAATGGGAAGTGATTATTTATTGTTTTATGATCGCTCTATACTCATAACATATGAATACTATAATGAGTTTTATGATTATATATAAATTATCAAATAAATAAATTTTTTTATTATCATAAAAATAAATTTGCTCGTAAAAAATCCACAAACAAATTTTTTACGTAAGAAAGTATGGAGTGATTTTTTGAATTGTACGTTGATGATAATGTGAGGAATCGCAAGGACTTTGATTTTTCGTCAATATTATTGCCTTCGAGGGATTCTTGGAATCGAAAGGTACCTGGAAGCCGTGAGAAGGAAGATTTTGCGAGTCATTCGCCGATTGCTGATAATTTTAATAATTAAGAAAGAAAACATAAATGCTAGGCGGAACAAATCTTATTTTTTTCCATCCTTCTTCTAAAACTTCATCTTTCATAACTCTTATTCTGCATGTATTGCAAAGGGGTGCATTTTTGTCAACACCTTTGAATTTACTGAGAAAATGCTCTGGGAATGCACTCAAACTGCTTGCATTCGAATCTGCGAGTATTATTTATTAAGAGGAAAATAAATATTAAGCTCAGGCTTGATAAATTATTTATAGATTAACACGTGATGATTTCACTATATTTAAATCTGTATCGAACAGTGAATAATCACGTAATATTCACTTACGGTTTTTGTTTTTGTATGGATTACAACAATGTTTCTTTTCTTGTCAAATCATATCAACTGCTCTTTGAAAATAAACTCTCGTGGATTAAAAAATCTCAAATTTTGGGTTTCTTAATTATTTATGTTAGTCTATCAGTCCTTAAAATTTCAAGTAAATCGGAAACATGGAGTCCTTAACCCGTTACATTTATTTATATCATGGCATCGAAATTCAATATAGTCATAACAGTCTTTAAAACGTGTAGAAGAAAAATTAGTATTTTAAATACCAAATATTATGAATCTCCATTCGAAAAATAAAGAGTATTAAAAATGATATTATCATTACTATGTTTTCAAACAATAATTCTAATAAGTCGAACAATTAATACTGTAACCTGGAAAGCATATTTGAAAAATTCATATTATGAATATGAACTTGCCAGAAACCTTGCGGCGCGCAACAAAAATCAAAACATTCATTCTCGGTTTTTTGTATAATTCGTTTTAGAATGTCGTCCGAGTGCTTCCGACGTTATCCGAATAGTTTTGTAGATTCGATCCAAGTCTGCCGAACTCAGTAGTCCGAAAATATCGATGTTTTTAAATCATTGTGAAAAAAAAACTTTTCAATATTTTTATTCGCAATTTTTCGTAAGTTATTCTACAGGATATGGTCATTATGGATATGGTTTTTCTTATTTTTGAAAAAATCTTTAAAAATATATTTTTTTCGACGCCTTGAACTTGAGCCTGCCGAAAAAAGTTGCTCCCTTGCGGACACGATATCTTCCGTTCAAAGATTCTGAAATACAATTTTTAACCCATTTTAAAGCAATTACACTTCCCGCTATCGCCTGAACTAGGGAATAATAAAAATTAAAAAAGTTTCAATTCTTTTTCCACTTTTGAAGAAATGTGATGATTTTTTGTCCTGTTTTTGTTTGTATTTGGCATTTAAAACAATATTTAAACAAATGCTTTAGGCATAATCCTAGTTTCGGCCAAAACTATACATTTGCTGAGTAAGCTCAAAAAATTTCAAGTCAATTGGATCAATAGTTTTTGAGTTATCGTGTCCGCAGTTTCGAAAAAAATGGTTTCGAGAAAAACGAGTTTAAAGATTTAGAATCACGATACATACAAATGATATAACTCACGGTCAATCAGCGATTCCAGGACCATACATTGCCCCCTCTTCTTTCTCGTAAAACTCATTGTCTACATCATAAGTATTAAAAAAAAAATTCGATTTTTCGGACCATCTCGGGTAGAATACCCCCTTAAGAATGAAACATAACATCATTCAAATGACTGCCCCTGCTGGCCTTACAATACCCCATTAGATCAACCCAATTTTTCAGTACATTTTCGATTGTTTGGGCTTTAATCCCATGAATGGCATCGATTTCGTGTCCAACGGGGTCAAATTACAGCTGCGAGGCGGCCAATTGACATCAGAATTTCGGCTGATTATTAGATTTTCGAGAACGGTGCGCAAAAGATCGATTGTTACGTTGGCTGGGTGGCAAGTATCCCCGTCCAGTTGAAACGAAATGTCGTCCAAGTCATCCTCTTTAATTTTTGAAAACAATAATCCGTTGAGCATGACACGGTGACACTCGCTATTGACCGTAATGGCGGCTACTTGCTCATTTTCGAAGAAAAATGGCCCAATGATCCCACCGTACCAAAATCCGCACCAAACAGTCACTCGTTGTGGGTGCATCGGCTTCTCAATAATGACATTTGGATTTTCTGAGCTCGAAATCCGACAATTTAGTTTATTGATATAACCTCCTATTTAGAAATGGGCTTCATCTGAAAAGATAAAATTGGGTTCATTTGGATGATGTTTTGTTTCATTCTTAAATGGAAAGATTCAATCTTTCTAATAAAACCATAAAAACATAAATAAGGTATGATAATAATATTTATGTGCCTCAGCCGCGGAAACTCGTTTTTCCGTTACAGCTGAGAGTAAAGCAATGTTGTATATTCCGTTACAGAGGAATACAATGTAGAAATTGAACTGCGCATGTGTATTATAGTCTTACAGCGGAACGCAATCTATTTCTTATTCTTCTTCTGCTCACTTCTTCTTCGTACAGCGGAACGCAATCTGTTTCTTATTCTTCTTTTCTCACTTCTTCTTCGTACAGCGTTAGCACTGACTACTACACAAGACCGATAAAATCAAAATGGCCGGGACTAGTCGCCAATTTGCGCCAGCTTCGTACAACTAGCGCAGCAAACAACTACAATAAGTACTAGATTAAATTCCAATGTATGCATAAAAACTCGTATCCGCACCATACTCACATAAAATAGAATATGTGCCAATGCATACAATTCGGGACATTGCGAGACTCGCGACAATGCTCGCAGGACTGATCGCGCCTCGGATTCGTCTCGGCTTTGTCTCGACTATGCCTCACCTACGCCTCGACTACGCCTTGGCTTCGATCTCCTGCGAACATTTTCGCTCGTCACGCAATCACCCTCATTGTGTGCCTGGGCACATAATATACTATTATGTCCCACCGGCGCGCAAACTCGTTTTTTCGCTACAGTTAACAGTATCGCAATGTAGTATATTGCGCTACAGAGGAATGAAATGTAAAAATTGAACTGCGCATGCGCCTATAGCCATGCAACGGAGCACAATCTTCTTCTTCTTCTTCGTACTGGCAAAGCCTTGTACATTTGATCTGCGCATGCGTCTATTGAAATCCATTACTACTACATAAGATCGATAAAATCAAAATGGTCGGGACTAGTCGTGACATATCAAGTGTAATGACTAGCGTCGCAAACAACTACAATACTAGATTAGATTCGAGTGTAAGCATAAAAACTCGTATACACACTCAATGTTTCTTTATCAAAAATGATCGAAAATCAGTGTTTTTCAAAACATAAATTGCTATTACTCGGTCAATTTTTGACGAAATCGTTTGTTTTTTTTTATCATTAGGCGTGGAATACTTTAGCGGAGCTAATGTATTAAATGAAATATATAGAAATATTTTTCTTTAAATAATATTTCAATGTGAATAAAAAACCATGTTTTTGTATTTGTCCCGGTAGAAAGTCTCTAAAGAATTTTCGATTTCGGAAAACTTCCAGCGACAAAGTTGTTCCTTACCGTTGGAGGAAGTTTTCTGGAAATTTTCAGAAACATTTGTTTATTATTGCGGATTTGGTAGCGATGTATTTCGTGCCTGGACAATAGTTTTCCGCCATCTCGAGCGCTCGGCGAGTTATTGCTGGTGGCCCTTCATTAATTTACACTTCGCAGTTCCAGACGATTTCATTGTAATTGAAGAATTGTATTACCGAAGATTCGATTGGAAGATTCTGCGTATACTAGATTGGATTCTAGTGTACGCAGAAAAACTTGTAAATGCGCCGAAGTCACATAAAATAGTATATGCACCAATGCACACAATTCGGGTAGTTACGAGACTCGCTTAAAATGCTCGCAGGACTGAGTTGTACCCAAAATTACTTTTGAAATGGTGAATTTCTTTTGTTATAAGTCTCACCCCCTTCATCAAATTGTAAAGACTTATTATACTAACCTACGCTTTAATATATTTAGAATTTGAGGGCGATTTAATGTTTGCACAAGCATCAGTTTTCTTTACTGCTGGTTTTGAAACTTCCTCAACAACGATGTCATTTGCATTTTATGAACTAAGTAGTCATCCAGAAATTCAACAGAAATTAAGATCCGAAATCAACAGCGCAATTGCAGACAATGACGGAAAAATAACATATGATTTGGTAAAACGATTTATATCTTTTTGCATTAATATTATTTATGTTTAGTATTCATGTTTTACAAAAAAATGTATTTTTAAAATTCATTCATCAGGTAATAAACCTTCCCTATTTGGACATGGTGGTTTCAGAAACATTGAGAATGTATCCAATTTTGCCAATGATAGAGAGAATGGCAATGGAAAATTACAGAATTCCAGACTCAAATTTAGTAATTGAAAAGGGAACACCATTATTCATACCTCTATTAGGCCTCCACTATGATTCAAAATACTATTCGAATCCAGATGTCTTTGATCCTGAACGTTTTTCTAAAGAAAACAAGCAATCACTGAATCCTCATGTTTATATGCCTTTTGGTGCTGGTCCACGTAATTGCATTGGTAAGATTTTTGAAAACTCTAGTAAAATAATTATAAAATTTCTTCTGCCGTGATTTCGAACTTTTCAAATTTTTAAAATTATGATCATTTTAAATTCACACCTATGTTTTTTTTACTAGGTATGCGCTTGGGGCTTTTGCAGGTGAAACTGGGAATAATTCATATAATATCAAGATTTGAGTTAACACTCTGTAAAGAATCTTCAGTAGAAATTGATCCAAAAGCAATTTTCACAACCACCAGAAAAGAACTTATACTAAACGCCCGTAAAATCGACAGTTAAGTTTTAAATTAAAATATTTTCAAATTTCTTCATCAAAAATTTTGGCAAAAAATTATAGTTGTAACAGATATTAAACTGTGTTTTGTTTTATATTTAATTTCGCCTTGATTTTGGATTTTACTTTTCATATGTATGATCATATATACGTATAGATAAATATACAGGGTGAGTTTTTTATGTCGAGACATCGAAATATCTCAAAAAATACGCATGAAATGTCCGAAATAAAAACTTTTTATTTTCGAGACGGAAAAGCGACTCCGAAAAAATTTAGCCTACATCCCACCCCAGGGTACGGGCTGGAGTTCAATTTCGTGTTCTGATTAAGCACTGTTTCGTAATGAGAAAAAACACCGTGTAGACGAAACAGTTGCGTGATAAATGTTATGGGGAATCTTCTCCATCAAGGCAAATGCTCGAGAGGTAGATTGGAGAATTTAAACGAGATCGTATGAGCACAAATGATGCTGAACGATCAGGAAGGCCAAAAAACGTTACCACTCCAGAAATCATTGAAAAAATCCATGACATCGTATTAGATGATCCAAAAGTGAAAGTGCGTGAGTTACCTGAGGCCGTAAGCATATCAATTGGGGCAGTGACTAAAATTTTGCATGAGTATTTGAGGATGAGAAATCTGACCGCAAAATCGATGCCGCGTTTGCTAACAATCGATCAAAAACGCCAAAGAGTCGAGGGGGAATTCGCTGACCGTCCACTAACCGTTCGCTGACCATTCGCTGACCTCATGATAATATGAATAGGAAGAGCACAAAAGACATTAAAATTGTTTTAATTTTGATTCTGCAGTTCATTTTCAGTTTGAAGGTAACGAAATGAATACAATAATTTTATTTCTTAGCGTTAAAAGCTGAAAAACATAATAGCTGTCATTGAAGGCAGTGCAGTGGTTCATCAATTTCCATGTCTCCGCCGTTAGACTTGAATATTTGTTAGAGTGAGACGAAATTAGTTGTCTCTCACTCTAACCAATGCTCAATCCTGATGGTGGAGACATAGAAATTGATTAACCACTACACTGCCTCCAATGACAGATATCATGTTTTTTGTAATTTAAATTATTATATTAATTTCGATACCTTCAAACTCAAAATGTACCGCAGAATCATAATTTAAAGAATTTAAATGTCTTTTATGTGCCTCCGGCGCGAAAACTCGTTTTTCCGCTACAGTTGAGAGTAGCACAATGTTGTGTATTCCGCTACAGAAGAATGAAATGTAAAAATTGAACTGCGCATGCGCCTATAGCCATACAGCGGAGCAGAATCTTCTTCTTATTCTTCTTCTTCTTCGTACAGCGTTAGCACCGTACTGACAAAGCCTTGTACATTTGAACTGCGCATGCTCTATTACAACATGCTACTACTACACAAGATCGATAAAATCAAAATGGCCGGGACTAGTCGTGAATTATCAAGCGTAATGGAAGAAAATGATAGTAGATTAGATTCGAGTGTTCGCATAAAAACTCGTATACGCACCAAAGTCACATAAAATAGAATACGTGCCAATGCACACATTCGGGAAATTACGAGACTCGCGACAATGCTCGCAGGACTGATCGCGCCTCGGCTTCGATCTCCTGCGAGCATTGTCGCTCGTCACGCAATAACCCTCATTGTGCGCCTGGGCACGTAATATACTATTATGCCCGTCTTATTCATATTGTTACATGGTCTGCGAATGGTCAGCGAACGGTTAGTGAATTGTCAGCGAATTCGCTGACCGTTCACTGGAATGGGTCCGCCAGGGGTTCGTGATTCAAAGAGTTGTTTGGACCTTTTTAACCATAATCCCAGCGATTTTTGCGCCGATTAGTGACAATTGATGAAACATGGTTTCTCTACTACACACCAAAATGGAAACAACGCTTAAAACAGTGGGTAGGACCCGGTGGAACTGCACAAAAGCGAGCGAGGACACAACAATCGGCTGGAAAGGTTATGTATTTTATATACAGTGTGTCCCAAAAATAACCGAACTTTATATTTAAATCATACAACATGCACCGCCATCTATTGAAAATTTGTAGCATTAAAAAGATACATTCATCCTCTTTCAAACGCATCTAAATTCATGTAAATCGGATGACAGATGTGAAAGTTAAAGCCATTTCAATAAAAGAAAAAGTGTGCTAATGTTACAAAACAAAAATGAAACAAAGAGCAAATATAAAATTTTCTGTTAAACTTAAAAAAAAATTCGCTGAGACATACGAATTGATGAAAAAAGTTTATGGTGATGATTGTATGAGTCGCGCTCAAGTTTATACGTGATTTACACGATTTAAAAATGGTCGTGAGGATTTAAATGACGACCTAAGGCCAGGTCGTCCAGAAGTTAGTAATCGTGCTGAATTGGTGGAAAAAGTCCGTGAAATCATTGGTATCGATGCAAATTTTACTACGAGAATGTTGGATAAAAAATTAAATACAAGTAAAAACACTATTTGGAGAATTTTAAGTGTATCGAGCTGAAAGAAAATTATGTTGAAGAACGAATAGGATATTTGCCAAAAATGTTTTTCTTGGTTATCCTACGGACTTATTGAACGTGATTTGTGCTCGTAAGACCTCGTTTAAAAATTCACGAATCCACTTCTCAACCAGTTGCCTCGATAGAGAAGATTCCCCATAACATATTTATCAAATCACTGTTTCTTCTGCACGGTGTTTTTTTCCTATTAGGAAACAATGTTTAATCAGTGCACGAAACTCACTTTTTTATATTTTAATAAAAAAATCAAAACTTGTTTGCTTCTATCGTCTGTAACTTTGAAAGTAAGCAATGAAATTGGCTCAAATTTTGACAACTGTCATCTGAAAGATTGTAATTCATGGAAAAAATATTAAAATGTAATTTGTGGTGACATCTCTGTGTCATCCTATGGACTTATTGAACTCCGGAGTTAAACAAGTCAATAATAATAATTCAATACAACCGTAGTATATAATTTCAAATATTGGAGACTTCCTTAGTGATTTGTGAATTAAATATGGTTAAACTTGATAGAGTAAAGTAAATTCATCTTTTTTTTTCAACATTCTTCATTCGTCAAAGTTTAACTGTTGATACGAGTGCACTTGATTTTTTACAAATGAACAAAAGAGAATAAAAATTTATTTCTGAATACCAATATTCGATATTTAGCTGAGAGAAACTGATGAAGCTTCCTATAAATATCGAAGAATTTTTATTTTATTTTTAAGACTAGTTTAAATAATAATAGATTTAAAACCTTTTTAGTGGAAATGGATTCTATCACATCGAAACATTTCATTCCTTTTCAATCAATCTCTTCTTACTGAGTTAGCATACCCAGGTTTATCTTGCATTACCTCTTGGTAACTCCATACAGAACTTAAGACAAGAAGAAAAGAACATTTCATTTAAACTAGTTTGCGATAGATACGAAACGGGTGATTACGAGTAAGGGAACCAACTTTTATTGCATTTGTTGACTTAAAAAAAGTATGCCCCCATAGCACAATACCTTCCCTGAACGTTCGGAAGGTTCCATTGGAACGTTGAAGAAACGTTCAAAAGGAATATTGAGAGAACCTTTCGCAGGAATATTCAGAGAACTTTCGCAGAGAACGTTCCTGGAAAATTTCACGAGAATATTTACGAAACATTTTTTTGAGATTGTTCCTGGAATTATTTGCTACAGCATTCAGCGAACTTTCCTCATGTACATTCCTGAAGCTTCAAACATACTAGTGTAGGGAATGTTTTTTATAAATAATTTTGGACATTAATTTATGGGTATGATAAAAATAATTAATCACAAATATTAGTCTTTGAAATATATATTTTAAAATGATTTAAATATAAAGAACAATCTACAATTATGCAGATGTGCAGATGTGAAAAGAAGAACCAATAAGTTCCATCGGGTGCCAGAAACCCATTTTAGTTGTTAATTTTATGTCTTACATACTATAATTGTAATTACCGAAGACACGCGTATCAGTTAATCCATGAGCTTAATAGTAAAAAAAGTATAATGCGCAAATACGATATCTTATAAAAGAAAGACATAACTTAAAATGATTAAACGATGTTCAATTATAAAAGAACTGTGCAATTACCATTTGAAAACTAGAAAAAATATCAGTCCTGAAGACATATTTTATTTAGCTAATCTCTCCCTTAAGGTTAATGTTCCTGCGAAAAGTTCTACGAACGTCTCCTAGAAATTCTCTCTGAACGTTCCTATGGAAGGTTTCAGGAACGTTCTCTGTGAATGTTCTCTGTGAATGTTCTCTGAATGTTCCTGCAGAAGGTTCTTTCAATATTCCTTTTGAAAGTTCCTGGAACGTTACACAGAAACATTCAGACAACATTACTTTGGAACGTTCAAAAAACCCAGACATTTTCTTAGCTCTAGGAACGTTCCAATGGAACCTTCCGAATGTTCATGGAACGTTCAGGAAAGGTATTATGCAATGGGGGTAGAACAACCTTAGTTGGACTAAGCTCTTTGACATATTAAAGAACAAAGGGATAAAGTACAAGGACAGGAGAATTATTAGCTCTCTATACCTGAGACTGAAAGGCAGTAGTAGGAATGAAAGTGTTACGTTTTTAAAAATTATAATATAAAATTAAATGTAGGAAAAACTAAAGTGATCACGCGTAGAAAAAAATTAGGAAAGAACCGATTGAACATTCAAGTAGGCAATGAAAATATGGGGGAGATTAGCGAATTTTGTTACTTAGGGAGTAAAATAACAAGCTAGCCGTTGTAATGCAGATATTCTTTCTAGAATATGGCAAGCTAAGATAGCCTTTGCAAAAATACCACAGTTGCTGGTTTAAATTTAAAATATAACATTTTGAGGTTAAGTCAAGATTTTCTTTTAAATTCTTGAGATGGACGTTTACAATATAACCAGAATATGAATAAAAAATTTAAAGATAATCTCATATTGCGGTATTCATTCATTTTGATAGTTTACCACGTTTATCGAGCCAAAATAACAAAATTCTAAAAGAATTCATCTGTCGGTTATATTCTTGGTAATATTCTCGTTTTCGCTACCGTTCTCAAAGTAATATAAGCGACTCAGAACTCTAGAAAACCGTACATCTTTTGAGGTGGTCCAGTCATCAAGCCATTTTTCGACATCTCCGTAATTTTTGAAGTATTTCGTGGAAAGTGCGCGAGACATCGATGAAAGTAAGTAGTATTCGGAAGGGGCAAAGTCTGATGAGTATGCGGTAAGTGGGGCAAGAGTTTTCAGCTGATTGCAGAAATTGTGTCTCTGATCGCTTTCGCTGTGTGTCGTGCTGCAAAATCACTTTTCCGTTTCTTGTAGCCCATTCTGTTCGCTTTTCGACCAATGCATCATTCAAATTGATTATTTCTTGACAGTAGCGAACGGTATTAATTGCTGAACCTGCTTTCAGAAGCTCATGGTACACGACATACTTTTGATCCTACCAAATGCTACCTTCTTTCCAAAGCGATTCGGTCTTCCGGTCGATGTTGATGATAGTCCTGGGTCAATCCATGTTTAAATCGTTTGAACATCAATGGAATTTTGAAAGGTACTGCCATAGCTACAAAATGACACATGGGATGAGACTGTAAACCAACTCTTGTTTTCAGCACCCTCTTTAAGAAAATCAAGAATTGTAAACCGACACACCTGGTATATATTGTAACTTTATTTATTTTCTTCTTATTCTATTTTTATAATATTTCTGAGGTTGCCACAGGAAGAGAAATAGGACATTTGATACTTATGTCATATAAGATTCAATTTTGAACAATTAATCAACTTGCGATCCCCCTTTACAGTTTGTTAGTGAATCGGTTTATTATACAGCGGAAATAATAGAAAGTAGAGGGAACGCCCTATCTCATTAAATCTATTTCAAGCCTGAAAATCTACACAGATTATCTATAATATTTTATTTATCTTTGAACGTACAAAATTAAAATATGTGTAAAATCTTATCTAAAAGAATCCAAAAATCTTCCTAGCCTGAGTCTAGACCTACACCTAATACCCGAAATATTTGATTGATTTTGATTGAATGGCTAGATTCTATTTAAATTCTACCTATTCTGCCCTTATTAAAAATATGCGATGAATGCTTCTACCGGGCTTGCATGTAGCCACAGCCTGGGATTCTCAAGCTTTTTTTTAATCAAAATAAGCTCATTATTTCTTTTATTTCCTTTTTTCCGCTTCCGAGTTTTCTTTGCTCTCCCTACCTCTCATTTTCTTCTGCTTCCCTATAGCTTCGCCTCTCAATACGTCGGCATAGAGCTTCTCTTGTCTGCTGACTCCTGCATGCCTCTATGTACGCTTGCAGCTTGTTGCTTTATTCTGCATGTTCTTTATCGGGGCTTTTATGTGGTCTATCTCCTTTAATATTATCACCTCTTTCTCTTCTTCGATTCGAGTCCACTCATCTGTCCCGACGCTTTTTTTGTGCATATTTGCCCTTTGTACTTTGTCAGTGTTCACCTCTGAGATTCTCATTCATGCCCTTAGCGCTGGTTTGCTTTTCCTTTTGCTTATTCTTCTTGGATAAGCATTTATTTCCTCCATTGCACGATATTCTGCTATCACCGACACTATTATTTTTTTCGGTTCGCCACACTGCGTAGTCACATTTCAATAAGTGTCCTTGGCTTCGGTCTGGGTTGCGATCTCTGGCATCTTGTGTGTTTTTTATTTATCCGTCTCAGTGTCTCAGGAAAAACTGATGCATTAATGCTTTTCCTTTTCTTTCTTTGACGCTTTCTCCGGTGAATCATCACTGACGCCGTCCCCTTTTTCCACCGCATGGAATTGCCTCCTCTCCCGCTCAGTCTCTGTGCTGCTGAGGATGTACGTGTTTCGTGCGATCCTCTTTTTCACCTTATAGGGTTCTTCGTAGAGGGGAAGAAACTTTGCTACCTTACCGGCAGCTGCACTCGCGACATTGCAGGCTCTTAACAGCACTAGGTCTCCAGGTTGAAAGGTAAGTTCAATTTTATCTTTGTTCATTCTTGTATTTCTTCGCTCCCCTTTAGTTTTAATTTTTTCTCTTATATTGGATCTATAACTTAATTCGTGCGGTTTGCTAAGAGATGGCGTAACTTGATTATCATTCCATCGTTCCAATATTCCTAACATGCGTTGGAAAGCAACTGTCATTGTGCGTCTTTTTCAGTATATGTCATTCATTTGAAGCGTAAACAACAGTAATTTTTTTTCACTCAAATATGTCGAACTTTGTCCCTGAAAAAGTTTTTTTGTGGGGAGTTCTTCTTCATTACTTTAATATGAAGAAAACTGCTGCCAAAAGTCATCGTATTTTGGTGGAAGTTTATGGTGAACATGCTCTAGCTGAGCGAACGTGCCAAAAGTGGTTTGCGCGATTTAAAAGTGGTGATTTTGGCTTGGAAGACGAAGAACGTCCTGGGCAGCCAAAAAAGTTTGAAGATGAAGAACTGGAAGCATTACTCGATGAAGATTGTTGCCAAACACAAGAAGAGCTCGCAGTATCTTTGAGAGTCATTCAAGCACCCATTTCAAAACGTTTAAAAGCAGCTGGATAGATTCAAAAGCAAGGAAATTGGGTTCCACATGAACTCAAGCCAAGAGACGTTGAAAGGCGGTTTTGTATTTTCGAAATGCTGCTGAAACGCCACAAAAAGAAGTCATTTTTGCATCGGATTCTTACTGGTAATGAAAAATGGATCCATTGCGACAACCCCAAGCGCAAAAAATCATATGTGAAACTTGGCCAACCAGCCAAATCAACGGCAAAGCCGAATATCCATAGCGCGAAGGTAATGCTCTGTATTTGGTGGGGTCAGAAGGGTGTGCTGTATGTATGTGCTAAAACCGTGCGAAACCATCAATGGAGAACGCTACAGAACACAATTAATCCGTTTGAAGAGAGCAACAGCTCGGCCCCATTTTGCTATTCCGGTTAAAAACTATTTGGAAAACAGTGGATGGGAAGTTTCACCCCACCCACTTCATAGCCAAGACCTTGCTCCTTTTGACTACCATTTGTTCCGGTCGATGCAGAACGCCCTCACTGGAATACGGTTCACATCAGAACAGGGTATCAAAAATTGGCTTGATTCATTCTTGGCCGCCAAGTCGGCGCAGTTCTTTTGGGATGGAATCCACAAATTGGCAGAAAGATGGGAAAAAGGCATAGCTTCAGATGGGCAATACTTTGAATAATACTATTGTAAATGTTTTTCTTAAATAAACGTTCAAATTAAAAAAAAAACCACACGAATTAAGTTATAGATCCAATAATTTGAATTTATTCTGCTTGACTGTATTGACCTCTCTTATATTCTATCTGTGGGATCCATTTTTCCCATATTCTTTTTGGTTTAATTCCTAATAAAACTTCATGTGGTGTGATCTTTATCGTATTGTGATAGGATAGTCTCAATTTCTTTTATCCAGCTATACCATGAGTCGTGTCTATTCACTGGCAGAAATGTCCTAAAAAAATCTTGCTAGCTCTCGATTCACTCTTTCGACCATGTTTGCTTGTGGATGTCGAATTGATGTTAAAATTAATTTTATCTCTCTTTCCTTTAGTGCCTCTTTCCATTTCTTATTAGTGAACTGTGTACCTCGGTCAGCTAATATTTTTTTTTGGTTTCCCTATGTTTCTTATGAAGTCATCTATTTTTCGTATGGTGGCTTTACTGGTTGCCTTTCTTAGTGGGTATAGTTTTGTGTATTTTGTGAATGTATCCATTACCACCAGAATGTACTCTGGTTGCTCTTCTGGTTGTACGGATTCTAAGATGAAGGATGAAGATTTCGTCGAGATCTTGTTTCGTTGGCATGAATTACATGTGCTTAGAGTTTGTCGGATTATCTTCGCCAACCGTGGGTAGTAGAAGTATTAGTCAATGATCTTGTGATTCTTGTCTGCTGCTGTGTGTCCATACGCCACATGGCATTCCCAGATTAATCTCTTCAGAATTTTGATTGGTAAGTATATTCGCTCTCCTTCTCCTGATTCTTGACATAGTATTCCCTTGATTATTTTAAAAAGAGAGGTATACTTTGTGTCTTTTTCCAATATCTGGATAATTCTATTGACCCGCATATCTTCTCGTTGAAGTTTTTGTATTCATTTATCTCTGGATGCTGTCTACTAAGCAGATCAGCAGCAACGTTCTGTTTTCCTGGACAATGTTCCATTGTAATATCGTAGTCCTGTGTGGCTGGAATCCAGCGAGTCAGACGTGCATTTGTGAATTTGCATGTTTTTAGGAAGGTTAGTGCCATGTGATCTGTTCGATTTACTATGTGGGCTTCCTACAAGTACGTCCTGAATTTTTGTAGTGCCCACACGATCGCTAAGAGCTCCTTCTCGCTCTGTTTCGAGATAGTATGATTTTTTTGGATCTGGGAAGTATAAAGTTATAGTTTTGCTAAACAGTTGTTTGACTCTGTCAAAACAACCTTGCATGTCCTTATCCCATTTCCATGGCACTCCTTTTCTTATCAAATGTAGTAAAGGTACTGTTTCTTCTGCATTTTTGCTACTAAATTTTGAATAGAATTTTACCAGTCCTAGGAAGCCTCTCAGTTGCTTGACATTTTTTGGCGTTGGAAAGTCGGTAATCCCTTGTACTTTGTCTGGATCTGGTTTAATCCCTTCTGTTATTAGAACAAAACCTAGAAATTTCGTCTCCTTCTTAAAGAAGTTTAATTTGCTTAGGTTAAGAGTTAAATTATTCTTTTCTAGTTGTGTCAGAAGTTCCTCCACGTGCTCGAGATGCAGTTGTACAGATACCGACGTCACAAGGGTATCATCCACGAACGAAATTATGTGATCCTCGACTCCTTGCAATGCTTCGTCTAGTACACTTACTAATGCCACAGTACTAGTTTTTAGGCCGAATGATACAACGTTGAATTTATAACTTTTTCCTCGATATTGGAATGCTGTGTATTGCTTTGAATTCTCTTCGAGTGGCACTTGCCAGAAACTGCTGGTCATATCGAGACTTGACATAACCTTAATTCCCTTGCACTTCTGAAATAGGATCTCTGCAGGTTCTGGACATTCCCAATCTTTTAGCAAGATGTTTAATTTCCTGGCATCTAGACATAATCTTACTGTGGCATCTTTTTTTTATTAAAGGTACTATTGGGTTGATATAGGGACTGCTTGATCGCTGGATTATCCCCATCTCCAACATCCTTTTTATCTCTTCGTCCACTTTATCGCGATAGGCCATTGGTACTGGGTAGCTCCTCCCGATGAAGGCTTGATTTTCTTTTACCAGCAGTCTGTGTTGATATGTTGTGAGTCTGCGAGGTGTCTTCCTGAATACTGCTTTATGCTTCCAGAGGAGGTTTTCGAGCTGCTTCTTTTCGTTGAAGTTAATAAGGTTTTTTTCTCCTATTTTCATTGGTATTTCTTCTTTGCTTACTTCTGCATCATTTCCTAAGTTTCTGATGGAATTTATTACATGTGTCTCTCCTTCAGGTTGCTTGGTAGTTTCCTCGTTTATGATACTGATGGATGGTCTTCCCTCGAGGAGTGGGAATGATATCGTTTTACTGTCTAGGTCAATTTGGCTTCTGAATTTGTCTAGTAAGTCAATTCCTATGATGCATGGTCTGGATAATTTGGGAACCACTAAGAAGACGACCTGGATTAGGTAGTTTGGCAGCTGAAAATCTGCATAGATTTATTTTCTTAGTCGTATTGCGTTCCCTTCCATGGGCCCCACTAGGGTTACTCCATTAATTGGTAGTATTGGACATACTTGTAGTCTTTCCTTATTTTTGTTTATGAACTCCTCTGATAAACATGTAACTTCAGCGCCTGTATCTATCAGTGCTGTCGCGAGGATTCTTCCTATGAGGATGTTCGCCACATAACGCTTTGTGCGCTTTCTCATTCCTATTTTCCCGGATTCTTCCAGAAGTTCTCTAGGTTGTTGCAGCATATTTTTTTGTATTGTGAAATTTTGTGCCACGTCTATCAGTTGATTTTCCTTGTTGTCTATAGACATGGCTGGTACTCGTTTCCTGATTCCGTAGCAGCTATTTCCTTCTCCTCGGTATCTTCTTGCGGTATTTCTTTTTCTATCTCTATGTTGTGTACCTGATACGCAAATTGTGGATTGCTTCTCCATGATCTCTTCTCGTTTGGTATCTCGCTGGCTCCTTGGTTCCCGCTCAGACCTTGCCCTTGATTTCTTTCCATTCGATTTGGGTAATTTTCTCTTTGGCTCCTCTGCCATGACAGTGTGTTTTGAGGCTGGTGATATTCCACCTTGTTTTGGATATTTCCTCTGGGTTGTGACCTCCAGGATTACTGCTCATGAGATCTACGTGTTTGTTGATTGTCTTGAGTTTCCTCTCGTATTCTTCCATCTCTCTTTTCTCCTTTGTTCACATTACTGGGACCGATCCTGTCAAAGTTTTCCAGCAGTTCCACGAGACTATCTATGTGTGTGATTCCATGTCCAATGATTGCGTATTTTATTTCTTCAGTGAAGTCTCTAGCAAGTTTCTGAATAATTATACTCGGTGACATTACTGGACGTAGTTCTTTTGCTTCCGCATATAAGCGAATTGCATATTCTGTCCTGGATCCCATCTTTCCCCCTTGTTGACATCCGAACTCCAGTTTTCTCTTCAGCTCACGTTGAACTTGCTCATTCCAAAATCTACGGGAGAATTTCTTCAAGAACCTTTGGAGGTTACTGACCTCATCTTTTATTATTTGCCATCAGTCTCCTGGTGGTCCCAATAACGACCGCTCTATCAGATTGAATTGAATGGCTAGAATCTGCTTAGATTCTACCTATTCTACCCTTATTAAAAATATGCGATGAATGCTTCTACTGAGCTTGCATGTAGCCGCAGCCTGGGATTCTCAAGCTTTCTTTTAATAAAAATAAATTCATTAACAAGACTGCTTAAAGTCACCTTCAAGATTACAGGTGCCAAACTCGGACTCAGAGCAGAAAACTATGGCCCTGACCAGCGTACCTTAAAGTGAGAGATCCTTCAAGACTCGTCTGAGAGCAGAAAATTGTCAGCCTGCCCTGAAAGATCTCAAGAAGCGCTTCAAAACTCAGTTGAAGGCAGAAAACCTTCAATCTGCATCCCGCTTTTATCCTCGCGGATTCAGCCTCCCACTCTAGTCCATGGCTGGTCGGTAGGGATGCTGCGCCTGTGCCTAGTGTGGTCGCCTGTATGCAGGCCACTTCGCTCTTCCGTTTACAGGGCCGCGAGCATAGTTGCCGTTCTACAGGGGCTCAGGGGCTCGTGGAGTGTTATGTTACAATATATATACAGTAAAACCCCATTTATCGCAACACCCGTTTATCGCAACTCCCGTTTATTGCAACTTGTCTCTCCCGTTTATCGCAATAAACTTTACCATTTTTTTCTCCCTCTTATTAGTAGAAGGAGTGGCCACGTGATTCTTAAGGATAGGCGGGAATACCCCTCACTTTTAAATTTGTGATGCATATATTTATATGAATTTTCGTATATTAGGGAGATATGAAATATATCGTTTATATGATATGAAACTATCGTTTATGTATATATTGCTACATATTTGTGTTTTGTATGTAACAGAAAAATATATAAATTTTTCACATTTCAATGTATATTATTATGACAAATTATAGCATGAATTGTGCCTAGTACAGCAATCGCTTTACCAATTGCGAATCAATTGCTTTACAAAATGCGGGAATATTTCTACTGAAAAAAATTCAATCATGCATTCGAAAATTACACAGGCACACAAAAAAACCAAGTCTCTGATATTTGAACGCGACACATATGTTCCCATGTAATTTGATCCGCTGATCACGAATCCGCGGTCCAATTGACCCCATGACATCTGGGTCAAGGGCATTTGAAGGTCAAAATTGAACACACACATTTGAGTTGAAAAAAATGACTAATCTTTATGTTTTTTGGGTCGCTGAATAATAATTCGAGGTCGGTTTGACCTCAAGTAGTAAAGGTCAAGGTCATTTGAAGGTCAAACGTGTTTATTTTGGAAATAATGCATTTTTGGCTGCATGTTCTGAAAGAACGGAAAATTTTACGTCCAAAACTGTATTTTTTAATTTTTTTAATATGATCCAAAGGTCATTTCAAGGTCATTATAAGTGGTGATGTGGAGAATCAATTTAATCACTGCAAAAATACGAAAATATGATTTCCTTTACCTAAACTACTGTGGTAATATATTTTGGTGGTTGCTGGATCAGAATACGAGGTCTTTTTGACCCCATCACACCTGGGTCAAGGGCATTTGAAGGTCGAAATTGGGAAAAATATCGTTTTAGTGGAATAAACTACTTATCATTATGTTTTTTGGTTCGCTGAATTCGAATTTGAGGTCGGTTTGATCTCAAGCTGTGAAGGTCAAGGTCATTTTAAGGTCAAACTTGTTTATTTTGAAAAGAAACTGCATTTTTGACTCCAGATTCTGAAAGAACGGAGTAGTATCTATCAGTAATACCTATCTTGTGTCAGCACCCAGGGCACCTCCACGTGGTGACGGCGAAAACGGCTTTGTTTTTCTTGTTTGTTTTCCGGCTAAGCCCTGGGGTGAAGGCATGACGCCGTCATGGCTGGCACAGGAAAGTCTACGATGCAGGGTCTTGGATGCCCAGTATCGGCGGTTGGTCAGGGTGAGCAAGCGGGCCCGCAATCATCGTCATCAAGTGACCGCAGCTCTTTACTAGTTGGTGACTTGGCTAATAAGGAGTATGATGCTACAAGAAGAATTGAAGATGCTGCAAGCCACTTTTGTGGCACTGATAAAAATATTTTTTGTTACGTTTGCGGGAAATATGAAGTAAGCAAATATCGTAGGTCAATGAATAAAAAATGTACAGATATATATGAGAAATGTTATAAAAAAGAACTTTCTGTTCAAAATTCAACGTTTGCTCCAGAAACTATTTGCTGCTCTTGTTTTAATATGCTTATCCGATGGGATAAAACCAGAAATGATAAAATTTTGAAATATACTTCACCAGTAATATGGTCAATACCTGAATCCGAGAAAGATTGTTATTTTTGCAATACCAATGTTAAAGGATTCAACGTTAAAACAAAGTCACAGATATCATACGCACTAGTATCTTCCGTTGTACCAGCAAAATCTAGGGTAGAGTGTGCTGACGAAAAAATGGATACGAGTCCATCAATGAATGAAGCTTCAACGAGTAAAGAAACTGATAGGGAGGAATGGTTTGACAGTGTAGAAGAATCTCTCGATAGCTCCGACCAAGATGATCATGAAGAAGAATATGTTCCAAAATTGAGGGAGGAAAAAATAAACCTGTAAAACTATTCAATCAAGAAAGTTTAAGTAATTTTATCAGGGATATGGGGCTTCCTAAAGATGCTTCTGAATACATGGCCGCTGTGTTGAAAAATCGAGGAATGCTTGAACGGGGAACGAAGTCATCAGTCTACAGAAATAGAGAAAAACAATTCCGTCAATATTTCAAGAAAGACGAAGAAGGCACTCTGGTATATTGCACAGATGTTTTAGGTTTGATGAACGAAATGAAAGAAGGTATTTATGTTCCTGAAGAATGGAGATTGTTTATAGATTCCTCAAAACGGAGTCTGAAGGCAGTGCTTCTCAATAATGGAAATGGGTACGCAAGTCTACCTTTAGCGCACTCAACGCAATTGAAAGAAAGTTACGAAAATGTGGAATACGTATTGGATAAAATACGATATAAAGAACATAATTGGCAGATTTGTGGCGATCTAAAAATAATAACGATTCTTCTTGGTCAACAGTCAGGATTTACAAAGTATCCCTGCTTCCTATGTTTATGGGATAGTAGAGATCGCGAAAACCATTATGTAAAAAAAATTGGCAATCAAGAGCACAACTAGTTCCTGGAAGTTACAATATACTGAAACTGCCTTTAGTTGATCCCTCAAAAGTTTTACTTCCGCCTCTTCACATAAAACTTGGGCTGATGAAACAGTTTGTCAAAGCGTTGGATAAAGGTGAAAAATGTTTTAAGTACTTAGTGGAGCGATTCCCTCAATTAAGTGAAGCGAAGTTGAAGGAAGGGATATTCGATGGACCTCAAATCCGTAAAATGTTTAACGATGAAAAATTCATTGATACCATGAATGACTTAGAGAAAGCTGCATGGCTCAGTTTCCGAGATGTTTGTCAGAACTTTTTGGGAAATAACAAAAGCGATGACTACAAAACTATTGTAGCAAATATGATAAGAAACTATAAGTGTTTGGGATGTTTGATGAGTCACAAAGTTCATTTTATGGATGCTCATCTCAGCTATTTCCCTGATAACTTGGGAGATTACAGCGAAGAACAAGGGGAACGGTTCCATCAAGATCTGAAAGAGGCTGAAACTAGATGGCAAGGGAAATGGGACGTAAATATGTTGGCGAACTACTGTTGGTTATTGAAAAGAGATCGAGTGTCAGATGATGAAGAAGATTACGATAGAGCAAAAAGAATTAGAAAACCGCTACACAGATCCTTCGAAAGTAAAATAAAGCGTTATAGAAGAAAAACCAATAGTTAAGTCTCAAATTTATATTTATGCAGAGATTCAGTTCTTTTTTTACCTTGATGGGGCGACCCTTATCTTGTCCTTGAGGAGACAGACGAACCTTGTATTCTGGTTCAACGATCACCAAAATATATTACCGCAATAGTTTAGGTGAAGGGAACCATATTTTCGTATTTTTGCAGTGATTAAATTGATTCTCCACATCACCACTTATAATGACCTTGAAATGACCTTTGGATCATATTAAAAAAATTAAAAAATACAGTTTTGGACGTAAAATTTTCCGTTCTTTCAGAATCTGCAGTCAAAAATGCATTATTTCCAAAATAAACACGTTTGACCTTCAAATGACCTTGACCTTTACTACTTGAGGTCAAACCGACCTCGAATTATTATTCAGCGACCCAAAAAACATAAAGATTAGTCATTTTTTTCAACTCAAATGTGTGTGTTCAATTTTGACCTTCAAATGCCCTTGACCCAGATGTCATGGGGTCAATTGGACCGCGGATTCGTGATCAGCGGATCAAATTACATGGGAACATATGTGTCGCGTTCAAATATCAGAGACTTGGTTTTTTTTGTGTGCCTGTGTTATGAGAGAAATATGTAAGCTTTAAAGTAATTAAAATGTATTGTTTGTACTAGTCGTTTACGTACCATCGTTCGGTTCCACGTTTCCACTCATTTATAATTGCACATATAATGACAATAAAAAAACGCATTCGAGGTTATTGGAACACGACTGTAAACAATGATAAACAGCGAAAGCGCGTGAAACTATTCGTTTAGGCGCATGTGCTGATAATCAGTTGTTCAAGCTGGCGGCGAAGAAGTGGGAACCCCTCCGTTTTTGCGATAAACGGGAGGCATTTGATTGGAAGGTGTTGCGATAAACGGGGTTTTACTGTATTTATAATTAGGTGTTTGAGTTCGAAATTTTTGCCACTGCCTACATTATCGGAGGATAATTAGTCGCGTATCAGACAGAATACGTTGCGTTCAAACTCTTATATCGGAATAATGCAAATAAATTCAAATTCTTTAAATTTGTATATATATTTATAATTATAAGAAAATAATTATTAAGAATAATACAATGAATTATGAATATGTAAAGTAATTTTTTACTCATATTCATTATATTTTCTAGTATTACATAAGGTTTGAAAACATTCAACTAATTGTTAATTTTTGGTTTTTAGCTCCTTATCGTGTTCGTGCATCTTAAGCTTGTTTCTAGTATTTTGCTTTAATATTTATAATATATATTACTTCCCGTATTTAATATTCAAAAGTAGCGTATTTTTTAACCTATTTTTTTTCGAACAACAATTTCCGTAGCTCGTAAAAATGCTGTCCGACTACTTCATATGTGATATCCGACCAATAAAAATCATATGAGATCAGTAATGCTTTCTCAAGCTTCTTGAAAAATCTGTTTTTCTTCTTTTAAAATAGACCCTGATTGTAAAATGTATAACACGAATAAATTAAATAATTCTCGTTGAGTCCGAATGTTCCCAGCTGTGATGGAAAAAAGTAAAAAATAGGTGCTCACAATGATTCAAATATGAGAGTAATCTTAGTTTAACGAAGTATTTAGACAATTTTAAATTATTATAAGCTCGTCCATAAGTGCTTAACTGTTCATGAATTTTGTTAACAGAATACTTTTCTCCGCGTGGTTGGCACAACCACGAGTTAGTTGGTGTTACCATTCAGAATAGCAGTTACACCAACCAATTAAATAGTAATGTTACGTTCTAGAGCGTACAGAGTAATTATTATATTATAAGTTTAATGGATCTCTGCCCTATTTAGGGTTAAAACCGCCTCGCAACATGAAGAGTATAGAATCAATAAAAATGTAGAATTTATACATCAAAAAGAAGATTTATTCATACATTGTTACAAAAGAACAGGATTAATCGATAGATCCGAAAATCTGTGTTTTTCCAATTTCACAAATCGAGGAAAATTTTCACTATGGAAGTCTCACTAAACTTGAATATACGCCATTGGTCATCAATGTTTGAGCCAGATTTAAGCCAAATTTGTCATTGATCCGATGAAAAATGTAAAAGTTACCGATATTAAGAGAAACGCGCCTGCGCACACTGGGAGGAAATGCACTTTTTTCATTAAAAAATTTCCAGAGCCTTCAAGTTTTGTCCGATTTTTAATTTCTTTTTTTTTAACATTAAAGTGCATTGAATTCTGAAGAGCTTCGCGGTTAGAACTTTTGTCTTCTTTAATTTTGTATTGATAATTTTTTTACTCAAATTATAGAAAAACTGAAATCTTTTACGCTTTAACAACTGCTTATGTAAACTGTATATTGTCTTAAATCAATGTTTGGGGACTCACAGAATACAAATAACTGGTTTATTATTCCATTTAATTGTTATAAACTAATTTTATGAACAAATTGGCTAATGGTCTTATTATCGGTAAAAGAAAATTTCTTTTTGCTAAAAGTGCTTTGTATTAATGTACTAACAACATTTAATCACAAAAATAATTAATAAGGTAACAACAACCATTGTTATAAACAATTCCCGTAGCAAAATATTTAAATTTGAGGTTTTTTCAAATTATAATTTCCTTCAAGCGCCCGAAGGACTTTAGGTATTCCTTAGAATAATAAATCTGTAATAATTTTTGGCAAAATATAACAATTAAAATGTTTATAAACAAATTCAAAATTGTTTATCAAAACAACTGAAAGTTTTAAAACAAAATATAACTATGGATACTATGGATACGGAAAAGACTTCTATTTCTCAATTTTTCAGAGGAATTTTTTGCATAACATTTGTTAGTAAAAACATTTGTAGAAATATTAAATAATGTATTTTTTTATAATATTTGGGACTAACTTAGACTCCCAACTTAATCTAAAGCTATTTTGATTAAAAAACAGATTTTTTGCTACGTGAAAATGCCGAAATTTCTTTATCTTAATTGTTTATAAACATTCAGATTTCTACATTTTACCAAATGTTATCAAAAATATATTATTTTCAGGAGTATCTGTACCCATTCTGGTGATCAGAGGAAATTTAAATTTGATAAAACATTAAATTTAAATATTCGATATATGTATAAATTGGCTTTAGGGTCCAGAAATAATGAAAACTCAGTTCTTACATTCTTTCAAACGTTTCGACTCAGGTTGGAGTCCTCATCAGTGAGAATTTATTTCTATAAAAAATACAAAGGAGGAATCTTAAAAATTGCCCGTGTGACGGATAACCATTGTAGTAAAAAAGTGATATAAAAGAATTGCAGGTGTGAAAATATAAAATTGAACTAAATTTGCGAAACAGTAAAACTGTAACAAAACTGTACAAAAACTTTTTCTGTAAAATTGCTAAAGAGAACCTTAAAGAAACATTGTAATAAAATGATATAAATGAATTATACATGTGAACCTATAAAATTGGTCTAAACTGAATGTAAATGAACTGTACAGAAAAAAAAATTTTCTATAAAAATACAAAGGAAGAAACTTAAACAATTTTGAACGTGTGACCGATGAACATTATGTTAAAAAATGATGTAAAAGAATTGCTAGTTTGAAATTATAAAATTGGTTTAAATAACTAAATTTGCTAAAAAGTAAAACTGTAAAAACTTAATTTGAAAAAAATACCAACAAGAGAGACTTGAAAGTAGCATGTGTGACAGATAACAATTTTGGTTAACCGATATAAATGAATTGTGCAAGGGAAACTATAAAAATGGTCTAAACTAAATGTAAAAAATGTAAAAAAATGTAAAAAAATGTGTACAGAAAAAAAAACTCCCTATAAAAAGACAAAGGAAGAAACTTGAAATTTTGAACGTGTGACCGATGAACATACTGTTAAAAAATGATGTAAAAAATTGCAAGTTTGAAACTATAAAATTGGACTAAATAACTAAATTTGCGATACAGTAAAACTGTAACAAAAAAACTGTACAAAAATTTTTTCTGTAAAATACTAAAGATAATCTTAAAGAATAGCACGTGTGACGGATAAACATTGTAATAAAATGATATAAATGAATTATACTTGTGAACCTATAAAATTGGTCTAAACTAAATGTAAATGAACTGTAAAGAAAATTTTTTTTTCTATAGAGGTACAAAAGAAGAAACTTGAACAATTTTGAACGTGTGACCGATGAACATTCTGTTAAAAAATGATGTAAAAGAATTGCGAGTTTGAAATTATAAAATTGGTCTAAATAACTAAATTAGCTAAAAAGTAAAACTGTAAAACCTTAATTTGAAAAAATTACCAACAAGAGAGACTTAAAAGTAACACGTGTGTGACAGATAACAATTTTGGTAAACTGATATAAATGAATTATTTTGTCACAAAAATTGCTTATAAAAATGGTTATTGTTAACTTTTTAAATATTTCTGTGACTAGTAGTCATTCGTCCAATAATTTGAAACATTTTCAATGCAACCAAATTTTTTTTCTACGCGAAAGGGCTAACATTTTGAATTTTTTTATAATCGATTGATATATCGAACCTTAGATCGCTACAATACTTTGATCCGTATCGTAGGCTTCGCAATCGAGTCACGAACTTCTATTTAAAATGTTAAACCATTTGGACAATTATTTACCGAAATTTCGTAGTTTTCAAGCGCTCGGATGCTTATTGCATCGGCCCCTCATTACTATCGGATTGAATTGAGCTTTGGCTTATTTCATCAGAGCCGAAAAAGTAAGAACAAGTTCGTTTATCAGCGACATTGTAGTTTTAATTTTTCACCTCTCTGATTATTATCTCTAACCCCTTAAAATAAAAGGGGGAAAAACGTAAAAATAAAAAAAAATCCATGACATTGAAAATGCATTGATTGCAAAACAATTTGGATCTCTGAGTCAGCACACATATTTTGTACATTTTTTACTGATGTTAGATGCAAAAAAGTAAATTTGGAAAAATCCAAATCTTTATGTAATTACGAGCATAACTATTAATTTAAATAGAGTCTTAATAGGGAAAATCTGTAATTAATTATTATCAACCTTATTATCTTTAAGTATAATATAAGATGTAAAAATTAACGATATATCTCTCTTCCGTTATCAAATATTTGTATTTCTGTGACAATTTTATCAGGGACATCCTTGTAACAGGCAGACTATTCCACAATCAAACACTAACCTAAAAAAAAACAGTTTTCTCAATTCTAAAAAAATATTTTTTTGATATTTGTCCAATAAAATTTTTTCGCCTTCAAGAAATATTTTATTAAATCAACTAACCCTTAATTATTTCAACAAAGTTTTTGTTGGGACAACACAAAAGTTCTGTTACACAAATTTATTTTTCAGCTTATGACAAATCCTTGCGACTATGTTGTCAATGCTGCACTAAGAACCAAACGAATTCATATTAAAAATGACTCATCGGAGTTAAATTTTACGAACCAGTCTTGGTGAAGACAAAAATTAGTCGATTCTGATTAGTGAAATTTCACAAACAAATGTATTTTGTAATAATTTTATGAATTACTCTTCATCATAGTCATATCAACTCGGTTTTTCATTGTATAATGACACGATATAACTGTAGATTAAAAACTATTAATAAGTGTTTGTGATCATCGAACTTTTCACTTTTGCGTCAGATGAAAACATATATTATCAAATAAAAGCCTTTTTTCCTTATTATACTGTTGTGTTTGCTTTGCTCGTCTTGGGATACTTCAGTTGTGGTAGAATAACCAACGTTACTGTTATTATTTCAAAAGTACCATAATATTAATCGTAAATTCTATATATTCATTTCTAGGAAATTGTGAAGAAAATAATACAGTGAACATTTTTGTGAATTTGAGGAAAAATGGCATTTTTAACTAAAACATGGAGTTTAGATTTACTAGTTATTATAGCGATAATATTACTCATCGCATATTTGTTAATGATGAAAAATTACCAATACTGGAAGATTCGAGGGGTTTTGCAAATAGATCCAATTCCCATATTTGGAAATTTTGCAAAGTGCTGTTTCATGAAAATATCATCTGGTTATTTTTTAAAAAAATTGTACGAAGAAAGTGATGGCCTTCCTTACATGGGATTTTATATAATTAATAAACCGTGTCTTTTGCTCCGGGATCCTGAATTGATAAAACAAATTCTGGTTAAAGATTTTGATAAATTTGCTGATAAATACATGCAATCGAGCAGAAATGATTATCTGGGAAACTTAAATCTCTTTGTAGTGAGAAATCCTGGTTGGAAAATCCTTAGACATAAATTATCTCCAATTTTTACGTCAATAAAATTGAACAATATGTTTGAACTAATGACGGAAGTGGGAAGGGACCTCGATGCTTATATGGATTCATTAAAGCTTCATGGAAAGTTCAATCATGATAATTGATCATGTGCATATGAAGGGCGGAAAGTCTATAGGAGGTAAGCGCTATTTCTGAAATTTTATACGGCCACATAAAAAAGTTCGTATTTTTTTCAAATTCGCGTTGGACACTGACGTCAATTTTTTTTAGCGTAAAATTACGTTAACAAAATTGACTAAGCTTGATAATTTATCCAAATTTTGTTGCTTAATAGTAAACCGTTTTTTAAAATAATTTTCCAAATTCGGGGAAGGGGGTAACTCTATGAGACCGGAAAATCTAGGAAGAGGTAACTTTATTCCTTTCCCCCTATTTTCGCACTTAACGGTACGTTGGGGTGTTTGTTCGTGTTGTATTTATTTTTTGTGGTTTTTCTGGAGATAGAAGGAAATGATTCCGCCGATAATGCAAATCCTCTTAGATCAAAACGGCCAAATAAGGGCATTTTTCAAGAAAAATTGTTTAGACAATTAACGACTTTTATCGTGTAGGGTTTAGTCGTAATTCAACATTGACTTCATATAATTTCACAACGCAATCAAATTTTAATAATGCATTTAAATCTCGAAAACACAGCTTGTGCCAACTTCATCCGTTAAATTGTTTATAACAATTGAAGAAATGAAGGAATTGTATCGGCAATGAAAATGTCCATTTAGCAAAAGTAAATTGTGGTTTTATGACATTTTTCAACTAATACAACAAATTGTTGAAAATCTATTTACAAAATTGAGCTCAACAGATCTCTTAAGAGTTAAATAAGCTTCAATTTGAAAATAAAAAGTTAAAATCAGTTCAGAAATACGATTTTGAAACTCTTTGAACCAAAAATTGCCATTTTCCCTCACTGTGCGATGCGTCGAGAAACGCGCGATTTCCATAAAGCGCTATGGGAAGTAACCCCCTCTAAACCTTTCAGACCCGCGAAGTTATTTAAAAAAAAACTTTAAACAATTTTTCAATTTTCTAAACGGTGTGATGACAGTCTATTTTGAGAAAACTCCAAACTATTTAGAACTCATTTTCTGAAAAAGCGTCGCTTACCTGCTATAGACTTTCCAACCTTCACATACAGGGTGGGCCACCTGTAACTGAGTTTAGAAATTTAAAATAAAACACACATCTTATGATGACAATTCAACATTTTTTTATTAATAATGAAAGGTGGTACTATGCCATTTATGTTTGAAAGACAATACCGTTCATATGTCCACCCGGCTCTTTTTAAAGGCCAGCATCAGAATGTCGAAATTCTCGATGACTCTTTGCTATAAAAGTGAATCCACAGCCTCAATTTAATGTCCAGTGTTACGTTTAAAATCTTGAATTGTTCGTGGAGCATTAATATATATTTTACTTTTAAAAAAAAAACCAAAGTGAATAGTCCAACGGTGTTAAATCACATGATCTTGCAAGCCAATTCACATCAAAATGTCTTGAAAATATTTGTTCACCGAACTTGAACACCAATAAGTTGATTGCTTGACGACTTATGCGCGATGTTTTGCCGTCTTGTTAAAACCAAAGCTCATTCACATTCAATTTTGTTCATAAAAAGCCAGTTAGCATGCCACGATAACGTTCAGAATTGACTGCAACAACCATTTTACGATTATTTTCAAAGAAAAATGGCCCGATGATGTCACCAGCCCATAATCTGCACCAAGAGTCTTCACAAAACGATTTACAATATGGCGAATTACAGACTGAAGGACGTGCAGGTTGACCAAAACTATTCCGAAATTTACGAAATGTATTTTTTACTGAACGACCATTTCCATAATAAGTTTGAACAACCAAAGTACGTTGTTGCGTGGTAAATGATTCCATGACTATAAATGGCATAGCCTTGACTTTTCATATGTTAGAAAAAAAAATGGCAAAAGACATTCATGGAATGTCAAATATTGATTGTTGTAAATCTCGCCATCAGCTGGCCCGCCCTTTGCTAGGGTATTTGATATTGACGTGATAAAATGGACAACAATTTATTTTTTTGGTAAAAATCGGTTTTATTTCTCAATGCACTCTCCTTTTAGCTCGATATAACGAACACAACGATCTTTCAACTCTTTTAAGGGGGTATTCTAGTCTAGAGCTACAAATTTTGGGTGTTTTTTAAATTCTATAAAAAAAACTAAAAATATTTTTACTATCCATTTTTTATGAGATATTTATTAATATTTTAACGATACAAAAAGAATTAAAAATTTAAAAAAATTTAAAATTGACAAAGTTACAGGCTGCTGAAGTGGCGGGGGTGAAAAAAAAGGGTGCGTCCATATTGACACGATTCCAACCCTTCTGGTGATCTGCAAAAAAAAAAATAAAATAGATTCTTAATGAGTAAGAATATTGCTATCGCCTGAACTAGGGAAAAAAACAAAAAAAAAATTTTCACAAAATGGCGACTGTTTGAAAAAAAAGTTTGTTTTTGCCCTGTTTTTTATAAAGTTTAAAATTTTTTTAAAATAGTAAAAATCAAAATTTTCACATAATCCTACTTCGAACGATAGAGGGATATATAAAGAAGGTTCACGCCAAATTTCAAGTTAATCGGTTCATTAGAACTTGAGAATTCATGTCAAACTTGTTGGAAAAAGTAGTTTCGAGAAAAACGCGTTTAAAGATTTGAGAAAAGTTGCAGGCAGTTTTTACTCACATTTCGTTAATCGGTGATTCCTGCTCCATACATTGGACCTTCCTCTTGTTCAAATACAATTTTATACAAATGCAATTATTGCAAAGCAAACTTTTTAGTTTTGGCCAGCTTTTTCGGATTCTATACCACTGTGGGCCGCCAGATTTAACGTGGCAGGACCGGTTCGCGCGCTGCATCACTAAAATAGCTATAACTCCGTAAATAATTAAAATTTTTAAAATTCCTTTAGAGGAAATATTCTTAAAGGTCTATTCTTTAAAAATATGGGAAAAAAATCGATTTTTTCAAAATTCTAGACTAGAATACCGCCTTAAGCCTTCCAAATAATACAATTTTTCAAACCCTCCATAATACCCTTATGTTTCCCATTCAATTCCTTCGTTCAATTAAAAACGCCTACCACACAGCCATCTCTTGATTGATTGTGAAAAAGGATATTTTTCTCCTTCGAATGTGGCTGTTTCTTTCTGATTTCGTCAAACCAATCGAACCAATAATGCAGCATAATATGCTGCAGTAATCGTCCTTCCTTTCTCAAGGTAGTCGATGAAGATTACTCTAGGTGCATCCCAAAAAACACTAGCCATAACTTTCCCAGACGATTGTTGAGTTTTGGACGCTTGGGGCACTTTTACCACACGGAGAAAAATAGTTGAAGTAATTTTACCCAACTCTATTGATTAAGCTTGGGGCATAAGGACATTTGAACATCTATTAAATCCTAGTCGGGTAAAATGAATTTGATAAATACCTAATTCACCCAAAGTGAAAAACAATAAAATGAAAAATCTTTATTTATTTATCTAAATCAATTCCATCCCCTTCAAAGTAATCTCTTCCCAATATAATGCACTAATGCCAACGTTTCTTCCAATCGTCGAAACACTTGTTAAATTCGATTTCTGGAATTGCCTTCAAAGCCTTCTTCGATTCGGCTTGTATCTCTTCAATCATGTCAAAACGGTGTCCTCGGAATGGTCTTTTGAGTTTGGGGAATAGCCAGAAGTCACACGGAGCCAAATCAGGCGAATATGGTGGTTGTGGAACGATATGCGTTGAGTTTTTGGCGAAATGGTCACGAAGAACGAGTGCAGTGTGAAACGGCGCATTATCGTCATGCAAAAACCACGAGTTCTCTGCCCAAAATATCTTTTGAAACGGTGTTGAGTGATCCTCTTGAAATGCCAATAGTGTCAGCAAGGTCTCTAATTGGCAATCGACGATTTTTGTGCACTAATTCTTTGATTTGATTGACGTGTTGCTCGTCAGTTAATGTTGATGGTCGTCCGGGGCGTTCCAAGTCATCAACACGTTCTCTGCCTTCTTTGAAGTATTTGTACCACTTATAAACATTTTTCTGCGACATGGTCAAATCACCGAAGGCCTTCTGCAACATTCTGAACGTTTCTGCAACTGAAATTTCATTCCGCAAACAAAATTTAATGGCACTTCTTTGCTCAACAAATTCAGACATTGTAAAAATCGAAAAAATCACTTTTAGTCGTTTAGAAAACACAAGCGTAACTATGTAGCAAATGATGACATTGACATGAAATTTGGCACAGATATCAGTAACAGCAGGACCAACATAAAAATAAAAGAGTTTGCCCGAATCGGTTAGCCTGCGAAGTTTAAATTGAAAATTCACCTTAGTTTTTGTCCACAGTAGTAAGTACAGGGTGGGCCATATAAAATTTAAAATTTTAAAAGTCAATAAAAAAAAACGGCTTGATATTTTTTCAAAGGTCTAACATTTATTTGAAAGTTTGTTTTATGAAATTTATTTGTGGAAAACAATTTCGAACAAATGACCACCACGGCTGAGTTTACAGTAGCTTATCCGATCCACCCAATTTTTTAGTAATTTATCGATGGTTTCAGGCCTTATGGCAGCAACAGCAGCTTGAATCTCGTACTTTAGATCTTGAATTGTTTCTGGATGGTTGGCGTAACATTTATCTTTAACAGTTCCCCACAGAAAATAGTCCAACGGAGTTAAATCGCAGCTTCTGGAAGGCCAATTCATATCACCTCTTTTGCTGATTATGCGTTTTTCGAAGGTAGGGCGTATTAACTCAGTTGGACTATTTTCTGTGGGGAGCTGTTAAAGATAAATGTTACGCCAACCATCCAGAAACAATTCAAGATCTAAAGTACGAGATTCAAGCTGCTGTTGCTGCCATAAGGCCAGAAAAACCATCGAGAAAGTACTCCAAAATTGGGTGGAACGGATAAGATACTGTATACTCAGCCGTGGTGGTCATTTGTCCGAAATTTTTTTCCACAAATAAATTTCATAACACAACCTTCCAAATAAATGTTAGACCTTTGAAAAATATCAAGCCGTTTTTTTTATTGACTTTTTAAATTTTAAATTTTATATGGCCCACCCTGTATATCACCGACGCTTGAGGTGCTTCAAACCGTAGTTGAGTAAAATGAGCATGGGGCGTATTATTTTAACTGGCAATGCCCATGTGCGAAATTAGATACGGCCCAACACTGGCCCAGCATCGCCAAAAATGTTGCCGAAGATCGGATGCCAAAATCGTGACGTGGCTGGACTGATAAATCCGGTATGTACTTGTCGGCCAATGCTGGCCCAAACTCTGGCAGCCACCACTTGTTTTCGGCACAGCAACGGGCTAATGCTGTGCCGAACTCTGGTTTTCTCACTTCCAGAATGGTTTGCCGTGGTAAAAGTGATACATAGCCCAGTAATGTGCTCTTCTACTTTCAGAACTGGATGCCATAGTAAAACTGACAATCGGCTTGGTATAGGGCCGATACTGGGCCAAGTTTCGGCTGAAGGTCGGTAAATTTAAACAGTCGAAAAAGGCCGCCGTCGTCGGCCCAGCACTTGTCCGATGCAAACAGTGACACTGGTCCAATAACGATGGCCGACTCTTGGCTGCCGAGATTGGGCCAATATCATGCCGTATTATCACCCTCGGCAATTCGCACTTGGGTAGTATGGTTCTCTTAAATAAACAAAATTCTTACTTCGAGCCTGCTATTAGTCAGCCGATACATACATACATACATACAAAAACAACATAAAAATATATTCACACCTTTCAGTCGTAGCCAATCATATTTTTAATCACAAATACACTTCAACACATAACCTTACATATATAAACCTAATAACTACACATATATATAGGACGATACGCTTTCGTCGAATCACGCACACGCTCGCTTACAATTCTAAGACATAAAACTTGGAACTTTCTTATATAGTGACTGCAAAAGTTATTCAGAGCTTGTGAAAGTAAGTGTCGAGACTAGAGTTTTTGAGCCTTACTCAGGTAAAAGTAAATCAACTTTTTCCATAAATTGTTCATAAAATATTTTTTAAAATTAATATAATTAATTCCAAATTAATTATTATAATTATTGATTAATATTTAGTATACATTTTTATTATCACTATGTATGAAGTTTAATGATACTAAAGTTTCAAATGTACATTAAAAAATTGCATTATTACACTTATCAAGACTTTTGTTGTTTAAATTTTCATGAAATCAATTTGATTTAAAGAACTTAAGTGAAAAGGAAAGAAGTAATTATAAATGAATTAAGAAAAAATGATGAATCAAGAATTTATTAAACTTACAAAATATTTATGACTAGATTATGTGAAAATTTTAAATTAATTATATAAACTAGTGGATAATCATAAAAAAAATAGTGGTTAACATTGCGGAGCATGTACGAAAGCTTCGTGACGAACAATCAAACACGACTGCAGTACGATGAATTTTTAAAACCACTAATTTATAAGTGGAATCCACTATTTTGGATTTAAAGAGTACTACAATAAACTGTAATTGTATTTTGTATGTCTTGAGATTCACGGTTTACTCAAATCTCGATTGGAGCGTAGAGTAGAATGAACGGAAAGCTCTACTATTTTTGTGATTTAATAAAAGATTGGTTTTTTATAATTATACTATGAGTAATAATATATATATTTAGAAATTTTTAATGCACGCTTTCATACTTTACCCTACACTTCTGAATTTTACTCAATTTTGATTCATTTTTGACCATTTAATATATCACAAATAATTACAATGATACTAAATAACTTCTAACTTGTCCATATGTCCCAAATTCGATCGGAAGTTGAGTAAAATTACTTCAACTATTTTTCTCCGTGCAAGTTTAACCAACTGCTTCACCCTTCACGTGATTCCGGAGTATAGTGGTGGTTCCAAGTTTCATCCATCGTCAGAAATCGACGCAAAAACTCTTTCGGATTGCAGTTAAAATAGGCTAAATTTTGCTCTGCAGTGGTCACACGAATGCGTTTTTGGTCAATTGTGAGCAATTACGGCACCCATCTTGCACCGAGCTTTCTCATGCACAAACGTGTATACAAAATATTGACTACACGCTCAGTTGAGATAGATACGATCTCAGCTATCTCCCCGTACTTTCACTTTCGGGTCATTCAAAAGAATATCATGGATCTTATTGATCATTTCTGGTGAAGTGGTCTCATTTGGACAACCTAGACTTGGTATGGTTTCTGTGCTCATACGACCACAACGAAATCCGGTAAACCACTTTGAACCCTTTCATACGACGGAGCAAAGTCCGAATAATATTTATCAAGCTTAGCTTTGGTTTCTGATAAGGTGTTTCCACGCAAAAAGTAGTATTTAATTAATACACTAAAATTCACTTTTTCCATCTTTGAAAAAAATTCGGAGGTTAGGTTGCTTTCAGAAACTGTAACTTGTAAACTAATAAATCGATAAAGGCTCAAATTTTGACAGAAGAGGTTTGAAGGATGGAACGTGTCAACGATGATAGCCGTTTGTTATTAGTGGCGACCTCTTATAGAAATATCACGTTAATATCAAACACCCTAGTGTATACAGAGTGACCACGAGTGGATTGTAGAATATCATCTTCTTTTTTCTTATTCGCATCTTGTTCGAATAACAAATGACCACAACATCCACGTGAGGTCTTATAAGGCCCAAAAAAATTGTAAAGTAAGTACTATTCAATCAAGAAGAAATTCAGGATATAATCAGCGTAAGTTCAGTATACACAGTGTGTCCCAAAAATAACCGAACTTTATATTTAAATCATATAACATGCAGCGCCATCTTTTGAAAATTTGCAGCATTAAAAAGACACATTCATCCTCTTTCAAACGTACCTAAATTCATGTGAATCGGATGACAGATGTGAAAGTTACAGTCATTTCAATAAAAGAAAAAGTGTGCTAATGTTACAAAACAAAAATGGAACAAAGAGAAAATATAAAATTTTGTGTTAAACTTGAAAAAAAATTCGCTGAGACATACGAATTGTTGAAAAAAGTTTATGGTGATGATGGTATGAGTCGTACTTCAGTTTATACGTGGTTTTCACGATTTAAAAATGGTCATGAGGATTTAAATGACGACCTAAGGCCAGGTCGTCCAGAAGTTAGTAATCGTGCTGAATTGGTGGAAAAAGTCCATGAAATCATTGGTATCGATGCAAATCTTACTACGAGAATGTTGGCTGAAGAATTAAATACGAGTAAAAACACTATTTGGAGAATTTTAACTAAAGATTTGGGTAAAAGAAAGGTCTTTGCACGTTTTGTTTCACATCAGTTAAATGAAGACCAAAAAAGTGAACGAATTTTTGATGAAAAAACGGATTTCTCTCATCAACCACCCTCCGTATTCGCCTGATCTATCACCATGTGACTATTTTCTATTTCCAAATCTGAAAACCAAGATGAAAGGAGCATTTTATGATGATATCCCAGCCATTCAAGCAGCCATAACCGAGGTGCTGAAGAACATTCCTATAAATGACATAAAAAAATCTATGCATGCGCTGGTTGATCATTCCAAACGTTGTATTGAGTCTAATGGAACCTATTTTGAATAAATAATAACTTTCAAAGATAATATAATGTGTATCTTATTCTATATCCAAAAAGTTCGCTTATTTTTGGAACACACTGTGTAGTACAGGAGAGCTTAGCATACAATGCAATTTCTCCAGTTGATAAAACAGTTTATATATAGTATACTAAAGTCTCAATACTATATTCCTATTCTATAACCACTCTAAATATACATACAATATTTTATGAATTTAATTAATTATAATAATTATTATAAATTAGGTTCAGGGAAAAAATTAGAAATGAAAGAGTTATGTGCCAAATTTACAACTGATGCAATTGGAACTACAGCGTTCGGTTTAAAAATGAACAGTTTAAATGACCCAGATGCCACTTTTAGGAAATTCGGAAAAGAAATCTTTACATATGACTTATTCAGAGCTATAGAACTCAATTGCATATTTTTCATCCCTCAGCTTGCATGGTTGATTAATTCAAAATTCTTTAGTCAAAGTTCAGACTTCTTACGGAAATCTTTTTGGGAAACGATGAACGAAAGAGTGAAATCAGGAATGAAGAGGAACGATTTGATCGACTTACTTATAGAGATTAAAAACAGTTTTGCGAACAAGAAAGTGGTAAATGGTTGGAGTAAGTACTCAATAATGAAATTTGGAATTCAAAATTAAAATTATAAAATTTATCATTTCAATAAATTTTGAAGTTATTATTGAAAATATTCTTTTGTAGTTTTACTTAAAGTAAGTTCTTGAGTAATAGATTTCTATTTATCATTTTTCACTCCCTTGATTAAATTAAAAACATTTTTTATACCTGTGGTAAGTGAACTGACATGAAGGTTAGTTCTTTTACTGATAATTTTTTATATACTAGCTTTCAAATTAATATATTTAGAATTTGAGGGTGATTTAATGTTTGCACAAGCATCAGTTTTCTTCACTGCTGGTTTTGAAACTTCATCAACAACAATGTCATTTGCATTTTATGAACTAAGTAATCATCCAGATGTTCAAGAAAAGTTAAGATACGAAATCAACAGCGCAATTGCAGACAATGACGGAAAAATAACATATGATTTGGTAAAACGATTTATATCTTTTTGCATTAATATTATTTATGTTTAGTATTCATGTTTTACAAAAAAATGTATTTTTAAAATTCATTCATCAGGTAATAAACCTTCCCTATTTGGACATGGTGGTTTCAGAAACATTGAGAATGTATCCGATTTTGTCAATGATAGACCGAATGGCTATGGAAGATTACAGAATTCCAAACTCAAATTTAGTAATTGAAAAAGGAACACCATTATTTATATCTCTGTTGGGTCTCCACTATGATTCAAAATATTTTTCGAATCCAGAAATCTTCGATCCTGAACGTTTTTCTAAGGAAAACAAGCAATCATTAACATCTTATGTTTATATGCCTTTTGGTGCAGGTCCACGTAATTGCATTGGTAAGTTTTCTGGAAATTGATAAAACAATTATAGATCTTTTTCTATTGTAATTTTGAATTTTTCAAATCTTAAGAAGCTTTTGTAAAATTATGACCTTTCTAAATAAATTAACAAATATGTTCTTTCTATTAGGTATGCGTTTGGGGCTCTTGCAGGTGAAACTGGGAATAATTCATATAATATCTAGATTCGAGTTAACACTTTGTAAAGAATCTTCCGCCGAAATTGATCCTAAAGCATTTACAGCTACCACTAAGAAAGGAATTATCCTAAACATCCGTAAAATCGACAATTAAATTTTGAATATAAAAATTCAAGAATTTCCTTATCAAAGACTTTGGCAACAAAAGTATAATTGCAATAGATATTAAAACCTTTCTTTGTTTCATATTGAATGTTTCCTCAAATTTATGGATTTCACTTTATAAATATTTCTCTGCTGATTCTAATGGGAATAAGAAATAATAAAATGCGAAGTTTTCAATGACTGGCGAAAAGTTCAAGGCCATGGACCAACCGTACCGCGTTAAAAAATATATTGATGAATATAAACCTGTAAGGCAACTTTTTCTGTCAATAACATATTATTCTAAAAACATTGAAAATATCACAAAATATAATAAAAGAAAAGTCTTACTATTAAATTATCGCAAGACATGTTTCTTTACATGTTTTGGATTTTTATATTGACCCAGAGTAATAAATATATGATAATTGAATCGGCATGGGGTCAGTTATAGTCCGAGATCCCACTGCAAAGTACCTTCACCGAAATTTTAATAGAACAAAACGCGTCGAAACTAGTGCATTATATACGTCCTAACACGAAATGGCTAGATTGTTTAAGCATAGCCGGGTCCTTATGTCAATAATTATTTATTGAAAATTTTAATTATGGGAGTTAACTACAAATAAGATTAATAAGATAAACATAGTAACAATTGGAAGATGACGACTAGACAAGCGAAAAATTGTAGGGTTGTCAACCCCCAGGTGGGTCCAAACATGGGTTGTTTAAACATTTATACAGATTTTTTGGCGTTCAACTTTACCGGCTGTTTAATAGAATAATAAATACTTGAATCGAAAGCTTACGATCTGCGCTTCGAGAAAATATAGAGTTGTCTGCGTAATTCCGAGTCTAAAGTGAAACATCTCTAGGCAAAAAATTTTCAATTTGCGCGCGCGATAGAAAGGAATGGAGCATCACTGCAACTACAAGTTGAGATTCTAAAACCGTTATTAACGTGACTTGTTCTTCCCCCCTTGTACTCAAATCTGTAATAGTGAAAATTTCACCATTTGGATTAGTGAAAATTATTTCACTATTGAAATAGTAGAATTAGTTTTATTACTATCTGAATTACTGAAATTCACTGTTTGAAATAGTGAAATGGACTTTTTGAATTAGTGAAACCCACTATTATAATTAGTGAAATCCACTATTTCAAATAGTCTATTTGGATATTTTTAAAATGACCTATTTTCTTTCAATTCCAATAATGAAATTTCACTATAAAATAGTGAAATTCATTATTTAAAAGTATTACTTGCGTGTATATTGTTTGACTAGATTTTCTTGAAATTTGGTAATAACGTTCCTTTGACGTCGAACATCCCCGGGAGCATTATTTTAGAATTTTTGATTTTCCCATTTTTGAGTAATCAATCGTCAAAATTGCCAATTAACATAGGCAATTATCAAATTATTAGTATTTTACTATTTTAGTAAATTACCAAATAACTAAATTACATTATTTTAGAATTTCTGATTGACCCATTTTTGAGTAACAAATCGTCAAAGTTGTGAATTGGCATAGGCAATTACTGAAGAGAGAAAGAGAGGCACGATGAAAGGTCTCTGAAATTCGATGGTTTGAGACCTTTCAACGTGCTTCTTTTTCTCCCTTTAGTAATTGCCTATATTCGCAATTTTGACGATTGATTACTTAAAAATGAGACAATCAAAAATTGTAAAATAATGCTTCCGGGATGTTCGACATCAAAGGAACGTTATTACCAAATTTCAAGAAAATCTAGTCAAACAATATACACGCAAGTACTACTTTTAAATAATGAATATCACTATTTTATAGTGAAATTTCATTATTGGAATTGAAAGAAAATAGGTCATTTTAAAAAGAGCAAAATAGACTATTTGAAATAGTGGATTTTACCAATTAGAAAACCAAAACCCAAGAACCACGAGAAGACACGAAAACACATGAAAACACACATAAAAAAGACGAAAAAACACAGAAACAATATATACACTCTAAAAACAAGTGTGTTACTTCTACACGTGAAATACGATAGTAACTTTTTAGGCATTTGAAGTGTGTATTTTTAATACACATTACAAACGTAACGTTTAATTTTCAAACACTTTAACGTTTTGTACCCAAAATTTGTGTTAAAAATACACACTTCAAATGCCTAAAAAGTTACTATCGTGATTCACGTGTAAAAGTAACACACTTGTTTTTAGAGTTTCAAATTTGCATTTGAATGGTCTGATTATTATCTTCGAAAATATAACCCGTGCGGAAATCGTTATATCATGACCAAGACCAGTGATAAAAGACGGCCCGACTGAACTCGGACCGGATCATACGAGATGACCAAGCTGCTAGATCTGACCCTTGTCGGGTCGTGTGTTTCATAACTTATCTATTCCCCTACACTCTAAAAACAAACTATTGGCTTTCAAACGAGTCCTTTCACTGTTAAAGGATTTTCTATTCAAAATTGGCATGAGAGTAAATCCTTTAACAGTTAAAGGATTGTCTTTTGAAATGCTGTTCTTTTACTGTCAAACTATTTCCTTTAGTCCGGAAAGGAAATCCTTTGTCGTACAAAGGAAATATAATTTCGAGGGTCAAAGAACAAAAAAAATCTAATAAGAAATGTACACAAGCCTAACTTTAACAAATGCCAATATTAAATCACCCATTTTCAATACTATAATAACGACCCGTCTTAGATTTCAGCTTAACGGTAGTTGGCAAAAAAATCGCAAAAAAATCGCTTGTTAGAAAAAAATTGTTTAATAGACTACATTATATTGGGATTCCAACGTAAAAAGAAGTTCGAAGAAAGACAAAGGGGAAGTGGGTTAAAAAATCACTGATCACAGTCCATTTTCGGAAAATCGCGTTGCCTGAAAACCACGTTTTTCGCCACATATGCCACATATTTCAATTACATCGGCAAGGAGACAGAATTCTTCCCAGTGTTCAAAAGTGGCATTTTCAACAATTTTCCAGATCGGCTGTATTTCCCCTAAGCTCGTATAAAAAAATTTCCATGGTTAAAGTTGTTCATCACTCAATTCTTGACAAAATAAAAGAAAATCAAGTTAATAGGTGAACTTGACTCCAAGATTTAGGGGCATAAAAATGACTAAATTTCATTAGACGCGGGAAATTGCCAACTACCGTTAAAGATATTTTATGATACAACTTTGATGAAAAACATAATATTCATTGAAATTCAAGCACGCTTTACAAAATCATTTTAAAAAATCTGCCCGCTTCGCGGGCACATTCTCATTGCGCGCTTCGCGCGCAGCTCGCTTTGCTCGCAAGTCTGAGCGCACACATTTTCTCAAAGTCACTCAATTTCTTTTTGAATTTAAGTGAAACAGGAGATTCAATTTACTTAAGGCTCTATCAGCCTTAAGGAACACATTCTCATCATGACGCTCGCGCTTCGCGCTCGATTTTCTGTATACATTTCAGTAACTTTTTAATAAATTACATGATTAAAATAATTTATTTTCTTCCAAATCTCTCAAAAAGAAAAAACAATCGTAGACCTTATTTAAGGAAACGATTTTACAGAACAACGCTTATTTCGTATCTCACATATTTTGGTGAAAAAAATCGAATTTTTTTAATATTCAAAATCAAAACATAAAATATACATCCTGTCCCGAAATGTCTTAATGAGAATTTGTAAACCTCATTTAGGCAAACAATTTTCCATATAAACGTTTTTTTTATATCTCACATATTTTGTCTAAAAAATGGAATTTTTGAATTTTAAACGTATTTTTTGGAATTGAAACGAAAAAATATGTTTTACCAGAAACTGCGTCAGATAAAATTTGTAGATATTTTTGAAACGACAAACTTTGTATTCTTACGTTTTTTTCGTATAATAATAATTTGTTGTTAAAAAATTGAATTTTGGATTTTCAATATTTTTTTTTTTAATTAAAAAGAAAAAATATGCATCTTATGAAAAAATATTACAATTAAAATTTGTAGGTCTTTATTTATTCAATAATATTGTATTCTTACGTTTTTTCGTATTTCGTATAATTTAACTGGAAAATGAAATTTTGATATTGACTTTTTTCGAATTTGAATATGCTGTAATATTTCTAATTTTGATTTAATCAAAAAATGTTATCAGAATAATTTGTAGAGATTTATGAGCACTATCAAAAATCAGTGTTGAAATTTTTGATTTTTTCAAAAATTTATTTTCAAAAACACAAAAGTAGTGCTCAATCCCTCAATTTTGATTGGATGTGGCTGGTTAACGAACTTGTCCTTACTTTTTCGGCTCCGATAAAGTGTACCAAAGCTCAATTCAATCTGATAATTCTATCGAGAGTTATGCCGCACACGACCTACAGACAGACAGACAGACACTTTCGTAAAAACTATTTTTTCTGACTCAGGGGGTCTCAAAACGTAATGATTTGATGAAAATTTCGAAAGTCAATTTTCACATAAAACCAATACCTTCTCATCCATGATGAGAATGTAAAAAAGACGACTGATAACCCTTTAAAATTAAATTAAATTAAATATTAATAAATTTATAATGCTTCGATTGTCAGAAGCAATGAGAAATGAGGTTTTTTTTTTTTTTATTATTAAGCTTCAAATCTAAATACAGATTTATTTACTATATACAGTAATACCTGAAGAATACAATATTTAAATACAGACATTAAAAAAAAAATTGATGATAAATTTGATAAGCGAATAGTTTACAATTTAATATTACATTTGTGTAGATATTCAAGAATAATCATGAATACCTGTACATTGGGTTTAGCAAGGATTATCGATATTTTCATCGGAAGTTGGTATCCAATTTTTGATAGTTTAGAGACTAGTGTAATACGAGAAATGAGGTAAAGTGGATAAAAATTGTTTGTTATGGTATACGTACCTTCCAAAATTTTCACGTCGCACTCTGGGATACCTAATATTTTAAAGAAATCCATTTCCTTGACGCATCCACGTTAATTAATCGCGATGATAAAAGAATATATCGCGCAACACAAAAATTACTATGCGCATATTGCACTGTTAAGCACTAGACGATGTACACTTCAATAGTTAAAGGATTTCTTATCCGAGTCAAAAGAAATCGTTTATCGGCAAAACTATTTTCGTTTTGCATTCTACAGGTGAGTTTTTTAACAGTGAACGATTCTGTTGATAGACAAAAGAAATCTGCTTAATTTCAATGGATGCATTTTTTTATTGCTTCAAAAATTCATTTACTATCTCAAGAATCTATCCCCAAAGTTTTAAACCCAAGAGAAAGTTCTAAAGGTCCCTAAGAAGTAATACGCTTCAAAGGTACTTTTCAAGACCGAAAACTTTAAACGCGTTTTTCTCAAAAAGTTAATTTTTCGCGCCGGGAAATGTAGCTCAAAAACTAATAAACCGATCGACTTGAAATTTTGTACAGATATTCTTTAACTTACTGACTATCGAATGAACCTAAATATACATTAAAATTGTTATATAAATTGTTTTTTTTTTGGTATATACAGGATCATTCGAAGCGGAAAGAGTAACTTTAATCAAAAAATTTAATTCATTGATTTTAGTCAATTGCAAGGACCTGGGCGTTCCCCGTCGCAAATGAAGGAGCTGAGTTCGAACAGCTGTAGCGCCGCCATTTTGGATTTTTTCAATTATAAAAAGAAGTTTCAAATAATTGTCAGAGTCAATATAATCATGTGATTCATTCCGATTTGATAAATTTAATGTTTTCATTTTTCTGGAAAAAAATTTCAAAAAACAGTTTAAAAAATTATGACTATAATCATCAAGTGTTGTGTTTCATTCGTTTCATAATCATTACTTGAAGATTCCAATTATAAAGAATTGCGACATATGTAAGAGATGAAAAATAATGAAGAAAAAGTGTATTTCCAGCAAAGGTGTAACAATAAATAATGTGAAATGTACACGAGAGAAGTGCAACGTTCAATACAGCAAGATGGACAGACCGCTTAGTACTTACGCTGCTGAATGATGCAGCTCATTCTGTTAGACAGCCTTGTAACGACTTGATCAGATGTTGACATTCTCGTGTTTCACTACTAGTGCAGTTCTCTGTGGCGTAAGTGTTTTGTGTTCTAGTTCTCCTGTTTTGAAACCTTTTTCTGTGCACTAAAATCTGTTCCTGCCTTCTTTTATGCTTTATTCTGCTACTAAAATCCTGCTTCTTGGCCATCACCTGTTTTCTCAACACCTGAGCTGCCATTCTTCTTTGTTGAACACTTGATTTTTGGGAATTGTAAATTTGGAAATCTATTTCGGTACTCTGTCTCTGCTTAACTTTGTATAAAAAACATCATTTTCTGCTATTGGAAAGAAATTAAAAATTTAAGTTACATCTTCAATTTGAACTTCAAGGGGTGAGTACCACATCTCAAAGACTTTTTTCAAGAATTTGTTTTGCATAGTAGAATTTCTCTATAACCTTATCTTTTTTGTATTAAAAGTTGGAAATTATAAAAAAAATTTTACGATGAAAAAAAAGTTCTCGAAAAAACTCTTTGAGATGTGGTACTGACACCTTAAGGTGAGACTCATTTACTTCAACTGTTTGCCGATCTCTACAAATAATTTTACATAGTCTCTACACAGTATACATTCCAAGATATTCTGCTTCCTCAACATTAATATTTTTTCAATTTTGTCCCTTGCTTTCCATTTCACAATATGCCTACCTTTTTAATATTACTAAGATAGGTTGTTTATTGGCTATGTTTTTATTTTAAACATGTACAAATATATATACTAAATTTTTCGTAATTTTTTACATTCTCATCATGGATGAGAAGGTATTGGTTTTATGTGAAAAATGACTTTCGAAATTTTCATCAAATCTTTACGTTTTGAGACCCCCTGAGTCAGAAAAAAGGGTTTTTACGAAAGTGTCTGTCTGTCTGTCTGTAGGTCGTGTGCGGCATAACTCTCGATAGAATTATCAGATTGAATTGAGCTTTGGCACACTTTATCGGAGCCGAAAAAGTAAGGACAAGTTCGTTAACCAGCCACATCCAATCAAAATTGAGGGATGGAGCACTACTTTTGTGTTTTTGAAAATAATTTTTTGAAAAAATCAAAAATTTCAATACTGGTTTTAGATAGTGCTCATAAATCTCTACAAATTATCCTGATAACATTTTTTGATTAAATCAAAATTAGAAATGTTACAGCATATTCAAATTCGAAAAAAGTCAATATCAAAATTCCATTTTCCAGTTAAATTATACGAGATACGAAAAAACGTTATGATACAATATTATTGAATAAATAAAGGCCTACAAATTTGAATTATAACATTTTTTCATAAGATGCATATTTTTCTTTTTAATTAAAAAAAAAACTATTGAAAATCCAAAATTCAATTTTTTAACAATAATATTGGAAATACCAAAAAAACGTAAGAATACAAAGTTTTTATATTCAAAAATATCTACAAATATTTTATTGCGCAGTTTCTGAAAAAACATATATTTTTCTTTTCAATTACAAAAAATACGATAAAAATGAAAAAATTACATTTTTTAGACAAAATATGTGAAATACAACAAAAACTTTTAAATGGAAAATTGTTTACCTAAATGAGGTCTACAAATTCTGATAAAGAAATTTCGGGACAGGATGTATATTTTATGTTTTGATTTTTAATATTGAAAAAATTCGATTTTTTTCACCAAAATATATGAGATACGAAATAAGCGTTGTTCTGCAAAATCGTTTCCTTAAATAAAGTCTACGATTGTTTTTCCTTTTTAGATATGTGGAAGAAAGTAAATTCTTTTAATCATGTAATTTATTAAAAAGTTATACTGAAATGTATACAGAAAATCGAGCGCGAAGCGCGAGTGTCATGATGAGAATGTGTTCCTTAAGGCCGATAGAGCCTTAAGTAAATTGAATTTCCTGTTTCACTTAAATTCAAAAAGAAATTCAGTGACTTTGAGAAAATGTGTAATTCACATCATCTGTAATATTATTATAAAATTGGTTTGACCTTCAGTATCAAAATATAAGAAATAAACTTAAATGTATGCGAAGAGCACAAGACCGAGCGCGAAGCGCGACGATCGAATCGCGCGCCCTAGGCGCGCTCAAACTTGCGAGCGAAGCGCGCGATGAGAATGTGCCCGCGAAGCGGGCAGATGTTTTTTATATATATATACGCATTTCTTTCTGTTTCTTTGCTGATTTTAATGCTCGTAGGTTTTTTTTTCTCATGGAACAGCACATACAGATCTATTCAACTTTTATAGAATTTAGGGACACACTTCCGAAAAGCACTTACCTGGGATTAATTTGAAACTCTCTATACTCACGTATTCTGAGGTTCTGATTACGAATATGATGATGAAAAAATCCGAAAATTTTATCTTCGAGGTCAAAACTAAAAAAATGTTTGTAACAATTTTTTCTACTTTATTTCGATAAATATTGATCTAAGAAAAAAATATTTCTCACAAAAGTTGTAGCGGGTGAAAAGATCTATCTTCACTGTTTTATAGATTTTTGCCGTAAAACCATTCTTTTTTGAGAAAAATGAATGGGTTTTTGCCCACAGTAGTAAGTCTTTCTTTAAAATCCGGTGTAGAGTCGTTTGCGAAATGCCGAATTCCAAAGAACGAGTTTCCAAAAAACTGAGTTTTCCTCTACACTGTGAGCTACAAAAGCAATATACGCTGGTGTTCTTGCACGACGGGCACGAGTTCGATTTTTCACATCACTAACTTGTCCCAACTGCTCGAATTTTTGCACCAATTTCACAATAGCTTGCCGAGAAGGCGCATCATGACGTCCGAGAAAACTTTTAACTTTACTAACTGTTTCAGCAAAATTTTAAACATTTTTTTAGTGAATCTTAACAATTTCAATGCGTTTCTGAAGCATGTATTGTTCCATTTTTATTAATGGCATAGTTTTTAGTTGTCATCTGTCAAAAAATGACACCTCTTATTGAAGATAATAAAACAAGAAACTCACTAAGTTGAAAAAGAGAATCTTTTAAATTCTGATCAATCAGGAATTTTTTCAGAAATGCACACAAGACGTACTTTAGTGTTTCAAGGGGTTAAAGCAGTTTAATCTTTGGCACAGTCAATTAACTCTATGACCCACAGCTAAATCATACAGCCCTTGATTTCTGTTAATGGTTTTTTCTTTTCACCTTTTTTAAATTGTTTTGCAGAAAAAGGATGAAAAGTTTGGGCCTGTAGGTTACACTGAGAAAAAAATTTATCCAACAAAACTTTTTTTGTTGTCCTGACAAAATATTTTGTTGTCCCAACAAAACATTTTGTTTAAGTAACAAAATTACTCGCAAAAAAAACGCGCCCATAGCTAGCGGCAGGAAATCCTCGGTTGCTTTCTAAGAAAAATAACATCCCGTCGTCTACCTCTTCGTTATTTCTTTTAACCACCTTTGATCATCTGCCCTATGCTTGAGAAGGTCGATGAACTTTTTGAACTTTGTATCATATACCCGAGTAGTGAAATTCTCTGGACTATGAACACTAACTCGGCTAACATCACCTTTTCTGAAATTGACCCTCCACCTTAAATTATTATTATGGAAAGAATTCGTACATGTAAAAACTTTGACGAATTTGACCATATTGCTCTTGCGGATTGCATAGACGTCCGATTTTGAATGTTTCATATAGTAAATGCGTTTTGACCCTAGCGGATCCGTTTGAGAGAACGGTCAGAGAATACTCTGACCGTTCTCTGACCTCGCATTATTATGGCTAAGAACGGTAAAAAAACATTCAAAGCATTTCAATTATGATTCTGTAGTGAGATGTGGAATAAGTACAATAGTTTTATTTTTCAGCGATAAAAACTAGAAAAACATCGTATACCTGTCACTGGAGGCAGTGCAGTGGTTCACAATTGGCGGAACGTCTCCACCGTTTATCCTCCTCACGGACGCGGTTGAGAGAATGGTCAGAGTATTCTCTGACCGTTCTCTGACCTCGCATTATTATGGCTGAGAATGATTAAAAGAACATTTAAAGCATTTCAATTATGATTCTGCGATCAAACTTGAATTAATAGGTGTAGGAATAAAAACAATAATTTTATTTTTCAGAGATAAAAGTTAGAAAAACATCGTATACCTGTCATTGAAGGCAGTGCAGTGGTTTGCAATTGGTGGAACAACTCCACCGTAAAGGTTAACTATTGGTGGAGACGTTCCGCAAATGGTGAATCACTGCACTGCCTTTAATGACAGGTATATGATGTTTTTCTAATTTTTATCTCTGAAAAATAAAATTTTTGTATTTATTCCTATACCTCCTATTCCAAATTTCTCCACAGAATCATAATTGCAATGTTTTAAATGTTTTTTTTATCGTTCTTAGCCATAATATTTGATTATTTTTTTGTGCGAAAACGGTACAGTAAAAATTCGTGTTCAAAGAATCGTTTTACAGAGCAACCCACTCTGTGTCAATGCAAAAATTTTCATTAAATTCCTTAGTGTAGTATAATAATTATGAGGCTAAAGATGAATCGTTCTAGAAAAAAGGCATCGAAATGTTAGAGAAGCTTTGGAATGAATGTACCACTCTTGAAGAAGACTATGTTGATGAATGAACTCGAATTTTGCCTAAAAGCTTTTGTTTTATTAGTGATCCTTCAAACTTATTGAGTGGTGTATTATACGGATATAAATAGTTCGGGAGTTTTAGCCATTTGGTTGGAGGTTGGAAATTTATGATTGTATTTATAATATAATATGTCTTTCTGAATAATGCAGCATCTTGAACATAGCAATCAAAATATTGTAAGTGAAACTGGTCGAATCAGAAATATAATATGGGAAGGCGAACAATAAATATTGCTATATCAACCAATAATATGGTTGATTCTTTCATATTTATTCAGTTATAATGGATGGTGAAAATACATATCCCATATTGCTGTATCTATGCCAGCAATAAATTACGGTTAAATTAATCATAAATATAGTTGTAACGGCCATTTCTTTCTATCAGTGTGTCTGTATTGTTTTTACAAAAACGCAGGTAGTATAATTTTCTAGAAAAGTAATTCTGCTAATTAATAAACTAGTAGTGGCATATTTAACGAGTCAAATTAGTAAGTTCAACTAACTATTTTTTTCAATGAGTGAATTGTAATTGTATAATAATTGTGTGTTAGATACATCAGTAATGAGTGAGCGTAATACTTATTGTCGTGTGACTATCTTTTTTTTAATATTTCAACGTAAAAAAATTGTTGACAATTTGGTTGGCCTAACAAAACTTTTGATTGGCTAAATAGCAACCCCCATAGCACAATACCTTCCCTGAACGTTCTATGAACGTTCCCATGGAATGTTCGGAAGGTTCCATTGGAACGTTCAAGGAACGTTCCTAGAACTAAGAAAATGTCCGGGTTTTTTTAACGTTCCAAAACAATGTTTTTTATAAATAATTTTGGACATTAATTCATAGGTAAAATGAAAAGAATTAATTACAGATATTAGTATTTGATTTATATATTTGAAAATACTTTAAGTACAAAGAGGAAGACGCTATAACATTCTCAAAAAATGTTCCCTGAATGTTCCCGCGAAAAGTTCTACGAACGTTCGATACAAATGCTCTCTGAACGTTCCTATGGAAGGTTCCAGGAACGTTCCCTTTGAATATTCTCTGAATATTGCTGCGGAACGTTCTCTCAATATTCCTTTTGAACATTCCACAGGAACATTCATAGAACATTCCAATGGAACCTTCCGAAAATTCCATGGGAACGTTCACAGAACGTTCAGGGAAGGTATTGTGCTATGGGGGAATCAATTTGTTTTTGAGACTGCCAAATTTTTGTTAGCGCAATCAAACAATTTTCTCCGTGGTATCTGCTTCCAAAATTTGAAACAATTAAATTATGCAAGGTTTCTAGAAATACAAATTCAATCACAATCTCAAACTTATTCGTCACAAATAGAAATATCACGATATTACAGAAATAGTCAACGAATCCATTTACAATCTTAACCATAAAAACATGATCTTTGCAATCCAATTTCACAAAAACTAAATTAATAACTTTCTATATTCTGTGAATATAATAAGTACCATTCTTTATACTAATCTTATCTTTTTCTTTAAGAAATAAGTTAGAGGGAATTCAACAGCACGCTGACACATGGTCGCATTTTTACGATGTTTACTTTGTCGCTGATTATCCTCCCTAGAAGATCCGGTTTAGTGAAAGGTCGGCGAATACACTGACCTTCATCTCCTAATTCAAATTTAATAGCAGAATCATAATCGCAATGACTTAAATATTTTTTAACGTTTTTTTTGTCATGTTCTATAAGTGCTATACGCTGAGCCCCTGAGTCCCCATTTACTGCTTGCTTGGCTTCATACGCGGCCTCTCGAAGTATATCCCGGATATGATCGTCCCGGGGCCTATCTTTTTTAGCGAAGCAAACATAGAACTGCGATTTCCTTGTGCAAGAACCCGCACCGTGCCCCTCTTCGCCGTACCTCCAGCAACTTCTGCTTCGGTCGGTTCTCCGGTAGTTCGCCACCATGTGGTCAAAACCAAGACAGCGGTAACACTCATTTATCTTCATCTTTCGGCGGACCCTGCAGGAGACCCACCCGATTTTGATGTGGGTCGCCTTGAGTAATTTCAAGGCCCAAACATACTCCAGAAACACATACGCCTTCCTGTTTCCTCGGTATGGTCTCTTCTTAGTTAAAGGCGCCTTGAGCTGTAACTCCGATCCATGATCAAAAAAGCCTCTTACATTATCTTCGACATCCTTGGCTTAAATGCTGGGTTTTATATCCGCGATCTCGACCTCGATTCTGGGTATGCGGTGACACCAATAAACTTTTTCAACGCGGTATCTAGCCGCCCTATGTCTCTTTTGGAACATTTCAGTTCCACCCACAGGTCCTTAGAACGCATCTCCCTAGTTCCCTGGACTGTAACGCCGATTTCGTCAGGTTTGACGCGCTTCTTGAGGGTTTTTAGAATGGCCGCGTAGCTCACTCCCTCGGCGGGCTTTATTAGCACCGCTTCTGGTCGAACACGCCTTGGCCACTCCGGTTTCTCAGACTCCGGCTTAAAATTTTTTTTCCGGAGGTACTTCCTAGTTGGGACCCCCACCCCTTGCTCTTTCTTTGTGGAGGCTTTAGGCTTCTTCACCTCCGACTTCTTGGCTGCAATGTTCTGCGGACCCATGGTTGGCTCTCTCAGCCGTTTTTGCAAGTTCGGAGTACTGCTCGCTACAGTTTTTGAGGCTGCCTGGAAGCCCTCATCCCTTACGCTTTTAACACTTTGGGCTCGCGCCAGTTACACCTCCCTACCAAAAACCCTCCCTAGCTGGTGTTCAAATGATTCGGCCCAGCCCTCCGTGTATTCGGTATCTTTGCGAAGTTGCTTCAATTCCTCACACATACTTTTATTTAAATCATTTCTTTCCATATTATTCCCACGATCGGCTAGGGAAGTATAAGGTCCACCCCTGCAGAGCCCCGCATGCAGAGGTAAGGAGGCGACCTGGTTTCCTGGAGACACCGTAGAAGACATCACTCCCTGGTGCCATGCAGCCCTCGGCACGATTGTTAACACCTTGGCTTGGGGGTTATTACTTCGGGATCATCTCTGGAACATTGTCCGTGACTGCTTATTTAGTTTGTATCCGTATTTAGAAGAATCCCTCGGTACAGAGCCCTTCTATCCGCAACCTGAAGACGCGTCCGGGCGCCTGTTGTAGGGACCCCTGCGCGGTTTCCCTTCTCATTCGAAATATTGCCAGGTCAGTGAATGGTCAGTGAATGGTCAATGTATTCGCTAACCGTTTACTGAACTGGATCCGTTAGGGAGCTGGTATAAAGAAAAAAATAAATTTTGTGGATGAAGAATAAGCTAATATCTCTTGAAATGTAAACACAGGAAAAGCATCTTATACTGAAAAAATAATAAACTAACAAAATAACAACTCCTAACAGTAGGTCAGTATTTTTTATATAAATGATAAAATTTACAACTAAAAGTGTTATTATCTTGATCTATTATGACATAACGCAGCTGTAGATTAAAATACTATTGATATGTTTTCGTGATGATCGAACTTTTAACTTTTGCGTCAGATGAAAACATAAATTATCAAATAAAAGCTTTTTTTCCTTATTATACTGTTGTGTTTGCTTTGCTCGTCATAGAATACTTCAGTCATGGTAGAATAACCAACGCTACTGTTATTATTCCAAAAGTACTATAATATTAATCGTAAATTCTATATATTCATTTCTAGGAAATTGTGAAGAAAGTAATACAGTGAACATTTTTGTGAAGTTGCGGAAAATGGCATTTTTAACTCAAACATGGAGTTTAGATTTACTAGTTATTATCGCGATACTATTGCTCATAGCATATTTGTTAATGATGAAAAATTACCAATACTGGAAGAATCGAGGGGTTGTGCAAATAGATCCAATTCCCATATTTGGAAATTTTGCAAAGTGTTGTTTCATGAAAATGTCACCTGGTAATTTTTTTAAAGAATTGTACAAAAAAAGTGAAGGCCTTCCTTACATGGGATTTTATATAATTAATAAACCGTGTCTTTTTCTACGGGATCCTGAGTTGATAAAACAAATTCTGGTCAAGGATTTTAGTACATTTGCTGATAAATACATGCAATCGGGTAGAGATGATCATCTGGGAAACTTAAATATCTTTCTAGTAAGAAATCCTGGTTGGAAAGTCCTTAGACACAAATTAACTCCAATTTTTACGTCTGCAAAACTGAAAAATATGTTTGAGCTTATGGAGGAAGTGGGAAGAGACCTCGATATTTATATGGATTCACTAAAGCTTCATGGAAAGTCAAATCATGATAATCATATTTATATGTGTACATATAGTATTCAATGAATTTAATTAATTCTTTTTATTCATACAAAATAGGTTCGGGAAAAATTCTAGAGGTGAAAGAGATATGTGCCAAATTTACAACTGATGCAATTGGAACTACAGCGTTCGGTTTAAAAATGAACAGTTTAAATGACCCGGATGCCCCATTCCGGAAACTTGGGAAAGACATCTTCACATTTGATACATTAAGAGCCATAGAACTTACCTCCATATTTTTCATTCCTCACTTTGCATGGTTGATTAATTCTAAGTTCTTCAGAGAAGGTTCAGACTTTTTACGAAAATCTTTTTGGGAAACAATGAATGAAAGAGTGAAATCAGGACAGAAAAGAAACGATTTAATCGACTTACTTATAGAGATTAAAAACAGTTCTGGGAACAACGAGGTGGTAAATGGTTTGAGTGAGTGTTTAATAATAAAATTCAAAATTAAGATTATAAAAAATTATCTTCTCAATGATTTTTGAAATTATTATTCAACATAATTTTTTGAATTGGTACTTAAAGTTGGTTCTTGAGTGATAAACTTCTATTTATAATTTTCGATTTTTTTGATTAAATTAAAGATAATTTTCGTACTAACTTTCACATTAATATATTTAGAATTTGAGGGTGATTTGATGTTTGCACAAGCGTCAATCTTCTTTACTGGCGGTTTTGAAACTTCCTCAACAACGATGTCATTTGCATTTTATGAACTAAGTAATCATCCAGATGTTCAAGAAAAGTTAAGATCCGAAATCAACAGCGCAATTGCAGACAATGACGGAAAAATAACATATGATTTAGTAATACGATTTATATCTTTTTGCATTAATATTATTTATGTTTAGTATTCAAGTTTTACAAAAAAATTTATTTCTAAAATTCGTTCATCAGGTAATGAGCCTTCCCTATTTGGACATGGTGGTTTCAGAAACATTGAGAATGTATCCAATTTTGTCAATGATAGACCGAATGGCTATGGAAGATTACAGAATTCCAAACTCAAATTTAGTAATTGAAAAGGGAACACCATTATTTATATCTCTGTTGGGTCTCCACTATGATTCAAAATATTTTCCGAATCCAGAAATCTTCGATCCTGAACGTTTCTCTAAGGAAAACAAGCAATCATTAACTTCTCATGTTTATATGCCATTTGGTGAAGGTCCACGTAATTGCATTGGTAAGTTTTTTGAAAACTCTGGTAAGACAATTATGGAATTTTTTCTGTGGAGATTTTGAATTTGTCTAAATCTTAAGAAGCCTCTGTAAAATTATAACTATTTTAAATTCTCGATTATGTTCTTTCTACTAGGTATGCGTTTGGGGCTCTTGCAGATAAAACTGGGAATAATTCATATAATATCCAGATTCGAGTTAAGACTTTGTAAAGAAACTTCAGGCGAACTTGATCCCAAAGCATTAACAACTTCTACCAAGAAAGGAATTATCCTAAACGTCCGTAAAATCGACAATTAAATGTTGACTTAAATTAAACCGTTCTTTGCTATCCAAAAAACAAAGTGTCTGCGTAATGCTGGGCATGACGCACGCACACGTGAGGATTGATCCGCACGGGTGAACTCAGGAGGTCGCACAGGTGCGCGTGACATTGTCACGCATATGTCTCGCACGTCGTGGTTCGCACGTGTGCTTCCAGAATACGCAATTCCAAAAAATATATATATTTATTTTAATATTATCAATTTCATCAGGGAAAATAAATCATTCGAACAATTTTTTTATTTTGCAAAAAATTTTGAAGAGCAATATCAATCGTTAGACACACATTGAATGAACATCAATAAACTATAACATTATATCAATGACCAACATCTTTTAAATGAAATAAAACTTTAGAAATTAATTTATTCATATTTTATATGAAAAATGTACTTATGCATGTAATATTTTTCGTACTCAAATCATATTTTAATACGACTGCCTTATTTGATGGAACTTTCAACATGATCATCATCAATTATAACTTCATTATAGAGTCCATTTCTTGTCTTAAATTTGTACATATTCCAAAAATAATTCTCATGAAAAAAGTCAGTCAGAATTTAAATGAGTACTAAAAAGTTTGAATCTTTATGAATTCCTATTCTTTCACATCTATGAAGTGTAGCAACCGAGAATGAGCAAAATTCAATCCCTTTGAATGCCGTTTTGAGAATCTTAAAACTTTTTAAACAAAAAATTTTTTAATTTAAAACTTTTTAAGTAGTCTGTGGACCTCTACTTTTAGTACAACCTCAGAATTATATTCGTTTTTGTGTATCTCTTACTGTTTTATAAATATCCCAAAATTTATGGCATCAAAAATTTTTTAATTTACAAAATCTTATTAGTGGATAAGTAAAATTAATCACTTAAATTAATCTCAATTTTCTATGTGTCTCATTTGATCAGCTTGCGTGCCTACATGAATGATCGCGTACTGAGACACATATGCGTCGCACTGATATGCCCCTCACGCCTTTAGACGAGTGCGCGCGAAATTGCTGCATTCTCGTTCGCACACGTGACCCGTATGGCGTGCGGACGTTGTGCCGCGCACGATTGTTGTCTGGGATATATTGAATTTTTCCTTGATTTTGTATTCCCTTTAATACATATTTCTTATTTTATTATAATGATGATAAGAATCAATGGAAGGCGAAGTTAGCACTAACTGTCGGAAACAAGTTCAATCAAATGATGGTATGTTTTATTTGAAACACTATTTTAAAATTAATTTATCAGCGTAGCTCTCCCACGTCGAAGCGATAGCGGAATTCACTGTATAGAAAAATTTATAATCTAAAAACAGCGATTAATTTAATCAGCTAGAAGTCTAAAAACTATATTACTAATTTCTCAAGCATAAATTAATTTACTGGAAAAAAAATTTATTTTGAAAATTGCATTCCTAAAATGTCATTTATAAATTTATTGTTAAAACTTGAGGTAATAATCAAAGTTACATGAAAAAATGTACAATTCTGTGTGTTGATTAAGGGGGTCTATACGTGTATTTGTATAACGGAGCCGTAAGCGGCTGCAACAGGGACGCACGGCCGTGTTTAACGTTCAGACTCACAAATTAGGACAAATTCAAATTAATCCTTTGAACAGCGTATTTCTAACATTCTCTAGATTAGAAATATACACACAAAACAATCGATTTTTCAAATCTGAGATGGGTATAGACCCCCTTAATCCCAGCAATGATATAAAAACAAATATTAATTTTAAAAAAGCTAACATTATATTCTTTTTATATCTTCAAATAAAAGTCTAAAAATTATAAACCTTAAATACTCTTGGAATGATGTTTATAACTTGTAATATAATTCGCGAAAAATACTATGTTTTTTGACTAAATTAGTTAATTACATCGTGTTGTCTTGAGGTTTTGTTAACATTTTTATTCAAGAAATAAGAATAATTGATAGGAAATTAATTTAATATTCTTCTCATTTCTCTAAATAAAAAACTGAAACTTAATGGTATAAAATACTCTAATAATCATTTGCATAATTTACCAGGTGTACAAGTATGAAACCGGTAATTTTTTTGAGAAAATACACGTTTATTTGCTAAAAATGGTTATACATTCAATCTTCAAAGTAATGGCCATTGCTAGCCACACATTTTTCCCATCTCTCTGGCAATTTGTGTATGCTTCGCCAAAAAAATTGTTCGTTTTTTAAGTCAAGCCAGTCATCGAGCCATTTTTTCACATTTTCGTACGAATCGAAGCGCTGTTCAGCAAGTGCGTGCCCCATTGATGAAAATAAGTGGTAGTCAGATGAAGCCAAGTCTGGTGAATAAGCCGCATGGGGGAGGGCTTCCCAGCTATACGAATTTACCAATTCCCGAGTCTTTTTTGTTCGATGTGCTGGTGCATTGTCATCAAGAAAAATCACTTTGTGTTGCCTAGTTTGATATTCTTGACGTTTTTGGCGCAAAGCACGATTCAAATCGGCCAATTGTTGTTTCCACGTTCTTCGTTTCTCACATCGAAATCGCCACTTTTAAACTTATTGAACCACTCGTTGCACTGTGTTTTGCCTAGAGCATGCTAGCTGTAAGCTTCCACAAGCATTCGATGGGCTTCCAAAGCAGATTCCTTCAATTGGTAACAGAAAATCAATGATGTCCGCGAATCGTAGTTTGAAGGCACAAAAATCGACATTTTTACTAGCGAAAAAAAATTAGTTGTTGTATGAAACTTGATTGTTTATGAACTGAATATTGTTGACAGAACTCAATGCGAAGAAATGGCGTCAATGATTTGGTTTGACAGAGCGTATAGTTTTACCTAGCGACACATATATGTCATTACCGGTTTCATACTTGTTCACCTGGTATATTATATACAGAAAATACTGTTCGTGTTGAATTAAAATTTTTTATGTTTTGTCTCTTCTAAAAGTTATATGATCAGATGAATCGGTCTCAATTGTGTATACTGTATCTTGACCGAATCAATTGGGCTCAATCGAATTGTATAAATTACACTGTCCGACAAAAAAAAATTTCTGTTTGCTGCAGGGTATACAACAATTTTTTTAGGGTAATTTGGGGATTTTCGAAAGGAACAACTTAATAGATGTGTATAATTTAAGGTTTTTTAGTTCAATTATTTAAACAAATGTAAGAATTTGAATGTCTGCATGTCGAAAAAACGGTTTTTTTGCAATATCGCGAAAACAAGAGCTGATTGATCAAGATGATGGTCATTTTTGAATTTGAAAAAAGGCTACTTTTATGACTTTTTTTAGAGGTTGCTATTATAAGTATTGATATAAAACTTATGCTTAATGAATACTCAAAAATTAGATAAAAAAATTTATTTTTATTTTTAATACACATTTTTTATATATAAAAACAGCAGGTAAACGTGACTTTTCAAAATGTAAGTATTTCTGCACTGTTGATGAAATCTTGGAGACGGACCATCTAAAACAGAAAATTCAAATAGTTTTAGATTCAGTATGACACTGGCTAGGGCGTAGGCCGCAATTTTGAATATATAAGCATAAATAAAAAAAATGGCGGACATTTTTCGAAAAAAAACGAGTTTTTTTTCACCGTTTGTCGCCAAAAAAAGGAATTTAAAATTTCAACCTTTCGTCGGTTCGCGCCTTAGGCATAATTATAAGCAACATGTGGTAAAAATTTCAGAAGAATCGGTTCAGTAGTTTCGGAAATTTTATCAACAAGCGGTGTAGAAAGGTTTTGAGAAAAAGGCGTTTAAAGTTTTTTTTTAATGAAAAATTGCAAAAAAATCTTACCTACGCTTAATCAGCCATGCCTGCATAGCCTGCACCATACAAAGTACCTTCAGTTTTTTCGAAAAGTTCATTTTTTAAAAAATCGATTTTTAAAGTTGGTAAACTAAAATGACCTCTAAAGGAAGATTTCTTCGTTCAGGTCGCCTATCCGAAATTTAATTTCATTGATGATAACGAAAATCAAATCACACGAACTTATAATATAAATATATCCGATTTTGCGACCAGGACCGTTTTAAAATTAATTAATCATGCATACATAACACACAAAAAGTGGAATGAACTTTACACGTGAGTATACTACCCCTATGGATTTTGAGCCGCTGAATCCGAATCCAGTCTCAGAATTTCCCTTGGACTCCCCAGTTTTCCCCTAGCCTAGGGGAAATTCGTGAAATCTTAGAAATTTCAGTATCTGTGAAAGCAATTATGATCTACGCAATATTAAATAAAACGATAATGTTTTCACGTATTTCGAGTCGCTTAGTTCGAATCTCACTGTATAATTTCCCTAGAGAACCTCAGAATTCCACTAGCCTAGGGTAAAAAGTGTTACGCTGAGCAAAACTTGCGATTTCTGGAAGGTTCTATTTTTGCGCAAGAAAGCTTATATAAAGGCTTTTCCAATAGGGACATACAAATTTTATCTATGAATGAAACACAGAAATATTTGTGATATTGAGTTCAAATTTATTGTGGGTGTAGTGCAAGCATTACATTTTATGAATGAAATTCGATATCGGTCATATGACCACCACGAGCCCGTTTACAGCGGTCGATTCTTTGGACCCAATTTTCCACCACTCTGGCACACATTTCGACCGGAACGTTGGCAATTTCGCGTTGGATGTTGTCTTTGAGGTCGTCTAAAGTTGCTGGCTTGTTGGCATAGACCAGTAACTTGATATGGCCCAACAAAAATAAATCCAATGGCGTTAGATCGCATGAACGAGGCGGCCATTCGACCGGACCATTTCTCGAGATAACACGTTCACCGAATTCGCCTTTCAATAAATCGATTGTTGCACGTGGTGTGTGGCTAGTGGCACCGTCTTGTTAAAACCACATATCGTTGGTGTCAAGTTCATCCAATTCTGGCCACAAATAATCTACCAACATAGCACGATAGCGCTCTCCATTGACGGTAACATGACGGTCGTTTTCATCCACAAAAAAATACGACCCAATCACACCTCCGTCATGAAAACCGCACCAAACAGTCACTTTTTGCGGATCCAACGGTGTCTCAAGAACCACATTTGGATTTGTTGCTGACCAATAACGCATATTTTGCTTATTAACAAAGCCATTGAGCCAGAAATGAGCTTCATCGCTGAAGATGATTTTACGATGAAATTCTTCATTTTCTTCAAGCTTTGCCAGAGCCCAATTGGAGAAGTTTCGGCGTTTCAAATAATCAAGTGGCTTTAGTTCTTGAGTCAATTTAATCTTGAAAGCATGTAGGCCAAGGTCTTTTCACATAATATGTCACAGTGTCGTTTGAGCAATGCCCAATTCTTGAGAACGACGTGGAATCGACTGATTTGGCTCATTTTGAATCGATGCACTTACGGCTGCGATTATTTCTTCGCTTCGAGCAATACGACGTCGTTTTGGCACCGGAACGTACAATAGTGTAAATTTGGTCTCGAATTTATCCACTATAGCACGCACAGCCTGTCGGGTGGGACGATTATTACGGCCGAAAATTGGAGTAAGCGCTCTTAAAGTTGCAACCACCGACTCAGAATTTCGGTAATAATTTATAATAATTTTCAAATGTTGCTGGTTCGTGAACTTTACCATGATAAAAATGTTAACTTTAACTAACGTTTTGACATTGACAGTTTATTAAAAAAGTTCAAGGGTGCGTTGATATAAAAATACGAAATTGTTATGTCCCTATTGGAAAACCATTTATTTTCGTATTTTGAGTTCCTGAACTCATATCCGACGTAGTCTAAGGTAAAAAGTGTAGTACGTGGGTTTTCCGTTGACTTGATTTTTACATGGAAAAACTGACGAGGATATATCATGTGTTTAGGCATTGTGAGGGACAGAACTAGAATTTGTCCTCGTTTTTTCTGTTTTGTATATCACTTTTACTTTCTACTACACTTTCAATGTGGGTCGAACTTATGGATTTTAAAATTGGTAGCATGATTGAATCACACACAGGCTACGAAATATTTTTGACTCTTAATTTAACCTGGGCCTGTGGAAATGAATTTCAGTTTCAGAGAATTGCTCCACGTTCATATGTAAATATATCCATATGTTGATTCTGTGAATTTGGTATCCTCTTGAATCTTGAGCCTATATCGCATATGCAACCCCATTTCAACGAGCAACCATGATTGTTCTTAACAAACTGCGAAATCCTGCTGCCTTGGCAGATTCTGGGACGATGACAACTGCCCCGAAAGGGGATTCGTAAAATGATTCGTACTCAGGTTTGTCAAGGTAACGAAGCCAGCGAAGGCGCACTGCCCTGAAGGTGGGCGTTAAGGAGTAAGGATGATGCCATAGTGTGTCCGACGATGAGTTTAAATGGTCCTGGTCAAATTCGGAAAGCCCTCATACTTAGGCCTAGGCAGGTATGAGGCTAGGGCAATTGTTAGGAGCTGGATACAAATTCTGATGTCAGAAATGAACACAGCAACTCAGAAGACGGAAAGATATCAGCTTTCCCGTACGAAAAAGGCCTGCATGAAACTTCGATTTTTGCACAATTTTCTACGAATTCAGGAACTCAAAATACGAAAGTATATAAGCTTCTTGCGCAAAAATAGAACCTTCCAGAAATCGCAAGTTTTGTTTAGCTTAACACTTTTTCCCCTAGGCTAGTGGAATTCTGAGGTACTATAGGGAAATTCTACAGTGAGATTCGAACTAAGTAACTCAAGATACATGAAAACATTATCGTTTTATTTAATATTGCGTAGATCAAAATTGCTTTCACAGTTACTGAAATTTCTAAGATTTCGCGCATTTCCCCTAGGCTAGAGGAAAACTGGGGAGTCCAGGGGAAATTCTGAGACCGGATTCGGATTCAGCGGCTCAAACTCCACAGGGGTAGTATACTCACATGTAAAGTTCATTCAAATCACACTCGCAAAAAAAACTTTTTTCCCTAATTGCACAATATACTATTTCGAAAAAATGTTATCAGTGAAAATATTTTTTATTATGCAAAAGGAATTACAGTAGATAATAAAATTATTAAAATAAAAAAAAATTGTTAAAATTAGTCAAATTTATTGTTTAGTTAAAGCAGTTTCACCAGTAATATTTTTTTGAAGCATGCTTTTTTACTGCAGAAATTAGAAAATAAGATCCCGTCTCATACATTTCCAATTAAGTCATTTCTCACATAAAACCAAAACCTTCTCATTAATTATTTTTTGTTTCCTATCATGAAAACTTGGCTTGGAGGTAAAAGATTTTCATCGAACGAAGAGATCATTGCTGCGACAAATGAGCATTTTGAGGGGTTTGATGAAAATTACTTTTTAAAGGGCATAAAGAAGCTTGAGTACCGCTATAATAAATGTATAAACTTAAAAGGGGACTATGTTGAAAAATAAATTGGAATTTTTGTTATAAAAAGTGTTCTTCATTTCAAAGTCACAGATTTATTGAACACAGACAGAATGTAAAAAATGATTAGATTTCCTCAAGATGATTTAAAAAATATCTTTAAAAAACTTAAACATTTGGTAAAACTCTTCTTAATAATAAAAACGCTTTAAATTCAATAAATTATTCATATTTACGCAAATAAACTCACAAACTAATCTTCACGCTATCAAATTAATAGTAATACAGAATACTCTGATCTATGGTTCATGGTTAATACAGTTTTCGTATGCATATTTGTATTTTGCATCTAAATATCCTGAACATCCTAGTGGACCAAGACTGTGAATCCGGGCAAAGTCGTCACAATTCACTAAACCATCTCCGTCACAATCCTGTAAAAATAAATAGTTTGAACCTTCGAAAATTTGTACTATCATTTATATTACATACCCTACGATATCTTATCATGTAGCCCTCAACTGAACGAGAAGCGCATGTCAGATTATTTGCACAACGTCTGTAATCTGTAAATGTGCAAAAAGCATCACATAATTTTCTTTTAGCATCAGATAGTATTCAAAGTATTTTAATTTTAGAATGAATAAAACTCAAAATTATAATTGCAAAGAAAATTAATTTATATTAAATTTGGATAAACCAGAGAACTCGAACAATTTTACTGATTTTAACAAGTTATTAAGAATTTCAACAAAACTTTGCAATTATATTTGTATGAATTATCTTAATTTAATATTATTTTATTGACTTTCTCATCATTATTCTGAGTTTGATTAGTTCTGAAATTTTTTTTCCTAGAATTCAAACAGTTGTACTGATTATAACAAGTTATTAAAAATGTCTACAAAAATGTGCAATTATTTTATTTCTAATAAAAACAGAATTTATAAACTATAAATTTTTACAAAAGATTAGTTTCAACAATGTTATGGCTTTTTGTTGTTTGATGTATAAAAATATTTCCACCAAGGATTTATTATGAAATTCAATTACTTAATAAACAAATAGCTGAATTATTTTAAAACTTTGAGGCAAATTTTTAAAATGATCGGGTTTAAATAAATGGGATCTTATTTTTTTAGGAAGAAGTTTGCTGTGATATTTGTTCAAATTTTTGATTTCAAAAAAATTATTTTATGATTTGAGGCAATAAAAAATGCATCATTAAGAATTGAACATGGTCAAGTTGTGGAGAATCTTCTTCTTAAGAAAATAAGCTCTCAATCATTAAAATTCCATCATTTTTGAAAAATTGGTAATTCATGCAAAAAAAAAAAAAATCAGTCGGGAATAAAAGTTTTTGAATAAATAATTTCTGCATGTTAACATTTTTTAAACAAAAAATAACCTTTCTTCTTTCAGAAGATATGATCAATAATAATATTGCAATTTCTAAAAGTATAATTATGATACAAAAAGCAGTTTAAGATCAAAATTGAGGTTTTTATTACCTAAGTCAGAATAATTGAGTATCTTCTGACTATCATTTCCATTTTCCTTATCCTTGATATTTGGGCGCCCAGAATCAATCCAGTATCCCAAACTTATGCGATATGGTCCACAAACATTGCCCACGCATTTTGCATTCTTATCACAACCAGTTGACGCAACACAAATACAATATAAACATTTTCGGGGTACAACAGATTTAATATTCTGTGGGTCAAGCTCACCTGTAATAACAGATCAATATTTTAGTCAAATTTACTGAATCAATTTCTTATATAATCAAATCAAAAATGCTTGGGATGCTTAACTCCACTTCAAAGTTTTTAATTATCCTTCAAATGATTTAATTCTTAAAAAAATAAATAATTCAAATTACCATAAACGAAGGCAGCAAATATACAGATACATAAGGTCACTTTGAAAGAATTCATTGCCTAAATAATATTTTGTAGTATGTCGATAATGAATACGACTCTGACTGAAAAAAATTATTCACCAAAAGTCTTTATATACATTTACAATAAGTTGATAAAAAATCAATTTAATCCTACTGCACTGATTTAGATAGTATAATTCGTGATAAATAGGTATTTACTTAGAAAAAAGCCTTTTATACTTTTTATTCTTTCAAGATAAGAAAAGATTGCATATTATCTGTATTTGGCACCAGCTATAAAATATATAAATAATCTACATTAATGTAAGTATTTCAATAGATTACTCCCCCGCGATCAAATTCGCCAGATTCAAATTTATCATTTACAAAATTGATATCCTCAATGATAAAATGGAATCAGATTAACTTTTATCACGAGAAAGTTTATTTTTCAGGTAGACCAATTACAAAGGACACCCAGAATTCACTTTAAAAATGTCATACGACAAAATCATAGCCATGTGGAAATTATATAACAAAACAAAATAATATTCAATATTTATTCTTAAAAATAATCATTTTTCGATACATCTTCTACGAAATACGGTTTTTTTAAATTCCACTTTCGTCTTTGAAAGTTTCGAATCATAAGTGTATTTGATTTAATAAATTAAAATGTTTAAAAACTGTTGTTGCTTATTAAGAATCACTAAAAATTAAGTTACATTCGAAATTCAGATAGACTTTTAACTTGGTTTCAAATAAAAACACTAATTTACAAACAATTAATATTTATTAATTCAATAGTAAAAGTAAAGAGACGTTTTTAAATTTTGTTAAAAGCTGCAATATCGACGGATTGAACGAATGCATCAAATTCTTGGATTTTTTCAACAAGTAAATCTACGGATACTTTTTCGTCTTCCACGACGCACATAATCTGCAGCTTTCTGATGCCATAGCCAACTGGAACGAATTTAGCTGAAAATAAAAAGTTTATATCTATAGATTCATTCAAAATTGTTAAAGACAAAAATATTGTTTTCATTTTTTTGTGAAACTTACAAGCTCCCCAAACTAATCCGTCCATCTGGATAGATCTTACTGCCTTTTCCATTTCTTCCATATTTGTTTCATCTCCCCAGGGTTTGACGTCGATGACGATACTGGATTTGGCAATCAGAGCAGGTTTCTTTGATTTCTTTTCGGCGTAAGCCTTTAGTCTTTCCTCTCTGATCCTTGCTGCCTCTGCATCCTCTTCCTCATCCGATCCAAAGAGATCGACGTCATCATCCTCTTTGGTTGCTGGTTTGCCTACTGCTGAATCAGAAGCCGTGGAATCGCTGCCTAAAACGGAAGGTGCTTTCTTTTCTCCGGGTAGTTTTTCAAGTTCGTAGGATTTGATATGATTGTACCACCTAAGAACGTGTGGGTTCGAAGAATTTGGGGCTTTCCCAAGAGCTTCAATGACTGCTACATCAGCCTGGGTAGGTTGGTATCTAAAAATAAATTTAAATCATCAATAAATGAAAAACTATCTATGCATCTTTTCTATGTAATGAAAACTAGATACTAAATAATACAATTAAAAAAAATGTTTTATCAATCATCATTTATAATATTTTATCAATCATCATTTAAAATATTTTATCCATATGATTCAAAAAGAAAAATATTTGTGCAATTGAAAACTTAAAATTTAATTTCGATTTTTAACCTTTCAGACAGAAAGTGAATTTTCCAATAAAAATAATGCAAATTATATTGGATTATTTCTGAAATTTTCTTGAGGTATTTTATTTTATAAGATAGAACTTTTAAAAATTAAATTTTAAATTAAATTATTAAATTAACTTTTTGTTGTACCCGAATAAAAACAAGTGACATTTGAAAAGAAATAGATAATTTATGGTTCATAAACTATGCATTACACGTTTACAGTACTGCCTTTTCAAAATGTTTTTCTGTACAGGGTATTTTGTTTAAAATTGTCTTTGTATTTGTATGTAAATATAATTTTAAAATATTGAATTTGTAACCAGTTTACATTTTCTCAGTATTGATAAACCAGAAAATGTTAGTGCCTATCCCGTTGTTCAACTGTTCTAATACATAATAGTGCACGGATTTTAATAACTTAGTTTTTTTAATTTCTAACCCCCAAACTGTATTTTTAGATGACAGTTATGATATCAGAAAGACTTTATTGAATGTTTTATTGAATTGAAGCGCGTATGAGAAAATAATGTTTATAATTTATTCATGCGGTTTTAAACTCTTCATGTCAAATATTCTAATTTAGATTCAGCAATATTATTCATAATATAATTAATAAAATTTGAATGGCTTATATTTTTGGACGAAGTGTGTTTCTATTAATTTATTTAATCCTACAATTTGAAGAGAATTTTTACACCCGGTTTGCAAAGAAATGAAATAGCTTATCTTGTTAAAAACACTGGGTATGTTAAAAGTTGACTTTTCAATTTATTATAGAAACAATAATAAGTTAATGTCAAAATCCCTGTCCTATTTCTAATAAAAAAAATCTGCCCGCTTAGCGGGCACATTCTCATCGCGCGCTTTGCGCGCAGCTCGCTTCGCGCGCAAGCTTGAGCGCGCCTAGGGCGCGCGATTTGATCGTCGCGCTTCGCGCTCGGTCTTGTGCTCTTCGCATACATTTAAGTTTATTTCTTATAATTTAATACTGATACTAATACTGATACTGATTAATACTGACCAATTTTATAATATTAAAGATGATGTGAATTACTCACTTTCTCAAATTCACTAAATTTCTTTTTCAGTTTAAGTGAAACAGGAAATTCAATTTACTTAAGGCTCTATCGGCCTTAAGGAACACATTCTCATCATGACACTCGCTCTTCGCGCTCGATTTTCTGTATACATTTCAGTAACTTTTTAATAAATTACATGATTAAAATAATTTATTTTTTTCCAAATCTCTCAAAAAGAAAAAATAATCGTAGACTTTATTCAAGGTAGTACGATCACGAAAATTAGACCTCAGGCTAAAATAGATAATTTTGCTTTCAAGAATAGCAATATTATTTTTGAAGGGCTAATTTGAATGAGAAAAGATTATTTTTCATGAAAAAAATTTGAAACACAAAAAAATAATGTTATTAATAAATTTCATTTTTGCCCAAACTTATTTTCTTATCGCTTCGAGCCAAATTTTTAAAAATGATGCGATTATTATAAATCACGGTTCATTTTTTTAGGAAAAAGATTCTCTACAACTTGACTGTTTCCGATTTTTGAAAATGAATTCTTTAATGGCTGAAATTATAAAAAAACAATTTTTCAAAACAAAATTTTTATAAACAAATTGCTGTATTTGATAATAATTAATTCAATTTCAAAAATAGGAAACCGTCAAGTTGTAGAGAATCTTTTTTCTAAAAAAATGAACCATAATTTATTAGAATCGCATCATTTTCAAAAATTTGACTCGAAGCGATAAGAAAATAAGTTTAGGCAAAAATAAAATTTATTAATAACATTATTTTTTTGTGTTTCAAATTTTTTTCATGAAAAATAATCTTTTCTCATTCAAATTGGCCCTTTAATAATAATGTTGCTAGTCTTGAAAGCAAAATTATCTATTTTTGTCTGAGGTCTAATTTTCGTGATCGTACTACCTTAAGGAAACGATTTTGCAGAACAACGCTTATTTCGTATCTCACATATTTTGGTGAAAAAAATCGAATTTTTTAAATATTAAAAATCAAAACATAAAAAATACATCCTGTCGAGAAATTTCTTAATAAGAATGTGTAGACCTCATTTAGGCAAATAATTTTTCATTTGAACTTTTTTTATGGATTTCATATATTTTGTCTAAAAAATGGAATTATTGAATTTTAATCGTATTTTTTGGAATTGAAACGAAAAATATATGTTTTTTCATAAACTGTGTAAGACAAAACTTATAGATCTTTTTGAAACGAACAACTTTGTATTCTTACGTTTTTTTCGTATTTCACATATTATTGTTAAAAAATTGAATTTTGGATTTTCAATAGATTATTTTTGAATTAAAAAATCTGCCCGCTTCGCGGGCACATTCTCATTGCGCGCTTCGCTCGCAAGTTTGAGCGCGCCTGGGGCGCGCAATTCGATCGTCGCGCTTCGCGCTTCGCGCTCGGTCTTGTGCTCTTGGCATACGTTTAAGTTTATTTCTTATAATTTAATACTGAAGCTCAAACCAATTTAATGATATTAAAGATGATGTAAATTAGTCATTTTCTCAAAGTCGCTCTATTTCTTTTTGAATTTAAGTGAAACAAGAAATTCAATTTACTTAAGGCTCTATCGGCCTTAAGGAACACATTCTCATCATGACACTCGCGCTTCGCGCTCGATTTTCTGTATGCATTTTTGTAACTTTTTAATAAATTACATGATTATTGATAAATTTATTTTCTTCCAAATATCTCAAAAAGGAAAAACAATCGTAGACTTTATTTAAGGAAACGATTTTGCAGAACAACGCTTATTTCGTATCTCACATATTTTGGTGAAACAAATCGAATTTTTTCAATATTAAAAATCAAAAAATTAAAATATACATCCTGTCGAGAAATTTCTCGATAAGAATGTGTAGACCTTATTTAGCCAAACAATTTTTCATCTCAAAGTTTTTTTTGTATCTCACATATTTTGTCTAAAAAATGGAATTTTTGAATTTTAATCGTATTTTTGGAATTGAAACGAAAAATATATGTTTTATCAGAAACTGTGTGAGACAAAACTTGTAGATCTTTTTGAAACTAACAACATTGTATTCTTTCGTTTTTTTCTTATTTTACATATTATTGTTAAAAAATTGAATTTTGGATTTTAAATAGTTTTTTTTTTAATTAAAAAGAAAAATATGCATCTTATGAAAAAATGTTACAATTCAAATTTGTAGGTCTTTATTTATTCAATAATATTGTATCATAACGTTTTTTCGTATCTCGTATAATTTAACTGAAAAATGGAATTTTGATATTGACTTTTTTCGAATTTGAATATGCTGTAACATTTCTAATTTTGATTTAATCAAAAAATGTTATCAGGATAATTTTTAGACATTTATGAGCACTATCTAAAACCAGTATTAAAATTTTTGATTTTTTCAAAAAATTATTTTCAAAAACACAAAAGTAGTGCTCAATCCCTAAATTTTGATTGGATGTGGCTGGTTAACGAACTTGTCCTTACTTTTTCGGCTCCGATAAAGTGTACCAAAGCTCAATTCAATCTGATAATTCTATCGAGAGTTATGCCGCACACGACCTACAGACAGACAGACAGACAGACAGACAGACAGACACTTTCGTAAAAACCCCTTTTTCGGACTCAGAGGGTCTCAAAACGTACAGATTTGATGAAATTTTCGAAAGTCATTTTTCACATAAAACCAATACCTTCTCATCCATGATGAGAATGTAAAAATAAATGTTGCAGCAAGAAGTAGTTTGAATTTGAATACAAGTGCACAAGAGCGACACCATTCGGCAGTGCATGGAGGTTTTATATGCCCTCATATATATATAATCACATCAGAAGTTTTAAATAAATATAATTATTATAATTATACTTGAAACATTCTTAATTAATTTCAGATGAAAAAAATAACTTTTTCCACAAAAAAATGAATTTCTATTTTCCATAAACAAAATAAGTTCAAAATAAGCACGAAAGAGGTTATATAGATGCAAAGCTAGTGAAATTATAAAATTCTGTATCTTTTTTAATTTTGACCACCAAAACATAAAAGCCACCACCTAACGACCACCAAACGATTCGACATCAAATTTTTGAAAAACATTAAAGTGTAGTGCAAGCGTGAAGTTAGCACTACAATTTTCAAAATTTTATATTTTTTTTATTTTCAACCACCAAACATTAAAAACCACCACCTAACGACCACCAAACGACCACCAAACGATTCCAAAAATAAAAAGTACGATATTTAATAGTTGCAGTGCTAACTTCACAGACATCAAAACCGGGTTACGAGATAAGTGCCTTTTAACGGTAAGCAAATATCAGCTGAGTAGGTTATGTCACGTAGAAAAAAATTCGATCAATTATAGGATTTTGCTTCTTTTTCGAGATACGATCTAAATGAAGGAGGTGAAAGGGACCAACAAATTTAGGAACGAAAAGCTGCCGACATGCGGAGCACGTGTACTACAGATCTTAATTAAACAATGAAAGCAGAATTACCCCTCAACGTAGCTCCGATCTGCGAGATATTCGTTCAATCCCTTGACACCCTTGTCAGTCTTTAGGTCACCGATGGTCATTTTTCACAGGTTTTTCTTTAATAAATATTGAAATGAGTTCAAGAGAGGCAGTAACTTCTATCTTTTTGAACCGGAAGAGAGATACAATTTTTGCATTGACTGGCATTCTGGGACTCTACATATATCTTTCCGGTTTTTAAAGGTAACTTCACAGGATCGTTTCTGGCTTTCATCCTTTCATGGTTTTTAAGAGTTCAAGGTTCGTTCACACACCTGAAGTGCTATTCCAAGACCGCTCGACTAATTTTCGTATAAAAAAGTATAGTCCTATCTTTTTTTGACTGCTACAATTTAAAAAACAAACTACGATACGTTCGGATACGAAAATTACTCGAGTGAATTCGAGAATGACACCCCAGGGCACGATACGTGAAGATACGTTTACGTACACTAATGGGGAAGAAGGTTAACATGATAGAAAGAGAACTAGCCAGCCTGACATAGATATTAAAAAGAAAATAATTAACAGAGAGAGATATATATCTTTCCTCTCTGTTCTATCAAAAGACAAGCGTACTGCGCATGCGGTTGCTAGCTAGCTAGCTGAAGTATGAAACCGCCTGAAGGAAAATATAATGGTTCATTTATACCTCTGTCTGCCTGACTGGTGCGGACAGAAAATACATAAGAGTAAAGGAGACGGACAGTGTAAAATTAGACAAAAAGAAAACGTCTGTCTTTTTTGCTCTTATGTATTTTCTGTCCGCACCGGTCAGGCAGACAGAGGCAGCCCCCTGTATCTTGCCACCAAATGCATAAGAAAAAAATTACGTGAAAGTTGACTGCCGCCGGTGGCGGCGCTGACTGTTCATAGGCCCTAGATTCAAAAAAATGCATTGGAAAGAGCATAAAAAATTAATTTTCTCCTAATAAAAACTATTTTATCGCATTTTCTTATACATGACAATAATCTAATAAGATCTTCATATTTGTCACAAAAATTTATTCTCTTCGAAAAGGTTAAGAAATTCACTTTAGGCAGAAAATCTAATTTCTAAATTCTGGCGGGAATTGCATTATTTGTGTCAAGTTTTTTATTTTATTATTGTTTTGCGTTCATTTAAATATTAATACTAATAATTAACGTCGTTATAATAAAATTTGATAATTTTTCATATCATATAACACATATATAATACTTGTATAACATATAACAAAAACATATAATACATATACTATATATTACTACTGTAATTAAATGAAACTCCTTTTCAAAAAAAAACATTTCAAAATTACTGTTTGGAATTTGGACTAAAATTTGTTAATATTATACTATGAAATATATTAATAATATATTATTATAATATATTATAATTCAAAGCAGTGAAATAGTTTTAAAACAAATTGCACTTAGATTATTGTATAAATAACATCGAGTAAAAGTGATTTTTTAATTGACTGGAGTTTATCTAATAAAAGTAATTCTCTGATAACTTATATTAACGTCTAATTTTTTTGTTTAGATGATACGGTGTTTTCATCTATTTTGAACACCTCATAAATATAATATTAACATTATTAAGTTAGGCCTCAGTGAACTTTGCTGCCTTTTTCTTTTCAAGATTGGCCTTCTTTATATCAGCCATCTTAATTTTGTAAAATTATAAATTTAAGTTTTCAATTCCTATTACTTTAGGAATTCTATGTAATTCAGTAAAACTATGAGCTATAAAAAGTAAGGAATCTAAATTAACAAAAAATACAAACATATTCTTTTATAAAGTTCAAAACTTTATTTTAATAACAAAATTGTTAGAAATCAGAAATTTTTTTTCCATTTTAACACAATCCAATTTTAACAGGCTCGCATTAACTTTAATTCAGAATTTTAAAAAATATTCTTTTTCATCTGTTATTTATTTCAGTCACTTTCATTTATCTATTTTTTAACTTCTATCACACAAAATTTTTGTAACTGAATTTATTTGAGATAAGTATTTGAGAGACATTTATTGCGGTGCAAAAAAAATTCATTGCACAACTAGATACAATTAATTAATATTGAGACATTAAACTTTGTTATATTATGAAATTAATTGTTAATATCTCTATTAAATAAAATGTTTTATTTTAAACTAATTAAGAAAATAAACAATGTGTTCGATGTACCTACTCTTCCCAAAACTGTTACTCCATCGGGTGCATAGGTTAACCTCTCTTGAAGAATATCTTCTGGCTTAAAATGCTTTTCGCAAATCGCATGACCTGCTTTTAATTTGATGTCATCGCGAAGGATAGCAATTTGCCATAATTTTATCGTATTTTCATCCTTCGGTACAATGAAAAAACGAACTTTGTCAGAGCAAGACTTATATCCGGATTTGCACCCAAAACACACACATTTCACCATTTTTTACATCAATTTTTTTGGAAATTTGTTTCTAAACTCGCCAACTTTATCTCACTACCGTTCAAGAACTCGAAAATTTGAAAATTTACAGAGAAAAGCTTAAAAAATTATGTTTTGTAATATGATTTTCGTGTAAGTCGGCCCAATGAACAGTCAGCGCCACCATGGCGGCCAGTCACAATTCATGTCATTTTCAACTCAGTGATGCAGAATTTATAGAATATAAGAGAATATAATGGTCTTTTTTCATTTACACAGCAGTCGCATCTAGCGGTATATGGCACAGTTAATTGCTTGCCGCATCTAGATAAAATGCTTTTGGCAATAGATATCATAGTGGTTAATATATGCTTCGATTCCCTGTAATTGCCTGTAATCCATCTCAGTTTAGTAAACAATTGGTGAAAATTTTATAACTGTAACGTCGGTGATTAAAAAGTAGTTTAATAATGTCCCAGTGCTTTCGTACAGTCTCCAACAAACTTCCTCCGTTTGCTGGGACAAGAAAACAAGTCACGCAGTTAGACCGACAACTGCCAAAACACATAAAATCATCATTTTTAGATAAGGTAACGTCGATTTACTCAGCACATAACAATTTTCATTTGGTCCTTATGGTTTATATTAAAAAGAGTACGATTTTTTGAAGTTTATTTATAACTTTTAAATAATGTCAGTTTTTTATAGGCATATATATGTAATGCGCTAATGAACCACGTTTATCATAACCTCAACATGCTTACATAATGTCTTTTTTTTATTCAAGAAGATACACTTGAATAATAATTTTAATATTATCTTGATACAAATAAAATGTATCTTTTAAGTTATACAAAAGACATTTACTTTGTTATTTGAATTTTTCATTAAAAAGTTTTAATTAGTATATTAATTCTTATGACTTCTGCTACCCCTAGCGAGCCGGCTATATATTTAACTTGTTTGCATCCTTATTCTCCGTTAAAATTAACGTTGAACGGTAATGGAGATATGCAATAATTTTATTTATTAACGCTAAAAAATTTTTAAATATAATGTCTATATTTTCAAAATTTTTAACATGTATTATTTATCTACATATAATTTTTATTTTTTTTAAAGTTATTTATCTATATATAATTTATCTATTTATTGATTATTTTTGAAATTTTTTTTTAAGTCTGACTAACATTATGCCTTGAAAGTTTTTTTAATATGAAATTATTATTTCTAAATTAACAATGTAATTATGGTTAATGTATCAAAATATTTAATGAAATTAATTAAAAATCCCGTTTTTTCAGTTTTTTGGAACACGGAATGTTCTTAACACTAATATAGCATTAAAAGACTCACCTAACGAAGCTTCCAAGCTTTACTTCTCATTTCAAAATCAGTCAATCTCGTCGCTAAAAGTATCCAAAAACAGTCCATCAATTTCGTTTAAGCCAAATGCCCAGGATGATAAAGTTACTAATTTTAATGGATTTAAGGAACTTCAAAGAGGAAGCGTAACATTATTGGGATTGAAGCCAGTTGATGTATTTTTGGAAGATAACTTAACAAATAATAGACAAAAGTTTTTTACGAAAAAACAACTTAGTAGGGATGTACAGGAAGTATTTGTCAAAATATCACCTTTTACAATGAAAGATCATATTATCAATCAAATGATTCCTCCCGATATTGAAAACCCAGTGAAGCTTTTAATGAACGAAAGATTAAATCTGCAGACGGAAAATAAGAATGAGGTTTCACCTAACACTACAGGTAGACCAACACAAGAACAACTGGAAAATATTTATAATAATCTCAAGAATGAGGTGAGTTGATTCTTTTGTTATTTCAAACTTATTTTAAGTGTAAAAGTAAAATTATAAGTAAAAATGTATTCTTGTGAATAATACTGTGAATTTTTCTTTAGTTACCGAATTTATTTGAAAGACCAATAGATTATAGGATCTATCGTAATGACCTTATATTCGTAAATAATATTCGAGGAACTACAACAACGTGAGTTAATTTTTATATTTGATTTTCTTTTTTTTGTATAATTGCCACTAGAATTATAATTACATTCTGTTTTATATGGTTAGTGGCATATTCAATTACGTGAAGCAGATAATGTGGCTAAGGGCAATCGGACATATAAAATTTGCTTATGTGAAATTCGAAATCCTAAAAATCACTGTCCACCCAGAAGAAGATTCCATTAAAATTCGTTGGCGCATAAGAGGAACACCCGGACTTAAAGTATTTGCAACATTCTGGAAATTTAAGTCTTGGAAAATTCAAGAAGCTTTGAAAGATCACGAAACGTAAGCCATTATTATACTTCAAGCAATCTTATATTTAGTTTAAATGAAATTTTAATTTCAATTATACAATTTTTAGCTTTTTTTCAACTCTCAAAACACTTTCTTTATAGATGGTATGACGGTTTCTCTACTTTCTACGTCGGCAATGACGGTAAAATATTTAAACACGTAGCTGACAAAATGATGCCTGATCAAGATACAGTGATTCCCAAAACGAAGCTTGACGTTGCCGCCAAGCTAGCAGCATCGATGTTCGTAGGTATCGAAAACTTGAAACAAATTTTCCCAGGTGCATCCTACGAAATTTCAAACTTAGCAAACCTTTTAAAGCAACGATACAAAAGAGGAAATATTCAAAAAGAGCCATGCTGAAAACGAAATAACTAAGTAAAATTCATTTAGTGGTCGAGAATATGCGAACGGGGGTTTACCCAAAATATTTACGATTATGACAAATTTATTTATGTGAAATTATTTTGCATTTGCAGTGTATACTTCTAATAGTTTATGTTTTGTATTTAAACATATGTTGAGAATTTCTGATCATTGTCGAAATGTGTGAAACAAATAGACGATTTTTATGTTTTTTTCTCCTTCATTTTAAGAATTCGTGGTTTCTTAAAATTAGAAAGTAATCATTGCATGAAACGATATATTTGGCAGTAAAATGATTAAATTTTCTTTTTGTTATTTTGCAAAGTTACTGTTGGAATCGCGCAATAAAATGGGCACTCATTCTATTTATAACTAATTTCGCTTCCCTAAACTAGCGCTAAATTTACTATAAAGGCCAGTTTAACATTAATGAATCGAAACAATGGTTAAAACAATCAGTAGTAAATGGTAAACAATAACGCATCTTAGCATTAGCCTTTGTAACATATTATTTATTACCTCGCACGTACATCATAAAACAACGGATTTTTTATAAACATTCGTAAGTACGCATTAGAAAAAATTCTGCTCCGAGTGGAAGGTGTATGAAAAGAACGATTTCAAGCATTTTCTTTATGAACGATTTAGTTGTACATAATGTAAAAGTATTTTAAAATAAAATTATTATTATTGTTATTATTATTACAATGTGTAAATAGTTTCATTCTTTCATTCATAGTACACATACACGGATTAGAAAATTATTGTCGTGCCTAGTTGCAGACCAAACCTATAAAAAGAAAAATTGTCAGTTACTTCAACAAACTTAAAATTTGGTTGAATATTGGTTTTAAAAATAGTAGAGAATTTTTACCTAAATAATCATCCATAAGTGTTCCAATGGCAAACTGTAAAAAGAACCAAACTTTACAAAAAGTAATTTTATGAAATAAAAAGTGTGTAGTTGAAATACTAACAATTCCAGTTGCATCCACTCTTGTTCCGACTATTTTTAATCTTATTTCATCATCAGCTTGGATAACAACGTCCTGAGAATTTAAAAGATAATATAAAAAATATTCCTATATTATTTTTACTCATTGAAACTCACCTCTTCTTTTGATTTGTAGCATGGGGGATTGACATTTGGACAGAATTGCATATCCGCAGGAATAGACTGAAAACAAGTATAATTAATAATTTAACTCACCAAGCATTCCTCATAGTAAAACATTAGAGAAGTAGAGATTTGCATACATGGTGCGAAATAAAACACGACAGAGGACCAATTTCAGCAAACATTCCCACCTGCAACCATAAATGTGGACTTGCACAAAATATTTAAATATTATTCATAATGTAGCTTAGAATCACAATTTACCTTGTTAACCTGCGTAACGATTCCATCAAGTACTTCACCTTTAAATGGTCGGAAAACAATAGCTTTGTATTTTACAGGGTAAACTACAAAACCCTGCCCTGGTTGAATAATACCAGCACCAATGTTATCAATTGTTGTAACTGCTACAACAAAGCCATATCTGTAAAATTAACAAATTACAATTAAAGCTTTAGGTAAGTAAATACACATTGCAAATTATAAAAATCTGGCATAAATGCATAATTTAATCAGTATTAAACTTACTTTCCAGTGCAAGTACCTTCGACTTCCGTGTAAAGTTTCTGTTTAACTGTATCCAATAATTGTGGCCCAAAATATCGAGGATGAAGCAGAATTTCGTGCTCTAAAGATATCTAGAAAAATAGGTTAAGAATTTTACACCCCTAGTATTTTGAAAACTCGATGACACATAATAATAAAAAATAGATTAAAAAAAACTTACGTGATAAAACATTTTGCCAATTATATTTTAACTCGCAAAGCTGGATCACTAAATTATTTTAGCTGAAGTTTATAAACGTCCGGTCGGAAGTCGGGAAGTTTTTTAATAATATTCAAACAAAATGCATAAACCATCATCAAGGTTGCAGAGGTTGTGCTGTTGTGAATGTAATATCCTGACGTAAATTACATTCGCAACTTCCGTAAAAATGTGACAGTAGCGCCGCGGCGCGTATTTTTTATAAACTAAATCTGATCCCGATATAGGGTTGTAAAATTTCGCGAAACTTTGGGAAAATGAAACGTTTCTGAAGTTTCAAGCATAATGGCGGGAAAATTAAAACTAATTGAATTTTCAAAATTCATGAATAAATTGCATAAATAATCAAATAAATAACTAATTTATATAAAAAATTTGAATAAATAAATGAACTTTTCAAACTGTCAACAGCTGATTAGAATTCTTAAATTCTCGAACATTTATGTTCATGTAATGAAACCGAGAATATTCCAGAATTTATAGAATATAAGAGAATATAAAGGGAATTTTGAGAATTTATGGTTTAAGAAATTATTTATTAATATTTTGAATACCTTTACAGTTAAATAAGAGGAGTTCACTTGTATAAATATATTTGTATAAAGAAGAACATAAGAACACTTTTACTGTTAATTGATTTCAAATTAATTAGGTGAGTTTGAAATTTTTGTCACTGCCTACATTATTATAGGTTCACTAGTCGCGTATCAGATAGGATACGTTGTCGACAAGTGTCCTCCGTCCTCGTAGACAATTTCAAACTCTCAGTGGTTAGAGCAGTCGACCGGCAATCGAAAGACCTGGGCTCAAATCCCAGCGCAGTCGAAAGCGTCTTTTTTCCACAGAAAGATTTTCAAATTCTTTAAATATTTACTGTTAATGTATTAAAATGATATACTGTAGAAATTTGAGGTTAGGTTCATTTTGAATTTAATACACTGAATACTAAAAATCTTGAATTAACATTATACTTGAATTTATATTATCTATATAATTATAGTCTATATATAAAATCCTTTATTATACAATAAAATGTATATAATATACATATAATAATTATATTCAATTATATATTAATTTATCAAAATGCAAATTTTTAAGGAACAAAACAGTTTTTATGTTTTTTTTGCATTATCAGGGATCGCTGCAGGTCACAAAGTTTATAAATCGGCAAGGAAAGTCAAGTAACACTTAAATAAGTTTTCATTTTTATAATCATGAGAAAAAAAATTTTGAACAAATTTTTTTTTCATATTTATAAAAATTTTAAACCAGATAAACGTTCTTTACTGCTTTTTACTTAAGTACTCAAAGTTTCAACCATGGAAACTAGATATAAGGAGACCAATCTCTTATGGCCGTACCACGAAGTAGTATAAGGAGACCCCACTCCTATGCAGCCTTTGGAAAATTTGGACGCGTAGATTCAGATTTAGTTAGTTTTCATCGTTCGTTGCGCCGCTTGCGGAAAAGCGTTGCAACACAAGTTTCGAAAATGTCGGCGCTCATAATAATGTAAGCGTGATTTATACAAATAAAAATTACCAGTCATTGCCATACATGTGCGAGATGTTTTAAATATATTAAAAAACAAGTGTGTGCAAGATAATATGGTCTATTGTTTTACTGATGGTTGCGCATCCACGCGCTATGTTGGAAAGAAGAAAAAAGAAGACAAACTGGACAAACGTCACTTCTTCTGCCCTAGCACGGTCAGTATGTTTAATTATTTTATAAATCTGTAATGTGAAGTACATTGATCTGTATTTAATTTTTGTGCTATTGCAACTATTTTTTCTTGATCTCCTAGCCGAAAGTACGGTCCTCCCGGCCGCATTTCACTCCAGAAACAACGACTTTTGTGGCCGCTAAATTCATCGTATAATTCGTTTGTTTAATTTAATTTAATGTGACTTCATGCAATTACACGAAAAATCAATATTAATATTGTTTTCTAAGAATACATTTTCTCTGGTATTTGTTAATTTATAAAAAAATTTTGATTTTCAATTTTTTTTGCAGTTATTATATGATTGCATTTCTTATTATAATATTTCCGAATAATATATAGCTGCAACAAAAATTACGGATACTCATCAACCTCTCTTAGAAGATTTTCAAACTCTTCAATGCAAGTAACTTTAATGTAAATACTTGAAGAAACAAAAGGGTTTGCTTTCCATCTTCGCGTTGACAGGTGACATAATCTACAAAATTCAGAAAAAGGCAAAATGTAAATAACATAAACTATACTTCACTTAGTAAACACATCTATATTGTATATTATAATATATTTCATATAAAAGAACAGCAGTATACTTTTAAAATAATGTTAACTATAACGGTGCCACTGTTTTTGTTTATCTGTTTTCGTGCAGTAGACAACACGACAGCCATATTGTGAAAATTCAAGAGTTTGACGTTTCCCTGTAAGAGGCGCTACGAGCGATGCAAACTAACTAAATCCGATCCACGCGTTTAAATTTTCCGCGGGTGGGGTCTCCTTATACTACTTCGTGGGCCGTACTTCACAAAACACGAAATGAAGTTCAGCCAAGTATTTAGTTAGGAAACTTCCCGATGAGGGCACGTGTGTTCCCTAGGTGAAAAATGGCGGCATCTACGGTTTATAAGCACCGCGTATTGGGCTTCGCCATTTTGCACCCAGGGAACACACATGCCCTCATCGGGAAGTTTTGTAACTATGCAATTGGCAGAATTTCATTTCGGGAATGGATATATGGAGATTGGTCTCCTTACATCTAGTCTCCATGGTTTCAACTCAGTATGTCAATTAGTATGGAAATACGAGGGGCGAGAAAAAACTGTTATTATAGTGCATTTACTTTTGTCCAATTTTACATTGTCTGTCTCCTTTACTCTTATGTATTTTCTGTCCGCACCGGTCAGACAGACAGAGGTATAAATGCACCATTAAGGTAGGAATCGGATAAGTAAGGCATGGCCTTAAGGTCAAACGTGTCTTTTTCTATCGTGACTTGACAAAAAAAGATAGATGATATTTAAGTTTACAGTTTAGGCCAACTCATATGTGACATTGACGAGTTTTAGGTATTTTACGTAAAGCACGTACGTGAATTACGTACTTCACGTAGAAAACCACGAATGGTGCGTTATAACCATAGAGTTATTATACATAGAGTAGGCAAGCCTAGTCGGAAGGCATCCTGCGAATAAAAGAAGAAAGAAAATCGAATTAGTCTATTTATCTTTATCTATTATGAATCGATACGCATACGCGAACGACTTAAAAAAAATAAGCAACCTTACCTGTCATGACCTTAGCAATGTAAACAAGAACTGCGCATGTGTCAGTAGAGTGAGAGAGCTTATCTAATCTCACCTTTTCTCTTTAGACGCGCCCCAATTGCCTGCCTACTCTATCTATAGTAACTCTATGGTTATAACATATCTCTGCTACTACTTCATGGTCAAAATTTATAAGTACACCCGCCAAATCCTAAATTTCCCATAACTTTATATTTTCCACGTAAAAGAGAAGAAAATCTGTTAAAGGCCGTGAGACGAGGTCTATCATCACCAATTAAATTAATTAAATCCAATATAGTTTCTAATTTTTTTATTGTACTTTTTTAATTTTTTTTTTTACTAAGAATAAAGAAATTTTATATACAATTAATTAATTCACAGGCGTATATTAGGGGCGAATCCGATTTTTTACATCTATACAATTTCAAATAATGAAACCACAGCTATTGAAGAAAAAAAAGTAATACATTTTATAACCTGGTTATAAAATATATTAAAACATAAATTTAATAAGCAAACGCTTATAAAAGAGTAAAATAATGAAATAAGAATGTATTCTGTTGATGGAAAATAAAAGAATTCATCATATGGATAAATTCAGCCCTCAAAGCGATTTTCTAATTATAAACTATCGTCGGTATTTATTTTCGTATGTACAATAAACAATAATAATTTAACAATTGTAATTTTTTGTAGAAGTTTGCAATAACTTCTTAAATTTTGTAATTGCTGGAAGACTAACAATATACTAAAAAATTTTGATACTTGTAAATTTTATTGTAATTTTCCACAGCTTATAACAATGCTCTGTAAAAATGTGCAATTATATTTACAATAAAATTGAACAAGTTATTACCAATATCTACGAAAAATATCAACCGTTGCATTAATGTGCATTGCTGTGGTTCAACTTGGACTAATAATTATTCTGAAAATATTCAAATATGGGACATTCTTTTGCAAATCATACACCCATTTTGAGTTCAGAATTTAGATTTGCTTAAAAAATTTTGTATAGCTTCTTTTTAATACATTAACCAACACGTATATCGAGATTTTCGAAAAAAAAATTTTTTTGAGAGATATATTAATTTAAATTTTTGATAAAATTGAACAAAATGCTAAATTCTCTTGTGCTTAAAATTCATAATCTCTGGTTGAAATAATCAAATCGATTTCGGGTTTGTTTCATTTTTTAGCTTATTACGTTAGGTTTTCAGATAAATATTTTTATAATTTTTATTTTGTTAATTAACTACAGATATAAGCAATTTAATTGTTTAAACAATTTTTGCATGTAAACTCCTTCAGTAGAAAAATTTTCAACCGAAGATAATGGATTTTAAGTACAAGAGAATTTAGCATTTTATCCAATTTTATCAAAAGTTTAAGTTGATATATTTCTTGAAAAAATGTTTTTTTTTACGAAAATCCCTATATACGTGTCGATTAAATTAATAAAAAGATGCCACAGAAAAAAATGTATGACTTTTAAAAATTTGAACAATTTTTTTTTTGAAATCTGTACGATTTGCAAAAGAATGTCCCATATAAAGCAATGTTTTCCGCCCTTTCGTATATTCTATATTTGAATGTAGGTCTGAACTAAGAATTTTCGATACCGAAGCTAATCGCTTTTTGTATTATAAATTCAGCATTTGCTTAATTTCCATTGCAAGTTTATAACCCAGTTCTGGTCTGCGATCCCTTCCTTCAACCATGGCTTTAACTTGACTTGAATTAACGATCACGCCATTATTGGCTATAACTGTTGCTTTCGTTTTTTCAATATCCACTAAGTCAACGCCTCTGCTGCAGTCGTCAATAAGGATAGTTCGGTATCCACTTGCCAAAGCATCGACTGCTGTAGCTCCCACACAAACGTCATACGCCAAACCACAAATGTAAATATCTGTTGCCCCTTTTGCTTGTAACTGAGACGATAAAGTCGTTTCCGTTAATTTCTTATTATCCCAGAAAACCGAATAAGAGTCAACGTCAGGGTTAGTTCCTTTGTAGATTTTAACTGCATTGTCTACGACTTTTAAATCTTTGTGAAGCTCTGCACCCCAAGAATCCTGAACACAGTGCCTTGGCCACAATCTTTGCTTTAATTCCGGCGGACCGATAAATGTTACTGTATCATATACACGGATTTCTTCTTTTGGTATCCCACTAGATGAATCTATTTCCCTGAAAAGGAAATTTATTTTGTATTATGATATCAAATCGTTTTAGTATTTCAAATACTTCTTATATGACTCTAATGAATTAAAGGAAAGAATTTTAAGTAATAAAAATAATCTTTACCTAAGGTGGAGATTATCGATGAAAGATACGTGATCCACGGGATGCCAATCGAGCGAGAAGAATACTGCATCAAAAGGTACGGTCTCTAATAAACGATTAATTGGTTCAATAACTTCAGAACCATCGTGTTGTGCAGCGCATTTTTTTATGTTTAGAGAACCGCTTATAAAATCATTCTGCACATCCACGATAAGAAAAGCACTCTTTGGCCTCGTGCATACTTTGATCCAACGGTTCCAGCAAACCTGATTATTAAAAATAAAAATTTACTTTTTTATCCGTTAAATAAGAATTTAGTTTTTTATATTAATAATAATTAATTACACATCAGCAAATTACATTTAAAATTAAAATTAAATAAGTATAATTACCGCAGTTGTATAAAATATATCATGATATAGAGACTTTTTTTTCAAACAGATATAAATGCTAGGGAAGTAAAAGCGAAAAGTCCTAGAGATTGGACAATTTAAGTACATACCTCAAACTCTTTTCTGTCTAACAGTCCGTCGTTTTTCGTATCGAAAACCGCAAAAATGTCTTTCAGTTGTTGCTCTTCGAGTACGTAGACTTTTCCCCGATCATTGCGGAAAAGGGCTCGACAGATGAGCTCGAATTCTGTAAGTGAGAGAAATCCATCTTCGTCTTTATCGAATGCAGTAAAACACGCGTCCATGATTCTGCATCACTTTTCGTATCCAAGGCGTTTGTCTAATCAATACTTACATTGCTCCTGCAATATTTCTCACACAAAGATGCATATAAACTTTCACCTTTTATTAACATTCGCATCATGCACAATATAAGAAATCGTTAGATAACTTCTCGGTAAGTATTCACACATCTGTTTGACCTTCATTGACTTTTTCTGTTAATATAAATACTTTGCCCTTCTCAATTGTGAAATAAAATTTCTTGATTTTTCTATGAAATATTTTATTTAAATTTCCCTATAATAGTACTAGAATTAGTATTTCTTAGGTATAAAATTAGATATAAAAAATCTATTGATTTATTCTCTGGTGTGTCAAGGCAGCCACATCTATCATGACTTCCGGTAATAATAAATCACTAATGCTGTACTTCATAGATTCATCGTAAGCATAAGTCACGGAAGTGTCTGTCAAATATAAGTTACATTCAGCCAAACTAAGAATGCAATTACGTAAACGTGAACAAACTTCTCTATATTGTTGAGAAATTCGAGACAAGTCTTGTGTAAAGCCTCCTTCAGAACGATCCGTATCCTGGGTGTTTGCTCCTATCCAAATGTATCCATTATTACCAAGAATCAGAGTTGCTCCGTTAGCGAGATTGTGGAAATGTGTTTTCTTTCTTTTTATAAGTCCCGGGGCTACTTTCAACATAATTCCTTGAGACAACTTTCCGTATTTAAGAACTCGAGTGTGTAAAGAAAGAGACCCATCAGCAAATATATTTTGCACTTCAGCACAAATTAAATCTCCCTCTTGTAAATAACGCCGCATCATCTGCTCATCTTCAACACATCTTCTTCTCTGTTCAAAAAGAAAGATAGTCATGCAAATTATACAATTCATTATTTTTTACAAAACTCTCAAACTTTTTAATTTATAATCTTACCAACTCTCCACCAGGCAAATTAACACTGGAAAGGAGTAGAGCAGAATCTAACTTTGCATTTGTATCCACTTTCCACCTCTTTTGTTGTACTTCTGTGATTCTTCCAATGACAACGTCACCGATTTCACCTTGATATCGAGTTTTAAAGGGCCTTATGGAAATTAATTTGTTTACTTTTTCTAAAACTCCGGCGACTGAAGAACGCAAAGTGTTGTGCTCATCCACATAAGTACCGTGGCCTCTGTTAAAACATAAAGAATACAGTATATTAAACTTATTATATTTTACTTATATTAAAATAATATATATAATTATACATTTAAAAAATATAAAACATATAAATAAATATATAAAATAATCAAATAATTAAATATATAAAATATAAAAATTGTAGTATATTAAACGATAATTTAGTGTTTTATCAGATTTGAGATGCAGTCGACAACTACATAGTACTGAAATCATTCAAAAAAATTTTAAAGAGGGAATATTTCAAGAGCAAGGTTACCCTCTTTTAGGTTCGCAGGTAAGCTGTGAAATACCTCAAAAAATCTCCTTGATTGGAAATTTCTTCTCCTGGAGCGTAAAATCGTATTTGAACTTCAGGGGTTCCAAATAAATTTGTATCTAATCTATCGACTGCTAATCGAACTTTAATTGGAGGTATATTTTCTTCTGCCATGATACACTATTTTTATATTGTTTAAATAGATTGAGTATAAAGCACGCAATTTGTTTATTTTTCCTGAAATTAGGAAGAATAAATTAAATAACCTCAAAAACAATATTACATCGCACGTGTTGATGTGTTTACCAGGGTTGTACATGTGCGGCACTACTGGGCACTACTTGGCACTACCGGCACTGTGCGGTGTGCGGTCAAAGACCGGAACCAGGGTTGCAAAGGTAAAAACCTAACGTAATTTACATGGCTTTCTATACGTAATTTACGTATATGCTAGACTCAAGGAGGAATTACACCCCTGCATGCAGGCATTATGCATACAGGTTACCATGGTAACATACAAGAGAAAGAGAACGACAATTTTCCTTTTTCTTTCCCACTAACTTGTTACCATGGTATCCTGCATGCATAATGCCTGCATGCACAGGTGTAATGTGTAATTCCTCCTTTAAAGTTTGGGTGGGCGTGCAAGCTAACCTAATTTTTGTGTATCGTTCGCGAATCTTGTCATTTCGTTAATAAATGTCAAAATTATAATTTAAACATGAGTAAGTGTTGTAGGCCAATACGCGAAAATTACTTTTTCCCAGGAAAAGATGCATTGCCATTGAAAATGATTTGCTAGCAGATGAGCAAATGCATATTGACAAAAGGCAAGATAGCACTTGCACTTTAAGTATGAGTCTTGTGCTCAATAAAAGCAATATTTCTTCAGAATAAATAGTGCCTTTAAACAATAACAATAAAGTAAGTCTTAATTGTGTTTAATTCTTGTGTAAAATAAGACTTCATAGTAAAGATGGTTCACAAAAGAAATAGAAAAAATTCTTAATTTTGCACAAATTATAATATAACTATTAAATATATTTTATGTCTTTTTAGTATTTTTTCTTCAATGAACAATTTTTTTCTTCAGTTAGAAGCCGAATGATATAGACTTTATCAAACTATCCTTCTAAATCTAAAGATGAATTATTAAATTATTAAATATTATTATTATTAAATTATTAAATAATATTAATATTAAATATTATTAATTTAATATATTCAGAATAAAAATAAACATATTGTTATTATTAAAGCTATCAATATTATTTTATTCTGCTGTAAATAAAGTATCACTGAAAAACTTATTAGCTTTACTTTACGTTTTTTAAAAGGATTATCTATTTCCGTAAGGTCCTCTTGAGATGGATGATTCTCATCGCCAGAATTGTATTTTTTAGTAGATTCCACTTTGCAGACGTTTCTTAACATAAATGAACAATAAGTTAGAATAATTATGAAACAATTTGATCACAACATTAACATACATTCCCTAGCGGACCCGGCTGAGAGAACGGTCATAGAATACTCTGACTGTTCTTTGACCGCTCTATGACCTCGCATTATTACGGCTAAGAACGGTAAAAAAGACATTAAAAGCATTGCAATTATGATTCTGTGGCGAAATTTGGATTAGAAGGTGAAGCAATAAATACAATTATCTTATTTTTCAGCGATAGAAACTAGGAAAACATCATGTACCTGTCATTGAAGGCAGTGCAGTGGTTCACCATTTGCGGAACGTCTCCACCTATAGTAAACCAGTAAACCTTCACGGTGGAGACGTTCCGCCAATTGTGAACCACTGCTCTGCCTTCAATGACAGGTATTATGTTTTTCTAGTTTTTATCGCTGAAAAATAAGATAATTGTATTTATTGCTACACCTTCTAATTCAAATTTCGCCACAGAATCATAATTGCAATGCTTTTAATGTCTTTTTTACCGTTCTTAGCCGTAATAATGCGAGGTCATAGAGCGGTCAAAGAACAGTCAGAGTATTCTATGACCGTTCTCTCAGCCGGGTCCGCTAGGGTTATTAAGTCTATATATTACTATAGTATTTATTGAAAAGAAATTTACGTTGTTCTGAGTATAATATATTACAGTAGTTCGGTAAATATTTATAACTTCTCTAGGATCTCTATCAATAATTATTTATATTCCAGTGATTAATAAAAGATAAACAAATAAAACAGATTTTCATTGTTATTTACTTACCTGTCACAATTTAATCCGTTTCTTTTAATTGCTTGAAATTCAATTCCGACCATGAGATTTCATTTTCGCGTTCCTTTTTTTTCTTCCTTCAGGCTTGCTCATTTTATATTTTGATTTCAATTTCAACAGTTGCCAAATTAAAAAGAATGCAGATTCAAATTTCAAATATAATTTATCGCATAAACAAACACAACAAGAGAGGTAATATATACTTTTTTAAGGTTCGCCATCTTTAATATGTAATTAACTATAGTTTTCTACGTATTTTACGTCATTTTCATCATTTATGTAATTTACATAGAAAACCTTAAGTTATGCGTAACTTTGCAACCCTTACCAGGACTGAGAAGTTATACGTACACACTCTGTGCGTACGTCAGACGTAAAAATATGTACAGGAGTGAGAGAGACAGAATATTCTCCACCAGAGTTCTTAAATTCTCGAGAATTTAAGTTCAAGTAATATAACCAAGAATATTACAGAATTTAAAGAATATAAGAGGATATAATAAAGGAAATTTCGAGAATTTATGTTTTAAATAATTATTTATCATTATTTTGAGTACCTTTATAGTTAAATAAGAGACGCTCACTTATATAAATATATTTGTATCAAGAAAAACCTGACAACAGATGCACTGTTAATATATTAAAATTATATATTGTTGAAATTTGAGGTTAGGTTCATTTTGTATTTAATACACTGAATACTAAGAATCTTAAATTATTATTATACTTAAATTTATATTATCTATGTAATCAAGGAATTTATAAATCGGCAGAGAAAGTAAAGTAAAACGTAAAAAAGTTAAGGAATTTTTTTCATTCAACCATTATAATTATAATTAGCCAAATAAATTCCTGATGTATCAACTCCCACTGATTTCTGAAAAAATTTTATTAGTGAAAATATGTTATCATTATGCAAAAAGGTTTTGGCTAAATAATAACACCAAATTTACAAAATAATTTCTTTTATATAATAAATATATTTTCATCAGTAAAATTTTTTCAAAAAATGCTATTGCAAGAAATGAAAAATGAGAACCCTTCATGTACATTCCCAATGATGTTTACTATTTTAAAGTTCGATAATCGATATGTTGAATGTTAAATTTAAATTTTTTCTAAAATTCAGTTCCATATCAATAAAAGAAAAATCAGTGAGTTTTATAACAAAAATATTTTATTCTAATTATATTTCAGTCATACAAACTTCCTATCATAAACAAGTCCTAGCTGTTTGCATCTCAGCATTAGTTATATAGTTGTCATACATTTTAATTAACGAAACTGATGTTCTGGGTTTTACAATAGATAAAGCAATCTTAAAATGATCTTTTGTAATTTTAGTGGCATTTAAATCTAGTTCTAAAGCATTCATAGCAGCTTCATGACAAACTGCCTGAATTTCTGCACCAGAATATCCTTCTGTAAGATCCACCAAATCTTGTATAACAACGCTGTCATCGATTGGCATATTTTTTAACTTTATAGAGAAAATCTCCGTCCTTGTTTCCGTATCTGGTAAAGGAACATAAATTATCCTATCAAGTCGACCAGGACGTAGTAATGCCTGAAAAACACAAATTTTTTATCAGAATTTATTGAAAACTTCAATTTATCTGTAATCTTTACCCTATCTATTCGATCTGGTCTATTAGTAGCTGCAACGAGTGTAACATTTCCTAAGGCAGTCACTCCATCCAACTCGGTTAGAAGTTGAGTCAAAACTCTTTCTTGAACATTACTTCCACCGCTTCTCGAAGAAGAGGCTCTTTCGCCTCCAAGGGCGTCAATTTCATCAATGAAAATTATGGAAGGAGCAACTTGTTTCGCTTTTCGGAAAATATCTCTTACCGCTTTTTCAGAATCTCCTACCCACTTTGAAAATAATTCTGGACCCTGCAAACACATACAAATAAAATAATTTATTTAAATGTAAAATTGACACTATTGCTAGAAAATATTGCAGTAGAATCTCTAAATAATAAAACTCGGAATAGTTAAAAATTTCACTTATTTCTACCTCCAGAATGGTATTATTTAAAGACTCTGTTATATTTACTAATTTTTCCAGCATACGTTAATATTGAGGAAATTTAATTTGCTCTCAGTTGCCAATGCTTTTGCAATCATTGTTTTCGAACATCCAGGTGGACCAAACATTAAAACTCCTTTTGGTGGAACTACACCCATTCGCTGAAAGACTTCAGGATGCTTTAAAGGCCACTCGACAGCCTGTTTTAACTTTAATTTCAAATCACTTTGTCCACCGATTTCCGACCATTTCACATTTGGCACTTCAACTAAAGCTTCTTTCATGGCAGAAGGATTTACATTTCTTGAAGCGTATTGCATATCTTCCAACGTTATCTCTACATTTTCCATTATAGATCTCGAACTTTTATTTGAGACTCGTTCTTTAGCATGCGATCTAGCTTCTGAACACAGACCTTCCAAATCTGCAGCCACAAAACCATGTGTTTCACAGGAAATATTTTCAATATTTTGATCAGTAAGAGTGTGCGGCACTTTCAATAAAATTCTCGAGAGGATTTCTTTTCGCATTATTCGATCAGGTACACCGACTTCAAATTCCTTTTGCAGTCTGCCAGCTCTGCGCAAAGAACTATCAACAAAATCTAGTTTCGATGTTGTCGCCAATACAGCAACTTTTATATTTGTACATTTTAGTTCATCGAATAAATTAAGTAAAGTAGCTAATAATTTCCTTTCTTGATCCGAACTCGAGCTACTAATCTTTGGGCAGAGAGTGTCGATATCCTCTAAAAGTATTACACTAGGAGTTTTAGAAATTGCTTCTTCGAAAAGGTCTTTTAATACAGTATCGGTATCCTTGAAGTTCTTAGGAGCTAAATTTAGGACGCTAATGGTTACTGAATTCACACCGTATTCTGATATAAGAGTATTTGCAATCAAGGACTTTCCGACTCCTGGTGGACCGTAGAGTAATATGCCTTTAAATGGAATAAATGTATTAATTTCTCCACATACTCCCAAGGCATCATCCATAAGATTTTTTAGTTTGGCAATAAGATCTGAGTATCCACCAATGTCGTTTAAGCTTAGTCTTCTTTTCTTTATGCTGTCCTTTTTACTTTGATGAGCGATCCATTTCGTCTTATATATTGTTTTATATAAATGCATTCTTTGTTTGTCATTGGAAATATTAATTGTTGAGAGTTCTTGTGATAAATCTTTCATCGCTTCCTCTTCATCGAGATGGCGATCAGTGTCAAACTTCACTTTTGCGATTCTAAACATTAATTTTCTATTGTAAAACGGAATGCAAATTCTGTTACCAATACTAAATATTCTTTCATCATTTTGACTCTTGATCATCATATCAAATTCTGATGAAAGAGGTGGCAGAGGCTGTTTCCCTAAGTATTGTAAAATCACCTCTTTAGCAAGATAAGGAACTTCTTTCAACTTTTGGATCTTAATTAACGTTCCAAGGTTGTCTATTTCGATTGCTAGAACATTTACATTAACGTTATTTAAATTTATTTTAAATAATATGTAATATTTCAAGCTCTTACCAGATTTTGTTAGTGACACGCTAGCTATACTTTCACTGTTGATAGGGAAAGCATTTTTAACTACGGTATTTATTCCACTAATAAGTACTTCATCGCCCAAAGAAATATTGCATAATTCCATTGCAGATATTGACAAAAATACGAAGTTATTGGCTTCGAATTCATTAATATTTTTTGGTAGTTCTGTAAAAAAATGTATTATCTTCTAGCCCAATAGAAATTTACACTTTATTTTACTGTATCCTTTACCTTTTATATTGTAAACTTCTACTATGCTGTGTAAAATACTGTTTCGTAGAAACCTGTGATTCCAGCTTTCGCTTGAAGGGGGACATTCTCGAGAATGATCTTCACTGTCCTCTGATCTAATATAACTCTCACAAATTCCACATTTCATCCATTTGTACGTGCTTGATTTACGTTTAGGTGACATCTAAAAATTTGATTTGTTTGTATTTATTTAAAAGGTCTTTCTGACTTCAACAGATAATAAGTTGTTTAAATAGGATACTGGATTGAATGAAAAGATTCAAGGTAAGTTATTATGTCTATAAATTACCTTTAATTGATACGTATTTCCTGGATGTTTTCTTATTTCTCATGTGTCAACACATTTTAGGTTATGTAGACAGTAAAACGTGCATTCTAATAATTTTATGCTCTCAGATTCTGAGTCGGTTATACATTTTACATTTAGGGTTGTAAAGTTATGCCCGTGAAGTTAGCACCCCGACTATAATATTTTTGGATTTTATTATATGGAATCGTTTGTTAGTCGTTTGTTAATGTTTGGTCGTCAGGTTTTAACGTTTGGTACTCAAAATTAAAAAAGTTATTAAGGTTTTAAAATTGGGGTGCTAACTTCACGGTAGCATACCACTTTTTGGAATTTCTGAATAAAAATTGTTGCAATCGTTTGTTAGTCGTTTGTTAGTGTTTGGTCGTCAGGTTTTAACGTTTGGTACTCAAAATTAAAAAAGTTATTAAGGTTTTAAAGTTGGGGTGCTAACTTCACGGTAGCACACCACTTTAATATTTTTCAAAAATTCCTTTTGGAATACTTTTATTTTCGTTTGCTGATGTTTGGTCGTCAGGTTGTGGCGTTTGGTACTCAAAACTTTAGAAAATATTTAACTTTTAAGAGTGTAAAAATCAACCGGAAATATCATGAACAACTGTTTCACCGCGCAGCCGCGCAGCTGTTCCTGCCTCCAGCGCACGTAAGACAAGCGCGAAATTTAAATTTAAAAAAAGCTTCATATCACTCGAAAAACTATTCGTGTTATAATTATCCATAACTGTTGTGGGTTTTCTTATTTTTAAATATAATAGAGTATTATTCTATAATAATGGTAGAAAAAATCTTTCATCCTGCAAAGGTAAATTAATCTTTTCAATACTTTTCGATTTGCCATTAAATGATTTGTTACGTTTGAATATTGCACACAGGTTCAAATTACATTTATTGAACATATTTTATAAAATTATAAAATGTCATTTTTATCATTAGTACATTTCAATTCCATTCACCTTTTTTCATCTGTATCTTATCCACCGAAAATTTTCTTCATCCGATGCTATAATTGATTTTTTTCCTCCATAAAATCATAATTCAAATTTTCAAGCTGAGGATTTTAATGTAATAATAAATATTAAAGGTTGGATACTTGGATAGAGTTAATTTTATGTAAGCAATTAGACTCTTTCTAATCTAATCTAGAAAATTATTCACTTTCTCTAAGACAGAAAAATTATTACTTCATCTTATACTTTGACACTTATATAAAACACTTGCTAAAATCAGATGACACTAGCGTTGCTACTGAACTGGCACGATTTTAAAGTGTCGAAAATGTGTAGCATTTCACTGTGCAACAGCAAGACTACAGTGCAAAAGTGTTTAAATAAATATTTGTGCAATAGGTAGGTAAAATTTATTATCTACTGAATAATATTGATCGCAGTAAAAGTTCTATTGTTGATGGAAAAGTATGAATGAATACTATAGGTCTAAAGGTATAAAATAACATTTTTTCAAAATTATACTTGAACGTGGATTATTGAGACACCGTATCCGAACGATCTCAATAATCCACAGAAGTCATTTATGAATTAAAGCTAAGACAAAATTGACAAAATAGACCATTCAGTGCATAAATTACTGTACGTTACCGAATGACGTAGTTTCTTTACTCGCTTACATTACAATTTCTTTTTCTACCCTGTACCCTACCGCACCTGAGGCATTGAAATTTAGAGCCTGGATTGTTGCAATTTGACGTATGTCATTTCTCAGAATTTGTTCTAGACGGTTTTCATGGAATTTTTTCGTGAATTAATTTCCTATAAATATTCTTCAGTTGATGCAAGAAAAATATGCGTGAATGATAGTTTAATACATAAATATTAATTATGGATAAAGATTCTTGCACTTAAGGTCTAATAAATTTTGTTTTTTATTAAAAGCAACGATTTTTTATTACAGATTCGGATTCTATGACTCAAGTACTCTCTAAATCCGAATGAGTGAAATTTTAACTGATCGAATCAGTGATTTGCCTTTTCACTGATTTATCTGTGAAAAATATTTTTCCACTGTTAATTTGGTTAATTTTCACTGTTTCAGATTTAGAGAGTAATACAGTTTTATTCTTCAATTCTTTAAGATCCCTTTCAAATGGGCCCAAATTGTGGTCGAAAAAGCATACTTATAATTTTGTTCCTTAATTTATTTTTCGTGCATCGCATAATTTAAATAAAAAATATCTATAAATATATATATATATATAAATAAAAATAAATCGATAGAAAAGAAGCCACTTTTAGGTTTTTGGTAGAATTTTGAAAAATCCATTATTTGTTTTTGACGAAAAACAATTTTTTTACCTTTGTTGAACTTAATACCTGACTTCTTCTGTATAAATTAATAAAAATTTGAGAGAATAGAAAAAAAATTTTAATACAAAATAGTCAGGTATCAATTTCTACAATAGTGAAATTCTTTTTTATTCGTGAAAAAATGTTTTTTCAAAAGTTCTGCGAGAAACAAAATTCCGGTTTTTCTTCTATGGGCAGGGCCGACTTGCATGCCTGCGAAGGAGGCTCAATTTTTGTCAATGTAAATTTATTTGATAAAATTTGTTCAAAATTAATATTCAATTTATGTGTACTTATTCTAATTATTGATTTTCATAATTAAAATAAAATAAATATATTTTACAAAACATAAAAAAAGAGGATTTAATTATGAGCAATTTTGTTTGTATACAGATGCCGCGATCAGCGAAAGTTACAGTTGAAGATGCTGTTGACGCCATTTCCTTTTTTGGACAGTATTTAAAAAGTGGAAAATTACCTACATTTAAGGACAAATTTTACCAAAATGTTAGTGACAAATTAGAAAATAAATGGTCACGACGCGATATTTACACAAATTTACGTGAAAACAGAAGAGGACTTCTGACCAAAGTTTTTAAGAAATTGGAAATTGAAATAGACAATAATAAAGAAAATATTAATAAAAACGCCAATCTTACGAAAACAAGTATTAAATGCTTAGATTATACCGAATCGGAACCGACAGATTTCTATGAATCCGAGTTCACTTCTTTTTATGTGAATAATAAAAATGAAGAATTTAATTTATGTATCAGAAAAGAATTATGGAACAGAATGAAACCAGAAAAAAAGAATTACAAAAATCGAGAATATTTGATACTAGCGCCTGGCATATGGACTGATATTTTAGCTGACGAATACTGGTTGCAGAATCGAATGCCTTGTGCTTTCAGTTTTAAAAAAGCTACTGTGTCGTCAAATCCTGAAAGACCATATATTTATATTCAAGGAAAATGCAAAAGTAAAGTATGCAATAATGAATTTCATGCAATTGCAAAAACGGAACCCTATGACGGTGCAGATTTATGGCTAAAAATTAAAACCAAAGATACTAGAGATACTTCTCATGAACTTCTCAAGAGACAATTAAAAAATGAAAAGCGTAAGCTGATTGGGCAACACGTTTTAAAGGATAGAGTTGCTAATACCAAAAGAAACATTGCCAGGAAAGTTTTGAATTTGGGAGATGGTTCATCACCGATTTTATACACTAATGACGTTTTGCGAAAATTGATGCAAGAATGTATTAATGAAGAATTGGGTGTTGACCCATTAGATGGAAACCATCCAGTCCTCATTCTAGATAAATTGAAATACAGAGCTCCGTATGCTGGCAGTATTACTTTTGTCGGACTAGATCCCTTTATACTTCATTATTTGTTACCAGAACAAATTTCGGTTTTACAGGAATACTGTCGTATCTTCAAAAATGTTGCCACTCTATGCCTGGATAGTACATCCAGTCTTGCCAAACCTTTGCAATTAATAGATAATATCAAGATAGCGAATATATTTTTGTTTGAAATAGTCATAAACTTTTTTGGCATAACTGTTTCTGTGGGACAGATGCTTTCGTCAAAGCAAGATACTATTACTATACTTCATTTTTTAAATTGCTGGTTAGTGGAAACAGGAGTTATTCCTCCTGAAATAGTTTCAGATTATTCTAAAGCTCTTTTAGCTGCAGAGTCCCGAGCTTTTAATGAAATTCCAATTAAAGAATACAATAGAATATGTTTTTTAGCACTAAAAAATAAATATTTTGAAAAAAAGCCTGCTACATATATAAGAATTGATGTGGTACATTTAATTGCAATTTTCTGCCGACTAAAGTGCTTCAATTCAGACAATAGAGTAGTTAAGGATTTTCTCATTCGCTGTATAGCACTTATAGTATCCTGTGACGACTTCAACCGTTTAGAAGAGATTTTGCTTCTTACTTTGACATTAACGATTCATCGTTACGACGGTATGATACTCGGCAGTGCAATTCCATCCCCTGCTGAAAACGCTCGATTAAAATTATCAACTTATATAGCAGATGAACAACACGAAGCGATGCACTTGGTACCCGACGAAAATAGTGAAGAGTATCAAAAAACTGTTTTTAAAATGTCGAATAGTGGGCTCGATCCACAAAAAGACGAAAGTTTCTTGGATGAAGAGCCCGATTTTGACCAAAGTATTGATGAATGGCTTACCGACGTAAAACGTAGAGCAGAAAAGGGTAAAGACGAAAAAACTGAATCTGAAAGAGCAAATCCATATCGATTGGAAAAATTCTATAAACATCTCTGTACTCTGGCGACACAGTTTCCTTTATGGACAGCAGTCATGCGAAAATATTATAATTCATCGCACGTAAGACCTACAAGTTGTTACGTAGAAGGAGACTTTGGTGAGCTGAAGACTAATGTTCTCCGCAAACGGGTACATGGACCACTCCGTGCCGACAAGCTTTTTAGATTTCATTTTGAGGCTCTGAAAGGTCAGGCACTGATAGCAGATTCTCTTTTAACGGATCATCGTAAAAAACAGTTTTCCAATTCCAACAAAAACAAAATTGTCCAGCAGATGCAGGATGCTACCAATAAAGATGGTGATAGCAGACTTTCTATAACTTCTGACACCGGAAATGATTTCTCAAGCCTTTGTAATGAATAAATTCTAATTCCTGTGCACAGCAGTACAGTCATCGAAAACAAAGATGATGTTGAAGTTCCCGATGAACCTGACTTAGAAACAAGCATTTGTTCTTTAAATTCTATGGAATTAGATGCATCGAGTATTTTTGAATCAAATATAAAGGAAATTTGGCAAGATAAAGGGAGAGAAGAAGACGTTTCATTAACTGAAAGCCTTGTTGTACTGGACTGTGATTTAATTGAAAATGAGAAGTGGCGAAATAAAGAGGAAAGAATAGATGTTTTGTTAAATCAGTGTCTTGATGATGCTCCAAAATTGAAGGAAAAATCTTCTAAGAAATCTCCACTAAAGATGAAAACTAGAAAACCATCTCATTATTTTCGACCTTATCCCGATTATAAATCTGTTCACAACGCAGTAGCTACTGCTAAAAAAGTGCCCGTTACAAAAGATTTGCTTCTTAAAAATGGTGGCCGTTTTAGAAAACATTTTTTAGTCAGAAATAGGGAAATTATAGTCAGAAACACATGCTCTTTCGATTCTATAATCCAAATTTTAGCAGTGAGTGCCATAGATTATGAAAAATATTGTGAACACATTACAAATTCTGAAAACAATACTTGTGGTTTCATTCTTGTTCTCATTGACTCTGGCGTGAAAAAACACGTTTATTTACAGCGATGTACAATTTTAAAGGACTTCATTCCAGAAGAAGAAACACATAGTCTCAATTCAGGAATGTTTGAAAGTGGATCACCACGTACGTTGCGCGTAATAGACGTTACAACCAGCATCTCGAAAATGTGGGCTTTCCTAATGCCAAGTGAACCTAGTTTATTTCGAGTTAAAAGTTGTAAATGTGGTTATCGTAGGAATCAAGAAGTATCCATGCTATACATTAATACACATATCATTGAAAAGGAAGGCTATAAAGCATTAGAAAAAGCCATTGTAATTCATCCAGTTCTGCAGGAAATGTGTATTGAAAAAAACTGTGGCAGTTTCATACAAGAGGAAATGAAACCAAATGGACATGTCATTATAGACACAGAAGTATCGGTTGAAAAGATAATCAATAAGAAAAATGAACATGTTCTAATGACATGCAATGTAATTGACTTTCCTGTGCATATATCTATACTAGGCGAAAAGTTCAGGTATCGCATGCTTATTAATTTCTTATAATGTTGATAATATTTGCGCATAGATTGATAGATAAAATTTGAATAAATTGTGTTGGATTCAAAATCAGAATTAGTTGAGTATTTGATTAAATATCATTTTTTATTTTTTCAAATTCGATTTAAAATTGAGGCTCCGGATGGAGATACCGGCGAGCACTCGGCCGGTTTCTTGTTCCGGAGCCTCAATTGGCATTCAGAAGGAGACTGAAAAATTTACGACTTTTCTATCTTTGATTTGACAGCTTATTTATAAATTAATAAAATTTAATTGACCTAGGCCTATTTTACTCAAAATTTAATAACTTTACAATTTTTTTTAATTGAGAAATTTATTTGTGCTTTTTCCAAATTTTTGACTTATGACTCAACTGACTTATTTCAAATCCAACAATAAGTATTTGAGCTCAAATATTTTGTCAAAATATTCATAAGTTAGCTTTAGAAAAAAATACACAAGGAAATTTGATGCATACACTGTATCTATATAAAAAAAACAATTTATGTGGCCAGGTTGTAAAGTTCATAGCAAGAATAAACAGGTTGTGGTGCCTCCGTACGTATTGGATCGAAAATAATTTTTGAAAATGATACTTTGCGTTAATTGTTGTGATAATATAGCAGTCACTTACACCCCAAATATGGATCCAATTAGTATGGGGACATGTCACCCATGACTATACTGCTAAGATCTTTACAAATTTGTTCATACTTCCTAGTTCACTTAATATAATTTGTTGATTGCACGCATAAATTTTAAACTCCTCAATAAGTTGAAAATTAATATATGAATATATGTAATGATTAAATGAATGGTTCACAGATTGACAGGCATCATCGCCTATCGTCCTGGTCATTTTTACGCCCTATGCAGGAGGGCACAGGAGGGTAACTGGCAGATGGGAGGTTCATGACGATTTAGCTAGCCGCATAAGTGCCTTAAGAATAACAACGGCCATAATGCCCCAGGCAGCTATTTACATCAAGGACATTAACTAAAAATAAGTACCAAGATTACAATATATACAATATTATATATTACACTATGTGAGCGAACAGTATTTCACTTACGATTTACTTACAACGAAAAATGCTGAATATTTTAAGTTTAAAGTGCTTGACACAATTTAAGTAGATATGAAAAATAAGAGTTTTTAAAATTATGCATATTGTTAGAGTTCTTTATGTTTTCACTGTGTAAGTTTTTATTCAATGCTTCAAAAACATGAAATTACTTTTGAGCAGCTTTAAACGAGAAAACAGTATCTACAGGTGTAAGAAAAAGATACGAAATGTATACACTAGCAACCAAGAAGGCTGAATAATTTAAGCTTTAAATACATATATTTTTTGTAGACAGATTGAATAAAAAGTTGTGATATTATTATGCCGTTATAATCATTTATGTTTGCTTTTTGTGAATTTTTATCTAATAATTTATAAGAATGAATATACTATAAAGCGTCTTAAAAAAGAAAAAATCTATGCGTATGAAAAAAATACATATATTGTTCCTGGTACAAAAAAGCGACTGCATAATTTAAGCTGTAGATAGTTCATATAATATAAATGGACAGATAAACTATAACTTTGTAAAACTATTAAAGCCAAGGGCCAACCCGATCACTTTACTAAATCAAATTTTTGATTCATTTAAGATACATTTTTTATAAAAAAATTGTTTTTTGCAAATTTGGCTAACATTATAGAATACAAAAATAATTTTTCAAAAAATCTTTTTGTACAAAATAGAACTGGAAAAATTATAAATACGGTTAGCTGTAAATTTGTTCGAAAATTTGTACTAAGATGAACCAAAAAAACATCCCTGGCGAAAGTATCGGATAGGAATTCATTCCGAGCCAATGAGAACTATTCCGATTCATTCCGATATATGTATCCGAGTCAATGCGAATTATTCCGAACCAATCCAAAAAAGGTTTTGTAACGAAATCAAGTTTTCAATCCGAATCAATCCAAACCGAATTTTCAATCAGAATCAATCCGAATGAATCCGAGGTTGTAATGATTCGGATTAAAAAAATTAGTTTCGGATTCATTCGGATTGTTGCCTCGGATTAAATCGGATTAGGTCGGATCAATTTTTTTACCGTTTTTCATCAAACGAGGTACAAGACATTTTTCGGATTGGTTCGAAATGATTCGCATTGGCTTGGATACCGATATCAGCGGCAACGCTAGTGTCGCATGTATGGTCACGTGACACTTCACGCGCTTTTTTTGAAAAAATGACCGACAAGATTTGGCTGTAATTTTATAATTTTAAAAAGTTTGATTTCTTCTATAAAAATCTTCTTTTTATATTCCCACATGAGATTCGTCTTCTAGTGTATTTATTATTGATATTGATAAGAATGTTCATGTTACAAAAATATTTTAAAACATTCTGGAGCCTTTCAAAATCACGCCTTCTCCACATCCTTCTAACTAAAATTAATTCCACAATAGAATAACAAGAGTCAATATAATTTTCATAAAAAACGAAATGAGAAAGTAGAAAATAAATATAAGTTATTAAATAAGCATAGCAAATTTAATAGACAAGGCATATTTATACCTTTAATATTTATTATTACATTAAAATCCTCAGCTTGAAAATTTGAATTATGATTTTATGGAGGAAAAAAATCAATTATAGCATCGGATGAAGAAAATTTTCAGTGGATAAGATACAGATGAAAAAAGGTGAATGGAATTGAAATGTACTAATGATAAAAATGACATTTTATAATTTTATAAAATATGTTCAATAAATGTAATTTGAACCTGTGTGCAATATTCAAACGTAACAAATCATTTAATGGCAAATTGAAAAGTATTGAAAAGATTAATTTACCTTTGCAGGATGAAAGATTTTTTCTACCATTATTATAGAATAATACTCTATTAATTCATAAATAAATTACATAAATAATCCAATAAATAACTAATTTATATAGAAAATTTCCATAAATAAATAATTTTTACTAATTAGAAAGATTAAATCACGTGTCAAATGTAAATTATTTGGTATTTTATTTTTTAATTTATTGTCTTAGAATTCATTTGTGCTTCTGGAGTTCTGGCGACTCATTTTCAAACAACTTTTTATTATACTTTAAATACAAAATATTAAGTCGACAAGTACTTACCGGTAAACCATCTTGCATCACATCAAAACAAATGAAACAAGTGAAACTTTGCGAATGTTTTATGGGATTTTGGTCCATGAAACGTTTCATCTTTTCTCGAAACTTTCAATATTTCAATGAAACGTTTCATGGACTTACATCCCTACTTCAGTGATCGATGTTTTTAGTACGGGTAGAAAATGCAAATTAGTTTTTCATTTCTTCTCACACTCAAGCGCGTCTTTTGAAATAAAGAATTTAAACTTAAAACAAGCCCTATTAAAAATCTTATTCATAATATATTAGCAGATATAAAAAAATTCTCAGAATTGCATTTAATTGTAGGCATTGAAACTTATCGAAAATATTATAATGCAAAAACGCAATTGAAAAATACTGGTTGATTTTGAATTATGTCACTTGTATTAAATGTTTTTCAAATTATTTGAGTATTTACATTATTTACCCTAATAAAACTTTAAATAATAAAATCAAGCCAAAAGGCTATTATCAAAACGTGTAATTACACTATATGTTCTAATTCTGCAAATTATATAATATAAAGATTTTGAATTTAGAATCTCACTTTCTTATTTCAAGTCAATTAATTTAAAATAAAATGTTTGTGTCTTGCAGAGGGAAGTGAATACATCATGAAAACATGTAAATCAGCAAAATACAATTAACATTAACATTAAATTTATTGAAATTCAAATAGAAAAATACAATTTTTCAATCAGCCTTGAATACTTTGAAGGCTCTTTCAGATTTGGAATTCCTAATATTTACAATGTCCATTATTGAATTAAAAGTGCTAAAATTATTTGAGATGAAACTCCAGGCAACAATATTAAAGGTGGAGATAAGCAAATACTATCGTAAATATATAAGTATATTCATGCTTTAATGTGTAATAACAATGATGGAAGACTAACATTATCTTTCTTTGTAATTTTCTAACAGGTCTTGTACTGTGTTATTTAATTGCGTACTAAATGCATCGAAACTAAATTTCTTTATGAATCTTTCCTTTCCAGCTTTACCGAATTGAACTCTCATTTGATTGTCTTTAATTAAAATAGCAATCTTTTTGGCAAAGTCTTCTGCGCTTGGCTCCGCTAAGAATCCGGTTACACAATTTTCAATTGTTTCTGTAGGACCTCCTGAATTTTGAGCCACTACCGGTTTACCGACATACATTGCTTCAATTGGTACAATTCCAAAATGCTCATTCGGAGGAGTATATATTACAATATCAGAATGATTCAAGATTGCAACTTTCTCTAAATCTGACGGAGACCGAAGAAATATAACTTTTTCCGATACCTGCATTTCATCAGAAAGTTCTATTAACTCCAAATAATGTTCAACATTCTCTTCTACTCGTTTGTCATATCCTCCAGCCATTATTAAATATACTCTTTCATATTCTCTCATAGTTAGAATATTTTTAAGTGCTGAAAGAACCTCTATACAAAGGAATAAATTTTTCTTACGTTCGTATCGGTTAATAGAAAGTAGTACACAACTATTTTCAGGTAATTTCTTCTCCAATACTCTTTCCAATGGTAAAATTCGCGCTTTGTCGAAGAAATCTGTATTCACTGATGGGTACAAAACTTCTGTCTGAATATTTAGTCTTTTGAACGTCTTTTTGAATACATCTTGTGTAAATTTACTATTTACCAATACTTTATGAGCTTTTCCAGTCGTGAATTCTTCCAAGTAATTGAGTGGTTTTCGATATACAGATTTCCATAAACCACCTTGACTTGAGAGTAATTGATCCGGATAATGGCAGTAAAACAGAATGAATGGAATTCTTAATTTAAGTATAGGAATGCAAATAGATACTAGATCACAGAAAACTATGTCTGGAATATTTCGTAAAAATAGTATGCAAACAGCTGCATAAATCTAAAAATGATATTATTGAATTTGCAGTATATCCATAAGAAAATTTTATCCTTGTAAAAAGCCTGGTATCAAAAAGTGTTGAGAATTATTTTCACTGAATAGTTTGAAATAATTACTAAATTATTTTGGAGTCTTTTTTAATCTGCAGGTTTTAATACTGCGCTTCGGAACATTTGGAGTAGACTATCACTTGAAATCAATTTTTTCCATCGATGTAGTTTCAATTATTATATTATTATTATTATATTATTAATTATATTATTATTCAATAATGCTTTTTGATGCAGGCCTTTTATCTTGATTTTTATGAACTTGACTTACCATACGAATATATGCACAAAGTGCAAAGAATTTTCCAAAAATATGTCTCGGTAACCAATCTCCATAAACCGAGAGTGGTATTGTGCCATTTTTTGTTTCAAGAAAACAATGATCTGGATCATGGTGAGTTGTTACAAAATTTACTTCATGACCTTTATTTTTCAATGCAAGTGCCGCATCTAGAACTAACCTCTCAGCACCGCCGACTCCCAAATCAGGATGTAGAAATGTAATGCGAACCATTTATGCACAATTTTTTCAATGAGGAAAGAGATTATTTTACTGAATGAGAAAATATTCTCTTATCACGTATTAGATTTGTGAGTTTCTGATAACAACAGTGTAGAAACAACATTAGTGTGATTAGTGTCAATTTTGTTGACATATATTCACACGTATGTCACGGTCAAGTCGGTCACGTATTCAGTCCAGGGGTGGGAACTACAAGTCTAAAATTGTACCTCGTTGTAATGCGAGACTTCAGACTTTTTACCTAAAATACATGATATTTCAAAGTGTTTATACTTCTTCGTCTGCTGGCTGTCAAATTCATTTACAGAAATTGATTGGCGCATTCGGACCAATAAAGTATTGTAAATGAATTTTTTAGCCCGAAGCCAAGAGGAATAAAGGCACCATTATACGAAGTAAAATACGAATTTCACGTAGTTTACTTCGCGCTAGAGAAAAAAATTCAATTGTGTAAATAAAATAGTGACATTAAATAGCAGCCAGCAGATGCAAGAGGGAAATATAATTCTGAATATCAATAGATTACCTAAATGACATACAAGAGAGAAAGAGGCTGACAATTTTCCTGTTTCTTTCCTACTAATATGTTACCAAGTTACCATGGTGTAAAAGAGGAATTACACCTCTGCATGCAGGCATTATGCATGCAGGTTACCATGGTAACATACAAGAGAGAAAGAGACTGACAATTTTCCTATTTCTTTCCCACTAATATGTTACCATGGTAACCTGCATCAGAGATGAGTTGGGAGATTGCTAAAGTAATGTATTTAGTTTCGAGTGATTTTCCGCAGTGCGCCCTATTGCGAAATGCTCTTGGGAACTAAAATGAAAGGTTCATGCTACTACTTGAAGGGTGAAACAGAGCTACTGTTTATCACTTTTGCAGCGCCCCCAATTGCGTACAGCTTTTTCGGATCTTTTTCGAACTAAAATTAAAGGTCCGCGCTGTTATAATAATATGTGGGAGCACACCAGCCCCCTGCATCTTAGCCAGAATGCACGTAATCCGCGAAACGAAAATGTCACAAGAATTGACCGTGGCCGCTAGGGGCGCTGATTGTTCATAAGGCCTGAATTCATTTTAATGCATGGGAAAAATGCATAAAAATTAAATTTTTGGGGATAAAAACTACTTGATCATATTTTTTTTTACAACATATTAAACTAGAGAGTTTTAAATATTATTTAAAGCAATTTTTACTGATATAAAGGGTAATATGCTTGAAATTTGGGCGAAAATTGTCTTTGTAATTCTGGCTGGAAATTGAAATCAAAGTTCTGTTATCTTCGTTTTAACATTGATATTTACATTGTGATTATTAAATAAAAATACAATATTTATTTATATTATCAATATTATTGATATTATATCAGTCTTACATATTATAACAGAAAAATTGGCTATTGAAATTCCATCAAATTGAATTATAATAAGGGTATTAATTATATAATCTTGATTTTGTTAGAAAAATTAGATTTTATTATAGGACATTTTGTATTTTATATTTTAAAACTTCTCAGTAATTGAAAAAATTACATTTTTATGAACAAAACTTTCACATAAGGAATGAACGTACATTTGAAAAAGTAACAAATATAAAGAATTTATAAAATTCCTTTATAAGTATTTGAAAACACTAAGACCAAAGATGTTTGCAATAAATAATAATCAACATAATATACTATATTTCATAATAATATAATGGATATTTAGATCTCACATGCACATAATTTATTATGTGTATTTTATCTATAATTAGGGATGGGCGATCTCGATTCGATTCTACGGAATCTACGGAATTTTTTACTCGATTAATCGGTTGGATTGATATTTTTTTTCGATCTTTACGAACGATTCTCCTTTCTTTTTTTCCTGTTTCCTATTTCTATAAACTGTTCCTATGAACTGTTTTTTAGTTTAAAAGTGAGATCAAGGGGCCGACCACGAGAATATCCTTAATGTGATATACAAAGTATATTAATATTATAAACTTTATAATAATACTTCATATTTATGCCAGAAATTTTATCATAAATAATACTTTAAGTGATATGCAAAGTTCAAAGTATATTAATATTATAAACTTTATAGTAATACTTCATATTTATGCCAGAAATTTTATCATAAATAATACTTTAAGTGATATGCAAAGTTCAAAGTATATTAATATTATAAACTTTGTAGTAATACTTCATTTTTATGTCAGAAACTTTATCACTAATAATACGCATTGCTTTAGAAATTGTGCAATTTAAAAAAATAAAAAACGTTCCTGATTCGCAAATATAGTGTGTTTTTTAAGCCGAATTTCCTTTTTTATTGATATAAACACTTTTTTATTTTGATAATTTAAATTCACAAAATATGCAAGTAACAATTATATCTCCAATTGTTATAGAACATTTTAAAAAAAGGTTATTTTACAGAAATTTATCATTTTCAGAAAAAGGTATCGATTTTTGAAGATCGATTCAAAAATCGATCTTTTTAACCGCTTAATCGATCAAATTGAATCAATAATTTCAAAATCAATTCTTTTTTTTGAAGATCGCCCATCCCTATCTATAATACCTTAAGTTCAGTCAGTCAGCTTTGTTGATTTTTTTATTCAAAGCGTTTTAAATTTAGTATAGATTAAATTTTAATAAGTTAAAGGCGCTCATGATAAATAAACCCCAAAACAATGCACTTTTTCAGAGCATTACGTGTAGCCTGTTTTGCAACCTACAGCAACAAATTTCCGCATTTTCACTTAAATTTTTATATCAGCGACTGTTAAAACCATTCCAATTTACCTAAAAAGCACACAAAAGCACTTCAGACACCAATTTTTCACAAAAAACGTTAAATTTCAATGTTCTATAATGCTAATCTGTATAAGGTCGGCCTCATGAACAGCCAGCGCCACGGTGGCCAACGGTCAACATCTGTGACATTTTCAACTCCAGAGATTCCGGGGGCTGGAGCACACACAATGAAGTGCGTCATGTCAGTGTATCCCCACTAACTAGCTTCGATTTCACGCTGTCGGTTGTCAAGTTAAAATCAGAAATTGTATTTTTCTCGACTTCATGCAAAGGAGGCGCGAAATAGACGCAGAATTCAAAATTACGGAATATAACATTAAAAAAATTACACTTTTTTTCTATATACTTTAAAAAATATTGATCTGAAATAAGTATCTAAAAGATTTTGTGAAATTTTAAGATGATTTAAATACTTGAAAAATAATTTTTTAATGAAATTTAAAGTCAATAAATGCTTAAAGATTCGAAACAAAATATCGATTTGAGCATTTTTTTTTAAATTATGTAGAGAATATTTTATAATAAGATATCATTCAAGATGAAATACAAGTTTCAAAAATGAAGGGTTTGGACATTTTTGTAATAGGTAATATCTTTGGTATGAAAATTTCGATAAATAAATGTAAATGAAGTTTTGGCTGATTTCAGGTAGTTCATCCACAAAAATTAGACTTCAGGCAAAAATAGATAAATTTTTTTTCAAGAATAGCAATATTATTATTGAAGAGATCATTTGGAAGAAAAGAGATTAGTTTCCAAGAGAAAAAATTAAAACATAAAAAAATAATGCATTTAACAAATTTTATTTTTACCCGGACTTGTTTTCTTATCGCTTCATACCAAATTTTAGAAAATGATGTGATTCTGTGAACTCACGGATAATTTTTTTAAGAAAACGGCTTTCTACAACTTGACCGTTTCCATTTTTTGGAAATTATAATAAATTCTTTAATGGCTAAAAGCATTAAAAATAAAATTTCCAAAACAAAATTCTTGTAAAAAAATTACTGAATTTGGTAAAAACTTATTCATTTTAGAAATATGGAAACGGCTAGGTTGTATTAGGTCTTTTTCCTGAAAAAACGATTCTTGATTTATTTGAATCACATCATTTTTTTTTTAATTTGGTTTGAAGCGATAAGAAAATAAATAAAGTGTTTGCTGATTTAAGAAAATACATAAATTATATGTGAATTTACACCTCAAACTTTTCTTGATATGAAGCTAAGTCGACAAACGGTTACTAGAAAATAAAATACATTGAATACAATTTTTTGAAATTTAACATCTTTTACATGACAATTCGTATGTATACATATATTTAAACTACCATCGGAAATTACAGATTGACCTGGAGTTTCAACTTTCGTCAAAGTGTTTTATTTCATAGAAAGATATAAAAAAAGAAATTTTAATTTAGATTTAGATTTCAAAAGGTTTTTTCAGTATGTCTTCATAGTGATTTCTTAACCTAATCAAAATATTTTTAGAAATTTTTTTCTGGATTCTATCTTGGGGTTGAACAGGATTCAAAAAAGTCATGCAATTTTTAAAATATGTAGCTTCTTCAAGAAGTTTTTAAAAATCGATGTATATCATATTTTAATAAATTTAGAAATTTTTATCAAAATATTGATAGTTTGGATTCTTCGAATTCTTCAAATGAATGTAGTACAATCATCATTTGAAATTTGATGATTTTTCATTACCATCTTTGATTCTAGAGCAGAATCTAGCAGAAAAATTCCAACAACATCTTAATTAGTTAGAAAAATACTATGCAAACTTATCTTTGAAATGAGACTACAGACTTTTGACAATGTTAATTAATTTTAGAGTTATTAATATTATTAAGAAAGATCTAAATTTGATGTCTTTTAGATTCTCATCATATAAGAATTAAGGTTTTGGTTTTATGTGAAAAATAATTTTCGGAATTTTCGTCAAATCTTTACGTTTTGAGATCCCCTGAGTCAGAAAAAACGGTTTTTACTAAAGTGTCTGTCTATCTGTCTGTCTGTCCGTCTGCAGTAGTAATAGGTCATATACTCGATAACTCTGGATAGAAAAAAATTGTCGGATTGAATTGAGCTTTTTTTTTTTTTTTTTTTATTGGAAGCTTTCAAATCAAATACAGATTTATTCGCTTTACATTTGGATTTATACGCTTACAAAGAAATTTAGAGCATATGAAGGATATATTACAGTTAAGATTACATTAGTTTATATAGCTGTTTACATTTATACAGAAACACTTTTTTGCCTTATTAAGAATAAACTAGATGCGCAAGGAACATTTTTTAAGAAAGTTTAGAATGCAGGAACACGCAACAATATTGGGCTCTTTGATTAGTGTTCCTATGCATAGCGGAGGGTGTAGATTAATTACAGACAGATGCTTATAAAATTCAATACGTTGATCATAATAAATAGGACAACTCCACAAGATGTGGTCAATATCTTGAGAAGAGGAGGAACACGGGCAACTAGGGTCATTAATTATTGAAACTCTTGCGAGAGACGCATTTAAGCTATAGTGATTCGCTCGCAGTCGATTTATTGTGACTATAAACTCGCGTGACAGATTTTTACTTTGGAACCACGGTTGTTCCGTATCATTATAATAGAAGTCGAAGTATGCCTTCCCTTTATCGAGATCAGAACTCAAGAGAAACGACTTGGTATTTTCCTTCATAGCGAGTTTGAAAGATTCTTTCAAGTCCGAGAAGGGAAATTTGTCTAGATCTATCGGACCAGAGTTTGCTGCATGTTTTGCTTCTGTGTCTGCAATCTCATTACCGGCGATCGCTGAATGTGAGGGGACCCAATAAATTTCAATGCCTCCCGTTTCGCTTTTCCGCTTTTGGAATTCATAATATTTGAGTTTAATTTCGTAAAGATATGGATTGCTATTGATATTAAAAAGAGGGTTTTGTAAGCATTGAAGAACACTAAGCGAGTCACAGAAAATGATATTGCAGGCATCAGTGTTTTTAAGCGCTAGGTCCAACGAGTCTCTCATAGCAATACATTCAGCGGTGAAGACTGATGTTTTTTTGTTCAAGCTCCTTTTAATTGTAATTTTTTCTTTGACGTTTACGCATGCTGAACCAGTTGAGAGAGTAGTTGGACTTTTGCTGCCGTCAGTATAAAATAATCTAGTGTTCGCAGTGTCCAGTTCATTACATACTTTTTCTAAACTCTTATATTGATGGGTTGGCAGTTCTGTTATTTTTTTGTACGGAGTTGGGTTCATAATGATATTGTAGTCATAGAGATACATGTTATAATTTCGAGATTTCGCCATATTTTTAACAGAGCAAAACAAATTTAAGATACAGGATTCGTATAGTCTATTCTTTTTACGTTTACTTTTCTTATTTTGATTATAGTACTTTTTGACAGTCTTATTTATAGATAGGTTCTCATTTGATAAAATTTTGGATATATGAGTTACAGAGGAACTTTGCGCGCTCACGTATTGTCGGGAGTTTCGATTCTGCTATCAAGATTCTAGTGGGAGTCGTCATGCGATATCCTAATGCAAATCTAATGGCGCTGTATTGAATTTTCTCTAATTTATTCTGATGCTCCTTGCGCTTAGGATAGTAAACGTACAGACCATATTCTATTATAGATCTAACATAGCTTTTATAGAGTGTGAGGAGAGTCGCAGGATCGGCACCCCACCAAATTCCTTGAAGATATTTAATTAAGTTGATTGCCCTAGCACATCGTGATCTGACTTTATTAATTTGTTGGAAAAATGAAAGTTTATAATCAAATGTTATTCCTAGAAATTTTGTATTTTCGCTAGATTTGATCAGTAAATCATCCAATTTAATTGCAGAGTCCCCAGGCTTAATGTCTTTATTATTAAAGTGCATAAATATAGTTTTCTCAGGAGCAAGAGATAAATTGATATTAGAGAGATTTATGCTTATCTGTTCTAGAGCTTTTTCAAGGGCTTTTAAGCTAGTGGCGTATATCGCGATGTCATCTGCGAATTGAGATACAGAAACTCGGCATGATATGTTATTCACAATATCGCTGATTACATCGGCATAAACCAGTCTTTCCATTGTAATGAACTTTATAAATTTGATTAGCATCAGCGGACAGCCAATACTTGCAAGCTTGTCGAGTAACATTTTTGTATCTAAAGGGTTTCCCAATAGGGGTGATATGATTTTGAATGTCCCTATCGGGCTCATTTGAACTGAAATTTTTGACGTCTGCTGTCAGTTGTCATCAGTAAGGTTTGCCATTTAATCATGAGTAGTTTCACGCTTCCACAACGTTTGGAAATTGTCCAATTATTTTATCAAAATTCGAGAAGTTTTGTCGGTGTTCAAAGAGCATATCGTGCAAAATATGGTCGTCATTCTGCTCCATCCGCGCTCTCAATTCGTCGAATAATCGATAAGTTGGAGAGTGAATTTACTCTATTGGATACTAAGCCTAAAAATCGTATGCGTACCGCACGTTCTACACAGAATATAGCCGCCGTACAGGCCAGTATCGAGGAAAACCGTGAATTGTCCGTGCCACGCCGATCTCAGGAATTGGGCCTGTCCAGGATGACTACCTGGCGTATTTTGCGATTGGATCTTGGCCTGCATCCCTATAAGATGATTCTGGCCCAAGAACTGAAGCCTAATGACCATCGTTTGCGTCGGGAGTTCGCGGATTGGGCTCTGGAATCAATTGAAAATCATCCCAATTTTCATCAAAAAATCATCTTTTCTGATGAGGCGCATTTTTGGCTCAAGTCTCGGGGGACATTTCGCCGATATATTGTTTAAATCATAAATGGCATAGAATATCCAATATAATAAAAAAGATTTCGATCAATTCCGAATGAATATTCAGTGTTTTTTTCAATTTCAAAACATATCACCCTTATTGGGAAACCCTTTACATTGTCAAAAGCACCTTTTACATCAAGAAAGGCCGCAAACATATCTTTTTTTATACGGAAAGCTGTTTGAACAGAGATCGTCAAATTAAGTAAGTTGTCGTGACACGACTGACCTTTACGAAAGCCACTCTGGCTATTTGGAAGTATATTTTGCGATTCCACCCACCATTGTAATTTACTCTTGATCATTGTTTCGAACAATTTACATAAAGCAGAAGTGAGTGCAATCGGCATATAGCCTTTGTTTTCTGGTTTTGGTATAAGGTGCACATAAGATTTTTTCCAGTCTGGAGGAAAATCGCCATTTTGGTACATTTCATTGTAAATATCGAGAAGAAGGAGCTTGTATTTAATCGGAAGCTTTTGCAGAGTATAGTAATCTATACCATCAATACCAGGTGATGGGTTAATGTTACGAGTGTCCAATGTATGATTAAATTCAACAAAATTGAAGGGGGATTCGAGGAGATCATTTGATTGACATTTTGGTAGATAATCGGTGTTTGGTCGTGTTGAGATTGAAGGGCAGAGTTTGTTAAGGACGTCTAATTTTTTGTCAAGTTGCAAGTTTTCTGGAACATGCGAAACATTAATCTTAATCCATTTGTTTTTGAGTATTTTGCTGGTATTCCAAACATAGCGACCGTCAGTTAAAAAGTTGATGGTATTCGCAAACTTAATGTAACTTTCTTTCTTTTTTCTTTCGAATGTTTTTTTCGATAAAGCAAGTAGTTTTTTATATTCTATAAGATCATCAAGGTGCTTAGTTTTTTCCCATTTTTTAAAAGCTGCACTTCTCTGCTTTTTGACCTTGTTACATTCCTCATCCCACCATTTTACAGGATTGCGATGGATTTTGATATTTACTAATTTTTTTTTGGGCGTGTTACCTGTGACGGCTGAGGTTATTTGATTAACGAAATATTCATATTTATGACTTGCGCTTAAGTTGCAGTAATCGTTGGTTAAAAAATTAACAAACGAGTCTATCAGAGTTTGCGATACATTGGGATAATGTATGCGCAAAAGTTAACATAAATTGGATAGTGGTCAGAGCCACAAGTCTCGTCGTTCACTTGTACATCTATTTTTTCGGCTATATTTTCGGTCGACAAAATTAAGTCAATATTCGAGGAGGAGGTAGCGTCAATGTGAGAGTATGAGTCCTGGTTATGAATAAAAAACTTGTATTTATCTATACATTCGAGTAAGTTTTCACCGTTGGTGTCTGATTTATTACAATTCCAATCTACATGATGAGAATTAAAATCTCCAACAATTATGCAATTTTTTTCATTTTTGAAATTTTGAAAAACTTTGTCCCATTCTTCGAGTGAAAAGACAGTGCCAGGGACTCTATAGCATGCAATTAGACTAACGGCTGGTTCGATATTATTGATTTTGATTCCGCATATTTCAAATGTGCTGTCAGGTATGTCAAAAATTTTTATTTCGCGATAAGCTAAATTCGATCGGATTAGAAACAAAATGCCTCCTCCAGAAGAGTGCGTTCTATCTAGCCTATAACTTACGAAACCTGGAAACTTGATGTTCGTGATATTTTTGTGTAGCCAACTTTCGACGCAGACAAAGACGTCAATATCCACGAGAGCAGTCTCTATATCCCTTTTATGCTTGAGAAAACTTCTGGCGTTCCAGTAGAGTATTTTAATCGGTTTTTTAATTGTAGACGCCATTTTGAGAAATTGATGAAGATTCCGAGTCGTTGATGTCTGATTCATCGTTGGAACTGAGGAACTCTGAATTGTTTACAGCTTCTATTTTTTTGATAATCCTAGTGATGCGATTCTTCAGTTTTCGGTCTACACTAGGATATGTATCTCTGAGCATTTGAACAAGACCAGGAATATCGGTAGTGAATTTATGGGCAACTTCTAGTGGGCTCGAACTTCCATATGTTTCTTTAAGGAAAGCAGTTAAGTTGTCGAATTCGAGAGGATAATTATTGCTATTAACTAAGAAGAAATTTTTTGCTGGAGCGATTTGTGTATCGATTTCTTGTTGGGAGCAGAATACATTAGATGTTTTTCTGAGACGCTTCTCTTGAGATTTATTTCGGGATTTTCTAGATTGAACGGGAGCATCCTGCCCTTCGGGTCGCGACTGTCCCGTCGTCGACAGCGTAGAGCTGGAAAGATCGCTGAGCGTTCTCTTCAGTCCCGCGTTAGGATTAGGTGCAGGTGGTGGAGGCATTGGTGGCATCACTGGAGAAGAGCTTAGTGTATCTACTAGCTCTGTATTATCTGTGCTTTCCATATTTTTGTTTTGGTGTGGTACTATACATGTAATATCCACGGTTTCAGTGTTATGATTTTGAGCGGCTTGTGTACTACTCAATGTCTCCTTTTGCGTGTTATTGACTGGTTCTTGCATGGGGCACTGTTTGGCGAGGTGTCCCTCTTCCTTGCATAGGAAGCAGGTAGCTTTCTCGCCGGAAAAGTAGATCCAATAAGTTGTGCTATCGTACTCTATTCTCATATTTTCCGGCAGTTTTACAATGTCTTCAGGATTAATATATACTTGCCTTCTAAAGCTCATGACATGCGCGTATTCTGGATCATTAATGCTTGCTCTGATGCATGTGATTTGTGAAACTGGAGTAATGTCGAGTGCTTTGATTTTATCTTCAATGACGTAATGAGGAATTATAGGGCAAACGTATGAAATAATAATTCTCTTGGCTTTAGAAATCAGAGGTCTGAATGTCAAAGTGTGCGGGTCTATGTTTACTTTCGTGCCTGGCTCTGTAAGCTTGTCGACTAGTTCTTGACTACTTAACTAAACACAAATTCTGCCATTGGAAATTCTGGAAACGAACAGGACGTTGACTGGCTTGACAATTTTTCCTATAGCTAGGGTGTAATCTTTAATTGTTAGACCTTCAATTACGTCAGTGACAACTGCTTGATCTTTTTTTGGAAACTGTATTTTCTGTGCCATCCTATGATAGTTTGGTGTTATTTACTTTCTGTGAGGAGTAGGTTACTTCTTGGGTGAAATTACTTTGTGAGATGCCGCCCCTGTAGTCAGAGGTCACCTCCATGGTGTTGCACAATTGTGATAGTGCTCTGGCACTATCCAACTGCAATACACTAACACAACAGCACTGGATAAATTGAGTCACACACGCGGTGAACGCCTTAAACTACCATGCGGCAGTGTAAACACTCGTTTGCGCTCCGATTTGTAAACACGTCTTACCTCGACAAAGGTTGAGACAAGACTCCTGAATTGAGCTTATGCATACATTATTGCAGCTGAAAAAGTAAAGGGAAGTTCGTTAACCAGCCACATCCGACAAAAATTGTCAAAATAGGAGCATTTTTTGTGTTTTTGAAAAAAACTTTATGAAAAAATCAAAATTTTTAAGTCTGGTTTCTGATAATTCTCGTAAATCTCTACTAATTATCCTGATAATATTTTGCAATTAAAATAAATTTAAGAAAGTTACATAGTATATTAAAACTTGAAAAAAGTCAATATCCATTTTCCAGTTAAATTATACGAGATACGAATAAAAGTTATGATAAAAAATGGTTTACTACATAAAGGTCTACAACAGTAATAACTGTAAAGTGACATGTTTGATGACATGTCTGCTATTATATTGACCCAAAATTCACAGAATTTTTGTTAATTTCTCATTTTTTTGGCATTGGGTGAGCCTCTTTTTATTTTCTTCTATTAATATTATCAATGCTACTTACGATAAAAAACGCAAAAAAAGAGAGAAGGCAAACGTTTCGGCTACATATGCGGGGGCCCTCTTCAGTGCCATCACGGAGAAAAATAGTTGAAGTAATTTTACTCAACTCTGTCGATTAAACTTGGGACATAAGGACATTTGAACATCTATTAAATCCTAGTCGGGTAAAATCAATTTGATATATACCTAATTCACCCAAATTGAATAACAATAAGCGTTACATAGGGAATAGTAAGGAGTTGAGTAAAACGTTATCGACGACAGGGCACCAACATGCGTCAGTGAGTTAACATGAAATGTATAAGTATATCACCGAAGCTTGAGATGCTTCAAACCGTAGTTGGGTAAAATGAGCATCGGGCGTATTATTTGAACTGGAAATGGTATGCTTCTCTCAAGTAAAAAAAAATTCTCACCTCGAGCCTACCAATAGTCATCCGGTACATACATAAACAACTTACAAATCCATTCACACCATTCAGCCGTAGCCAATCGCATTTCAAATTACAAATACACTTAAACATATAACCTTACATATATAAACCTAATAACTACACTTATATATAGTACGATACACTCTCGTCGAATCACGCACACGCTCGCTTACAATGCTAAGATATAAAATTTGGAACTTTCTTATATAGAGACTGCATGAGTTATTCAGAGCTTGTGAGAGTAAGTGCCGTTAATAAAAATTTTTAGCCTTACTCAAGTAAAAATAAATCAACTTTTTTCATAAATGATTAATAAAATATTTTTAAAAATTAATATAATTAATCAATTATTATAACTATGATTATTGAAATATATAATATAATTATTAAATTACATTTAGTATAGATTTTTATTATAACGACGTATGAAGTTTAGTGAAACTAAATTTTCAAATGTACATTAAAAAATTGCATTATTATTAAGAAGTATCTTGTATAAAAACATTTAAAAGAAGGTTCTTTTATTTTCTGTGTTTCATATTTTCAAAATATGGATTTAACATTTGCGAATTCCAAATTATTATTCTGCCTGAGTAATTTATGTGTTATTTCATATTTTATGTAATACACTTATCGACTTTTTTTGTTTAAATTTTCATAATATCAATTTAATTTTAAGAATTTAAGTTTTTGAAATTAAAATGTTTTTATGTGTACCCAAGGCGCAGATTACTTTCATTCGTTCCTGCGTGAATAGATGTAGCTGTTGGAATAAATCTTGCGATTCACGGTTTACTCAACTCTCGATTGAAGCGTAGAGTAGAATGAACGGAAAGCTCTACTATTTTTGTGATTTAATAAAAGATTGGTTTTTTATAGTTATACTACGAGTAATAATATATATATTTCAAAATTTTTAATGCACGCTTTCATACTTCACCCTACACTTCTGAATTTTACTCAACTTTGATTCATTTTCGAACATTTATTATATCACAAATAAATACAATGATACTAAATAACTTCTAACTTGTCCTTATGTCCCAAATTTGATCGGAAGTTGAGTAAAATTACTTCAACTATTTTTCTCTGTGATAAATTAAAAGATTAATTCAAAATTTTCGTAAAAGATAAAAATGTAGAAGATAGTTAAAATAAGGATAATAATGAAACTCAAAAACTTATCTCATTGCTTGCAATTCAAAATGAAGAAGTCCAGTAAGCAACAATACGAATTGGAAAAAATATGTAGAATTCACTGTATACAGAAAACCGGATAAAATGAACGAAAAACTTAGAAATTTGTAAACAATAGGCTAGAATTTTTGTTTGTTTTTTTCCTTTATAAAGAACGGATGACCATTTCTTCGACCGTTATATTATTATATCATATATAGGTTTGGTTTCGTCGGTCTTAGGGTCAATAAAACAACATTAAAGAAAAATTATTGAATCAATTTATATCAATAAAAATATTAATATTTCAATAAATTGTAAGGCTGAAATTATGAATATTAATCGAATTTGCCATGGCATTATTTAACATATGATTTTCAAGTTTGTGTTCTCAAGCTTTAGCACGCTTTTCATTGGTGAATTTAATTCAATTTATCGTATCTTCGTCTCTCTATCCTACAGTTTGCGTTGCTTCATCGGATTGTACACACCGTATTATAATGTAATTTTAAATTATTGAAGCCCTCAATCTTTGAGGCTTTAATTTTAATAACATTTTCAAGAATAAGACTGAATCTTCATGTGTGCTTTCGTTTTTTCGTAATTTATGTAAGTACTTATTTATTATATCAACACAACATATAAAATAGTTCTCTTTGGAAAAAGAAATTTGATGGTAAATTGATTTTATCAATTTTTAGTGACATATATATTCCTTGAAAAAGACCCGCAGTGAGGTTGAAACAAGAGAATTTTTGACCAAATATAATGAAGGAATTTTTTTATAGAATGTTGTTTTATTGACCACAAGACCGACGAAACCAAACCTATATGATATAAAGATCTACAAGTTTGAACTGCAACATTTTTTCATAAAATTTATATTTTCCTTTTTAATTAAAAAAAAAAAATACCATTGAAAATCCGAAATTCAATTTTTTAACTAAAATATGTGAAATACGAAAAAAACGTAAGAATGGAAAATTGTTCGTTTCAATAATATATACAAATATTTTCAGATATAGTTTCTAATAAAACGTATATTTTTCATTATATTTTTAAAAAATACGATTAAAATTCAAAAATTCCATTATTTGAACAAAATATGTGACATACGAAAAAAACGTTGAGATAGAAAATTATTTGCCTAAATGAGGTCTACAAATTCTCAGTAGGAAATTTTTTGACAAGATATATATTTCATGTTTTGGTTTTAAAAAATACAATATTGAAAATAAAAAATTCCATTTTTGAATCAAAATATGTGTAATACAAAATAAGCGATAATACAAAAAATTGTTTTCTCTAAAAGAGTCTATGAATTCTCCTCCTTTTTTAAATATTTGGAAGAAAATAGATTTTTTGTAATCTTGTAAATTATTAGAAAGTTACAGAAAAGTATACAGAAAATCGAGCGCGAAGCGCAAGTTTCATGATAAGAATGTGTTCTTTAAGGCTGATAGAGCTTTAAGTAAATTGAATTTCTTTTTTCATTTGAAATCAAAAACAAATTTAGTAACTTTGAGAAAATGTAATTCACATAGATAATATTATAAAATTGACTTGAACTTAAGTATCAAATTACAAGTAATAAATTTAAATAATAATGAAACAGGACTTATATCGGCCCTTCGTATTAATATTCAAATATTGTTCATGTTTTTAGTTGGCTTTAGGGTCCGAAGAATATAAAACCGAGTGCGACGATCGAATCGCGCGCCCCAGGCGAATTCGCATGCGATCTTGCACTTTGAGATTTATTCGGTGTGAAGTAAATTCGACAAATCATTACTATAAAGTAAAATACTTGAAAAAACATTTTCAAAATATTTAATATTTTTACACGAATGTACATACAGTCGACCGGCAATCGAAATACCCGGGCTCGAATCCCGGTGCATTCGAAAACGTCTTTTTTCCACAGAAAGATTTTCAAATTCTTTAAACTTAAGTATGTAACTATGAACGTATTAATATGTTTAATGTTTTTAAATTATTCAATGTTTTATTAAAACAATTAAAATAGTAAATTGTAATGACCCTTGATTTAATTTATAATAGACTTCTTCATTTATGGACCCTAAAGCCAATGCAATTTATTAAAACATTTTGAATTCAAAATAATTCTGAATGTTTGAGTATAAAAGGTTTAAATATTTGAAAAATACATAAATTATATCAAAATTAGGACACGAAATCGTACACTAACTTTAATTTGGTATGAAGTAAAATTGAAAATAAATCCTTTAGAATAAAACATTTTGAAAAAACTTTCAGAATACATAACATATTATAAATGAAAATTTCAATATATAAGTATAAATAAAAGGTTTGATTATTCAAAAGTAAAATATATTATATCTAATATTTTATCGAAGAGTACACTTTAAGATTTCATTGGTATGGAGATACACATTTTTAAAATTACACGACTTTTTGTAACATGTTCAACCCCAGCATATATAGAATCCAGAAAAGACTTTCTAAAAATATTTTAATTAGGTTAACAAATCACTATGAAGACATACTAAAAAAAATCTTTTAAAATTTTAATTTTTTTACATACTTATTAATTTCCTTTAAAGAGATCTAAATTAAAATTTCTTTTGTAATATCTTACTATAAAATAAATCACTTTAACGAAAGTTGAAACTCCAGGTCAACCTCTGTAATTTCCGATGGTAGTTTATATATATATATATATATAAATTGTCATGTAGAAGATGTAAATTTATTCCAAAAAATGTTATATAGTTACAAAGCTTCAAAATTTTGTAATTAAAATTTTAATATAAAACTTTAAGCATTTATTGACCTTGAATTCCATTGGAAAATTTGTTGTTTACTGTTCAAATCTTCCTCCGATTTCAGAAGAACAGACAAATTAAAAATTACAAAATATTTCATTAAAAAAATTGAACTCGTCCATATGATCTTGTCATATTGTAACAAGATTTGAACACTTCGGACAAACATTTTTATGTAAAATTTAATATCGATAAATATTTACATGTTCATACACTGAGAAAAAAGATTCTTAGATCCAAAGAAATGTATTTAATTGATTCCATTTCTTTGTATCAAACAATTCGTTACCTAATTCAATTAAATATTTTTTAGAAGCACAAAACGCGTGCTTTGATTCAAAGAAATAATTTATTTGATAGGCATTTCTTCAATACAAAGAAATATTTCTTTGCTTGTGAATGTGAGCGAATTAACTCAACCAAATCATGTCTTTGAAACTAAGTACCGAGTTTATTTGAATCTTGTTTTCGCACTCAAAGAAATATTTATTTGATTCAATAAGTCCCATTTTTTGAATTCAACAAGACGCATTTGAATCAAATAATTTATCCATGGACGAATCAAGCTTTAGGTTTAGTTGAATCTAGGAAATATTAATTTAATTGAGGCATTCATTAATTAATTTAGGAAGATATTTATTCGATTCAAAGAGTTGATACATGTATATCAACGTAACGTTTCTTCATATGAATAAAATATTGTGTTTACATTAATATTTATTTCTTTAGTTGAAAGAAATGTTTTTTGTGAACAGTAGAATGGAAGAATTCATTCAAAAAAGATTATTTATTTCAAAGAAAACGATATTTTGTTGAAATGACTGCAAGTACGTTCAGTTAAACTAAATAATTTCTTTTACATAAATGTTTGGCATCATTGTTACAGTTGTCAATCTTTTTGAACTTGCAACATATTTTGTAGAGTTAAATATTTATTAGATTTCTCCTAAGAAATATTCGCCTGCATTATGAATATGGAATAATTTAGACCAAACAAACCATTTTTTTAAAAGAAAGAAGTATTTTTTTGAAAAATCTGTGGTATTTTTCGTTTAAAAAATTTGTTTATTCCATATAAACGTTTGGCATAGTTGTTATGATTACATGTTTTTTAAAATTGAAACATATATTTTCGATAGAATTGAAAATTTATCATTCCCGTTCTAAGAAACATTCGCTCTCATTATCAACTTGAAATAAGTCATTCCAAACAAATATTCGTCCCACCATGGTATACATTTTTTTTCTATTCAACTGTTTTTCATAGTTGATATGAACATACATATACATACTTTCAAATGTGGAATATATTTCATAGGGTTGAAGATTTATCAGTCTCTTCAAAGGAAATATTCGTTTTGATTCACAATATCAAATATATCATTTAAAATTTAATTCATTTATAATTACTTCTTTATTTTTCACTCAGGTTTTTTAGATTAAAAAATAAAAGAATTTCCTTTTAAATGTTTTTACACAAGATTCTTTTTTATATTAATGAAATTTTTGAATATATATTTTAAAATTTAGTTTCATTAAACTTCATACGTATGGTTATAATAAAAATGTATACTAAATATTAATTAATAATTATATTATATATTTCAAATTAATTAGTTGAGTTTGAAATTTTTTGCTTATTTTGTTTTTTCTGCCCAGTACAATCTGGTAGTTTAAGTTTTCCGGTAGTGATTTCGCGACCTGTAGTGTTAATTCGTTTTTGTCTGTAATCCAAACTTTATATAGTGTTGTACCAAATAAATTAAGTGTCTTCTGGAACCATTAAACAAGGATAAGCCACTCTATTCCACGGGGTTGTTCGACATCTGGAGGTTTCTACAATTAAAAGGTAAAGAAATAAAAACTATATTTGTAATAATTTATGTCTTATTCTTTTTTTTCTTATTTCTGCTGCTCGTACCATTTTTTTTATCATTGTTTCTTTAATAATATTGGAAGTTCAAGGTAGAATCAGGGTGGCCCCCCTTTAACAGGAGAGCTAAACCCAATATAGTAATCGCCAGCCGCTCGGGGATTACTATAATTCAAAAGATATAAATAATTATCTTTTATGAAATTTCCACCGAAGCGTCATTTCATGACGTAAAAGTGAAAATAATTTAATTTAAAAAAATATTTTATGAATAATTTATAAAACGAGTTGATTTATTTTTCCTTGAGTGAGGCTCAAAAGCTCTAGTCACGACACATTTCTCTCATAAGCTCTGAATAACTCTTGCAGTCAGTATATAAGAAAGTTCCAAATTTTATATCTCAGGATTGTAAGCGAGCGTGTGCGTGATTCGACGAAAGCGTATCGTCCTATATATAAGTTTTAATTATTAGGTTTATATTTGCGAAGTTGTATATTTAAGTGTATTTGTGATAGAAAATATGATTGGCTGCGACTGAATGGTGTGAATGCAATTGTATGATATTTATATATGTATGTATCGGATGACTAATGGTAGGTTCGAGGTAAGAATTTTTTTGTTATTTAAGAGAACCATGACAACGTTTTACTTAACTCCTTACAATTCATGAAGTTTATATTACTTTAAATTTAAGAAATATTTTTTAAATTTCAAAACACGTTTATTCATATCAGTAACATCTTTTTGACATAAATCTCTAACTTACCATAGGCAATATTATCGTTCTTTGCATCCATTATTACTCAATACACTTTACTACTTGACCATTTTAAACAGTAAATCACATCTTCGGAGCAAAAAATTATTTAATCCTGCAAAAAATTATCTCCTCGTTTCAAAGAAATATTTCTCTCAATTTACAATACGCTCATTACAAACAAGGAATCATATATTGGAATGGAAAACAAATTTACTTGAACCAATGCAAATTTTTTTGAATTAATTAATTGTTTCTTTGAACATGCATCACATCATTTTACATCAAAGAATTTACTTCTCTTATCAAATAATTGCTACACAATGTTAATAATATATTTATTCAATCTAATGAATATTTAATAGTACTAGAAAAAAAATTTTTTGCTTTAATTATTCATTTTTTAAAGACAATAAAAATATTTCTTTGATCTAAAAAAATATTTATTCGTCACCATCCAGCTCAACCATTTATTTGAATCAAAGAAATATTCTATGATTCAAATATTCTTTTTTCTTAGTGTATGAAGATATTAATGAACACATTTTAGCTTCTTAATTTATCCACATCTGTTAGAAAATTTTTTCTTTCCATAGACCATTTCATTTTTATAATGAAAAGTTTGTGCTTAGGCTACAAAAATGTAAGATGAAAATATTGCAAACATAAAACTGAAAATGTAAATTTTAAACTTGAATTTTATGTTTATCTCTTCTTAATAGAAAATATCTCTCTAACTAAAAAGTTTTTAAATGCACAAAATTGATAAGAAGTATGGAAATTTGAATAGGAAAATATATATTGATTCAAATTTGGAACATTTATTGGCATCAAATTTTACTGAAAGTTTATTTTTGAAGTGTTTAAATGCTTATAAAATTTTACACGATATTTCAGATTTTTATTTTAGGCAGATTTTTCCCAAAATATCAGAAAAAAAGTGTTGTCTCTTAAATAACATATTTCGTAAATTTGAAATTGTCGTCTGCTTCGCGCCTCTTTTGCACGGTTTCGACAGAAATACACAATTCTCAATTCCGACTCGATAACTGAAAGCGTGAAATCTAAAATAGCATTGCATGAAGGAAGCGAGGAGAATAAGGAGAAGTGGGACGTGTCGTTCTCGCGTGCAAGAGCGACGAGGAAGAAACAAGGGCATCGCGCGCCGCTGCCCCTCCATAGAAATTCTGATGGTAAATCATTTCTGGATTTTCTAACTTTCATTATTTACCGACGCGCAAAGTACACCTTTTGCGCAACGCGTTCAGAGGGCGCGTTTATCAGCCCACTTTTGTGAAATTCTCTTAGTCCATTACTTTAGCAATCTCCCAACTCATCTCTGCCTGCATGCAGAGGTGTAATTCCTCCTTAATTCCTTCTCAAACTGGTCCCACTAGTGATGGGACATCAATGTCAAAACATCGAAAACATCGATGTCTTGCTTTCGATTATCGATGTTTTTAACATCGATATTGCCTTATCGATGTCGATGTGTAAATATCGATATAAAGTTTCGATGTCGATATTTTTTAGATGTTTTTAGAGTACTCATGGAGACTAGATATAAGGATACCAATCTCCATATATCCATTCCCGAAATAAAGTTCTGCCGAGTACATAGTTACAAAACTTCCCGATGAGGGCATGTGCGTTCCCTGGGTGCAAAATGGCGACGTCTAATAGACGATGCTTATAAACCGTGGATGCCGCCATTTTGCACCCAGGGAACACACGTGCCCTCATCGGGCAGTTTCCTAACTAAATACTTGGCAGTTTTTCATTTCGTGTTTTGTGAAGTACGGCCATAAGAGATTGGTCTCCTCACTCATCTCTGTCTCCTCATATCTAGTCTCCATGAGAGTACTTTTTACACCTTCTGTTTGCTGGCGAGCTACAGAACTTGATTGGTCAATTCCATTAGAGATATTGATTTTTCGTCGGAAACCGTCGAAAAGAACTAATCAAGTTCTGCCGCTCGCCAGCAAACAGAAGGTGAAATAGGGGTGTTCGATTCTTCAAAAATAATCGATTCTTGAATCGAATCTGAACCGAATAAAAGAGAATCGATTCACGTAAAAACCGGAACAAAAGAATCGATCGTAAAAAATCGAAATTTTTTAAACTACTGTATTTCTCTTGTAAATATTTTTGTTGATACTCAATTATTTCTTTTGCAATCCTTGGTTTAGTCGTCTTTCCCAAAGGAAAGCCCAAGAATCTATTCGTAAAAAATATTTATTTTCTCATAGTTATAAATTCATAATAGCGATATCTCTACCGAAAGATTGGTTGGGAATGATTCGCATTGGTTCGGATACAGACATCGGAATGCTTAGGAATAGTTTTGATTGGCTCGGAATGAATTGCTATCCGATACTTTCGCCAGGGATACGCTTAACAAATCAATTGGTACACAAGCATGTTTCAATCTTTGAGATCAAAAATTTGTTTTTTCTACACTACTGACAATAATACTGATCAGGCAATACTAATATCTTCTGCATTTACACCTGAAAAAAAGAAAATTTTATATCAGATCAGAATTTGGAAAATAAACAAAATCAGTTTTAAGAATTTTTATATTCATTACCAATAGTTGCCATTTTAATTTTGACAAAGAGTGTAAGAATAGTAACTGCTGCAAATGCGCAGGTGAAAGTCGGCTTCGATATTCAGCATTGTTAGGATTTTACACTTTTTGCGGATTCGAAATACTTTTTACATTTTACATTGTCTCGTTTGACGCTTGTGCCTTGTGCGTAGCTTATAATGCTGGATGCTCGCATAAGGGTGCCGTTCTATGTGAGCGCAAAGTGCAAAGCAGAAAACGAAAAGCCAATTACATAACACCTTTAAGGAGAAAGAAATCTTAAGCTTTTCTGTAATTGGTAGTTCGTTTTCTGCTTTGCACTTTGCGCTCACATGGAACGACACCTCAACACGTGGTTTAATTAGGTCAATAAATATGGCTGCCTTGGGTGCTTTAATATCTTCTTTGTATGCAGATGGAAAATACCACACGACCCACGAGATCATGCTTTCTTCCTCTATCAATAGGGTCGTGACTGCTGATAAAGGATAAAATCCAGAAGGAAGAAAGAGAATCGATCTTCCGATTCTGTGGGTAAAGAATCGATTCTCAAGAAAATCGAACAGAAAATAATCGATTCAAAAATCGAAATCGTTTTACCAAAAAAATCGATTTTTTTTGAGAATCGAATCGGAATCGAACATCCCTAAGGTGAAATTACAGTTTTTTTTTATGGATCACGTTTTCCACGATTTCGCATTATCGAATTATATACAGGAAATCCTTTGCTCTGCAGTGGTTTTCGCTATTCAATTTATGCGAACTGTGACGATTAAGGTAGTTGTCGTGCCAAAAATCAGTCTCTGGAAAAATAAGTTTTTCTATGATTTCAAGACTGGTAATTATATCATCAGCCGTGTCATATGTAAGGAAAGACACTCTTTTTAATAAAAAAAATTTTTAATTACGAAAAATAATATTTTAATAATGTTTTTTGTAATAGGATATTTCCTTATTATCGCTCTTTACAAATTTTTTGAAAATGATTGAAGTTTCTTAAATCATAGCTTATTTTTTCGCTGAGAATATTCTCTACAACTTAACCGTTTCCAATTTTTGAAAATAAATCAATTATTATCAAATTCAGCAATTTGTTTATAAAAATTTCGTTTTTGGAAAATTGTTTTTTAATGATTTCAACCATTAAAGAATTTATTTTCAGAAATTGGAAACGGTTAAGTTGTAGACGTTGTAGAGAATATTTTCATCAAAAAATAAGCTATGATTTAAGAAATTTCAATCATTTTCAAAATTATTTTATTCTTATTATTATATTATTATTATATAACCATAACAAGAAATTTCAGCAGATTTTTTAGAAAGGCCACAACTGGTACAATTCGAAGAACCTCCAAAAGAAGTCACCGTGGAAGATACCAATGGTTTCTTCGAAGGCAGAAAGATTAATGGTTTTTTAATATTTAAGTTTTAATTAACAAATACACGAAACTGTGCTTTTAAATAATTTTAAAGAAACATGATTGTGACGCAAGCAATAGGAGCATCCTTAAGGCTGTTCAAGCGTGATTCTAACTTTAAAATTCAATTTCTTCTTTCGACTTAACGAAAATTAGAATTAGAATGTTTTTGGCTTCATGGTAGTGTTCCTTTTCTAAATCAAAATGGTAGTGCGGGTAAAAAGAATTTGTGAATTGAATACTTTTTGTGCAAAACTGTATTAACCCTGACTTTCAAAAACACAATTTTATGTAAAAAGCATTCAATTTAGAAGTTTTTTTACCTGCAGTCCCACTTTCATTTAGAAAAGAGACACCGACAAAAAGCCAAAAACTTTCTTATTTTAATATTTGTTGAGTAAAAAAAAACAAATTGAATTTTGAGGTTAGAGTCCCTCTCCAAGTTTAATATCATGTAAATAATGGTGGGTTAAACTTTTTTGTAAATAATAGTATATTACATAACAAGGGCAGAAAGTTGAGATTCCTGTACTGCGCGCCATAATGCCCGAGGCGAAGCCGAGGGCATCATGGCACACAGTTCAGGGCTCTCAAATTTCTGCCCATGTAGTGAATACTATTTTTCTTGCTACCCGGTCGAAAGTACGAAAACAATTGCATGTGTCTTCTTCTTCTTCTTCTTCTCTTATTGGCTTCTTGTTCAGAGAACAAATGGCCAGAACAAACACGTGGAGCCTTATGGGCTCAAATTCACTCTCTAATTGCGAACAATTAATTAATTGAGGTACATTGTATCAGATTTCAACATTTCGTAGTCCAAGTTCAGTTCAGTTCAGTTCAGCCATCCGTGTGATGACTCGGCCACTTCCAATCCACTGAGCACTGCAAAGTTGAGTCCAAGCCTTCGGCAGGTCCCGCTTGTACACACGTGGCCGGTCCGCAGCCTCGTGACTAGACAAATCGAGCGCCGGGGCAGGCTCAGACGCGAGAACCAGGTTCTATCCGACTTATAAGTCACTCGCGAGAAATACCGTGCGCAGGAGGCACCCCCAGTCTCGCCCACGCCTCGAAGTCTCGACCAATGGGGGTCTAGGAGGTCGCAATAGGGCAGACCATACTGAATACAATAGGGTAAGCCCCCATCGGCCCTCGCGACCCCATCTGCCACCTCATTCCCGATAATTCCAACGTGACCCGGCACCCACACAAATCTCACGACCCTGCCCAGATCCAACAAGCCCGCTACAATGTGGGGGATTTTAAACACAAGGTAATTCTTGACCGATGCAGCCATACAGTCCCTAAGGAGGGTGAACGCCCTCAGCGAGTCCGTCAGAATCACCACGCTACTCATAGCCGATCGTCCGGCATAATGGACCGCCATGAATATGGCATAAAGCTCCGCAGACAGAGCCGATGTAAATGGCTGTAATGATAGGCCATATCTGAAGTTATCACCCAATACATAAAAGCCACACCCCACACGCCCACCAGCCTCATCCACCGCACCATCCGTGAAGATGACGTCAAATCCCGGACATTGCCTGGCCAGATACCCCATACACTCCCGGTCCGGGTCATCCGAGCCCCTAAAGTCATGGCCGGATACAGGGTCCACCGAGATGGACACAGCAACAGACCTCCAGGGCCAATCAAAGTAACTCGGCCTTACAGACCGGGCAGTCGTATCCAAGAGACCTCCCAACCCCCGAAAGGCGCAGACCAATGACGAACCGTTCAGTCTAGAACGAGGAACAAGGGCAGCCCTCTCCGACAGCAACTTTAGCTTTGGAATGAGCGGGTTACCCCTCCACGAAAAATTCCTAGCGATGAATCTGTTGCATAGAAGGTGCCTCCTCAACCAAAAGGGAGGCTCCCCAGCCTCCGATAGAAGAATGGAAATAGGGGTGGACCTCATGCAACCCAGAACGGTCCTAAGGGCCATGTACTGCGCGCGATCCAACAGCCGAAGAGTCCCTCGGGGCGCCGACGCGAAGAGCGGGGAGCCCCATTCGAGGATTGACCGAACAAGATTTCGATAAGCCACCAGGAGCAAAGATGGGGTAACTCCCCAACTAACCCTGGCGAGCACGCGAATAATATTGGTCGCTCTAATCGCCCTCTCCGAGATCATACGAATATGTGGGGCCCAGGTAAGACGGCGGTCAAGCACCACCCCCAAGTACTTACTCTCCCCGATGCACGGCAGAACATGGTCCTCCACCGCAAGACTAAGGTCCGACCGGCCACCTCTTGACCTGGTGAAAACTGAGAACTGGCATTTTGCTATGGAAATCTCAAATCCCAGTGTCCTAAGCCAAGGAATCACCACCCCGAGTGCCTCAGACAACAAATCCCTAGCAGCCGAGATCACTCGTCCTCTCACGTATAGAAACAGATCATCAGCGTACATAGTATATCTCACCCCTGGCGGAAGGACCTCAATCAATCGGCTCGTGTAGATGTTATACAGAATTGGGGACAGAACCCCACCCTGGGGGACACCCACGCCACACGATCTGGCCCCAGAGCCATCCGCTGAGAAACACAGCTCCCGCTTAGATGTCATGTATGAGATAAAGTTGAGTATTCGGCTCGGCAGACCTAACCGACGCAGTTGATCCGAGAGAACAGCTGGCAGGACCGAGTTGAAGGCTCCCTTGATATCTACAGAGACCGCTGCAACCGATTCCCCCCTGCCGAATGCTTGAGAGATGTCTGTCGTCACCACCGCAACTGCATCCAAGGCCGATCTACCTCTCCTGAAGCCAAATTGGAAGTTCGGCACCCAGTTTCGGTGCTCAGCCCGATGCTCAAGCCTTCGATGCACCATCCTCTCGAATAACTTGCTGATGGAAGATGTAAGGGAGATCGGCCTGTGCCCCCTGCCCCCCGGCTTTGGCAAGAATATCACATATGTATCCCTCCAAGATGACGGAAACGATGAATCTCGGAACATGCGATTAAACAGGCACAGCATAAACGAGTACATTTCTTCGGAAAATTTCTTCAGGATATCGTATGAGATTCCATCAAGACCAGGTGCAGACTTAACCCGGCATGCCCCCAATGCAGAATCAAATTCACTTCGGGAGAACGGCTCATCCAGTGGATCATACACCATCGCCACCTCCTCCAGAGGGATGTCCACCGGCGGGACATCGACGCGAACCAGGTCATCCCTGAGCTCAGCCGAGTCCACGTCAGTCACCACATCGGTCCTCAGCGCTCCGGACCTGGAGGCAAGTGCCCTAACCGTGCGCCAGATTCTACTAATCCCCTGCGAGGGGTCAAGAGACTCGCAGAATGTCCTAAAAGAATCCCGCTTTCGCCTCCTCAGAAACAACTTAACCTCGGAGTCCTTCCTCCTAATTTCTGCCCTCCGTTCCGCCGTCTCGTCCCTATAGTAGGCCTTGTAGCAACCTCTTCGTTCCCTGATCTTAGCATCACAATCCTCCGACCACCACAGCGGCTGGGCCCTCCTCCTCCTCGTTGGGCCCCCCCCCCCCCCCCGACCTAGAAGCCCCCTGTTCGAGTAGCGTCTCCCGGCTCGGAGCCCGACAGTGAAGCTTTACTTAGCCGCGGCAGCCAGACGTCCACCCCCTCGCGGAACTTGGGCCACTGGACCTCTCCAACGTTAATGCGACAAGATAGTCTGGGAACAGCCGCTACAGAAGAAGACAGTTCGAGTACCACAGGCAGGTGGTCCGAGCCAAACGAGTCCTCAATCACCTCCACACTCGCGAGATGAGCGAAGGAGAGCGGACAGAAGATCAGATCAATGTTGCGGGGGTAGACCCCGTATCCGGCACATAAGTAGGACGCGCATCGTTGATGGAAACCAGATCCCGCGCGAGGGAAGCCTCAAACAAGGCAGTCCTCCTCGGAGAAGAACGTGAGCAACCCCAACCGACATGGTGCGCATTAAAATCGCCGAGTACGGACGCATCCGGTCCAACAGAGAGAGCCATGTGTCCCCCTCCAAACCGGGCCCCGGAGGAGCGTAGGCGCACAGAATCGCCACAGGACCCCGGTCAGTGGTTAGAACCACCTCCACACAGTCCATCTCCCAGGGTCGACCGGACGTAGCCACAACCCTGGACACGCGAAACTCGCTCTTGACTAGTATCAGCACCCCCCCACCCTGACCCTCCAGTCTATCGGCTCGGTAGGACACGAACCCATGTAATTCCCAAATATCCCCAGGTTTCAGCCATGACTCGGTAACGCCCAAGACATCAAGATCGTGTAAATGTAGTAAAGATTCGATCTCGGGTCTCTTATTGCAGACACTGTGGGCGTTCCAGGTGGCAAACCGGAACGGAGCACCGGCCGAACTCTTTCCCAGGGATCCCATCTCAAAAGACGGCAAGACAGCAACACGTAGAGTCAGAGAGCCGGTAAAAGATCCGAACTGAGACAACTATCCGTGCCAGAAATCGGATAGCCCAAATAACCTGAGTAAAAATTCCAGAATGTTCTGGGAAGTGTAGACAAAACAGTTAACCTAGCATGCAATAAGTAAATTAAAGGGAAGGAAAAGGACGAAAGAGATAAGACAGGCAATCGCTACTGGCCAGTCTCCGCCTCGCTCCGGTCTCTCGTCGTAGTTGAAGTTGCAGACGAAGAGGGGGCCATTTTAAGGAGGATCTCAGCAACCAGATTCTCCGAGGACAACTCAGCCCCATCCGGGTGTGCCGAAGAAGACACATCGTCTACATCCGCAGGGAACACCCGTCCGGCCCTCCAGGCCTCGACCGAGAAGAGGGGCTTCGAGATTCCCCTGCTCAAGAGGAGGTTTTCGGCCTCCTCGTACCCACAATTCTTCAACGTCCTCTCCTTCATGACAGCAAATTCAAAGGTGTAGATAGGTCAATCGCGACTGTAGGACGGGTGCCCATCGCCACAGTTAGCACAACGCGGGATCCGCCTCGTATTAGGACAGTCCCGGGACGGATGCTCCTCAGAGCAGTACTCACAGGTGGGATGAGTAGAGCGACACTGTTCCGAGATGTGTCTAAACCGTTGACAACTATAAGGGTCATAAGGTCAGGTCGAAGGCCACACTGGCGATAGATATTCTTTGCGGGATATTAATGGTGGAAAAAACAAATTCTACTCGATCAGAGGCGGAACCGTCATCCAAGTTACGTCGCCTGATAGACAGGACACTGGCAAGCGTGTCCGGGTCCAGTCTCGTGCTCAGGTCTGAGGCCGTGTACTCCACCGGAATGCTCCTGGCGAATGCCCTTTTTTGAACGAGAGACGCCGGAATGTAGGCGTGAACCCCGAATTCCTGTAGGGCAGAGAACTCCACCAGGACATTTGCCGCCCGCCATCCATCGCAAAAGATCTTGGCCTGATTGCGGCCATTGGGAAAAATCTGTCTCTTGGTGTCCGGGATGAGGGAGTCAACCAGGTCACCAAGAGCAATCAGATTAAACCTACCCAAGTTCTTTCCCGGAATCCGGGATTCCAGTAAAACTATATAAGGCGGGGAAGAAGTATCATCAAACCGCATGTTGAGCAAACCCTCGGGGTTACTCCAAAAAAGGGGGCCCTGAAAGCCCGGGACAGAACCACCAACCAACATCGAGGAAATGGGGGTGACCCCCACCCCAGCCGAAGCGTTCAGCCCCATATCCAACCCATCCCCAACAACCGATGCCACCAAGCCAGCCCCAGCGATACGAGCCCGCCCAGGCTCCCTTCTCTTTACTTCCCCCACTCCATCCACCGGAAGCAGGGGCGAGATCACATCACTTTTCCGCTTTTCGGCGCCATCCGCCGCAAGAGGCGCACGGCACCAGTCAGCGGAGCCCATCCCAGAGATCGGGCCCCGGTCCGCCCCAGTCGAAGGAGACAAGGCCCCCCTGCGGCACCGTGAATCACGACCACCCCCAGGGATAAATCCCCTTCCTCTGCCCTTTCCAGGCATCATGTCCTGCCACTAATGTTAGATGGTAATAGATAGACTATATCTTGCAAATTTAAGAACGTTCTCTTGAAAATCACTTTTCTTTAGATTTCTTTCAAACTCCGTAAATAAGTACTTTTTACCATGATCTACAAAGCGGTAAAAAGATTAGCATCAAGACCGGTACTTAAAATCATGAAATTAAGCTCTAATATTGAATCTCTTAACACGTGTTAGATAGGCGTAGTTCAGTTTCGCGATACCTTTCTTTACATTAAAAGCACAATTTTCTTTAGATTTTTTTGGAAAACTAGTATATTATACTAGAGATTATAAGGAATCGTATGCCATCATAAAAAATACGTGTACCGGCACTACTTTTAAAGATATACGTTGTTGAAACTCGTAGTTGCACAAATTCTTAGCCGGCTTGCTGAAGCAAATATGGTGACTTGGCAACACCGCATCAACAGCGCGCGCGTACGCTTACATTTGACATTGCTTCCAGAGCTTTGTTTTTACGAGCAGCTGATTTTTGTGAAATAAAAAATCCATTTTTGTTGCGAAATTTATTAGGCATCTTATTAGTATTTACAAACTGTCAATAAACTCATAATATAACCTCTCTCACACCATATGCTTTCGACTCGATATGAGAAAGACAGGAAAGCGGTGTTGCCAAATCGCACAAATCGACGCAGAAGACACATTTTGTTGCTTTTGCGCATAAACGGTGCTCAACTCATTCGGTTAGAAAGCTTAACAATAATCCCACTACCTATGATAGAGTAGGATGAGCACATCTACGGGCAAGAGAACGTCCTTAAGGCGAATTTAAGGCGAATGATTTATGCAGAGGGAGAGAGATCGATCAGTCGAGTAAATATAATTAATATATTAATGTAATATTCCAGCTAAAATTGATATACTATAACAATCTATAAAGCATCAAATCACTACTTGTCTAAAATGAATAAGAGAGTAGGCCAGGCCACCCCACTACACAACTACACTTCCCAGATATAGTGATTATTTTAAGATGAAATATTTGAACAAACTATCAACTACAATATATTAGAAAGTTTAATAAGGTTTAGTAACAAATAACAACCACAGCACTCCTTCAGACTACACTGAGAAAACAGTTCTGTCAAATCAACAAAAATATTTTGTTAGTATTTAGCTAACAAAATTCTTTCGTTGTGCCAACAAAACATTTTGCAATATCAATCAAATTTTGTTACTCAAACAAAATGTTTTGTTGTGGCAAGAAAATATTTTGTCAGGACAACAAAAAAAGTTTTGTTGGATACATTTTTGTCTCAGTGTACAGCCTGTGTAATTTTAAGGTTAAGCCGGTAAACAACTTTGCATCTACACGCTAGTGGATACGTCCATTTAGCCAAGTTCACTTCGATATCTCATCAGGCTGCAATCCACCGGCGTGGCTACCAAAACTTGGGAGTTGCACTAAAATTGAAGGTTAAAAATAAGCATAGCATAGAATTAAATTTAAGTATTAAATTCCAGCCAGACAGATGCGGCCCAGCGACCCGCACAGCAGCCACAGAAAACAGCACCCCGGCTTGGATAGAGGTAAAGGTGAGGTCTATCAAGTCCTCAGGGAAGATTGTAGGAATAAGTAGAAGTAACTAGGTTGGAAATACTAAGACAGGTGATAAGTATAATTGGAGAAGAAATTGCTATAAGCTCAGAGTAGCGTCGTTTCCATGCCGTCCTGTAACCTCTACACAGCTTGTGTACAAACAGGCACGGTCGATTGCGCAAGGTCAAGGTGCTAAGATGTCAGCAGGCGGTGTGTCAGAAGCTCAACTCAGCAAAAAGCAGCATACTCGTTGCACACTTATGAAATATTTTGATTTCCTACCTTCCTTGCTCAGATGTAATGCAGAGTGACTATATTAACCAAGCGTCTTTCCTATGAAATTTGGTTTGTATGACGTAATTGGCTTCTTAATGTTTGAAACCCCAGCCAGTAAACCGTTAGAGATATCCTCCGTACTTGTACTTGTGCTCATATCATGTAATATGGAGAAAAAGCCTATGTAAGTTTGGCTTAGATGTGTTTAACCAGTCACTCTTACGAAATTATTTAGAGTGCTAGGGCAACTGAACTGAACATTCGAACTGCATAACGCAAAACAATCCACTAGAGAACTGCCATCGGCGCGAAATCAATCACGCCACAACTTCAACATAGAAGATAGAACATGTAGTACCATCAACGGTCGAAACGCGACTCCTGAATTGCATGTGTCCATTGGAATATATTGATGCCTGCCCCGACATTTGCGGCACGAGAGGAGCGAGTGCTGCTGGTCGGGGGGCAGGCATCAAATACATCTATAAATTAAGGTTTAGATTTCTACTTCCTTGTTTCCATCTTTGGTAATTATCATAGACTAGCATGTATCTGTCAACGGACTTTTTGGGTAAGGTGTCAGTTTCTACTATTAATTGAGCTTCAGTTTCAAAGTTTTTATTAATTTCTTCTTCATCTGTCGATTCATCAGATGATATGTCATTCATTTTTTACATTCTCATCATGGGTGAGAAGGTATTGGTTTTATGTGAAAAATGACTTTCGAAAATTTCATCAAATCTTTACGTTTTGAGACCCCCTGAGTCCGAAAAAAGGGTTTTTACGGAAGTGTCTGTCTGTCTGTCTGTCTGTAGGTCGTGTGCGGCATAACTCTCGATAGAATTATCAGATTGAATTGAGCTTTGGTACACTTTATTGGAGCCGAAAAAGTAAGGACAAGTTCGTTAACCAGCCACATCCAATCAAAATTGAGGGATGGAGCACTACTTTTGTGTTTTTGAAAATAATTTTTTGAAAAAATCAAAAATTCCAATCCTGGTTTTTGATAGTGCTCATAAATCTCTACAAATTATTCTCATAACATTTTTTGATTAAATCAAAATTAGAAATGTTACAGCATATTCAAATTCGAAAAAAGTCAATATCAAAATTCCATTTTCCAGTTAAATTATACGAGATACGAAAAAACGTTATGATACAATATTATTGAATACATAAAGGCCTACAAATTTGAATTATAACATTTTTTCATAAGATGCATATTTTTCTTTTTAATTAAAAAAAATACTATTGAAAATCCAAAATTCAATTTTTTAACAATAATATTGGAAATACCAAAAAAACGTAAGAATACAAAGTTGTTCGTTTCAAAAAGATCTACAAATTTTGTCTGGCGCAGTTTCTGAAAAAACATATATTTTTCGTTTCAATTAAAAAAAATACTATTGAAAATCCAAAATTCAATTTTTTAACAATAATATTGGAAATACCAAAAAAACGTAAGAATACAAAGTTGTTCGTTTCAAAAAGATCTACAAATTTTGTCTGGCGCAGTTTCTGAAAAAACATATATTTTTCGTTTCAATTCCAAAAAATACGATAAAAATGAAAAAATTCCATTTTTTAGACAAAATATGTGAAATACGAAAAAAGCGTAAGAATACAAAGTTGTTCGTTTCAAAAAGATCTACAAATTTTGTCTGACACAGTTTCTGAAAAAACATATATTTTTCGTTTCAATTCCAAAAAATACGATTAAAATTCAATAATTCCATTTTTTAGACAAAAGATATGAGATACATGAAAAAAGTTTAGATGAAAAATTATTTGCCTAAATGAGGTCTACAAATTCTTATTAAGAAATTTCTCTACAGGATGTATATTTTATGTTTTGATTCTTAATATTAAAAAAATTCGATTTTTTTCACCAAAATATGTGAGATACGAAATAAGCGTTGTTCTGCAAAATCGTTTCCTTAAGGTAGTACGATCACGAATATTAGACCTCAGACAAAAATAGATAATTTTGCTTTCAAGAATAGCAACATTATTATTGAAGGGCCAATTTGAATGAGAAAAGATTATTTTTCATGAGAAAAATTTGAAACACAAAAAAATAATGTTATTAATAAATTTTATTTTTGCGCAAACTTATTTTCTTATCGCTTCGAGTCAAATTTTTGAAAATGATGCGATTCTAATAAATTATGGTTCATTTTTTTAGAAAAAAGATTCTCTACAACTTGACCGTTTCCTATTTTTGAAATTGAATTTATTATTATCAAATACAGCAATTTGTTTATAAAAATTTTGTTTTGAAAAATTGTTTTTTTATAATTTCAGCCATTAAAGAATTCATTTTCAAAAATCGGAAACGGTCAAGTTGTAGAGAATCTTTTTCCTAAAAAAATGAACTGTGATTTATTATAATCGCATCATTTTTTAAAATTTGGCTCGAAGCGATAAGAAAATAAGTTTGGGCAAAAATGAAATTTATTAATAACATTATTTTTTTGTGCTTTAAATTTTTTTCATGAAAAATAATCTTTTCTCTTTCAAATTAGCCCTTCAAAAATAATATTGCTATTCTTGAAAGCAAAATTATCTATTTTAGCCTGAGGTCTAATTTTCGTGATCGTACTACCTTAAATAAAGTCTACGATTATTTTTTCTTTTTGAGAGATTTGGAAGAAAATAAATTATTTTAATCATGTAATTTATTAAAAAGTTACTGAAATGTATACAGAAAATCGAGCGCGAAGCGCGAGTGTCATGATGAGAATGTGTTCCTTAAGGCCGATAGAGCCTTAAGTAAATTGAATTTCCTGTTTCACTTAAACTGAAAAAGTAATTTAGTGAATTTGAGAAAATGAGTAATTCACATCATCTTTAATATTATAAAATTGGTTTGAGCTTCAGTATTAAATTATAAGAAATAAACTTAAATGTATGCGAAGAGCACAAGACCGAGCGCGAAGCGCGAGGTCCAGAAAGATCGGAGCGCGAAGCGCGACGATCAAATCGCGCGCCCTAGGCGCGCTCAAGCTTGCGAGCTGCGCGCGAAGCGCGCGATGAGAATGTGCCCGCGAAGCGGGCAGATTTTTTTTGTTACACTTCAGTCACTACTATTACATTCTAAATAATATTCATTAATTGCCACTAATAAACATTAGCAGAGAGCGGACAAATTTTGACGCTTGAGGTTATTGACGCTTTTACTCCCGCTATTATAGAGGGCGCGCATATAGGTTGACCAATGCATGAAAGTTAGACTTTCTGCCGCGAAATTGGTGCCGAAACCACGTACTTTCGACTAGGGTAGTAAGAAAAAACTATTTTATTGACAAAACTATGCAAATAAAATAAAACCAGCTTTTTATTATAACCTCTAATTACATTAAAACACTAGCACAGGCGCGATCAGCCCCCGGAATCTCTGGAGTTGAAAATGTCACAGATGTTGACCGTTGGCCACCGTGGCGCTGGCTGTTCATGAGGCCGACCTTATACAGATTAGCATTATGGAACATTGAAATTTAACGTTTTTTGTGAAAAATTGGTGTCTGAAGTGCTTTTATGTGCTTTTTAGGTAAATTGGAATGGTTTTAACAGTCGGTGATATAAAAATTTAAGTGAAAATGCGGAAATTTGTTGCTGTAGGTTGCAAAGCAGGCTACACGTAATGCTCTGAAAAAGTGCATTGTTTTGTGGTTTATTTATCATGAGCGCCTTTAACTTATTAAAATTTAATCTATACTAAATTAAAAACGCTTTGAATAAAAAAATCAACAAAGCTGACTGACTGAACTTAAGGTATTATAGATAGGGAAGGGCGATCTTCAAAAAAAAGAATTGATTTTGAAATTATTGATTAAATTTGAACGATTAATCGGTTAAAAAGATCGATTTTTGAATCGATCTTCAAAAATCGATACCTTTTTCTGAAAATGATAAATTTCTGTAAAATAACCTTTTTTTAAAATGTTTTATAACAATTGGAGATATAATTGTCACTCGCATATTTTGTGAATTTAAATTATCAAAATAAAAAAGTGTTTATATCAATAAAAAAGGAAATTAGGCTTAAAAAACACACTATATTTGCGAATCAGGAACGTTTTTTATTTTTTTAAATTGCACAATTTCTAAAGCAATGCGTATTATTAGTGATAAAGTTTCTGACATAAATATGAAGTATTACTATAATGTTTATAATATTAATATACTTTGAACTTTGCATATCACTTAAAGTATTATTTATGATAAAATTTCTGGCATAAATATGAACTATTACTATAAAGTTTATAATATTAATATACTTTGTATATCACATTAACGATAATCTCGTGGTCGACCCCTTGATGTCACTTTTAAACTAAAAAACAGTTCATAGGAACAGTTCATAGAAATATAGGAAACAGGAAAAAAAGAAAGGAGAATCGTTCGTAAAGATCGAAAAAAAATATCAATCCAACCGATTAATCGAGTAAAAAAGATCGATCTCCGTAAAATCGAATCGAGATCGCCCATCCCTAATTATAGATAAAATACACATAATAAATTATGTGCATATGAGATCTAAATATCCATTATATTGTTATGAAATATAGTATATTATGTTGATTATTATTTATTATAAACATCTTTGTTTTTAGTGTTTTCAAATACTTATAAAGGAGTTTTATAAATTCTTTATATTTGTTACTTTTTCAAATGTACGTTCATTCCTTATGTGAAAGTTTTGTTCATAAAAATGTAATTTTTTCAATTACTGAGAAGTTTTAAAATATAAAATACAAAATGTTCTATAATAAAATCTAATTTTTCTAACAAAATCAAGATCAATCAATTAATAATATTGATAATATGAATAAATATTGTATTTTTATTTAATAATCACAATGTAAATATTAATGTTAAAACGAAGATAACAGAACTTTGATTTCAATTTCCAGCCAGAATTACAAAGACAATTTTCGCCCAAATTTCAAGCATATTACCCTTTATATCAGTAAAAATTGCTTTAAATAATATTTAAAACTTTCTAGTTTAATGTGTTGTAAAAAAAAATATGATCAAGTAGTTTTTATCCCCAAAAATTTAATTTTTATGCATTTTTCCCATGCATTAAAATGAATTCAGACCTCATGAACAATCAGCGCCCCTAGCGGCCAGGGTCAATTCTTGTGACATTTTCGTTTCGCGGATTACGTGCATTCTGGCTAAGATGCAGGGGGCTGGGCGCGATATTTTATATAACGATAATCGATATTTTCTTACGATATCGATGTTTATTTTTTACATCGATGTTATCTTTTCGATATATCGTTGTTTGAAAGAATCGATGTTTTCATTCGATGTCTCATCACTAGGTCCCACGTCCCACAATGTTAAAATTATGGTACACTATGGTACATGTTTACAAGACGCATGCGCAGCGCGAAATTCAAACTAATATATTTTCAATTACTTCAAAGTTTAATATTTTTTGTTCATTTCTTTGGCATAGGGTCAGTTTCTTCTTATTTTCTTTGATTAAAATTATTATTACATTTAAAAATGCGCAAAAAGAAAGAAAGGCAAACGTTTCGGCCACAAATGGGGGCCCTCTTCAGTGCCATAAATTCAAAGATTAATTCAAAATTTATGTAAAGAATTACAATATAGAAGATAATCAAAAAAGAATTATAATAAAAATTAAAAACTAATCACATAGCTTGCAATTCAAAATGAAGTAGTCCAGTATGCAGCATCACGAATTGAAAAATTACGTGAAGTTCACTATGAATAAAAAACCGGATAAATTAAAAAACATAACAAATTTTGCACACGAACCGACCGGAATTTTTTTCAAAAAATGTTTATTATTAATGAATGATGCCATATGAATTTGGGTCAATATAATAATAGACATGTTACCAAACATGTCAATTTGAAATTTAATATTTTTCTTACTACCCTAGTCGAAAGTACGTGGTTTCGGCACCAATTTCACGGCAGAAAGTCTAACTTTCATGCATTGGTCAAGCTATATGCGCGCCCTCTATAATAGCGGGAGTAAAAACGTCAATAACCTCAAGCGTCAAAATTTGTCCGCTCTCTGCTAATGTTTATTAGTGGCAATGAGTGAATATTATTTAGAATGTAATAGTAGTGACTGAAGTGTAACAAAAATAAAAGAATGAATGACATATCATCTGATGAATCGACAGATGAAGAAGAAATTTATAAAAACTTTGAAACTGAAGCTCAATTAATAGTAGAAACTGACAACTTACCCATAAAGTCCGTTGACAGATACATGCTAGTCTATAATAATTACCAAAGATGGAAACAAGGAAGTAGAAATCTAAACCTTAATTTATAGATGTATTTGATGCCTGCCTCCCCCCGACCAGCAGCACTCGCTCCGCTCGTGCCGCAAATGTCGGGGCAGGCATCAATATATTCCAATGGACACATGCAATTGTTTTCGTACTTTCGACCGGGTAGCAAGAAAAATAGTATATACTACATGGGCAGAAATTTGAGAGCCCTGAACTTCGTGTCATGATACCCTCGGCTTCGCCTCGGGCATTATGGCGTGCAGTGCAGGAATCTCAACTTTCTGCCCTTGTTATGTAATATACTATTTCATAAATAAAATCCTAATAACACTTTGTTAATAAATATTAAAATATTATGTTTTATAAAATTATTTTAATAATAATTATAATACAGTTTCTACTTTTTAAGTCCTTGTATTTTGTATCATTTACTTAAAGTAACTCTTATTAAAGAACATTTTTTTTTACTAAACAGCTTATAATTTATAAAAAGCAAGTATAATATGTAATTGTCTTTAGAATGTCTTTACGTAAATCACATGAAAATTAACTCTACTCTGCCTTCATTTCAAAATATGATTGATTGGTCAAACATGTTTCATTCGCTTAAATTTGTGTAATACAAATTAAAAGGAATGTGTTTCGATTTTAGTAAATTCAGATTTGTGCGAAATCCGGAAGAGATTTTGTTTCGGTGTAATTAAAGAACGACAAACAGAAGTTATTAACATAAAATTAAATTAATTTGGTCTCTTTATTACTAATCTCCATGGCTGAAACATTCCAGTCAAATGAAAACTTCAGTGTAACCTTTCACATTGCTGGGAACTTTTCATTTCATATCAATAAATTTCTTCCACCAATCACATAATATGTTTATTTGAATTCTAGCCTACGATTGGTTCTTTCTAAACGATTTTTCAAATTCGATTTCGTTACAATGGCTAAGTAGGTAAGACATAGGACTTTTGGATAATTTTTCACGTTTTGCGTGCTTGGTGTACTTACATTTTTCTAACCTCAAGTTTTTTATAAATCTTAAATGATTTCTTAACGTTTGTACATAATGTATAAAATAATTCAAACATTTTTATGGATATTTATTTTCTGTTTCCATAACTTGTCTCTAAAGAAGCACAAAAAACTGAATTTGAAAAAAATATATCCATTTTCTATCATTCTCGTTTCTTAATTTTATGTTTAATGTATTTTCAGAGAGTAAAAAATAACATCATCTTAAAATTCACACTCGTAAAATAGAAAAAGTACGTAAGGCAGAGATGGGTTGTGGCGCGTCACTCGAGGTTTTTTACGTAAAATACATGGTTTTTTACACGAAGTGAAATACGTATTTTAAGTAATTTACCCCCCACCACATAAAAAATACATCTTGTAAAAAAATAAGGAAGTAACATACGTAGTAATATACATGTAGTCAACTATGTAATATACGTGATATATTATAGGTACCCATCTTTGACGTAAGGTCAGAACTTTTTAACTTTTCAAAATTTTCATGAAATGTTTTAAGTTTTCATTTCACAAAAATAAATTTCATGAAAAGTGACATCCCTTAAAAATTTATCCTTGTGTTTTCTATATGCATATCCTCTACGCCCAAATAACTTATTATGCAGCGTGTCCCCCCACCACTTGTGTGCCAGCCGGTAACAGTGGTGGGACACTCTATAGATAAGGAGCGTGTCCGAATTGGCGAAGTACTTTATGAAGTAAATACTTCCATCATAGGAAGAAAAGAGGCTGACGTTTGCTGCCGTAACAACTGACTCTTTTCATTCTATGGTGGAAGTACTTACTTCGTAATGTACTTCGCTAATTTGAACACGTTTAAGGTAAATGTACCAGTCGTTGCACAAGTCACAGTTCTTGCACGGATGAGCACATTTTTTGAGAAATTGCAACATATTTTGGTGTGACAATCGTCGAACACAAGTTTATTATTTATTACGTACTAAAAATTAGTGATGTAAATGTTTATTGCAATATTATAAAAAATAAAATATTTTGTGATGTCCAAATCGTAGTCCACAAAATAAATGTGCTAATTTTCATGCGCTGGAACTGTTCTTAAATTTAAATAAAAATATCAAATAAAAAATATATAAAAGTTTGCAATGTAATAAAATATATAATAAAATTATATTCTTATTATGCATTATATTTTTTGTCATTTGAAATAAGAATTTAAACGATAAATTAGTAATTAAAAAAGTTATCGACTACTAAACAAAAATCCTGTACCAGTCGTTGCACAGAATTTTTTACGTCGTGTCGAAATGCAAAAATAATCTGTTTTCGTAAAAAAGTAAGTTCTTGTCATATTTAAAGGTAAGATAAGATATTTTTTTTCACCAAAGAAGGCATAGCAAGAAAATTACGGTTTATAGCCGTAAATACTTGTTAGTTCAGAGAAAATGTTTTCTAACCTCAAAATTTTTACATGCAATGTAAGTTGAAAAAATTAATAAAACATTTCTTCTAGGCAATATTTGACATGGAAAAACACGGAAAAACGAAACAATGTCGCGGGAATTCGAAGCAATACACGCAGGATGATATTTATCGTTGTCTTGATGGCATAATAAACCGAAAAATGTCGATATCACAAGCGGCGAAGTATTATAAAATTCCGAAAAGCACTGTCTTCAGCAAGCTGAAAAACGGAGTTCCAGTGCAAGCTAAGTTTGGGCCACCGTCCATTGTCTCAGCTGATAATGAGAAGCTCATTATCAGATGGATATTTTTTTGCTGCGATCGCGGCTTTCCTGTCACTAAGAACCTTTTACTGGACTCCGTCAAAAAGTACATCGTGGATCAGAAAATCGCGAATCCTTTTACAGATAATCGTCCTGGAAGGCATTGGTTCGACGCATTTCGCAAACGTCATCCTGAGCTGTCTCCAAGAATGGTACAAAATTTGTCCTCGTCTCGAGCGCTTCCAACTCGGGAAAGACTACGATCATGGTTCAACAAGGTTGAACAATATTTGATTTCGACAAATCTCAAAGATATAGATCCATCACGAATTATGAATTTGGAGGAATCTGTTTTTTCCCCCTGTCCAAAAGCCGGATACATGTTTGCACGAAAAGGCTCCAAATCAGTGCACAATGTTGTGACTGGTAACGATAAAAACACTATTTCCGTACTTTTTACGATAACTGGGGCTGGAGAAATGGCTCCCCCCATGATTTCATTTTCGTACCAACGGCTACCAAGTGTTATTGCACGAAAAATCCCGGATGGATGGAGCGTTGGCAACACGGAAAATGGATGGATGACGTCAGAATCTTTTTATGAATACGTCGCTAATGTTCTCTACCCATGGGCAGTGAAGAAAGGGATAGAGTTTCCAATAATTATTTATTTGGATGGCCACACACCGCACGTGACGTACCTTCTTGTCAAATTCTGCATGGAAAAGAATATTGAGCTCATATCGCTTTTTCCAAATGCCACCCATTTGTTACAACCCCTCGACGTGTCCTTTTTTCATCCCCTGAAAGTGTCATGGAAAGAAACAATTGACGAATTCAGAGTGGAAAATGGATTCAAGCTTTTCAAAAAAGAAAATTTTGCACCTCTTCTCAAAAAGTCAGTTGACAAACTGGTAGTTCATGAAATTGTCAAAAATGAATTTGCGACTAGCGGGCTGAATCCATTATCTCCAGAATTATTTGATTACAATGTTGTAGAAACTGGAACGCAAAATTCAGCGCAACAATCAATGTCTGTTCAGCACAAAGTTCACCTGCAATATTTTGAAGAAACCATACTCGATAACTGGATGTTAGCGGAATTTCGAAGTGGTGTCATCAGCGATCCAAAAATTGACGAACTATTCAAAGCTTGGAAAAAAATGAAACACTTGTCGGGTAATTTAATTGCAGATTTGATATTATTTCTTATTATATTACACAAAATGTTGATGTAATTGCTTAAAACTTAATTACATTGATAAATATTTTTGCAATTTTTCTACCCTAGCGGATACGGTTTAGTGAACGCTCAGCGAATACACTGACCATCTACTGACTGTTCACTGACCTTGCAATATTACGAGTAAGAACGGTAAAAAAACATTTAAGTCATTGATCGCAGAATCATAATTTCAATGACTTAAATGTTTTTTTTACCGTTCTTATTCATAATATTGCAAGGGCAGTGTATTCGCTGACCGTTCACTAAGACTGGTCCGCTAGGGTAATTAATTTTTCTTCCTGTATTCTTTGTGTAGGGGAAATGGTACTTGAGGAAACAAGAGAAACGGAAGTTAAGATAGAAGCCCAGGATTCGTCTATAACGATAAAGTTGGAACAAGTTTAGAATAACTAAATCATTTAGATTATGCCGGATAATGGTTCTCTAGTCGAATTGCAACAAGCTAATTTTGCATTGCCTGGCAAAAACCTTTGTAACATTAATACTCCTGACCAATGTAAAGTCCTTGACGACGTTACTTTTAAGGTTCCTAATGGTAAAAAAGACTTTTTTCAAATTGTTTTTCAACATTTCGGTGGTTTTTATAAATAATATCAGGTGTACAAATAAGTGCAAATAATTGTAATAAGTTTGAAAATGGCGACTTTTGAGCCTATTAAGCGTCATTTGCGGGAACTTTTGATTTACTTCTTCAATTTGAAGAAATCTGTAGCTGAGGCGCATCGATTGCTTGTAGAAACATATGGTGAGGCTGTTTTCAGGTTGTCCGGTAGCGGTCAAATGAGCAACTATAGCAATTTTTCGAAAATGTTTCATGCGCGTTGCAAAATTTCGAACATTGTGCGGAAAATGTTTTTCCTTTATAATTTACTATTAATACCTATAACAATTGGAAAAAATCTGCCCGCTTCGCGGGCACATTCTCATCGCGCGCTTCGCGCGCAGCTCGCTTCGCTCGCAAGTTTGAGCGCGCCTAGGGCGCGCGATTCGATCGTCGCGCTTCGCGCTCCGTTCTTTCTGGACCTCGCGCTTCGCGCTCGGTCTTGTGCTCTTCACATACATTTAAGTTTATTTCTTATATTTTGATACTGAAGCTCAAACCAATTTTATAATAATATTACAGATGATGTGAATTACACATTTTCTCAAAGTCACTGAATTTCTTTTTGAATTTAAGTGAAACAGGAAATTCAATTTACTTAAGGCTCTATCGGCCTTAAGGAACACATTCTCATCATGACACTCGCGCTTCGCGCTCGATTTTCTGTATACATTTCAGTATAACTTTTTAATAAATTACATGATTAAAAGAATTTACTTTCTTCCACATATCTAAAAAGGAAAAACAATCGTAGACTTTATTTAAAGAAACGATTTTGCAGAACAACGCTTATTTCGTATCTCACATATTTTGGTGAAAAAAATCGAATTTTTTCAATATTAAAAATCAAAACATAAAATATACATCCTGTTCCGAAATTTCTTTATCAGAATTTGTAGACCTCATTTAGGCAAACAATTTTCCATCTAAACGTTTTTTTTTATCTCACATATTTTGTCTAAAAAATGGAATTTTTTAATTTTAATCGTATTTTTTAGAATTGAAACGAAAAATATATGTTTTTTCAGAAACTGTGTCAGACAAAATTTGTAGATCTTTTTGAAACGAACAACTTTGTATTCTTACGCTTTTTTCGTATTTCACATATTTTGTCTAAAAAATGGAAATTTTTTTATTTTTATCGTATTTTTTGGAATTGAAACGAAAAATATATGTTTTTTCAGAAACTGCGCCAGACAAAATTTGTAGATCTTTTTGAAACGAACAACTTTGTATTCTTACGTTTTTTTGGTATTTCCAATATTATTGTTAAAAAATTGAATTTTGGATTTTCAATAGTATTTTTTTTAATTGAAACGAAAAATATATGTTTTTTCAGAAACTGCGCCAGACAAAATTTGTAGATCTTTTTGAAACGAACAACTTTGTATTCTTACGTTTTTTTGGTATTTCCAATATTATTGTTAAAAAATTGAATTTTGGATTTTCAATAGTATTTTTTTTAATTAAAAAGAAAAATATGCATCTTATGAAAAAATGTTATAATTCAAATTTGTAGGCCTTTATGTATTCAATAATATTGTATCATAACGTTTTTTCGTATCTCGTATAATTTAACTGGAAAATGGAATTTTGATATTGACTTTTTTCGAATTTGAATATGCTGTAACATTTCTAATTTTGATTTAATCAAAAAATGTTATGAGAATAATTTGTAGAGATTTATGAGCACTATCAAAAACCAGGATTGGAATTTTTGATTTTTTCAAAAAATTATTTTCAAAAACACAAAAGTAGTGCTCCATCCCTCAATTTTGATTGGATGCGGCTGGTTAACGAACTTGTCCTTACTTTTTCGGCTCCGATAAAGTGTACCAAAGCTCAATTCAATCTGATAATTCTATCGAAAGTTATGCCGCACACGACCTACTACAGACAGACAGACAGACACTTTCGTAAAAACCATTTTTTCTGACTCAGGGGGTCTCAAAACGTAAAGATTTGATGAAAATTTCGAAAGTCATTTTTCACATAAAACCAATACCTTCTCATCCATGATGAGAATGTAAAAAGAATGTTTTCCATTAATTTACAATCTTTAATTCACTCTCGGAGTATTTCTTTCGTTGAACTTCAGCAGTCATCGCGCTGCGCTAATCAAGGTGGCAATTTTTACAGATTAAAAACAAAGATCACGAACTTGATAGCGTCCCTTTTCCTTCAAAGAGGAATTAGTACTGGCCTGAAAAAGTCAAAACGAAGTTAGAGCGAAAACCGAAACAAAGTACCGAGTGTTGCAGCTTCGGACAAATGGAATCGCTACTTCAATAGACCTTTTTGCCTATTGGAAAGTTTAGTACGCATGTGCTAATTATATACATGTACTTCCTGTTTTTGCAATCATTTTTGCTCACTGTACGCAGTGCAAATTGTTTTTATTAATTTTTTAAAGGAAATAACAAGGTTTTGTTAATTTTTTCCGAGTAAACTTGAATTTAAATAAATGAAAGAATAAGAAAGCATGTATGCGCTGCATGTTCGGTTTTTACAAAAATGATAGTCGTATACTAAAGTATACAGAGAACATAACCCCTTTTACTGCATACGATTTCCAAGACTTTTTTTACATTACAGTGAAAGACATAGAGAAAAAAGAATTAACACGTTGAACGCCACGTCACCCATATTTAGGTGACGGGTATGCTTCCATTCACTCAGATATGGGTGACGTTCTTCTTGTTCAAGTTAAATAGGATTTTAAATTGAAATTTCAAACGGAATTTAATGGAATAAGCACTGAAATATAAATATAATCGCATTTAGGCCCCGTGAGAAACTCAACTGAATTACGTTGGGCGACGAACGTGTTAATGACACATTGTAAAGAATTCAATGATTGTTTAAAATTTAAAAATTGAGTCGAATCATGTGGTCATTCACATGATAAATTCAACTCTATTGATAAAGTTTCTTGGAGGAATTTTACTATATATCTTCCATACATTTCGTGGGTGAAAGGGGGCATACATTTCCTCACTCTGTAATTACAATTTTAAGTAAATAGAACTCCTAACATAATTTTTTTCACACAATTTAATAATGTTTTTGTAATGCATTGTAACGTTTTTTTTTATATTTACAATAGTTTGAAATATTTTCTTCAATTGTTCTTTTAAATTTCACTATACATTTCGTTCCAAAATAATTAAACACTTCGAAATCCTGCCTTTCCCCTCAATTATTTATTCTAATCACAATAATATCAAAATTTCAGGCCAAGAGAAACCTAGTCTACCAACCTGTTTACGAGTTCCGCCTTTTTTCTACTCGTAGATTCCTTCCGACAACTTATCCATCGTTCATTCTCATTTGATTTCACGGCAAAAAGGACAAACTTGCATTTATCTTAACAGAAGAACAAGCTGAAAAAAATTTCAAACGAAGAAAAAAAAAGCATTAACAATAAGAGATAAAAAGGGGATAAATGGTAATTCTTTAACGATATTAATAAATTATTATTTTCTGTAAAACTAATATTCGTTATTTCACACACAAAAAATTATTTTAGTATGATTTCTTAAGAAAGAAACTTGGGAAATTTTTGTACCCTGATTAAATTCAATAATTCGAGAAGACTTTCCTTAACGGTACCGTGCAATGACTGGTACATTTACCTTATAAAAGTTCTACATAATCTAAAAAAAAAATTTTCTACTTTTAATTGTTCAATTCTTCGAAATGTAAAGTCTTATTGATCCCTAAGACGAAAAATGACATATTCTGACGCAATTAGGTACGTATATTATATACATTTATTAACACGTTATTGCATTGTGAATATAATATTACAGTACCCTTATCATTGAATCAGATGGCAAATATATAACTATTTAGGTTGTAATTTGTCATTAAATAATATTTTTAATACAGTAAAACCCCGTTTATCGCAACACCCGTTTAATGCAACTTGTCCCTCCCGTTTATCGCAATAAACTCTACCATTTTTCCACCTCCTATTAGTAGGAGAGGTCACGTCATTTTTAAGGATAGGCGGGAATACCCTTCACTTTTGAATTTGTGATAAACAGCGACGCGCTCGAAACTACTCGTTGAGACGCATGCGTCGACTGGTGGTGGAGGAGTAGGAACCCCTCCGTATTTGCGATAAACGGGAGGCATTCGATTGGAAGGTGTTGCGATAAACGGGGTTTTACTCTAATTAAAATCTCAATTAACAATGATAAATGATTATATAAATAGGAAACAGGTTATGAAACAGATCATTTTTATATCTATTTAAAAATTAAAAAATAGATCTAAAAACAAGTATACCTGCAGTCACTCAAGTAATTCATTCAATATCAATAATGACTTGTCAATTAACAAAAAAAAATTTGCTTTAATTCAGTCCACAATTTGTAACCTAATGTTTATTTAATTATGACAAAGAAACCCTAATCAAAATGAAACCTATTAATAATAGTAATCGTCGTCGATGTGAGGTATAATAGACTAAAGAATTGTAAAATACATCTAAATCACAAATAAATCTCTCAAACTTCAAAGCTTGTTAAAACATTTTCTTTTAATTATTTGGAACGGCAAATTTCAGAATTTCTGAAAAAGCATATCAAAATTTAATTTAAAATGCACAATCTCATGTAGAAATTTTGATTATAAGTGTTTATATTGTCTTATTCAGAAAATTTCGTCAAAGCAAAGCTCATATAACTTGCGAAACAAAATTACTTTTTTTTAGAATCATTTTGAGATTCAACCCTTTTCTTTTAATAACGATATTTGAAGTCTCAACAAATATAAACAGGTCACAAACCTCGAAACTGCGCTATGCTGGACGAAAGAATAAATACGATTTTTAAATGGCTTCGTATGCCATGTCAACATTAACTCTTGTAACAGAGCCGTTTAAAAATTGTTCAAGTTCGTCCCGCTCTCGATTTTCGTCTCTTGACTTTTGGTGTGAACGTTTCCTTTTTTTTTCAGATTTTTCTGATTTGTCCCTCTCTTTTTCTTTATCCTTAGATTTCTTCTTTTTCTTTTTCTCTCTTTCTTCGCTCTGAAATCAGAAAAAATTCTTAGCAAATATTAAATAATACAAAATTTCTCTGCCTTTTTTATATTTCTCGTACAAAAATAAATATAAATAACAAACTTTTGTAGTGGTCCGACTTGGCGTCCAATAAAAACTTAACATGCAAAACTACTGAAGAAAAATCTTCAAATTTTATTTCCACTTGAAATTATAATTCTCCAGTAACGCGCTTCTTGGTAAGGACTTCCCGGAAATTTTCAAGAATGTGAATAATGTCCTGTTATAAATGTATATTTTTTTACGAATAAGCATTAGAGTTTTTTATTTGTGGTTCTCTGGGGGGTTGCATGAACCGAACTGTTACCGAATTGGATATCATTTCAGTAACGATTGGAGAAAATTTCGGTAATAAGACAGTATACTCAATAAATAGCTCAAAATTAACACTTGAGCTGTTAGTCCCGGGCTGTAGAAAATTAGAAAAACACGATGTCGAATTTGAATTTTAATTCTGGAAAATTAACATGCAGTCGACAATAGTCTTGAAAATTATTATTTATAGAACTTTATTTCGATACATGTTCTTTAGCACCTGTGTCACAGCTGCTTGAATGGTTGGAACGTCATCGTGAAAAGCTCCTTTCATTGCAGTTTTCAGTTTTGGGAACAAAAAATATTCACACGGTGATAGGTCAGGCGAACAAAACTTTTACAAACCTTTCTTTTACCCAAATCTTCAGTTAATACAAGGTACGTTCCAAAATAAACAAGACTTTTTCAAAATAGCTATTTATAGTGGCGCTATCTTCTGATGGGAGTAGGAGTTGGAAAGGTACATCCTTCACTGACGTTCTGTCAAAATTTCATGCCCAACGGACAATTAGACGCCGAGTTATTGCTTTATAAGGGACAGTGTGTTTATAGCATCGGTAGAAAAATGAACTTCGGACAAAGGGCGAATATTAAGTTTTGTTTGAAACTTGGTAAAACTTTTACTGAAAGGTTTGAATTAATGAAACAAGTGTATGGTGACAATTGTTTATTCCGTGCCAGAGTCCATGAGTGGTTTAAACGATTCAAAGATGGTCGTGAATACATCAAGGACGACGAACATCCCGGTCAGGAAAGTTTCGTGATTACACCAAGTAATATTGAAATTGTGCGTGAATTTATAAAAAATGAGCCAAAATCTTCTTTGCGACACATGGCAATGGAATTAAACATGTCAAAAGATTCAATTCATCGCATTTTGACCGAAAATTCGCCGTGTGAGGCCGCAATACCGTGAAAATGGCAGTTGGCGCCTTTTGCACGATAATGCGCCGGCCCATCGTTCAACGCTTATCACTGATTTTTTTACCAAAAATCACATTTTATCCGTCAATCACTCACCGTATTCGCCTGATATGGCTCCCTGTGACTTCTACCTATTCGGAAAATTGCATTTGGCCATGAAAGGAAAACGTTTTGCGTCCGTAGAGGCCATCCAAAAGGCTTGTACCGACATCCTGAAGGACATTCCGGTTAATGACCTGAAACACTCTTTCGAAAAGCTTTTGGATCGCGCAAAACAGTGTATCGAGGCCGGAGGGGACTATTTTGAATAAATAAACTCGAATTTATCAGAACAAAGCTCCTGTCGTTTCTATTTTAGCTCAGTCTCGTTTATTTTGGAACGCACCTTGTATTGTGTAGATTGTACAATAAGATGAATTTAATTCTTCTGCCAGCATGCTGACAGTGAAACTTGCACCGATAGCGATTATTTCACGTACTTTTTCAACTAACTCAGCAGGATTTGATGCTTTTGGTCGTTCAGGTCTTGGATCATGATTTAAATCGTCATGGCCATTTTTTAATCGTGTAAACCATGTGTAAACTTGAGTACGACTCATACATTCATCACCGTAAACATATTTTAATAATTCGTAAGTCTCAGCAAATTTTTTACCGAGTTAAAACAAAACTCTATGTCCGCACTTATCCAGAGTGACCGGGAATATCTATCTTTTTTTATCCCCATATGTCTGGTAATATCTATCTTTTCCTATCCCTTAGTCTATCCGCCGACTGAAGTAGTATCTATCTTTTTTACTATCTTTTGTGATCGAGCACTTGTACCTTTTTCTATCCCTCATTTATCTCCCCATAGTGCAAATTTTAATATCTCTCTATATCCCTCAGTATCTATTCTTACCACGAAGTGAAGAGAGCAGTTCTAAAAAGTGTTGTGTCCATTTTACATAGGGGAAGACTATTACTTCATTGTCCATAAAATATAATCACCCTTATAGAAAAAGAATATAAAATATCTTAGTATCCCCCATAGCACAATACCTTCCCTGAACGTTCCCATGGAATATTCGGAAGGTTCCATCGGAACGTTCAAGGAACGTTCCTAGAACTAAGAAAATGTCGGGGTTTTTGAACGTTCCAAAGCAATGTTCTCTGAATGTTCCTGTGGAACGTTCAGTAACGTTAAAAAGGAATATTGAGAGAACGTTCCGCAGCAATATTCAGAGAATATTCAAAGAGAACGTTCCTGGAACCTTCCATAGGAACGTTTAGAGAGCATTTGTATCGAACGTTCGTAGAACTTTTCGTGGGAACATTCAGGGAACATTCGCAGAGAACGTTTTGGAACATTCCGCGGAAACATTTAGGGAACATTTTTTGAGAATGTTCCTGGAATTATTTTCTACGGCATTCAGGAAACTTTCTTTATAGATAATCCTGCATCTTCAAATATACTAATGCAGGGAATGTTTTTATAAATAATTTTGGGCATTAATTTATAGGTAAAATGAAAAGAATTAATTACAGATATTAATATTTGGTTTATATATTTTAAAATACTTCAAGTACAAAGAGGAAGATGCTATAACGTTTACTGAAACATGTTTTTAATAAAATATTTAAATAAATTACATTTTTTCATAAAGGTAACATTTGATTATCTATAAAGAAAGTTTCCTGAATGCCGTAGAAAATAATTCCAGGAACATTCTCAAAAAATGTTCCCTAAATGTTCCCGCGGAATGTTCCAAAACGTTCTTTGCGAATGTTCCCTGAATGTTCCCACGAAAATTTCTACGAAAGTTCGATACAAATGCTCTCTGAACGTTCCTATGGATGGTTCCAGGAACCTTCTCTTTGAATATTCTCTGAATATTGCTGCGGAACGTTCTCTCAATATTCCTTTTGAACGTTACTGGAACGTTCCACAGGAACATTCAGAGAACATTGCTTTGGAACGTTAAAAAAACCCGGACATTTTCTTAGTTCTAGGAACGTTCCTTGAACGTTCCGAACATTCCACAGGAACGTTCATAGAACGTTCAGGGAAGATATTGTGCTATGGGGGTAGTGGACTGATCTTCTTTTGTTGTAAGGAGAGATAATTTTAGATAGAAAGAGAGTTTAAAATTTGTAATAGGGAGAGATAGCCATAGACAGCCATAGACCTAGATTGGGAAGAAGATAGAAAAAGATTGACGTGAATAGATAAAGGATAGATTGAGATCGAAAAGGGGAGATTAAAAAAGATAGACGTGAATTTAAATTGACGAAAAGATAGAAAAAGATTACGGTGGATTGATGAATTGGATGAGATAGAGATCAGGTGATTGAAAAAGATAGCCATAGACAAAGGTTGTCAAGAAGATAAAAAAAGATTTACCTAAATAGATAAAGGATAGAATGAAATAGAAAAGGGGAGATTGAAAAAGATGGACGTGAATTTAGATTGATGAAGAGATGGAAAAAGATTTACGTGGATAGATAAAGCATAGAATGAGATAGAGAATGAAAGATTGAAGAAGATAAACGTGAAGTTAGATTGACAGAGAGATAAAAAAAGATTGACGTTGATAGATGTAGAATAGAATGAGACAGAAAAGGGGAGATTGAAAATGATAGACGTGAATTTAGATTGACGAAGAGATAGAAAAAGATTACGGTGGATTGATGAAGAATGGGATGAGATAGAGATCAGGTGATTATAAAAGATAGCCATAGACCTAGATTGGGAAGAAGATTGAAAAAGATAGACGTGAATTTAGATTGACAAAGGCATAGAAAAAGATTCACGTGGATAGATAAACCATAGAATGAGATAGAGAATGAAAGATTAAAAAAGATAGGCGTGAAGTTAAATTGACAAAGAGATAAAAAAAGATTGACGTTGATGGATATTTATATATTGAAAAAGACCACCGTGAAGTTAGCACCCCGACGCTGAAAATTTCGATTTTTTTTTATGGAATCGTTTGGTGGTCGTTTGGTGGCGTTTGGTAGTCTACTTTTGTCGTTTGGTGGTCAAAATTGAAAAATTTATAAGGTTTTCAAAATTGGGGTGCTAACTTCACGCTGCACCCCATATTTTGGAATTTATCAAAAATTCTTTTTGATATCGTTTGGTGGTCGTTTGGTGGTGATTGGTAGTCTACTTTTGTCGTTTGGTGATCAAAATTGAAAAAGTTATAAGGTTTTCAAAATCATGGGTAGCACCCCATATTTTGGAATTTATCAAAAATTCTTTTTGATATCGTTTGGTGGTCGTTTGGTGGCGTTTGGTAGTCCATTTCCAACGTTTGGTGGTCAAAATTAGAAAAGTTATTAAGTTTATAACATTGTGATGATATTCTGAAATTATAAGAACATTTTATTAATAGCTTTTTCAAAGTTATTTTGTCGTGTTTGTTATTTTATTTTGTGTTTTTTGGTATCAATATTAAACGATTTGGATTGATTCCTTAATAAATATTAGAGAAAATATATTGTTGTGAAGTAATTGCTCCACGCGCATAACAGACGTCCCTGCACCACCCTGCACTCTCTTCGACTTAGCGGGAAATTTAAATCCAAAATAAACTGACTCTCACTAGAGAAGCTATTTGGTACTATAATTACTTACAGAAGGTTTTGTACACTTTTTTAAATAATTTTCAATGCCGTGAGAAACACTTTCACTCAGCTATTTGAGTATAATGCGTATATTAATAAGTATGCAAAACATTAGTTCATTTTACTGCATTAGAATATATGTAAACCTAGTTAGCTTCATTGCCTGATGATTTTACATCTTTTTATCAATCATTGAGTCGAATCTGAATACAAATTACTATTGTAAGGGATCGTTTACACGCTTTTTGGAAAATGTATCTTCTTCTCACTCTACCACTTGAATATTCAAGTGGTTTAATGAAAAGGCGATACATTTTCCAAAAAGCGTGTAAACGATCCCTAATTAATAACATTAAATGATATACTGTAGCTCTGTATGCATAGAATAATGATATGGCATTCTGCAATATAAAAGGGATGCGCTGGAAACTGTTCAACGATATGGCAAATGATGTAACGTTTGTCCACATGAGAAAAGTAATACAACCTGAAGCTGTTATATATATAAGAGTTAAAGAGTGATAAGTTATCGTTAAGTATGAGTATAAGCATAATAATAATAAATATAATAAGTATAAGTTTTAATACTTGTATGCATATGCATCACGGTGATAAAAGTATAATATAAGCGTTTTGTATATTTTTACTATGGCATACTAGTTTTTGTGATGTTAAATTGTGATTGTTAAATGATTAAAATTTTATGAATTTAATTGAAAATTAAAAATCTAGTGGAAATTAAATAACAAATCTGACGTATTTTATACGAAAAAAGGACGGTGTCTGAAATAAAAGGAAATCAGCCTTAGATAATCCAAGAAATGCTCCAAAACGATTTTCATGGTGAGATTGATGCCGCATCAGAAATAAAATATATGGAATTATTATCAATTATCCATAGTACATTGTCCTAGGCCTATTACAAGTGTACGACCAGGAGTGAAATAGAGAGTAATTTTGTTTTGATCCCTTTGAAATCGTATTTCTGGTTATTAGAGGAACTATCAAAATATATTAATATCTGATCTCATATCCTCTACATTTACTCTAATTAAATAAAGTTTTTTATATACTCATATGAGAAGGTATTGGTATTATGTAAAAAAAGACTTTTCAAAATTTTCAAAAATTGTAATTGTGACTCTAACAGATAAACTAAAAATTTAGCGCAAAACATGAGTATTACGATGAGAATATGCTCCTTAAGGCCGATAAAGCCTTAAATAAATTGAGTTTCTTCATTCATTTGGAATATACCAATCGCCGTCATTTCGAATCAACATTTCAAACCGACTGATTCCGTGCTATCTGAAAATTCTAAACCTAATTGAATGCGAACTCAATCTGAACTAACTTTTCAAACCGAATCCTTAAGTGCATTGCAGAAATTTCAACCCTTCAATTTTCACAACAAATTTTTTTTCTTGAAATTTGTTTTGACAGGTCTTTTAGGGGGTCTGAAACACCTCCACTTTTATAAAATTCGGAAAATTTGGCCAAATTTTCCATATCTTCTACTGTTTTCAAGGTGTAAAAACGATATAGAACGATTCGAAATTATTCCAATCCGAAATATGCACCAGGGAGACTCGTCAAGGTTGAAAGATTTTTTTCTGAGCGACAGGGTTTTTACAAGTAGTATTTAGAGATTTCAAAAAAGTTAACAAAAAAATTGAAAATGAAAATCAGTGCCAAAAAACTTTCAATCGAAGATTGTAGAAACGAACTATCCACTACTTATATCAATTATTCTATTAAATATTATTAATAAAAAGTATACCTTTTAAGTAACCTTCTGTAAGTAATTATAGTACCAAATAGCTTCTCTAGTGAGAGTCAGTTTATTTTGGATTTAAATTTCCCGCTAAGTCGAAGAGAGTGCAGGGTGGTGCAGGGACGTCTGTTATGCGCGTGGAGCAATTACTTCACAGCAATATATTTTCTCTAATATTTATTAAGGAATCAATCCAAATCGTTTAATATTGATACCAAAAAACACAAAATAAAATAACAAACACGACAAAATAACTTTGAAAAAGCTATTAATAAAATGTTCTTGTAATTTCAGAATATCATCACAATGTTATAAACTTAATAACTTTTCTAATTTTGACCACCAAACGTTGGAAATGGACTACCAAACGCCACCAAACGACCACCAAACGATATCAAAAAGAATTTTTGATAAATTCCAAAATATGGGGTGCAGCGTGAAGTTAGCACCCCAATTTTGAAAACCTTATAACTTTTTCAATTTTGACCACCAAACGACAAAAGTAGACTACCAAACGCCACCAAACGACCACCAAACGATTCCATAAAAAAAAATCGAAATTTTCATAGTCGGGGTGCTAAATTCACGGTGGTTTGAAAAAGAGATAGAAAAAGATTAAGGATGATAGATAAAGGATTGGAATGGATAGAAAAGTAGTTATTAGAAAAGAAAGACGTGAATTTATAATGAAAAAGAGATAGAATTGTATAAATGATCTCTGTATTCTTCTATAATAAAAATTCAAAATGATTCAAAAGGATAAGATTTCTATCTTTTTACTTCCAGCAGGGGTGCGTAATTTTGTGATCTGCCAACTGATTTGCTTGAAATTGGTTGCGCTTGAAAGAAAAAAAATGTACCTTTCTAACGTTACCAACGTTTAATAGATGGCTTCACGTGTTCAATGATTTAAATTAAAAGTTCGGTTATTTTCAGATCACAATGTGTACTGTCATGTTATCGAAATGTTACCCAATTCGGTAACAGTTCGGTTCACGCGACCCGCCACGGTTATCGTAATTTTAAATGACTTTTTTGATTTAAAAATATTATTACCTTCTCCTTGTGTTTCTTCTTTTCCTTCATAACGGGACTGCTACCATTCGAGCTCAGCTGTCGCACGCTAGAGTTGTCAAGAAGCTCAAGATGTACATTTGAACTAGTCATGCTAACATCTCTACTTTTATCACTGAATTCTAGCCTATCCTTCCTCGCACCATTGCTGTTTACATCCTCGCCTCCTTCTGGACTTTGTCGCCACTTTGAATCGCGACCAAGCCAACTGTCGAAAGCATCGGAGTCTCGTCGATTATTCAGTTCAAATTCACTAGGAACCTGGAAGTCTTGTTCAAGGGAAGAAACAGAGTCACATTTATTAATCTGCGGCAGGGATTCGTGATTTCCTTCCGCACCTGCCAGCTCACGCTTATGTTTTTGTTTACTCAGAGGATTTTCTGCAAGTTTTAGATGGACAGGAGTGGGAACTTCATCACCGGAAGACAAATCGTCTTCGAATCCAGCAACCAGAGGATTGGCAGTCTCTGTATCACTGAAAATAAATTTTATTTAAAGTTAAATAACAATTAATCTACAAATTCATAAAATAAAAACTAAAAGATTCGAACCTATCTGATTCGACACGTTCAAGGTGTGATTGCTGTGAGCGTTGATCTCCTTCTTCCAGAAAAGATCTGTCTAAGACAGCATCATCCGGAATGAAATCTTCCACGCTTGTTAGAGGAGAGTTCAAGTTTATTCCAGCGATATTCGGTAATTTTTCTGCTTCTTCCTCTTTTTTATTTCCAAATATTTTGGACATAAAGGATTGCTGTTTTCCAGACATATCTCTCCTGCAGTCTACACTGTCAGACCCAGTTTCTCCCATTTTTATATTTTCTTTTGGAGTGTTATGGGAAATTAACGAAGCTTGTGAACCTGTTGAAATTTGCTGCTGTAGTGAATGCATCACTGAGTTATCAGGTGTTTTTGGTAGCGAGCTTTCTTTCTTTGGCGGAGATCTCAGATCTGAGTTCTTCACTGGAATCGGATTGCCGGCGCCGATCGGGCCTGACATTGATACTGATCTTCGTATGTCTGAAAGGTGCAAATTTAAGGAACTGTTCGGTGACGAGATGTGATGAGTGCTTAAAGACGACGTGACGTTAGGAACTAAAGCGCTTGTAGATACAGCAGATACGGAATCAGCAACAGCTCGTCTTTTATTTACAAGATTATCTAAAAATTTATTGTAATCGGCGTCATCGCTTTCTTGATAGAGATCTAATTCCTGAATTGTTAGTTGCGTTTCTTCTTCATTGATTTCTATTTGTTTTGAAAGCGTTTCTTTTTGCAACTGTAGAAATGGAAGATTAAAGAATTTGTGCAGAAGTTTTAAGCCAAATCCGTTTCTCATTGATGTTTCTGCATATCTTACCTGCAGAAAATTGACTTTATGAACTCGAAATTCGTTTAATTATCTCTTCTTAATCTACACTTACTGTTTAATACTTACTTGGGCTATTCTTTCTGGCAAAGAATCAATAAAATAAGTAACATCATCTACAGTAACACTCCGATGATGCGACATATCACAATGATTGCCTAGAACAATGACGGGTATATGGCTAGGAATTTTTGGAAGTTCTCGTTGCACGTAATCAAAAGTCCAAGTTTTCGTTATATCTATCATAATAATGACACCATTTGTGCCTTTGTAAACATCTAGAAACTCGGCATCTAAAACTGGTTCCTCAATAATATTTTCAGAAGGTGCATTGTCCATTTTTAATCCTTCCATTTTCCTCCGTCGCCTTCCACGATCAACAACGTCCCAAACTTCGACCTTGACGACATCATCGGTGGCTTTATAGTTCCATTGAATACTTGCTACTTGAATTTCTTCAGTGGGTGTATATTCTTCAATGAATTTCTGACCTTGAAGTCGGTGGAATAAACATGTCTTGCCAACGTTCCGGTCGCCTTTTATTATTATTTTCACTGAAAAAAATTTATTATTAATATAATCACTATTATTTCATGATTTTGAATGAAAAACATTATCTTTCCTTAAGGATATGATCTTACTGTTATATTGGACGCCTTTTGCAAATTTTCGCTGTAAATTTGTAGGCATGGATTGATGGTTTGGTCTTGGCGAGGCATTGCAATCAGATTTGCCAGCCAATCTCTTGAAAGCGGAAAACATTTTGACTCTTTTCAAAAGACAAAAGAAAGCAATCTTTCAAGTCTCGTTTCCCTTATTAACGTCCTATAAAAGTGAAATTTTAATTAATAAATTGTGGTTTTATTTCCTAGTAATGCTGATTACTGATTCACTCAAGCTTCTAAAATATATTTTTATCTTACAAGTTATTTGTAAATTATCCAAAAAATATCTAGATGAATTAGGCAAATATATTTGAAAACTTTTTTCTTAGAGAGTTCAAAAATTAAAAGAAAAAACTTAAAATATTCTAAGACTTAAGGTTAAGTTCAATGTACTCTCTCACAAGAATTCGCAATTTTGTATTATAATAAACACCCGAATTATAAAAGTAAATAATTAAAACTTAATTAAAGTCCAAAATTCTATTAATAAACAATAATTAACAACAAAAACTGTGTTTTTTGGAAAAATGATTTTTTTTAGGAAAAATTGAATCTTGTCCGCAAAATAAAATATTTAATTTCGCTGTGAAAAACTTACTGTTCATTGTGACATAAAAATTAACATTTTGACATTTTATATCAATTATTAGGCTTATCAGATAATATGCCAAACGTATAAACCAGCTGACAACTGTCACGCGAACATATGGCAATTGTTATTTGTGTCCTAAAGTTGGCAAGGTTAGGAGAACAAGAACGTGTTTCATTTTATTATGTTGGCTATCGTTTCAAATATAGATATATTTATAATATTACTGATATTTTTTCAATTACCTAAATATCCATAAAAAGATTAAATAATACAAAAAATATTACAATTAAAACATAGAAAAATTATTTATCAAATATCAATTTATTTTACAAAGGAAGTCTTTGTCGTAACAAAATTTCTAACATTCCTGGAATGAGATATAATTTTTCTTTTAATAGTTTCGAGCCAGGAACAGTTTCAAAATTATATAAATTCTTAAAAACTATATATAGTTAATAAACTAGTTATTAATCCCGTGTGCTTCTGCGACGGCCTGTGAAAGCAAAGGTTTTACATTCTCTCGTACCACAGAATGATTTTCTCCATGTGTAATTAACAAGATAGACTTAGCCGTTTTAAAGGAGTCCAGAGCTTCCTTGATTTTTCCTAAATGCAATTGTATCTTCCCCAACAAGAGGTACAACAAACCCGTTAAAGGATGCACATAGCCGTAATAATGCCTGAAAAATGATGGTATATTAGAAATTTTAAATTCAAATGGGATTTTTTTAAAGAGTTGAATAAAAAAATACTTACAAGTAACCTTGAGTTAATTGTAAAGCATAAAACTCAGCGTCTTCCCAATATTCTAAAGTCACACTAGCATCAAATGCAGATTCTAAAGTGCGAACGTGTTGCAAGTTAAGAGAATGAAAAATCCCTTCCTGTTTTTTTAGGCACATTTTACTAATATCAAGATCTGCAATAGTTAAGGATTCTTTCTCCACATATAATAAAAGTTGATCTAACTTACAGAAACTAATAAAAATTTGAGATTTTATGTTAAAAGGATACAAGCCATTGTCTTCATACTTTGCAAGTGATGCGCTGTAAAATCTCTTGCATCCTTGAATTTTCCTTGAAATTCTTCTGGAATTTCTCTTTCACAGTGAATGCAATTTTTTTCATAAATATCACAGGGCTTCGAACAAGATAACTCAGGACACACAGCTGCTTCAACTAATGGTTCAGGTCCGTTACATTTTTCGCATTCGCATCGAAAGTAATACGTGCTTTGCAGTTCTGCTCGTCTCGTTTCTATTGTGTTCATCACATCGATATATGATATTCTTATCTGTACGAAAGTAATTATTATGAGATATTAATTTTTGTAGTTATTATGTTTTGTTTAGTTATATGAAACAAAGGATTATTTCCCACCTTTGACCAATCAAAACGAGGAAGATCTTCAAGAGCTCTAATAATAATCGTCGTGCCTTCGAAAACTGCAACTGCATTAGGTTTACAACTATGATCAATTATAGAAGGCGCTAAATAAATACCTACTCCAATACTATTCATATCTTGATCTAGAATATCAAAAGAATTTACACATATTCTTCCGTAGATTCCCATCAATTCTGCTGTATTGGGAAGCTCCGATTTTCCCATAAACTCGAATAAAACTCTACAAAGGGAAGTGAAGTGCTCCATTCGCTTTTCGTCTTGCTTTATGTCCGTATAATCTGTAAAAAAATTCAAGTTCCTTTAATGATATTTAATGAAACGAGTTTTAAAATAAGACTTTGAAAATTAAGTCCGACTTACGAGACATCAAGTCTTTGAATTTTCTATAACTATTGTCGTTGTAATACCCTTTTTCTTCTCCTCCCCCTTTTCTTAGCTTTAATAATGTTCTTGCCATTAATCGAGCTGCATCTGGTACAACACGCGGAGCAATTCTTTTCAAATTTCCACATTCCTCCTTGTGGACATTCCAGCCGTCTCTTTGGCAGTCTCGATTGCAGTAATAAACATAATGACAATTGGAGCATTTTAAAAGTTTTCCACTGGGAATATAAGGATTTCTTAATTATATTAATTTCAAAATCACAAAAATAATATAACTCAGATGAATAATAATTGAAGTATGAATGTAAACACCAAAAAACTAACCTAAAATTATTTCGCAATTATAAATTTACAAAAAAAATTAACGAAGAGCGAATAAAAGAAATGAAAATCAAAAGATCAAAGAAGAAAGTAAAGAAAAGTACCTTTTGAAACAACTGTCACATCGACTGTTTACTTGCTTTGAGGTCAAAACGTAAACAAACGGTTTGGCAGAAATAATATCAGATCCTTTTTTAAACGTTTTTGCATCTTTATTCATTTTAGATGACATCACTATCAAATTTTTTTATTGTTTGATCATTTTTTTGGAGTTTTTTTATTTTATACACTTATATAAGAAGTAAAATTCGAGAAATCAATCATAGCAAATACCGGTATATGCCACGAGAACTTATAAATTAACCTCTTGGCGCTTTGTGCAGTCATGCATCATCCGATCGGGAAGGTCGTATCGGTCGTGTTTTTGATTACGTATTATTTTTAAAATATTTTTATAATTGTTATGATTGCTATTAATGTTATGTTATATTTTTATAAATACTCAATAAATGTATTTTTTTATTTATCACCTGGACCTTATTGACAAAATGAATTATTTTCACTTATAAAGTTCTAAAAATGTTATTACAGTCTTTACGAAAAGATAAAAATATTTTCAAAAATACATGAGTATAAAGGGTGAATGAATGTGTTGTTTATGCGAAAAAAGGAACTGAATTACGTTTACTTACTTCTTGAAGCAATAATCGCATCGTTCACCGCGTAAGATTGTTCTCAAAATGTATGAAAAAGGTTGTGATTTTAAAACAGTTGTTCCTTTACTCACATTGTGCCGATATCCAGTTTTAATTACCATGGCACTGTGAAATGTATAGTAACTTCCTCTGTAATTTTTTGATGAGTAAAACCTTCTTCTGTATCAAGCCTTATAATTTAACTCGTCCATTATAAATGTCTACTATTTTTGGACTTCAAATTAATTTCGGACGTTAGCAGCAGTTATTATTAGAGAAGTTAGAGGTGGGGGACCTTTGAACCCAGGTGTTTCTTTTCTAAAAAAAATGAAGCACTTTTTTTCTCCTGTAACTTTTCCTATAAGTATGGATCCCTAAATTTGTTTGCAAAAAGTTGCGAATACTTTTCTACAAAATTATAACAAATTTTACAAGAAACTAATTCTTTCTTAAAATTCGAAGTTTTTATTTTTGAAATACTTTTTAAGTAATTTTGATTTGAAGAATATTATTCTATAAAAACCTTACTTTGAAGCATTAAAATGAAAGGAACCAAAGAAGTGAGTAGTCCAAGTATAAAGTTGTTACCGAATATTTATTTACAGTCACTTCAGTATGATTGATCGATCAAGTCGATTTTCGGTTTCATCTTAATGTAATAAGTGACATTTGAATAACTGCAGGCGGAATAATATAATCTCTTCAAAATTGTTTTCACACAAAACGACGTCCAAAAAAAACAAGAAACTTACGGCATACAAAAAATAACAGGCTAAAAAGTACAAGAAATTAATAAAACCGAAAAAAATATATTTTTGTAATAAATGTACTGCTATATGTACAATTGGATTATTTGTAGTATAAATTAGTCTTCATATGTCGCTTTGTATACAATGTTTTAAAACGCTGTTCTCTAAGGCATTTTTCTCGTTTCACACAAAGTCTTGTATTTTCATTTACATATAGTTCAATTTAACGCAGCTTCAGTGATACTGCGTATCAGAGTCTCAGTGGACATTTAGCGCCTCAATTCACGTCATTGAAGTAACCTAAATCGTTTTACTCAACACAACATTTTGTTCAGAGCTTTAAGGCCATGGATCAACGAGACCATGTGACGTCGGTAATTGAGATTATATTATTCAAGGGTATTCAAAAATTAATAACTGATTTAGATTTTTGGTACCAGACATGCCCTCTTGGTCTTTCATTCACATCAGTCTTGTACCAAAAATCAATTTTAGTTATTATTTTCCAAATAATTTTACATACTGTAATTGCAATTACCGACATTACGTGGTCGAGTTAACCCATGGCCTTAATCGACTCTCTTACAGCGAATTTTTAAAATGCTGCAATAAGTTTATGTACCGGGTGATAGGAGACTTTCTTGATTTTAGTTGAAGATGATTTTGATGAATGATGAATAGCAGCTTTTGCTACCTTAGTATTTCTTTTTATGTTCATCCATGGAAACGCCACCTGGCCCTAATGAAACGATCATCAGCAAACCTCCAATCACTGATAAAGTCTGTAAGAAAGTTTATTCATGAAGGTTGTTATTCATAAAATACTTTAAATAAAAGAGAAAGATTGCTAACCTGGAAGAAGTCGTATTTAAGGAAGTCTCTGAGTGGTTTGTAGGTAGGAATAGTCCACCAGGCGTTGTGGTAGAAGTTCAGAGACGATAGAAGAAGGACCAGAAGCAAAGCGCTAAGCTTTGTCTTATATCCAATACAGACTAATAACATCAAGACACTTCCAACAATGTCCAATAGGATTTGCAAAAATGATACCTCAAAGCGGATTAAAGTTATGAACATAAAAGCTAATAAAATTCTTCCTGCCAGTTGTAGAAAATTTTTGGGTTTGTTTTCACCCAAAGTCGGAACTCCAGCAAAGAGAGACCTGCCCTCTACTCTTGACTCAGCTAAAACTAGTAATAGAGCCCCAATGAGAGCAAGATTCCTAAACAAGAAGTGCAAATCCCAGAGGATGCTGTAGGCAAACGTCTGAAGGACGACGATGAAGAAGAGCACACCACAGGCGATACTGACTTTCCATCTTCCAATTACCATCACACATCCTCCCAGCTGACCAATTAAATTTATGAGGACAAATATGGTTGCTAGGAATTTCCCACAACCCCACGACATGTCCATATATTCTCTTTGCTCGTACCATTGAAACCACATTCGTAAACCATCTTCCAAGAATGTTGCTATGAGGCAGAGCCGAGCCATCGTTGGCAAAATATACTTCCCATTGCGAATCACCTAAAATCATAGAAATTGAAAAATTATTTTACTGTATTTGGTCAAAAAGTATAATATAAATTTAATTAAAAAGTCGAACGCTGCTGGTGATTTATGAAAAAATAGAATTAATCATTATTTCAACAAAGTTTTGTTTACTTTATTCCAAGTTTACTATTAAAAAATAATCGCATAATTATTAGGATTAAAAATCGTTTAAAATGATAGTAAACATTTTTTTCTTAAAATGTGTATTAAATAAAATATGCTACAATTTTTAAATAATAACGTAATTTACATGCTTGTAGTTTATTAGGAAAATTACTGATAAAACTTTATTAACTTAAACTTATGGCTGATAACATTTTAAAAATAATTTTAGCTTGTAAGATATATTTCTTAACACATAATTTCAGTGAGATTATAAAAGTTTTGAAAATACTCTCACTAAACTTGTTTTGATAAGTAGGTCTGTGAAAGTAATCTAACGTAGTTCCGAATTCTTTAAATACATATTCTCCACCTTTAAATAACTGTAGCATTTAAAATCATAATTTGAAATTCAAATATTTTTCTTTGATATTTCAAAGCAAGCGAACCTAGATTTGATTAATTTAATTTATTTTCAAATTAATGTCACCAGGCCGATAAAAGTGGGCCATAACGATACAATATTGAAACCAATCTGATTCTTTAAAAAATAATTTCTCTAATCACTATCTAGATATTTCCTGAGCATATTAATTATTATTTCAAATTTGAAACTTCAAGAATTTTATGTATTTTTCTTATTCTATTGAGTTTTATCATGCCATCGTCATTATCAGTATAAAACATATAGAATTACGGTATCAAGGTTAGTAATTCATAACCTATATCGCAAACTAAAAAGTAACCATAAGTTACATAGTATTCATTTAATAGTATTATAGAGTCATGTAAATACATTAATAACGATTAAATAAAACACAAAGCATTGGAAATATGTGTTCGAAGTGGATGACGTTGACAGAAAAATTTTGGTTTCTCATTCAACAGAATCAAGGGATGTTTTTAGTGCAAAAATTCTGTTTAATGACAGGCTAAGGCTTCAGAATGACATTTTTCAAGAAATATTTATTAATTTTACCTGGTCTGCAATATCCTCCGCTTTAGAAAGTACCTCCTGTTGGATCACCATCGTGTTTTATTTGAAAAACCAAAAGTACCCATGCACTCATACATTCACGTGTCGCTCCGGTACCTCGCACACAAACTCGATTGCGATTTTACACCAACTCACAGGATTTTTCATGATTTCTGATGTGGAATATGCGTACTTCCGGTTCAGGGCTGTGTAATTTATGAATGTTGTGAGGTATTGAGTTTTTAGGTTAGGTCCTTAAAAAATTATTCGATTATTCTTATACATAATTTAGTTGGAGTTTGCAGTTTTATTTATGCTAATTATTATTAGACACAATTTGAAATTCATCATTTTTCAGTAATTTAATACTGAAGAAAGAAATTTGAAACTGAAAACTGAAGAGAGAAATTCAGGGCACCGAAAAATCCATAACAGTGCTGCATTTTCTCTGTAAGAATTTATCAAAAATAATTGAAAATGACACCTTAATTTAAAACGAAATTGTCTATTTGAAATGAGCTGATGACTGAGATAATTTAAAATTTAAAACCGGCATGATTGATAAAATTAAAATGTTAGTTTAATCTCTGGTTTAATCAAACATATATTATTTCAAAAATCTCCGCTTTGTTTATTGACTAACGTAGTAGTGTCGAAAGATAGTGCTGATCATGCGCAGTTGCAATGACAACTGTTATTTTCCTGGTTATTTCAGCATCTTGTTTTGCCAACTTCTATTATTTTTTCCAATATTTTCGTATTTATTAAAGTTCTTATCAAGCTTGTAAGTAAAGTTGAAAATGCCAAAGGTGCGTCGCAGTAAGAAGGCTCCACCAGAAGGTTGGGAACTAATCGAACCCACATTGGAAGAATTGGAGCAGAAAATGCGTGAAGGTATGTAATATAGGTTATGTCTTTATATTTGATTAATGCAATGTATTTAAATATTTATAATAAGATCAGGGATTAGCAGGATTGTTTCTAAAGAATTCGATAATAATATCACTCATTACTCCTAACTTTGTTTCTGATGCTTTTAAAATGGAAATTTATTTAAATTACAGTTGAAAAGTGTACAAAAGTTTTTGTCCGAATTTAAAAAAGAAAATGTTCAGTTCTCAAACGGACTAGAATTTTTATCTTTGAAGAATGACTCAGTAGAATAAAAGTTCAATTTTATAATTAAGGATAACTGCTTTTGACATCTTTAAAATGACTATTGATTCTTAATATTTCTGAAGTCACCAGAATACTTGATATGTCACTTCTATTTAAAGAAATTGTAATTTGAAAGCTTTTTATTCAAGCTTTTTCAATTCAGAGGTTCCCCAATTTAAATGCTTTCAAATTTTGGAAGATCAACATATTTTAATGATTCTTTATCATTTTTTAGCGGAAACTGAGCCCCATGAAGGGAAAAGAAAACATGAGGCACTGTGGCCTATTTTTAAGGTTCACCACCAAAAATCTCGCTATATATACGACTTATTTTATAGACGGAAGGCTATTAGTAGAGGTTTGTATTTACACGATTTATATAAATAATAATGTATCCATTGGAAAAGAACAATTATTTTATTTTATTAGATATTGAGTTAAATACAAGCAATAATTTTTTATTTTTCAGAACTCTATGAATATTGCCTCAGTGAAAAAATCGCTGACCAAAATTTAATTGCGAAGTGGAAAAAGGTAGGGTATGAAAACTTGTGTTGTCTTCGTTGTATACAAACCCGTGACACAAGTTTTGGCACAAATTGTATATGCAGGGTACCCAAAGGAAAATTGGAAGAAGGGCGTATCGTGGAGTGCATTCACTGTGGTTGCAGAGGTTGTTCGGGTTGATTGTTACGAATGTTTGACAGCTTTGTATATAGTTTTTATTTTTCAATATTTTTCTCTGTCCAAAAACATGAGTATCTGAGATTTTTCATTTTGACTGATTTCTAATAGGAAGTTATAACTCTGCAATACTTTCAAGTAGAAAGTAAATGATCTATCCTAATATCTTTAGCTCTTAATGAATTTTTAACACTTAGTCAAGTTGTAAAGTTGAATTTAGATAAATATATAAATTGCTTTCATTTTGATATCTTAAAAAAGTGTTTAATTGATAATTGCCTATGTTTCTAATCTGTCAATATTTTTTAATGTAATAGGGCTTTTAACATAAGAAACTTGAATTTATCAGTATTTCTGTTGCGAAGAAAAACATATATTACGTTTTTACGCAATATACGCAAAAACGTGTAATAAATGTAATAAATTATTTTTACTCGAATCTTTATATAAAAAGTAAACGTAACCTTATTTCATACTTTTTTTTACATTTGTATTTATGCCATTTGTGTTTAGTTGATGTTTGGTAAAAAATTTAGTTGTAGAAGATTTCTTAAACGAATAAATGAAAAAACATCCGGGACAAAATGCCAGAATTTTACATACCTCAGCCAGCCACTAGTTCGCTTGCTTTGGCATTTTCCCTTTCACACTTCGTTTTTCTGCCGGCGGAAAATGTGGAAATTGGCGAGAATTTTAATTTTCAAAGTAAAAAAACATCGTTTCTTTTTTATAATGATAACAGAAATTAATGACAAAACAATCGTCTCATTTGGAAAAATTGTGAGCATTATCAGATTATTATCTGAATAACAAATAAGCATGGCGTGTCATTGGAAGTGCCAATTAGTTGTGGTTGAGTTGCCATTTAATTTTAGCACTTAAACATCTTTCAAATAAACCCAAAAAAAAGGTCACTAACTTCACTCTTTTCCTCTAATCGTCACACATATAAGAGAAATGGTGTTAAGCGTTGCAACTTATTAACATTGGTTTCGTTAAAACCAGGACATTTTGCGTGTTTCAAAGAAAAAAACAGGACACCAGGACAGATAAGGCTGAAACAGAACATGTCCTGGAAAACCAGGACGTCTGGTAACCCTAACTAATTAGTGGAAAATCAGCCGGTGGAGCTGATAACCGGAAAAAGTGTTCAAACTGACAATAATGTGTCACGCCCTGTGACCATAGATATTTATTTATAATATTAAATTATGTAAAATTAATAAAAAGTATTGATAATAGTACGTGCATAAGCAACAGGTTTAAAAAGTATTGATTAAACGTAAAATATGCGGAAGTAGAATTATAATAGGGAGAGAGAAATAGTAAATTTATAAATAGAAAACGTCTATGAATAAAACTTCGTAAACCCTTAATACTGCGTGAACGAGGGAACCCCATCGGAATGTGCTAAGTACACAAGATTATCGACTGGCGCAGCAAAACAGAGAAATTAGAAAGTTAATCGATTTGAAAAGAAGGAACGTCGGGGAAACCAGCCCTTGTAGAAAAAAATAATTGGACCCGATTGAGACTGATTGATCCGATTGACCCCATTTCAAAAACATTATTTAAACCGATTTATTAATCGGATTCAAAATGGTCTCGCCTGATTGAATCCGATTAATAAATCGGTTTCAATGATGTTTTTGAAATGGGGTCAATCGGATCAATCGGGTCCAATTATTACATTCTCATCATGGATGAGAAGGTATTGGTTTTATGTGAAAAATGACTTTTGAAATATTTATCAAATCTTTACATTTTGAGACCCCCTGAGTCAGAAAAAACGGTTTTTACGAAAGTGTCTGTCTGTCTGTCTGTCTGTAGGTCGTGTGCGGCATAACTCTCGATAGAATTATCAGATTGAATCGAGCTTTGGTACACTTTATCGGAGCCGAAAAAGTAAGGACAAGTTCGTTAACCAGCCACATCCAATCAAAATTGAGGGATTGAGCACTACTTTTGTGTTTTTGAAAATAACTTATTGAAAAAATCAAAAATTTCAACACTGGTTTTTGATAGTTCTCATAAATCTCTACAAATTATCCTGATAACATTTTTTGATTAAATCAAAATTAGAAATGTTACAGCATATTCAAATTCGAAAAAAGTCAATATCAAAATTCCATTTTCCAGTTAAATTATACGAGATACGAAAAAACGTTATGATACAATATTATTTTCTACATCAAGTGCTACAAATCTGAATTGTAACATTTTTTCATAAGATGCATATTTTTCTTTTTAATTAAAAAAAAACTGTTAAAAATCCAAAATTCAATTTTTTAACAATAATATTCGAAATACGAAAAAAACGTAAGAATACAAAGTTGTTCGTTTCAAAAAGATCTAAAAATTTTGTCTGACGCAGTTTCTGGTAAAACATATATTTTTCGTTTTAATTCCAAAAAATACGTTTAAAATTCAAAAATTCCATTTTTTAGACAAAATATGTGAGATACAAAAAAAACGTTTATCTGGAAAATTGTTTGCCTAAATGAGGTTTACAAATTCTCATTAAGACATTTCGGGACAGGGTGTATATTTTATGTTTTGATTTTTAATATTAAAAAAATTCGATTTTTTTCACCAAAATATGTGAGATACGAAATAAGCGTTGTTCTGTAAAATCGTTTCCTTAAATAAGTTCTACGATTGTTTTTTCTTTTTGAGAGATTTGGAAGAAAATAAATTATTTTAATCATGTAATTTATTAAAAAGTGACTGAAATGTATTCAGAAAATCGAGCGCAAAGCGCGAGCGTCATGATGAGAATGTGTTCCTTAAGGCTGATAGAGCCTTAAGTAAATTGAATTTCCTGTTTAACTTAAATTCAAAAAGAAATAGAGTGACTTTGAGAAAATGTTTAAAAATTCCGGAGCGCGCAGCGCGATGATCGAATTGCGCGCCGTAGGCGCGCTCAAACTTGCGAGCGAAGCGAGCTGCGCGCGAGGCGTGCGATGAGAATGTGCCCGCGAAGCGAGCAGATTTTTTTTTCTACAAGGGAGAGGAGATAAAGCTATTCCAACATATTCTCCCTTTTTCCTTCAATACACAAAAAACCGGCCAGATCAGCCATGTGTTTGTTAAGGTTGGGGAAACGTGAGAAAGATATTGGCGAAATATGAAGGGGCAAAACCCAGGCTAAGGGAGTATCGATCGAAAAATGGCGGACACCACCAGTATCGACCGGAAAATGTCCATAAAAGCACCTGCTCTTTTGCAAATCGTCAGAGAGTCAGGCGTCTCCAGCTCTCATAGAGTGTCTTCGGTTTCATAGAAAGTGTCTTCAGTAGATATCGTTCAATTGTTCAGTGTTAACATTTTTTTTCATCTAAAATAATAAAGATCCAGCAACAAAATTTTGCTATCTGTCAACATATTTTTTCATCAACGATATTTATAAATCCCATCGACCACAAGTTCTGCAAAATAACAGTGGGTTCAGTTTTTGTGGAATGCAAGTTTGGTGCCTAACTTCTTTTGGATTATCAGTGGCTCCAGAATTAAACACCAGCAGCCTCCGACTGGAATTTTGAATCATGCTGCTATCCACTCTTCAATTTGGATTGTTACCAAAATAATAGGACCACGAAAATGTAAGTCGATTAAATCAATTTCTCGAGAAGGAAATTTTGAAATACACTCTCTCTCTCATACACTAGTTGACCGTAGTGTCACTTTTAAAGATTTTTAATAAAAGGTTGATAATTGTAAAATTTTGTCAAGTATTTATTTGTTGTTGGCTTCCATCACCCAGTTTCTGTCTAGAAATCCACTGGATTTCTTTCCCATTCTAAAACGAGGGAAAATAAAATATAATATTAGAGGAATGGCAAGTGACAGGACGTCACAAATGTACATCGAATGTCTGTGAAGTTAGCACTGCAACTATTAAATATCGTACTTTTTATTTTTGGAATCGTTTGGTGGTCGTTTGGTGGTCGTTAGGTGGTGGTTTTTAATGTTTGGTGGTTGAAAATAAAAAAAATATAAAATTTTCAAAATTGTAGTGCTAACTTCACGCTTGCATTACACTTTTTAAAATTTTCCAAAAATTTCTTTTGGAGTCGTTTGGTGGTTGTTTGGTGGTCGTTAGGTGGTGGTTTTTAATGTTTGGTGGTTGAAAATAAAAAAAATATAAAATTTTGAAAATTGTAGTGCTAACTTCACGCTTGCACTACACTTGAATGTTTTTCAAAAATTTGATGTCGAATCGTTTGGTGGTCGTTTGGTGGTCGTTAGGTGGTGGCTTTTATGTTTTGGTGGTCAAAATTAAAAAAGATACAGAATTTTATAATTTCACTAGCTTTGCATTTATATAACCTCTTTCGTGCTTATTTTGAACTTATTTTGTTTATAGAAAATAGAAATTCATTTTTTTGTGGAAAAAGTTATTTTTTTCATCTGAAATTAATTAAGAATATTTCAAGTATAATTATAATAATTATATTTATTTAAAACTTCTGATGTGATTATATATATATGAGGGCATATAAAACCTCCATGCACTGCCGAATGGTGTCGCTCTTGTGCACTTGTATTCAAATTCAAACTACTTCTTGCTGCAACATTTATTTTTTTTATTAGAAATAGGACAGGGATTTTGACATTAACTTATTATTGTTTCTATAATAAATTGAAAAGTCAACTTTTAACATACCCAGTGTTTTTAACAAGATAAGCGTTGTCTTTTTTCCTATATTATTTCAAATTTCTTAATCAATAAATATTAGTAAATAAGTTTTTATAATAAAACTAGTTGCAAATAAAGATGGTATTAATTAAGATATTAATTTTTACCTTCGAATGTAAAAAACTATTGGCTATGCCTACAACACTAAAAAAATCTATCATGGTTTCGAAGCTAGAAGCTAAATTGTGACGACCTTAGATTGTTGGACGTTTGCCGTCTATCGCACGAGTTGAAATACGATTAAAAATATTATTTGAGTAAAAAATTGAATACATGTATGAAATTTTCAATAAAAAATCCCATTAATTAAATGAATAAACTAATTTGGTTTTTTGAGTAAATCACAATTTGTTACTTTCAAGATTGACTTTAAAATACTACTCTCTAAATCTGAATCAGTCAAATTTCACTGATTGAATCAGTGATTTGCCTTTTCACTGATTCATCAGTGAAAAAATATTTTTCACCGCTAAATCAGTTAATTTTCACTGATTAATCAGAGAAAAAATATTTTTCACTGTCAAATCAGTCAATTTTCACTGAAATAATCAGTGAAATTTGACTGATTAACAGTAACCTCTTTTTAGGTATTTGAATCAGTCAAATTTCACTGATAATCAGTAGATTTTGACTGATTCAAATTTAGAGAGTAATAGCACATGCAAATATTATAATAATACATTATTTTTCATGCTCCGTAATTCTAGATTCATAAATATTTATTGTTTGATAATTAAACATTCTTATATTGAATAAAAAATACATTCTTAACTTATAATTTAAATTTCTTTGTACTTTTGAAGAATACATTGTATAGTGAGTTTTTGGATGGATTCCAATCACAGTTTCGTATTTCCTAACGTTGGTTAATATTTATACTGTCATGTAAAAAGTGAGTTAATAACAAACCTTTTGATTTTTTAAATTTTACGTACGTATTAAACACTTATAATACAATGTAATTGTCGAATTGTGTAGTTCTAATCCATATCACATAAAAATATTTTTCTCTTATTTATATTTTTTTTATAATTTACTTATGCTAGAAAAAGTCCAAAACTCTTGAAAATTATATTATTCCTAAGATATTTTTTAAGAAAGAACGATAATGGTTGAAACAAAATTTATAACATTCATTCAAATTACTTTTGGTTTTGCAAGAGATTTTTTAATTTTATGAAATTTTTATGTATATTGCGGCGTGCAGTGTCACGGTTTTTCGTGGATCAAATGAAATTTTTCCAATCGACAAATCGTTGTACATTTCCCATTCGTTATTTGATCTTTTGCACAACGCCATGTAATTATTTGGGAAATAAATGACGATTCCTGCTAATCTGTTAATAATTTTCATTCAAAATAAATTATGAAACTTTATTACTTTACGAAATTTAAAAAAGTTTTCTACTTAAATTTATATAAGTATTACTGATGATGGAAAGCAATTGATAAACATAAGTGTCCAACATAGATACATACAATAATTCTCTAAGATTACAAAGAAATTCCAATTATAAATAGAAAATATATTAATAATATATAATTATAATACATAATATATAATTATAAAAACTTATTTACTAATATTTATTGATTAAGAAATTTGAAATAATATAGGAAAAAAGACATGCTTATCTTGTTAAAAACACTGGGTATGTTAAAAGTTGACTTTTCAATTTATTATAGAAACAATAATAAGTTAATGTCAAAATCCCTGTCCTATTTCTAATAAAAAAAATAAATGTTGCAGCAAGAAGTAGTTTGAATTTGAATACAAGTGCACAAGAGCGACACCATTCGGCAGTGCATGGAGGTTTTATATGCCCTCATATATATATAATCACATCAGAAGTTTTAAATAAATATAATTATTATAATTATACTTGAAATATTCTTAATTAATTTCAGATGAAAAAAATAACTTTTTCCACAAAAAAATGAATTTCTATTTTCTATAAACAAAATAAGTTCAAAATAAGCACGAAAGAGGTTATATAGATGCAAAGCTAGTGAAATTATAAAATTCTGTATCTTTTTTAATTTTGACCACCAAAACATAAAAGCCACCACCTAACGACCACCAAACGACCACCAAACGATTCGACATCAAATTTTTGAAAAACATTAAAGTGTAGTGCAAGCGTGAAGTTAGCACTACAATTTTCAAAATTTTATATTTTTTTTATTTTCAACCACCAAACATTAAAAACCACCACCTAACGACCACCAAACAACCACCAAACGACTCCAAAAGAAATTTTTGGAAAATTTTAAAAAGTGTAGTGCAAGCGTGAAGTTAGCACTACAATTTTCAAAATTTTATATTTTTTTTATTTTCAACCACCAAACATTAAAAACCACCACCTAACGACCACCAAACGACCACCAAACGATTCCAAAAATAAAAAGTACGATATTTAATAGTTGCAGTGCTAACTTCACAGACATGTACATCGAACAGGGCCCACTCGAGTCGTTGACAGATCAAATTGTCGCAACTGTTTACCTCGTCAGTTTTGGTCGATAGAAACGATTTCAATTATTCCTTGCGCACTTTGAAAGTAAGTAATTGTTAGATATTATTATTCACTAATTTTTTCCCTAGAAATTTATCACAAATACATATTATAACAACACGTCGTGCATTGTATACTGGGACATTATTGTCAACTTGGACACTTTGTTTAGTTATAAAAGAAAAAAACATTTTTTACAGTTCTGCCTGCTAATTTTCCACTAATTAGTTGAAACACACTGATTCAGAACGTATCAGAGATGATCAGAGAGCACTATCTAAAACCTCTGCTAAAACTAAATGGCAATTCAGCCACAACTATTTGGCACTTCCAATGACACGCCATGCTTATTTGTTATTCAGATGATAATCTGGTAATGCTCACAATTTTTTCAAATGAGACGATTGTTTTGTCATTAATTTCTCTTATTATTATAAAAAAGAAACGATGTTTTTTTTCTTTGCAATTTTAAATTCCCGCTAATTTCCACATTTTCCGCCGGCAGAAAAACGAAGTGTGAAGGGGCAAATGCTAAAGTATAGAGTTCTTAAATCCTCGAGAATTTATTTTCAAGTAATATAACCGAGAATATTACAGAATTTAAAGAATGTAGAAGAATATAAAGGGAATTTTGAGAATTTATGGTTTAAATAATTATTTATCAATATTTTAAGTACCTTTATAGTTAAATAAGAGGCGCTCACTTATATAAATATATATGTATAAAGAAGAAACTAAGAACAGTTTTACTGTTAATATATTAAAATTATATACTGTTGACATTTGTGGTTAGGTTTAGTTTGAATTTAATACACTGAATACTAAAAATCTTAAATTAATATTATACTTGAATTTATGTTATCTATATAATTATAGACTATATATCAAATCCTTTATTATACAATATAATGTATATAATATTCATATAATAATTGTATTAAACCATACATTAATTTATCTAAATTCAAATTTTTAAGGTACAAAACAGTTTTTAATTTTGTTTGCATTTTCCAGGGTCGCTGTAGGTCACGGAATTTTTTTCATTCAACTATTATAATTAACAAAATAAATTCCTTTATTAACACCCACTTATGAGAAGTAATCCCAACTTTAGTACAAAAATGTGAGATTCTCATACAATAATTTCCGCAATAATACTTTAAACCTGCTTTAAACTAAATGTCTGGAACATAAACTATGATATTATACCCTTTTATGGTGCATTTATACCTCTGCTGTCTGATCGGTGCGGACAGAAAATACATAAGAGTAAAGGAGACAGACAGTGTAAAATTGGACACAAAAAAATGTTTGTCTTTTTTGCTCTTATGTATTTTCTGTCCGCACCGGTCAGGCAGACAGAGGTATAAATGCACCATTAGTTATTGTTTTTCCTTTTCTTCCGGACAAATAAAATGCATATACAAAGTAAAGTTTAAGCGATAATTTTATATTGCAGTATTAATTCATTTTCATTATTTAACACGTTTAACAAGCCAAAATAACAAAATTCTCATAAATTCTAAAAGAATTTATCTTCCGGTTATATTCTGAGTAATATTCTCATGTTTGTTACCGTTCTCAAAGCGGTGTGGACAGAAAATACATAAGGGTAAAGGAGACAGACAGTGTAAAATTGGACAAAAAGAAAACGTCTGTCTGTTTTGCTCTACGTATTTTCTGTCCGCACCGCTCAGGCAGACAGACACAGACAAAGGTAAAAAATGCATTAAATAAATCCAACGGTCCAACGCTCAATAAAACCGGGAACGGAAGAGCAACGTTCCCTTTTCACGTTCCTGGCTTTATTGCACTCGGGTCTTTAATCAGTGGAAATAACTTATTTCACAATAAATAAATTAGTGTTTTATGGTAATATAAAACGATTAACAAATACACTAATTATCTAAAAAGAACAGAAGGCTTGGAAAAATCTTTTTTCATCGTATACTTTCTTCCACTTTCTTTACTCTCAAATATTTTGAACAGTAAGTTTCAATAACAATGAATTCAGATGTTTATGAAATAATAATCAATGTTTTCAATGAAGATAATTATTTTTTTTTTCATTTTTATAAAGGTACATAATAAGCATGTTTCTAACATGAAATTAATGTAATTTTTATCATTTATAAATATGATCTAACATAACCTCTGTACCTTTGTATTGGCTTTATTATCATCAGAGATGTTTGTTTATTTTTATGCAGATTATTTCTCATTTCTGTTGATATACAACAAAAGCCAATAAATTTTATTGAACGTAAAATAATAAGATGCTTGTGTAAAGTCTCAAACTTGAGAGTTTTCAAAATAAGACAAATATTTTGGAGTAATAATAAATTATCTTCATTCTAATTTTATTAATTTTTCAGGAAATTGTGAAAAATGCTAGAAGTTACCTGTAACGATCGGTTGGGTAAAAAAGTTCGTGTCAAGTGCAACGGGACAGACACAATAGGAGATTTAAAAAAATTAATTGCTGCTCAGACTGGAACGCATTGGGAAAAGATCGTACTTAAAAAATGGTACACTATCTTCAAGGATCATATTCAACTTCAAGACTGTATCCTTTGATTCTATAATTGAAGTTTTTATTTATTTTTCTATTATCTTTAATGGTAGCTCCATAAAATGTTTCCATATAATAGACTTTTATTAAAACTGAAAAAGGTTTTGAATTTTTACCCTAGCGGACTCGGTCCAGTGAATTCCCTAACCATTCACTGACCGTTCACTGACCATTCGCTGACCTCGTAATAATATGAATAAGAATAGCATAAAAACATTTAAATTGTTTAAATTTTGATTCTGTGGTATATTTTGAGTTTGAAGGTATTGAAGATAATACAATAATTTTATTTTCGAGCATTAAAACAACATACTACCTTATTATATATATTATTATAATATATATATATATAATAATAATAATATATATATATAATTGAAACAATATAAATGTTTTTTATGCTCTTCTTATTCATATTATTGCGAGGTCAGCGAATGGTGAGGGAATTCGCTGACCGTTCACTGGTCCGCGTCTACAAGGGTGTATAATTTTAACAATACTTATAACAATATCCGCCAATCATCTCAATTTTCTTTAACCTAATCGTTTTAGATGAAATACATGATGGGATGAATCTGGAACTATACTACCAATGAAAGAACTTATCTAAGAAATTAAATATATTTTATTATTAATTGCAATTTGTTTTTAATTCCTTATATTGTATATATAATCTCTATGTTTTAATTTTGATGTACAAAGTTAATAAAACAATTAAAGTGATTGAATAATGTCGATGAGATTCCATTTTAACAGCCTAAGTTTATACATCGCACTATTTTTGTACATTATGTATACAAACTATATATTTGATTTTAAATGCGCATATCATTGATCACAACTATTTTGTCTGTTATTTAGATGTCTTTTTTGTACATTTTTAACATATTAACATTATTAATAAAATAATTAGTCTCTTGTAAAAGTAAAACGTTTCATCAAGAAACGCCTTATACATTTCATAAACGTAATAAGATAAGTATGAGTACGTTTTCACTGCGAGAATTCTGTAATAATGTCTTAAACTTCGCAGCTAAGTTTTGAAAATTTCAATTAAAAATATTTAAAATCTTAGGTCTTTTAGTCCCTTTAAACTTACAAAAAATGTAAGAAGATTATTTTTGACTAGTTCTGGTTTTATGGAATATTAACAAATATTATTTTTAAATTCTGTTCTAATAGCGGATTGAGTTTATTATTCAGCAGATTTTTTAAGTAAAGCATTCAAAATATCCGTTGCCATTAACACAGAGTTCACGCCATTGCATGCCATTCATTGAGCTATTTGATTTTGCTCTTTAAAAAAACTAAATGAGCATTAGAATATACGGAAATTGATGCGTTAACAAAGCAATAGACTTTCCTAAAATAACTCAGAATAATGCTAATGTGGCCTCTTTGACACTGCTTCTGAATAAGTTGGAGGACTTTCCGGTTCGACAATTTCCATACTATGTCGGTTACTTAGAATATCTCTTATATGCTGCACAATCAAGTCAATAGCCACTGAAACAGAAAATATAAAATTATTTGTGATGTAAACATTGATAATTTGATAAACGGGGAAAATATTCATCTTCTGAAAAGTCAATTATTTTCTAGCTACCTAAACGTAATAATTTCTTTATCTGAATCCAAGTCAAAGTAGAGATTTTTTTTCAATACTTCGATGCTGAAATTAAAAATTATGAATTAGACTTTATCAACCTTAAATATTTTTCCAACTCAAATTATTATAATAATTTTTAAATCGACACCTTAAAATCAAAAGTGTCTTCCAAATTCTTAAATATAATGAAAAAGTATCGAAAATATCACATATCAAGCACCTTTTATTTTTTGTCATTGTACATATTTATTAAATTAGTGTATAACATTACGCTTTCTTAATTATACTAATTTTTTAACAGTATGACCTTTACTGATGTTTTTTAAAATAGGTGCGCGAATTAATACTAGTTACTTTCAAGACAATATTTTTTCATAATAGTAAAACATTGATAACATATCAAACGTATAACATATCAAATTATTATTTCAGGAGCGCTCTTGACAAATCCAGTTTTTTACAAATCAGCATGGGATAATAATATAAAAATTATAGATGTTGCTTGTGGTAGTTGATGCTTGAACGTCATTAAAAAAAATATTTTTTAACTGAAAGTGTTTTCAACATTATTTTGTACAGAGTTTTAAAAGCCGATCCGAATTCGAATCGTTGTTCTGTTTCTTTGCAATAAACCGCTCTGCAAAAATAAATTAAAGTCAACTTCCATAAACTTCACTTAAATATATATTTTTATTCAGAAAGAAATATTTTTTATGAGAATATTATATGTATAATATTGAATGAAGTTTGTTTTGTGCAGAGGACGGTTGAGTTGCAATCAAACAAACACATGTTATTTAACAGTGCGTGGGCAAATAAAAATTATTATTATTATTTCGACGATTTCAATAAAATGTCAACAACAGTTCACAAAATGTCCCGGCGAATAATTCATAATTATAACGATATATAATATATAAATTAGCGATACTTACTAATAGGTTATTATAATCACAAATCACAGTACAATACATGGAAAGTAAGTTATGAGAGTAATAAAGAATCGCTAATGAAGTAGATATTAAAAAAACTGTATGGAAGATGATGTTATAGAATTGATAAACAGGAAAAAGTAGGCCAACTTATTTGTCCGACACCTCTTTGACGAAGTGTGCTTTTTACCAAATTTTATAAATTGATAATAAATCTTAAAAATAAGATAAAATGGAAAATGCAATTCCTCAAGAATGAAAAATTTAAGATTAATTGTACAAAAATTGAATATTAAAAAAAATCGAGAAAATTTTAAGGAATTGTAAACAAATATTCGTAAAGAAAGCGATTCCAAAATTTACATTTTTCATTTACTTTCGACTTTCTTTATCATTCTATAATCTAAAATCTGGAAAAAGTTCAAATGATGTAGATACTTTTTATAGGTATTTAAATGCAAATTACTGATTGGAAAATTTGAAGTCAATTATGGAATGTTTATTATTTTTGTTATAAGAAAAAACTCAGTTGTCTTATGATATAAAAGTTCATTTACTGTCACGCATATTTCATAAAGATTGCGGTAATCAAATTTTGTATAATTTCCGGATGCGGAAATATAAATATTAATCTGTAGGTATTCAAAACACGTATTCAAACCCGTAACTGTAAAGTGTATCATAAATAGATTTATCTTTATGAAACGAATGACTACAAAATTATTCTTCTTTTTTATAAAAAATATTCTTTTACAAAAATGCTTCATGGCCTAGTAGAATTTAGCAAGATACAGGAATGTAAAAATCGAAGATACAAAGTTGTCGGACAAACAACCTTCACCTAGTAAAAAGATTTTGTAAATAAAACAATTTAAAATGACCCTACGAATGAATCAGTCTGTAGATATAATGTAAAACATGGATAATACTTGACTAACGTAGGCTTTGCACGAGCACGAAACGCGCCGACTGCATCTCCGGCGAAGAACTCTTACCCATAAAATTCGAATTCCAAATGAACAAGATGTTGGCAGTTTGCTGTCAATTTTTTCCTGTGTGAAGACTTTGGCGGAGATGCAGTGACGTGTCAAATAATACAAGGTTGACTTAAACCTTGAATGACCTAAGCTAGTCATCTGCTGAGGGTGTCAGATGATGTAGAAGTGCGCCTGTGCTGGTAGACGTATGGATGCTGCCCGGTCGCTGTATCAGCCTTTTTCACACGTAAAATGTCCAAGATATGATGCACTATAAGATCTATCGCCACTGAAAACATACAACAATCAAACCATGTATGTTTTTAATAACGAATGTCATTCACTTACTTGTCGCGAGTTAGCATCATTCGGTGCCCGCACACAAAAAGGAGACATAAACCTCAACCACCGGACAGCACCCATTAAAAATCAGCTTTTAATAAATTTGACCGAATAATCAATTTTCTAAAACTTCTCAAGTCACCTGCATCTGAGATTAAAATTAGTAAATCACTCAGATGCAGATTTTTAAAAAAACTACAGGGCAAATTTTGTTCATTTCGTAATTATCAGTCGACTTTACATAAAATATCCTATGAAAATTTTCAAAAGAGAAGAAAAAAATTAAAAATTGGAGAAAAAATTAAAAATTGGAGAAAAAATTTAAAGAATTTTAAATTTCTTCTAGAACGGAATTGATATTATTTTTCTGCAAAATGATCAATGACGAGAGGATTAGGAATTTTACAGCAAAAGATAGTGATCTTAAAGCTTTTTTTGAAATAGAGATGAACTCTAAACGTATATGAATAGTTAAGCAAGATGTGTGTTATTGCAAATATAGGAAGAAGAAATTGTCATTTCTAAACAGTTTATGTGTCCGAATAGAAAATGGTTTCAATCAGACTTTTACATTCTAGTGAAGATCTATAGATAGACATTAGTGCTAAAAATACTCAACAGCATCAAGAAATGTTAATTAACAGCATATTATAAAATAGATATATTCTTGTTCATTATGTCTTGCAAATTCGCAATCTGTAATGAAGTGTATGAAAACTAGTACATTTACCTGTATTGTCAGCTCCTCTGGGTATAATTACGTCTGCAAATTTTTTGGTGGGTAGACAAAATTCTTCAAACGCTGGTTTCACATAATTCATGTACTGATTCAGCACAAACTCCAAATCGCGTCCCCTCTCTTTTATATCCCTTGGAACTGAAAAAAATCAAAATGTGTAAGGCTTTAGAATTTATTGTTGAATTTGACTACTTGTAACATAAGGTTGAAGATTCAAAAACAGAAATTGAACATTTGAATTATTACATTCTTATCACATAAGAGAAGGTATTAAATTTGTGTAAAATTTAATATCCTCTTTTTTAAACAAACGTCTAAATTTCATAACCCCTTAAGATCGAAAAAAGGGTTCTTTAACCTTTCCACTCATATCAGGGCACGAGTTCGTGAGCTGAACTTTTCAGAAAAAAAATTTAAAAACTTAGACCATTTAAAAAAATTTTCAATTTTTAATCTTGGATCCTGGTAGGACTCAAATATCACTACAAATTGTACTAATCACATTTTTAGATGCGACATAATTTAACAAAGATACGGCATTTCTAAAACATTTCTAAAGTAAAATTCCATTTTTAAGTCAAACTACGTGAAATACAAAAAAGTTAAGAAGCAAAACCGTTTGTCTAAAAGAGATATACAAATTTTTATTCTATATATTTCATCATACGACGTATATTTTTCGTTGTAATTAAAAAATAATTGAACTGTAAATTGCAAATCCGAATTTCCAGTCAAACTATACAACGTTCGAAAAAAATGTTTATGAGTAAAATTATTCCACTTAAAACATACTTTGGTTGTTTTTTTCAATCTTTTTTCAAAGTGCGAGTTTCAACTTTTTTTAATCAATAATATCGAGTGCGAAGCACAAGAGTCATAATGAGAATGTATTCCTCAAAGTCAAAGTAACTTTGAGAAAATTAAATTCAAATTTACAGTGCTATTAAATTTACTGTATACAGTCATAGTATTAAATTATGAGAAATTAACTTAAATTTTTACGAAGAAAGTTTTTTCACGTGTAGATGTCCTGAATTTTTGTTGATTCATTTTAGTAATTATTTTTTGATTAGTTAGTTCAACTTTAATTAATTTATTAAAAAATGTTACAATCCATGTTATTCAAATAGACTGCAATTTTAGTTTCAGTTAATGATTTAAATATTACCTCTTCTGGCTAATCTCGTGTCTGAATCTGTGTCTACGAAAAGTTTCATGTGGAATAAGTCTCTTATTTTTTGATGATAAAATACCAGAATGCCTTCGAATAAAACCACGTCAGCTGGATATATCGTCGTTATTTGATCTTTTATCCTGCAACAAAAAAACGCATTCATTCAACCAGTAGGTTTTTTTCATAATTTTTTAACAAATGGTAATCATTTAAGACAATATTTTTAAAGACTTCGAATTTCAAAGTTCAACTTTTTGATTGATAAAAGTTGATTCTAGATCCAATTTAAAACAAATTAAATACAATCATTGAAATTTCATCCATATAAAATTTTGAGTCTTTAGTTGAAAAATGTTCTAGAACTTATACGAGAGATTACTTTGGATGATTTTCTAAAAACTATTTTTAAACAAACCATTATTGATAAAAATTGGAGTATGTAGGATGAAATAGTTTTGAGTGAACCTGCACCTGGAATTTCAACTTCATATAGTAAAAGAAAGTTTTTAAATTACTTTTACAGACAGAATTAAAAAAAATTCGGATAAAAAAATACAGAGTGCGTAAAAAGGAGGAAGAAGGAAATAATAACAAAACAAGCATATTTTGCTAACCGACAATAAGATTAATTTCCTTACGTTTTGTTTACTAACGAAATATAAATTTACTGAGTTCCGCTTCATTTATGCTATAATACGTGACGAGGCATTAAATTTAATATAAGACTCATTTTTTTTACCAGTGAAGCATCACACGAAAACTCAAGAAAAAAAGACACTTTACTGATCTCTTAGTTTATATTAATGTTTTATTTTCTTTTACGGCCTTTCACGTTCCAAAATGTATAGAAAAATCTCGTGCTTGTTTTTTGTTAGTTTTTTAATTCTCGCTTTCATAAATGGATCAAAAGCTCACAAAAAGTGGAAACATCACATGCATCCTGGATATTCATTGGGAGTTGATTTGTGTCCACCCTATGGTTATAGAGGATATGAAATAGATTCAGTTTACGAAAGATATCCACCATTTTACACAGGATATAAAGGATATCCTTGCAATATTCCGTATACGCCAGCATCGTGTCCCATACCTGCAACTTTACCTTGCCCACCACCTCCAATCTTACCTTATCCACCACATCCCCTTAAATATGGAGGAATATGTCCAGTTGATGATGGTTACATCGTAAGTGGGAATTTCTATACCATTACTTTATTTCTTAATCCATAATTAGAATAATATTGTGCTTGATGAAGTTTAATCTACACAATACTAAAATTATTTCGAATGATAAAATGCAGTTTTTTATATTTGCAAATTCTACACTAATTTCTTTGAATTTTTAAATGATTTCTCGTAATGATATTGAAAAAAATTTATTTTACAGGAGCCTTACCAATTCCGAAAGAATTGGTGCGGGTGCCAATGTGAGAACAGAAAGGTGCCTTATTACAAAAACGGATACTGGAATTACTATTAGTTTGAGTCAAGAAGAAATTTAGAGCTTTTCTTGGGTAGAGTAATCAATTTGAATAAAGCTTGGAAATTTTTTAGCACACAGTAAAAATAATATACACCAATATATACGAATATAGAGGTTAATAATAATTTTTATTTCTACATTTCTCCAAAAGCAAGGGTCATAGACATACAAAATATTCCTTTTTTTTAATTCGGAAAAATGACAAGACCAAAACATTTATTTCTCTATCCACTGTAAACAAATAATATAATCAATGTGCGCTTTATAAACTCGTTAAAAAATGTATGATCATTTTTGTTCACTAAGATTGCTTTCTTAAACGGGAAGTTTGAAGTTTTAACCGTTGTTACACTTTTTAAAAATTTTGAATGTGTTTATAAAATATATCTTAATTATTTTCTGCTATTTATAAGTGTATAAAAATAGAATATTTTGGTTCTCAAATTAACAAAACTTATTTAAAATTAGATTATATGAAAATAGGACTTAAAATTTATTATTTACCAGAAAACACATCAACGATTGGCCCTTTAAGCTAGTTCGTTCACGAATATTAGACCTCAGGCAAAAATAGATAATTTTGCTTTCAAGAATAGCAATAATGTTATAAAAATAATAATAAACAGGACTTATATCGGCCCTTAGTATTAAAATTTGAATATTTTTGGTGTACTTAGTTGGCTTTAGGGTCCAGAAAAAATGCAAACTCAAGGTTTCATATTTTCAAACGTTTCGACTCAGGTTGGAGTCCTCATCAGTGAGATTTATTTCTATAAAAAATACAAAGGAGGAAAACTTATAAATTGGCGTGTGACAGATAAACATTGTGGTACACCAAAAATATTCAAATTATAAAAATAATTTCAAATTAATTAGTTGAGTTTGAAATTTTTGTCACTGCCTACATTATCGGAGGATCACTAGTCGCGTATCAGATAGGATACGTTGTCGACAGGTGTCCTCGTAGACAATTTCAAACTCTGATATCGCAAATGCGCAGTCGAAAGCGTCATTTTTTCCACAGAAAGATTTTCAAATTCTTTAAATATAAAAATAATGTTTATAAAAATTTTGTTTTGAAAAATTGTTTTTTTATAATTCCATCCATTAGAAGAATTCATTTTCAAAAATTGGAAACGGTCAAGTAGTAGAGAATCTTTTTCCTGAAAAAATGAACCGTGATGTATTAGAATCACATCATTTTTAAAAATTTGTCTTGAAGCGATAAGAAAATAAGTTTGGGCAAAAATAAAATTTATTAATAAAATTATTTTTTTGTGTTTCAAGTTTTTTTCATGAAAAATAATCTTTTCTCTTTCAAATTAGCCCTTCAATAATAATATTGATATTCTTGAAAGCAAAATTATCTATTTTTGCCTGAGGTCTAACTTTCGTGAACGAACTACCTTAAAAGATAAAACTTAAAATAATATCAGAGTAAATTTTAAATTACTAAATATTTCGGCTTCAAACTTGGGGTATATAATAGTTGTAATAATTGCTAAAAAAAATTAAGTTTTGTTTAAATCAGATAGTATACTCCGAAAAAAGTTTGAAACTACTCATGAACTCACACATTTTCCTGAACTATCATCATGATAATCATTTTGTATAGTGTAATTAAAATAATATGAAAATTTTAACAATAATTATCGCCTTCATACATTTTGTATTTAAAATATCATAAACTATTTAAAAAAAGATAAAAATTTCCCATTTTGTAAAAAGATGTTTCATTTGATCAAATGTTCTTACTTTACATTTATTTAAAAATTAAGATTCTGGGTCTTAATAAAGTTTTTTGAAAAATATATTTTGAAGCTATTTCTTGTTTCGTTGACCACATGAATTACGCGGAATGTTAAGGAAGAACTGTATTTATTTTCAACTGAGGAAAGAAATAAAAACTCACAGACTGTTAGTTCTGTAGTCGTAGGCAGGGATTTCGCATTTGTTGCCAGCTCGAATGCTCTCTAAAGTTTGAAGCATAGCAGTATCATCGAATGCATCAGGATGGTCAAAGTTGAATTGCCCCTTTTCGGCTTTCAACTTATCCTCCAACGTCAAGTCCTTGTAGAAGCTGTCCTGTGATATGCAAACCACTTGTCTCTGGTCGTGGTCTTTATCGACTTGACCCAATTTCTCCATTATGCGTTTACATACTGTCGACTAGAATTTTAAAAATTAATGAAGATTAATGAAATTAACATTGAACAATCGTATGTTTATTTCTTAAAATTATTAGATTGCTTAATTTTATTACAATTAAATTGTCAACAGATTGAATTCAATAATTTTAGACAGAAAATTAATACAATTTAAACTAATACATTTAAAATTCTAAACACATTATATAGATTCAAATATAATTCATATAGATAGATACTAAGAATATAGCTAAGATGAAAAATATAATTTACGTAAATTTGAGGAACGCAAATGTGTCATCTTATGTTATCATACTTATATACGTTACAGGAAATTAATTTTTGTATCTTTAATGTAGAATGATCAATAAAAGGTTGTATATTTCTGTGATATTATCATTCTTAATAATTGATTATGATTCAAAATAGAAAAATATTTAAACAACTTAATATCTAAAAAAAAAACAAAAATTATTTACTGCGTCATAATGGAGTTTACCAGGAACGTACATTTGTTGATTAGTGATTCAATACTTATACAACAAAAGAAGACGTATTCGAAATATTTAATTATTATGTACACGAGCGCATTTAACTTTGTCAGAAGTAGTATAAAAATCAAGGCATTGTAACAACGTGGAAGACTTAACCTATTCATTCGTTGAATAGGAATTTTGCAATGCACAACAAAAAACTTATTTTCAATCATTACATAACAACCATAGTATATTAAATTGAAAAATCGATTTTGAAAACAGTAAAACTTCCTTAAGTATACGTGACAATTAGGATATTTGCTTAACTTTAGGTTTCTACATTTTCTTGTCAAAGTAAAGAAAACGTAACCTTCAAAATTTTGGAAATGGTAAAAAATATGAAAATGGATGTAGATAGCTCTTTTTTTATCTGGGTAATAATAATATGTTTAATTTTACAAGGTATAAACCTTTTAATAAGCTTTTTTTTAACATCTAAATTTAAAAAAGGCTATCTACGACTTATTGCACGTGCCTTAAGCTTTCCCAAATTTCTGATAATTTTAATTGTTTCGGACAAGAACATGTAGAAACTAGTCTTTTAGTTGCTCACATTAACGAATAATGTTTAATTATTAATGTTTAAGTACAGTAAAAACACCAATTAAATAAAAAATCTTCTACATTTTAGAACAGTCAAGTCCATTCTCAGGATCTATAATTAGTCCCAAAAATTATATTTCTGACCATATTTAATAGTTAAAGATGTTAAAAAAATCGACTCACTTTTCCACTGGCTGTACCACCAGAAACTCCGATCAAAAAAGGTGTTTTGCCCTCAACTCCACTCATCTTACCATTGTAAGATCCATAAGACATTTTGCGTGTGCAGCCCATATGCATGGGTACATCTGCCATCGTTGAAATTCTACTGAAAATTATTTCTGAGGATAAAAAAAACTCTTCCTTTTCGCAAAACACCGTAGCAGGATTGGCTTTGCTACAAATTGATAAACTAAGAAACACGCGCGCGCGCACGTTTAGACTTTTCACTACCGCGTGCATACAAATGATGTTTCGTTTCACGCAATGCATAAAAATAAACAAATCACACGAAATTAAAGTTTGAAATTATTATTGCCTTTTGTGGATGTGAACATTGAATTTATCTGGAATTAATCAATGACAGAAAACTATGCCGATTTTTAAGATTTAGATTCAGTTAGGGAGAATAAACATGAGAATGCATGAGAAGGACAAATGTCATGTGATCCAGTGTTGCCGGAGTGAGCGCTCTTAACTTCTCGGCAACTCGATAGAAAATTCCCAACTTTTCCCGGCCAAATTTCAAAACTTCCTGGAACTTTCCCGTAAATTAAAATCATCTAAAACTTCTTAAAATTGTTTAAATATTTTAAACTCTGTTAAAAATATGTTTTATCCTAGGTTCTCATAGTTTTTAAAAGATATATATTTGTTAATTTCGATAAATAATGAAAATTCTAAATCAAATAGTTGTCTATCGACCTCAGTCTTTATGTTCTTTACGTTCATCAGCCCCCGGAATCTCTGGAGTTGAAAATGTCACAGATGTTGACCGTTGGCCACCGTGGCGCTGGCTGTTCATGAGGCCGACCTTATACAGATTAGCATTATATAACATTGAAATTTAACGTTTTTTGTGAAAAATTGGTGTCTGAAGTGCTTTTGTGTGCTTTTTAGGTAAATTGGAATGGTTTTAACAGTCGGTGATATAAAAATTTAAGTGAAAATGAGGAAATTTATTGCTGTAGGTTGCAAAACAGGCTACACGTAATGCTCTGAAAAAGTGCATTTTTTTGTGGTTTATTTATCATGAGCGCCTTTAACTTATTAAAATTTAATCTATACTAAATTTAAAACGCTTTGAATAAAAAAATCAACAAAGCTGACTGACTAAACTTAAGGTATTATAGATAGGGATGGGCGATCTTCAAAAAAAAAGAAATGATTCTGAAATTATTGATTCAATTTGATCGATTAATCGGTTAAAAAGATCGATTTTTGAATCGATCTTCAAAAATCGATACCTTTTTCTGAAAATGATAAATTTCTGTAAAATAACCTTTTTTTAAAATGTTTTATAACAATTGGAGATATAATTGTTACTTGCATATTTTGTGAATTTAAATTATCAAAATAAAAAAGTGTTTATATCAATAAAAAAGGAAATTAGGCTTAAAAAACACACTATATTTGCGAATCAGGAACGTTTTTTATTTTTTAAAATTGCACAATTTCTAAAGCAATGCGTATTATTAGTGATAAAGTTTCTGACATAAATATGAAGTATTACTATAAAGTTTATAATATTAATATACTTTGAACTTTGCATATCACTTAAAGTATTATTTATGATAAAATTTCTGGCATAAATATGAAGTATTATTATAAAGTTTATAATATTAATATACTTTGTATATCACATTAAGGATATTCTCGTGGTTGACCCCTTGATCTCACTTTTAAACTAAAAAACAGTTCATAGGAACAGTTCATAGAAATAGGAAACAGGAAAAAAAGAAAGGAGAATCGTTCGTAAAGATCGAAAAAATATATCAATCCAACCGATTAATCGAGTAAAAAAGATCGATCTCCATAGAATCGAATCGAGATCGCCCATCCCTAATTATAGATAAAATACACATAATAAATTATGTGCATATGAGATCTAAATATCCATTATATTATTATGAAATATAGTATATTATGTTGATTATTATTTATTACAAACATCTTTGTTCTTAGTGTTTTCAAATACTTATAAAGGAATTTTATAAATTCTTTATATTTGTTACTTTTTCAAATGTACGTTCATTCCTTATGTGAAAGTTTTGTTTATAAAAATGTAATTTTTTCAATTACTAAGAAGTTTTAAAATATAAAATACAAAATGTCCTATAATAAAATCTAATTTTTCTAACAAAATCAAGATGATATAATTAATACCCGTATTATAATTCAATTTGGTGGAATTTCAATAGCCAATTTTTCTATTATAATATCTAAGACTGATATAATATCAATAATATTGATAATATAAATAAATATTGTATTTTTATTTAATAATCACAATATAAATATTAATGTTAAAACGAAGATAACAGAACTTTGATTTCAATTTCCAGCCAGAATTACAAAGACAATTTTCGCCCAAATTTCAAGCATATTACCCTTTATATCAGTAAAAATTGCTTTAAATAATATTTAAAACTTTCTAGTTTAATGTGTTGTAAAAAAAAATATGATCAAGTAGTTTTTATCCCCAAAAATTTAATTTTTATGCATTTTTCCCATGCATTAAAATGAATTCAGGCCTCATGAACAATCAGCGCCCCTAGCGGCCACGGTCAATTCTTGTGACATTTTCGTTTCGAGGATTACGTGCATTCTGGCTATGATGCAGGGGGCTGACGTTGATGAACAAATATTATTTTGAAAAATTATGGATAAAAACCTGTAGGAACTAAATTACTCTTATGGTAAAGTACCACATGCCCCACTAGAGACAATATTTTACTAATAAACGTATAAACAATATATGCGTACTGATCACGTTTAGAAAATACTGTACAGAAACATAACCTTACTTTTCTATCTTTTCACTCCTATAATCAAAGAGAATCAAAATAATTATATAATTTATACTTACAGGCAGGGTTGCGAAGGTAAAATACCTAACGTAATTTACATGGTTTTCTACACGTAATTTACTATGTATATTACGTGGAGGTTTTCTACACGTAATTTACGTATATGCTAGACTTAAAGTTTTGGCGGGTGCGCAAGCTACCCTAATTTTTGTTTATAATTTAAATATAAGTAAGAGTGGTAGGCCAATGCACGAAAATTACTTTTTTCCAGGAAAAGATGCATTGCCATTGAAAATGATTTGCTAGCAGATGAGCAGATGCATATTGACAAAAGGCAAGATAGCACTTGCACTTTAAGTATGAGTCTTTTATGCTCAATAAAAGCAATATTTCTTCAGAAGCAATAGTGCTGTTAAACAATAACGCTAAAGTAAGTCTTGTGCTTAATGCTTATATGACATAAAACTTCAATATGATGTCAATTAAAAAGAATTTACCGTGGCTAAAATTATTGTTCTTGTGTTAGAAATCGAATGATATAGACTTTATAAAACTATTTTTCTAAATCTCAAGACTCAACTACTGACATGTCAAAAATTAAGCTTATAAATAAAATAAAATTTGAGTTTGAATTATTGAATATGAAATTATTAAATATTATTAATTTATTTCAAATTAATTAGTTGAGTTTGAAATTTCTGCCACTACCTACATTATCGGAGAATCACTAGTCGCGTATCAGATAGGATACGTTGCCAACAGGTGTCCTCGTAGACAATTTCAAACTCTTATATCGCAAATAAATGCAAATTAAATTCAAATTTAAAGAATATGTAATCTTTCTGTGGAAAAAAGACGCCTTCGACTGCACTGGGATTCGAGCCCAGGTCTAGCAGTCGACCAGCAATCTAAATACTATCTAAATAAATATGCTCGAATCCCAGCGCAGTCGAAAGCGTTATTATTAAAGCATTAACATACATTATGAAGTCTGTATATTACTATAAAATTTATTGAAAAGAAATTTACGTTATCCTGAATATAACATATTACAGTCTTTCGGTAAATATTTATAACTTCTCTAGGTTTTCTATTAAAATTATTGATATGCCAGTGATTAGCAAAAGATAATAAACAATTATTTATTTACCTGTGACCTAAAAGCCGATCGTAAGCACTGTTTTTTAAAATTTTGTCACACTGTCAACATTTTGCTACAATTTCATCAGTTTCTTTTAAACACTTGAAATTCAATTCCGACCATGGGATTTTATTTGCGCATTTCATTATATTTCCTCCTTCAGATTTGCTCATTTTATATTTTGATTTTAATTTCGACACTTGCCGAATTAAGAAAACTGCAAATTTAAATTTTAACTATAATTAATTGCATAAACAAACACAACAAGAGAGATTATACATACTCTTTTAAGGTTCGCTACCTTGAATCTGTAATTAACTACAGTTTTCGACGTAAATTACGTATACTACGTAAATTACATGGAAAGCCTCGAGTTACGCGTAATTTTTCAACCCTGCTTACAGGCATACAAGGTAATTTGGGATTCTCTTTTCTAATCAAAAATATATCCATTTCCGAATTATATATTTTAAAAATCTATTTCAAATTCCATTCAATGGATTCTTTTTTGGGACATAATACTTTTATCCAATCAACATAGATACTGTGAGAACCCTTAGGCTAATTTTACACAAAAGCGACTAGCAAGAGATGTGACTCATTCATTTGAAAACCTGAAAAATCTGTTCATCTCACTTTAGCATATGACATCAGAAGGAGTTAAAGTGAAATGAATAGCAATAGGCCTTTTCCACTTGGTGGCATGAGAGCACTATGATATGTGAAAGCGCCCTAAGGGCCTGCAACTAATAAAATGCTTCTTTTTTTTTTATCAAAACGCATTGTGATTGGTTGTGTTTAACGAACAATTTCTTATTAAATCTTCTATGCAAATTTAATACATAAAAAGGCAATTGTAAGACAATATCCCGGAAATTCCCGGAATTTCTTGACATCCCGTAACATTTCTCGGATTCCAGGAAATTTCCATGCAGTTGGCAACACTGATGTGGTCTCAGCGCGCAATCCCATGACGAGCAGAGTTGGGTAAGTAAAATACTCTAGGTAATTTACGTAGTTTTTTACCGTAAATTACTAGGTATTTTACCCCACTAGTTCTCTACATGATGTAAATTACGTGTATACGGGACTTAACGCTTCTGCGATGCCCATTCTCGGTCCCACCAACAAAGAACAAACCTAACTTCACCCAAAAGGCGATTATATCCAACATTTTTTAACACTTCATTACAAAATAAACATTTTGCAACATTTTTATTTTTCTCTTACAGGCGAAGAAAGTTCAATTTATTCCATGGAATATATGGAAGCCCGAAGTGGGATTTTATTTTCCCCCGTTTATTTTTAGTCGACATTGATGATATTGTTTAATTAACAATGTTCACGTTTAAAAAAAACTTTTCGGGATCGGAACTTTGAAAAAGTGAGGTTATATACAGTTCTATAAGGCCGCCATCTTGGTACGTAATTTATTAGGTATTTTACCGGTTTTCTACGTAAAATACCTCACTTAGGTAATTTACGTAAAAAACCTCGAGTGACACGTCACTGCACAACTCTGATGACGAGGAAAATAGAATAATAGCGGAAAAGGGGAACAGAATCCAGCCAATAAAATAATCGCCTAGTCTGTGAAATAATCTCATTGCTTGAATAGGGATGTAAGTCACTGAAACGTTTCATTGAGACATTGAAAGTTTCGTGGAACGATGAAACGTTTCATGGACCAAAGTTTCATGAAATATTCGCAATGTCTCACAAACATAAATGCGCTTGCGTACTAATGCCAGATTGAGGTTATATTATTTGAATTGTATTCATTTGTTTTGATGTTTTTTGATGTAATGCAAGATGGTTTACCGCTACTTTTCGACTTGATATTTAGCGTTAAAGTTTGATAAAACGTTCTTGGAAAATGGGTCGACAGAATCATAAATTAATTCTAAGATAATAAATTTCAAAAAATAAAATACTAAATAATTCACATTTGACTCACGTGATTCAATCTTTCTAGTTGGTTAAAATTATTTATTTATCCAATTTTTCTATATAAATTAGTTATTTATTTGAATATTTACACAACTTATTTGAAAATGTTTAAAATTCAATTATTTTGAATTTTCCCGCCATTATAAATGAAACTTTGGGACTTTTCAAAAGTTTTATGAAACGTTTCATTTTCCTCAAGTTTCATGAAACTTTACAACCCTAGCTTGAATCCTGCTCACCTATTCCTCTATTATATTATTTTTGTCGCATGAAAGTGTGCCCTCAGGGTAAGGTACTATATTATATGGGAGTTCGCATCCCGGAATTTTGTTTCCTAATAGTTAGCGCCTTTCAAATTTACCATTGCTCAATTACACTATTGTATGAATTCACTCACTCACATACTGAAAAGACTCCACATTGACTAGGAGCCAAAATAGCGCATGCGTACTCTTGTTTAATATATGGTAGTACCGTAGACATAACTACAAAGTGCTTTCCAAACTAAACGAGACTGAGCTAAAATAGGAACGACAGGAGCTTTGTTCTGATAAATTCGAGTTTATTTATTCAAAATAGTCCCCTCCGGCCTCGATACACTGTTTTGCGCGATCCAAAAGCTTTTCGAATCTTTTGACATGTTTAATTCCATTGCCATGTGTCGCAAAGAAGATTTTGGCTCATTTTTTATAAATTCACGCACAATTTCAATATTACTTGGTGTAATCACGAAACTTTCCTGACCGGGATGTTCGTCGTCCTTGATGTCTTCACGACCATCTTTGAATCGTTTAAACCACTCATGGACTCTGGCACGGAATAAACAATTGTCACCATATACTTATTTCATTAATTCAAACCTTTCAGTAAAAGTTTTACCAAGTTTCAAACAAAAATTAATATTCGCTCTTTGTCCGAAGTTCATTTTTCTACCGATGCTATAAACACACTGTCCCTTATAAAGCAATAACTCGGCGTCTAATTGTCCGCTGGTCATGAAATTTTGACAGAACGTCAGTGAAGGATGCACCGTTCCAACTCCTACTCCCATCAGAAGATAGCGCCACTATAAATAGCTATTTTGAAAAAGTCTCGTTTATTTTGGAACGCACCTTGTACTTTTGTCTCTAGAATTCTCGAATTCCCGGTATGTCTTTTTCTAGCCTATAGCGTCATGTTATCCTGGCGGAAGACGCCGCTATAGATTAGAGAAGGACACACCGGGAATTATTTAATCCTGATATAAATCCTTATGTTGTGCGCCCAGTGCCCGACCAACAGCCTCCCTTTCCGCGCCCCATCTGGCACAGACAAAGAGTGTGTGCTCAGCATTGTCGACAAGGGATCCGCAGTAGCTACACGACTCGTCGTCTCTTTTCTTGAAGCGCTTCAGGTACGTATTAAAGCAGCCATGGCCTAAAAGCGCTTGCGCCAGGTAAAAGCCGACTGGACCGTGCTTTCCATCGAGCCAGGTGGTGAGCTCCGGGATTAGACGGTGTGTCCATCTCTCGGATTGGTCACCATGCCATCTCGTCTGCCATTTCTCGACGAGTCTGCGCCTTCCATCCTTGCGGATGGCCTCCTTCGCGTGAGCGATTTCCTGCAGGTTGGTTAAGCAGGTGAGTTCCTTAAGGAGCAGAAAGGTCTCTTTCCTTTCCTTCGCCAATAAGTCAATTGGCGGGACGCTCGCCAGGACCAGCACAGCACTCGTCGACACAGTTCGGTATGCTGAGACAATTCTCATCACCACACCTCTCTGTGCCGAGAACAGCTTCTTCAGGATAGCATGGTTGTTAAGGGCACTTGTCCAGATCGGAGCTGCATAAAGCAACTTCGAATTTACCACGCTCGCCACCAGCCTTCTCTTAGCTTCCCTGGGTCCACCAATGTTGGGCATGAGCCGAGTCAAGGCCACCCCACATTGGATGGCTATGGCAGTCGCGATCTGCAGGTGTTCGCCGAAGCTAAGCCAAAAAATCCCCGATGTTCAAATCAGGGCTACAAACAAGGATCCCAGCCCTCCGCGATGCTCCTGGTACCAAGCAGAGTTTTCGGACCATTTGTGTTGCTCACTAATGAGCAACACATCGGCCCCCCTCTCCTTGGCAGTCTGCATCTGAAGGTTCTGGGCTTCCTTTCCTCTCCCGAGGTTGAGCTGTAGAAACTTCACTTTCCACCCCTCAACCTCCGGAGCTCCGCCCTAAATATTGGGCAAGACCCGCTCCCCGAAGCATGGGCGACATCTTTTTCGCCCCTATCGGCACATGTCAGGCACCTAGGCGGAGCCTTGCACTCTTTGGCCACGTGCAACACGACCTCACACCTCCAGCAGGCGTACTTCCTGCCTGGAAGCGTGCAGCCGCGCGACACATGGCCACAACCCTGGCACCGGAAGCACCGGACAACCTCGACATGCTCCCGGAAGCGGCAGTTCACCCACCCCACCCTCAGCTTACCGAGCTCGAGCAAGCTTCGAGCGTCCGCCTCGGTTAAACAGACCATCGCAGTCTGTACACCGCCGAAGCGCTTATACAGCCTGCACTGGTCCCCGAGGTCTGGCTTGCACAGCGCGATACAGAGCGCGGCCACAACCTCTTCCCTTGTGATGGTCTCGTCGAGGTCTCTAACTTCAAGGGACCTTTTCGAGACCAAAGACCTTACCTCGGATCTCTGCCTGACTGCCTGATTGAGCGCCTTCTCGAAGGCCGAGACGTCACCCCCCTTTTTCAACCAAGAGGATCTCCTCCTTCCTGGTTCTTCGGATGGAGAGAATCTCCGCTCTCGAATTCTGAGGGTTCACCTTAGCCTTCAGTGCTTTCAGGATCTCAGCGTAGGAGGGCGATGTGCTGCCCTTCCCTTTCTTTGGGATTCGCTCCTTGGGGGGAGAAGGGGCAACCCTCTTCTCCTCCTTTGTCAGCTTCTTCGGGGTATCTCCCAGAGACGCGGAACGCGGTCTCCGAAAGATACCCATCCTTTTCGAAGCGGGGTGGGATTCCAGCCTTTTCTAGATTTCCACCCCGCTTTCTAGTAGGCACATGTGGGTGTTGAGCATTCTGCTCAACACCTCCATAGTCTCACTAAAACTGTCCTTAACATGGCCAGGGTTGTTTCTCAGCATACCCTGCTGAATACCGCTGAGAGCCCTGGCCAACTTCTCCATTTTTACGCTTTGCTCCTTCAGGAGCTGTAGGACGTCTTTCCATTCCTCAGCCCCTGGAGGAGTGTGTGAGTGCGCGTCTGGCGCCATGACCTCTTCATCACTTTGTTATGTATTGAATTTATATTAATCCCGTCATGTCTTAAGACGGTTCGCCCATGATGGGAGCCCTACCGCAGTAGGGCTACTCTATCCCCGCCTGTATAGATTCCTAGTTATGTGCGCCGAAACCGAGAAGCGGCTTATCGGATGGTCGATCATATCGGCACATTAAATGAAGCTAGTAAGAAGGTAACAGGATAGGCCAGCGCCATAATGATGCTAAAGGTTTAACGTCACCCCTATAGACCAAGCGGTGCCGGGTCCGCCCCGACATCTGGCCCGGACTTCTGGCTAGACGGTGTGCGATTTATCCTAAGCAGCGTCGGATATAAGGACATACTGACCAGGTAATCCTTCATTCCTGCGCCCGGGCGTCCATGATTTCAATCCCGAAATTGGCTCCAGGCAGTAGAAACGTGAACGGTTTTCCCAGTTTAACATGTGGTTTCACGGGATCTTTGCCCTTCGCGGCAGAACACCGGAGGGACTTACATTTACCCATATTCCTTCCACAGAAGTAAGGTACTGACATCGCGTCCTACCCTGGTCGGGAGGCTACTACTCCTCCCTTGGCTATTCTATCGGGAATATCCACCAGGTGCCGGCAGCAGCCCATTCACTCATCAATCCATTTATTCTGGTATGTGTGGGTGTCAGTATCATGCTTGTGGTTGTGATGTGACCGGGAGAGGGCATGTGGGAAGTTCAGCGTGATCGCCGCATGCGCATTTGGGGTTGCTGTAAATGTGTTGTGTCATGTTGCTGTATGTGTGCCCCCTCCTCCTTTCTCATCCGTGCTTATGTATTTTCTGCTCGCACCGGTCAGGTAGACAGAGGTATAAATGCACCATTACGGAGGACACGATATGCTAATAGTGTTCTTAAATTCCTGAGAATTTATGTTGAGCAGATGCTTTTGAGACTATGCTCAGCATTTAAGCTTATAAGGAGCATTTGCAGCATTTAAATTTAACTAATGTTTTGAAGGTTTATTAAACATTCAAATGATGTTTATATTCATAAAACTGATAATAAAAGTTTATTTGAATTATAATTGTGAAATTATTAACTGAATGTGCAAAATAAGGTACAAATAATAAAATAATGCGATTATGTAAAGTACGCAAGATAAATACTATGATTTCCATATAAACCTAGTGTAATTTATTTTCATCTGATACGCTGGATACACAAATTTTATGGACCATAAAACTTACAGTTCTATTAATTATAAGTCTTTCTAAGGATTGAATCACATCTGTTTAGCTTTAATAGCTTTGTATTACGTCTATAATAGTATATTGTGTATCTAGGAGGTAAAGTAGGTCTTTTGGGGCGAGGACTGAATACATTGGTCGAGTCCCAAAATGACCAACCTCCGTGGTACACACGATATTTTTTGCAAAATACGTCCTAGAGAAGTATTTCGAGTGTCTGTAGAATGGTATTGAGTGTCCAATTACGACTCGGTGGAATAGTAACATGTTATAACAATAATATTGATAAATATGGCACGAAAGGTGGTGGAAAGGGCTGTAGGGGGGAGGGGCCCAGGAGCGGACCCCGGTGGTGTAATAATAATAATGTATGGAAAAGTATAAACTTTGGTCAGATTAATTAAATATTTTTCTGGAACGTAAAATGTTTTTTCTTCAAGTTTAAAAAATTTTAGGTACAATTTTTGGGGTATTCAGTATTTCAAGAAACAAATTTGATTGAATTTAATAACGTATAGAAAAGTATAAACTTTGGTTCGATTAATTAAGTATTAGCACTGAGCCCAGAACGTGCGAGATGGCTCCCTGGTGAGCAATGAAGGAGTTAGCTTAATCCTTGCTGTCGCCATCTTGCGGTCCGATCAAGTATTTGCTTGGGGGGAAATATAATCCATTTTTCGCAACTGTCCAGAGGGCGTAAGGAACAAAAGTAGGACATAAGGAACGAAAGTAGGACTTAAGGAAGAAAACAGATACAATATGAACATGCTGGTCATAATGGACAAGTTTACAGCCGCTCTACAGGGGCTCGAAGTACTACTTTAGTGCCTGTTTTGCAAAAAATGATTTATAGTGTCAAGTATCCTCTACTTTGGCAAACGTGCAACGATTTTTTGAAGGTTAGGAGTTTAAATCTTAAATACTTTAATCCGGAGACCGCCTAAGATTAACGAAAATGGGGACTGGTGATAGTAAATACCATAGACCTAACAGGAAAATACATGGAACCAGAATATTTTCTCTGAAAAAGTGTTAAAGAGTGATTGAGAACGCTTGGGGACATAAGAGAACGTGATTTAAAGAATATATTTTCAATGCTCATAAATGCTCAGAGCACAAAAAGATCGAGGATATGCTCGTGTTCTCGAGCAATTCTCCGAACATTTGAAACTTTTAGAACACTACGATGCTAACAGACTTGGATATTAGTTACGATGCATAATAAATCCCCAAAACTTTTTAAAGAAATTTTTATCTTTCTATTATTTAAATATTAAAAATCAAAGTTTTCAACAGTGCTTCATTAAAAATGTATAACGGATGATGTTATTAATAATGTTTTTGTCTATCTCACTCTTGATATTTAGAATTATATGTCCTTCTCTCTTGCGATTGCTGGCAAACGACCGACCAACAGAAGGTGTAGATAGAGCCTAATGCATGATAAGTATTTTTGTTCAGTAGGCCTTCAACTTGTTCGTTCGCCTGCTGTTTAGTCCCTTTAAGGTCTTTACAGAATAGGATTTTAGGAAGCGACGTAACATCGACATGACATGAACATAACGTTAACGTCGTGCGCGCATATCTATTGCCAACTGCAGAACTTTCTCTAGCGGACCCGGCTGAGAGAACGGTTATTCAAGTTTTTATCTCTGAATAATAAAATTATTGTATTTATTCCTACACCTGCTAATTCAAATTTGATCGCAGAATCCTAATTGCAATCTTTTAAATGTTTTTCTTATCATTCTTAGCCATAATAATGCGAGGTCAGAGAACGGTCAGAGTATTCTATGACCGCTCTCTCAACCGGGTCCGCTAGGGTTTATTCCGTTATTCCCGCAACGGTAATGCGAACGCGATAAAAGGTCTGCAGTTGGCAATAGATGCACGCGCACGACGTGAACTCTATGTTTATGTCATGTCGATGTTACGTCGTTTTCTAAAATTCTATTCTGTAAAGACCTTTACCAGGGTAGGCGTTGTGTTCGTGGAGGACAAAGAGAAGATAAAAGGAGGGTGTAGCTACCATCCGAAGTCGGACATCTTTAGTACACAAACTTAAAATACGCGCGAGATTTTAAAAAGCATAAAAACATACTAACTAAACTGTAACTCTGTTTATAAAAGAATTGGTAAGATAAAAGATGTAATATGATAAATTTGATAAAAATTTGTTTCATTTATTGAAAAATATATATATATATAAAATTAGTTCAAGCCTTTTGCTAAGTCTCATTAATTTTTTCAAAAAATGTTGTTTTATCTTACTGAGAAAACAAATAAAACCATTTAGACATTTCACTTGTTTGTATTCATTAACCTTTATATAAATATTCAAGATATAAACCTACGATTCGGCTATTAGAAATAATATCCGAATCATATTTAAAACATGACTTATGACTTGAATGAATATCACTTTCGTTATCTAAACCTGTCTAAACACAGCTATTCAACAAATCAGCCAATCGGAGGCCCAAAAATGTCCTCAAGTAATATGGCCGCTTTACCGTGCTTTTCCGCTTAGTTGATTTGTCTCCCTGGCCTTGATGTTCTGGCCATTTGTTCTTCGAACCCTACGAACAAGAAGCCATTAACTGAAGAAGAAGAAGAAGTCTCTCTCGCCTAAGTTGGGACTTTGGGTTCCGTCAGAGGTTCCGTCCAGTATGCTTGTAAAGTTTCATGAAACTTTGGAAAAATGAAACGTTTCAAAATTTCCAAAGTTCCATGTATAATGGCGGGAAAATTCAAACTAATTGAATTTTTTAAATTCATAAATAAATTGCATAAATAATTAAATTAATAATCAAATAAATAACTAATTTATATAGAAATATTAAATAAATAAATAATTCTATCTGATTAGAAAGAAATACTTATGTATGCAGTGCTTCTGGCGACCCATTTTCCAAGAACTTTTTATTATACTTTAAACGCAAAATATTCAGTCGACAAGTACCGGTAAACTATTTTGTATCACATAAAAAAACATCAAAACAAATGAATACGATTTAAATATTATAACCTTAACCTGGATGTATTTTACGTTAAGAACTCTGAGTTACGCTTAATAACACCACAACTCTGGACACTACGTGCAACTACGATACGTTAGGGTAATGTCTGGTTTCAGCGTTTTAGGACGCAGCCCTGTCCTTGATAGTTGTGTCAACATAACCTATCTTGGCATACACAACTTTCACTCGGCAGTGTATGTTTATCAATTTTGTTACTGTGGTTTCAATGTTTGGTACAAATTACTTATAAAATAACAAAGAACATTAAATGACTTTGTCTATTTCCAAATTTCGTGAACAATGAAGTTTAACACTTTCCACGTTCTGACGGTGTTTTGCACCGTTTTGTATATTCAAGGTGCAAATTGTATTATACCTCTGGTGCCACTAGGATATGCCGGTGCAGGACTAGCGGGAATGTACACAGGTTATACGTATTTGAAATGCAAAGTTACAGAATGTTGTAATGGGGAATACATTCCGGCTGATATTTGGCGCAAGTATTTCATGGAAACTTAAATATTAGTCTTTTCACTTCTGCGAAAAGAAGTATTGACAAGTAATACATCGAATACTTTTTTTATTGAACTCAATGCTAATAAATTATTTGCGAAAAAGTTAAAAGTTCAATACTTGTCACTTTTTTTCTCTTGAGGGTTTCCCTAGCGAACCGGCTGAAACTCATGGAAACGACAAAATAAATATTTAACTTGCTTGTTTTCTTATTCTACAGGCAGGCAGAAATTTCAAACTCAACTAATTAATTAAAATTAACGTTGAACCGTAATGGAAATATGAGATAATCTTATTTATTAACGCTAAAAATGTTAAAAATATAATGTCTAAATTTTAAAAAATTTTAGCGTTAATAAATAAAATTATTGCATATTTCCATTACGGTTCAACGTTAATTTTAATGTAGAATAAAGATACAAAGAAGTTAAATATTTATTTTGTCGCTTTCATGAGTTATATTGCTACTTCAGATGTTCAGACGGTTCGCTAGGGTTTCTCAGTTGAGAATCTAAATTGACTCGAAGACTTGATGAAAATGTGTAATTTTTCATTGTTTTTGTTCAGATTTGGATGGAATGCTTCAAAGAGAACTATTTGGTCAGAAAATAGCGCATGAAACAATACTTAATGCGATTCGTGGTCACTTATCTCATTTAAATCCCATAAAACCACTAGCTATGAGTTTTCATGGTCTGCCAGGAAGCGGCAAAAATTTCGTTGTCAAAATGATAGCAAAGGCTCTCTTCAAAAAGGGGGAAGAAAGTGAATATTTTCATTTTTTCAATGGAAGAGATGAATTTCCTCGTGAGCGTGACGTAGAAATATATAAAGTATGTTAAATTAATATATGTACTATATGTACTGAAAAATACTTACAATGGGTTTTACTTACAGGTTAATCTTCGAGAGACTCTAATTAACAGCATCAAGAAATGCGAACGATCTCTATTTGTTTTCGACGAAGTTGATAAGATGCCAGAGGGTGTATTAAACGCCCTGGTGCCCATCCTTGATTACACAACTTACTTTAGATTATCCGGTGTGAACAAAAACAAATCTATTTTCATATTCCTCTCCAACACCGGTAGTCAGCAAATCGTCAAACGCTTACTTGAGCTTTGGGAAAGTGGAAGAAAGCGTGAGGATACGACACTTCAAGACTTCGAAAGCTTAATAACTATAGGAGCATTTAACGAGAAAGGGGGTTTTCACAGAAGTGATACAATAGAAACGAGTTTAATAGATCATTATGTACCTTTCCTACCCCTGGAAGAAGCACACGTTATTAGTTGTATAAAGCGAGCTTTTCAAGAAAGATACATCGAACCCACAAGCAAAATGATAGAAGAAGTGCTGTCTCACGTGACTTTTGATCCCCCACCTCACAATCTTTATTCTAAAGCTGGTTGTAAGAGATTAGAACAGAAAGTAGCCCTTATTAGTAATCGGAGGCTCGTTGATCTCTGATGATTCAAGGTATATAGATGAATGATTAATAAAGAATGTTTTATGTCTGCCAAGTGCAAAGAGAAAGAAAATTCAAATCTGGAGAAAAATGTAACATAATAGAGAAAGGATGAGAAAATATTTGAGTAGGTTTCTGAATTAAGCACAGCGAATTTCTGTAACGTTTCGGACAAATCCGAATTTTATTGACGATCTGTATTGGCACATTTGGAGAAATATGTTCGGAATTAAAAATATTGTAGATCTTCTCGCTTCTAACAATAATAGTAACATGCGTAATAATGCGCGCAAGTGAGGATACCTACATAGGTAATAAGCATTTACATGTGCGCGCTATAGTTTTTATACATAATAATTGAATAAATGTTTGCAAATTTTGCAATCGTCATTCTCTGCAACGAAAGAGAGCGAATGATGAAAGGAGAAACAGTCTATTATATAATTTATACATCGAGTCGGCTGTTAGGATATGTTCAAGCGAATCATTGTAACAGCATGAAAGGCAAAGTTTTAAGTTGTGGAATTCGAGAGAAAAGCTATTCTTCTTCCACATATTCTTTTGGAAAAAAACCGACCTGGTCGCCGATTTTTCCCTTCCACCAACCTTTGGCTTCGCCTTCTTTGCTTAGAACAACGACTCTACAACCCCGACGTAAACTTAATTGATTGCGCTCCTCGCCTCGGAAATCGAATAAAGCCTTGGCTAAGACTCGCCTAAAAGGCCATAGCAAACGCTGATCTAATTTCTCAAAGTTCTCAGACAGCGAAGATCGCTCATAATACTCAACTAGCTCGACTACGCTTTTGAAGAAACGAGATTCGCTAAGGTAATATAAATCAGCACCATCCACATCTCGTTGAAATACTCTGATATGTTTCACTGTACCGTCGGCTCTGCAATTTTATGAAATCAGGAGATTATTTTTAAATTATAAATTAAATTTCTGTACTAAAATATTAAAAATTTTGAGGATTGAAGATTCTATAAATAAAGTCAATATTTAAAACACTTAATTTACACGAGTTGGATTTGATTTCAAGTATTGATCTCGACTAAATATTTAATTTCTGTTAAATTTTTCTAATAAAAAATCATTTTCTATTCTTTTTTACGATAATAATTTTTAGCTTAAATTCTCTGAAAGATTTAAAATAGGACGAAATACTCACTTGAGGCTGAGTGCAAAATTGGTTTCGTGCTTCAGTCGAGGTTGCCCAGCAGGTCGAAGCCTAAGCATATAAGTCCCGTCTTCGCGAGCTTCTAATTTGTTAGCAGCGACGTCTCTGCCCATTACTCCGACGTACCATAATTTGTCGGTTAACGCACGTTCACAAGGCAGTGGGGGCGGAGGTGGCGGAGGCGGAGGCGCAGGCATACAACGTCCAGAATACGGAATGCATTGTTTGTGAACAGCGAGCCCGCATACTTCGCATTTGTAGCCCTGAAAGAAAAGAAAAAGTTTTATAAAATACTTCTATATTTGTTAATTGACCATTAAATGAATGAAAACTTATTATTTTAAAAAGAGACCTATACGTGGAATGATAATTTCAAAAAGGTGAACGTATTTTTATTTGAATTTTTAACTCGCTTAGAAAAAATGAAGTTTCATTCGTTTTCTGAATTTTTTTAACATCCGATAGAAAACTCACTGATAATATTTTGTTTATAATTGACTTTCGTTTGTTTTAATATTATTTTGCTTGTGGGTCTTTTCAAGTGTGAGTCATAAAATTGAAATAATAATCTGTTTTGAAGGAATACCTGGAATATTCGGCCCTTAAGAAACTTATCGCACTTCTGACAACTACGGGCATTATCGAACGTCGTTAATTTGAATTTATGATTAGTATGACGACATGAAGCAGGATTAACATTGTCCATGGCATCTTGGAGAGCTTTGATCCATACTTGTTTTTGTTCTTCAGTTCTAGCAAACAGTGTATAAGCTGTGCGCATTTGTTTATGAACAAGAAACCACTGATAAGACCATCGGGAGTCTCGTCCGAGTGTTCGCCTCCCAGTGTGATCTTCAATTCGATAATCGTCCAATTTTAGGGTTCCTCGATAACAATATTGATCACTTCTACCAGCTTTGCACACTAAAACTGCTTGCTCGAAGACAAAAGCGTACCTCGCCTTGACTCTCTGATCACCATGAGCTTTTACCTGTAATTTCCATTAGATATCACTTAGAAATTAAATCTTCAATTAAAGAACAATTAAATTAAATTATTTTTTAGCAATGAATATTTCGGATTCGAAACAAACCTTGAGCTCCCCGTCCATAAGCAACCGACCGAAATCTTTTAAATGTGCATTCTCAGGTACATCCCAGTCGATAATTGATGTTTGAATATCCTTTATTATATTCAAAGTGTCCGAGTCTCGCTTTACTTCATTTATATATTGTGCTACATCTACCATCACTTCTCTTGCTTTCGATAATTGATGACGATCTTCGACCCAATCACGAGGCGTTTCTTCCACTAGTTTTTCTAGTAATAAATGATATTTAAGAATCCTTTGCATTGGCACTGAGAGAATATCACGCAGTTTAAATTTTCCGTTATTTGCTTCTTGTTGACACCTCTGTAAAGTAAATCGGTTTATTTGATAAAATTACTATCATCACAGTTAACTAATGTCAATTCATTAATATAAAGTATTTACTTACAATTACTTCTAGATTGATTGATTCGTTTCTAGAACACACATCCTGTAAAGTATTTTGAGCGATAGTTAAATTTGCGCAGTAGTCTCCATATATTAGAAACTTTTCCCGCCAATCAAGAAAGACTTGTGCTAATGCTGCTCCATTACGTGCTTTACGAAGTGAACTATGAAATCCAGCGTGAATTTCTGAGAGATCCTTAATTCCAAAAAAAATTCTCGATGAATCTTCCGGTTTTAACGAAACCGACAAAGGTCTGGCAAAATGTCTCAGCAAATTGTTTAACACTTCGGAGTAATTTCGTTCCGTTTCTACCAGTTCTTGAACCACATAGTCCCTTTTTTCTCCTCCGGAAATAGCACCCTAGAGTTCATTTCAAATTTGATCGATTTGCGTAATGAGAATAATCAGAAAACTATATAATTTAATGCAATATATAAACTGATTTCTACGCCTTCATCTCTGCTTGAAAAATCCTTCAAATTGCTCTTCAGAGTATTTGAAAAATTTAATCATTTAAAAAATATCTCATTGGAGAATAATCATCATGCGACATATAAGGTGAATCAACGTGCTTGCCAGTGTGATGAGATAAAAAAAAGTCCAATCTCTGAAGAAATTAAAAGAAATAAAATAATAAAAATAATAACCTGCGCAGCGGACGGAGGAGGCGGAAGGTGTAATCTACATAAGTCATGGTAGATTTTTTCGCTATGAGCATGACTGCAACAAGCCCCGTAACTATCCTCTTCTACAACTGGGTCTTCCTCATCCCCCCCTCCAACTGCTTCATCACCCTCTCGCCTTCTAAACCTCCTTCGACGGCCCTCGCTCTCGCGCCTTTTGCACAAAAACAAACAGCCATGCACTATCTATACATTGCAATCTAGTCAGTCTTAGCAAAATTAAAACAGAAGGACTGCAATTTCAGTACTAGAGATGAATAAGTTTTAACTAGCGGCACTGAGACGACTAGATATATATCTCTGGTAATACGGTGGAACGGGAAAGAGCATCAAATTCAGACAAATAATAGACTTTTCCAGTTATTGAAATTAAGTCATTAATAGAATTCAATTAATGATTAGGATTTGTATTGGTCTTTAATTAATGATTGTAGTAATACATTGCTGGAGCATTAACGTTATGGTTCGTGAATAAAATAACACAATATAATATTAGATCGATGAGACGTTATGAGCGAATGCACTAATCAAACGTTCATACATAAATTATACATTTTATGATTTATATTATGCTTTTTACTTATCAGGCAATTTTCCCTTGATGAATACATGTTGTTTCAAATAGTTTTAAAAATACTATGTAAATTTTTGTTCATAGAAAAATATTACTTTTATTTGTTATACACACTTCCATGTACCATTATCGGAGTCGCAGTTTTTTGCACTTTTTAGAAATGAAAATTCATTGAAAAGGACTCCAATCAGTGTCGAAACGTCTGCTTGACATTATGATATATTGAGTGTTTTCATTTATGGGCTCTAATTTTATCAATGTATTACTATAATAAAATTAAATATTCACAACAAATTCTTATTTTATTCATTTTCTGGAATGAGAATGAATGGTGCCTTTACCGCTACTTTCACAACAAATAGGGTACAAAATGCCAAATACCTCCTCTGCACAAGGCCAGTCGTGTTGAGGAGTAGTCGAAAAGCAGAGTAATTCCTGATAAACTTGGGACTCACCTAGGTCCTCACCCCTAGGTTTTATGGTAAACACAGCCGGGGGGCTAAACCCATTAAGAGAAGTTACTGAACACATTTTCCCACGACAAGAAATAATATTTTCTTCTAAATGCGTTTAGTAAATAGGACAAAAGTGAGTAATTTTGACATACATTTTTCTAAACTGGTAATAAAAAAGAGACTCACCCTGCTTCGGCACTTTGTAAGTCTTTGTAAATGTCCTCCTGCGAACGGCCTTTCCCTATCGAGAATCCTCTGCAAGAAATAGTGTCTTTTAATAGCTGTAATAGAATGAAATAACAGAATTTTATTTTTATGAAGTCGTTACGCACTGAATACCCTTGATCCTGAATCGAGGTGAGTTTGAGAGAGCGCTGAGTGTACAGAGAACTCGGTGGAAGTCAGATAAATCGAAGAGCATTGTAGGCTCGAAAAGATCTGAATCTGAGAGCTCGAAGGTGTTGGAGCAAGCGAATAGAAAGATCTTGATATTTCGGAGGCACAGGAATTGAGCCATTTGCGGTTTTTGATTCACGTCTTTCATGTCTATACAACCAGGGTCTACAGTGTTTAAAAGATTGCATAATAGAACGCCATCTCTTAAGATGCGTGCCAAGTCTAACGCAGTTGCAGATGGCCAATTTGCACGATGATCCGGTCGAAGGGCTCCACATCGTGTCAACCATCTAGCACATTCGAGCCAACCACCTGCTATGTCTGCTTCACCATCGGCTACACTCATTGTTGTCTGAGATTTCAATTTTAGCCAAAGACAAACCAGAGCCAAATCAATTTCGATCTACACATTGCAAGTAGCCTGTGCTTTTTTATATTTTTAAAATTCTGAAAAGAAACAAAACTCCATTTCAATTAATTGTAATTCTTTCATTTCCTACAATAATATCTATTAAGCATGTTCGTTTAATATTGTATGATTGCTGTAATTTCCTGGAATTTCTAATTCATTTTTAAAAATAATACAGTACAAACTAGTTTTTAGAATATAGATTAATATTTGAATTTATTTTATGAGCTTTCCATTTTTGTATTATTTTTTAATAATCTACAAAATATTTATTATTTTAGCCTTGTAAGTTGATAAACAAAATAAATTAATGAGACAAGTAGACATTTGGTTAACGAAATCGATATTTTTTTGTCTTATTAAATGTACAGAAAAATATTCTTCCCGATCTGTCAACCACTTTATCTAAAAAAAAATACTTGAGATGATTTATTTATTGTTTATATAATTAGAAAGAGATGAATATTAGGATACGCAGGAATGAAAGAAATCTCTAAAACTATATCTGCAAGTACTTTTTTGAGTATTCTTAAGCTTTTGGAGCACGTAAAAAGAAGATTTTTTGAAGATATTTTTCTATTTTAAGATGATAAAAGAGTTTTGATATAAGGAATTATGAACGTACCTCCTTCCGGCAGAGGATTTTAATCGGATTGTAGATTTGTCTTCGTCTTCCTTGACTCTTGAAAGGGTCACAACGAACCTTGGCCTGTTACGGAAGATCCATGTCAAATTCTTCTTCGTCCACGAAGAAGGAGATATTATCTAATAGTAGACGCGTGCTCCGAGTGCTAATGCCATAATTATGAAAGCATTTCGCACAACCACTACGTATACTTTCCTTTCATTATCGTATTATTATGACGTCTGACCTTTTTATTCATGATTCTTGCACGCCATCTTGTTCTTGTCACTTGCCGCATTTGCCACTGTTTGCCACGGAAGCGCTAGCGTCGCTTGCATTACAAAAAAAATGCGCACGCATTTTATCAAAGTGCAATAATGCATACATATATGCAATATAATTTAACGGTTTCAAACCCCCTCCAACCAACCCTCAAATTGCCACAAATGCTCAAATTGCAAGTTGGAACTTGTTCTTTGTTCTGGCTTGTAACTTTTTTGCCTACCGTTGCCTACTGTGTATTTTAACTGCGGCTTGGATGATACAGCTTGGACAGCTTGTAAACAATTGTTATTTAATCATAACAAAAGGTTAGTCCATTTTTATCCCAATTCGGCTTTTTTATTTCGGTTTGAACACTCGAAATTTTCAACGTTTATGTTACTTTGTTTTTGTTCACGTCCGATATTTGAACAGAAAGGAAGTTGTTTATCATTTATTGATTGTTATTGCTGTACTTTCTAATAAGAAGTGGACAAAGATATAGACAAACTGGTTATTTTCGTTTTAATAGCGTTTTTTAAATTATTTTTTGTTCTCATTTTTTATTGAATTTGAAATACATTTTGTTGGAAATTTATAGGCAGGGTTCTTTTTCATTTTCTGAAATATAAAAGTGTTTTTCGAAAAAATGTTATTGGTGAAAATATGTTTTATTATTCTAAATAAATCAAACCAACAAATGAAAAATTCTTCTTAATTGCAGAAATTGAAAAATGATTCAGTTTAAATTTTACTGGACACGTGCAAATTAAAAGCCCTGGAATTTTTAACACAGTAGCAAACAGCCAATTAAGATTTTCAAAACATTTTAATTTAAGGCCATGTCTTACTTATCCGATCCCTACCTTACCGATACTTTTTTTCGCTCTTCGCATTTCCACATTAATTGAGATATCAAGTTAAAACTTCGAATAAAAAGCAGTAAAGAACGTTCATCTGATCCAACATTTTTATAATTATAACAAAAGAAAAATTGGCAATTTATTTTTTTCCATTATTATAAATATTGAGGAGTAGATAAACGTTCCTTAGTGCTTTTTACTTAATTAATCAAAGTTTTCTCGTTGTAAAATATTCATTTCAAATACTGATATCAAATATATTGATTGATAGCTATGATATGAATAATAGATAACAGAATGAGGTTGCATTAATTTTGTCTTTATTTTAATATTATATTGAATTCATGATTGCTTATTCGAACGCTACATTCGTTTATTAAACACATTAAATTATATTCAATATAGTTATCTCTATATATTTCGATTTAGAATGTCGTATATTGTCGTCGATTGTAACAAAGTTATTAAACTTAGTTTATAACTCAATCATTGCTTAATATTGGAAATTAAAATTTTTTACTATTATTTAGGAAGTTTTTTTCTTTGGTACTTATATCAAGATAATGTAATTTCATTTTACCTCATTTATTATAGTAAAGAGAAAAGCATATTGATGTTTATTTCACTGTTTAATATTATAAAGAAATTTTTGTATCAATATTGATTGACTATTTTTCAGACGATTGGAAAATCAAGAGTCTTGCACATATTTGTACCCACTCTTGTCCATCATCATACTGGAGTTTTAATTTGTTCGTATCTACCATTATGACTCATTTAGTCTTACGATCTTGGACTTTTAATACCTACAGATCAATATTTGATAACTGATCTTTTATATCAGCGACGAGATATGTGGCGCCTATTTTTATTGTTTTCTCTACTTTATGTTAGTAATTATTTAACATGTGCTTCGGCGGAAGGACCAAGGCAGTGTAGAGGTGAGAACAATCAGCCTATTGATTGGTGAGTATTAACTAACAAATCTTAATTTCTTGTTTCCCTTTTTAAATTGGGATTTAAATTATTGTGCAATTTTGATAACGTTGTATACTTCAGGTATGTGCTTTATAAGCTACCAAAGATACCAGGGAGTAAGAATAAATTAATACAAAAAGGGATCGCTTATCTTTACATAACAAGCGAATCAATTAGTCAAGAATGGACATTATCAAATAAGGATATTGGTGCAAAGAATTCTATTCCTGGTAATACATTAGCCACCTTATACGATGATGTAAGCAAAATATTGTACTTTATTTATTCTTATATAAAATCCTGTTTTCCTTTTCTAAAATAAAATATGTACATTAATGTATTACTCATTTCTTAGAACATTCTTTGCAAGAAAATAATTAATTGATGCAAGATTTACAATCCAGTTTATATACATTATAGTAATCTTTTCCGAATCATATCTATAGAAAGAAGAATCTAGTGAATTATGGCTGCTTTATAACGACCAGCCACCAAATAGAAATGCAGGAAAATATGGACACGCCAAAGGAGTTGTCAATGTTAACGATAAAGAAGGTTACTGGTTAATTCACAGTGTCCCTAACTATCCTCCAGCACCAAATGGAGGTGAAGAACTATTAAGAAGAGTTCCAACAGAAAATGTAACAGTCAAAATCCAGGATGGAGCATATGATTATCCTGATTCTGGAAAGCATAATGGACAAAGTTTCTTGTGCATTTCAATGAACGCTTATCAATTTGATCCAATCGGTCGACAATTAATGTACAATCAAATTTCGATCTACAAAAATAATGTTCCACCTGCTTTTGACAAAAATTTTCCCATTCTCGCTGAAGCAGCTAAGCAGACCCGTATCAAAACTGCTCCGTATAATCATAAAGCAGTGATAAAATCGTTAGACGAAATGGAGTTTATTTCTTTTGCTAAGAGTGGTAAATGGAACAAAGGTAAATTTTTTTTCTCTTACTTAGAAATTTGTTTATGTTATTTGAAAATCAAAATTTACTTTGAATAAAATAGAATAATTATGGTTTCAGATCTATATGATGATTTTGTGGCTCCTGATCTTCAAACTGATTTATTGACTGAAACGTGGTTAAATGGTCGTGGAAGGTTGCCATCTGAATGCAATGGTTCCAGGTAAAGAAGAAAAAAAGCACTGACTGACATTGATTTTGTGCCGAAACAAACATAAGTCATTTTGATAAGGCTTTTTTTTATGAATTTCGATTCTAGAAACCTAAATGTAATGTAACAGTTCAATGTAGTCTTTTTAATACAATTCTTGATGATAAAATATTTTTTCAGAGTGTTCAATATTGAATCTGTTTCTTTGAAAGAAGTTGATCTTGAATTTAACAGCAGTCACGATCATTCGAAGTGGGCCGTTGCCAGTGATAATAAAAACAATGGCAACTGGGTGTGCGTAGGAGATATTAACAGAGCAGTGCGTGTTGATAAATTTGAAACTTGGTTTATTTTAGATGATGAATACAATTTGAGCAATAATTGTTTTTAGGATACTCAGTTTACCAGAGGTGGAGGAACTGTTTGTCTCAATCTGCAGAAAGTTTGGAAAAACTATCGCGAATCTGTCGCTGAAATTGAGCCATGTCCAAGAAAAAATTCTCTTTCGCTATTTCAAAAAATCAAAAACTGGTTTGGTTAAAATGAAGGTAAGATAGTTTTAAAAATTATTTTTTTTTTGATAAATGATACATTCAGAGTTTTTATTCTATTTTTGTAGACTGACTGTGGAGTGAAATTCTATACCTGATTTTGCGCGGATTTCTTCACTGATATCAATAAAAACTATGTATTATAACTATAACTACCAGTAGTTGAATAATAATATTAATACTCACTTAAAAGTTATTTTGTGTTTATAATTTTCTATTTAGTGCAATAAATATCTAATGTGAATATACTGTAGTTTATATTATCCTTGAGTTCGTTCGACTAATCTTCGCATGCAAAAGTATAATTCTGTTTTTTTCTGATTATTACCATTCGGAAGGACAGCTTTAGTATTTCACATAATAAAATTAGTGCAACGAATTCGAGAATATCACATGTAGACTGTGCAGTTTCATCGAAACTAATTCCGGAGCTGATTAGCTTTTATTTGACCACATCATTTTAAATTATGAAATTATAAAAAAATATTCAATTGAAAGTAGCAAAGGTATTTTTTAATATATAATTTTTCATTAATTCAATATATCGTTCTTATTTTTAATTTAGTATTCAATGGCATAATTTGAAATAGGGCGGTAATACAAGAGCCAATCAGAGCCTACATTGATCTGGATGCAACTGCGCAGGCGAATCTGGTAGCTTTTTCAGGTTTCGAGAAACACTGCGTTCGTTCTTTCGTAGTTTGTTTTAAGATAAGCATATTAATGTTTCTTATCAAAACATGGATAATGTTTGTCGAGTTTGCTTGCAAGAATACGATGTCTTGACTCCTATTTTTCAAAATACTGATGAAACTGTATGTTTATCTCTAGCAGAGAAAATATCGTCCATCGCGCAAGTTCAGGTACGTGTGGTCGCGTTCGCGTTTTCAGATTTACCTTTAGTTCTTAGAAAACATTTGCGAACTGTAACGTGCCCACTGAATTACCCCTAATTTAAAAACTAATAGATTGATTGAAAAGTTTCTTCTACTTGTTTTTTGAAATTGAAAAAGCATATTTCGGAACTAACATAACCTCCGAACTAAATTTGACTATATCTAAATATTGTTTTATATAGTTTTCTTTTTCTTAAGTTTTGTGTTGTTTAAACGTCAGGTTACATTCGTTTATACAGTGACTGCAATAGTAGTTGCTTTTATATCTCTCTTTAGGTACATCCGTTCAAAGAGCCAAAGAGAGATAAAGATCAGCTTCTGTCGCACTCACTGTACCAATAAATACACTCCTTGAGTAACTGGTTAAAAATATGTCAAAATGTGATCACAATAGGGAAATCATTTAAAATATCTAAAATTTTGTAATGTTTTATTAATTTCAAAAGACTAAATGCTCAAAATGATTGATTTACGTTAATTAGAAATTAAGTTGTCAATTTGTGTTTTATTTAAATATTCTTTGAAAATTAAATTCAACAATATAAAATGAAATGTTTGTTATAGATAGAAGAAGACGATGGTTTACCACAGTCAATTTGCTTTTCTTGTAATCTTCAAATTGAAAAGTTATATGATTTCCAACTTCTGGTAAAAATTTCGGATCGCACGCTGCGATCTAGTTTAAAAGACATTAATGGATCAGATTTAGACGAAAATAGTGATGAAATAATTGATAAAAAAAATGTCGAACTTATTCAAGACGAAGACTTCAACTTGGAAGGAGTAAACGCGTTTATGGTTCCAAATGAGGAAGGCGTGCAGGTACCGTCTCTTAAAATTTGAAGTATGTAATTAAAAAGCAAATCAAATAAAGAAATAAGCCTCTTAAAAAGTGAATGTTTCCTTTCTATTCAATTATTAATTTTGATACAGAAAACTCTTTATTTCTTTAGGTATGGGAATTATGTGACGTTAACAAAGAAGAGTCAGAAGAAGTCGATAGTACTTACCAAGATGATATTTTCAATAATTTTGAACCATATAGCGAGGATGCGAGTCAGGTGGAATTTGAGAGCGAGTTGGAGACTTCGGAGATAACTTTAAATGAGACGTCGAAAACGAAAACAAAGGTACAACGTTTTCAAAAATGCATTAGATGTAACGAACTTTTTCGAGATAGTAAAGAACTCGCTGATCATTTACACGACCACGCAGATGAAATTGAAAACAAACCTGACACAGAAATAAAGTGTCAAGTTTGCTATGAACCATTTCCTTCCTTAAAGGACCTTAAGAATCATATACAGGTTCATTTCTTTGGTCCCAAGAAAAGAGGCAAGTCATATCAACCAGATAATGAGAAGTATTTTTGCTCACGATGCAATCGAGAATTTTTGACTGCTGATGAGTGTTCAAAGCATGTACGAAGACACTCTGAACAAAAAATTCATAAATGTGATGTATGTAATAAAGTTTTTTCAAGGAATGGTTCAAAAAAGAGACACGAATTAAGTCATATAGAAAAGAAATACGATTGCCCGCAGTGTGGAAAAATATTTAAGAAGAGACCAGAGCTAAGGTATGTTCAAGGGATTGCCAAGAAATTTTTTAAACATGTTTATGAATTTTTATTGTGAATATCAATTGATCAATTTACTACATTCTCAGGTACCATCTTACTTGCCACGTGGAGACACCACCCAAGTGTGAACTCTGCCACAAGAATTTTCAAAACAGCCAATCATTGAAACTACATATGAAACGCCATTCTGGTGATACAACATTCACATGCAAGACCTGTGGAAAAGTTTACTTCTCGAATGGAGAATTAAATAGGCATATCCAAATTCATTTAGGAAAGAGAGACTTCCCTTGTCCTTTGTGTGATCAGTCATTTTTCTCCAAGCCAGAACTGAATAGACACAGCAAATACCACAGAGGCGAAAAGAAATTTAAGTGCCACATTTGTTCGAAATCGTATTTTGAATCAGGTCATCTGAAAGTTCATATTCGGGTACATACCGGCGAAAGACCATTTGTTTGTAATCTATGTAACAAAGGGTTTGTTTCTAAATCAAAGTTAATGAGACATCAAAAAATTCATTTGAAGTCTAGAATCAAAATGATCAGTGAAAATATTGAAGTAGCAGAGAACAGTGTTTAACTTTTCTTTAGAAATGTTATTTTATTTTTAAGGATCTTTGGTACACATTTTTTTTGTACATATGAAGTCTATGGAAGAGAGACATTATTATCGAAAGGTTGTACATTGAAAATCGGTAAGCTTGATACAATATACATGTTTAATTTGTATGATAAATTAAATTAATTTTTATTTGAAGCATTAATATTTTTAGTTTTTATCAGGTTTGATTCTGTTAGCACTAACGCTTATAAAATTGATTCCAAATATTCTCTTTTATCTCACATTAGTAAAATAAATCTCAAAGTGGAAGAGCAGATGATTATATAAGTAACTAACTTGAGATAAGAAATGACTAGTATGTCAGGTGAAAGGTGCGGGTAAAAAGTAATAGTAAAGGAACCGCGACTGAGGAGGCGGTACGATATAGGAGCTCGAGGGGTGGTGCAATTAGTCAACGAGAGCTAGGGAGGAATTTCATCTTGCCAGGTTTCCCGTAAATACGGCCATTTATCTTTTTTCCACTGGAATCCGAACCGTTACTGGATACCTTTCGTGACCCTGGCTTCTACTGGGTCACGTTTTGCGATTTGAAAAAAAAAGTAACAAAACAGAAATATTACGTGAGGTTGAAGGATCGCTGCTTGCTGGAAATCGCTTTAAGGATTCAGCGGTGCGTTTCCGTGAGTCAATATGGTCTTGGAATTCGAAATTACGAGTTCGCATTGTCAAAAAATGCCATTCCATTGTGTATTTTGTTGTTTCCTTTCTCTATTTGATTCATACGGGTGGCGGATGCCAAAGGAATGGCTGACCAAAGGATTCGAAAAAGGAATCAAAGAAAATTAAGGAGTTTTCGTATTCCTTTCCTCTTTAAACTGAAAGGTTAATCACTTTGATTTCAGATTAAACGATATTAGATGGATTGCAAGAGATTACATAGAATTTAATAGAGATTATATGGAATCAAAAGAGGTTTCAAGGGATTACACAAAAATTAGATGGGATTTTAGGAATAGAAAATCATTATACAGGAACTGCAGAAAATTCCTGTTGTTATGTTTTATTATTATTTAAAGTTTCATTTAAATTCTAATAGAATTTTTTTCACAATAAAATGAAATAGATTTCTAATGAACAGTAATAATATGACAACTGTAATTTTTTGCAACTTTTAATAATTTTTAATAGAGTATTTGCGCTTTTTAATGGGAAATTGTTATAAGTTGTAGAAAATTACGACAAAATGTATGAGAAACATTATTATGGTATATTATGATTTCACTGTTAAAAGCACGTTTTTACAATTCCAACGTATAACAAGAGAGGTCGGTCTTTAAATTATAGTAACCACAGGCCTATTTGGAGAGTCTACAGTTCATTATTATAAAACAAGGATGAAACATCTACGGCAGTATTAAGAATAGCTTTAAAATTGGCTTTTATGAATCTTATATTTCCAGAGACTTTGCTTTTCTTCTGCCGTTTGTCTCGAGAGACATTGTGGGAACTCGTATTAAAATTTCCGGCTGAATTGACAAGATTTTAATTTCATTTCTAATTCTTTTTTTCGGAATTTTAAATGAGGATTTATAAAATGAAATAATTTTGCATTTTCAAAAACATATCAAAACTAATTTATTTCCTCTCTAAGATTCAATTACATTAATATCTTTTTTCACTTTGATCTAGATTTTTCATAAATTATACAGGCATTGGTTTTAAAAATTGTGATTCAAGATTATCCAGTAGGTATATACAGAATGTGAAGAAGTACCTAAATCTTCGAATATATGGAAAAGTTATATCGTGACATGTTTCCGTACATGTTCAATGTTTTATTGACCCACAATAATAATTTTGTAATAGTTAATTTGGCATGGGGTCAGTTTTGATACGGATTTATTTTTTTAAGTGATAGAACACATAAAAAATACAAAAGGCAAACGTTTCGGCCACAAATGGGGGCCCTCTTCAGTGCCAATTAGCTTAATAGTAACCTTTAAATATTTATTAACTAAGACATGTAACTTAATAATTATTGTATTTTTTGTTTTTTTCTTTTTTTCCTTTGCTTATTGATATTAGAAAAAGATAGATTAAACATGCGGAAAGACTTATGGGTAAGCGAGTTCCTAGGTGTGAAGGAATCAGGCCGTTCCAAAAACTGTTCCAACGAGTAATCCTCTCCCACAGGAACCGTGAAAAATGCGACCGCGGAACGCACTCTCTTAAGGGCACATATATAAACACAATTATTTCACCAAAGAAAGAAACAACACGATGGAAAATATAACGTGGATCCTTGGTAAAGCACGCACAGCAAACCACACACATTCACGAGCACCAGAAGTAAAGGACACTGAAGTTAAAACAATAAGAACGATGTAATTGGTACGGAAAAATTTTTATTTTGTATTTTCTCCGATTAATTAACTATTACAAAATTATATGGAAAAGATTGCATATTGGAAAATTCTTTTAATTTTATTCAGCTTTTTTATTCATTATTATATATGTATATTATTATATATATATTATTCATTATTCATTCTTTGAGAATGCTTTCTGTACTAGATATTCGACAGTTTCTAGATTTTTGGAATTTATTTATCGTGAGACACAAACAGACTTCGATAAAAAAATTCGAGATAGTGTTTCTGGTTCCAAAAAACTGCTAAACACGAATATTCAATGAAAAAGAGGGCTTTCATTTAAAAAGTTTCATGATAAAGTAGATTTTTCGTAGCCTAATACATTTTTTATAGAACATTTTCTTGTAAAATGCATTGTTTTCGAAATATTTAGCCATTTTCCGATTAATTGCGTAAAAGTGTGAATTTATATTCGAATTTGTATTGGTTTTGTATATTTAGAGAAGACTAGAGAACTGACCGATATTCATGTTTGAGGAGGGCATGACATTTGTTTGGAAAGAGTCATAGGTCAGGTTTCGCTTGAGCCGTTTCCAATTTAACTTATTGAGGGTAGGACAGAGGGTAGGAGGTAGAGGGGTTGAGGCGGTGTTAGTTAATCACGCATCGGTCCCCCGCAATCCCGTTGGTGCGCCAACTAAAAGTTGGTCTCAGTGTCGACAATAATGGTCTATTCAGAGAATCAACTCGTTGAACATGAATTCGCATGTTACATTCGCATAGCGTTTACGCTTTACTTCATTATTTGACGAAATCCCATTTCAGATTGATTCACGATTCAGTTGAAAATTGTTTATAATCGCTTAGAAATTTAAAAATTAATTGAAATTGGAAATTAACAATTTCGGATATTTAATCAATTGTTTTTTAATTTTTGAAGTTTAGGAATTTTTTAATTTCTTCAATAATCATAATAATATTAAAAATAGGAATTATATTGACTCAATAAATAATAATACGTAATAATAGATAGAGATAGTCGATCCAGTTGGGGGTTAAAAAATAATTGAAAAATTCATCTTTGTTGAGTCGTAAGCAACGTTTCGTTGGCTTGGTTCGCAAACCTCATTAGGGTAAATTCATTGAAAAATTATATATTTAGTTATTATATAGTTACTTAGATTTAATAATTTACATTTAAAACATTTAGTCAACAATTAAAATTTAAATTACAAAATCAACATGGCACGTTCGCAAGTGAAATTATTGCTGAACTTTATTTCGCCATTCTGTCTCTTATTTTTACACCATAGTCACTAATATCAATATAACAACCATTAATTTAAATCTATGTAACACATGTAAATGAGTTTAACTATGCGTTAATTCCCTAGTCAAAAGGATTTTTATACTTTCAAATTTTAAGATTCTTCAATAATGGAAAATAATTATGATTTAGAGTGTGAATATCCTCTTTTTTGTTAATATTATTTTGGTGACATTTTATGTGTATCATTTCGGAGATGAGCCTCTTTTTATAATCACTTTCGGAATCCACTATAAGCACATTATTCCAATCAAATTCATGGTTGAAATTTATTTGATGTTGACTTACAATGGACTCATTATTCTTGTTCTTTATATCTTTGCTTGTTTTGTATTTATATTCTTTAATGCGTGTTTTTAAAGATCTTTTTGTTTCATCAATGTAACACGCTTCACACTTTTCATAACAAAATTTATAAACGACATTGGTTCCATCCATTGTGTTGGTAATGTTCTTTCCCAATTTGATAATAGAGCTTAGATTTTTATTAACAATCGAAATTGTGGAAATATTGTAGATTTTCAAAGTTGAAACAATTTTTCAAAAATTCTTTGAACTAAGGGTAAGCAAATAATTGTTTGGAAGTTATGTAAATAATTCTTTTTCTGAATACAATAATATTATCAATATGACTGGAATTTCGGGACAAATGGCTAATTCTTTCTAGACAGATTTTAATATTCTGATTCATGGAATTAGAAGAATCATTATTGTTTTTTAAAATGTGTATTACTTTCATTAGATTCTCCTAGTAAAATTCGATATAGGATAATAATATCGCTCTGTCAACAAGGTTAAAGACGATATTTTTCTTTTGTTGAGTTGGATGATTTGAAAAATAGTTAATAATTCTGTCAGGGGATGTTTGTTTACGAAACCAATTAGTAATAATCATATTACTCTTTTTTATTAAAGTTATATCTAAAAAGTTCTAACAATCCCTGATAACACATTTTGTATGCGAAAGTTTTTTATCTTGATAGATTTTGGTAAAGTTTGTGCAAGCTTGCGTCCGTCTTTACATGCAAAATTTATGCAAATTTGGCGTGAAATTAGAAATATATTTCAATACAATAAACAGAAATATTTTTTATCAACTTTCAAAATTTATTACTTATTATTAAATAATATATTGTATTATATTATAATATGATGTAATAGTATATCATTACATATACGAGGTGTGTCCGAAAAGTATCCGACCTGCGTTCATATCTCCGCGTTGGTGCTATTTTTCGTCATCCGGACCGTGGAATCCTTCGAAATAGTCCCCATTTGATTGAACCACATACTCCCAGCGGTGCTTCCATATTTTAAAGCAGTCCTGGATTACGCAGATTTTGGAATAGCCTTCAGCCGGCGCATCGCATTACTCTGAATCGTCTCGATAGCGTCGAACCGCTTTCCTTTGAGCGCCATTTTCAATTTTGGGAATATCCAAAAGTCGCAGGGAGCTGTGTCGGGACTGAAAGGAGGCTGGCGAAGATGTACAATCTTGTGTAATATTCTTTGTTGATCGTCTAACCTCTTGGAGCAAATTCGTAGTGCACAACACCCTCACAATCGAAAAAAATTATCAGCATTGACTTGACATGGCTCCGACTTTGACGTGCATTTTTCGGCCGTGACTCGTCTGGACGCTTCCACTCCTTATTCTGTGTTCTGCTCATACTTTCATCGACAAAGGCCTTCAGTATCATTTGAATCTTCCCCGTAAAACTCTTCCCGATATTGACGCAAAACTCGATACAAATTCGCTGATCTGTTCTTTCTGTCATTTTCAACTTTAAACAAATGCGACGAACGGAAGAAGCACGTTGGAAATGAACACACGCTGCGCGCGACCCAAGGCGTCTGGCCGGTAACTACGGCATTAGTGATGGGCGATACAGTATCGATACTTTGGAGTATCGATACTTTAGAACCGATACTTCGATATTTTGTATCGATACTTTCATACCCGATATTTGATAGTATCGATACTGTTAGCCTGTATCGATACGCTAATTAAAGTGCAATGTTAGTGGTGGGCAAATTCAGCAAATCGTAAATGTCATAAAAAGTAAAATTGTAAAATACGATATATTTTCACAATAATAAACATCACATATCACATATAATATATAATGAATATACGATTTATTGACAGTAAAAATATCTTAAGTTTGTTGTTCATTTGCTTCGAATGACCGTTTTGGAATTGTTCGGTATGACTACGTTAAAAAATCATATCTTTAAAATGTCTATAAATTTGTGTGATATTTGCAAATATTGATTGAAATATGTGTATCGATACAACCATATCGATACTTTCATTCGATTATTTTTGCGTTTCGATACAGACACAACCGATACGTATCGATACTTCGTATCGATACTTTCCGACGTATCGCCCATCACTATACCCCGCAGAGGCCAATCGAGCGTTCTGGCGCGAAGATATAAACGCAGTTTGGATACTTTTCGGACACACCTCGTATAATTATAATAATATTAATAATCATATATATATATATATATATATTAAAAAATTTTTCTTCGATATATTCTGTTAAACTTTGACGAATAAAGGAATTTATTTTATTTATTTAAAAAAAAATTAAAATGAATGGGAAATACAGTTAATTTACTACTAAAAATTACGAAGAATTACTTATGGTGCTTTTATACTTCTCCGGCTGCGGGCCGAGAAATGAATTTAGAGTACTTTATTGGCACATTCCGTTGCTCAACAAAGAGGATTCAACAGAATGGACCAATCAACTTCTGTAGATGAATTTGCCAGCCCGCAGCCGAAGAGGTATAAAAACACCTTTAGAAATACAAGAATGATTTGAAAGAAATTTATTCAAAATAGCAGACGTAACCTTGCACTTCATTACATGCAAATTTTATGCAAACGATTTGCTCAAATTTTAAACGAAATTTTTATTAGACGTGGTTTTGGAAATATGTTTCTGCAGAACACATAAAATGGTATCATCTACGTATCTGTAGTAAAATAAAGGAATGCAATTAAAATCTTTTTCTAAAATTAAAAAACAATAATTCTCCAAATCATCCATAAAAATCTCAGCAAATAGTGATAACATAGGTAAAATCCATTGATGTACCATAAATTTGTTGTTATATTTTGTTGTCAAACGCAAAAAAGGTATTATTAAAAAGAAATCTAACGCAATCTCGAATTTCATCAAAAGGGATTTTATAATTCTCATTAAAACAATAAAATTTTCTATCTAAACTGTCCAAGACTGAGCTACAAGGAATATTAGTAAACAGAGAACTAACATAAAAGATAAAAGTACATGATCGTCGTCTAAAATAATATTTTAAAATTTTTCTTTAAGTTCAAAGCTATTGTTAATATGTGATTTCGAAAGTTTGACACTATTTTTAAATTCTTCATCAATAATTTTTGCTAAAAAATGTGTAAGATTATTAATCAGAGATGATTGGACGCATCCCTTAGCGGACCCAGTTGAGAGAACGGTCATAGAATACTCTGACCGTTCTCTGACTTCGCATTATTATGGCTAAGAACGATAAAAAAAAACATTTAAAACATTGCAATTATGATTCCGTGGCAAAATTTGGAATGGAAGGCGTAGGAAAAAATACAATAATTTTATTATTCAGACATAAAAACTGGAAAAACATCGTATACCTGTCATTGAAGGCAGTGCAGTGGTTCACAAATGGCGGAACGTCTCCATCGTGAAGGTTTACTATTGGTGGAGACGTTCCGCAAATGGCGAACGACTGCACTGCCTTCAATGATAGGTACATGATGTATTCCTAGTTTTTATCGTTGAAAAATAAAATTATTGTATTTATTCCTACGCCTTCCATTCCAAATTTTGCCACGGAATCATAATTGCAATGTTTTAAATGTTTTTTTTTATCGTTCTTAGCCATAATAATGCGAAGTCAGAGAACGGTCAGAGTATTCTGTGACCGTTCTCTCAACCGGGTCCGCTAGGGATCGGAATATCATTTTATGAATGTTTGGGAGTTCGTAACACTTTGGAAAAACTGGACTGGTTAAGTGATTGTTATGAAATTATTTTTTGAAATTTTAGAAGTTTTATTTTGAAGTTTTTTAAGTACATTATTTTCTATCGAGATGTAAGTAGAGGTATCAGACAAGAGATTATCCATCTTTTTATTTTATTCAGATTTTCTAAGGCAGACAGTAACATCAGGCTCTGGACACTAGTATAGGCAACCTTGAAGAAACAAGCTGGTCCTGTTTTGCGGGGTAGTTCGATGGCGCCACCAGTTCGATTCTATGTTGTCCCCTCACCTTCCAGGTAAGAAGAGGTGGATTGGAATGAATTGAAGGGCATTCAAAATGCCAAACAAATCAATTTATATGAAGGCATAAACATTTCCGTTTCTTTCCAAATTTTAGTTGATACGTTTGAGAAAATTTCGATTGAAATACCAATATTTGAGATTTGGCTGCGAGAAATTAATGTACCTTCTCATGGATGGCAACAGATTTTTATTTATTTTTTAGGTTATTTTAACTAATAATTAATTCAAAAGGGTCCTTTTTTAGCAGGGCATTGAAACTGATAAGATACAATTTCATTTCAAGAATCGAATTCTTTCGAATGCGTTTCAGTCTTTTTGAAAGGATTGCAGGAGATTCATTTGTAAATCCAGAAACGGAATTCAATCGCATTGAAACATTTCAATTTTATTTAATCCACCTCTTCTTACCGGGTTGCTACCAGTGCTTACCAGGAAAATCTTATGGACTTCAAACTAATTTTTTGTGTCCGTAGTTTATGAAGAAACTGATAGAAAAACCAATAGAAGTACATAAATATTGGATCTATAACTTAATTCGTGCGGTTTGCTAAGAGCCCAATTTTTCAGCCAAAATTTCAGCTGTGACCCATGTTGGATTTCAATGTGTTGAAAAAAGTTCTTATTATAGACCTGAAGAGTCCGCCTCCGATCCAGGACTAGTATTTGATATATATATATATATATATAATATTATAACCCTTCATAGTATGTAATAATAGACAGACATTGTCGATCCAGTTGAGGGTTAAAAAACGATTGAGGGTCCGGATGCAATATCTCACCGAGCGTGCGAACAAGCATATGGGGCAAAATTTGCCATGTGTACCCGCCTGAAAATTTGTTGTCTTTAATTTTTTTGAAACTCCACTGAATTTTAGTCCTAGTGGACCTCCTTTAATCCCCACGACGGGGCAACTTTAGTACGACTGGTTGTCAACATACAAGGGCTCAAATTTTCGATGCTTCAACACGCGCGCCATTATTTAATTGACCTTGACCAAATGTTGTTGAAACTTTCTGAAACTCGGTACGCATTCTAAGTATATTCTGGCTAAGCCGACAAAGCAAAAAAAATAATGAGAATCATCTATTAATTAATAATATTTAATTGTAAATTGAGGCAAGTCGGGAAGCACGGTTTTTCTAGTTTCGCTGACAAAAAGTATTAAAGGAACTTTAGAGTTAAGGTGGCTTGAGCGTTTGGTGTCGTATGAAGTGAGGGGCACCGTGGGGGCACGTGTTACATGAATGCTCATTGCTACTTATTTTTTTAATAATCATATGTATTATAGTTACATCTGAGTAGAAGGGTAAGAAATCACGGAAATGTCCCCTGAAAAAAGTGATAGTAAAAATTTATTAGTTTCACCTCGAGGCGGCTTTTTATATTCTGTACTTTTCTCGCAATTTTCTTTTGATTGAAGTCGTCAACCCTTTGTTTTTATAATACTAATAGATTCCTCGAAATCTAAAGTACCATTATATATTTGATTTATGGGGACTTGTGTTTTGTTCCGGAGTTTCGCCGATTTTGATGAGGAATCCCATAAGACTACGTGTTAAACTGACATTTTTTCGGCATTGACATCGTCAACCACGGTATTTCTTTTTTCCAAATGAATCTAGCATATTTTATTAAGATAATAGTAAAGAATTTTGAAAATCTTTCTGTGGAAAAAAAGACGCTTTCGACTGCGCTGGGATTCGAGCCCAGGTCTTTCGATTGCCGGTCGAGTGCTCTAACCACTAAGCTACACAGGCGTCCGACATCTCTTTCTCCACAGGAAGATCTCCTTATATCGCCTAGTGGCTCAGCCTTGCGGCTATAAATGATTTCAAATTAATTAGTTGAGTTTGAAATTTCTGCCACTGCCTACATTATCGGAGAATCACTAGTCGCGTATCAGATAGGATACGTTGCCGACAGGTGTCCTCGTAGACAATTTCAAACTCTTATATCGCAAATAATGCCAATGAATTCAAATAGTAAAGAATTTTGAAAATCTTTCTGTGGAAAAAAAGACGCTTTCGACTGCGCTGGGATTCGAGCCCAGGTCTTTCGATTGCCGGTCGAGTGCTCTAACCACTAAGTTATAGCCGCAAGGCTGAGCCACTAGGCGATATAAGGAGATCTTCCTGTGGAGAAAGAGATGTCGGACGCCTGTGTAGCTTAGTGGTTAGAGCACTCGACCGGCAATCGAAAGACCTGGGCTCGAATCCCAGCGCAGTCGAAAGCGTCTTTTTTTCCACAGAAAGATTTTCAAAATTCTTTACTATTTGAATTCATTGGCATTATTTGCGATATAAGAGTTTGAAATTGTCTACGAGGAAACCTGTCGGCAACGTATCCTATCTGATACGCGACTAGTGATTCTCCTATAATGTAGGAAGTGGCAGAAATTTCAAACTCAACTAATTAATTTAAAATTATTAAGATAATCTCTAAGTTTCAGAGCAATCTGTAATTTTTTTCAAAAACGATCAAGCCATCTTAAGACCTGTCGTATAGATGACGGTTGTTGTTTAAAAAAAATTACTTTGGTCGAAAGTACCAACCTCATAATGCCTAAGATAAAAGTTTAAAGACGTTACGTTATTTAGTACTTGTTTGGCAACTATCAATAGTAAACGCTAGATTCTACTCTGGGAGAGTCTGCTCCTTCGTTTAAAACAATAAAGTATTGGGTGGCAGAATTTAAACCAGGTCGTACGAACTGCCAATACGAACATCGCAGTGGTCGACCAAATGAGGTGACCACGACAGAAATGATGAAGAAAATCCACAAAATAGTATTTGATGACCGTCGACTAAAACTGCGCGAGCTAGCAGACATTGTAGGTATTTCAAAAAGTGCAATACATCACATCTTGACTAAAAATTTGGAACACTATTGCCAAATCCATATGATTTCTGGATAGTACCAACCTTCAAACGTTAATTGTCAAAATTTAATGACAATCTGACGTCTATTTCAGAAGTTACAGAGGTTTTGGTGAAGCAACTTTTATCATTTTCAAAACATTAGATAAAAAAAGAGTTTCGAATGTTATTCAAACATTGCTTTTTAATGGGAAAAAATACCATTGAAGTAAAGCAGTGGCTTGGTAAGCGTTATGTGGACTCTGCACCAGGGAAATCAACAATCATCGACTGGTATGCCGAATTCAAATGCGGTCGTACAAACACCGATGACGCTGAACGCTCTGGTCGTCCAAAATCAGCACTTATTCCGGAAAACATAACAAAAGTCGATAAAATAATTTTGGGCGATCGTACATTAAAGTTGCGAAAGATAGCTGACACCTTTAAGATATCAGAAGGTAGTGTGTTTACAATTTCCCACGCATCTGTGGAGATGCATAAGTTGTTTTCGAAGTGGGTGCCGCGTTTGTTCATACCCGCCCAAAAACAACAACGCATCGAGGATTCAGAGCGCTATTTGGATCTGTTCAAGTGAGGTAAAAAGGATTTTTTGCGTCGGTATGTGACAATGGATTGAACATGAAATTACCACTACACACCTGAAACAAAAAGATCGTCAGCTGAGTGGACAGCAGTTGGTGAAAGCCGTCCAAAGTGACCAAAAACTCAATAGTGGGCTGGCAAGGTTATGGCATCCGTATTTCGGGACGCGCATGGTATTTTGTTTAACGACTATCTTGAGAAAGGCAAAACCATTAACAGCGACTATTACATGGTATTACTGGATTGATTCAGCGCACAAATCAAGGAGAAACGGCCTCACATGCAAAAAAAGTGCTGTTCCACCAAGACAATGTACCATGCCACAAGTCCATGAAAACGATGGTCAAATTGAATGAATTAAGCTTCGAATTGCTTCCTGACCCACCATATTCTCAAGATCTAGCCTCCAGAGAATACTGGCTCTTTACTGACCTAAAAAAATGCTCCAGGGAAAGAGATTTAACTCCAATGAAGAAGTAATTGACGAAACAGAGGCCTATTTTGAGAACAAAGACGATTCATTCTACAGAAAAGGCATCGAAAAGTTAGATAAGCGTTGGAATGAATGTATTACGCTTGAAGACAACTATGTTGATGAATAAAGTTGAATTTATCGAAAAAGCTCTGGTTTTCTTAGTTAGACCGGAAACTTAATGGGTGATGTGTTAGGGCACATAATTAAAGAATACGTATCGCGATAACTCAGCTGAATTCGATTGCAACTGTTAAAAATTGTACAGAAATACAGATTACTATAAAGCGGTTAGAGTATTGATAGAAATGTCAATATTGCTTAATAATATTTTTTAGGGAGTGTCTTTACTCATAATCATTTCATTTATGTTATTATAATATTAAGAAGCAAATTAGTGAAGGCTTTTCGCAAGTGTGCTGTGTTTTAGTCTCTTTTTAAGGAACGACTTGTTTGTAAACAAAGACTTATAAAACCTAATTTCGTTCTAAATACAATGCGAAAAAATGATTCCAAAGGTATGTATCTCTAAAGAAATCAGATTTCAGTATTGAAGGAAGTGATAAGCATGTATATTGCTTAAGAAATAGAGTTTGTGAAAAACTAATTGTAACTAAATTATTGATTTATTATTGTATGACCTGAAGCCTTCATTGTAAAGAAAGCGGATTTCCGACAATTCTATCTCAATTATTATTGAGAGTTGACGAACAAAAATTTGAGAAGCTGAATCTTTTTTCAAAAATAAAATTAAAAAGAAGGTAAAAACCGATAAGGAAATTTTTTAACTATTGTTATCTGTTGTGAAATATTTTGAAATAATATTAGTCTAATTATTTAAATACGTGACCGTGTAAATAATGGTTGTATATTTCGATTTTTCTCACAGGCTCGATCGACTGTTTATAAGAGACTGAATTGCGAAATAAAGTTTAGTAATAATTTTACTTGCTGATGTACCATGTCGATTTTGTAATTTTGATTTCAATTTTTTATTGTTTAAAATGTAAATTATTAAATTTAGGTAACTTTAATTTTGACTTTGAAAAGTGTCTTTCTAAACAGAATTATTTTTGTTTATTAATATTAAATTTTTCAATAAATTTAGCCCAATGAGGTCGGCGAACCAAGCCAACGAAACGTTGCTTATGACTAATCAAAGATGAGTGGTTCAATTATTTTTACATTCTCATCATGGATGAGAAGGTATTGGTTTTATGTGAAAAATGACTTTCGAAATTTTCATCAAATCTTTACGTTTTGAGACCCCCTGAGTCAGAAAAAAGGGTTTTTACGAAAGTGTCTGTCTGTTTCAAAAAGATCTACAAATTTTGTCTCACACAGTTTCTGATAAAACATATATTTTTCTTTTCAATTCCAAAAAATACGATTAAAATTCAAAAATTCCATTTTTTAGACAAAATATGTGAGATACAAAAAAAATAGTTTAGATGGAAAATTGTTTTGATTTTTAATATTAAAAAAATTCGATTTTTTTCACCAAAATATGTGAGATACGAAATAAGCGTTGTTCTGCAAAATCGTTTCCTTAAATAAAGTCTACGACTGTTTTTTCTTTTTGAGAGATTTGGAAGAAAATAAATTATTTTAATCATGTAATTTATTAAAAAGTTACTGAAATGTATACAGAAAATCGAGCGCGAAGCGCGAGCGCCATGATGAGAATGTGTTCCTTAAGGCTGATAGAGCCTTAAGTAAATTGAATTTCCTGTTTCACTTAAATTCAAAAAGAAATTGAGTGACTGAGAAAATGTGTAATTCACATCATCTGTAATATTATTATAAAATTGGTTTGAGCTTCAGTATTAAATTATAATAAATAAATTTGAATGTATGTGAAGAGCGAAAAAACGACCGCGAAGCGCGACGATCAAATCGCGCGCCCTAGGCGCGCTCAAACTTGCGCGCGATGAGAATGTGCCCGCAAAGCGGGCAGATTTTTTAATCCCCAACTGGATCGACTATCTCTATCTATTATTACGTGTTATTATTTATTAAGTCCATATAATTCATTATTTTAATAATATTATTATAATTATAATTATTATTATTGAACTAATTTAAAAAATCCGAAACTTTAAAAATTAAAAAACAATCGATTAAATATTCGAAATTATTTTCAATTTCCCTTAAATTCTTTATTGAATCTTTTCAAACTTTTGCTTTAACGGATTTGTATTTTCCTGATATTCTTCAATTTTCTGTTTTTTTGAAATTTGTGTTATCTGGTTTTATACATTCTCAGCACGTATTGAAATATGTAATAAATGCGGAAATATTTTACTGGTGAAATCAGACTTCCTGTACATATTTTCTGCAGCAGTGTGTAGAGTCTTTTTAATCTAATTTTTCCAGTTTTCAATTTCTTGAATCATGTTTTCAAGGTTTTATATTTATCTAAATATTACCCCATTTTTAACTAAAATATTTTATTTTAAAAGTTATTGCAAACAAAATTTAGGAAAGTACAGATATTTTAAGTGGCACTTGAATAATAACAACCCGAGCAGAAATTAACCATTGGTCCAACGTCGATCCAACGCTTGATACCAATTTCCGATTGTCGGAATCCGACTGTCGGTGGACAGTCGAAATGATAAAGATGTACTGCGTTGGTACAACACCGGTTTCCATCATTGTACCAATACTGGTAACCAACATATTTTCAACGTTGGCTGTCAAAATTTATTTTTCCTCAGTCGGAAGAAGGTTGAGCCTGGTGTACACCCAACATTGTACAAACACTGATATTTTACAGTCGACTACCAGGGCTGAATTGACACTGGATAGATCTTGTACATCCACTGTCGGAAAATGACTTTTTCCCCAGTCGGAAGAAGGTTGAGCCTGTTGTTTCCCAACATTATACCAACGTTGATAATCAACAGTCGATCTCCTTCGTTGGACCAACATTTAACCGATTGTCATAGTCGGCAGAGTATTATGATTTCTGCTTAAGGGGGCAGCCTACCTTTGAGGCCTCTTTTTTCACCGTTTTTTTTCTTTCAGAAATTTTTATTTTACCATTTCCAGTTTTTTACATTATGTTGTATGGTTATTGAAGTATAAGAGAAAATTTTTTTGGAAAATTTTGGTGACACCCCGCTGAGTTATGGCCGGCCGAATGGTCAACAATTATTTCCTGGTCGGCACGATTTCTCATGTTTGGATGATCTGAAACAGTAAATCCATATTTATTCTTAAAGAGGGCATGAATGGTTATCGTCCCTAGCAAAATTGTGAAAATTCGTTTATAAATGAACAAATAGTGAAATTTTTATTTTTTTTTCAATTTTTCACCCTGTTTTTCAACATAAATGTTGCTACAATATTGTTAATAAACCATTGGCATGCATTCCATGCTAGGGACGATAGCGTGGTGTTTTATAAACATTTTTAAAAAAATGTTTAAGTAAATCCGTCCAGTAGTTTTGCCGGAATCATGCCGACAAGTTGAAAAAATAGTGCTTTGAGAAAAACGCGTTTAAAGTTTGAGATGCAGAAAAAACACGTAAGTATCGAAATGAATGTGGTACATTCGACCATCTTTTGATGGAAAAGAAGGTTTCTACATGAATTCCAAGGCTTTAAACTAAGTAAAAATGAAAAAAAAAAAATAATCGAATTTTTGAAAATTGAAAGGTGGGCTGCCCCCTTAAGAAATCTTTTTATTTTGGCCTAGCGCCTTTACCTGGTTTCCTTTACTTAATATACTTTTTCTTATTTTCCTGGACTTTATTTACTCTGTTGAACATGTGAAAAATAATTATGTAAATTCAACTCTTGAATTTGTGAATTATACGCGTGATCTCGTTATAATATGTTTAATTTTTGACACTAATATATATATTTAAAATTAAATATTCAAAATTATGTTCAGACATTCAACCACATTCCTTCTAATTTTTTATTAACAAATCAATCGTTAAGTGTGATATGATAATGTTTTCCTCTGAAGATTTTTTATATTCATCTCAACTGCTTAATTAATTAAATTATGACAATTTAAAGGATTGCTTGTCTTACAAATATTTCGAAAGCTTTTCGTACTTTTTAAAAACATATTGAAGTATTGAAAACCTTTTTATTTTTGTTCTTTAAGTGTCTCGTGTTTTATTAATTTTATTAAACATGAAAATGCAATCAAAGTCTAGCGTTTAATTGAAGGAGGCTTTTTTTCATTTTTTGAGCGTCCAATGTCGAAATACTAAAGACAGAAATCTAGAAGGATTTCCAACCGCTTGAGAGTCAGTGGTCGCGTAAAAGGGGTGCCATGTAGCCTCTTAATCCCCTTTCGTGACAGCAGCTTGTTTTTCCCCGGAACTCGTGAACCTAACTCTCTTGTTTCTCCGATGGCAGTGGTTGTTTTATCTTCTGACAAAATATGCCACACAGACTGATTCACGCTTAAATGAAGCACCTTAACCTTCTCTGTCGGGTTTTTTTTTCTTCCAGAGTTATTAGGTCTCAGGATTTCATCTCGTCTTCCCTGTAAAATTTCTCCTACTTTTATTACATTTTATTAACAAGGAACTGAGATCTTCTCACAAAGCAATTCACTTTTCACATTAAAGTCTTCTGTGCAAAGAAATGCTGTAAAGAAAACATTCTTCAACTTTGAATCTTTGTACAGGATGGGCCATCTAACATTTGGAATTTGAATCGGATATAAGAAAAAAACGTACAGATATTTTTTCAAAAGTATGGTTTTATTAGAAAGATTGAATCTTTCCATTTAAAAATAAAACACAATATCATTCAAATGACTGCCATTGCTGGCCTTACAGTACCCCATTCGATCAACCCAATTTTTTAATACATTTTCGATTGTTTGGGCAAAAGGTGAATAAGGTCAATGCAAAATTGTCGCATTTGGGGCTCAGAAAATCCAAACGTCATCTTTAAGAAGCCGATGCGCTCACAACGAGTGACTGTTTGGTGTGAATTTTAGTACAGTGGCGAGTGTAACCGTACCATACTCAACGAATTTTTGTTTCCAGAAATTGAAGAGGATGACATGGACGACATTTGGTTTCAACAGGACAGGGCCACTTGCCACACAGCCAACGTAACAATCGATATTTTGCACACCGTTTACGAAAATCGAATAATCAGACGAAATTTTGATGTCAATTGGCCGCCTCAGAGCTGTGCTTTGACCCCTTTGGATTATTTTTTGTGGGGAACCGTTAAGGATAAGTGTTACGCTAACCATCCAGAGACGATTGATGCCTTGAAACACGAAATCGGCATTACCATTCATGGGATTGAAGCCTAAACAATCGAAAATGTACTGGAAAATTGGGTAGATCGAATGAGGCGCTGCAAAGCCTGCCGTGGCAGTCATTTGAATGATGTTGTGTTTTATTCTTAAATGGAAAGATTCAATCTTTCTAATACAAACATACTTTTGAAAAAATATCTATGCGTTTTTTTCTTATAGCTGATTCAAATTCCAAATGTTAGATGGCCCACTCTGTAGTTTATTGTACCAAAGTTGATCAATAAACAATAAATTTTGGATTGTAAATATAGAACTGACATTTCTGTTTGTCACTGAGGCAGAAAAAATTTGTTACGCATTGACTGTTGGGAGAATTAAACGAATTTTTTTTCCATAAGAAAAAGATTTGTTACAGAGAATGTGGTTCAACAGACCGAGTTTGTATATGCAACAATCGAATTGATTGTATTACAAATCTAACTTGTAATGAGAGCAATGCGTAATTGTTATTATTTACAGTGTATAACAAGTGATAAAATCAAAACGCCGGTATAATTTGTGTACAATGCACTATATCTGCTATTTAATACATATTTTCCCGTTGCCTGTATTTTATTTATTTTTTTCTTCCAGCTGTAAATACGAAAGATATGATAAAAATACTTATTTGTGTTTATTCACGAAAAAGATTTGTTGAGTATTTCCAGTATACTATTCATTGTGCATTTACGTGTGATTAACGCGTTAAAATGTCATGCTGGAATAACACAGAAATATGGGGTCACATCTTGTCGTGTTTTTTTCGCAATCACGTGTTGAATACGATTCTGCCACGAATAAGCATTCAGTCAGTCATTAAAGACGCCGCAGACTTCTGTCAATAGAGGCAGCATCACAGTGTCGTGCGTTGGAGTGCGTGAACTCGTATAGGATGTTTCAATCATTACAGAGTTAACAGCGATTCGAGATTTACTTTCATATTTATGCATTATTGAGACTTTTGTATCACATTAAAAATACAGAATTTGAAATTCGTAAAAAAAATTTTTAGGGTTTACGTAATATTTATACGCATGAACTTTTCGAAAATATTATCGATGGCTGAAAATTGCGGAATACATTTTTGGGATTACAGAAAGAATACCTCTATTTCGTTGAATGTTAGGTTTTATTGTATCACGTGCCAAGTGTTATTCGGATAAATTGCTTTTATTTTGTAATATTATTCTACTTCTTTTGGTTTTACAACATTTTTCTGTGTTCCGATCATTTTCATCAGAAAATCGTCAACCCGGGAATTTTTATTTGTTTGGCTCGTGATGTCAGTGAGGCACTTGAAGTTCGTTTCCTTATTACTAAAAAAAACAAAAATTAGTATTTTGCATCAATGTTAATAATTTCTTCATAGCGCCTCCTTTTAAAATCCGATTTTCAGTACCTGTAGAGCGACTTTCAACCCTAAGGTTGAAAATCGTAGTTTCAACCCACTCTACAGGTACCGAAAATCGGATTTTCAAAGGAGGCGCTATGAAAAATAGTATACATTACTCGAAACAAAACACAGCGAAAGCATTTCGTGTGATTGCAGCCCTCGCTTCACTCGGGCAGAAAACTTCACACTCATGCAATCGCTCTGTTTCGCCGCTTGTAATGTAATATACTATTGTGTAAGCAGTACTCAATGTTAATTTTCAACTTCGCTAAGTAGCCTGAAAATAAATTTGCATTGGTGTGATCAACTTGTTGGCCAAATATATTCCATACCAACCCAACAAATATTCCCACATGTTATTTTAAAGTCATGAGTAGTGACATATTTATTTGAGCATCATATGCTGTGTCGCCTTATAATGGCATGGTCCAAAAAAGTAGCCTAAATGCGTCTTTCAGAATGCTACATTTGATGCATACACTATGCTGCTGTAATGGAGGTATAATAAGGGAATGGAAGGTCTCAATACGAATGATATGTTATGCTGCAGATTTTGCTCTGTCAGTAGGCTCATTTTGAATGCATGGAAAATCTTAGCGTTTTCCGGTCGCATCTTAGGTCAATTATGTATAAATTTCGGTAAATCCGATGGATGTGTTATTGAAAAATGTTGCCTACGACATTGCTATCGGGGTCATACAATCAGAAAATGTCTTTACAACCTAAAAGCATTTTCTCTGCCGGATGCCGAGTGAATCGGTAAATGAAAATACAAACAGTACTCACCGATAAATACAGAAATGACTTTCTCGTTGAGGGCCCATGAGATTAACAGCATGGAAACTTGAATTTTCTCGTCTTCATTCATACTATTTTCCACAAATCGGCAAACAACTCTACGTAACTTCCGAATTTCACCACGCGACTGGTAACGGTTAACAAGATAACCTTTTTACTAACCTGCTTGTTTATTGCGACAGACCGTTAACAAGATGGTTTGTTCCTGTAACAATCTCAAAATGTATAGAGTACCCCATTTTGTTTTCACAACAGTCTGGAACTGCTTAACTAGCAAAGTATGTATAACAATTTAATATTGTCCATGGAACAAAGTGGATATAAAAATAAAACAGTCCAGATTTTTGATAAAAAAATCGAAATCGTTACAACAACTAATTCAGTGATAACAACGTATGATTTGTTGTTATAATAAGCTTATTTTTCTCCATGCATGGAACAAGTATCAATTATTAAAAACTTTTATGAATTTATTTGAAATTTTATTCATTTATTCTATAACCATATTTGGAGAACAATAACTTTTTAGTTTTTTACATTTAAATTTTTATGAAAGTCTAAATCACTGACGTAATGATTACGTCAATTTGAATAGATAGACAACCGATAACTAATAAAGATTTAAATTAACTGAAGAGATATATTTTCCAAAAATTTAATGGTAAAATGCGCTTTAAATTTCTACTCTCGGTTTTAATCAGAAACTATATTTTAATTCAAATTTGAATATGCTTGAATCCCAACTTTTGTTTCAAATAACTAATATAATACTATTATTTATGTTTTTGTGCTTTCACGGTAACTACACGGTTTAAAAATTTGCACCTACGAAATATTGAAATATGACACAGATTCAATCAATATCTTGAAATCTAGTTAAAATTTTATCTTATTATTTTAACGAAAAAATTTATATTCAATAAATTTCTGTGCACTTGAAACTGAACTCAGCTGGAATTTTTGTTGTTGTAAAACCGAAGATAGAAATTAGTTTCAATGAATTTTGTATGAGGCTATTCGTTATAATTTTGAGTCTCGTGTAATCTCGGGGATGCTTTTATTGTAGTATAAAACAAAAAAGGACCACATATATCAATTCTGTCTCATCGAGGCATGACGTAACTAAAGGGCAGCTCTTCCGCGATATGAATACGTATAAGGCAATATTAAACTTCGTATAGGGTTATTCGTGGCGATGCACATAGCGTTATACATAGACATATAACTCTACCTTCTACCTTGTACATTCGGACGGGCCTGCGATTTTAGCATGCAGGACAGCGAGCTTTTAATGCTGAAATATCGCTGAAACTCTCAACGTTGCTCCATCGTCTTTACACGCCATGAAACTTTTCGTTTTTCAAAGATTCAAGCTTGATTGCATGATCACATATACTATTTCACCCAATTTTCAGCATTTTGTATGTCGATTTTAATTCTATTATTATTCTTTGATTCATTTCAAAATTAGACGGTGAAAAATTAATTTTTGGCATGAGTGTTCACCCAGAAAAAAGTTTTATTTAAATTTAAGAAATCGTCTTTTTAACTTCATTTCTTCAATTCGAAGTAAAAACACCTTTAGAACAAATGTCACGTCCAGCGACACATACACTGAAAAAAATTTATTGGCTGCACAATGTTAAAAATATTGGAATCGCAACTTTAAATATGTAGCTCGTTCCAACACCAGCTAGTAGTTAATGTTGATTTAACTATAGTAATATATGCTTCATGAAGAAAACTTACAGTTGAATTATCAATAAACAACCTAGAGTAAATATAAAGAACCTACAATTGAAAATGAAGTTATAAGAACAATAATTGAAAACAATATAAGAAATCCTTTACATTTGATTACCTTATTGCTTTCAATATGCTAAAATTGAAATTGTTCTTTTTCGAAAGGAAATAGAAAATATAATTAATCATTTCACACCAGTTTGTTTGGAATTCGACTTACGAAAAAATTGCACAAACATGCATGCCTTCGAGGCTGGGAGACTGAAACAAAAGCCGCTCATGGGAAAAACAAAAGCTCTGTATATTTTATTTGCGCAAGCGCAAGAGAGATCCTACGTTCGCAAAACGAAGTATTCTTTTACATATGGATCGAGGGGCTATTCACTCTTGAGTAAAGTTTAATGAAATGAAATATAAGAATTATATTCGAAGTAATTCGAGGTATTTCTTTTGTTAAATAAGCAAGTAGTAGATCCGAGTAGATCACGGTTTCCAGAATATTACAAAAGACTGGAAATATTACATTATTATTCGTATTAAGTTTTTTCATTGTTTTAGTGTTTTTCACAATATCTTGTTTTTTGTAGAATTTTTGCAGAAAAATAGTGAGATTTTTGATTTTTAATAAAACAATAAGAAATTACCGTATATTTTGTTGTGATTTAAACAATTTTCCATGTTCACAATAATTTTGACTCGCGTGAAATGAAAATTATAAAAAATAACATTATAGCATCCAAATTTTGGAGATAAATTAAAGAAGTATTTTAAAGTTCACTTCAAAAAAAGGCATAGAAGTAACTGAAGGTTATAACTACATAAATATTTTGATTCATTATTTCGAAATTTACCTTTCATTACTAAAATTATTCATTATATTGAAAGGGAAAAGACAGAAATTGCACAATTTATATATATATATATATATATACTTGGTCGTACTCGGTATACTCGTCTTACTCACAGCGACGAGTCTGAGACTCGTCTAATTTTTTCGCTACTTCATTTTGACTCGCAATAACTCGTATCTTTGTTTCAGTATTCGCGTATATTCGTTTGCATTCTGACCTAACATTACTATTCGAATAATTCTTACGTTATTCTTTTTACATTTTCATCGTATTTTAAACTCGCTTATACTTCTTTTTATTATTTTGCTAAAAATTTCAATATTCGAGAGTGAATAGCCCCTCGGTATGGATTCAATTCACATTACAGTTAATTTTGTTATGTTAACCAACTTACCTTTCGCGCTTATGATAAATTATTTTTTATCACTTTAACTATTTACCGATATTCCACTCTACACGCAAAAACATGTGTAGCTGGTACAAAGAAACATATCGTTGTTCCAGTTATATTATTAATTATCCTAACCATAAATATGGCTGATATAACCTAAAAAATCCTTGTGACAGCTACACATTTTTTTCTGTGTACACGATAATTTAGTCGTCCCAATTGTATAAAGGTAATTGCATAAAGGTGTATAAATGTATAAAGGTGCAACAACTTTTTTTCGTCAAACACACATACCCGTACAACTATTGGAATCGCAACTCTAATCTATAGTAGTGTCTACAATAAAAAGTAGTTGGTGCCAAAACGAGCTATAAATTTAAAGTTGAACGCTCACAGCAGTCTGTATAGTTGAGGTACCAATATAGTTAGTTATCTCTCCTGTAATTACAGTTATCCTAGTTATAATATTTTCAACTACATTAATGTAGTTGGGGTACTCATGATAAATTTCTTTCAGTGTACAAATGCAAATATTACGCATAGGTTAGGTCCGGCAAAAATCTATTGGAAAATCGTAAAAGAGGAAGAAGAAGTAGGATGAAGTAGAGTCCCTTCTTTTATAGGAAAAAATGACTACGTCTAAGAAAACGCAACAATCGTTTGACAAGCTTATGGCGACTGTTTTTCGGATGTGCATGGTATAATTCATATTGACTACACTGAGAGACTTTTCGTTAGAGTAAATGATAAAGATGAATCAAAATTTAGTATAATATCGTTTCAAAATGGGGAAAGCCGAGGCTTTATTATACTTATTCATATTATGACATCGAAGTTTGATATAGTCATAACGGTCTTTAATATATGAAGAAGATAAAGTAGTATTTTAAATACTAAATATTATGAATCTCTATTCGAGAAATTGAAAGTACGAGAAAATGATATTATGATTACTAAGTTGTCTAAAAATAATTTGAATAAGATAAATAAGGAATATCACATTTTGGAAAGCATGTTTGAGAAATTCATATTATGAATATGAACTTGCCAGAAACCTCACGACGCGCAGCAAAAATCAAAACATTAATTCTCGGTTTTTCATATAATTTGTTTCAGAATGTCGTCCGAGTACTTCCGACGTTATCCGAATAGCTTCGTAGACTCGAATCCAAGTCTGCCCAACCCCCAACTCTGTAGTGGCTTATAAGCGACATTTATTTCGGAATATGGCAAGCGAGAATAGCCGAGAGGCTTTAGGCGTTAGGAATGCGTTTAGTTAATGTAGATATAGGTAGAGTTAGGGGGTTCGAACCCAAAGGCGATTCTGAAATTTAATTTCAAGCGTATGCGAATATAAATAGTGTAGCATTGTGTACATAAATATATGAAAATAACTAAGGTATGGTAATAATATTTGTGTATGTCTTTCCACTGAAACCTCCCCTCTTCTGAGTGCCCAAAGCTCTCCCCTCTATCTTCCTCTTGCTTCGCACGCGTTAGAAAAAGACACCACAATCCATAACCCGGAGACGTCCCTTCTGAAGGTCAAACTTTTTGGTGGAGTGAGTGATTTTTCATATAGTGGTTTTCAGATCCACATATTCTTTGTTTCACTTCGAAACTTTGATATAGTAAATTTCAAATTCTCGTAGGTTTTATAGCAGTTAGTAAAACAATATTCCATTTATTCAAACGAAAATATTAATTTCGCCGCTTGAAAACCACTATATTAATTTCTGATACGTAAACCTTGTTTGCCTCACTTTGAAACGATATTATACTAAAATATGATTCACTTTTACGATTTATTCTAACGAAAAGTCTCTCAGTGTACCTGACACGGCGGGCAGGAAGCGATGATAGGTTGCATAGAAATGTCGACAAAAACTAAAAGCAGGGGTGTATTTTATGATGATTACAGGTGAAAAATCCGTTTGGAATGAAATCCTAGCTGCTCCTGTTTCAAAGATATCCACGTTTTACATATTCCTGATGGGATCAATTTTTGCGAAATATAAATAGCATATTAAAATATAAGTTGAGTAAGATTTAGCCGGTTTTAAACGTTTCCAAGGTGCTCCACGTGGAGGCAACTTACTTTGCACCTCTTTTTTTGGTTTTATATTTTCATAATTTTTTTTGGCTTGTTTACTGTTTTAAAATTTTTTTGTTTTTATATTTTTATAATCTTTTTTGTTATTTACAAGTTTTTTACTCAATTTAATTTAATCTTTTGAATTGTATTAAATATTAGGTTTTTCAATTTAAGTATGCTGGGATGAAAATTTCACTACAGCTTTCTTAAATCGCTTCACAAAAGTTGGTTTTTCGATCATATTTATTTTAAACCTATCCCAGAATTTAATGAATTCTCTATGAACCGACTCCCCGGCCTGCTCAGACTATAATCCTAAACCATCATATTCAAGAATGTAATGGCTTGCTTCGAATGTGCAAGAATAATATGGATTTCGATGGTTTGAGAAATTCCAGTACTTTTCAAAGCTTCACGAAGTTCGCTTAGATTTTTATCAAAATCACTAAGATCCGCTTGTTTTGCAGAAAAGCAAGTATTAACGATTTTGTTCATTGCTTTGAATGAAACAATATAAGGCTGTAATCGAAATGGCCCTACAACCTCATAAATTTCAGGATCCTGTAATTGATCCGCTTCTTTCAGAAGTTTCCAACAATAATTACCTTCAAAAATATCTCCATGATAGCTTTTATGAGATATAACTAATTTATTTGGCCACAAAAAGCGTTTTCCTTTCCGATACCATCAATTTTAACTATACCATCCCAAAAGAGATGATTGACAAATCCCTGAAAGAGATGTAGTTCAGGAGGAACACTCTTCTGAAGCACGTACATGGCATAATCTTCATCATTTTCTTCTTCAATAACAAGAGGATGATGAACTGTGCTATGACAGTGTTTAACTTGTTTTTTGTCTTTGTCCATACTTTTAAATTGTAAATAGTCCTCTTTCAAGTGTTTGTGTCTCTTTAAATTAAGATTTTCTTCATTATTATTCGGATGATTTTCATCAATCATTTTATGAAAATTCTTCAATTCATGTTGTAATAAAACAATAAGGGTAAGGGTAAGTTGCCGTCGCCGTCTGCTGTCCATTAGCAAGTAGTACAAGTTTTAAGTCTGCAAGAAATTTGAAAGGTATCTCATTCAGTTTGGTTAATTGAACTAAGGTTTTGAAATTTTCATAAGTCTCTTTAATCCGAGGGACCATGCACAATAAAATCAATTTATAGACACTAGTCAGTTTGCGTTCATTTGTTGAAATACTTCCACCAGTGAAGTAATATGAAACGTTCTTACTTTTGTATACATCTGAATCATTTTCTTCTTTTTCGCCATTTTCTTCAGTTGAAATTGAGATAGAAATTTTAAAAAAATCTTGGCTTCCATCTGCCATTAGTTTTATTTTTGTTTTTTCTATATGCTCAATGTTCCGTTTCTCAAAAACAATGTCAAGAAGTTCCGTCGCATTGGCATACACAACTGGTCTGTTTCTAATTCCTTCCTTGTCCGTTTGAAACTCATAGAGACCTTCTTTGTAAATGTTTTCCATCATATTTGATTTTTCATATTTTTTATTATTACTTTTTTATTTTTTTATTTTATTTTTATTTATTATTTATTTTTATTTATTATTTATTATTATTTACTTATTATTTATTTATGTAGTATCTGAAGCCGTAGCGACCCGGCGTATGAAGCGTTTTCGACAGGAGCGAGTTTTGATAGGCGTGACGAATGCGAGAATGTGTGAGAATAGGCAAGGATAAGTAGTCTTTCGCAGTACCTCGATCTGACACAATGTGTACCTCATTATTTTAATCGAACTGACAATAAACCATTAGTTATATTTTAAACTAATGTTTGTGTGTTCTCAAATTATTATCCTACATTTATTATTATTATTATTATTTTTATTGTTTTCATACATATGTTGGTTATAATTTGTAGGAACTGAGGTTCTTCCAGCAGAACTACGAATGAAGTTTACCAATTTCGTCATATTATTCGTAGATAATGCATGAATAGCTTGGAAGTTATCTAAACTTTGATCAGAAAAGATTATTTATGTTCTGGATGATGTGAAATAGACATTATTTATTAAAAGACAATTTGTTCTGATACTTGTTAAGATAAGCACTTTTTACTGGAAAAAATGCAGAAAATTAATTTCTTAGGCAATACCGCCCAGATAGAATGAGTAGTATACTTCTAAAAGGAAAGTTCTCGAGTGAGAGTAAAGAAGTTACGACGTCACGATGTCCCGCGCGGTATGGTACAGTCTCCGTCAACTAAAAACAACTAAAAATCAGCAGTATGCCTTTCGTATACGCCGATTTGACTGTGCTATCCAGCGCTACAATTTTGATAGACAATGCGGGCAAAAGGAGCGCTACCTTCTGACGAAAAGCCGATGCAAACTTAGAGCACAAACACACACATTGATACATTCATTTATTGTTTGCAACATAAATGATCAAATATTTGAAGAATAAATATGTTCTAATGATCGAGAAACACGCCTATTATATTTCGCAAAAATCGGTCCTATCAAGAATATGTAATATTACAGCGAATTATTGGATCGATTCGATGCTGCAATCAAGGTTAAATGACCTCATTTGGCGCATAAAAAAATATTTTGTTTTAATACTTAGGCCTGAAACTTTTCAAACGACCTATATATTCCCTTGATTTATCTTAGACTGAGTATGAGATTTCGATCACTGACCACCAGGTTTTTTATTCGATTTCTCTCCGCGTACTTCGTTTCTTAAGTCAATGGATCAATCGGACCACGTGACTAAAATATATATTAATTTATTTCCCTAAATTAATTTTTGGAAATTTGAAAAACGTAGTGAAAGATGACAAAGAACTTCTGTTGAATTCTTTTAAGTGTAATTTTCTGAAAAATTATTTAGAGTAAACTTACCTGAAGATTTAATGACAATTACAATTGACTGTACAATATTTACAACATTTTCGATGAAACTAACTTCGAAAATATTTTTTATTGTCTTCTGCTGTATTTTATGAATTTTCAGAAAATATATTTTGTGGACTTGAAAAATTACTTTACAGGAATTTGGTCACGTGGTCCAGTTGAACCATGGGTCTTAACTTTGTCGCTTAATTTCAATTTCATCTTTATTAAGATATTACGGTAATTGCTTTGTGGAAAAACGGGTCTTGGAAAAATATATTTAATTATATCATTCGTAACAGAAAATATTATCTTTCATAAACAAATTCTAAAAACATTTATTTCTCATCTAACTTATTTTCTGTCGCTCAACACCAATTTCTCAAAGATGATAAGATTTTTATGAATAAGAGCTTATTATTCTAATAAGACTTTCTTTCTTAAACATTTTTTTCTCATAATTTTAGGCATTGCAAAACTAATTTTAAAAAATTGGATACACTCAAGTTGTAGAGAATCTTCTTTCTGTGAAAATAAACTCTCAATTATTAAGTTATTAATTTTTAAAATATTGTTGTTTACATTATGAAAACAATGTGTTTTAATGAAACGAACACATATTTGATATACAGTCAAGCAAAAATCTTGTTTGAATCAAATGCTTGTACAAATCAAATTTTTATTTATTTAAAGAAAACAATTTGTTTTCATGGGCTTATTCGAACAAACTGTTTTCTCGGTTCAGCAATAAAAAAACTTTAGTCAACAATAAATAATTTTAATCTCTCGAAATTTATAATACTGATTTTTGCAAATGATTAAAGGATTTTGGGAATTATGGAAGGTAAAGTTTTCAATAATTGTTTCTTTTAAAATTAGAATTTGTAAACACATTTAGAAAATATTTTGTTATGTTTATAAACTAAATTAAATGGTCAATTGTTAAATAAAAAATATTGATTTGTTATAACAATTTATAAAAAACAGGCAGATTTTAATGTTTATTAATATTAGTAATATATGTAGTTTTATGTAACAGTGTAAACTACGGTAATATTATCCGTGAACAGTTTAATGTTAAAATCATTTGAGTGTGTGTTTCACAAGCGAACTGGAAAATACATAAGTGCTCTTATTTTGTGGCAGGTCGTGTTTCTGTACACATTTGTTTTAAACTGTTCCGATAGTTGATGGGTTGACGCCTGCTATTAAAGTTCAAAATGAGAAGACGATCACTATTGGACACTGATCATGGCTATTGCGAGTAAAACATGTACGTGTTGTTGTCGTAAGTATTATATACTGCGAAGATAGGAACGTGTTTACTTTTTTAAAATGTACGTTTACACTATACTCTTTTGTTTGCTTTACAATTTTATGCTCGGAAAAGCAACGCAGAGAAAACTAGAACGTGATGATGAGCACGAACAAATTTATTTTCCTATTTTCGACTATCGATTTCTTTATCTGAAAAATCTGTGCTTACAAAAATAATATAAGCAGCTGTATATTATACATTTTCATTCAAATATGGTGGTTTATTGTTTTAACCTCGTCTAATTAGGCTATTATTTGTAATCGAGGGGCATCTCACTCTGGAGTCAAATAAAATCATACGAACGTTGTTGATCGTTGTTTGACGATTTTGTAAGATTTCATACGACGTCAACGCTAAACATTTGACTCTCAATTTTCGAGATCGTGTGGATTCAGCGCGTCTAATTTGACGCGTTAAACGCGTGAATTTACATTGAATTCATCTGAATTTGACGATCTCAAGCGCGGGGTACAAGCGGTAGAGACGTAACGTACTGATTTCACGTTAACTACACTGAATTCTTCTCTTTCGCTTACGATTTCAAACGTTAGGCTTAGTAAGATCGAACGACTCGGAACGACTAAAAATTTCAAACATACCTATTTGCAAAATAATTTTAACTTATCAATTATTTAGCATTTTGTGGCATCAATACAAATATACATTGCAATAATTTTTCTTAATTTCATAATCACTACGAAGTTCAGCTTCTCTCAAATATCCGTTTTCGAAGGAAAAATATGAAATTAATTTCAAGGCCTATTTATTTTATTGAACATTATCTATCTTATCAATAATTTTATTCATCAATTCACACTCATCTAAAATAATTTGCACTATCAAAGGATTACGTTTCAAAACTCGATTCAGTTGACAGGTATATGATGTTTTTCTAACTTTTTTCGCTAAAAAATAAAATTATTGTATTTATTCCTACACCTTCTTATTCAAATTTGATTGCAGAATCATAATTGCAATGACTTAAATGGTTTTTTTTTACCTTTCTTAGTCATAATAATGCGAGGTCAGAGAACGATCAGAGAACAGTCAGGGAACGGTCAGAGTATTCTCTGACTTTTTGATGCGTTAAATGAAAACCTTTGTTTGAAACAGACTGCTTAATGAATCGAACGTTTCTTCTAGAGTCTGAAAAAACGGGCGAAAACGCCAATTGTCTAGATAATTTTGTCGATTTATCTTAAATACAGTCTATTCTAATGCTCGGCTGTAAAAAAATGACGTCCTAATTTTTACATTCTCATCATGGATGAGAAGGTATTGGTTTTATGTGAAAAATGACTTTCGAAATTTTCATCAAATCTTTACGTTTTGAGACCCCCTGAGTCAGAAAAAATGGTTTTTACGAAAGTGTCTGTCTGTCTGTCTGTCTGCCTGTCTGTCTGTCTGTCTGTCTGTAGGTCGTGTGCGGCATAACTCTCGATAGAATTATCAGATTGAATTGAGCTTTGGTACACTTTATCGGAGCCGAAAAAGTAAGGACAAATTCGTTAACCAGCCACATCCAATCAAAATTGAGGGATTGAGCACTACTTTTGTGTTTTTGAAAATAATTTTTTGAAAAAATCAAAAATTTCAATACTGGTTTTAGATAGTGCTCATAAATCTCTAAAAATTATCCTGATAACATTTTTTGATTAAATCAAAATTAGAAATGTTACAGCATATTCAAATTCGAAAAAAGTCAATATCAAAATTCCATTTTCCAGTTAAATTATACGAGATACGAAAAAACGTTATGATACAATATTATTGAATAAATAAAGACCTACAAATTTGAATTGTAACATTTTTTCATAAGATGCATATTTTTCTTTTTAATTAAAAAAAAAACTATTGAAAATCCAAAATTCAATTTTTTAACAATAATATGTAAAATAAGAAAAAAACGTAAGAATACAAAGTTGTTAGTTTCAAAAAGATCTACAAGTTTTGTCTCACACAGTTTCTGATAAAACATATATTTTTCGTTTCAATTCCAAAAAATACGATTAAAATTAAAAAATTCCATTTTTTAGACAAAATATGTGAGATTCAAAAAAAACTTTGAGATGAAAATTGTTTTGCTAAATAAGGTCTACACATTCTTATCGATAAATTTCTCGACAGGATGTATATTTTATGTTTTGATTTTTAATATTAAATAAATTCGATTTTTTTCACCAAAATATGTGATACGAAATAAGCGTTGTTCTGCAAAATCATTTCCTTAAATAAAGTCTACGATTGTTTTTCCTTTTTAAAAGATTTGGAAGAAAATAAATTTATCAATAATCATGTAATTTATTAAAAAGTTACAAAAATTAAAAAAAACTTAGTGAATTTGAGAAGATGACTAATTTTCATCATCTTTAATATCATTAAGTTGGTTTGAGCTTCAGTATTAAATTATAAGAAATAAACTTAAACGTATGCTAAGAGCACAAGTCCGAGCGCGAAGCGGGACGATCGAATCGCGCGCCCTAGGCGCGCTCAAACTTGCGCGCGAGGCGCGCAATGAGAATGTGCCCGCGAAGTGGGCAGATTTTTTTCTTTGTTTTTGAGATATTTAAAAATAAATAATTAATTGTAATCATGTAATGTATTTGATAATAATAATAATTTATTTGAGAACTATAGAAATGCGTACAAAAAATTGAACGCTAGTATCATTATGAAAATGTGTTCCTTAAGATCGATAGAGCCTTAAGTAAATTAATTTATAATTAATAACAAATTTGACCCTTTCTTTGAAAGTAGAAGTAGTGATACTGTAAGGAATACATTTAAGGCCACGTGGTGCTTAGCAAATTATCAAATTTGATTGATTTGTGGTTTCTACATGTTTACGTCCACAATAAATAAAATTTTGTTTTTAAAATTTAGGAAATAGTAGAGAAGATAAAAACAGACGTAGATAGACTACTTTTTGTTTGCATAATCAAAAAAGTCCAATTTTAGCAAAATTTATCGGAAATTTTTTTTTATCATCAAAACTCAAAGCAGTATATTTACGTCCGTTGTTATCTTCTCTACCATTTCCCAAATTTCGAAAACGAAATTTTATGTATTTTGGACACAAACATGTAGAAACTGGATCAAGTTGTTCACGTGAACTTGCTACTTTTCTCAATTAGCATATGCCCTTAAGCAAGTGATGTGAAGAGAATAAGAAACCGAGCGCGAGGTTTATATAATTTGGAGCGCGAAACTCGACAATCTAATTGCGTGCCCTAGGCACGCTCATTCAAAAAAAGCGTTCCATGAGAAAATTTCTGAAAATTCGGCCCTAAATTAAAGCAGTGTATTATCTATAATTAACGATGTCTCGTTACTTAATTGTGGATTCATACTTTCGTTATTCACATACATAGTTACAAGGAAGATGTGGTTAACATTGCGAAGGAAAGTTAGTAGGAGTCATAAACTTTTCAACTCCGACAAACCACTTTCGTCCGATGAGCCACGTCGTTTAAGTGGAGTTTTAATGGTGACCCTATATTCTTAAGAGTTCCTCGACCTGCATTGCAATCTAAACTTGTCTTGCGACTTGGCTTGCTTATTCTCTTAAAGTGGCGCTAGTTACAGAAAGTCGGGGTGACGCTAGTGCAGTGCCAATGGAAAGTACCAACATAACTATTCTGCTTGTAACAAATGTCTCAGCACTGCCAAACTCAAATGTATCACAGTCACTTGAGTCATAACTTCGACATATTATTCCTAATCTCTGCCATCACTTTGGCATGGTAATACAAAGTGGAGTTCTTATACACAGAGAAAATTAGTTGAAGTAATTTTACTCAACTTCCGATCAAATTTGGGACATAAGGACAAGTTAGAAGTTATTTAGTATCACTGTATTTATTTGTGATATATTAAATGTTCGAAAATGAATCAAAGTTGAGTAAAATTCAGAAGTGTAGGGTGAAGTATGAAAGCGTGCATTAAAAATTTTTTAAATATATATATTATTACTCGTAGTATAACTATAAAAAATCAATCTTTTATTAAATCACAAAAATAGTAGAGCTTTCCGTTCATTCTACTCTACGCTTCAATCGAGAGTTGAGTAAACCGTGAATTGCAAGATTTATTCCAACAGCTACATCTATTCACGCAAGAACGAATGAAAGTAATCTGCGCTTTGGGCACACATAAAAAATTTTTAATTTCAAAAACTTAAAAATCTTAAAATTAAATTGATATTATGAAAATTTAAACAAAAAAAATCTGCCCGCTCCGCGGGCACATTCTCATTGCGTGCTTCGCTCGCAAGTTTGAGCGCGCCTAGGGCGCGCGATTCGATCGTCGCGCTTCGCGCTCGGTCTTGTGCTCTTCGCATACGTTTAAGTTTATTTCTTATAATTTAATACTGAAGCTCAAACCAATTTAATGATATTAAAGATGATGTAAATTAGTAATTTTCTCAAATTCACTAAGTTTCTTTTTCAGATTAAGTGAAACAGGAAATTCAATTTACTTAAGGCTCTATCGGCCTTAAGGAACACATTCTCATCATGACACTCGCGCTTCGCGCTCGATTTTCTGTATGCATTTTTGTAACTTTTTAATAAATTACATGATTATTGATAAATTTATTTTCTTCCAAATATCTCAAAAAGGAAAAAATATCTTATGAAAAAATGTTACAATTCAAATTTGTAGGTCTTTATTTATTCAATAATATTGTATCATAACGTTTTTTCGTATCTCGTATAATTTAACTGGAAAATGGAATTTTGATATTGACTTTTTTCGAATTTGAATATGCTGTAACATTTCTAATTTTGATTTAATCAAAAAATGTTATCAGGATAATTTTTAAAGATTTATGAGCACTATCTAAAACCAGTATTGAAATTTTTGATTTTTTCAAAAAATTATTTTCAAAAACACAAAAGTAGTGCTCAACCCCTCAATTTTGATTGGATGTGGCTGGTTAACGAATTTGTCCTTACTTTTTCGGCTCCGATAAAGTGTACCAAAGCTCAATTCAATCTGATAATTCTATCGAGAGTTATGCCGCACACGACCTACAGACAGACAGACAGACACTTTCGTAAAAACCATTTTTTCTGACTCAGGGGGTCTCAAAACGTAAAGATTTGATGAAAATTTCGAAAGTCATTTTTCACATAAAACCAATACCTTCTCATCCATGATGAGAATGTAAAAAGTCGATAAGTGTATTACATAAAATATGAAATATCACATAAATTACTCAGGCAGAATAATAATTTGGAATTCGCAAATGTAAAATCCATATTTTGAAAATATAAAATACAGAAAATAAAAGAACCTTCTTTTAAATGTTTTGATACAAGATACTTCTTAATAATAATGCAATTTTTTAATGTACATTTGAAAATTTAGTTTCACTAAACTTCATACGTCGTTATAATAAAAATATATACTAAATGTAATTTAATAATTATATTATATATATTAATAATCATAGTTATAATAATTGATTAATTTATATTAACTTTTAAAAATATTTTATTAATCATTAATGAAAAAAGTTGATGTATTTTTACTTGAGTAAGGCTAAAAAATTTTATTGACGGCACTTACTCTCAAAAGCTCTGAATAACTCATGCAGTCACTATATAAGAAAGTTCCAAATTTTATATCTCAGCATTGTAAGCGAGCGTGTGCGTGATTCGACGAAAGCGTATCGTACTATATATAAGTGTAGTTATTAGGTTTATATATGTAAGGTTATATGTTTAAGTGTATTTGTAATTTGAAATGTGATTGTCTACGTCTGAATGGTGTGAATGTATTTGTAAGTTGTTTATGTATGTACCGGATGACTATTGGTAGGCTCGAGGTAAGAATTTTTTTTTATTTGAGAGAAGCATACCATTGCCAGTTCAAATAATACGCCCGATGCTCATTTTACCCAACTACGGTTTGAAGCACCTCAAGCGTCGGTGATATACTTATACATTTCATGTTAACCCACTGACGCATGTTAGCGCCCTGTCGTCGATAACGTTTTACTCAACTCCTTACTATTCCCTATGTAACGCTTATTGTTATTCAATTTGGGTGAATTAGGTATATATCAAATTGATTTTACCCGACTAGGATTTAATAGATGTTCAAATGTCCTTATGTCCCAAGTTTAATCGACAGATTATATCGTGACATGTTTCCGTACATGCTCCTTGTTACATTGACCCACAGTTATAATTCTGTAATATTTATTTTGGCTTGGGGTCAGCTTAGTTTCTAATTATTTATGTCATCGAGGACATAAACACTAGGAAGGCAAACGTTTCGGCCACAGATGGGGGCCCTCTTCAGTGCCAATTAGCTTAATTGTAACCTTTAAATATTTATTAACTAATACATGCAATTAAGAAATATATGGTATTTTTTGTTTTTTTGTTTTTTTTTTCTTTTGCTTATTAATTAAAAATAGAGTAAACATGCAGAAAAACTTATGAGTAAGCGAGTTTCTAGGTGTGAAGAACCAGGCCGTTCCAAAAACTGCTCCAACAAGTAATCCTCTCCCACAGGAACCGTGAAAAGTGCGGCCGCGGAACGCACTCCCTCAAGGGCACATATATAAACACAATTATTTCAAACCAGAAAGAAACAACACACGGGAGAATATAACGTGGGTCCTTGGTAAAGCACGCACAGCAAACCACACATATGCACGAGCACCAGAAGTAAAGGACACTGAAGTTAAAACAATCAGAACATTGCAATTGGTACAGAAAAATTTTTATTTATTTTCTCAAAAACCACAGAGATGACAGACGGATGTAAGTCCACCACTCTGCCACATGGCTAGAAGAAAACTGATTTGGGAATAACACGTGTTTAGGAAGACAAGTGTTCAGAGTTTGACGTATATGGAGAGCATTCTCCATGATAGGTCAGGTTCCAACACCAAGGGTTATACACAGTCAAAATTTACTTTAATGTCCCCGGCACTTGAGATTTCTATGTGCTCAAGCGTCCAAGGAAAGCAAACCCCTACCAAGTGTTCGAAGAATTCTGTAAGGAAAGGCACTCAATACGGTCCCGCCGTCGTAAAAATTATACACATTTTTGTGGATATAGAAAGTAAAATGCAGCTAAGGTGGAAATTCACGAAAAATTAATTTCCTGGTTTTTCGAAACCTCTGATTCTTAATAACTGGAACCTGGAAAAATACAATATTAAGTTTATAAGTATGATGTCCGAGTTTTTCGGATTATAAGACTGCTGTAAGTGGTAAAATATTACGCGAGCTATTCAAACTCTGATTTGAATAGAGAGATCAATTAATACGGTAGCACTACGGATTCTGAGACTAATAAAAAGCTGCAAAGTGATGCGCGAGCACTTCAGACTCTGACTTTAAGTGAGGTGGCCAAGTAATGCGCGAGTTCTTGGGAGTATGAGAATTTTTATAAAGTGGCCAAGTAATACGCGAGATTTCCGGACTCTGACTTTAAGTAAGGTGGCCAAGTAATGCGTGAATTTTTAGGAGTATAAGAATTTTTATAAAGTGGCCAAGTAATACGCGAGATTTCCGGACTCTGACTTTAAATAAGGTGGCCAAGTAATGCGCGAATTCTTAGGAGTATAAGAATTTTTATAAAGTGGCCAAGTAATACGCGAATTCATAGGAGTATAAGAATTTTTCTAAAGTGGCCAAGTAGTACGCGAGATTTCCGGACTCTGACTTTAAGTAAGGTGGCCAAGTAATACGCGAGTTCTTAGGAGTATAAGAGTTTTTATAAGTAGCCAAGTAATACGCGAGTTAAACGAAGTCTGTCTTAAAAAGAGTGGCCAAGTAATGCGCGAATTCTTAGGAGTATAAGAATTGTTATAAAGTGGCCAACTAATACGCGAGATTTCCGGACTCTGACTTAAAGTAAAGTGGCCAAGTAATGCTCGAGTTCTTAGGATTATAAGAATTTTTCTAAAGTGGCCAAGTAATACGCGAGATTTCCGGACTCTGACTTTAAATAAGGTGGCCAAGTAATGCGCGAATTCTTAGGAGTATAAGAATTTTTCTAAAGTGGCCAAGTAATACGCGAGATTTCCGGACTCTGACTTTAAATAAGGTGGCCAAGTAATGCGCGAGTTCTTAGGAGTATAAGAATTGTTATAAAGTGGCCAACTAATACGCGAGATTTCCGGACTCTGACTTAAAGTAAAGTGGCCAAGTAATGCGCGAGTTCTTAGGAGTGTAAGAATTTTTATAAAGTGGCCAAGTAATGCGCGAGTTCTTAGGATTATAAGAATTTTTCTAAAGTGGCCAAGTAATACGCGAGATTTCCGGACTCTGACTTTAAATAAGGTGGCCAAGTAATGCGCGAATTCTTAGGAGTATAAGAATTTTTATAAAGTGGCCAAGTAATACGCGAATTCATAGGAGTATAAGAATTTTTCTAAAGTGGCCAAGTAGTACGCGAGATTTCCGGACTCTGACTTTAAGTAAGGTGGCCAAGTAATGCGCGAGTTCTTAGGAGTATAAGAATTGTTATAAAGTGGCCAACTAATACGCGAGATTTCCGGACTCTGACTTAAAGTAAAGTGGCCAAGTAATGCGCGAGTTCTTAGGAGTGTAAGAATTTTTATAAAGTGGCCAAGTAATGCGCGAGTTCTTAGGATTATAAGAATTTTTCTAAAGTGGCCAAGTAATACGCGAGATTTCCGGACTCTGACTTTAAGTAAGGTGGCCAAGTAATACGCGAGTTCTTAGGAGTATAAGAGTTTTTATAAGTAGCCAAGTAATACGCGAGTTAAACGAAGTCTGTCTTAAAAAGAGTGGCCAAGTAATGCGCGAATTCTTAGGAGTATAAGAATTGTTATAAAGTGGCCAACTAATACGCGAGATTTCCGGACTCTGACTTAAAGTAAAGTGGCCAAGTAATGCTCGAGTTCTTAGGATTATAAGAATTTTTCTAAAGTGGCCAAGTAATACGCGAGATTTCCGGACTCTGACTTTAAATAAGGTGGCCAAGTAATGCGCGAATTCTTAGGAGTATAAGAATTTTTCTAAAGTGGCCAAGTAATACGCGAGATTTCCGGACTCTGACCTTAAGTAAGGTGGCCAAGTAATGCGCGAGTTCAATGGACCTCATGACTGATATAAATACATAAGTGGCCCCGTAATACGCGAGTTAGACGAAGCCTGTCCTGAAAAGAGTGGCCAAATAATGCGCGAGATTTCCGGACTCTGACTTTAAGTAAGGTGGCCAAGTAATGCGCGAGTTCTTCTGAGTATAAGAATTTTTATAAGTAGCCAAGTAATACGCGAGTTACACGAAGTCTGTCTTGAAAAGAGTGGCCAAGTAATGCGCGAATTCTTAGGAGTATAAGAATTGTTATAAAGTGGCCAACTAATACGCGAGATTTCCGGACTCTGACTTAAAGTAAAGTGGCCAAGTAATGCGCGAATTCTTAGGAGTGTAAGAATTTTTATAAAGTGGCCAAGTAATGCGCGAGATTTCCGTACTATGACTTTAAATAAGGTGGCCAAGTAATGCGCGAATTCTTAGGAGTATAAGAATTTTTCTAAAGTGGCCAACTAATACGCGAGATTTCCGGACTCTGACTTTAAATAAGGTGGCCAAGTAATGCGCGAATTTTTAGGAGTATAAGAATTGTTATAAAGAGGCCAACTAATACGCGAGATTTCCGAACTCTGACTTAAAGTAAGGTGGCCAAGTAATGCGCGAATTCTTAGGAGTGGAAGAATTTATATAAAGTGGCCAAGTAATGCGCGAGATTTCCGTACTACGACTTTAAGTAAGGTGGCTAAGTAATACGCGAGATTTCCGGACTCTGACTTAAAGTAAAGTGGCCAAGTAATGCGCGAGTTCTTAGGATTATAAGAATTTTCCTAAAGTGGCCAAGTAATACGCGAGATTTCCGGACTCTGACTTTAAATAAGGTGGCCAAGTAATGCGCGAATTCTTAGGAGTATAAGAATTTTTCTAAAGTGGCCAAGTAATACGCGAGATTTCCGGACTCTGACCTTAAGTAAGGTGGCCAAGTAATGCGCGAGTTCAATGGACCACAGGACTGATATAAATACATAAGTGGTCTCGTAATACGCGAGTTAAACGAAGTCTGTCTTGAAAAGAGTGGCCAAGTAATGCGCGCATTCTTAGGAGTGTAAGAATTGTTATAAAGTGGCCAACTAATACGTGAGATTTCCGGACTCTGACTTAAAGTAAAGTGGCCAAGTAATGCGCGAGTTCTTAGGATTATAAGAATTTTTCTAAAGTGGCCAAGTAATACGCGAATTCATAGGAGTATAAGAATTTTTCTAAAGTGGCCAAGTAGTGCGCGAGATTTCCGGACTCTGACTTTAAGTAAGGTGGCCAAGTAATGCGCGAGTTCTTAGGAGTATAAGAATTTTTATAAGTGGCCAAGTAATACGCGAGTTAAACGAAGTCTGTCTTGAAAAGAGTGGCCAAGTAATGCGCGAATTCTTAGGAGTAAGAGAATTTTTATAAAGTGGCCAAGTAATACGTGAAAATTCCGTACTCTGACTTAAAGTAAAGTGGCCAAGTAATGCGCGAGTTCTTAGGAGTATAAGAATTTTTATAAGTGGCCAAGTAATACGCGAGTTAAACGAAGTCTGTCTTGAAAAGAGTGGCCAAGTAATGCGCGAATTTTTAGGAGTATAAGAATTGTTATAGAGAGGCCAACTAATACGCGAGATTTCCGGACTTTGACTTAAAGTAAGGTGGCCAAGTAATGCGCGAATGCTTAGGAGTATAAGAATTGTTATAAAGTGGCCAACTAATACGCGAGATTTCCGAATTCTGACCTAAATAAGGTAGCCAAGTAATGCGCGAGTTTCAACAAAATCTGGCCCAGATAAAATGGCCAGATGTGAGATCATAAAACCTGAAGGGACGACTGAAATACATGGTGGAGTCCCAATTTCTCGGGTCAGATTTTTTATGACCCTTTTTTAAGTATAGGGTTGTAAATCTTAGAAAGGTTTTCTATGTCAGTTCTAAGATTCACTGCATCGTCCGTACCTGCAATGTGACACATTTCCAACAGTAATCTTTTTTTATAGTGTATTTCGTTAGCTAGGATTTTTGTTCTGTCAAAATCGAAGAAATGGTCTTTCTCAATTGTATGTTTAGTTAGTGCATTTTGTTTATTAGGGCTTTCTCTAATGTTGTTTTTATGTTCTTTTAACCTGTTTTTAAGGAACCTTTTAGTTTGACCTATATAGACGGCTTTGCAATCATTCCCTTTGCAAGGAACGCTGTAGACGATGTTGGACGATAGTTCTTTAGGAATTTTATCTTTGGTTGGCTTGAATATCATTTTTAGATTTTTTTGATTTTTATACGCGGTTTTCAAGTTGTAGCTTTTTTGGTTTCCCTATTTTTTTTCTGACACACCTTCGATATAAGGAATGCTAATGAAAGGTTTGATTTCCGCGTTTATGTCGATATGATTGTTGCCTAATCGTGTTTTTTGGAATTTCCACCTTAGCTGCATTTTACTTTCTATATCCACAAAAATGTGTATAATTTTTACGACGCCGGGACCGTATTGAGTGCCTTTCCTTACAGAATTCTTCGAACACTTGGTAGGGGTTTGCTTTCCTTGGACGCTTGAGCACATAGAAATCTCAAGTGCCGGGGACATTAAAGTAAATTTTGACTGTGTATAACCCTTGGTGTTGGAACCTGACCTATCATGGAGAATGCTCTCCATATACGTCAAACTCTGAACACTTGTCTTCCTAAACACGTGTTATTCCCAAATCAGTTTTCTTCTAGCCATGTGGCAGAGTGGTGGACTTACATCCGTCTGTCATCTCTGTGGTTTTTGAGAAAATAAATAAAAATTTTTCTGTACCAATTGCAATGTTCTGATTGTTTTAACTTCAGTGTCCTTTACTTTTGGTGCTCGTGCATATGTGTGGTTTGCTGTGCGTGCTTTACCAAGGACCCACGTTATATTCTCCCGTGTGTTGTTTCTTTCTGGTTTGAAATAATTGTGTTTATATATGTGCCCTTGAGGGAGTGCGTTCCGCGGCCGCACTTTTCACGGTTCCTGTGGGAGAGGATTACTTGTTGGAGCAGTTTTTGGAACGGCCTGGTTCTTCACACCTAGAAACTCGCTTACTCATAAGTTTTTCTGCATGTTTACTCTATTTTTAATTAATAAGCAAAAGAAAAAAAAAACAAAAAAACAAAAAATACCATATATTTCTTAATTGCATGTATTAGTTAATAAATATTTAAAGGTTACAATTAAGCTAATTGGCACTGAAGAGGGCCCCCATCTGTGGCCGAAACGTTTGCCTTCCTAGTGTTTATGTCCTCGATGACATAAATAATTAGAAACTAAGCTGACCCCAAGCCAAAATAAATATTACAGAATTAATCGACAGAGTTGAGTAAAATTACTTCAACTATTTTTCTCCGTGTAGAGGGGTGTGAGATGACTTTATTTTTGGGGATATGTTTTACAGAGGGATTGAATATATGAAGGCAATAATAGGGTGGCTATTCAACAGGAATAATCAGAAAATCACTAAGGAATTTTTTCGTTGGTTTGGAATTTCTGGTGAGACTATATTGAATCACGACGTTTGTTAATTTGAAATGTTTTTCCATAAAAAACGTTTACGTCATCTTCCTCTCAATATTGTGATTGATCTTAAACTATTTAATGTTTAAGTTCCGAAAATTTTCTATTAACAGTTGTTAGATGAGAAAATGGGTGTGATCTATGCATTACATATGTATTATACGCGTGTTCAGACGTGCTTGCTTGCACAGTGTCTTCCTGTAATTAGGTCTCATTGAAATGTAATTAGCAATTAGAAACCTGAAAGAAATAATATTATATGCCGCTTTTTGGAAATGGCTCCTGTTTCGAATCTATTTCTTTTTATATATACACGATACACACGACTCTTTTTAAAGTATAAATTTACACATCGCGTCGGGAAATCAGAAGTAATAATTTTCAAACATACATAGGTTGTCCCATAATTTTTGTCGTTCGGTCCTGCTAGAAAGTGAAGACAAATTTCTATTACACCAGTGAATAGGGCGAGTGAAGTTAACTAAACACCCTAACCTCTGTTGCAAACCTGTCAGTCTAGTGTAAGATATCACAGTTGAAACGATACGCTATAGCGACTCTCACAAAACGTGACTTTCGTGCGATAATTTATTACAACTTTGCACGTTCCGTCAGAACTGAAGAACGCTGGTATTTACTACTGTGGGTAAAAACTAAGGTGCAATTTTAATTTAAACTTCGCGGGCTAACCAATTCGGGGAAACTCTTTTATTTTTATGTTGGTCCTACTGTTACTGACATCTGTGCCAAATTTCATGACAATGTCATCACTTGTTACATAGTTACGCTTGTGTTACGCTTGTGTTCTAAAATTTCAGTTGCGGAAACGTTCAGAATGTTGCAGTAAAATGTTTATAAGGGGCTGTTCACATAATACGTCACGCGATTTTTAGCTACTTTTTACCCCCCCCCCCCGTCCCCCCATGTCACACATGGTCGCAAACCTCAGCCCCCCCCATTTCGATGTGACGTCACACCTCTTAATTTTATAAAACATTTTTCGTTAACGCGTACAAAATCCAGTAAAAAAAGAAGCTATTAATTATTATTGTAGATAATCTTATCAGAACTTTTTTTCAAATTTCGTGGGTACACATTTAATGTGTGACGTAACGCAGAGGGCAGACCCCCCTCCCAACATGTCACATCACGTCACAATTTGCAGACCCCCCCCATAAATTGTGTGACGTATTATGTGAACGGCCCCTAAGAGGTACAAAGACTTCAAAGAAGGCAGAGAACGTGTTGATGACTTGGGACGCCCCGGATGACCATCAACATCAACTGACGAGTAACATGTTAATCAAATCAAAGAATTAGTGCACAAAAATCGCCGATTGCCAATTAGAGACCTTGCTGACACTATTGGCATTTCAAGAGGATCACTCAACAACCGTTTCAAAAGATATTTTGGGCAGACAACTCGAGGTTTTTGCATCACGATAATGCGTCGTCTCACACTGCACTCGTTCTTCGTGACCATTTCGCCAAAAACTCAACGCATATCGTTCCACAACCACCATATTCGCCTGATTTGGCTCCGTGTGACTTCTGACTATTCCCTAAACTCAGAAGACCACCCCGAGGACACCGTTTTAACACGATTGAAAAAATACAAGCCGAATCGAAGAAGGCTTTGAAGGCAATTCCGGAAATCGAATTTAACAAGTGTTTCGACGATTGGAAAAAACGTTGGCATAAGTGCATTATATCGGGAGGGGATTGCTTTGAAGGAGATGAAATTGATTTTGATAAATAAATAAAGATTTTTCATTTTATAACAAAATACACCTTAGTTTTTGCCCACAGTAGTACAATCCCAGCGAGGAAGTTTAATTCTCGAAGATCAACCACACACAGGACGCCCATCGGACGTCGCTACTCTAGAATCGAAAAATATCTTGTTTTTCATTACTGTTTCGTTTTTTGATGAGATGCATATATTTCTACACTTACATTAATATTCGGAAGCACATACTTCCGTTATTATTTTGTGAAATTTTCGTTAGAAAGTAATGAACAACCAAAAAGATGTAGCCACTTTGCTAGAAGACCTTTTTTAAAAGGCATTTTGCGGTGATCACCCCCATTCCGACGTGGGTAATTTGAAATCAAAAAATCAAAAAGATGTCATTTTATTTAATTTTCTAGCCTTCAATCGAATCTTTTTGAAAAAAAGAATTTTTTTTGACAAAATGGTTGGTGGTCATAATTGAACATTCGACTTTTGTGAAAAAATTGCTTCTTTTTTGTAAATGAGAGAAAATTCCAATAAAAAAGAATTCTTCGCGTATAAAGTTTGAAAAAAAATTGCCAACTAAGTCAATTTTCTTCGAATCGATTTGAAACTTGGAGAACAGATTTTCAAGCTGTTGTAATTTCAAAAATCGCATTTGTAAACATGGTCAAGCGGTTTTTTTTATTGGAAAGACTAATGTGTAATGTCTTTTATGATATAGATTTGTAAAGCTCTTAAGACGATTTTATGGTCTGAAAATTTCTTCCTAAATGGAAAATATGACAATAAATGAAATTAGAATTCAGCAGAAATAAAATAAGTTGTATTTATATATAATTATATAGTTGTAGAAAATTATTTTATTACACACATTATGAATATATTTATAAAAATAATTTAAGCATTAAAAATAATGAGTTTAATTTGATATATTTTAAAATTCAAACCAAAGATTTGAAAAGACAGAATTCAAAGTATTTTCTAATGAATAAAAAAAATGTATTTCTAACAAATAGTTTCTGGCAAGAATGATAAAACGTGTCTACTTTAAATCTATCGAAATCCAGAAGTATTTGTAAAATATGCAAGATGTGTGATTTGCCGAAAAATATTGGATTGTCTTCCTTCCATGTGGAACTGCATGATTTGAGTGCGAAAATAAGGAGACGTTTTTCAAAGGCAACCTTGTGGAAAGCGTTGATGCAACGTCTCGAAATATTGCAATTCCGGTCACAGGTCGACTTCGCGGCTAGAAACTAGTGAAAAGGGGAAAAAGAGTCGAAAAGGAAAATCCCAGAACGGAAGGAACTTTACCCTACAAGCCTTTACAATATTTCAATGACATGAATTGTTATACTTTTTTAATATATGTAATAAATTTATATATTTTATACACTAAACAATATGACTTTGGTCAACGCCATATAGAAATAAATCTGAAGAATTTTCACATAATTTTCATAAAAATTTCAGTTTGTCTTTACTTTTATTTTATCAAAATAAACCAAGTGAGAAATCAAATCAAAATTGTATTCATTACAAAAATTTAAACTAATCTAAAGATCATTTTTAATTTATGAAGTTGTAAATTTACATTATGTGTCGGCTTGTAATTTTGGAAAATGATGAAATACATAAAGAAGCATTGTTGGCAACTGCGGCATAATTTTTATCTTGATAATACTACACTCGCGTTTACAATTTTGATTAAACTGCGTTTTAATTTAGGGAAAAATGTGCCATGGTGAGAGCCTTTGGCAGTAAAAATATTTAATTTTAGGAATTAAATTAAAACTTTATGGAAGATTCTAGCAAACTTTATTACAAGCTATATCAAAGTTTCCATTTTTTCCAAATTAATATTCTTATCGAGGAGAATTTTAACCATGATCCATTTTTCCTGAATTAAAAAAAAATTATAATAAAAATTGTAAACGGGGGTCTTCTCTGATGTTGTAACGTAATAATTATTTTGAAGACTACTCTCTCTAAATCTGAATCAGTGAGTTTCCTTCTGAATTGAAATCAGTGACCCTCTTTTGGCTGGGCAATCAGTAATTTTCACTGAAAATCAATGAAAAACCACTGATTGTATAGTCAGAATTGGATCACTGATTTCAATTCAGTGAGAATCTCACTGATTTAGATTTAGAGAGTTGAATTTTGAAAAATCTCTGTATTTTATCAGGGTTAATAAGTTGAAATCTTTATAATCAAAGGCATCCATATTTGAAATTTTATAAATTTTATGTCTCAAATGTTGACTGTATATTTTAAAGGCTTGAAAATTTTACAAATTGTTTATTTCTCAGACGAGGAAATTGAATGAGGTTCTTATTTTTTAAGACGGAAAAAAGTTAACTACCTTGTTGAATATTTTTATTAAAATAGTAATAAAATAGAAAAATTGAGGAACGATATATAGAATATTAACATGTAGAAAAAAGGAAGCATTCAAAAAAAGAGTTGTAGTTTATAAAATAGAGGAATGTTCTCATGGGAGCATCAACACAGCGCATTTAGTTTGAAATTCCGTGAAATTCAGTCTAACCCGTCGAGTAAGTGCGCCTTGCAGTACTACTGTTCCTGAATAGAGGCTTCGTTAGGCTTTGTCTGAGTCTAGTGCAGCTTTTCTCTTACCACCTACTTGAATTATTCTGTGGCGCGTCTGTGGTCGTGGCTGACTACCAGACCTGTTGTGGTGGCACTCCTGGCCTCATTCCTTCTCTCTCATTTGTTCGATATTACTCTTCATCTCTGTTTTTCCTGTTTTACATATACCTCCCTCTGATATTTTTTATGCTAGCAGTAGGTACTAGTCAGGAATACAATTAGTCACCTCTAAACTTTGAAAATCAAATGTGGGCGTCTGCATGAAAAGGGCCCTTATGGCCGGTATGTTTACGCTTGTGGCCATATATCCAAGTTCCGACATTTTAAGCCTAAGATAAACACTTTATGTTGGAAAACTTGTCACCGGGGTACTTTTGAAGTTCGAAATTCATAAAACCTCAGTTCAAGAAAATCAAAGTACACGTTTAGGCAAGCAGAAAAAACTTACAGAAGGAAGTAAAGGAGGTTTTAAATTGAATCAAACAATAGCATCAAAAACATTAAACAATTCCAGAAGTGATATTATTGTAGCATATAATAATAATTATAAGTGTTTCTATGATGGGCGTCCATAAGAGCCCTTAGACGAAAAAAATTTTTTTTAAAGGTTCTACTGTTTTATTATGGAGTTCGGATAGGAATCGCATTTTTGGCAGACTTTTGAATAACTAAAAAAGCACAATTTTTCGCATTAAAAAACAAAAAAGTTATGACTTTTAAAAGCTGAAATTTGAGGAAAAAATTTATCATAACGAAAATATTTAAATTAAATAAATAAATTACAAATGGAGAAATCATTTTGAATAATTTTTATTTACGAACAATTAAAGTTATTAATATTTCAATTTATTTAACAATAATATTTTCAGTTTAACTGAAATTATAAGTCTTATATAAATAATTAACATTCTTTAAATTTGAGATAAGTCAACATCAATATTTACATTTAAACTGAATTATACCACTTTTTTTACAATATTATTAAATCGGAGTTCAGACAATAATAAAAGTTTCAATTAAACGGAAATCATACGGAAAAAATTAATTATTTATGGAAACTTGTACGTCAAATTAAAAATGGTGTATATAAATGAATAATTAGAAGAAAAAATTTTAAAAAATATTTAAAACACGTTTGACTTTCTCTTTGTCCTGATTTTTGCATCCAAACTGTTTCAAAATATCAGCTGATGTGTTTCAGGGACAAAGTAACCTAAAATTCTTCGTTGAATAACAGAATGCTGCACATTTTATGACCACCGACCAAAAGGGCCCTTTTATTTTTTTTAAATTGAAAATACATCCAAGAGATGACTATATTGTCGATAGATTCAGTGTTAGTCATAGTATCATCCTGCACACAAATCTGAAAATGGTCATTTCAGATTCTAAACTGGAAATATGCAAATATCTCAACTATTGCGTTGTCAACAAAGTCATTTCGTTTTTTTTCATGATTTTCAAAGCAAGTTTATTAATACAAATAACAAACATTAATCAATTATGTATTGTCCATTTTGTTCGATGACCTTTTGCTATCTTTCAGACAGCTTAATAATTCCGCTTTCGTAGAAAGTTTAGTACTTAGAGGCAAAAAACTGAATCAACTCATTTTTGACAGCCTCATTTGAATCGCATATTTTTCCATTCAAATGGTTTTGAAGTGAACAGAATAAATGATAATCGGATGGTGCAGCGTCAGGACTATACGGTGGATGAGACATCACTTTCCAGCCTAACTCCAATAATTTTTTGCGAGTGAACAAAGATGTATGTGGTCGGGCGTTATCTTGATGGAAGATGACGCCTTTACGAGTTGCCAGTTCTTACCGCTTTTCCTTGATTTATTTGTCCAATTTCATTAGCTGGCGTCAGTAGACACTCGAATTGATAGTTTGGTTCCTTGGGAGCAGCTCAAAATAAACAATACCTTTGAAATCCCACTAAACACTCAGCATAACCTTCGTTTGATGAATATCGGCTTTTGATGTCGATTGTGCAGGCTCATCTCGCTTGTTCTATGATCTTTTTTGCACACGCAGAAAAAAGTTCCGTATAATATACTGAAAATCCAGTAAATTTTACTTAATTTCCAAGTACTTATATGGACAACTGGCCAGTTAACTGAATGTTACTAGGCTGAACAAGTAACTGTAATCAGATTTGGTAGTTACAAATACGAATACATAAGTGGTATTGACTTGCGGATCAGTAAATTTCACCGAGCCAATTGCTATCCTACACTGTTTCTAAATACTACAAATGCTTATTATTCTGTTACATTTCCATATCCTGTTTGGTTTGTTTGGTTCTGACATTTCTGGAAGCTGCAACACGTGCTGCTTGTATTTGTTGCAGAATTTACAGCGATCCCCTACTAGAGGTATTAATTCTTTGACCACAGTATGGGTCAAAGAAAGAAAAGATTCCGTGTCTATTATGTTCTCTGCACAGATGATTTAAATAGATTTGAACAGATGTTTTAAATAGATTTGAACAGATGATTTAACTATAAGTTTTATTTCCAATTAAAAAAAATATATATGAAATAGTATTGAACATGAGCCTACAAAAAATGAAGGCAATACTTCTTCGTACTTCATAACCTACAAATCTGAGGACCACTTATTCATGTTAAATATATATAAACTTTACTCACTTTCAAAACTTTCTCGTACATTTGTATCAAGGCCTCACTGGTTCAGAATATGTGAAACGAAGTCATCCATCTTTTTTAAACCAAATTAGCACACAAAAAGCGAAAAACGTCGAACGGTGTCCCTGAGCATCCACGAGGATCAGAAATGAGTTCGCTTTCGGATAACACAGTTCTTTTGTTTTGGCTACTTTCTTTGAAGTTGGAAATTCCTTTGTTCATACCCAGCGTTGCCGGCAAACGTGATATACACATGAAGGTTATGTTTTCGTGACATGTGCGCGAGTTAAGCGAAACATCCAGAACGGTAAAATCTACTGATCTTTCGCTAATGTGTACTATACAAATATTGTAATTCAGTTCCAGTAAATGGTACTTATCATCCTGGATTGAATATATATGATAAAGGTATTTTTAACTCACAAGTGACAAAGTTAAATTTACTTTGATTTTACTATGAGACTTACGAAACGCTCAGTAATTCCGACATTTATTTTCAGCTATGTTAACAGTTTTTACTGTTAAATTTACTTAAAATCATTTACTGTTCCTGCTTAGTAAATTTCGCCTTTCTTTTTTCTGCGTGCAGGACTTTATCGTAAACAACCCATTTTTCATCGCCCGTTATGATTCGCTCCAAAAATGGATCGGTTTCGTTACGTTTCAGCAATGAATCGCGAATGGAAATTCGTTTGGTGAGTTGAATTTCGTTCAATTCGTGAGGAACCCAAATATCGGGCTAATTAACGTAACCATGTTGTTTTAAATATCTTTCGACGCATCTATGTGATATGTTAAGCTTCTCTGCGATTTCTCGTGTCGTACTGCGCTGGTTATTTTCAATCATTGCTTTTATTTTGTCGTCTTCAACTTTTTTTTTACTGAATAATCTATGGAACTTCAGCTGTCAAATACCATATACGGTCTGAAGTTTGCAATAGAGAAGCACGACTTCGAACGACCAAAGTCATCTAGCGGATAAAAGCGAAATGACTTTGTTGCCAACCCAATAGAACCGGCCATAAGAACCCTTTTTATATGAACGCCAACAAATTTATTTTTAAAATTCAATAACTTACCAATATTTTCATTTTTAATCTTTAAAATTTTTCATTTTTTCCAAAAATTACAATTTTTGATTTGAAAAATATGATCGAATTCAACAAAGGACATCTTTTTGGTTTTTTTTTTTTTTTTTAAATTATGAAAGAAAATATTTCACAGAAAATGAAACTAAAAGGATTATTTGTAATTGAGGATTTTCATACAAGAAGAGAACACAGATTCTGAATTAGGGTAAGGAGTTGGCCCCTTGATATTAAAAATAATAAATAAAAAGAGAAATGAAATAATACACTGGGAAAAACATATCTGAACTTTTCCTGTTTTTTATAGGAATTCTACCTCAGGGGGTAGAAAATAAGAAAATTTGCTAGTTGAAATGAAGTATATAAAGGGTTTTCCAATAGGGACATAACAATTTCGTAGCTTTATATGAACGCACTCTTAAACTTTTTTAATGAACTGTCAATGTCAAAACGTTAGTTAAGGTCAACATTTTCATCATGGTCAAGTTCACGAACCAGCAACGTTTGCAAATTATTAAACATTACTACCGAAATTCTGAGTCGGTGGTCGCAACTTTAAGAGCGCTTACTCCAATTTTCGGCCATAATAATCGTCCCACCCGACAGGCTGTGCGTGCTATAGTTAATGAGCAAAATATGCGTTATTGGTAAGCAACAAACCCAAATGTGCTTCTTGAGACACCATTGCATCCACAAAAAGTGATTGTTTGGTGCAGTTTTCATACCGGATGTGTGATTGGGCCGTATTATTTCGTGGATGAAAACGACCGTCATGTTATCGTCAATGGAGAGCGCTATCGTGCTATGTTGGAAAATTATTTGTGGCCAGAATTGGATAAACTTGACATCAATGATATGTGGCTTCAACAAGATGGTGCAACTAGCCACACAGCACGCGTCACAATCGATTTATTGAAAGGTAAATTCGGTGAACGTGTTATCTCGCGAAATGATCCGGTCGAATGGCCGCCTCGTTGATGCGATCTAACGCCATTGGATTTCTTTTTATGGGGCCATATCAAGTCACTGGTCTATGCCAACAATCCAGCAACTTTAGACGATCTCAAAGACAACATCCAACGCGAAATTGCCAACGTTCCGGTCGAAATGTGTGCCAGAGTGGTGGAAAATTGGGTCCAAATAATCGACCGCAGTAAACGGGCTCGTGGTGGTCATATGACCGACATCGAATTTCATTCATAAAATGTAATGCTTGCACTACACCCACAATAAATTTGAACTCAATATCTCAAATATTTCTGTGTTTTATTCATAGATAAAATTGTTATGTCCCTATTGGGAAACCCTTTACTATTGCGAAAGTGAAATAAGAGGATAAAAAATGAAAGTATTTACATTTTTTATAGGAAAGTTGTTATTCAAATTTCGGCGGAAATAATACGTTACTTAAAGAAAATATGTACAGTAACTGATTCTAAAAAAGTCCGATAAATTATGGCACTTTTTATGGTTCGCAGTTTTCCGATAAATTATCAGAATAAAAAACTCAAGTCGAAGGTAGATTTTACTGTCTTTTGTCAAACTGATGGCATCAACTATACACGACTCCGTGGATTAGTGTGCGGCGTGCTCACGTGAGCACTGTACTTGTGTGCGTGTGTATAAAACAAACTTTATAAAGTCCACCAATTTTATAAACTTAATAAAATTAATGCATTTTACAAAGTAAACTTAATAATTAAGCCTATTTTATGAAGTGCACTTCATAAATTTTTGCTTTTTTTCTATAAAACGGTACTTTTTATGAAAGTACAAAACTTCATAAAATTAATGACTTTTAATTATTTATTTGAAGTACTGTCTGTCGCTAGCCACTACTTTCTTCCATCTTGCTGGCAACTGTCAGATACCATTTCAAAAAAACGATGCGTCTTTTGAGTCAATCCACGAATCGCTCCATTTTTTGACTTCTTCATAAGAGCGGAAATGCTGATAAGCCAGGCCGTGTGCCATCGATCGAAACAAATGGTAGTCGAAGGAAGCAACGTCTGGAGAGTACGGCAGGTGGGGCAAGATTTTAGTTGTTTAGTGTTTCTTCATTTTAGTATTTCTTCAATGCTCTGTTTAAACGCACCAATTCCGTTCGACAGCGATCCTCTGTGATTGGTTCACTCGGTTTCAACAGCTCATAATGCACCAAACCGAGCTGGTCGCACCAAATGTAGAGCATAGCCTTCACACCGTGAATATTCGGTCTAGCCGTCGACGTGGAGGCATGTCTGGGCATTCCCTATGATTTTCTGTGCTTGGGAATATCGTAATAGACCCATTTTTTGTCGCCGGTCACAATGCGATGTAGAAACCCCTTCCGATTCTGTCTTTAAAGCAGCTATTTACAAGCAAAGAAACGTCGTTCAACATCTCTCGGCTTTAACTCGTACAGAACCCAGTTTCCTTGCTCTTAAATCATTCCCATGGCTTTTAGGCGTTTCGAAATGGCTTTTTGAGTCACTCCCAATGATTCTGCCAATTCTTCTTGAGTTTGGCACGAGTCTTCAGCAAGTAATGGCTCCAATTCGGATACTTTAAAAATTTTCTTTTTTCCACCGCCATGCCGGTCTTTGATATTAAAATCACAGCTTTTGCAGCGTTACAACCACTCACGACACGTTCTTTCACTAAGAAAAGCCTCGCCGCAAGTACTTTAGGGCATTCAATGATCCTCAGTCGCACTTTTCTTGAAATGTAAGCAGAAAATCAAAACTTCCCGCAAATCACGAGAATTTGGCTCGAAAACTTACATCTTCGATGGAGATTAAACTTATGATGCAAACACAAATTTACTAAAGTGGTGCTGTCGCTATGTTGAAAGATGTTCTGGCTTACGGTGTGTCATTTTTCATTTGCCTATTTCGACCAGCACTTACCGCTGCAGCCATCTATCGAAGAATGGAGGAAGCAAAGTTGTACACCTAATACAAACATTTATTTATGAATTCATATATAAATAAAAAATGTATTAAAAACTGATATGAAAAAAAACGCGTTTATTTACATCTAACATGAAACTTATATAAACAAGACTACTTTTTGAAAGGGAAAAAAGGTGTGATTTTTCATTTCCAACAATAAGGTATTTTTCGAAATTTCCAATTTGAATTTTCCATGGCAAGGGGCCACCTCCCCACTGTAATTCAAAATCTATTTGAAAATTCCATCTGGTCTTAAATTACGTTAATTCTAAATCACAGGTTGATAGGGTCGATATGGTAGAGTTCGGTTATCATGGAGAATGACACACTGTTATAATTATCGACATAATCTACTGAAATGATTTGGAAAAATTTGGAAATAGTTCAAAATTTATGTCCCCTTCTTGCATAGAAGTCGTCAATCAGGGGGTCTCAAAACGTACAGATTTATTGAAAATTTGGAAAGTCATTTTTCACGTAACCAATGCCTTCTCATTGATGGTGAAAATGTAAAAGAAACTTGTCGGGAGGATACGTGTGGCTGTCAGGGAAAATGGGAATCGATATATATCAATAATATTTTGAAAGCACTTCTTAACATCAAGGCTCTTAAAGAAATATTTACACGCCTCTGTCCGAAGATTTTCACGTTCTCCCTCTATTACATGGCAATACCATAATTTTATCTCTTTCTAGATATTTTCTGAGTAAAATTTCTAGAATGAGATGAATTTATGGTGACTTGTTATTAATTTTAATTTCTTATTCGATTGATACTTAGAGACATGTCATCGACTTATGGGGGTCTTCTTATCCAGAACTTTCGAAAAAGCGATTTTTTTGTTTTTGTTTCAATCGATGGAACTATTATCAGAGAATATTGTCGCAAAATTTTACAGTCCATATCGAAATAGTTTTGATGGTAGAGTTCCGAGCAGTGGCTTGCGTGTAAGTTGATTTTTCACCGTCTGAAAACTTTAAGGGGTTCGTCTACCTTCGCGGTTTGAAAAAATCGTTTTTTTTTTTTTGCATATTTTGAATGAGGATGTTATAAGGAACACACCATATGAGGGATTTTTTGAAATACGCTTTCTTACGTAGGTATATGCAACCGGAAAGATTGCCACCCACGTGCTTTTCGAGCGCCGGAACGGCACAAGACCGCTTCGTCACTGTTTTCGGAATAAACTCTTTCTCGTAGGGCGTTACAATTGAACCAGGAACATATCCGTGACGAGGAAGGGGAGCTCTACGGCCCTGGTATTGTGGATTAAATCGTAAGTTTCTCAAATCATGTTTTACACTGTCATTTATCTTGAAACGTGATTTCCCAAAAGTTGCATTTTTCAAACTTTGTGGTATGACTTCTTCTAGAAATATTGATAGAATTTGATTAAATTTTTTTTCAGTTATTCAATTAACATATAGCTATGTTTTCCCAGAGGCGATTTTCAAATTTTTACTTTGTTGAATTTTAACAGGGTCCAATAGGTCAAAAAACAGGTCAAAAATCGAATTTTTTCAAGAACAATTGCGTAATATAAACACATTTTACAATAGAAAAAATCGGCTCTGGGAAAACATAGCCAATGTAACACAGATTAGAGATGTCACGTATCCATGACAGTTATATTATATATTATAATCATATAAAACTATTATGCTATTATATCATATAACACGTTTTATTGTTGCTATAAATATTGTTGCTAGATACATGTAATTGTTTTTATAAATAATTTCACTATTACTATTAACTAAAATATCAATAAACAATTGATTTTATTGATAAAATACTAATTAAAACAAATATTACCTTTTATTATTATTAACTATTATTATTACTATTGTTAATAATAACAATTAACGAAATGCAACAAATGTTATATAACAACAATATTATTTCAACCTTTATATTTAAAATTATTATTAATCACTATTATTATTAATATTTAATATTGTTATTAACATTAATTGTCAAAATGCAACAAATATTAAATAATAACAATGTTACTCCAATTTCTTGATTTGCAATAATTATCAATCACTTTCATTATAATTATTTCATGTTGTTACTAAAATTTGCAACAAATATTATAATAATGTTACTTCAAATTTTATAATAATAATGTTTATAATAATTATCATTGTTGTTAATATTCTTATTTTGATGTTAATCAACAATCAGCAATTATTTATAAAATACGTTCTTTTAATAAATATAACTATTATGTTATTTTATAAACAAAAGCAACGTTTAAATATAAAGATTAATAGAATTATAAACAAATCATAATCACCATTTATGTACAACAATTGTATTATAGTTACTCTATTACTTACCTATGTATACAAATAATGTCATTGACCCTTGCGATTAAATCTACCTAAAAACCTGATGGTACTGGTTTACACAGCCCTTGAGAAGATGTGAGTACACCTACACCACGAAAGCATGACCCACACGGACTTGGAAAATCGGTGTGAGTCCCTAAGCTCACCAACGCAGCACACCAGCAAACTGGCCCATAGTCTCAACTCACCACACTGACACCTAAGATTCTAATGGACTTCGAAAAAGCTATTGAAACCATGGAACTCAAATTCCCATACTTTCTACCTACGAGTTGAGACTACAGACGACAATATAAGCCAGGCTGCAAGGCCTAAACACCAGTCTAAGCAAGTCTAAGCGCGTCGGAGTCTGAGTCGAAGCAAGTCTAAGGGAGCGTACAATCAAGCAGCATCGCTAGAACCGGTTTTTCGTCGCCGTACCGCAATAAATCTAAGTGGCCGTAATTTCCACGTGTTCGGGAAAACCAATATAATAACAACAGAGTGAATTTAAATAAAATTGGATTTAGTGTCATTGTAATCAAGGCATCAAAATAAGGATACCTGTTAAACTAAGGATTGACCTGCCACTGTTGGTGAACAAAGATAATTAGGGGAGGTACCCGGTTAGCAGAGGATACACAGAACTTAAAGGATTATTGCTTTCAAGAGGCCACCTCATCCATAACAACCGGTAAGTCAAATAACTTGTTTTTATTAAAGTTCTCTTTTCTTTTGAGCCCTTTAGACTCACGGTGTGTTTTTCTTTAGGGTTGGACCAATCAGACTCGACCAACCAAAGGAAAACAGCCTGCAACCAACAACTAAAAAGTCGCTTGGGTTAAAATAAATTTTGTATTTTTATAATAAATTATTATTAACAATAATTGTAATTTGATTCATTTGGCTTGTCCTCTACCCGGTTAATTGTTAATTTTAACAATAAACAGAGGAACATAGTTAGGGTAATTGGCTCTAGACTTTAGGTAGGAAATATTTATATTAATTTAAAACTTAGGACGTCACAGAGATATATTTCATTTTATTGGTTTCAGATAATTTAAATGGCCAAAGTCTTACCACAAAGTTCTTAATGACATTTCTGCAGCGTTGAGGTCAAGGACGTTCCAAGGTCGCGGATGCATTTATTATCAAGTGAAAAATAGATTTTTTCGAAGAAAGAACATGTAATAATAAAAAAAATTTTAACTGGCGTGAATATCTCTAGTAGTGTTTTTGCCATTCATTCCCAAAAATAGGCTAAAATTCTCGGCTCGAAGGTAGACGACCCCCTTAAAGCGCGTTTTCTCGAAACCACATCTTTCAAGATTGCGTGCGCGATTACAAAAGAACCATTAAAGTTATTATTATAAACTTTTTTTTTATTTGTAGACAATTAAAATGCGCTTATAGTGAACCTTCAATTTACATGATACAGTATTTATTTTCATTATATATAACGCATTTTCAACAAAAAAAAGGGCGAAAAATTTGATTTTTTTGAAAAGTAAATTAAAAGGTCAATTAATTTTTTTTTTTACAATTTTTTAGGTTCATTATAAGCGGAAGACTCTTCTGATTAAAAAAAATGTAAAATATTATATTATATTATACTATACAATATAAATATAGAAAATATTTCAGATGAAAACTTTGGACAATATCATGCACGCGATTTCAATTGTCCGTGACGAGACGCTTCACGGGATCTTCGATTAGTCCGAGATTTTTTGTCGTTTTCAAATAAAAAAACTATTTTTACAAGTTCAGATATGTACCTGAATATATGCGGAAAATCGTTGACCTGTGTTTTTATTTTCTGCTTAAAAAAAAATTAGCAATTAGCAAAAAGTACCTTTTTTTTGGTTCTGGATAAGGAGACCCCCTTAAGGAGGATCATGCCATTCCTAGGAAGCCTTTGGAAAACTTAATTAATTACGATTTCAAGAACAGTTGAGGCTTTTACTTAAGGGGCACAACTAGTTTGATCACCTGAAAAAAGGTGATTTTTGCAATACTTTTTAAAAAGAAAGTATTTCATCGAATGTTTTAAAATTCTGCAGATATATTTGTGCATAAATAATTAATACAAAGTAATGTTCTCAAATAAAAATATCCGATTTTCAGCAAGTCATCCACCATCTCCAGAGTCTCCAAAAAAAAAGTTCTCCTACTGCTGCAGTGATTGTAGCCTTCGCAGTGCCTGAAATAAAAAAAAACAAAAAGATTAATTGAACTAGAATATATTTCCTATACAATGACCTTCGATTGTAAAAAAAATTCAAATGCAACAAAATGGCAGATTTTTGAAAAACAAATTAAAATTTTGCTAAAAAGTCTGATGGTTTTTGGCCTGGCAAAATTATATTTTTCATTCAATCATAAAACTGGAGGGTCATTGTATGGAAAAACAAATACACAATAAGCTAAAAAAAGACCCAAGTCGATCGGATGATTTGTTATTGAGTTACAATTGCAGCATATTTGAAAAATCTAGTTTTGAGAAAAACGCGTTTAAAGACAGAAGTACTGATTTCAATTTTATAAATTTTTTAATATCATACCTAGAGCTAATCTGCTATTCCAGGCCCATACAATTCATGTTCCTCTTCTTCGAAAAGCGCCTGCTGTGCTGTTGAAAAATGCAACAACAAAAAATCGAAATTTTCAATATTTCAAACTAGTTGTGCCCCTTAAGGTTGGAGCCTGATTTATTGAGTTGGAAATAACGAGATATTTGAGGATATTTTGTGAAGAAACAATAGAGCGGATTTGCAAAAAACTTGAGCCATGTATTTTCATACATTTCAAGAGTATCACACGAATTTTTGAAAAATACACGACGCAGTATAGCTGCCGCATGCACAGTCGTGTGAAGCGCATCGCTGATGGAGTTGTCAAACGGTGGGCCTGTTAGTGGTTGCAATTTTGGTTTGAGCATGAAAAACTAAGATCGGTCTTTTTTTGAAACAATATTGGAACCTTATTCGCTTTTATAACACTTTTATGTCATGAAAATTTATCTAAAAGTCAGGGAAATGACTGAAAAGTTGAATCTTGTGGCTACCATGAATATGTCGTCTATCTCTATAAAAATTCAGACAAAGTGGATAAGGGTATTGATACGAATAGAGATCAGGGAAACGGAGCTATAAAAAAGAGAAGAATACTTTTGAATTTTGTCGTGGGATTGGAAAGGGTGGACACTGAACATATAATACTTGGCTTGTCGGAGTCTGAAAATTTATGGGTGGCACGTCGAGCAATGTGACCACTAGTGTGGCTCCTCTTAACTTTCGTCTTGCGTTCACCGACTCAAATGAACATCTTACAGTATTCCAGCTCCCTTTCTCAACAAGAAATAATCAATAGACATCCTCTCTAAATTGAAGACCAGACAAGAAACGGTTAATTCAGAGCTGAGGCAAAACACTTTCCCAAAAACGAACATAGGGTTTCCGGTATAATTAAATTATGCATCAAGTTGCCCAAAATATAATGAGAAAAATATTGCAACATTTGAAAGATATATTTTGCAATTAAACTTGAAAGTTATGAATTAATGAAAAATGTTATGAGACTTTTTGTACAGAGTGTCGTTAAAATCTTCGAAAGTATCTGAAGATAACTAATTTCGTCAATAATTGAATATATCTAAGCCAGTGCCAGTGTTAATTAGCCAATCTAATTGCAAAACAGTGGAAGCGACTAATTTCGTCGTAAAAAGTGCGTTACTGATTTTAATTCAGTCAATTTGAGTAAGCGTCATATTTTTTTCGTGTGGTAACCATGTCGAGTTTCGATTCGAATAAAGAAGATGTTGCGGCACGTACTACTTTTTTTGGTCAATCTAAAGTAAAACGCGAGTGAAAGCCGTCGTATATTTGTGGAAACTTACGGTGACAATTTTCCAACACGAGATGCTTGTGTACGTTGGTTTATACGATTCAAAAGTGGTGATTTCGATTTGAAAGACAAAGAACGCCCAGGTTAATCAAAAAAATTTGACGATGCCGAATTTCAAGCATTTTTAAACAAAGACGATACGCAAACTCAGCATCAAATGACAGAGGTTAAATGTTGGTCATAGAACCATTTGTGATCGTTTGCATGCCATGGGAAAGATCCAGCAGGCAACAAAATGGGTACCACAATAGCCGAATGACAGGCAAATAGAAATGCGAAAAATATGGTGTGCGAAGTTTTGCTTCCTAGGTTTGAAAGAAAAACTTTTTTGCATCAAAGCGTTACTAGAGACGAAAAATCTATATATTTAGAGAACCTCAAAGGCAGAAAATCATGGGCGACTCAGGAAAGCCATCAACATCGAACGGAAGACCGAATCGCTTTGGAAAGAAGACAATGCTGTGCATTTGATGAGATCAGAAGGATGTCGTGTACCCTGAGCTTCTGAAAACAGATCAAACGGTTAATACCGTTCGTTACTGTCAACCAATGATTAATTTGAACTATGCATTGATCGAAAAGCGACAAAAATCGGCTACAAGGAACGAGAAAGTGATTTTGAAGTACGACAACACCCCATTACACACAACGAAAGCGGTCAGAGACATAATTTTTGCATTTAACTGGGAACACTTGCCCCATCCATTGTATACTCACCAGACTTGGCCCCTTCTGAGTACCACTTGTTTTTACCGATGTTTTGCGCACTATTTATGAAATACTGTGATCTTCTCATTTAATTTTATCTCATTTATACCTTTTGTTCTTTTCGTTGGTTATTTATTCCTTTTTTAAAGGAAAAATAACAAATCTATTTGTTTTGGTTAATTTGTATTTTATTTTAGGTTTTGATATACAATTATTTTATTGAATAATGAATTTGAATTTCAGGGTGACCGTTTTCATCGACGAAAATAGTTCCCGGTCATTTCCCGGCCATCGAAAATTTTTTCCCGGTCATTAAAAACATAGTTTCGAATGAATAACAGTTAATGCAATGGGTTTTTAGAGTTTTAAAACATTTTTTATTTAATATTCTGGAATTAAATTTCCCCTGGTATACCAAAATCACGAAATTATATGAAATGGACAATTGTTAAAGGCGCTGTCACAGTCAACAGGGAAAAAATTTCCTGCTCCAATGGGCGCTGTCGACAGCAGCCTACCCAAGTGCGAACTTAGGTCAATGCAGAAAGTCTCGGGAGTCAGCTGGAACTCAGTGCATGTCGATATCTGGAATAGATTGCTCAGGATAGTCGCAAGAGTGGTAGGACCCGCTTGTCCCAGTTTCACGACTTCGACCTATTGTAAGTACTGTTTGGTAAGATCGAGGAGTTTCGAAAGGAACTTAGGTCAATGCTGAAAGTCTTGAGAGCCAGCTGGAACTCAGTACATGTCGATATCTGGAATAGATTGCTCAGGATAGTCGCTAGAGTGGTAGGAAACACTTGTCCCAGTTTCGTGACTTCGACCTATTGTAAGTACTATTTGGTAAGATCGAGGAGTTTCGAAAGGAACTTAGGTCAATGCTGAAAATCTCGGGAGTCAGCTGGAACTCAGTACATGTCGATATCTGGAATAGATAGATCAGGATAGTCGCTAGTCCCAGTTTCGCAACTCCGACCTATTGTAAGTACTGTTTGGTAAGAACGAGGAGTTTCGAAAGGAACTTAGGTCAATGCTGAAAGTCTTGAGAGCCAGCTGGAACTCAGTACATGTCGATATCTGGAATAGATTGCTCAGGATAGTCGCTAGAGGGGTAGGAAACACTTGTCCCAGTTTCACGACTTCGACCTATTGTAAGTACTGTTTGGTAAGATCGAGGAGTTTCGAAAGGAACTTAGGTCAATGCTGAAAGTCTTGAGAGCCAGCTGGAACTCAGTACATGTCGATATCTGGAATAGATAGATCAGGATAGTCGCTAGTCCCAGTTTCGTGACTTCGACCTATTGTAAGTACTATTTGGTAAGATCAAGGAGTTTCGAAAGGAACTTAGGTCAATGCTGAAAGTCTTGAGAGCCAGCTGGAACTCAGTACATGTCGATATCTGGAATAGATTGCTCAGGATAGTCGCTAGAGGGGTAGAAAACACTTGTCCCAGTTTTGCGGCTTCGACCTATTGTAAGTACTGTTCGTTTGGGTCGAGGAGTTTCGAAAGGTACTTAGGTCAAAGCTGAAAGTCTCGAAAGTCAGCTGGACTTTTTTTTCTTTCCAAAACACAAATTACGTCTTCGAGGCACCCGTTTTCAGTCGACAGAAGACATAAAAGAGAATTCACGTCGAAAACTGAAGTCGATTCCGGAAACTGTGTTTGAAAAATGTTTTGATTATTGGATTATTCGTTGGCATAAGTGTATTATTTCGGGACGGGCCTATTTTAAAGTCGATAAAATAAATTTGGATTCATAATAAATAGTTTCTTTTTTATTGACCAATTACCGGTACTTATTGACAAAATGTAAAGACCTTGAAACACCTGTATGCTTGCGGCGGTGATCGTAACTTCAGGAGATTTCTAATATTTTTTTAATTATATCGAGACTAAATCTCTAAATTAACTATTGTAGTTTTATAATTTTTTATTGTGCCCATGGCAAAATATTTTTCAATAGAACTATTAGTAATTATGAGAATATAATAAATGCGACGGTGAATCGATATGTGGTTAAATTTACAATAATTTAGGAAGCTGTTAGGGCCCCAGGCTGATCACCTGTGGAGGGTTACGTAGAATAGGATAAGGCTGTCTCTATTTCTTATTATTGATATGTCTTTGAAGATTAGATCTGTATCAATTTGAAAAGAGCCACCGCATCTTTAATTACAATATTAAACTGAATTTTACAAGTATAAAGGTTATTCTTATTTCTTCTCCTGGGCATGGCATCCACTATAAAATTGATTATTACGATTGTTTCACAACTACCTTCAATGAAAGTAATGCGAAAAATATAAAGATATAATATATATACAGGGTGATCCGCCAATAGTCATAAAGTTTTGAATATCAAATTCTTTGTTAAAAACCAAACAAGAAATTATATTGACAAAATTTTGTGCCAACAATAGTTTTCAAACTATAAAGCATTTCAATTGGCCAATAGAAACTCACTATTTCCGCACGCTCATAAGCTTACTGCGCGAATTTTTTACCAAGATTCACTTCAGACCAGTAGAAAAATATTTCTCAGCTGGATAACAGACAAATTGTTAGCAAAGCAACATGAAGTTGAAAACCATGTCATCGTCAATTGCTCATTGAGTTCCCCACGATTTCACAATTCAATGTGTTCTTGGCAACAAATAAAAAGGAAAAGTTGAAATTAAGAAAACTGAATTTTTCATGAGTTTCGAGTTTTCATACATATAGGAAAAAAATGACGCCTTTTGAGATTTAATTAGTGGTACTTACAATTAAAAATTTGTTTACAATAGTGTTTCCAACTTTATGTTGGTTCGGTAACAGTTTGTGTCTTGTCTGCCTGAGAATATTTTTCTACTGATCTGAAGTGGATATTGGTGAAAAATTCGCGCAGGAAGCTTATGGACGCGTGGAAATGGTGAGTTTCTATTGGCCGATTGCAATGCTTCATAGTTTGGAAACTATTGTTGGCACAGCATTTTGTCCATATGCATTCTTGTTTGGTATTTAACAAAGAATTCGACGTTCAAAACTTTATGACTATTGGCAGATCACCCTTTATATTATCCTAAGGAACACCTGAAGTCATTCTTGCGATTGAAGGAAATTGTAATTTGGAAAAACCTCAAATTTAAATATTCTGTCATAGGCATTGTTTATAACAATGGTTATTGTTACCTTTTCAATTATTTTTGTGATTAAATGTCATTCCTACATCAATACGAAGTACTTTTAGCAAAATAAAATTTTGTTTTACTTATAATAAGACTCTTTGTCAATTTATTCATAAAATTTGTTTATAACAATTAAATGAAATAATAAACAAGTAATTTGTATCCAGTGAGTCCTTAAACATTCATTTAAGGGGGTATTCTACCCGAGATGGTCTGAAAAATCGAATTTTTTTTTTTAATATTTATGACGTAGACAATAAAGGGAATGTGTGTGCCAGAGCGTTTTTCTCAAGGACAAATACTTTTCAAGTTTCAAGGCTATACATTGGGCGATGCACGGTGATTGTAAATCTTTAAACTCGTTTTTCTCGAAACCATTTTTTTCGAAACTGCGGACACGATAACTAAAAAATTATTGATCCAATTGACTTGCAATTTTTTAAGTTTACTTGGCAAATGTGTAGTTTTGGCCGAAACTAGGATTATGCCTAAAGCATTTGTTTAAATATTGTTTTTAATGCAAAATACAAACAAAAACAGGACAAAAAATCATCATATTTCTTTAAAAGTGGAAAAAAAATTGAATTTTTTTTATTTCTATTATTCCCTAATTCAGGCGATAGCGGGAAGTGTAATTGCTTTAAAATGGGTTAAAATTTGTAATTCGGAATCTTTGAATGGAAGATATCGTGTCCGCAAGGGAGCAACTTTTTTCGGCAGGCTCAAGTTCAAGGCGTCGAAAAATATATATTGTTAAAGACTTTTTCTAAAGTAAAAAAAAATTTCATTGACCATATCCTGTAGAATAACTTACGAAAAATTGCGAATAAAAATATTGGAAATTTTTTTATTTTTCACAACGATTTAAAAACATGGATATTTTGGACTGACTCGGGTAGAATACCCCCTTAAGGTAATATACAGTTTACCCAATCAGTTATTAAAGCGTAAAAAATTTCAGTTTTTCCATACTTTGAGTAAAAAAATTATTAATATAAAAATAGAGGAGACAATAGTTCTGACCATGAAGCTCTTAGAATTTAATGTATTTTAAAATTTAAAAAAAAATTTAAAATCAAACCAAAATTGAAGGCTCTGGACATTTTTAAACGAAAAAAGTGCATTTTCTTCCACTGTGCATCGTGACGTTGATTTCACTGAATTGAAGCTAGACCATTTTTGAGCCTCTAGTAGAAAAAAAATCGTGTGCGACACGGGAAAAACATTAATTTTACTCGTGTGGCTGTTACCCTCGCTTTGCTCGGGCATCAAATTTCACACTCGCAAAATAATTTTTTTCCCTAGTTGCACAATATACTATTAATTTCAATCAGTAGTTATTATTACTAATTCTGATCAATGATTGATTTCAATCAACAGGGTCGTGGATGTAAAATTTGGGCTTAGAGAAGTAATTTACTGGCCTGAATTTTACATAGGTTGTTTACATTGATAATTTTATTTTATTAAATTTTCTGTGTTTATTCATTTCTTGGGGCAAATAGGGCCCGGAAGGTAATCACTCCGCCATCCACCCTGGTTGGAAATGATAAAAAATATCGATTGATTGAATTTTAGAGACTAGAACACTATGTATTTGAAGCGTATAGTTGATATTTATAATATTATTTTAAGATCGATTCACACGATGTGAATTATGTAGTGATATAAACAGTTTAAAGCCAAAGTTTGAAACGAGTCTGGAATACTTATAGACTAATTTAAATGTTGATTAATTCATCTCCAGGCGCCCCTCAATTCTAATATAACGTCTTTAGACGCATTTGCACACTTCCAAAAGACGTCACGTAGTCCCATTATTCTTTATTCTCGTTTCACGACGCGTCTTTCCCCTGCACAAATAATGGCCATCAGGAAACAGAGTTTACAGAAATGAACAAATAAAGGGCTCCTGAAATCGAAATTTTTTTGGCTTGATGTTCCACTCGCCGCAGTCAAGGTCGAGATACACTCCCCACCACCAATAACTGAAAAAGTATAGATGTACTCATACGTATGTGTGTGAGAGATAGCTATAAAAGAAAAAGAAACTCAATCATGGTCGCAATTTTGTTTATTTGGTAATCCCCGGAAATTAAAAAAAAAAATTTTGCTATTTTAAAAATTTCGCAAAAAGCATTTATATTGTTATCATTCGCGAGAAAGAATTGGCATATCTTGTTCTGTAAAAACCAGGACGTATTCATAGTTTTCAAGAGAAAACCAGGATGTTTAGTAACCCTGGTCTCTTTATTATTACTTTGTGCCCTCTTGAGATGATCCATGTTGTTCAATAAATCAAGATTAATTTACTTTCCGTTCAAGTTTTATCCTGGCTCCGTGCATCGTTGTAATGCGCTTTAATTAAATGTGCTCTTATACCTCTCCGACGGCAAGCTGGCAAATTCATTTACAGGAATTGATTGGTCTATTCTGTTAAATCTTCTTCGTCAAGAAACAGAGTGAACCAATAAAGTATTGTAAATGGATTTCTCGTTCTGCAGCCGGAAAGGTTTAAAAGCACCATAAGCTGCGACGATATTTTTTTTGTGAATTTTATTTTATATTTCAGTTGAATAGACATTTTTTATTTTATACACTGATAACTGGTACACTTTTCTTGTTGGTTGATGCAACGACTTCGGTTTTCTGTTTTTTGTGAGAAGGAAAAATACCAATACACCGCCGACAGAACCGCCCTCCGCTTTTAAACATTACGGGCGGTTGGTTCCGGCTTATAGTCGCGTACGACTCTTCCGTTATCTGTTCGCCCAGAACTCACTCCAGCGGCCGCACGCCCGTTAGGCAAACCGAGTAGCCGCGCCAGCTAGGAGAGGATCTCTCCTCGCAACAACTTGATTTCCAATTTTGAATCCTAATAGTTGGCGCGCCTTTCAAGCTTACCATTGCTCAAATACACAATTAAATGGATTCACTCAATTACACACTGAATACACACAACATTGACTAGGAGCCCAAATGGCGGATGCGCCCTTCTGGTTGATGTAGTACCCTACTTTGGGTGGGCTTCATGCGCAAACTTGCTACGATCATTACTACGGTGGGAACTATATGGAAACTTAAATGGGAGAAATTGACGTAATAAACTCTGATACTTTTTGCGGGTTCTTTAGATGGCATCCGTTCTCGCCTTACATCAAGCCCTGTTAACTCTAATGGGGAAATATGAAGAATTATGATTATTATTTTAGGCGTAGTACAAGTTGCGGCCAACTGTTGGCGCTACGTGTCGGCCCCGCTGCACCCCACCCCGCTCGCCTAAGTCTGCGTCTGTCCTCGCATATCCTCGTTTGGTCCTCGTTGCACTGCGTTGCACAAACGTCAACAAACGTTGTGGTTAGAGGCAGTGTTAAACCCACTTGTGAAGAATCTAACCTACAAAGAAATTTACAAGAGCGGGTATCGAGTGTGCTATTTGCATTTTCGCGAGCAGGATTATGTATGTGGTCCGCGAAATGTGTTCAAGAAAAAAATAGTGCCTTCAGTGCTGTTGCCTAAAAAAGATGGGAATGGACTTACATTGTCTTATAATTTAAAAAACTGAACATAATGATGAGTAAAATGGATATACTGAGTGAAAAAATGTATAAAAATATCAAAAAATTTATTGCTTAAACTTTCTGTATTTTTATACGTGTTTTTCACTTAGTTTATCCATTTTACTGATCATTATAGTCAATTTTAAAACTTTTCACATATATACAATGTATATATATAACATACATACGCCACACATTGATACTTTTAGTTCAAGTTGCGGCCAACTGTTGGCCCTGTGCTTCTTCATATTTCTACCATTGAGTTAAGAGGGCCTGACTTACATCTCACTCCCCCCGGCTGGCCATGATTGCATCAATCATCATTATTCTCTTGCGATTTGTAGCACTGTCGCATTAGTGCTATTAGATCGTGGATCAAATTTACCCCCTCCACTTTACCATTTTATTGAAAAAAGCAATTTTTCTAGTATAATTTGGGAAATTTTTTAAATATTGTAACCTGCCACCCAAAGACCTCCCTGGGGAATGACAACCTTGTTTACAGACATGTAGCAGGGAGAGCAAGGCAATCTACTCACAGGGATGTGGCGGTAAGCGCAAGCGCCGCATCTCCCTCCTGCATCTCGTGGTCCAGAGTGGGAGACTATGGACCATGGTGGGAGTCTGGACTCAAGGTATAAAAATGGGATGCCGCAAACATCAAGAGGAATACTCTTGAGACAGGGATAAGGTTTTTTGCCTTTGACTGGGTCTCAATTTATTCCTGGAGACGCTCTTGAGACAGGAAGAGGGTTTTCTGCCCTCGGCTGAGTCTCAATTCGACTCCGTGAAGACGCTTTTGGGACAGGGAGAGGGTTTTCTGCCCTCGACTGAGTCTTAATTCGCCTTCCAACCCCATGGTGCTTGCGGTATAAAATCCGAACTTTAGGAAGCTAGAGAAAGAAATCAGCGGATAGAGAGAGAAAGAGCACGATAGATAAAGAGAGAGAGGAAAGTAGATAGGCAGATAAAGAGATAGAGAGGGAAAGCGATAGATTAAGAGAGAGATAGACCACTAGATAGAGAGAGAAATAGACAGTTAGGTTAAAAGAGAAAAAGATAGTTAGAGATAAGAATATATAGTTAGCAAGAGAAAGGAATAGATAGACAGAGAGAGAGAGGTTGATTATCGTTATAATGTAGATAGCTGAATTAAGTATAAGAATGGTATGTCAGAGTTATGTAATAGGTTAAGTTATCGGACCTTAACTTACCATTGTATTTACCTTTATATCCTAGACTAAGGCATAATATATAAGAGAAAGAGAGATAGAGACGGAAAGACTGTTTGCTATTCTTGAGTCGGAATTAACTGTGTTAAAAAACGTCATCGTATTTTGGTGGAAGTTTATGGCGAATATGCTCTAGCTGAGCGAACGTACGAAAAGTGGTTTGCACGATTTAAAAGTGGTGATTTTGGCTTGGAAGACGAAGAAAGTCCTGAGTAGCCAAAAAAGTTTGAAGATGAAGAACTCGAAGCATTACCCGATGAAGATTGTTGCCAAACACAAGAAGAGCTCGCAGGATCTTTGGGAGTCACTCAAGCAGCCATTTCAAAACGTTTAAAAGCAGCCGGATACATTCAAAAGAAAGGAAATTAGGTTCCACATGAACTCAAGCCGAGAGACGTTGAAAGGCGGTTTTGCATGTCCGAAATGCTGCTGGAACGCCACAAAAAGAAGTCATTTTTGCATCGGATTGTTACTGGTGATGAAAAATGGATCCATTACGACAACTCCAAGCGCAAAAAATCATATGTGAAACCCGACCAAGCAGCAAAATAAATGGCAAAGCCGAATATCCATGGCGCGAAGGTAATCCTTTGTATTTAGTGATATCAGAAGGGTGTGCTGTATTATGAGCTACTGAAACCGGGTGAAACCATCAATGGAGAACGCTACTGAACACAATTAATCCGCTTAAAGAGAGCAACAGCCGAAAAACGCCCGGAATATGCGACGTGGAATATGTACGTGGCATATGGAATATGCCTCGTGTCTGGACACGAGGCAATAATTTTCCATCATGACAACGCTCGGCCTCACGTTGCTATTCCGGTTAAGAACTATTTGGAAAATAGTGAATGGGAAGTTTTACCCCACCCACCTTATAGCCCAGACCTTGCCCCCTCTGACTACCATTTGTTCCGGTCGATGCAGAACGCCCTCACTGGAATACGGTTCACATCAGAACAGGGTATCAAAAATTGACTTGATTCATTCTTGGCCTCCAAGCCGGCGCAGTTCTTTTGGGATGGAATCCACAAGTTGCCAGAAAGATGAGAAAAAGTCATAGCTTCAGATGAGAAATACTTTCAATAATACTACTGTACATATTTTTCTTAAATAAACGTTCAAATTTTGAAAAAAAAACCGCACGAATTAAGTTATAGATCCAATAATTGAAGAACAACTTGAACAAGTAATATCATTTTAAAATGTTCCCAAATTATTCTTGAAATTTCTTGTTTTTAAATAAAATAGTAGAGCGGAGGTGGTAAATTCTATTTACCATCTGAGAGCACTCTGTCGAATTCTTCCATTCACATCCATTCTTTACGTTGTGTTAAGTTGTTTAAATGTAAGTAAGAATCGTGAAAGTCAGTAAAAATGCCAAGAAAATTCATTAATACCCGAAGAACGAGAGCACCGTTGTGAAGTGGATAAAGGTGTCGGGGAAAGCAACATTGAGGAACCTAACCTATAAGCAGGTTCATAAGATGTGATTTGTGATATATTTATGTAATTTTTAAACTATCATTAATTTTCCTTAATTAATTTATGTCATTAATTACATTGATTAATTACTCTCATATGAAATACTTTCATATTTATACGAATTCGTACTTTTTTTTTCATTTTACTGTTTTTCTGAATATTCGTATGAATTTTTAATAAAGAAATGTCTCAAATAATACAAATGTCTCTTATTTATCCGTGAAATATCAAATTATGAAGAAACCATTAGAAAAAGCAAGTAAAAGTACGTAAATAGATCAGCGATTAACTATTTACGTATTTTCATTTGTTTTCTCTATTGTATTCTTTAATTTAATTATTAATTTCAATGCGTTATTTCAAAAGTATCTAGAGATAATCTTTCACCTCGACGTTTATCATTTTTATCTTATCCTAATAATTGTGGGCTGGTCAGATGGCGGCACCATCGTTTATCTTCCGGCACAACCAAGCCATTAAGAGTCCATAGCCTGTGTTCATGCGTGTAGATGGTTTATGAGAGTATGGTTTTTGAGCCTTGGCAACACTGAGTGTTCTCAGGTGCCATCTGACATTTGCACTGGAAAGTTTGATATTTTTGATCATAACCACTTTCAGAACGTTTTGTCATTTAAGCGTTATTTGTGTTGTTTACAGTGACTTGGAAATTGTGTCTTATCAAAAAAATAGAATTAACTCCTGAAAATTTTCGTGCGATAATTTATTACAACCTTCGACGTGGATTAGCAAGACAAGGATGCGTCGATTAACTTATTTTCACTTTTGTCGATGAAGCCCCATCCTATGCCACTGTAAAATGCTGGTATAACGAGTTCAATCGTGTCCGCCATTCTCTCACCGACGAATTTCGTAAAGGTCTTCCAAAATTAGTTGTTGGGCCAGAAAACATTAATGCTGTTCAAAAACTGATAATGCAAGATCGTCATGTGACATACTGTGAGATTGAGGCAACCTTAGGCATTAGTTCCACCTGCATGAACATTTAGCCGTGAAAGAGATTTGTTCTTGTTGGATCCCACATAATTTGATAAAAGCTCAAAAGGATGCAAGAGTCGATTGGTGCAAACAAATTCTCAAGAAATGTTCGAACGCATGCAAAAGTGTATAGATCATAAAGGAAAATACTTTAAAAAACAATAAAGCCATTTTTGATGACAAATTACTGTTTTTCATTATTATTAGGCTCAAAATATAAATAGTGCCCATCGTATAAGCTTGAGTTCCCAGTGAGGTGAATTAGTGCGCATATGTGATCGCAAATTTTGTTTGGTTAACTGAAAAGTTTTTATGGCTCAACAATGTCACGTCCCGCGACGTATTTAAATGAATTTAATACGCACAGGCTAGGTCTAGTGAAAATATATGAGAAAATTATAAAAGAGGAAATATGACTACGTCACGTAAAACGCTGACTGTCAATTTGTAATGAAAAATATAAAAGAGGTCCACAAGAGAGCGAGCAGTTAATATTCTCAACTTTCAGAATTGCCTAGTTTGAGATCGTAAAATTCGACCAGGACAATTTCAAATTAGTTTTCATTGATTTATTGTATCAATAATTTTAATATATCTAACCTTTATTATAAACTCTAATTATTTAAATAAATTCAATTTACTTTACTTTAATAATCGTATTGTCCTTCACTGACTTATCCTCATCCCTAAGCGAGGATCATTCGATTTTAACTTAAAACGGGAACCTTCGAATAAGTTGGCGTAACAAATACTTTTTCAGGACAACAAAAAAATACATTAAAGAATGAATTTGTTAGACCAAAGAAATATTTAGTTGACGAAACAAAATAATTTTGATCTGATATTAAAAATGTTGCTGTAACAACAAGAACTGTTTAATAAAACGATTTTGTTGTGATTACTAAACTTTTTTTCTAAACGTACTTTGATAGAAAATGCTTTGAATTCTCGACTAAAACGCTATTTTTTTGTATTCGCAAGCAAACAGAAAAGCAGTGCAAAATTCAAGCCGTCGTTCTATTCCCTTATTTCCATGCTAATAAACGTTTAATACGTTCTTCGACATTCCGGCTTATGTACATTGTACATACGTACAAAAGTCCATGGATTAATGAGCATGAAAACGTTAAAAGCTTTTCGACGCTCTTTCATTTTGGCACTAAGTGTTGTACATAATTAGAATTCTATTGGCAGAACATTCAACTGCAAGCATGCAGCTAGTCCCGAGTTTTGAATGATAGATGAGAAAATAAAGTTCTGTTCTACAACTCGATTGTGTGTCAGCAACTGAACAAAACTTTTCTTCTCAAGTTCATTTTATTTATAATTCATGTAAATGTTAATTAATATTGCATTCATGAGAACCTTTGTGTAACCAGGCTTTATATTTATTATTTTTTATCGTCAATTTTTGATATATTATGGAATAAATTTCCTGATATTTCTAAAAAGCATTGTTGCAATATTTACAACAGGGGTTATTTTGTTTTTGGAGTTGAAGGGTTTGGAGAGAATGCAAAACAATAGATCGTAAATTACTGACGAACTACAATATACCTGAATTACGTCACGTTTCGGTCTTGTTCGTAGCACAGTACTAAAAATGCAAATAGAACTATTACAGTTGAGCTTTTTTAGTATTGGAAGCGCAGAACAATGCTTGTTTCATCTTTTATATACATCTATACAACTTTAATAAAGATATTATTTTTTTTCTGGCTAAGTAATTGTCCATTCAAAACACATTGGGAAAATAGAGTTCTAAAGCTATGTTATTGTATGTAGCATATAGTTTTCATTTTGCGCTGAATGTTAGAAATATACACCTTCGTTACAGCTAAAAGTTACAATTTCTGGGACAATGCAAAATAAATGATAAAGTTTAAAAAGGACTTTAATAAAATCCTAATTGACATGTTATATATAAATATTACTTTCTAAATAATTAACTAGTCAAACTTTTTTGATAGACTTATAAAATGATTCATGATTTAAAAAATAGTTTTGTTAATTTAGGGACATAACTTTGTAGATGGAAGTAAATGCTGCAAGGTAGAAGAAAATATTTCATGTACTTCAAAAATTTCAATCGTGATAAAAAGACTTTATTAACCTTGTATTCTAGAACCAACCACAGACATCAACATAAATATCTTCAATTAATTGATTGATATAATTATAATTAAAATTCATTTTTATTTAAAAATAACAGAAAAAAAGACTCAAAAAAATGGTTTGGTCAGGACAACAAAATAATCTTATTTTAATAACAAAGATGTTATCTTCAAAACATAAAATTGCTCAACAAAACCATTTTGTAGCGATTTTTATATCTTTTTCTCAATATAATTTAGATTTAAAAAGTGTAGATTTAGAAAAAATATACAAACAAGCGTCCCAATAATTTTTGGGATAATTTTTTAGGAAATTTGTTTACAGTGTGCATTAAGAAATTTATATTTGTCGTGATCATTTTTATGTTATGGCAAAAGAGAAAAGTTTGATGGGTACTTCAGTCTTATAGCAATACTTAGGTCGATTCTCGTATCCCTAGGTTTTTAACCGCAAAAATATGGAGAGTATAAAACGTGTACAATGTACAAGCTACCGGAGGATGTGTTATAGTGACATCGTAACATCCTGTCGCTACCCCTTTTTATATTTCTCCATAACACACCTGAGGACCTTCTCGTACTTCGTATAATATTTCTGGATTAATGTATTCCCGTAATCCAATGTTTATGCGCTATGTTTGTACAATGCCTTACCACTGGGAACTTTTTATTTTTACTATCTAGAATATAATGGACGACCAGAGGCACATCGAGTTTATGCTGAAAAATAATTTACTTTAACCTTTTTGCTGCACTGTCATTGTTCTGATTTATATGTTTAAATAGTCAAATAAAAATTTCAGGAAGTACATTCAAAAAACAGTTTCTTTAGCTCAAAGAAACATATTCTTTGAAATATGTTCAAAGAAAATTTTTTTGTTCAAAAATGTTTCAAGGAAATTTTCTTTAATTGGAACTTTTATTCACCAATATTAACATTCTGTCTTTTAATCTAATTATAGGTAATATAAATATGTAATTATAACTTTTCTTAAAGTTTAAAAAAAATCAGGTCACTGAAGTTTTGTTAAAATTATCGAGAACAGATTTTAGGTGATGTTTTTTGTACACGGAGAAAAAAAAACTGTTGAATCAACAGATGTCATCTGCTGGAATAGGGACAGCAGTTTTTTTTTGTAATATTTACAGATTTTTCTGTTGGATTCACAGATTGTTTGTAAACTCAACTGATGAACCTGTAAAATCTACAGACATGTCTGTTAGAATTGCGGATTTCAAGAAAAAAGAGAAATCCGTAATTCTAACAGACATTTCGTTTTTTTTTTCTCCGTGTATGAGTGTAAAATGAGTTGACTATTACTATCATATGTTTCTAGGGAATTATACCCAGATTTGTATGGACGGTAACACCTACGAATTCCTGAATTTCCCTTGAAAATTGTTAGGGATAATTCTACAATAGTATATTGTGCAACTAGGGAAAAAAAAATTTATTTTGCGAGTGCGAAGTTTGATGCCCGAGCAAAGCGAGGGTAACAACGACACGAGTAAAATAAATGATTTTCCCGTGTCGCACACGATTTTTTTTCTACTAGGGGGTTAGAAAATGAATTTGTTTTCCCCGCACGGGGCAATAAAATCCACTTTATGACCCGCTAGTAGAAAAAAGACTATTGCGGAGTATTTGTGAAATAATTAAAAACTTCCCCCTATAAGATCAGCCTGGGAGAGTTTTCTAAAAACTCAAAATTTGAGAACATATTTTCAAAATCTTTCAGTATATTACCAAAGGTTCAAGAGAAATTCCCTGAAAATAGTCGAAACTATTAATTTCAACAAGTTAAATCTCCAATAAAGGGAAATTCATTAAAATTGTTAACTGTTTACATTCTAATCATAGAAAACAGCAATTAGAATAATTATAACTTTTTTTAATTTTCGGGAAAAGAAACAGATTACTTAAGATTTATTGGTTGAAACTATTCAAGACTAGATTTTAAATGTCTTTTTTCGATAATTTTTAAATTTGTGAATCTTTAATTTACCTTTCAATTATTTCACTTCATAATATAAAATTTCAAATAATATTCAAAGGAATGAATTCCTTAGACAAGTTAACTCTACAGGCTTAAAAATGTTAGTTACTTTTCTATTCAGGAAGCTCTTAGTATTCATTGAAAAATGAATCGGAAAAAGCCAATATTTTAGAAAAGACCCTTTTGTCGTTTGCTTGGCATTTTTAAGTTTCCGATCCGAATGCCGATTAAATTCAGAAAGGGGGACGTTTAAGATAACGACGTAACTGGATCTGGAAATATCTTACAGTGATCCTGGAGATCTCATTACAGTCTTGAACGGTTCGAAGATTTTAGTTTCTGGTTGTCAGGCGTCGAGGTGTTTCATTCCCCATCTGTTCCTTCTCCTTCTCTTTTATCTTTTAAATTAGGGATTGAATTGCAAGGGTGAGCTAGAACTGATGCTCCAATTACGAAGATTTCGAGCAGAGTACGTAAGGTCTTTTAGTATATTTTACTCAGTTAGTGCTGCATTTTCATCCGAGAATTGCAAATATTTCGATCAGTATCGGTTGTTTTCAAAATAATTTTTGAAGCCAACCTCGAGTATTCATTTGTTTCCGTTCATATCGTCTCATGTCAATGCATGTCAAACTCCCGAGTAATTTTGAACAATAATATCGGATTTGATTAATTCAATGGAAAACGCTTCAATAGATCAAGGACCACCTACTGAAGAGTCATCAAAGAAGAGATCAGCATCAAAGTATTTAATTTTGAATATAAAGAGCGTAAAACATAAAAAAAAGTAAAAATAATTTAGAACTTTATCAAATTTATATGAGTAAAACTTATACATTTTTGTATTCAATTTTACATTTTACATTTATACAAGGTGCGTTCCAAAATAAACGAGACTTTTGTCATAAAATTTTTTTTGGTGGCGCCAACTGTGAATGAGGTAGTGCGTTAGAAAGTTGTATGCCTCCCTGACTTCCAGTGACAGTTTCATGACATTCGGTTCAGTGGAAGCGAAGTTATTGCGTCTAAAGTGTCAGTGTGTTAGTGTCATCGGTACAAAAATGAGTTTCGAACAAAGAGCAAAATCGGTAAAACGTTTACCGAAACACTTGAATTTATGAAAAAAGTTTATGGCGATGATTGTCTATCTCGTGCCAGACTTCATGAGTGGTTTACACGTCTCAGAGATGGTCGTGAGGACATAAATGACGATGAACACACGGGCTGCCCAAAATCAGTGATCACCGAAAACTCCATCGAAATTGTGCGTGAATTTATCAAAAATAAGCCGTAATTATCTTTGAAATTCATGGAATCAGAGTTGAATATCTCCAAAACATCGATTTATCGCATTTTAACCGATCATTTGGGCTTACGAAAGGTCTGTGCACGTTTTGTTCCCCACAAGTTAACTGATGACCAAAAATCGATCCACTGTTGTGACTGATTTTTTTACTAGAAATCGCATTTTAACCATCAATCACTCACTGTATTCGCCTGATATGGCTCCCTGTGATTTCTACCTTTTCGGAAAATTGCATTTGGCCATGAAAGGAAAACGTTTTGCATCCGTAGAGGCCATCCAAAAGGCTTGTACCGACATCCTGAAGGACATTCCGGTCAATGACCTGAAACACTTTTTCGAAAAGCTTTTGGATCGCGCAAAGGAACAAAGCTCCTGTCGTTTCTATTTTAGCTCAGTCTCATTTATTTTGGAACGCACCTTGTAAGAGAGTAGAATTTATAAAAACAATATTTAAAATTCTATTTACAAAAAGTCCATTATTTACTTAAATAATACTACTGTGGGCAAAAACTAAGATGAATTTTGTTATAAAATGAAAAATCTTTATTTATTTATCCAAATCGATTTCATCCCCTTCAAAGTAATCCTCTCCCGATATAATGCACTTATGCCAACGTTTTTTCCAATCGTCGAAACACTTGTTAAATTCGATTTTCGGAATTGCCTTCAAAGCCTTCTTCGATTCGGCTTGTATCTCTTCAATCGTGTCAAAACGGTGTCCTCGGAGTGGTCTTTTGAATTTGGGGAATAGCCAGAAGTCACACGGAGCCAAATCAGGCGAATATGGTGGTTGTGGAACGATATGCGTTGAGTTTTTGGCGAAATGGTCACGAAGAACGAGTGCAGTGTGAGACGACGCATTATCGTGATGCAAAAACCACGAGTTGTCTGCCCAAAATATCTTTTGAAACGGTTGTTGATTGATCCTCTTGAAATACCAATAGTGCCAGCAAGGTCTCTAATTGTCAATCGACGATTTTTGTGCACTAATTCTTTGATTTGAGTGACGTCATGCTCGTCAGTTGATGTTGATGGTCGTCCGGGGCGTTTCAAGTCATCAACACGTTCTCTGCCTTCTTTGAAGTCTTTGTACCACTTATAAGCATTTTTCTGCGACATGGGCAAATCACCGAAGGCCTCCTGCAACATTCTGAACGTTTCCGCAACTGAAATTTCATTCCGCAAACAAAATTTAATGGGACTTCTTTGCTCAACAAATTCAGACATTGTAAAAATTGAAAAAATCACTTTTAGTCGTTTAGAAAACACAAGCGTAACTACCAGGTCTAGAAGTATGAAACCGGAATTTTTTTGCAAAAGTTACACGTCTGTTGCATGAAAATGATCAAAAATATTTTATTCGAAGTAATCTCCATTGCTATTCACACATTTTTCCCACCTCTCCGGAAGGTGATGAATGCCACGCCAATAAAACTGTTCGTCTTTTAAATCAAACCAGTTATCCAGCCATTTTCGTACATTTTCGTACGAAGTGAAGCGTTGTTCAGCGAGAGCATGGCCCAGTGATGTGAACAGATGGTAATCCGACGGAGCCAAGATCGTTTCCTTGACCCGTTTCGCTGTGTGTGATGGGGCATTATCATGAAGAAAAATTACTTTGTGTTGCCTTCTTCGATAATCCGGTCGTTTTTCTTGTAATGCTCAATTTAAATCGATTATTTGCTGTTGGTAGCGATTCGTGTTCACAGTTTCACCAGGTTTTAGCAGCTCATAATAGATAACACCCTTCTGATCCCAGTCTTCGAACTTTTTCGGTGGTTTTCCACGATCTTCGTTTCTCACATAAAAATTACCACTTTTGAATTTTTTAAACCACTCAAAACACTGTGTTTTGTGAAAAGCATGTTCACCGTAAGCTTCGACAAGCATTTGATGCGATTCTGCGGCAATTTTCTTCAAGTGATAACAAAAAACCAGTGCTGTCCGCAAATCGTAGTTCGTAGGCTCAAAACTCGACATGTTGATGCTTGTAGTAAATACACTGGTATATCGAACTTGGGTTGTTGTCTACTGAAAATCTTTCTCAGCTGCTAGAGGGAGAAGATGGCGCTGCAGAAGCGGTCGTACGGTCCCTAAACTGATGGCAAGCACCATCAATAGGGAAATTCCGGTTTCATACTTCTAGACCTGGTATGTAACAAATGATGACATTGACATGAAATTTGGCACAGATGTCAGTAACAGTACGAACAACATAAAAATAAAAGAGTTTGCCCGAATCGGTTAACCCGCGAAGTTTAGATTGGAAATTCACCTGAGTTTTTGCCCACAGTAGTACACAGAGAGAAATTTTAGGTTTCACTGACCAAAGTTTTTTTGTTAAAATCGTCTTTACAAAAATGTTAAAGTTCTCATGACAATCATGGTAGTGGCTGTCATACATTGGAAAAGTGTTTACTGCAACTGCAAGGAACGTTACTCAGACCACGATTCTGGTACTTGAAATACCATAGCGCTACGGTTAGTTAAAATGACTAAGTCTACGGACAGTAAATACCCAGCCAAAATTATTTTTAAGGTTATAGGTATGGTTCTCTTAGTTATCAAAATACAAATTCAATTTGATGAGAAAAAATAAAGTTTCACCGAAAAGATCTAAGAAAAATAATCCGGTATAATGATATTTATGATAACTTTCGTCGATTAAGTTAAAAAATTGTCACTTTTTTCATCATCATAAACTTTTTTTGACTGACTATAGTTTTGACAAAATACGACGAGACAGCAAAATTGGAACGCATTGCATTGTCCCCGAACAAAATCGTTTATCATTTAGAAAGAATTGTCAAACTATATTTCTAATAGAATTATTTACCTGATAATGCTTGGCACGGTGAAATATAGTCCAGGAATCGAGAACGAGAATTGGCAGGATTCAACTTAGGCTGCATATCTTTCAATGAAAGTTATACTTGATTTGTCTAGCGCAACAGCGAACGCTGCGGTTGTAGTAACCAAAGGAGCTTGGCAGTACACATAAAGAAAATGTACGTGTACTAACTGTTGGGGTACGTATAAAGCTCATTCTAATCATCAACTTTGGTCACAACAACCGAATACACAAAAAAGTCCAAATTACTGTCATGATAACTATAAAAGTAGTAGCTTCTCTCAACTTTTTTGTCAAGGCAACTACTGTACAAAAAATTTATGTGCTATGTGCACAGGAACCAAAGCCGATTTCTTTCAGTGTACTGTACTTGTAATTGATATACATTTGGAATTCTCAATTTGCATAAATTATTTTGAAACAGGACAATTCTTAAATGAAGATTGGATTCTTGAATCAATAACACTAGATCTTATTCCCTCCCAAAGATCTCATTACGGAAAAGTTGTTGCCGAGTTATTTAAAGATTTTTTAATCGAATATGGATTAGAAAAGAAGGTTTAGGGAATAACCTTAGACAATACTGCTTCAAACACGACATTTATGACTGAATTGGAATCACTTATAGAATCTATAGATAAAGATTTTTCGGCAGAAGACATGCACATTAGATGCATTTCTCATATCATAAATCTAAGTGCACAGAATTTATTAGTGCAACGAAAACTCGAAAGTGACGCGGATCTTAAAGATTATAATGAAATCGACGACGAAGAATGCGAGAGTGAACTAAAAATACCTGAACAAGAAAAGAAAAAGGCTACACCTTTAAATAAATTAAGAACTTTATTTTTGAAATCAGCATTTGACATGATTGCTAAGGGTAAAAGACTGGAAAAAGCTTTGATTTTATTATGCAATACTGATTCAGATCTTCGTCCTCTGCAACTAAAGGAGTTTGACTGGTGTCTTCTGAAAACTGTTGTAAAATACCTGCGGTACTTTAAGGCCTTGTCAACTACTTTGTGTGGTGAAAAGTATGTCACTTTCCCATTAGTCATTTTCGGTTTCAATTTGTCGATTGATAAACTGGAAAAATTAATTACGTGCTTGAATTTTAAAACTCTGCTAACTATCTGTATACAGCAAACAAAAAAAATCGTTCGCATCACGCACTTGATACGATATATACCATCACATACTTTCTTTGCATCATGGAAAAAAGAATATATCGTAAACTGTTTGACTGTATGGATAAAGTCACAATTTCTAGAACAAATAAATCATTCTGGGAAGCCTGCCTTTTTATGCAGTCAAAAAGTTCCTATTATTTTAACCATGTGTGAATATTCTGCAGTAAGACAGCACAGAAATGTGTTGCAATTTTTTTTTTCAATTAAGTCAGTTCAGAAATGTTCTGTAATATTTTTTTTTTATGAATTCATTAGATAGTAGTATCTTGTCAATGAAGAGGACCTACTTTAACATTTCTTTCTCAAAAAAGTACCATTTCAACACAGATTTCGCATTATTTCTCAACCTTACAAACTGAATCTATTAAGTAGCCCGATAAGGTAACATAGCTATGCCTTATTCGTCTAGATAAAAGGATGAGTTTTTAAAATAATTTTATATTGAGAAATTTATGTGAAAATAATATTTTGCACCAAATGAAAAGAAACTGTTGAACCCGGTCCTGTCTGCAAAAACCATTTTATTCCGTCTATTAGAAGTAATTTTTCAATCTATAAAATATCTAATAAGCTTGATGCCTTCGCCCAAGGTATCGTTTTTGATCGGATAGCAATCAGCGCATTACAAATTATTCTTAAGCGTATTTTTACAAATAATTGAAAAAATGTTTGTTTTTGATTAACAAGTATTTTTAAAATTATTTCAGACAGTTGAAGTTTTTTTTTATTCGGCATTCTCTCACAAATTGAGCCTCTAGATAGTATAAGAGCACATAGAATTATTTGATTACTCTTAAAATTTTAATCTCCAAAACATACTTATAGAAACTTCATGAGCGCATCCTTTTTCATTTATGATAAAAAGTTGAATCTGATTTTATTTTTGAAAAAAAGGCCATACAAAATTATGTAAATAATTTGATATGACCTTATAGTATGAGGTTCAATTATTGAATTGTTGAAAATTCTATGTCGAAATAATACTTTTTTCAACAAAAATTGTTAACTGAGTCCTTGTTTTAAAATGTTTTTTCCTGAATATAATAAAAGGCACTTACGGTATAAATATTTTATTTCTAAATAAAAAGCCCTTAAGCAAAGAAAGGAGATATTAACTATGTGAAAACAATTGTATTTGCGAAAACAATTAAAATATATTGTGCCCTGACAGTGTCTCGTGAGTCGAGCGACCGGCTGAAACGCTGCTTCAAAAATCTTTCGAGCATCGCTCAACAAATAAAGTCATATCTCGGAAACTAATGAATTTTTTAAAATGTTTTTGGGCTCAATTTATAGCTGAGGCTTTAGGCGTTATTTGAGCAAAGTTTCAAATTTTTCCTATCACTTCCCTAAAGTATGCAGGGAGCTGAAGTTTTAAAGTGAAAATTTGTCAAAATCGGAAATTACGTCGGCCTTTCTCACACGCTACCTCGGCTTCTATTTAATAAAAATACTTCAAATACATCTTATTCGACGCGAAATTTTATAATCTTTCAAACGTCATTTTGAAAATCTTTTTAACTTAATTTTTCACGGAGACAGCTGCATTCAAAGACGAGCATGTTTTTAATACAATTTTTGTAGGTGGTCCCACAATTTTGACCGGTAGTGTACGTATTCAATAAAAGCAATAACAGGTAATTATTGACCACTAAATCTATCGGTGTTTTTTATTACGGTTTCGTATAATATTTTACCAATATTTTTTACAGGTATTTCATCAATTATAACAGGTATATAAAATTATTCAAATGTTGAGTTTATGTTTACATGTAATTAATTTAAATTTGTGTTTTGTATTTAAACTCCTTTTTCTTTTAGATATTGAAGAATTTAAAGGTAATAATAATTGCATTTTTATTGGATCTATAACTTAATTCGTGCAGTTTTTTTTCAAAATTTGAACGTTTAATTAAGAAAAACATGTACAATAGTATTATTCAAAGTATTGCCAATCTGAAGTTATGACTTTTTCCCATCTTTCTGGCAATTTGTGGATTCCATCCCAAAAGAACTGCGCCGGCTTGGCGGCCAAGAATGAATCAAGCCAATTTTTGATACCCTGTTCTGATGTGAACCGTATTCGAGTGAGGGCGTTCTGCATCGACCGGAACAAATGGTAGTTAGAAGGGGCAAGGTCTAGGCTATAAGGCGGGTGGGGTAAAACTTCCCATCCTCTGTTTTCCAAATAGTTTTTAACCGGAATAGCAACATGGGGACAAGCGTTGTCATGATGGAAAATTATTGCCTCGTGTCTGGTCGCATATTCCGGGCGTTTTTCAGCTATTGCTCTCTTCAAACGGATTAATTGTTCTTCATCTTCAAACTTTTTTGGTTGCCCAGGACCTTCTTCGTCTTCCAAGCCAAAATCACCACTTTTAAATCGTGCAAACCACTTTTGGCACGTTCGCTCAGCTAGAGCATGTTCACCATAAACTTTCACCAAAATACGATGACTTTCGGCAGCAGTTTTCTTCATATTAAAGTAATGAGGAAGAACTCCCCGCAAAAACACTTTTTAAGGCACAAAGTACGACACATTTGAGTGAAAAAAAATTATTGTTGTTTACGCTTCAAATGAATGACATATACTGAAATAGACGCACAATGACAGTAGCTTTCCAACGCATGTTCGGAATATTGGAACGATGGAATAATAATCAAGTTACGCCATCTCTTAGCAAATCACACGAATTAAGTTATAGATCCAATATTACAGAAATTTGATTGAATCTTGATCATTCGTGTTTGTTTATGTTGCTTGTAAAATATTCTAGAATAAGTGCATTTTTCAAACTGATTTTTAGAATTCAACATATTCAATTTTGAGGATTGTTTTTATTCTGATATCAATAGCGATTCATTTATTCGAATAAATAACGAAAGAATTCTCTGTTTTGTGTTATGAACTTTGTTAATTATTGCAGGTGATTGAAAATTAGTTGATTTTATTGCAAACTGTCTTTGTTTCAAGCTTTTTTTCCAGGTAGAAAAAGCATTCTAATCTAATAATTATTGCTATGGTATTAAAATGTGTTTGATTCAATCTCATGTTCAGCCTCGAAGTTCTTTTTTGAAATCACATTTCAACAAAAACATGAGATTTATTAATACCAATTCTACTTCATACCTTTAAATTCCTCTACTGGATAAAACAAAAAAGGTCTTGAAAAACAAACATACATTTCAATCAAGGTTGTCTGCATACTGCATATAAGTTCAATTAGAAAAACTCATTTATATGAACAAATCACAAAATATATAAAATATAAACTTTACTAATCCTAAATTATTCATATTCATATAAATACAATAAATAAATACATAAATACAATAAATGAGTACCATAACAAAATTCTTTAACCTCTAAAAAAATACCATTCAAAGTAAACATGAAATTCCATTACATAAACCTTGATTGAAATGTATGTTTGTTTTTCAAGCCCTTTTTTGTTTCATCCAGTAGAGGAATTTAAAGGTATGAAGTAGAATTGGTATTAATAAATCTCATGTTTTTGTTGAAATGTGATTTCTTCCCAACAGGTGTAAGGCGTTTTTTATGGTAATTACTGATGTTTATATAAATAGTTTCTATTTAGCGAAATGCATTTATTTTGTTCTCAGATCTTAATTGCATGAGAGAAAATCCTTTAGCAGTTAAACGATTATCGTTTCAGATGCTAACCTATTCAGTTTCATAATATAAGGAAAAATCTCAGAAAATTCAGTACATTTTTCGCAATTTTGAGATACCTTTACTCAAAAACAAAAAATATTGTCAAATTTTACGTTATTTTTGTAGCATAAAAGTGTTGTAAATTTCCGAACGTGTCTAACAGTGTATAATTATATTTTGTGTCTATATATCCATGTACCCATAGAAATATGTGGCAAAGAAATGAACCTGTTGGATAAAATACACATTTCACTAATTAGGAGTGGGATTTGGCACAAGAGTGAGCTTTAGATTATGAAATGCAAATAAAATATAAATTGTTCAGATCTAGACAATTTGTACACTTATTCTCTTCTATGAGACAAGCCATTCGTGCGAATTAGTACCTATTCCTTGATATTTCATAATATAATTATATATTTTTATGACGTACTTCTTCATCAGACTTCGTAAGCTTGCCAGCTCCTTTTCTCCCTCTGGGACGTAGAAATTTTATGGAAAACCATCACGCTGACTTGATTGTGTCGAACAATCTTCGTGGTTTTCACGTTGAGACAGGAAGTTTCACTCGATTGCACTGAAATGAAATGAAAAAGGAGTGTTTTATGTGCAGAGAATCGGGATTCACTTCGAAACCTGAGAAAATTACGACTTGCTGTATTGTCACGCAATAATTCACAGATATTTTATGACACGGAAGTCACAGATGGTCTGATGGAATTCTAGAAAGATGAGAGAGGATATTTTAATATTTAATGATTGAATCATCATTTGTTGTACAAGTGGTTCACTTATCACAAAATATTGATAGATAGAATTTTATTATAAAACATCTCATAATTCCTTCGAGAGTGCATGTTAAATTTTACACAAATCTAATACTTTTCCATATGTAATGAGAATGTAAAAATTCAAATGTCAAGAAATCATTAACGTAATTAATGTTTTACATTCTCATCACATATGAGAAGGTATTAGATTTGTGTAAAATTTAACATCTGGAAAAAGGATTTTTTAAATCCTGTTTGTCTATATGTTGTTGCCGTTGTCTGTGGACACGATTACTCATGAAATGATTCAGATTTAAATGCGCTTCGGTACATACTTTATCAGGTCCAAAAACTGAGGTTTAGAAAATTAGATCATTTTAGTATTTCTGAAAATAACTTTTTGGAAAAATCCAAAATTTTAATAATAATAATTTCTGATAGTACTCAAGAAAGCTATACAAAAAATCCTGATAATGTTGTTCATTTAAATGAAAAATTACAGTACTTTAAAACTTGAAAAAAGTCAATAATAAAATTCCATTTTGCAGTCAAACTATACGAGATACAAAATTGTTTACTATAAAAAGATCAATAAATTTCAATTAAAGAACTTGTTCACAAGATGTATATTTCTCGTTTTAATTTTAGAAAATACTATTGGAAATCTAAAGTTGCATTTTTTAATCAAAATAAGCGAGATACGAAAGCAATGTTTGAATACAAAATAGTTTGTTTGAAAAAGGTCTCAAAATTTCATCTACGAATTTTTTGATAAGATTTATATTTTTCATTTTAATTATAAAAATAACAATTAAAATAAAAAATTCTAATTTGCAGCTAAACTATTTGAGATACGAAAAAAACAACAGAATAAAAAATGTATTTGCTTAAGGCGATGGATCAACTAGATCACGTGATCAAAAGCATTTACTAGAAAGTCCGTGAAAATTTTGAGTGCGCAGTGTATCAATTCTATGAACCATTTGAAAAATGAATTCCAAAAACCCAAATAAAAATATGAATAGCAAGGTGGGAGAGGCGGGAGCTGTGGTGGATGCGGAGCTGGGCTTGCCACGGTCTAGCACAAATCCACCCCTGCAAACCGCCCCAACAGAATCGCAAATGCCGACGGTGGCTGCTGGTCCTGGCTCTTCTGGATCGGATACTAATGTGGTCCCTCGGCAAGTTGCGATGGAAGAGGATGCAAACCAGCAGGCAACTGCTGGGACATCCTCTGATAGGAAGAGGCTTACTGGGTCTCGAAAGAGGAGACTGCGGCGTCCGGCCCTCCGTGCAAACGAAGCGGCTAGTGGCGCCACAGCTCTTCAATCTCCGGTTTAGAGCAGGAGGAGCCTGCCATGGAAACGGAGAGGCCGGAGCAGCGCTAAATGTCTCGCATCCGGCATAGCCATTATCCAGATCAACTTGCATCACAGCAAAAGCGGTTCTGCGGTTCTGCAGGAAAGCATAGCTGTGATGCACACAGGCATCTCACTTATTCAAGAACCTTGGATAAACAAAGATTCCATTAGGGGATTAGGGGATTAGGGGGGGCATTTGTTGTTACCCCGAGGCACTCAACCCGAGGACATGTATCCTGTCGAAGAACGTCAACATCGTCCCATTACCGGATCTTTGTTCCAGAGACCTCATGGTGGCTTCAGTCGACCTGACAGGAATTGGTAAGCTAGTCATAGGATCGGCATACTTTTCTTATGACAGTGCGTACCATCCACCGGAGGAAGTCCGCTCACTGGTGGACTACTGTCAGGTAAGATGCCTACCCCTGCTCTTGGAGTGCGATGCCAGCTCCCACCATAAACTGTGGGGTAGCACGGACAGCAACAGAAGGGTGTGAGGACCTAGTGGGCTATCTAATGAATACTGACTTGGATATTCTAAATAAAGGAAAGATACCGAGTTTTCGGAACTCTGTGCGAGAGGAGGTAATCGACATCATTCTCTGCACCGGGAGCATTCGGGACAAAATCAAGAAATGGATAGTTTCAGATGAACCCTCCCTATCTGACCACATGCAAATACTGTACGAAGTGGAATCACAGGCACCTTCTGGCCCACCTACATGGGCCAGAAACCCGAGAAAAACAAACTGGGAATGCTATTCAACAGACCTACAAGCTGCACTTATCGGGACAACCATGGGAATCAGAGACGCAGATTACACTTGAAAGGGCGGCTGACTAATTTTCGTCAGTCATCATCACTGCGTATGAACACTTGCTTACCTTCGAAAATCAAGAAGGCGCGGGAGACCCACTGGTGAAATAGGAAGCTTGAGAAGCTTCGTAAGGAAACCAGAAAAAAGGTTCAGACGGGCCAAGAAAGGCAATACGGAAGAACTATGGAACTTATCCAATGTAATTAGGGATGCATACAGGAAAGAAATTAGGGAGGCCAAGGGTAAGAGCTGGACCTCCGTTCTGCTCAGACATAGAGAGGGGCGTAGAGGCGACCAGGCTGAACAGACTACTGGCCCGTAACCCGGGAGCTATGTTAAGGTTCCTACGACTACCGGGCGGGACGTACTCAGAGTCGGACTAGGAGACCCTGACCCTTCTGATGGTGGCGCACTTCTCGGGCTTTAAAGGCCCAACGGAGGTGGGGGAAATTCTAAGAAGCGCTGCCTGCTGCCCGCGATCCAAATGTGAATACGTGGGCGGCTGGCTCATGAGATCGCCTCCTCAGCCAGGTTTAGATGGGCTTTGAAGCCTTTTAACCCCTTCAAGTCCCCAGGTCCGGATGGCATTTACCGGGTCCTACAGAGGGCTGGCGACCCCATCATAGGGCCGATATTGAGACTTTCTAGGGCCAGTCTGACTGTGTTACGTCCCAGTAGCTTGGAGAGGGACAAGGGTCATTTTTATACCTAAAGCAGGCAAGAACGAATAGACGTCCCCGAAGGATTTCCGACCAATCGGCCTTACTTCCTTCGTACTAAAAACGGTAGAGAGACTCGTGGACAGATACATCTGCGATAAGATCCTGACGGCAAAACCGCTACGCAGGGATCAGCATGCCTGCAGGGCCGGTCGCTCGACTGAAACAGCCCTGAGCAAAACAGAGAATCCCATTTTGAACCAACTAAATTTTAAAGGATTCGCTACTGCAACATTCATGGATATTGAGGGTGCCTTTAAGCACACATCCAGTGAAGTGATCAGGAGAGCTATGATTAGACAAGGAGACCCCATAGCTGTCGTTGATTGGACCTGCCATATGCTAGGAAACAGGATAATAACGATAAACAAAGGAAATACCACTCTTCGAGGGATCTTTGAGTCAGAGTGCCCGCAGGGAGGAATACTGTCTCCCATGCTGTCGAGGTTCCATCACTAGTAGGTACATGTTGCTGAATGCTGATTAGATGTTTCTGTTAGTACCTCACAGCTAGTAGAACGTAGCGGCCGTAGCGGCGAATGAAAACCTAAAATCATCGCCTTTCGAACAATCGAAAACAAGAAGTTTCGATGTTCGATGTAACCTCAACATCGAATCTTAAACATTGACGTCAAAAACATCGACACCAAAAGCAAAAACCTCGATGTTTCCAATGTCGAGGTTCCATCACTACTACTCACCGACCAAGGATGTGTCCCCATTGGATATGCTGATGACATCCTAGTCATAATACGTGGAATGCATTTGGATGCACTGATGGGCGTGATGTAACAGACGTTAAAGGTTGTAGACACCTGGTGTGGTACAACAGGACTCTCGGTGAATCCAGGTAAAACTGACGTAGTCATTTTTACCAGGCGGTACAAGTGGAGTACAACTAGAACAATGGAACTGGAAGTGCAGCATCTAGAAATCTCCAAGCACGCTAAATATCTAGGAGTCTTCCTGGACAAAAAGCTAACTTGGAAAGACCACTTTGAAAACAAGTCGCGAAGAGACCAATCATGAAAATGGTGAAAGAGAGGACATCTCCGCGGCGGTACCTCTTCAACAAAAAGGACAAGGTAAGCTTGTCAACCATGGAAGACTGAAAGGTGGGTCGCGCACATCTCCCAGGTGATAAAGACAACTGGTTTGCCGGCGGCTCCAAGAACAGGGAGGGCGCGGCGGCTAGTGTCTATGGGAAGAAAAAAGACACGAGCCTCGTGTTCTCGTTAGCACCCCACTCCACAGTTCTTCAAACCGAGATTGCGGCCATACTCCAATGGGCATGCAAAGCATGGAATTATGGCCAAAGCAGGAACATCCGCATCTGCTCAGATAGTAGAGCGGCGATCACGAGACTAGGTAAGTCAGTGACTACCTCGACGCTTGTCTGGGAATGCTACGAAGCATTGAATAAACTAGCAGAAGACAACCAAATCACTGTCCTCTGGACCCCTGAACACAGGGGCATCAAGGGCAATGAGAGAGCGGATAGATTAGCCAAGCTAGGAACAAAACAAAATCTAACTGGTCTAGAACCAGTAATAGGTATTTCAAATAGGTCAGTTACAGAAGACATTAACAAGTGGCTGGCCGAGAAACACCAGGAAGAGTGGTACAAGGCTACGGCATGTAAGGAAGCCAAAACTCTCATGGGGGGGCATCTACACCCCAAAAAGCTGCAGATATGCGCAGGCTTAGGAGAACCGAGGTGAAGACCCTAACAGAAGTGTTTATTGGTCACAGCAACCTCGCTTATCACAGACAAGATACGGCTTGCAGAAAATCCACTTTGTCGATTATGTGGGGAAGACAACAAAACTTCCACCCATATACTTTGCAATTGACCATCAATTAGAGACAAACGCCAGATTCTCACTGGCTGCTTCTCCATAGACGTAGCTGTGATTCAGACCAAAAGCGTGGCTCAGGTCCTTGCCCTTTGGCACGAGCTGTGGGGTCGTGCCTGAGGTTTTAATTAGTGATGTAACGGGAATACCCAAGTCCCAGGGTTCCTTCCAGGTCCCAGCCACAGTTATAAATAATAATAATAATAAATAATATTGTGTTTTTTTTCATATATATATATACTTTTTTATTGATTTGTATTACAAATTATACTATTATAAACTATCACTACACATCGCTGAACATAATATATTACCGCTGTTAAAATTAATCTTACGCTGACAGAATTCCAACCTAAAATTATACCTAACCTGTTTTGTAACATTAACAAATCGGGCAATATTTGGGGTGGCGATTTTTACCGTACTTGGACGGTAAAACTGACTTTACCAGCGCTTGCGCATGCGTGCTTTATTAATTTTACCGTCCAAGTACGGAAAATATCCCCACCCCAAATATTCCCCGGTATGCTAATGTTACCAAACAGTCCCAGAATAACGCGAAAAACGTGTTTTCGTTGCATAAATATTATTACGGTATTTTGTATAAAAACTTCAAATTTAATTTCTAAGGCTGAATTACACCGCAGTGCTTGTAATGACTCTTAGAGTTCTATTAATTATCCTTAATAAAAAGTTTCTCTATATGTAAGACATAATTTTAATTTTAATTTTCTTATTTTTAGATGACGTATTTATCAATTTTTAGTTCAACTGCGCAGTCTTGATGAACTGTTTAAATCAAAATAATTGAATTTGAATAATTAATGTTTATAATTGGCAAATATTAGAATTTTCTAAAAACAACATTTGTTTTCAACTTTTTCATTTGTTTTCAGAGATTCTCAGGATGATTTTAAATTGCAATCCATTAATTTTAGATCATTTTGATTTTAAATTATTTAGAAAACTAACGCTGACAACTGCACATGGTACGGGTAAAAATTTAATAAGACTCAAGGGCAGCCCAAGAATTTTTCTTTGCTTGTAAAGGGTTTTCCAATAAGGACATAACAATTTTATCTGTGAATAAAACACAGGAATATTTGAGATATTGAGTTCAAATTTATTGTGGATGTAGTGTAAGCATTACATTTTATGAATGCAATTCGATATCCGTCATATGACCACCACGAGCCTGTTTACCGCGGTCGATTCTTTGGACCCAATTTTCCACCACTCTTGCACACATTTCGACCGGAACGTTGGCAATTTCGCGTTGGATGTTGTCTTTGAGGTCGTCTAAAGTTGCTGGCTTGTTGGAATAGACCAGTGACTTGATATGGCCCCATAAAAAGAAATCCAATGGCGTTAGATCGCATGAACGAGGCGGCCATTCGACCGGACCATTTCTCAAGATAACGCGTTCACCGAATTTGCCTTTCAATAAATTGATTGGGACGCGTGCTGTGTGGCTAGTGGCACCGTCTTGTCGAAATCACATATCGTTGATGTCAAGTTCATCCAATTCTAGCCACAAATAATCTTCCAACATAGCGGATGCAACGGAGTCTCAAGAAGCACATTTGGGTTTGTTGCTAACCAATAACGCATATTTTGCTTATTAACAAAGCCATTGATCCAGAAATGAGCTTCATCGCTGAAGATGATTTTCGATGACATTCTTCATTTTCTTCAAGCTTTACCAGAGCCCAATTGGAGAAGTTTCGGCGTTTCAAATGATCAAGTGGCTTTAGTTCTTAAGTAAATTTAATCTTGAAAGCATGTAGGCCAAGATCTTTTCGCATAATACGCCACAGTCTCGTTTGAGCGATGCCCAATTCTTGAGAACGACGTGGAATCGACTGATTTGGCTCAGTTTGAATCGATGCACTTACGGCTGCGATTATTTCTTCGCTTCGAGCAATACGACGTCTTTTTGGCACCGGAACGTCCAATAGTGTAAATTGATCTCGAATTTATCCACTATAGCACGCACAGCCTGTCGGGTGGGACGATTATTACGGCCGAAAATTGGAGTAAGCGCTCTCAAAGTTGCGACCACCGACTCAGAATTTCGGTAGTAATTTTTAATAATTTCCAAACGTTGCTGGTTCGTGAACTTTACCATGATGAAAATGTTGACTTTATCTAACGTTTTGACATTAACAGTTCATTAAAAAAGTTTAAGGGTGCGTTCATATAAAGATACGAAATTGTTATGTCCCTATTGGAAAACCTTTTATAGCAGGTATTCACCTTTTTCTTGCAAAATCATTCTATCCAAATTCTTTTAAAAGCTGAAGCACTTCTTAGAAGAAGTATTTGCATTTCTATCAGTTTTCAAAAAGGTATGCAATAAAATTTGAAAGAATATAAAGAATAATTTTTCTTTTTTTTCGATGAAGTTATAAGTTTTGTCATAAAAAGTATATAGGATTTCCGGAAAAATTAGTCGTGTTTATTATTTATTATTATTTATTTATATAATATATTCATTATTACGTTTCCATTTTCAGAAACAAATTTTGAAAATATGAAGGCAATCGAAACATATAATTTAAAATGTTGGACCAGATGAGAAATAATGACTCATATTTAAGTTTCAAATTTTGAATTGCAAATAATATTTTCAACGGCCGGGATATTCGAACCTATTCACTTAAAATTAGCACCTCGCAGTCAGTAACGCTAACCGCTCGTGTAATACACAATTGAAATTTAAAAATAATATCATCGATACATGAGGGTCATTCGAAAAGTTCTCGACCTGACAAAAAGATGGCGCAAATATTACCAAATGACTACGATATTTGTCACGTATAATTCGTTGATAGCGTGCTGCGAAGTTTCAGATACGTGTGTTTATATTTGCTTTTTTGTGGGAAGTATTGAAATTTAGAAAAAAAGTGGATGAAATTGAAGTTTCAGCTGTTATGAAGTACTTCGAAATAATTTAACGTCAATGGACATACAAAGAGTCTTAGATTCCCATTGAAAGGATTTTTTGCTTTCGTTTTGATGATAAAAAAAGTGGACTGCTGAATTTAAACGTGTCTGTACATCCAATAAATACAATGAACGCTTGTAACGCACAAAAACCGTTACAAACGACGACATTGATAGAAAACCTGCAATGTCGTATTAACTGATGCCCACTGAAGGTATTCAAGCTTGCTAACATCATAAACATCTCGATATTGAGCGGGTCATAAATCGGATTTTATTGCCCCGTGCACGGAAAAAAAATCCATTTTTTGAAAATCGTGTACGACACGGGAAAAATATTTATTTTACTCGTGTGGTTGTTACCTTCGCTTTTCCCGGGCATTATTATACTCCACACTCGCAAAATAATTTTTTTTTCTAGTTGCACAATACTAGGGTGTTTGATATTGGCGTGATATTTCTATGAGAGGTCGCCTTTAATAACAAACGGCTATCATTGTTGACAAGTTCCATCCTTGGAATCTCTTTTGCCAAAATTTGAAAACGTTATCACAAATCAAGGCCAACCTCGATAAATATTATTCGAACACGGCTTCGTCGCATGGAATGGTTCAGAAATGGTTTACCGGATTTCGTTGTGATCGTATGAGCACAGAAACCATACCAAGTCTAGGTTGTCCAAATGAGACCACTACACCAGAAATGATCAATAAAATCCATGATATTCTTTTGAATGACCCGAAAGCGAAAGTACGGGAGATAGCTGAGATCATATCCATCTCAACTGAGCGCGTAGTCAATATTTTGCATACACGTTTGTGCATGAGAAAGCTCAGTGCAACATTGGTGCCGCGACTGCTCACAATCGACCAAAAATGCATTCGTGTGACCACTTCGGAGAAAAATTTGATCTATTTTAACCGCAATCCGAAAGAGCTTTTGCGTCGATTTGTGACCATGGATGAAACATGGATCCACCATTATACTCTGGAATCACGTGAAGGGTCAAAACAGTATCTGTTCCCAAATCTCAAGAGATGGCTGTGTGGTACGCGTTTTGAATCAAACGAAGAAGTTGTATGGGAAACAAAAGGGTATTTTGGAGGGTTTGACAAACCGTATTATTTGGAAGGCATAGAAAAGTTTAAAGATTGTTGTAGTTGTTGTATCTATCTAAAAGGAGAGTACATTGGGAGATAGAACCGATTTTTGCCGAAAAAATGAATTCTTGTTTAATTTATCACCTCAATATCAAACATCCTAGTATCTCTTCATAAACGCGCTGTACTTCGACGTCCTCATATGTTCTGAGTTTTCTTATTTACCTACGCCATTTTTTCAATTGCACTTATCGATAATCACCTACCGTACGGCTCCCACTCGGAGATCCGAACGGGGTCAGTGTACCTGCGGAAAATTTTACTCGAGAGGAAGCTATCATATTGAGTTTGTTTTTGGTTGGAAAACAGAGAACTGCATTTTTATCCTCGGCAAGTTTTAATTGCTCACATCAGCGGTGGTCCGACATTGCTTTACGCTGTTCGCTATGATGTAGTTAAAAAGAATTAAAGATTTGTTTAAAATTTGAACTTATCTTAATGTTTGCAGGCCAAATTAAGCTATCCGAAGGAAAAATCTCATAGATTAAAATGTGTAAATCGTCCAACGCTTATTAGAATTCCAACTTGAAATGAATATAATCATTAACATACAGTTGAATAATAGATTTTCTATACATAAAAAGGAAATTACATGAAACAAAAATGATAAATAACGTAGGGTTATTCGTTACCTTCAAACTTTAGAAATTCTCTTATTACTTGGTTCCGCTTAACGATTTTTTTTATCATAAGTTTTTTAGCCAGTGAACCCAAAAGCTGATTTTATTGCGCTTCTGTTAGGTTTAGGCCAGCTCATTTGCCGTAATAAGAGGGTGATTCAAAACATAACTATGTTTTTGAGATTTCAAGTCACACTTGACTTAAATGTAAAATTTAATCCTGAACCCAAGCGCTGTCGAAGAAATCAGGAGATTTTATAGAAAATCAGTATATCAATAGCCAGCCTTAGAAGACAGTAGAAATAAAAGTTCTTTAAATTTTCAAGAACTTATCCAGCAATCTTAAACACTGAGAAGAAAAGGTTGTTTAACCATACAATTTGTTGAATTTTGGACGTGATCCAGTTTGTTGGTTGGCACAACTAATTCTTGTAACGGAAATAAATTTGTTTATGTAACAACTTTAAATATGACTATAAAAATCTTGGTAAACGAAATGCAGAATAGATTTTTGAAGTGCATAGTCTGGAGTAAGTAGTGCGCATGTGATAATTGAATCTTCAGTTTCAATAATTTGAGATACATTATGCACGTGGAAAATTCTATAAATTTCAAAAATAAATATTAAAGACCAAGGGCCCCAGAATTTATTTATCTGGTACCATATTTTCTCACAAACAGTGAAACCAGATCCGCTAAAATATAAGAAACATTTGAATTTTATGAAATTGCGTTAAGAATGCCAGTTCCCTGATGAAAGATGTAGATAGAACTTTTTCCATTCATCTGAATACAGTTTATTTTGATATTTGTTTCCAAACGTATCCAGGAAATCAGAAATTATATTTGTCTGAATCTGACTTGATCCCAGATCAGTAAAGTGAAACTGCTTGGCTTTATAGTTTTAGTAATTGCGATTTTAAGTTTACCTTATGACGTCAAGTGAAAAAAATATTTCAAAAATTATGGTATCTATTCTGAATAATATTTAATTTTTCTTATCATAGTTTTAAGTTCATATCATTGATTATTATCCTTTTCAATCATTTACTTTATATAATAATATCGAAGCCTATATTTTTATCGCACTGAAGCTAGTACTGTTAAATATGATATCGATGTTCGAAGAACCTTGAAAAGATCATTATAAATTAATAAAACATTAACTAACTTCTTTAATATGAAGTAAATCTAAATTGGAGTAGCCCTACCATGCTTGCCCTGCTAAGGTTCTCAATACTTTAATAAAAAACATACCATAGCGAAGCTTTCCATCGAATACATATACATATTTCCAACCATAAATGGAATTGGTTTAGCACTTCTTTTCATAATCATCAACAATAGCATCTGTGATTTCGGTGGTAATTCATACCAATTCCCACTGTATCTAAAGTGATTTTACAGTTAAAGAATTTGCGTTCTTAAAAAGAATTAATGAAAGCAACGAATCAATCAGACCATATCTTTGGATTGCTACCTTATGGTCATTTTTTTGTGTGTAAACTCATGTCCACGCACTAAAAAAGGTCGGTCAACTCTTAGATTTTTCAAAATACAAAAAAATTTTTATCAAAAAAATTTCTTTTTGCAATTATAAAAATCTAAGAGTTAAAAAACCTTCCATAGTGCCTTTTATTTCATTTCGCAAATTGAGCTGCCACCGCATCAAAGAGGGTCACGTAAACTTATTTCACTGGAAGTGGGAAGGACCCTTGCCATTTGAAAATCAAGTTGCGAATTCGAATATTTTTGAAATATATTTCATTTCGAATGGACGTCAGTTTACACGAATAAAATATTACTCGAATTAGTGTTGGATCTATAACTTAATTCGGGCATTTTTTTCCCAAAATTTGAACGTTTATTTAAGAAAAACATGTACAATAGTATTATTCAAAGTATTGCCCATCTGAAGCTATGACTTTTTCCCATCTTTCTGACAATTTGTGGATTCCATCCCAAAAGAACTGCGCCGGCTTAGCGGCCAAGGATGAATCAAGCCAATTTTTGATACCTTGTTCTGATGTGAACCGTATTTCAGTAAAGGCGTTCTGCATCGACCGGAACAAATGGTAGTCAGAAGGGGCAAGGTCTAGGCTATAAGGCGGGTGGGGTAAAACTTCCCATCCTCTGTTTTCCAAATAGTTTTTAACCGGAATAGCAACATGGGGACGAGCGTTGTCATGATGGAAAATTATTGCCTCGTGTCTGGTCGCATATTCCGGGCGTTTTTCAGCTATTGCTCTCTTTAAACGGATTAATTGTGTTCGGTAGCGTTCTCCATTAATGGTTTCACTCGGTTTTAGCAGCTCATAATGCAGAACACTCTTCTGATCCCACCAAATACACAGCATTACCATCGCGCCATGGATATTCGGTTTTGCCGTTGAATTGGCTGGTTGGCCGGGTTTCACATATGATTTTTTGCGCTTGGGGTTGTCGTGATGGATCCATTTTTCATCACAAGTAACAATCTGATGCAAAAATAACTTCTTTTTGTGGCTTGAGTTCATGTAATACCTAATTTCCTTGCTTTTGAATGTATCTGGCTGCTTTTAAACGTTTTGAAATGGCTGCTTAAGTGACTCTCAAAGATTCTGCGAGTTCTTCTTGTGTTTGGAAACAATCTTCATGGAGTAATGCTTCCAGTTCTTCATCTTCAGACTTTTTTGGCTGCCTAAGACGTTCTTCATCTTCCAAGCCAAAATCACCACTTTCAAATCGTGCAAAACACTTTTGGCAGCAGTTTTCTTCATAATTAAGTAATGAAGAAGAACTCCCCGTAAAAACACTTTTTCAGGCACTAAGTTCGACATATTTGAGTGAAAAAAAATTATTGTTGCTTACGCTTCAAATGACTGACATATACTGAAAAAGACGCACAATGACAGTAGCTTTCCACGCATGTTCGGAATATTGGAACGATGGAATAATAATCAAGTTACGCCATCTCTTAGCAAACCGCACGAATTAAGTTATAGATCCAATACTTACAAAGATTCTCTGACTCTAAGGCTTTGGTCTATTAGATTTTGACATGGTATAGTAAGAAACAGAAGATGCAATATTTGGCCCCCAGCTGAAGCCGCACTTTGCAAAACAAAATCCAGTCTCTCCATGTTAATAACAATCTAGATAAAATAGAATCCTTAAATTAATACAAATGTAAAGCTTGAAACACATATTTTTAAGGCATAATGTTTAAAAAATTAGTAACTACATGTGAGGAAAGTTAGATAAGCTATTTTCATTTTTAATGATAAAAAAGAAGTTGGACTGAAAATTCTGCTAAAATTGAACAGGTAGAAACTTAAAATCAATTTTACTAATTTTTTAAGTTTCGCATGCTCTTAAGATTCGCGCTTACCGCAAGTCCTGCTATGCTAAAGCCAAACACGGTGAAAAGAATATTTATACAATATATAGCAGAACACAATTCGTGGATGTTTGCTATGAATCTGAGTAAAATAAAACGAGACATTATTATGGTATTGATGGAATGAATTATGCTTTAGAAAGTTATTTTTACATTATAATTTTATTATGTTGTTTGATGCAGAATGAGATGTTTTGATTAATTTCGTATTGTGATTGAGTTCCATTATATGTACAGTAATTGCCATTCATCACAATATTCTTCAGTTTCGATCTATAAAAAACAAAAATATAAACATTTTCTTAACTTTTCTGCCATATAGAGAAAGCTTTGTATTGATAAACATCTTCAAACCACTATGTTAAATAAGTATTTTTAAATGCTTTCCAGCTAGGATAAAGTAAATGTACTGATGATAATCGGACAGTGATCATAGGGTACACTGAGAAAAAAATGCTATTGAATCAAAAGAATTTCTTTCCAAAAGCATGTATATCATAGATTCAAATCAATATGCTATATAGAATTAGTACCATATTTATTGGTTTTGTAGTATATTTTTATTAATTATTAGTATGCATGCTTTTGGAAAGAAATGCTTTTTATTCAATAGCATTTTTTTCTCAGTGTAGGGTGGCAGGTTAGAGAGCTTATTAAGTTCTATTAAAAATAGTTCGTATAGTAGATTTACCAAGTTATTCATATTTTATCATTAGCATAATATCTTATACATATAACTCAAAAAGAAAAAGTATTCATCCGTCCACTAACACGTGTCCGGAGACCAGTACACTCACCCTATATTTAACATAAGATGACCAAAATTTCTTATTTCATATGAAAATACTTTTTACCCTATGGCTGCAAAAATACCACAAGCATGTTGAATACAGGCGATGAATATCAAGTCGCCACACACTAACAAAGATATTAACATGAAACTTATCATGAAATGATGAATAAAAATCCAATTGTAATTAGCCTGTGGATCGACATAATATTGTGTATTGTAAATTGATTTTCTTGGCCTCGATTCATTTAATGGAATTATCAAATCTAAAATCTGTGAGTTTAGAGGCATCAATACAAAAACTGCTATAATTCCAAATATAGTAGCTAGAAAATGAAATGTAACCATTAATTAACAAAATAAAAATTGATCTTGTAATATTAAAGAATAGTAATATAATTGTGAATTTTATTCTTACCAGAATACACTAATCTATATATTCTTCCTTCCTTGGCATGAACTTTCAATGTCTCGATTTCTTGTAATGATGACCAAGTAATCCAATCTGTTTCGATTGTATCAAACAGCAATTTTATCTGTTTCACAAAAAAAATCTTAACTCTTGTTCTCAAGAAAAAAGCTCGTTTTGTTTTGAGTAAATTTTTTTTTTGACTTGGTAAGAGCAAATCGTAATAGAATGATTACTTACATTTTTGTTATTTAAAGTAGCATTTGCATACATAATTATTGACAGAGATCCAACACTAATCGGTGGTAGGCATTCCGTCATCCTATCAAAGTCACCCCATATTTCGTAGAGTTCTAGAAACTAAGTTTAATAATGATTTATTATGTGAGGGTTCACAGTGCCTCTAATTTTCGATTTTATGCCTTTTTTAATTACCCAAAATACTTTAATTAATTTTTTTTTCCCTTTCCCACCTTTTTTGGCGGAGAGATCGCAAAAGTTTACCATCAAAATCAGGTTTGAGCTCCGTGAGATAGTTCCTACACGGATAAAAATAGTTGAAGTAATTTTACTCAACTCTGTCGATTAAACTTGGGACATAAGGACATTTGAACATCTATTAAATCCTAGTCGGGTAAAATCAATTTGATATATACCTAATTCACCCAAAGTGAATAACAATAAGTGTTATATAGGGAATAGTAAGGAGTTGAGTAAAGCGTTATCGACGACAGGGCACCAACATGCGTTAGTGGGTTAACATGAAATCACCGACGCTTGAGGTGCTTCAAACCGTAGTTGGGTAAAATGAGCATCGGGCGTATTATTTGAACTGACAATGGTATGGTTCTCTCAAATAAAAAAAAATTCTTACCTCGAATCTGCCAATAGTCATTCGGTACATACATAAACAACTTTCAAATACATTCACATCATTCAGACTTAGCCAATCACATTTCAAATTACAAATATACTTAAAAATATAACCTTATACATATATAAACCTAATAACTACACTTATATATAGTACGATACGCTTTCTTCGAATCACGCACACGCTCGCTTACAATGCTAAGATATAAAACTTGTAACTTCCTTATATAGTGACTGCATAAGTTATTCAGAGCTTGTGAGAGAAAGTGCCGTCAATAAAATTTTTTAGCCTTACTCAAGTAAAAATAAATCAACTTTTTTCATAAATGATTAATAAAATATTTTTTAAAGTTGATATAATTAATCAATTATTATACCTATGATTATTGATATATATATAATATAATTATTAAATTAAATTTAGTATACATTTTTATTATAACGACGTATGAAGTTTAGTGAAACTAAATTTTCAAATGTACATTAAAAAATTTCATTATTATTAAGAAGTATCTTGTATAAAAACATTTAAAAGAAGGTTCTTTTATTTTCTGTGTTTTATATTTTCAAAATATGGATTTTACATCTGCCAATTCCAAATTATTATTCTGCCTGAGTAATTTATGTGATATTTCATATTTTATGTAATACACTTATCGACTTTTTTTTGTTTAAATTTTCATAATATCAATTTAATTTTAAGAATTAAAGCTTTTGAAATTAAAAATTTTTTATGTGTGCCCAATGCGCAGATTACTTTCAATCGTTCCTGCGTGAATAGATGTAGCTGTTGGAATAAATCTTGCGATTCACGGTTTACTCAACTCTCGATTGATGCGTAGAGTAGAATGAACGGAAAGCTCTACTATTTTTGTGATTTAATAAAAGATTGGTTTTTTATAATTATACTGCGAGTAATAATACATATATTTAAAAAATTTTAATGCACGCTTTCATACTTCACCCTACACTTCTGAATTTTACTCAACCTTGATTCATTTTCGGACATTTAATATATCACAAATAAATACAGTGATACTAAATAACTTCTAACTTGTCCTTATGTCCCAAATTTGATCGGAAGTTGAGTAAAATTACTTCAGCTATTTTTCTCCGTGTATAAAATTCTTGTTGAAAAATAAGGTAACCGTAACTTACGCATATTTTTTGTTGATTTGAAATTTTTATTCAATGAACAGTTCTGGAGGAAAATAGTATATTACTTGCCTAGGCACACAATGAGGGTTATTGCGTGACGAGCGACAATGCTCGCAGGAGATCGAAGCCAAGGCGTAGTCGAGTCGTAGGTGAGGCATAGTCGAGCCGTAGCCGAGACGTAGCTGAGGCAAAGCCGAGACAAAGCCGAGACGCGATCAGTCCTGCGAGCATTGTCGCGAGTCTCGCAATTTCCCGAATTGTGTGCATTGGCACGTATTTTATTTTATGTGACTTTGGTGCGGATACGAGTTTTTATGCGTACACTCGAATCTAATCTAGTATTTTAGTTATTTGCGGCGCTAGTCATTACACTTGATATGTATCAACTAGTCCCAGCCATTTTGATTTTATCGATCTTGTGTAGTAGTAATGGATTCTAAAAGATGCATGCGCAGTTCAAATGTACAAGGCTTTGACAGTAAGGTGCTAACGCTGTACGAAGAAGAAGTGAGAAGAAGAAGAATAAGAAAAAGATTGCGTTCCGCTGTAAGACTATATGCGCATACGCAGTTCAATTTTTAAATTGTATTCCTCTGCAACGGAATACACAACATTCCGTTACTCTCAGCTGTAACGGAAAAACGAGTTTCCGTGCCTGATGCACATAAAAATTCTTTACTGATTATTGTGAGTTTCGGAAAATAGGTACGAATATAAACTTAACTCAAGATGTTTCCGAAACGAAAAGAGCAAATGATTTGAAAATTTTAACATAACTGCACTACATCTAAGCAAAGCTAATAGTCATCAATAATGTTTAAATGTTCGTTTGTTTAATTGAAATTAATAATTAATAGTGCAGTGTCGAATTTGTGACTTGAAATTTTCCACATGCGAGGGAGTTTTACGTAACTAAAGTTTAGAAAAACTTCCATCGGGGAATTTGTGGACAAGACTATGAACTAAATTTTTCTGTTCAATCGGACCGGCTATGTTTATAACTTTACAAGATGCTACTGCTTAACATTTTAGCTGCGGGGGTGGTCGATATATCGACCACTCAAGAGCACAAAATATTTAATGTTTTCAGGCAAAATTTGATGTTTGGAATTAGTAAAAATAGTTTTAAAATCCCTCGAAACATTGTTGACCTTGAAAATCGGCATCTTTAACCTTGAAATCGAGGTTTTCAAGGTCAAGGGTGTCTGCGGGAATTTTTCACTATTTTTTTCATATTCAGCGCGTAAAAATACATAGAAATACCCTCTCAAACCTTCATGACAAATGAGAAAAATTTTTTACGTTGCACTTTACGTTGCTTGTGGGGCTGGTCGATATATCGACCAGCAGCCAGGTCGGGGACTCTACTTGAGATATCCAGTGATTTTATGTATATGTAAAATATAAACCATTTTTTTCGAAATGGCGCTATTTTCAAAATTCACTCGGTTTACGCTAACCCAGTCCGTACCTTGAGGGTTAAGATGAATTCAGCGACCTACAACACAAGGTCATTCTAGTCATGCAAAGTATGAAAATAGTCGAAAAATCATTTTCATTTCTTTTCATTTCTTACGATACCCATGATAATACACATCGACAGGGTATTGTTGACATCGGCAGAAAGTAAGCATTTTCTGATGACATATCAGTTACTCACGCATTAACTTCTAATGTGAGTACATTGAAACGCGAAAATGGACGATGTTCAAGAATATTTTGATATGTTGATGGTGCTGGGGGAATGCCGTAAACATTACACAAATCCCCAAGATTTGTATACGGCTCATTATCCGTATAGGCAACAAAAATCACACATGGCTTTTAAGCGATTAGTTGACCGTTGCTGTCGCTTCGGTACAGTGAAACAAACACGAGTCAAACGTCGACCAATTGCTAATGAAAATAATGCGGCTGCTATCTTAGATTTTGCTGCACTAAATCCACATGCTAGCAGTAGACAAATAAAAAAATGGAATTAGTCAGCGATCTGTATTAAGAACACTGTGTTGATTACATCAACACAAGTTTCATCCGTATCGTATACCATTACATCAGAATTTGTACGGCAATGATTTCCTAAAACGCTTTAATTTCTGTAATTGAATTCGGAGAAAAATGCGCACAGAAGTCTCATTTTTGAGTCATGTGCTTTTTTCTGATAAAGATAACTTCGCAAATACGGGAAATGTGAATAGACATAATATGCTCTTAATATATTCATAATATCCATCCTCGATGGATGAGAACTGTACCATTTCTATATCCGTGGCCCGTTAATTGTTGGTGCGGCATTGTCGGCGATCACGTCATTGGTCCATATTTTTTTGAAGGTCGCAGGAATTGGCAAGTTTACGCAAACTTTCTGCAAAACGTACTGCCTCAATTAATGGAAGACGTGCTCTTGCATTTTCGCATGAACATGTGGATACAACACGACGGTGCACCACCCCATTATGCTCTGTGTTCAAGAAAACTAATGAATGAGATTTTTACGAAAAGTGGATAGGCCGAGGCGGCCCTGTAGCTTGGCCACCTCGTTCGCCAGATCTAACATTACCAGATTCCTTTTTATGGGGTTTTGTCAAAGAACGCGTAATGGCGGTAACACCTTCCACGCGTGACGACATGAAAGATATAATACGCCGAGCATGTACCGAAATTACACCACAAATGTTGGCTGCAGTTAGACGGTCTTTTCATCAGCGAATTAACAAGTGTTTACAAGTCGAGGGTCATCACTTCGAGCATCTTCTGTCGGTAGACCCAAACCGAGGTTAGTGGGTCCTTTGAAAGTGATTATTCCGATATGTTTCGATTTTTTGACTATTTTGATACTTTGCGATACTAGAATGACCTTGTGCTGTAGGTCGCTGAATTCGTCTTAAAATCGGTAATAATGTCATCGAAAAAAAATACATGGTTCCATTTAAAAAAGTGGAGTTGACCTTGACGTAGCTTCAGCGCCTCCACCGATAAAAAATAGGGTAGTCGAGTATGACAGCCTTCTCGAACATTGAAACTTTTGTCTGAAATATTTTTGGATATGATCAATAGTTTAACACTTGTAACACTTTATGTGCCTCACTCTGTATGGTATAAAATAACAGAGGATTATTTATGAAAAATAGCTGAGTCAGAGCACATGTTTTTTCCATACAATTAATATTTGAACACTGGAATTCTTATGAGCAATTAATTTATATTTTACGTTTGTATTATTGATTCACGCGCAAAATTTCAATTTTCTACTCTAAATGATTTTTTATGTGTTTTATCATAAGTTTTTTATTATTAAAAAAAATATTCGAACACCAGAATTCGTATTAGCAATTCTTAGCTATTTTTGCATAAACAGTCCTTTGTTATTTTGTACTATACAGCGTGACCCACCACTTGTGTGCCAGCCGGTATTGGGGGGTAGAAAATAAAAAATTAAGACGAAAACTCTAATGCAACAATGTTGTGCGATGCTTTATTTAGAAACTATATAGCAGGGCCGGTCAACCTCTTTTGGATTCAGTGTGCTGTTCGTGGGTGTACCACCAAAAGCGGCCGGGAGGAAAGTGTGCCTATCCATTAGTTTGCGAAGAGAGGAGATGCTGGACAACGATGGATAGAAGCTTGCGCGAATTCCTACGTGTGGTTACCCTAGCGAACTGGCTGAACTATAGCTTTACGCTGTAGCGTAACATTATCGTAACATTATCGTAAAGTTATCGTAAAGTAGCATTATAACTCATGAATGAGGCAAAATAAACATTCAAAATGTTTTTATCCTTATTCTACGTTGAAAATAACGTTGACTGGTAATTGAAATATGCAATAATTTTATTTGTTTACGCTAGAAATTAAAAAAACATAATACCTGTCATTAAAGGCAGTGCAGTAGTTCACCTTTTGTGGAACTTCTCCGTTAAAGTTGATGATTGGTTGGAGTGAGACACAACTATACTTTCATCTCACTCTAACAAATAGTCAATCTTGACGGTGAAGACATGGAAAGTGATGAGCCACTGCACTGCCTTCAATGACAGGTATTATGTTTTTTTTAATTTTTAGCGTAAACAAATAAAATTATTGCATATTTCAATTACCAGTTGACGTTATTTTCAACATAGAATAAGGATAAAAACATTTTGAATGTTTATTTTGCCTCATTCATGAGTTATAATGCTACTTTACGATAACTTTACGATAATGTTACGATAATGTTACGCTACAGCGTAAAGCTATCGTTCAGCCAGTTCGCTAGGGTAGAATACCGTCAAGTAGTAGAAAGGAAATTTTTTGTTTGCCGTCGACATTTTCACATGTTTTCAAGGTTTGCAGTTCGTTGCATAGAAAAATTTTCTATATGTTTTCTGCAAATAACGATACAAATTACAGATGTTTTTGATTTTTACTGATAACGACTAAACCAAGATTTAATGCAAAATTATGAAAATGTAAATAATTCAAGAGTGAGAAGTTAGTAACAAGTGATTTACTGAGATGAATTGAATTACATCTTCACAATTTTGCATTAAACATTCAATTTTCTTTTAATTATATTCTCCGCAACGCATTTCAAGAACCTGCGTATACATGCACATGCACCAATACGTGTATTTATAATCATAGTTCATATGCATAGTTGTACGCGGCGCTAGTTGCTAATCGTCCATCATCTATGCATTAGATTTGCACGGCCTGCTATAGAGCAACAAAGTTACGTGTACGTGTGCCCCCGCGTGCAGTGTGTGCTTGAACGCCTTCGACCGCCCGGGCTCCCAAGTTTGGAATTTTTACTAAGCAATATTTCAATTCAGGGAAAAACATGTCATAGAGAATTTTTTTCAGCAAAATACTAAACTTTAGAAAAATTGTACGCGACAAAAATCAGCTGTCGAAACTTTCTTCAACTGACATAGACTTTTGTATAAAGCCAGTTTAAAAAATTTTCATTAACATTTTTATTAATTTTATGTGCCTCCGGCGCGTAAACTCGTTTTTACGCTACAGTTTAGAGTAGCGCAATATTGCGTATTGCGCTACAGAGGAATGTAATGTAAAAATTGAACTGCGCATGCGCCTATAGCCATGCAACGGAGCACAATCTTCATCTTCTTCTTCTTCTTCTTCTTCTTCGTACAGCGTTAGCACCTTACTGGCAAAGCCTTGTACATTTGAACTGCGCGTGCGTCTATTACAACACGCTACTACTACACAAGATCGATAAAATTAAAATGGCCGGGACTAGTCGTAAAATATCAAGTGCAATGGATTAGAATCATGATGAATACTAGATTAGCTTCGAGTGTACGCATAAAAACTCGTATATGCACCGAAGTCACATAAAATAGAATACGTGCCAATGCACACAATTCGGGTAATTACGAGACTCGCGACAAATGCTATCAGGACTGATCGCACCTCGGCTTCGTCTCGGCTTTGCCTCAGCTACGCCTTGGCTTCGATCTCCTGCGAGCATTGTTGCTCGTCGCGTAATAACCCTCATTATGCGCCTAGGCACGTAATATACTATTGTGATCTTTTCAATGAGAAGTTTTGAAATAGTTATAGAAATTTTCTCTGACAGTAGAAAATTTGACTGCCACCATATTACAATAAATATTGATTACTATTTTCTGACACTCGACTGAAAATTACACAGTGTATATGCACTATATTCTAGTAAATTTTACTGATTTGTTCACGTTCACACAAGAGCAATAGCGATAAAATTGTTCCCTTGCCTCCGAAGGGGACCAGGCAGATTTTTCGTTCATAACATTAATATATTCTCACCATTGGTAAAATTAAGCTCAAACAAAGGAATGAGAATAAAAAGATTCTTGTCAGTTTTTCTAAGTTGGTTTGATACGGCCAGTGCCCATGAATCAATAAAAGGGTTTTATCCAATCTGTAGTAAGGGATATGCATTTCATTAACGGTCGATGCAATACTGACTAGGTAAAGCTTTTGTCAATTCTTCAATGTAAGTTCTACACGTGGTTTCTCCAGAAACTCATTATTCTTTCATGCCCTAATCATCGCTTGAATTTATATTTTGCATTACTTTCTAGGAATACTTGTAAAATATGAACTTGTCAAGGCAATTATTATAGAGTACGAAGTATCGAAGGGACATGGAACTGAGAATATTTAATCAAGATAAAATAGGAGGGAGTAAAAGCTACAATACCATGTGAAAATCTGCACTTAGTCTTACGTGAACTGTTATAGAGTAAAGAACATACATGAACAAAAAAATCGCAGATAAAAGTTTCCTAAACTTTTATTCTTGTATGGGATAGTCTTAAAATATATACGGAGATATAAAATGGAATGAAGTTGAGAACATTAAATTGAGATCAGATGTGGAATAATAATTTTTGAAAATTACGTAACTATTCAAAGTTCAATAAATAATTATGATTTTATAGAAAATTTAAAATAGCAAAAATACGTGAGACATCAAAATTAATTCTGTTGGTAGCAAAAGATTAGCTCAATAGGTGCCAAAAATGATAACAAATGAGAGGAAAATTTTGAAAGTGTATCAATTTTTTACCATAGTTCTAATTCATTTACACCAACCAAAAAAATTGACAATATTGTTTATATTATGAATTTGACCACAAAAAGTTTCATCAAAATCAAAAAGGCGCTTTTTTGCAATAAATAAAACACTGTGGGTACTAACTATAGTAGACCAGGGCTAGTTGAAACACGGGGCATGATGGAATTTGGGGTCTTCAGCGAAAAGTATTCATCAGAGTGCAGCACCGGTCATAGTATTATTGTTTGAACATACACGTACATCTAATACTATGACCGGTGCTGCACTCTAGTGAATACTAAATATATATACTAAAATAATATTCTTTGAAATATTCCCCAACGAGTGGCATTTAGTTTCTACATGCCCCGTGTTTCAACTAGCCCTGGTCTACCATAGTTAGTACCCACAGTGTTTTATTTATTGCAGAAAAGGTGCCTTTTCGATTTTGATGAAACTTTTTGTGGTCAAATTTATACTATAAACAATATTGTCAATTTTTTTGGTTGGTGTAGATGAATTAGAACTATGGTAAAAAAAATGTTAGAAAATATTTTTCTTTTTTTTTCTCTACTAACAGCTGTGTGAAAATCTAAAAAAAATATATAATATTCTTTGAAGTATTTCCCAACGAGTGGCATTTGTTTTATTTTTCTAGCTCCATTAGTTCTTGAGAAAAATGAGTTTAAAAAATAACTGAATCTACATGTACTTTCTCGATTATCTCAGGGACATTTCAAGGATAGAGGCTAAAAACTGTATGTATCGTATTCTCATGTTGGGAAAATATCACAACGTAGGTTATTTTGAATATTGGCTATGGGGGCCATTTCACAATGCTTACCACGCTAGACCCTTTGGTCAAAATATGGAAGAACAATAGTATTCATTTTATCAAAGATTACATTTTGTATATCCATATCTGCATCACTACTCTGTTTATTTTTGATTTGTTGAATTTTATTTTTAACCTGTTTTTTGTCAAATCTTGTGAGTAATGTTGTAAAAATAACATTTTCTAATAATATTGAAATTTTGCAAAGTAAAGGATGTATGCGGAAAAAGAACAGTTCTTTCAACCAAATTTTTTATTGTATTATAGCAACTTTGCATTGGAAAGGATGAGTTGATATGAAATTCAACAATATATCAGATATTCGGAAACATCGTAACAACATCTAAAGAAACCATCACATGATCATCAGGTATTGTCTTTCTTACTATTATGGTGCATCGTCGTGTTGCATCCACATGTTCATGCGAACATGCAAGTTCACGTCTTCCATTAATTGAGGCAGTACGTTTTGCAGAAAGTATAACTTTCAAGTTTCTTATGATCTACATAAAAATGCCCATTGAAATGGTGTTTTCTGTATATATACTACTCTGGGAAAAAACTAAGGTGAATTTTATTATAAAATAAAAAATCTTTATTCATTGCCTTCAAAGCCTTCTTCGATTCGGCTTGTACACTCGAGATTCCCTATAACGAGAAGCTCGAGCATCGGAGACTTCTCTGTATCGAGCGCGACAGGGATCCCCTCCATATCCCACTTGTTGCTATGCTCTGTTATGCGCATTATATGATGCGTGCAGTCAGTCTGTCAGTGATGCCATGTGAATAATTGTATGTACATTAGGGTGATTAAAAAAAACCCTTTTTTGAAATTTTGTACGTATCAACTCGAAATATCAAAAAGCATCACAAAAAAAAAAATTTTCCCAAAATTTGAGCAAAATCGATAGAGGTTAGAGGTTGCACAGAGCGATTGTTCATAATCGCCGAGTCGCGCCCAACGAATTCATTTGTATAAACAAAGACGTGTGTTTTCTGTAAATATTATGATAAATGTCTGAAAATTTGCATGTAGGATTCATAAATACTACTCATTCGGATGGTGTCGAGTAAAAGTCGATAGTTTGTTTTCATTAATAAATAAAAATTAATTAATTAACAAATATTTGCTAGTAAACAAAAAATATTGGCCGCAATTGTTCATAAATCAAAATACAGTGAAAACTTTCCAAATATGTCTGGGAACAATAATTATTTAACGAAAAGATTCTCACTGTCACCAGTTGCCTGTAAAAAAATTTTTACCTTGGAAAAATTCTGTGCATCCACCGTTATTGAAGCTTTCATTTCAAGTGTTCGCAAATTCTTCATTTTCTTGATCATTATCAAGTAAAAAAATATAATTTCTATTTTTTCATCATACTAGATTAAATAATTAAGTTCAGTGATCAGGTCACAAGAAAAATATGGAAGAATAATGCAATTAGATAAATTTTTATTGACTCACACGATCATGTACACAACGTCGAGTGTTACAATAATAATTTTTGGAAAAATAGAATTTTTTATATTTTAAATAATTATTAACCTATTTCATTTTTTCCACGATTTAATGATGGTATTTTTTTTCATATCTGGTAACATTTTCCGATGTTTACTGACTGTCAAAAACAGAGCTTGATGTTGCTTTTCATTTTTCGTGAATAGATTATTGTACTCTGTAACGAGAGCCACTCCCCGTTCAGCGATGTCATTCACTACTCTTAAGTTCGAAATGAGTTCTTGCAATTTTATATAATTTTCATCAGTTGTCCATTTTTGGACATCTTCTTGTAAAAATGAAACGCTCTCAAAGCCGAGTATTTGAAAAAATTGGTAACTATCAGGTGTTACGAAATTCTCTAGTTTGAGATCTTCGCTTTTTTTAACATCAATTTTTTCTCTGACTTCTCTAGTTTTTATTTGAGGAGCTTTCGTATTCTTCCTTTTACGAGTGACAATCAATTCTTCACGATTGATTTTTTGGTTGAAAGTGAAACTTGATCATCAAACAGGAAAAGGCAAACAGTTTCTTCTGCAAGGTACCATAAATGTGATGAAAATTTTTTTATAGTGGCATTCGCGATCTTTTCGTCAATTTTTTTGAACTTTCGTAATTTTTCTAGAAACATTAAATCATTTCGTGGTGCTTGAATTGAAAATGGTGCATTGTACCATCCAAATATATAAATCGATGATACAAAAATACTAAGTCGCCGAATCATATTTTTTTCTGATGCTACTAAAGGAAATTCGCCCCGAAAAAGATATATTTTAAGAACATAAATGGCCTTTGCCATCCATCTGGCACGATGCATGGCCCCAGGAATTTTGAACGTTGGAATTTTCATGTAACCCGTAAAAATCAGAACAAGTTCAAGCAACTCTTTGTAATCGTGTCGAGGTTGAGAAACGCGGAGCATTTCTGATGCGAATGCGTTAATTTCATCGCACAGATTTTCAATACTTTTTGCCACCTCAGGATCGGTTATGCCGCTTTTGAAATTCGATTTATCAAGGTTACGCCACGAATCTTTGAATCGTTTGAAGATAGGAGGTTCTGGACCAGAAGAAGGCCCAAAACATAATGAAAATGCTGCTTCTAAAACAAGTTCAAAAACATGGTGTCTACAAGCGAGATTCAACAATTTTCTCCCCAATAAATTTTCCAATCCTGCGCAAGCTCCATTTTTTGAACCTGTGTTTGAACTTGTTGTATCAAAACACATTGCACGTACTAATTCTTGTACGTCCCACCGTATAAGATGATCATTCAAGGCCTTACTCATCAAATCCCCTGTCCCCCTTTGTAATGACGGTATGCCAAGAATTTGTTCTTCTCCAGATGCAGTCGTCACTACGATTGGTAATTTGTCGATTTTTCCGCTGCCTAGAAAAAAAGTAAGAACGTGAAGTTGGTAGAAAGATATATATAATACATTTATCTATTCAGATAATTATTCAATCATTGCAGTAAAAAATTATTTTCATAGCACCTCTGTGACGTCTTGGTTACTTACCCTTTATTATTATATTTAATTTGTTTTCCTCGTTTAGAACGATAGAGAAATCCAGAGGATTTCTAAACCGAAACTGGGTGAGGGAAGCCAACAACAAATAAATATTCAATTATTTTACAATTATCAACTTTATTTTATGAGAACTCTTTTCAAATCCAAACATAAATTGGAAAGAGAGAGAGAGAGAGATTGAGATTTCTAAATATAAATTCCTTTTGGGTTGATGAATAAAAGGACTTACTCGTTGTAGAATACTCTCAGGAACCACTGATAATCCAAAATTTGTCCTAACTGATAATCCAAACTTGTGACCGGTATGCTCCGATACTTGAAAGATACTTGGGGAGTATTATAAAGTTGTCGAACTGAATAATTGGGACTTGAAGAATTTATACTGAAGACGGGGTGAAGAATGCTGACTGATGGTACTTGATGAAAACGAGTGCCGGACGATGGTTGAAAAGACACTGGAGAAACTTGTTGGTAGCCGAGTGCCGGGCGAAGATTGAAGAAGACACTGTGAGTGCCGGGTGATGGTTGGAGACGACACTGACTTTTGCCAATTAGCAGCTAGTTTTACAGGCCCTCATTTGGGGCAAAATCCCCTCTATTAGTTGATATTATGAGTCAGGAACAACGCGTTGACGCGTTTTCTAAGAATTGTTTTGTTGAATGCTGGCTTATAGTTCGGCACGTGCTGAGCTTGTCTCTTCCGGTGGTCAGAATTTCCATATTAGGAAAAAGATCTAGAGCAGTACTCCTACTCTTTGGTTTCTCCGATTTTCCTTCTTTCCGTAGCGGCAGACCCCCCGCTTAATCTTCTACCTGTGCCTACAGGTCTGGGAGGTTTGTTGACACAACACGGTTAGACGGAATAACTAATACCTTACTATGTTCGTTTATGGTTTCTCACTCCTCTCTTTCCCTTTACAACTTGTTTACATTACGCATCTAATGCTTCCGCGTACTTTACAATTGTAGATTAATTCATGAATATAAAAGTATTATTATTATTTATGTAATAGGGATGGTCACAGGACGTGACACCTCCTTTGAAAATCCGATTTTCGGTACCTGTTGAGCGGGTTGAAACTACGATTTTCAACTCTAGGGTTGAAAGTCGCTGTTTCAACCCGCTCCACAGTTACAGCCAATCAGATTCTCAAAAGAGTTGCTATGAAAAATAGTATACATTACTCGAAACAAAACACAGCGAAAGTATTTCGTGTGATTGCAGCCCTCGTTTCACTCGGGCAGCAAACTTCACACTCATGCAATCGCTCTGTTTCGCCCCTTGTAATGTAATATACTATTTCTCTCCTAATATCACATGGTTTCAAGATAATATTTTGGTAAATAGAACGTAAATTTGCTACGTATCAATGTTGCACAGTATCGAAAAATTAGTGTTCTCCCACGGAAACCATATTTTCAAGAATATAAGTTATTACTCAATTGCAAATAGGTAATAGCGGTAAATACCAGGTGCAGACGGTAGTAGTTTGCTATCCAAATGGAGTGTCAGAGGGCTGATTGGACTTAAAGTATCCTTAATTTTCTCAGCTTCCGTTAACCGCTGCATTTGACGCGTCCTTCGTATCGATGAAAAACTTGTGGCTAACTTCGATGCATCGTTGCCCAGTGTATGTGCTATCGTTGGCAAGACAAGAGCAGCTTTTCTGTCACTTATTTTTGCTCTATCTAAAGATAAAGCTACATTGGGTGTCAAAATAACTGCTGGATTTTCTGTACCCCTTTTTTTTCGGAATATTGAGGTGGAACGTATTGGAATTTAGACGGGCAACTGGACATATTACTGTATATTGAAGATTTGAAAGGCAAGTCGTCAGAGTGATTCGTTCCCAATTGACTTTTCATTTTTTCACCATAAGCAACCTCACGTTTTTCAAATTTTAATCCAGAGAGGCGTTTTTTCAGAAAAGTCGTTCTGAGTGGTGAATGACTTTCTTTCTGTTTGATTATGAAATCTTTGATGAACTCGTTTTGAGTCATATCGTCAGCATCATTCCGCATTACTGGGAATAATGTTTTCAAATTTTCCTCGAATGCACTTTGTTTTTTTCGGCCACCGTTTTTCTGTTCATATTTTTCTTCAAAGGACACCATTTTTTCCAGAGTCTCTGGACATTTTTGGTCACATGACTTTTTTGTAAGGTAGCAATACTTAATAGCGAATAGGGACTGATAATATCATTCGCAGTGTTCCTTGCACTTTCAACGGTAGTCAGTTTCTTGATGTAGTGGTAGAAGGCAAACAAAGCAAGGATTTGACTTCGGGAAGGTATTGCACTATCAGGAACGAAACGCTTTTCTTTCCCGACCAGCCACATTTTCTGCAAAAATTTAAATATCTTCGAATAATTTATATATCTTCAATCCATTACGTCGATTTCTCCTGCGATAATGATTGTAATTATTTTATATCAATAGCGTTATTATGTTTTCTTAACAATGTTTTTGTGATATAATAGTCGATTTCGTACAAAAAGCATTGGTTATATCTTACCAAACTCAGACAGCGATTTGATGATTCTTTCTCCAAACATGTATCCACCGATGCACTGACACTACTGATTTTTATTGAAAAGACGAAAGTTATACAGAACAAAAGTCATTACGGAAAACATTAATTAGATCAGACGTACAAAATGGCTTGTCACTTTTTTACAACTTAAAGGGCGATGAACATCCGCGTTAGACTGACGAATACCTCATACGGCGCTACTAGTGCACTTGCACTCTGCAATAGATAATAGAGAAGTAAATAATTCACTAGATTTATCAATTCTCTAAAAGTAAACCAAATAATTTAGATCACAAACAAGGATGAAGTGAATAACTACACAAGTTATTTTGTTCATACATTATACCTCTTAACATAACATAGAATACTTGAGAATTACGATAATTTCTCAGAAATTTCTTTTGCACAAATAACTGGTGACAGTGAGAATCTTTTCGTTAAATAATTATTGTTTCCAGATATATTTAGGAAGTTTTCACTGTATTTTGATTTATAAAAAATTGCGGACAATATTTTTTACTTACTAGCAAATATTTGTTAATTAATTATTTTTTATTCATTAACGAAAACAAACTATCGACTTTTACTCGACACCATCCGAATGAGTAGTGTTTATGAATCCTACATGCAAATTTTCAGACATTTAGCATCATATTTACAGAAAACACACGTCTTTGTTTATACAGATGAATTCGTTGGGCGCGACTCGGCGATTATGAACAATCGCTCTGAGCAACCTCTAAAACATTATCGATTTTGCTGAAATTTTGGGAAACTTTTTTTTTTGTGATGCTTTTTGATATTTCGAGTTGATACGTACAAAATTTCAAAAAAGGGTTTTTTTGAATCACCCTAATGTACATACATAGTAAAAAAGCGTATAAAAAAGATTTTTGCGAGTATTCAACATGGAATTGACTTATTTGACGGTATGTACTCAAAATACTAAAAATACAATAATATAATAATCAATATATCTATGCTTATCAGGTGTATTTTTGAATATTTCCAGAAAAAAATAAAAGTCTTGATGATAAATGTAATAAACAGTAATATAAATGTTTAAATGTTGCTGTTGGTTTTCATTTATAAAAAATGCGTTTCGAAACATAGTATTACACATGTAGTATTGATCACAATAATAAACTGCGCAAAATTATACATACTGATTAATTGTAATTATATAAAATTTTCATACGTATTGTTTAAAAAGGGAGAATTTCACTTATCAACAGTAATGTGTGAAATATCGAAATTTGCAAAAAAACTTATGCAATTTTAATGTTTGAAAACCGACTTTACTCCAAAATATTGAAAGCTCCAGATTGAAAAAATTAAATATTAAATTTTTCATTTCAAATACTGTAAAATTACACAATTAATTAATTTTTCAATAATTGATCAATTATTTTCTCATTAATTTGTGATGAAAGCCATCAAACTCATTGATTACTGTTTAAAATTCGAGCGCGCTTCATTCCGTAGTAGTGCGGGAAGAGGGGTCGATCGTCTGCTCGTTATGGGGGACCGTGACGCGCTTGTAGAAGGGAGGCCTTGTTACAGATAATCTCGTTATAGGGAATCTCGAATGTATATATATAATATATTAACTGTAAAATTATGCACTTTTTAGTACCTCCTGCATATAATTGTTTCATTTGAAATATTTCATTAATTGGAATTTGTTATGATTTTCATTAATAAATTTCTTAATTTTCCAAAGTCCAAAGACTATTTCAATTTCTTTGATATATAAATAAAATTACTTTAAATTATATAGATTTAGTTTACAAACGCTTAAAAACCCAGGACATTTTACAATTGGAATTGTTTGCAATTAAAATTTTTGTAAAGAGAAATCATTATGATTATTTGCAGATCTTTCCTTTTTAATCTTCCCAACTTATTCAATTTAAAATTGGAAATATTACTAATTGAGCAATTTTCAATACCTTATTATTTTTAATCTCTCCACTTATGATTCTCTTGTAAGCTTTTAACTAATCAATTTAAAAAAGCACTTACAGCCTTAAAAAAGCCTTTAAAAGTTAAAAAAAATGTTGAATTCAAACGATTTTAAAACTCATTCGTTTTCAGATCATTGTACCATTAATTTATCTGATTTATATTGTACTTTTGTGCCATTTTAATTTTCATTTGCAAGATTGTAAGAGTATTGGATTTAAATTCTAAACTCAGAATTCCAATTTCTCATTTTGACCAAAAATATTGACAGTAGCAATTTTTCCCTTTGTAGATGTACTTTATTACCTAAGGTCTAGGTAAGGAAAAATTAAAGAGTCATTTCCTGTAAGTAATTATTTATTTAGTTATTTCATAAATTTCGGGTGGAACCTGAGGAAGTAAGTATTTTCAGCCATTAAAGGTGTTGCAAAGTTTTTCCTATGTAAGCAAACTTGAGGCTAGGTTTCCACATTTTTTCTTTATAGCAGTGTTTTTATATTTTCAGAAAATAGAATTACAAGAAAGATAATTATGACAGAATGTATTAAGTAGAAATTATGATCATTCAAAAAATTTAGCCGATGCGTAGTCGAGGCGTAGCTGAGGCAAAGCCGAGACGAAGCCGAGGCGCGATCAGTCCTGCGAGCATTTTAAGCGAGTCTCGTATTTACCCGAATTGTGTGCATTGGCACATATTCTATTTTATGAAACTTCGGTGCATATACGAGTTTTTATGCGTGAGTTCGAATCCAATCTGAAAAGGTCGAAATTGGCATGATTATCGCCCATCTCACTTGACATTTCGCGAATACTTCCGGCCATTTTGATTTTCTCGATCTTGTGTAGTAGTAGGAGTAGCGTATTGTGATAGGCGCATGCGCAGTTCAAATGTACAAGGCTTTGTCAGTTTACGCGCCGGAGGCACATAAAATTAATTAACATTATAAATTTACAATATTAAAAACTAATTGAGTGAAATCAAAGAAAGTTAAAGAATAAAACTACTTAAATACAACAGGTTATAAACTTAACCTCAAATTCTCTATTCTACAATCAGGGTTGTAGAACGATATGCGTTGAGTTTTTGGCGAAATGGTCACGATGAACGAGTGCAGTGTGAGACGGCGCATTATCATGATGCAAAAACCGTGAGTTGTCTGCCCAAAATATCTTTTGAAACGGTGTTGAGTGATCCTCTTGAAATGCAAATAGAGTCAGCAAGGTCTCTAAGTGTCAATCGACGACTTTTGTGCACTAATTCTTTGATTTGATTGACGTGTTGCTTGTCAGTTGATGTTGATGGTCGTCCAGGGCGTTCCAAGTCATTAACTTTTTCAGTTGACATTGTAAACAGCCTTGAATATATTTTTGAATTTCTACTTTCATGTTTTCCCAAAAATTTTTTTGGCGAATTCGGTTATAAGTTTTTGTGGCGCCTTTATGGCCTCCTGATGCTGAAAAATGAGCTTCTTCAATTAAATGATCTCGTTGCTCTTATATTGGATATTGCGTTATTCTATTACAAACTAAAATTTTTTTAGTTTTTTGATCCGTTATCGCGACAATAAAATATACATAATAATCTTTTCGCATAGTTAATTGGTCGCGACATTCAACTATTTCTTCTCGTTATAAATTTTTCTGTTTGAGAGTTTATAAGGGGAGGGGGGGTTCTGCGGGTAGACGATTATCTTCATTATGACCATCATCGTCTTTCAGAGTTTATTTTATACTTTTGGATTACAGTAAAACCCCGTTTATCGCAACACCTGTTTATCGCAACTCCCGTTTATTGCAACTTGTCTCTCCCGTTTATCGCAATAAACTTTACCATTTTTTCTCCCTCTTATTAGTAGAAGGAGTGGTCACGTGATTCTTAAGGATAGGCGGGAATACCCCTCACTTTTAAATTTGTGATGCATATATTTATATGAATTTTCGTATAATAGGGGGATATGAAATTATTTGTAGCCATTAATTTATTAAAAGGATTTCAATGTATATTATTATGAAAAATTATAGCATGAATTGTGCCTAGTACAGCAATCGCTTTACCAATTGCGAATCAATTGTTTTACAAAATGCGGGAATATTTCTACTGAAAAGAATTCAATCATGCATTCGAAAATTATGAGAGAAATATGTAAGCTTTAAAGTAATTAAAATGTATTGTTTGTACTAGTCGTTTACGTACCATCGTTCGGTTCCACGTTTTCACTCATTTATAATTGCACATATAGTGACAATAAAAAAACGCATTCGAGGTTATTGGAACACGACTGTAAACAATGATAAACAGCGAAAGCGCGTGAAACTATTCGTTTAGGCGCATGTGCTGATAATCAGTTGTTCAAGCTAGTGGCGAAGAAGTGGGAACCCCTCCGTTTTTGCGATAAACGGGAGGCATTTGATTGGAAGGTGTTGCGATAAACGGGGTTTTACTGTAGTTTTAAATTTTCGTTAAAATAAGGATCTTCAAATTTGTCTTCCAAGTTCTTATCAAGGTTTTCTTCATAGTTCTTTCCAAAATTTTCTTTATGATTGTTTTCAAAATTCTTCTAAAAATTATGTTCAACATTATCTTCAAAATTTTCTTCGCAGTTTCCTTCGTGTTTGGCTTCAATGTCGTTGATTTCAATCTTCTGAGCTTAAAAAATAATTTTCACTTTCTTCGCTTTCAGATTTAGTAGTATTTTTTGGCTCTTTGGCATTTTCTTCTTTTTTGTTCTTTGCTTCAGTTTGTTTTAAATAATCTGAAGGAATCAGGATCAGAGTCGGAATCTGATTCTAGTTTTGTTTGGCTTCCTTTTTGCGCATATACTTCCGGAAGTTCATCTTCATTTATCTGTTCTCTTGGTCTATCTCTCTTTTTTCTTGTTCAAGAGGAAATATTTTTTTAATCTGTTGATAGATTTTTTCTTGGTCTAACTCGTGGTTTTTTGATAAAAGGTTTAGATGAAAAAGTTTCGTTTAATTTTTCTTCATTTTCACCTTGATTCGAATTTTTTGCTTTTTTTTGTTGTCTTTTCTTTTGACCTCTTGTAGTTATAATTTTCTATGATGAATTTTCGTATTTTTTGGCAAATACTGTGCTTCATAAAAAGATTGTCATGAAAATACGTCTTGAAGTCAGATTTTTGAGTAAATTCGTCTATTTTTCGTATATTTTTATGATTCTTCTTGATTTTTTCTTGTAGGCATTTTCTTGATAATCATTTTTTCTTAAGAAGTCATAAAAGTATCGATATTATCAACTTATCCCTCTTTGTTATTATCGATTGGGTATCTTGAGAGAACGTCTGCATTTACATTCATTTTTCTTGCCTTGTAAACTACATCAGTCATATTCTGCGAGTTTCAATCTCCAGCGTGAAATTCGTGAACAAGGGTCTTTAGAATTCTGTAACCATACTGGAGATTTTTCATCAGTCACTAAAGTAAATTTTCATCTATACAAATAAGGACGAAAATTAGTTATACAAAATATAATGGCAACAGCTTCCTTTTTATATGTATCATATTTTTTTCAGTATCACTCAAACTACGAGAAGCATATGCTATTGGTTTATCTTCACCTATTTTTCCTTGTGATAAAATACCTCCAATTGCGCAAATCCTGAGGCATCTGTTGTGAGTATAAAAGTTTGAGAAAAATCAGGTCATTGTAAAAGTGGTTCTTCACATAATTTTGCTTTTAAAATTTCGAAAGCTGTTTGTTGTTTTTCAGTCCAATTAAAAGGTATAACTTTTTTGGAAATTGATTTGAAGGACTTCCAATTATTGAAAGTCCATCAACAAATCGTCTATAACATCCTGCTAAGCCTAAAAATTGTTTAATATTTTATTGTGTTTTTGAGACTGGAAAGTTTTTCACGGATATTATTTTCCTTGGATCTGGACGTACAGTAAAACCCCGTTTATCGCAACTGCCGTTTATTGCAACTTGTCTCTCTCGTTTATCGCAATAAACTCTACCATTTTTTCCCCCTCCTATTAGCACAAGGAGAGGTCACGTGATTCTAAAGGATAGGCGGGAATACCCCTCACTTTTAAATTTGTGATAAACAGCGAACGCGTGCGAAACTACTCGTTGAGGCGCATGCGCCAACAACTAGTGGGTCTGGTTAGTAGTGGAGGAGTAGGAGCCCCTCCATATTTGCGATAAACGGGAGGCATTCGATTGGAAGGTGTTGCGATAAACGGGCTTTTACTGCCTTCCATATCTATCAATTATATGACCTAGATATCCTACTTCGGGTCGTAAAAATCCGCATTTGTCTGGTTGTAAATGAAGATTTGCTTTTCTAAGTCTTTCTGCTAAATTGTGTTTTGGGTTCATTTTTATATGGTGAAAACCAGTAGCTAAATCAAACACTAAAAAATATTTCGCTGATCCTAGATAATCAAGTATATCGTTTGCATTAGGTAGATGATACGAATCTCCAATTGTTTTCCCATGTAATTTACGAAAATCAAGAACCATTCTCCATTTTATTTTACCTTGAGAATTAAGTTTTTAGGAACTATCCATACTGGAGTGTTAAACGGTGATTGTGAGGTTTTAATTTATTTATTTTTCAATAATTCATCGACTTGTCTTGTGATTTCTTCTTTGTGAACAGGGGGAAACCTGTATTGTCTTGAAAAAATCAAGGAGTCATCTACAGTAGAAATTGAATGTTGTAATACATTAGTAGTTTCAAGTGGTTCTCCTGGAATTTGAAATCTGTCTGCATTATTTTTAATTAATTTTTTTACATGTTCATATTCATCTTGATTTAAATAGTCTAATTGAAAAAGGTTTCAATACAATCTATTCTGTTAAATGGCTTCTTTCAATGTCATGATTTTTTCCTTCTGGTATTTGTTAGCTGTCATCCTTAGCTTTCTTTACAAACAAATTGCGCATAATTTCGTTTAGAGTTGTTAGTTACAAAGTTACGTGATGCGTATGGTGAGGAAGCCTTAAAAGACAGACAGTGTCGGAATCGGTTTGATAAATTCCATTTCCTTAGAATTTTTTTATCATTGCTATCATTGATTTAAAAAAATTTTGTGTTCAGCTGAAATTTGCTTTGGATTGTCTTCTAAAAATATGAATTTAGTGGTAAGCATTTCCAATATTCTGGTTGCTGCATTTTGTTTCGACAATTTCTTTTGTGGGGTTGGTTCCCCAATACATGGGAATGTTTCATTATTTTTCGAAATTTCGCAGCTTGCGTGGGATGTTGGTAGCTCTGCATATATTCCAAGCGATTTTACGATATATGTTGGTACCGAGAAATCGTACTCAATACTGATTTCATTCAGAAGCTGTACTGCGTTACCTTTCGATAGGTCTTTTTATATTCCGGCCATTGTCCTGATCTGCAAAAGAATGATCTATTTGAGTGTTGTTTTTATTCGGCGAATGAGAGATGAGTTTATTTTATTAAAAATTATTGTGATTCATTCAAGTCAAGTTCTGCGTTTTCCAGGTCAAAAAGATATTCAGATGTTAGTACATTAAAAACTTGAAAAAAGCCAATAATAAAATTCCATTTTCCAGTCACACTATATGAGATACAAAAAAACATTACGATAAAAAATTGTTCCCTATAAAAAAATCTATAAAATTGAATCACAGAAATTTATTTGCAAGATGTGTATTTTCTTTTTTAGTTTTAGAAAATACTATTGAAAATCTGAAATTATATACACGGTGACACATTTTAATCTATAATCCCAAATATCTTCTGAAATACTTTAACTACGAAAAAATGGTTCGGACAAAGGTTGACCAGGACCGAGGGAGACATTTGACTGTATCATCAATTTTGACCTTGAGGTCAATTTTCAAGGTCAAATAGAGGTAAGACCCTTTTCTTAAAAATTGGACCCTAAATTTTTGATGGAAACGTTGACAGACACACTTACTTAGAGTTGTTAAGGGACCATTTACCTGGACTATTGGAAAACGTTGACTTAGCAACAAAACAAAGAATGTATCGTACGTGAGTTTTTGAACTTAAATTTCAATGAGAGATGGATTGGACGAGGAGGTCCATTTGAATAGCCCCCCTCCTCACCAGATCTAACATCACCTGATTTATTTTTATGAGGTTATATTAAAAATGTATTTTTTGCTCGGCGACCCACAACAAGAGAAGATCTGATGGAAAGGATTCGGAGAGCTCGCCTGGGACACTTCTCGTCCCCTGGAACGGACCATGGACTTCGTTCAATCTCTGCCAACTACTGATTTCTTGTTGCTGCCTGACTATTGCTGTGTCGCTCATATTGCTCCGATTATATATTCTGACTGACTATTATATGCATTGATATGGCTATTTGCAGAACTGCAAGCTGCCACGAACAAAAAGAAGAAGAAGAAGGATTCGGAGAGCTCGTGCAGCCATCCAAAGATATTATAAACCTAGATGCGGTGCTGGGCGTCAGAGTGGGGGAACGATATATATAGCTAACCACTTTTTCCGCCATATCGAAGTGCTGCCCTCATCGTACTACCAAGCCAAATCAAACCCAGCAAAGAAATGTCGATAACGTTTGGGTAAAGCAGAGCCAAAAATTCTTTTCCAAGACTTTTAAGGTTAGGAATGTCAAAGTTGACAGCTTGAGAACATAATGTAAACAAAAGATATGACATAATGATTAATTAAGAATTACAATCACAAATAAAAAATAATTTCTAAATAAGTGTCGAACTTTTAAATTATATTAAATTAATAATTAAGATCCAAAATATTTTAAAAGTATTTTAATTGAAGATATGTGCTGTTCTTGATACTTGGCTCTAGGTTCCAAAGTAAATAAAAACTTAGATTTACGCAGTTATAGAAGTTTTGGTTCTGATCGAAGCCCTCATCAGAGATTTATTTTTAAAATAAAAAATGCATAGTAAAAAGTTATTAACTTAGGATTTATTTGATGGAAATTTTTTAAAATCAACAATTGAGAAAAAAAACTTGTAAAAAGCTGCCTAAAATTATCATTAAGTTTTTTCATCGATATGAAACCAAATAATTATATTCTGAAACATTATTTTCAATTTAAAGAATTTGAATTCTTTCTGTGGAAAAAAAGACGCTTTCGACTGCGCTGCGATTTAAGCCCAATTAAGTCTCAGTGGAAAAATTTCGAACTCAACCTATTAATTTAAAATTATTTTCAATTATTTTATACCAAAGAAATATTTTGAAAAAGTGTTGAATTCTTTCAACCTCTTCTTTCGAAACAATGTCAAGTTTTTTATTGACTCGCATGTAAAACTATATTGATTTTTAAAAATTTTCAGCAAAGAAATCCTAAGTTAACAACTTTTTATAATGCATTTTTTATTTGAAAAATAAATCTCTGATGAGGGCTCCGATTAGAACCGAAACACATTTTGAAAAAATAAATAATCTTTTGCAATTTCATACATATTTAACCATATGAATAGGTAATTACAGATTCGAGATCTTGTACTTCGCTAAAGCATAATTTTTTAGGGACTCCTTTAAGATGTGGAATTTTATAATTTCTATCCACTTTTTAATATTTTAGGATGCCTATCTAAATAAATCCTCAGGCTGATCGAGCTCATTCATTGCCCCAAATTTTATTCATGTTACAAGTTAAGGGGGGTTTCTATCTTGCTGGGTCAAAAAGCTATACCATTTTCTCGAATTTTTCGGGAGAAAAGTTAAAAAGATAAATACTTGAAATTTTGTCTATATTATTAAAGTAATTGTATTAAGGTAGTTCGTTCACGAAAATTAGAGCTCAGGCAAAAATAAATAATTTTACTTTCAAGAATAGCAATATTATTATATTGAAGGGCTAATTTGGAAGAGAAAAGATTCTTTTTCATGAACAAAATTTGAAATCACAAAAGAATAATTTTATTAATAAATTTTATTTTTGCCCAAACTTATTTTCTTATTGCTTGGAGCCAAATTTTAAAAAATTATGCGATTCTAATAAATCACGGTTCATTTTTTTAGGAAAAAGATTCTCTACAACATGACCGTTTCCTATTTTTGAAAATGAATTCTTTAATGGCTGAAATTATTGTATAAAAAAACAATTTTTCAAAACAAAATTTTTATAAACAAATTGCTGTATTTAATAATAATTAATTCAATTTCAAAAATAGGAAACGGTCATGTTGTGGAGAATCTCTTTCCTAAAAAAATGAACCGTGATTTATTAGAATCGCATCTCTTTCAAATTAGCCCTTTAATAATATTATTGCTATTCTTGAAAGCAAAATTATCTATTTTTGTTTGAGGTCTAATTTTCGTGAACGAACTACCTTAATGTAGTTGATCCACGAAAATTAGACCTGTCGCTGATCGCTGATCCCGAATTTGAAAATGGATTTTCCAAAAAACAAAATGGCGGCCACGAAATGGCAGACATTTTTTGAAAAAATCATCACATTAGCGTGTAAGTTGGTGTGTGTAGGTTTTTCACACTTTTTGGCGGCCGATAACTTCTCTAATTCTACAGATTGTTGCTCAAATATTTTTGAGAAGTATGCTACTCGTTTTTTACATTCTCATCATGGATGAGAAGGTATTGGTTTTATGTGAAAAATGACTTTCGAAATTTTCATCAAATCTTTACGTTTTGAGACCCCCTGAGTCAGAAAAAATGGTTTTTACGAAAGTGTCTGTCTGTCTGTCTGTATGTCTGTCTGTCTGTCTATCTGTCTGTCTGTCTGTCTGTCTGTCTGTAGGTCGTGTGCGGCATAACTCTCGATAGAATTATCAGATTGAATTGAGCTTTGGTACACTTTATCGAATGCGAAAAAGTAAGGACAAGTTCGTTAACCAGCCACATCCAATCAAAATTGAGGGGTTGAGCACCACTTTTGTGTTTTTGAAAATAATTTTTTGAACAAATCAAAAATTTCAATACTGGTTTTAGATAGTGCTCATAAATCTCTAAAAATTATCCTGATAACATTTTTTGATTAAATCAAAATTAGAAATGTTACAGCATATTCAAATTCGAAAAAAGTCAATATCAAAATTCCATTTTTCAGTTAAATTATACGAGATACGAAAAAACGTTATGATACAATATTATTTTCTACATAAATTCCTACAAATTTGAATTGTAACATTTTTTCATAAGATGCATATTTTTCTTTTTTATTAAAAAAAAACTATTGAAAATCCAAAATTCAATTTTTTAACAATAATATGTAAAATAAGCAAAAAACGTAAGAATACAAAGTTGTTAGTTTCAAAAAGATCTACAAGTTTTGTCTCACACAGTTTCTGATAAAACATATATTTTTCGTTTCAATTCCAACAAATACGATTAAAATTCAAAAATTCCATTTTTTAGACAAAATATGTGAGATTCAAAAAAAACTTTGAGATGAAAATTGTTTGGCTAAATAAGGTCTACACATTCTTATCGATAAATTTCTCGACAGGATGTATATTTTATGTTTTGATTTTTAATATTAAATAAATTCGATTTTTTTCACCAAAATATGTGATATGAAATAAGCGTTGTTCTGCAAAATCATTTCCTTAAAAAAAGTCTACGATTGTTTTTCCTTTTTAAAAGATTTGAAAGAAAATAAATTTATCAATAATCATGTAATTTACAGTTTGTGATGAAAAATATGTCAACAATTATCATCCTTTGTTACATTTTTTTGCAAACAGTTTAAGTTGAAAGTATATGTTAATCTTGTTTTTTTACATAGGTAAAAAAACTATAATTTCTAAGATTATCGTCTTATTTCAATATTTTGATATCTCTTCTTAAATGCTGTTTTGAAACTGTCTGTAGAAGGATTAAAAAAAAATTTTCTATTATTGTGTTTTTTATAATTAATCTATTAATTTAAATACTATATTGAGGTATAAGTAGAAATTAATAGTTTAGTATATTTTTGGAAAAGATTTGCTTTGAGGTCCATAAATGATGAAATCAATATCAATCTGACATTTCAGCTTAGATCGGAACCCTCATCAGTGTTTTTTATTAAATTATGAAAATATACAGAAAAAGTGGGTTGTTAAATTGACGTAACAGTTTTATATGACAATTGTAATAGTTTACGTTTTTGGAGTTTACTAAGTATACTTATTCCAAGAAATATGAATCATGTATTTTACACCCAATACAATACATACTCAATTTGCCGTGCAAAAAATGTTACGCAAAAAATTTCTTTGAAATATTTTGGTTGAAAAAAATGTTTTTAGGATTGTTTTATATTCAAGCCTTTTGTTTTCAAATATATAATTTATTTACCATGTACAATGAGAAAAAAGTACATCGATCAGAACTGTAATAATACGAGTTAGCCAACTATAAAATTATAGTTCGTTTTGAGGACAACTGTGGTAACATATTTGAGAAGACTATTAGAACTTAATTTGAATCAAATGTAGATGAAAACTGACCCAACTGTAAAATACAGTTGGACCAAATGAATGATTATATTTGTATCAGCTGTTGAAAATTTGTTATTTCAACTATCTTTTTTAGCTGTGGTAACTGCATTATGTTCCTGTAAATAATAACCAAAATTTGTTTATTATTGTAGGTGAATAAAAATTAATTAAATAATGCACAAATTTTTGCTTTGATAATTTCTTTTATTTTTTCTTAGAATAGACTAATATCTAATTAAACGAAATATATGAATACAATTTCTAAAACAAAATCGTTTTTTATGTTTTTCAAGAGAATACAATGAAACGTTTATCTAAAACTAAATTTGACTTGTAAGTTTTCATCAGATATAAATCTTTCAGGTTGTAAAATTTATGCTCGTCTCCCTCACTAATTTCATAAGCTTGGAAATTTTCATTGAATGAACTACTTAGTAATTCAATTTTAACAGCAAAATGTTCTACTTCAGTACCATCGCATTTTTCTTTGATATATAAATCTTCAATTTTTCCAAACAGAGGATTACTACAGGGTTTCCCAATAGGGGTGATATGATTTTGAATGTCCCTATCGGGCTCATTTGAACTGAAATTTTTGACGTCTGCTGTCAGTTGTCATCAGTAAGGTTTGCCATTTAATCATGAGTAGTTTCACGCTTCCACAACGTTTGGAAATTGTCCAATTATTTTATCAAAATTCGAGAAGTTTTGTCGGTGTTCAAAGAGCATATCGTGCAAAATATGGTCGTCATTCTGCTCCATCCGCGCTCTCAATTCGTCGAATAATCGATAAGTTGGAGAGTGAATTTACTCTATTGGATACTAAGCCTAAAAATCGTATGCGTACAATTGGAGAGCTTGAAACCAATATCCGAGCCGCTATAGCAGCCATACCACCAGAAATGCTCCACAAAGTCATCGAAAATTGGCTTGAACGCATCCGGGTTTGCAAGACGAGTCTCGGGGGACATTTGCCCGATATATTGTTTAAATCATAAATGGCATAGAATATCCAATATAATAAAAAAGATTTCGATCAATTCCGAATGAATATTCAGTGTTTTTATTCAATTTCAAAACATATCACCCTTATTGGGAAACCCTTTATTAGCAATATTATTGACAACCACAATAGATTCAGGGTGTAGTAGAACATTCTCTACAATGATGTTTTTGACAGTACGATAAATGTCACTTCCAAGAACTACATTGCAATTATTGTTTAAAACATTATGCAAGTTAAATCTTATATCTATGTAGCGCTTTGATGGAGTAAACGCTTCAGGGTCTGCGAACGAAATTAACATAAAATTAAAAGTAATACAATAATTATATAATATATTTATAAAAGCACCTGGCCTTTCCTGTCGCTTCTGCAAAAATAATTTGTATTGTCGATTGTAGCAAGAGGAATGAGTTGAGGAGTAACATGACCTTGAAGGTCATCAACAATAAAAACTTCCATTTTATTTATATTTATCGGATCTGTCAAATTCTCAGCCACCCAAATTTCTTGATTATCAATTACATTTTGAATGTTAGCATTGTCTCCTATATTTTTTTTTTTTTTTTTTGGTGAGGAGGAAAAATGGCGAAATCTTTTATAGACGTTGTACAGGACTCTCCTAGGACGGGTCTAGGCATACCTGTTAAAACCAAAAAACCACCTCTCACGAACCAATGCACCGCCCGCGGAACCGCCTTTCGGCTTTAAACTTCGCGGGCAGTTGGTTCCAGCTTAAAGTCGCGTATGACTCTTCCGTCGTCCGTTCGCCCGGGACTCCCATCCGCGGGCATACGCCCGCTAGGCAGGCCGGCCAACCGCGCCAACCAGGAAAGGAATAAGAAGATTCCTCCCCCGGTCGACGCGAACAGCCAAGTCCGCCCAAGACGCAGGACCGCGGGTGTAGGCCCCGATGCGATTTCTACTGGCCCCCATTGTTGCCGCGCTCCGCACGCTCATCGAGCTCCCTCGCCTTCATCACCAGGGTGACGAATGACTCGATAGACATCCAAATCTGTTCAGACTGGAGCATGAGAGAGACCATCGTGTCAGGAGTGAGCTCGGCACCCACTGCCTGACCGAGGGCCTCCCTTGCCGCGCCCCACTTTGCGCAGACGAAGAGTGTGTGCTCTGCATTATCCACAAGGGAACCGCAGTAGCGGCACGACTCATCGTCTCTTTTCTTGAAGCGCTTCAGGTACGCATTAAAGCAACCATGGCCCGAAAGCGCTTGCGCCAAGTAAAAGCCGACTTGACCGTGCTTTCTATCCAGCCAGGTGGCGAGCTCCGGGATCAGACGGTGTGTCCATCTCCCGGTTTGGTCACCATGCCATCTCGTCTGCCATTTCTCGACGAGTCTGCGCCTTCCATCCTTGCGGATGGCCTCCTTCGCGCGAGCGATTTCCTGCAGGTCGGCGCAGGTAAGCTCCTTGCGAAGCTGAAAGGTCTCCTGCCTTTCCTCCGCCAATAAATCTATTGGCGGGACGCTCGCCAGGACCAGCACAGCACTCGTCGACACAGTTCGGTATGCTGAGACAATTCTCATCACCACACCTCTCTGTGCCGAGAACAGCTTCTTCAGGATAGCATGGTTGTTAAGGGCACTTGTCCAGATCGGAGCTGCATAAAGCAGCTTCGAATTTACCACGCTCGCCACCAGCCTTCTCTTAGCTTCCCTAGGACCACCAATGTTGGGCATGAGCCGAGTCAGGGCGGCCCCACACTGGATGGCTTTGGCAGACGCGATCTGCAGGTGTTCGCCGAAGCTAAGCCTTCGATCCAACTGCACACCCAGGTACTTAATGCTCTTTTTCCACTTGATTTCATGTTCCCCGAGAACGATCCTCGGGTATTTGAAGGATCTCCTGTCTGTGACCAGCAAAGCCTCGGTCTTCTCAGGGACCATTTTCAGGCATCTGCTATCCAACCAACGCTTTGCCCGCCACAGACTATCGTTGATCCTCAGCTCCAGGATTTTGACGTCGTCAGCGGCGCACACGACAAGTGCGTCATCCGCGAAGCCGATGATGCTCGTTCCAGCAGGCATGTCCATGCGCAGGAAATCGTCGTACATGACGTTCCAGACGAGTGGACCTACCCGCGACCCTTGAGGGGCGCCACATGTCATCTCTTCCTTGAGAGACCATTTGTCGCCCTCGTATATCACCCACCTGTCGCTCAGATAGTCATCTATCATTCGTAACAGGTAGTCTGGAACCTTTTTCCGCACCATCGCCTCGATGCAGATGTTCCATCTCGCGGTATTGAACGCATTGCGTATGTCAATGCTGATCAACGCGCAGAATCCCTTACGCTTACCAGTTCCTCTTCTTGCTTTAGTGGCGATGTCCACCACTGCTTGGATGGCGTCAACTGTGGACCTGCCTTTCCGAAAGCCGAACTGGTTTTCCGAGAGACCATTCTCGCGGACCATGTGACCCTGTAGTCTTTGTAGGATCATTTCCTCCAGAAATTTCCCTATCGTATCCAATAAACATATTAGCCTATACGATGAGGCATCCCCTAGAGGTTTGTTGCCTTTCCTCAGCAGGACCAACCTCTGCTTCTTCCAGTCTGCGAAGAACCTCCCCTCCCGAAGACAGGAGTTGAAGACTTCTAAGAGGATCTCCGGGTATACCCCGATCACCTCTTTGAGGATCTCGTTCGGCAACCCGTCGATCCCCGGCGCTGTGTTTGCCTTGAGCCTTCCACCCGCTCTCTTTAGTTCTTCGAGAGTGAAGAGTTCTTCGCCCCGGACCACGCAGGAACTTCGGTCCTGTCTTTGGAACAGCTCTACATGCGGGAACAAGCTTCGCACGATGTACTTGACACGATCGGCACTATCCAGGCCCGGAGTTTTTCTTCTAGTCACTAATCTCTTAGTGACTATTTTGAAGGCGAGACCCCATGGATCCTTCTCGACTTCTTCGATCAAGTCTTTCCAGCACTGAAGTCTGCTTTTTTATGCCTTGCCTCAGAGCTGATTTTGCTTTTTTCCATGCCTCGCGCAGCAGAGGTTGACCCTTTGAGCGGGTTAAACTCCGCCGCGCTGTAAGGCACTTTCGACGCAGGACGGACAACTGGTCGCTCCACCAGTACATCGAGTCCCCGGTGCGCCTGTGCCCGCGGTGAGGCATGGAGTGGTCGCATGCTGCGACCACTTTCCGCCTCGCCGCCCGCACAGTGTCCTCCAACGACCCAGCAGACCTTGCCCAACCAAGCTCATCTATGAGCCTGGTTTCTTCAAGATGTTCGCGAAGCTTGTCTTTGCTGAGTCGTTTTGTGTTCCAGGAGGGGCTCCTTACCTTGCCGCCCCTTCCCGTATTCACTGGGTGACTCCGTTCCTGGATGCTAAACTCAATGCACCGGTGGTCACTCAATGTTATTACATCGAGGACGCACCAGTCGCCTATCCTGGAGGCAAGACGGGGCGCGGCAATTGTGAGGTCGATAATCGACCCCCCCGCTCCTCGTCTGAACGTAAAATCCCTGCCCCGATTCAATACAATCAGGTCATTCCTGGCGACCATCTCACTGACCAAGATTCCCCTCCTGTCCAGACGGGCTTCTCCCCACTCGGGCGACTTACTATTAAAGTCACCCGCAATAAGGGACCGCCCACTAGCCTCTTTGAGGCTTTCCTCTAGGAGGAGGATCTGGGTCTCGAAGATCTCGAAAGGATCGTTGGGGGAGAAGTAGCAGCTGTACACACGTACCCCCGCTACCTCCACCCAAACGAACCCCGCGTCGGTCTCCAGGAAATCCCCGATGTTCAAATCAGGGCTACAAACAAGGATCCCAGCCCTCCGTGATGCATCCTGGTACCAAGCAGAGTTTTCAGACCATTTGTATTGCTCACTAATGAGCAACACATCTGCCCCCCTCTCCTTGGCAGTCTGCATCAGAAGGTTCTGGGCTTCCTTCCCTCTCCCGAGGTTGAGCTGTAGAAACTTCATTTTCCACCTCTCAACCTCCGGAGTTCCGCCCTGAATATTGGGCAAGAACCGCTCCCCGAAGCATGGGCGACATCTTTTTCGCCCCTATCAGTACAAGTCAGGCACTGAGGGGGAGCCTTGCACTCCTTGGCCACGTGTGACGCGCCCCCACACTTCCAGCGGGCATCCTTCCTGCCTGGAAGCGTGCAGCCACGCGAAACCTCTCGTGACTGTCTCGTCGAGGTCCCTAACTTCAAGGGACCTCTTCGAGACCAAAGATTTAACTTCGGCCTTCTCTCCGACCGCCTGGTCGAGCGCCTTTTCGAAGGTCGAGACGTCGCCCCCCTTTCTGAGGACCAGGAGAATCTCCTCCCTCCTGGTTCTCCGAATGGAGAGGACCTCCGCCCCTGCGTTTTGGGGGTTTACTTTCGCCTTCATAGCCTTCAGGATATCGGCGTAGGACTCTCCATCCTTCGCCGACACCCTGATAGCGTCGCCCGACCGTGCGGCCGGAGAGCGCCTCGCCAACTTCACCTTTGTTTTAGGTTCCTGCGCAGATGGCACAGGAACCTCTTTTTTCTTCTCTTTTTTTCTTTTTTTCTTTTGTTTCTTCTCCACCAGCTGCCATTTCCCATCCTTTTTTGGGGTTTGGCTTCTGGTGGCCGCAGCGTAAGTGGGCGATATGCCGCCCTTCCCTTTCTTGGGAAGCCGATCTTCGGGGGGAGAAGGAGCAACCCTCTTCTCCCCCTTTGTCAGCTTTTTTGGGGTATCTCCCAGAGACGCAGAGCGCTGTCGCCGGAAGATACCCATCTTTTTGACGGCGGGGTGGGATTCCATCCTTTTCTGGATTTCCACCCCGCTCTCTAGTAAGCACTTGTGGGTGTTGAGCATTCCGCTCAACACCTCCGTAGCCTCACTCACACTGTCCTTAACATTGCCAGGGTTGTTTCTCAGCATACCCTGCTGGATAACGCTGAGAGCCCTGGCCAACCTCTCCATTTTCTTACTTTGCTCCTTCAGGAGCTGAAGGACGTCTTTCCATCCATCAGCCCCTGGAGGAGTGTGAGTGCGCATCAGGCGCCTTCACCGCTTCATCTCTTTTATTATTCTCAAAATTCATATTAATTTCGTCGTGTCTTAAGACGGTTCGCCCATCATGGGAGCCCTACCGCAGTAGGGATACTATCCCCGCCTGTATAGATCCCTAGTTATGTGCACCGAAACCGAGAAGCGGCTTATCGGATGGTCGATCCTATCGGCACATTAAATGAAGCTAGTAAAAAAGGTTACGGGATAGGCCCGCGCCATAATGATGCTAAAGGTTTAACGTCACCCCTATCGACCGAGCGGTGCCGGGTCCGCCCCGACACCTGACCCGGACTTCAGGCTAGACGGTGTGCGATTTATCCTACGCAGCGTCGGGTATAAGGAAATACTGACCAGGTAATCCTTCATTCCTGCGCCCGGGCGTCCATGATTTCAACCCCGAAATTGGCTCCAGGCAGTAGAAACGTGAGCGGTTTTCCCAGTTTAACATGTGGTTTCACGGGATCTTTGCCCTTCGCGGCCGAACACCGGAGGGACTTACATTTACCCATATTACTTCCACAGAGGTAAGGTACTGACATCGCGTCCTACCCTGGTCGGGAGGCTACTACTCCTCCCTTGGCTAGTCTATCGGGAATATCCACCAGGCGCCGGCCGCAGCCCATTCACTCGGCAACGCATTCGTACTTGTATGTGTGGGTGTCGGTATCGTGCATGTGGTTGTGATGTGACCGCGAGAAGGGCACGAGGGAAGTTCAGCGCCACCGCCGCATGCGCATTTGGGTTGATACCCCGATTAAGGGGCCCCCCGCATTCACACTGTTTCCACTCATGCGGCATCAAGGAACCTGTTCAAGGTCCCCTGATGCTTTTTGCTCCGCACCGCGTCCACACGCGTCCGAAGGTTGAGGAGAGACCATTCGAACGCGTGCGCCCGGCAGGCCCACCGCTAGGGAAAGTCTGTCTATGAGACTCCCTTGACGGCCATCCTGACGACGACAGCCCAGCTGTTGGCAGAGTCCTTTCGGCTACTACCATTGGCGGGCTGCAGGACGCGTCTGCTCCGTGCATGGCCTCACACGTTCCTCTGGGTTTGACGCTGCCCTCGCGCGAAACGCCGTCTCGGGTATTGATTGTGTTGCGTTCAGGGTTGCTGTAAGTATGTAGTGTCATGTTGCTGTGTGTGTGTCCCCTCCTCCTTTCGCATCCGGGCTTGGGACCGGCAATGGCGGAGTTTGTCTCCTATATTTATATTAGTCTTAACTTACTTGTCAACTTTTTAGGCTACCTTCGAACTGGGAATCTTGAAAGAGAACTCTTTTTTCTACGTAAAATGAGTCGAAATCATTCAAAAGTATACTGTTAACGTAAAACGTCATTTACTATCTTGTATCACCATATATATATGAAATAAAATATGTGAAAACGAAAAACAGATACATACCTAACAATGCGCGCGCACGCACACGTATAAGTATATGCATTTACACAATTCTGCAAGTATTTTCACAATTTTGACAAATCATGTTTTGGCATAAACGACATAACCACAAAAAGATCAAAGCAACTATTGTAGATTGTGCAGTAAAAATTATTGAAGCGAAATAAACACCCCAACAAAAATTTTACTGACACGTAATTAAGTAATATCGATTTAAAAAAAAAAATTAATGATTAATTCGAACGATCCTTTGAAAAAAAAACACTGAAATGTGAAGAATTAGTTATTATTTTTAATATTATAGCACATTCTATCATATAAAATCTACAAGTGCGCGAAATAAGGTCAAATTACTTTTCATACAAAATTATCATAATTATGGTTCATTGTTTTTCTAACTACGAATTGCATTGGAGATAACTGTGTGACTTTAATTGTCCCCGAAACGAACTACAAAAAACAGTTAGATGTTTCATAGTTCCACTAACTATAATTATATTTGTTTCAACTAAAAATACAGTCAAAGCAACTGCAACAGGTTTAACTTTACAGCTAAAGTTGCTACGACTACTTTCCTTTTCTCTCAGTGTAAAGAAGCTACGTCGTTTCAAATCTAATATATTTAATTCCAAGAAAATCTCAATTCAGCTTCCCACTTCTTCTGTGTTTTTGTTAGGTTTTAATAAAAAACACTAATAACCCGGTAAGAAGAGAAGAATTCAGAAAAATTAGTATTTCCAGACTTAAATTAAAGAATGAGAATTATTTAATTTTTTTGAATGTGTTAATTTTCCATCGGAAGAAGTGCCCAACGAAAGAATAGGTTTTTCTCCTAAACCAATTGTTTTCTATTTCCTTAACGATTGCCAGTTGTGTTGTATTCCATGCAGGCGAACATTTTTTCAATTTTTTTAATTCCTCTTAATCCGAGCATAGACACACCTCTCATGGTTATTTTTAATTCCATTCTTACATGCTGCATTTTCGATTAATTTAATTCTTTCTGATCTGCTCAAAGAACATGTGCACGTAAATGATTTCTATTCCTTATTGTGCAATATAAGTTTAGAAATTTGAATACTTTTGTCAGGGTAATTTTTTTTATTCCATACTTACATGCCGTATTTTCCATTAATTTAATTATTTCTAATCTGTCCACGAGAAACAATTTTTTCGTAAAAGTTATTAACAATAAAAGTATAATTTTACTACACGATCAACATTTTTCTCGTTATTTATGATATCATTTAAATGTGTTCCATTAAAAAGATTTCATATGAAATCGGTCAAATTTTGTCTCTTTTCAATAAATGAATAAAAATTTTTTAATATATTTCACCCAAATTCGTTTTTTTTTACTATAATTTATAAATTTAATACAATATTTATTGATTTTGAAAAATGCTCTTAATTTAATACTCAGTCGCGTCTTCAAAGTGACATTATTCTATTCCCTTCTATAGTCTCTGCTTTGTATTTTTCCACTTTTTAATTCTTCTCGAATTTTTCTAAGTCGATTAAAAGGAATACCCGAGTCGAAAAATCGAAGGCCTCATTTGAGCCTCTGCGACATAATTTTGAGGCTGAAGAGGGGTAAAAGAGGTTCTTCTTCGTATTTTTGAACCTCTTTTAAGCCTCCAGACTTGATTTACGTCCGTTTTAGGTTCAAGAGGTTCAAATGAGGCCATACATTACGACGGTGTGAGGCTCTTCTCGATCGAAGAGGTTCCTGAGCGTTAAAGGAGGTTGAAAAATAAAATACAGAGGCTAAAGAGGGTTAAATGATGACTTAACGATTATCAATAGGCTTTAAAGAGGTTGTGGATGCTTAAAATGTTTCAAATGAGCTTCAAAATCACCAAGAGGCTCATATGAGGCCCTCGAAATTTCGACTCGGGTAGGCTTTGCTTTTTTTTCTACTCGTTCGTGGAACTTTAGGTGGAGGAAAATTCGCGTATTGATGGGAATTCAGATTCTGAATTTTTCTGAATTCTTCTCTTCTTACCGCGAAGGGCTCCGATCTGAGCCAAAATATCAGATTCATATTAACTTCATCATTTTCAACCAGAAAGTCAATCTTTTCCAACAATAAACGAGTATTTAAGACCAAAGGTCTTAAATCAACTTGCACTTTCAATTAAAGACCTTTTGTCAAAAAAAATACTAAACTTTAGAAGAATGATATGAAACTAGTCTGAATTATATTAAAATTTGTTATGAACTATGCTAAAGTTTCATATCATCCTTTTAAAGTTTAGTATTTTTTTTGACAAAAGGTCTTAGTGATGTTTTTCCCTAAATTGAAAAATACTATAGTAGAAGTTTATATGAAGAGTTTCTCCGTGTACCTAAAGAAAATAGTGTATGATAATAAAAATTGAAATTATGTTTAAAAATGTAATATATAATTCTGTCCTGAATATTTTCAATTTACAAAAAGTTTAGAACTTTTAATTAGGAACTTATAGGTATGAATTACAATTATTTCAGTACAGAATTTTTGTCACGTACTCCTGTATTCTGTTTCGGATATACTTCGACTATGTACATAATATGAAAACATGTAAATAATGAACAATAAATTCAATTCAATTTGAAGAAACATTATTACAAGTACTTATTTGCTGACGAAATTGATTCCGATTGTAAATTAAAGTCAACATATAAACTAGACAATCGTTGTTATTATTTTTTTTATAATTCCGAAATTCAACTTTGTAGAAAGAGAGTCTAATGTGGGTATATGTTTGAATATTATTTATATTAATGATTAGGACTTGTATCGACCTTTTAGTGATAATAATATTTTTTGCACATTTTTTTACAAATTTAGTTATTTAGACCAATTTTAAATTTTTGCACTTGCAATTCTTTCATATCATTTTTACCACAATGTTCATCGGTGACATGTGCTAACTTTTTTATGTTTTTTCCCTTTGTATTTTTATAGGAAAAAATTTTTTTTGTACAGTTTTCATTTTCTTTGCAAAGTTAGTTATTTAGACCAGTTTTATAATTTCATATGTATAATTCATTTATATCGTTTATACCATTATGTTTATCCGTCACACGTGCAATTCTTCAATGATCTCCCCCTAGTATTTTTATAAAAATATTTGGATTGTACAGTTTCATTTTTTTTTGCAAATGTAGTTATTTAGACCGATTTCATAGTTTCACACTCGCAATTCTTTTATATCATTTATTACCACAATATTCATCGGTCACACGTGCACATTTGTTAAGTTTCTTCCTTTGTATTATTTACATCATTTATTACTGGACCCTAAAGTCAACTAAGAACATCAACAATATTTGAATATTATTATTTATATTCATTAATTAAAATGATTGATTAAAATTAAAATTTAATACTTAATTATTAAATTTATTTATTCATTAAAATTTAATAATTTATTATTAAATTATAATATAATTACAATATAATATTTAATAATTAATTAATTAATGTTTAATGAATATCAATAAACTTCTGAAATTAAAATCAATAAAAAATTCAAAATCAAACTCATCATATTATACGCACAAATGTTCAACATAATATCTTGCGCTATATCGTTGGACTTGAACATTTTCAATTTATACAGCTTAAGCAAATGTAAGCTTTTGGGTATTCGGGAGGATTGAGGGGTACGGGGAGAGTTGTGGACAGCGCTCCTAAGGTTTAGTTGGCGAACTACTTCGATAGGCCAAATCGGGGGTTAGAGGTGTACGGGGGGACCTGAACATTTTCGCCGGACGCGCCGTCTACAATCTTCGCGGGGAACTAGGCTTGCACCGCATCTAGGTTTATAATATCTTTGAGCCATCTCTCGAGAAACTTTGCTGAAAACTGTGGACGGTTTTAAAAGACGTCTACGTTTTTGTCTTCAAGCCAATGGAGAGCACTTCGAACAGTTACTCCGTGGCTGATTGTAACACGAAAAACCAAGGCAATTCAGAAAAAGAGCATCTCGTCGTTTCTCAGATATTTGACCTTAATTTTTTACCATTCCAAGGTCACAAAAACCATTTTGCCACAGGTCATTTTTGACGTAAAATCTCCCACTCTTTTCAAATCCGCAGTGAAAAATAGGCGTTCTCATTTAAGAAAAGGAACTTACCTCAATTTGACCTTGAAAATTGACCTCAAGGTAAAAATTTATGGTATAGTCAAATGTCCCCCTCGGTCCTGGTCAACCATTGTCCGAACCATTTTTTCGTAGATAAAGTATTTTAGGAGATATTTGGGATCATAGATTAAAATGGATCACCGTGTATAATATTTTATTCGAAATATGCGAGATACACTACGGTCGGAAATTGTGCGCACGGTGCTTGTGAGCGCTATTAAAAATCACTGCTGACTTTGAACCACGATATCTCGGTGAAAAAAAGAGATAGGGCATTTTAAAAATACAGTTGGAAAGCTTATGAAATTCCACGTCTAGTGATGCTCAACAAATATTTTTTGACCTTCTGAAAATAACACAGCACGTGAGGAGTTAAAAAAAAAAATTAAAGATTTTCTCAAATTCTCTACCTCAACTTCAACTTTTAGCAAGATCTAGGGAAAATTTTCCCAAAATCTGAAAATTAAACGACATAGAGTCTAAAATCTTATCCTCTATTTAAGCCAAGAAAGCTTCAAAAATATTCATGGGTACCCGAGATACGATTAAAAATGTTCAATCGTATCTGAATTGAATTTTAATCGACGATCACGGTTCTCGACCGGTTTGTTGCTCGCCTCCTTCGTTGAGGTAGGACCGAATAGGCCACACGCGAAGGTGGTGCTTAAGTGGAGCTCTCTTATATGTTCTTTGATCCAAGAGCATGTTTCCTTTATTTCCTTTCCTTTCATTTTTAGTTAATATTCACAATGACTATTAAAATTTTCAATCATGTTCTAGTTATAAGAATTTTAAGAAATAAAAAATGTTTACATATCATTGTTCTATTCGTTAATATGGGGATAATATTGGATTTAAATAATTGTTAATAATCACAAATAACAATAAATATTTTTTTAAATATAGAATAATTAGAAATAAAAATGACTAATAAACAGAATCAAAAATACATATAAGAGAGCTGCACTTAAGCACCACCTTCGCGTGTGGCCTATTCGGTCCTACCTCAACGAAGGAGGCGAGCAACAAACCGGTCGAGAATCGTGATCGTCGATTAAAATTCAATTCAGATACGATTGAACATTTTTAATCGTATCTCGGGTACTCATGAATATTTTTGAAGCTTTCTTGGCTTAAATTAAGGATAAGATTTTAGACTCTATGTCGTTTGATTTTCAGATTTTGGGAAAATTTTCACTAGATTTTGATAAAAGTTGAAGTTGAGGTAGAGAATTTGAGAAAATCTTGAATTTTTTTTTTAACTCCTCACGTGCTGTATTATTTTCAGAAGGTCAAAAAATATTTGTTGAGCATCACTAGACGTGGAATTTCATAAGCTTTCCAACTGTATTTTTAAAATGCCCTATCTCTTTTTTTCACCGAGATATCGTGGTTCAAAGTCAGCAGTGATTTTTAGTAGCGCTCACAAGCACCGTGCGCACAATTTCCGACGGTAGTGTACGAAGGGAATGTTTAAATAAAAAGTAGTTTGTATGGAAAATATCTCAGATTTCCATCTATGAATTATTTGATAAGATTTATATTTTTCGTTTTAATTGTGATGTCTCGCGACTTTATCGACTCAGTGACAAACAAATGAAGAAACTAATGAAGGGACCAAGACAGCATTACGGTGTGTGTGATTTTATCGACGCAAGTTGCAGCCAGATATATAGATTAATAGAGAAGGTGAATCAAGCCCTACCATATCAACGCACTACTACATGCATTTATCACGCATATAAGAGTCACTGCATGTACTTTGTAATAGCATGTACCTCGTCACAGCATGTAGCTCGTCATAGCATGTAGCTCGCCGTAGTTGACTTAAAATTCCTATAAAAAGCAAAAGGTCCAACAGAAGTCAGTTCAGTTTAGTTCAGTGAAATCGACGCCACAATGTAACATTTATAGGAAGTCAGTCAAGTCTAGTTCAGTTTCAACTCAAAAAATTTACGCCACGACATAAAGTCTACAAGTTCTACGAGTTCAACGACATCTCAAACACCCACGAAGAAAGGCTTTAACTCATCATATTCAAGCAACTGGACTCAATTACAACTAAACTTACTTTAAATCAAGGTTGATTACAACCAACTTTGAATCTTCCATGTTATTACCATATCCATGGTGCTTACTTAAGGTCTATTATGTATTCATAAACATATTCCTGTATAATTAATTCCTTCTCATTCACTGACTTATTTCTTATTCCTCATCCTTTAGAGAGGATCCTGACATGAAAGGAGCAAATTTTTAATAAAAGAATTGGTGTCTTCCTGACGTAACATAATTATAAAAATAACATTTAAAATAAAAGATTCTAATTTGTCAATGAAATTTTTATGGACTATCAAAGGAAACAAGAAAAAACATTCTTTTTACAAGCTGTCTTCCAAAAAATGTTGGGTACATTTTTTCCATAGAAAACGTGGGGCCGTGTCAGAAATTTCTGCGCGTTGCTTCACCAACAATTTTATATAATAAAGAAATATAAGGAATTATCATACTTCTACACTTTTAAATGATGATTTTCAATAAATGAATTACTAAATTCTAAATAATTAAATATAAGAATTTCATAATTTCTAAAGTTTATGTTAATTTTCAAAGTGATAAAAATGTGCGTGATTCGGTTCTTCAAATATTATTACAATATATAGTTTAAAATCTTCAAATTTAATTTATAAGTTCGAATTACACCGCAGTACTTGTAATGACTCCTGGAGTTCTAATTCTTATCCTTAATAAAAAGTTTCCCTGTAAGTTAGCAATAATTTAAATTTTTATGTTCTTATTTTTAAATTAAGTATTTAGGAATTTTTCGTTCAACAGTCTTTGATAGCGTGCTGCGAAGTTTCAAATACGTGAGTTTATATTTGCTTCTTTGTGGCAATTCATTAAATCAGACAAGTCTTGGCATTTTCTAAATGATCCAATTTCGAAAATTATTTGATTAGATTGCCAAATTCAAAAGTGATAAAAATATAAATAAAATGTTACCGTTAAAATTATTGTATTAACTGATGATGTGAAGATCGGAATAGATTCCAGTTAATAAATTAATGCTGAGATTTTCCCGACATTTTGCAATGATTAATAATTGGCGTCCTTTAAAGCGTCGTCCAGAGTCCTATAGAAATTTCCACGTCAAGTATGATTTTTCATGGTGTAGAAATGTAATAAATGCTTAGATTTGAGGATTATTAAGCATAATTGTGCTTATATTCTTTCCATCGAGCGGTTCAAGAGCCAGTACTCCAAAAAGAGTGTCCAAGACGGGGTCACCAATTATAGGCTTTTGTATAGTTTATATATTAGAATAAACTTGGCCGACTCCATAAATTCAAACTGAGTTGCCTAATCCAGAAGGATAATAATTTAAACACCACTTCAACTTAACAAGGTGTATTTTATTTATAAAAGAGCATTGCACGCTCTCCTGTCAATCGTGTGCTCGATGGACGGAGGACGGGACGACAAGAAAGATAGAATACCTGAGATCGTAAACGTATGAAGTACACAACATAGAGTGGAAAACCCACTTGTACAAATATGCGTGACATAAAGTAAGTTAAAGTCAATCCCTACAAATGGCTATCAATGCTGACAAGTTCCATCCTTCAAATGTCTTTTGTCAAAATTTGAGACATTTCCATTCATTAGTTTACAGGTTACAGTGTCTGAAAGCAACCAGCCTCCGAATTTTTTGATGCTGCTAAAAAGTGACTGTCGTAAGTTCATCAAATACTACTTCTTGTGTAGAAAAACGTTGTCAGAAATCAAGGTCAAGCTCGGTAAATATTAATCGAACAGTGCTCCGTCGTATAGAATAGTTTAGAAGTGGTTTGCCGAAATTCGTTGTGGTCATACGAGCACAGAAACCATAGTAAGTCCAGGTCGTCCAAATGAGATCTCTTTACCAGAAATGGTCAATAAAATCCATGATATTGTTTTGAATGACCCGAAAGTGAAAGTGTGTGAAATAGCTAAGATCGTATCCATCTCAGCTGAACGTGCAATGAATATTTTGCACACATGCTTGTGCATGAGAAAGCTCAGTGCAACATGGGTGCCGCGACTGCTCACAATCGACCAAGAACGCATTCGTGTGACCACTTCGGAGAAAAATTTGACCTATTTTAACCGCAATCCAAAAGAGTTTTTGCGTCGATTTGTAAGTATGGATGAAACATGGATCCACCATTATACTCTGGAATCACGTAAAGGGTCAAAACAGTGGGTTGAACCTGGTGAAAGTATACCAAAGCATCTGAAAACGCAACAATCGACTGGGAAAGTTATGGCTAGTGTCTTCTGGGATGCACAATGATGACAATACATTATCTCACACATTGAACATTGCAGTCAAAAAAGCATGAACTGGGTTTCGAATCGCTTCTACATCCTCCGTATTCTCCAGACCTGGACCTCAACGGCTATCTGTTTCCAAACCTCAAGAGATAGCAATGTGGTAGACGTTTTGAGTCGATCGAAGAAGTTGAATGGGAAACAAAAAGCGTATTTTGGAGGGTTTGACAAAACGTATTATTTGCAAGGCATAGAAAAGTTCAAAGATTGTTGGACATATTATATCGAGCTAAAAGGAGAGTATATTGGAAGATAAAACCGATTTTTGCCAAAAATATGAATTCTTGGTTATTTTATCACCTCAATATCAAACATCCTAGTATCTCTTCATAAACGCGCTGTACTTCGACGTCCTGGTTTGTTGATGTTGGCATGTGAGCTTTGATAAGTGTTTCTACTGGCTTTGTTTCAATTGTCACCCAAATAATCCTATGACCATACTGCTTATAGTCTTCAACCTTTATTCTTTTTGTCATAATGATTCCTTCCTCTCCTTGCTTTACCTACGCCACTGACTTAATAAGCTTGTATTTTCTTGACACAAGATTATTTGCTTGTGGTCACTTTACCTCGTTGAGTCTTACTATGCCTAACGACAACCTGTCCACTTCCCGTTCTGAGCTTTCTAATTTACCTACGCCCTTTTTCCTGTTGCACTTACCAGGTGTACAAGTATGAAACCGGTAATGACATCTATGTGTCGCTAGGTAAAACTATACGCTCTGTCATACCAAATCATTGACGCCATTTCTTCGCAATGAGTTCTGTCAACAATATTCAGTTCATAAACAATCAAGTTTCATACAACAACTAATTTTTTTTCGCTAGTAAAAATGTCGATTTTTGTGCCTTCAAACTACGATTTGCGGACATCATTGATTTTCTGTTACCAATTGAAGAAATCTGCTTTGGAAGCCCATCGAATGCTTGTGTAAGCTTACGGCCAGCATGCTCTAGGCAAAACACAGTGTTTCGAGTGGTTTAAAAAATTCAAAAGTGGTAATTTTGATGTGAGAAACGAAGATCGTGGAAAACGACCAAAAAAGTTCGAAGATTGGGATCAGAAGGGTGTTATCTGGTTTGACCTTCTGAAACCAGGTGAAACAGTTACTGGTCAACGCTACCAACAACAATTGGCCGATTTGAATCGTGCTTTGCGCCAAAAATGTCCAGAATATCAAACTAGGCAACACAAAGTGATTTTTCTTGATGACAATGCACCAGCACATCGAACAAAAAAGACTCGGGAATTGGTAAAATCGTACAGCTGGGAAGCCCTCTCCCATGCGGCTTATTCACCAGACGTGGCTCCATCTGACTATCACTTATTTTCATCAATGGGGCACGCACTTGCTGAACAGCGCTTCGATTCGTACGAAAATGTGAAAAAATGGCTCGATGACTGGTTTGACTCAAAAAACGAACAATTTTTTTGGCGAGGCATACACAAATTGCCAGAGAGATGGGAAAAATGTGTGGCTAGCAATGTCCATTACTTTGAAGATTGAATGTATAACCATTTTTATTAAATAAACGTGTATTATCTCAAAAAAATTACCAGTTTCATACTTGTACACCTGGTATCGATAATCGCCTACCGAGCGGCTTCCACCCGGAGATCCTCCGGAAAAATTCACCTCGAGAGGAAGCTATTATATTGAGTTTGTTTTGGGTTGGAAAACAGAGAACTGCATTTTCATCCTCGGCAAATTTTAATTACTCACATCAGCGGTGGTTTGCCATTGCTTTCCGCTGTTCACTATGATGGAGTTGAAAAGAATTAAAGATTTTTTTTAAATTTGAACTTATCTTGATGCTTGCAGGCCAAATGAAGCTATCCGAAGAAGAAATCTCATAGTATAAAATGTGTAAATCGTCCAACGCTTATTAGAATTCTAACTTCAAATAAATATAATCATTAAAATAAAGTTGAATAATAGATTTTCCGTACATACAAGGAAAATTACATGAAACAAAAATGATAAATAACGTAGGGTTATTTGTTACCTTCAAACTTCAGAAATTCTCGGATTGCTTGATTCTGCAACAACTTTAAATCTGTCTGTAAAAATCTTGATAAACGAAATACAGAATAGTTTTGTGAAGTGCATAGTGTGGAGTTAGTAGTATGCATGTGATAATTGAATCTTCAGCTTTAATATTTTGAGATACATTATGCATGTGGAAAATTCTATAGATTTCGAAAAACAATATTAAAGACTAAGGGCTTCAGAATTTATTTATCCGGTACTAAAATTTCTCACAAACAGTGAGACCAGATCCGCTAAAATATAAGAGTGATTGGAATTTTATGGAATTGCTTCAAGTATGCCATTTCCCTGGTAAAATCTGTAGATAGAACTTTCTGTATACACCTGAATACAGTTTATTTCAATATTTGTTTGCAAACGTATCCAAAAAATTTATTTATTTGAATCTGACTTGATCCGAGATCGGTAAAGAGATACTTCTTGGCTTCCTAGTTTTTTCGATTATTTATTTAAGTTTACCTTAGGACGTCAGGTGAAAAAAATATTCCAAACATTATAGTATTTATTCTGAATAATATTCCATATTTTTATCACACTTATACAAGCTTATATTACTGTATTGTTATCCTTTTCAATTATTTACTTGATAATAATAATAATATTAAATCTTATGTTTTCATCTTATTGAGGCAAGTACTGTTAAATATGATATCGATGTTCGAACAACCTTGAAAAAATAATTATAAATCAATAAAGTTATTCTTAAAAGGCCCTAACAAGGTAATTAAGTTATGATTGCTCACGTTCGGAGTTGATCCAAATTGGCCTAGTAAGTTATTACTATTATAGGACTAATTTACACTAATTACGTCTTCAGAAATAAAGTCTTAAAAAAGTTATAAATAATTTTTTAATTATTTCCCTAATTAGCTCAACAGTTTTCATTGCTCAAATATATGTTACACAGGGTATTGTAACAGCTTAAATAAAATTAAAAATCGATTTCGTTAATTAAAAGTTGGTTTAAAAACTATTGTAATTTTCTAACCATTTTTTTGTAATATACCCATAACCTAATTAATACCATATTCGGTGCGCAACTCAGTTCTTGCGGTTTTTTTTTATGAAAATGCAACTTTATTATAAAAAATAGTTACGTATTGTGGCCGTTTTTCCCACAGTGCTCGGCTCAAACGCATCAATTGCATTTGATACCGTTCCCCAGTGATGGTTTCGTTCGGTTTCAAACAACTCATAATAAATAACATCAGCGTCTTCGAAGGTTTTTAACCTTCCTTCACGCGGACGGTCGTCAACATTGAAATCACCGTCTTTAGAGCGACGGAGCTCTTGATGCATTTCAGCCGCCGTTTTCTTCGAATTTAAGAACAAAATCAACAATTCCCGCAAATTACGATTATTTGGCACAAAATCAGACATTTTCACACAACCAAAAGTATATGACTCCAAAACAAAATCACTAATGTTTCAAAACGGTTTTCTTTACCATATGTCTAAGCTTGGTTCATGATTTTTTGGATTGGTCAAAATCGACCAGCACTTTCTGCTGGAGCCATCTATTCACAAACAGCGTGAACTTTGTTGCGCACTTAATATATTTCTGGGAAATAACCAAAAGTGTACTTTACAATAAAAGATGATATTTTTCAAAAATTATTTATAACTTTTGTAAAATCTGTTTTTCAAGTCTGATATTCATGATTAATTGGTCCAACGATTGAGCTAACTTAATTTTATAATATAGAGTAAATTTGAATTGGGGTAGCCCTACCATACGCTACTAGAGCTTTCAATACTTTAATAAAAAACATACCATAGCGAAATTTTCCATCGAATATATATATATCTTTCCAACGATAATTGGGCTTGGTTCAGCACTTCTTTTCATAATCATCAACAATAGCTTCTGTGACTTCGGTGGTAATTCATGCCAATTCCCACTGTATCTAAAGTGATTCTACAGTTAAAGAAGAATCATTTTTCATAAGAAAAATGTAATCAAGGTCATTGATCACCCAGACCACGTGACGTTGTTTTTTTTGGTATCAGACTGACCTTTTTGGCTCTTTTCTCCACATTTATTTTGTACCAATAATCTATTTTAATTATTATTTTTTGAATAACCTAAAACTTTTTAAATTGCAATTACCGCCCAGATAACAATCGTGCGAGGCTCGTTACCCGCGCAGCATGCGAGGAACACGGTGCGTGCACAGTGCGGTACATATGCGTCGCATTTTGTGGCAGGCACGTATGTGGGAGGCACATGTCTCGCATTTTGTAATAGGCATCTGTTTATATATATATATTAAATATTATTGATATAAGACCTTTTTTTGATAGTAAAAATGTTAATTTGTATTAATAATTTAAATAATATTGTATTAATTTTATGTATTTATTTTATTTATTTAATATTAACAATAATTAAATAATTAATGTTAATAATTTCCTGCAGAAAGAAGGAAATATGAAAAATACCTGGAATATAAATTTAAATTTTGTAAGTATATTTTTAGATTACCAATATCAACCGACTTATTTAAATATCAAATGTTCACAAGTTAGACATTTTATAATTAAAGTTTAAGTTACTTTTACTATTTTTAAAATATTTTTCAATTTATTTCATCTCATTATAATATTCCCACGTGATCACATGGTTGGAATAAACTTCAACATGGCGTTTCTTTCTTATTATGATTAATAATATGGAAATAATTTTAAATTATACGAGACGCATAAAGCTCGCTTTTTACCGTCACGAATGCGAACTTCACTACGTGCCGGCGATATGCGTCGCATATGATGACGCATCTGCGTCGCGTGGTGAACGCACGCGTGATGCATAATGCGCACCCGTGCGAGCGGTAACGCTCGCACTGTACGCGCACTTTTTTATCTGGGCGACGTCACATGGTCCACCTAATTCATGGCCTTGACATAGAAACAAATTATTAGAAATGAATTTAGTTCCCACAGCTTTTTTCGAAAAAAAAAACAATTATATCTTGATTGATTTTTTTTTATATTTTCGAAAAATAGTTACAAAAGTTGAATTCAGTTAATATGCATTTCAAGTCATATGCATGCAAAATGAGATATCAAGTTAATACTTTGTCAAATCAAATACAAGACACTAAGGCATGTCTGTTTGCCCCTAAATATTTATAGTTGTAAAAAAATGTTAATAAAAATGTTTTGCAATCATACAAATTTAAAAGTACACGAACCATTCTTACTTACATTAGTACTTACAATGATTCTGTGACACCAAGACTATGATCTATTAGCCTTTGACAAGGTATAGTAAGAAACAAGAGATGAAAAATTTGGCTCCCAGCTGTAATTGAATATTTGAAAGCTATATCCAGTCTCTCGAGATTATAAACAATCTAGATAAAACAGAATCCTTGAATTAATACAAATAAAATGCTTGAATCCCATATTTTTAAGGCATGATGCTTAAAAAATAAGTAACTTCATGTAAGGAAAGGTAGATAGCCTACTTTTATTATTAATAATAAAAAAGAACTTAGACTGGAAAATCTGCTAAAATTAAACATGTATAAACTTAAAATCAAGCTTACCGCAAGTCCTATCATGCTAAAGACAGACACGGTTATAATAATAATTATACAATTTATAGCAGCACAGAATTTGTGGATGTTTTTTATGAAGCTATGTAAAATAAAAAGAGAAAAATTATTATGGTGTCAATGGTATGTATTATGCTTTAGAAAGTTATTTTCACATTATAATTTCATTATGTTGGTTGATGCAGAAATAGATATCTTGATCAATTTCGAATTGTGATTTAGTTCTATTGTCTGTACAGCAATTGGCATTTATCACAATATTCTTCAGTTTGGATCTATAAAACAGTATATATAAAAATTTTCCCAATTGTTCTGCCACATAGAGAAAACTTAGTATTGATAAACATTCTCAAACTTATCAAATGCTAGGTTAGAGTAAATGTACTGATTATAATCGGACAGCGATTATAAACTTGGGCGGCAGGTTTGAAAGCTTATTAACCCCTTGACCTATTTTGTGTTTTTTCATGTTTGTTCCGATGTCCTTACCTACTGGAAAAATTTCATTTCATTTGGTAGGAAAACTCAATTTAATACAAAAACATGATTAGATTTTATAAGGGTTCTATCAAATTTAATCATATTCTCGTGTTTTTCCATCAAACTCAATAAAATTTTCTTGCAGGCCTACCATGAGTTATATGATATTGAAAACGGACAGCATAAAATGAAAGTATCTCAGATAAAAATTGTGCGAAGCACATCACGCGCATAAAGTGATTCTCATGCACTGCGTGAGAGAAGCTGTACATTTAGCCATCACAGAATGATGAGCGCATAGCTGCGAGCATTATGATGAAGACAGTATGAAGACAATATGTAGTTTTGAAACATCTTGAACGAAATATTAATAATAAAATATAATTTATTTTTAAATTTGAAAAGATTAAATTAAAAAATAATATACATATGTGACGCCGGATGAGAAAACGTGACTAGCGTCTAAATCCTAATTTTTACAGGACAAGAGATTTTAAGTTTTTGGCCAAACAGATAAAGAAGACTGCCTGCTGCGTCATTAGGCCGCATCCTGCTGGTCACAGTAGGTGTGCAGTAGGAGGTAGAACAACATTAAATCCTGTCTTGGGTTGTTTTGGGCTGTTTTAAAAACAGCATTAAATGCTGTTTACAAAAAAATTATAATTAAATAAAACTTTTTTAATTGAGAAAAAAAACGTATTTGTATAATGTGAATCGTTTGTATGGAAGGAAAAAGGGTAAAAGGTTCATGAAGTACATGACAATTATCATCTTTTATTCTGAAGTACTTTATTCAAACGATTAGTAAAACATTTTCCTATTAAGGGGGTCTTCTGGTTCGCCGTCTGATTTTCACACGCATTTTCAAGAATTTATTGCAAGCAAACCACAAAAGATAATGACATACATTTTTTTCTATTGAATAAAGCATTTCAACGTCTTTCTTATATATTATTTTGAGTTTATTGTCTTGTTACTCGTGACGTCAGGATGACCTTGACCGGAACCTTGAAAAAACCCTGTGCCGACGATTGAGCCTGTTCTGGTGGTCTGGAACAAAAAACACAATTACAACTTTATTTGTTATTTCATTGACTATCGTTGTCTGCTCAATTGTTTAAATATATAACAATTTATAAATATCGCAGCCATTTTTCTAAAAAGAGTCAATTTTTCATGTTTGAGGAGCTATAAAAACGAAAATGAAAGGACTTCTGAACTAATTGAGCAGACAACGATAGTCAATGAAATAACAAATGAAATTGTATTTGTGTTTTTTCTTTCAGACCACCAGAACAGGCTCAATCTTCGGCACAGGGTTTTTTCAAGGTTCCGGTCAAGGTCTTCCTGACGTCACGAGTGACCAGACAATAAACTCAAAATAATATAAATATAAAGAAGACATTGAAATGCTTTATTCAATAGAAAAAAATTTATGTCATTATCTTTTGTGGTTTGCTTGCAATAAATTCTTGAAAATGCGTGTGAAAATCAGACGGCGAACAAGAAGGCCCCCTTAATAACACGTATATGTATTTATAAAAAAAATATTGCTCATTTAATTAATTCACATTGAGCAAAATTATATGTGTATCATAAAAAACAATGCAATGAGAGAGACATTTTTCAAGAGAGCATGAACATTTCCTGGGTAATAACGAATCGACAATTTTTATGATAGCGTGCCAACTCACGTTTAATTGAAAATTACATGTATGTGTATGTGGTATCGCTCCATGATGTACATTTAATTTTAAAGCGTTATAAGTAATTACACAAAATTAATAGAAAAATTTCGTTTGTTCCATGCGATTGGTCATCTTAAAATCTATAAGAATCGATAAAAGAAATCGATTTTGTGGACGCTAGTCGCGCTTTCTCATCCGGCATCACATATATATGAACTTGAAAATTCCCAGGTGAAAATAACATATATATTATATGGGTATAACTTGTATAAGAAAATAAGTATATAAAAATTATACATGTCTGAAATGATTTTTCATGGAAAAAATTGATTTGAGGTTATATAATTTTTATATATTCATTTTTGTATACATTTATACACATTATTTATACATAAATTTATTTTTCACTTGGGTTGAAATAAATCTGTAGTTCCAGAATAGTACATTGTGCAACTAGGGGAAAAAAAATTTATTTTGCGAGTGCGAGAAGAAGTCCGTTATATAATTGGCCTTTATGTTCTAATTATTATCAAATGAATACAAATACAAAGTTATGAATGAAATATATGAACATAATCATTATTTCTTGATTAAGAATTATAAAGACTTCACAAATTCAAATAAAGCGCGGGCTTCTTTGTTTCCCTCCCACGTAAGCGTAGTGGTACACTGAGAGAAAGTATTAGTCGTGGTTACCTATTTTTTTTGTAAAAAAGGGTCACAAGTATCTTTTTTAGTCTGTATCATCTAAGCAGCTTAGTTCTTACAGCAATATTAACTGAGTAGCAATGATTAAAATTTTTAGTAAAACTTACAAAATCCAATTAGTCGGTCCGTTTTGTAGCCGCGACTATTTTCATGCATTCCCACATTGTATCGAGCTTATAATAGATGTTACCAATACGTTTTTGTAAAACTTACTAATTGCGTTAATTGCTTTTACTATTTGTCCAGTGTAGTTATTACAAAAATATATATTTTTTCGACATAACGGAGAAAAGTTGTATCAAAAACTATTCCAATATCTTAATTAGAAACTGATTAATTTTTTTTCATCCGTACATGGTTAAAATAGTAATTGCAACATTGAAAAAAATGTTAAATTTACCATTCTATCTATTTTATTTTTGTTAATGTCGATGGGAACTTTCTTAGGTTAGAATTGTTTAGGAGAAAAACTTTTTTAATTATTATTTTTCAAAATGTAACAAAGGATGATAATTGTTGAGAGGTTTTTCATCAAAAACTGCACAACAGTTTACAATTATACTTTAAAATCACTATGGTTTAATTCTTCTCATTTTGATGAAGAACAAAAACAAAATTTTATGAAATCAATATATAAAACGATTTCAAAACGATTCAAAACAGTTGATGAGCAGGTGAAATCTAATTCGTCTGTACAACTATTTCTTGAAGTTTACTATTACCAAAGAATTGCAAGTCATGTTTACACACGAAATATTGCATATGGAAATAGAATATTTACATTCCTCAAAATAAATGAATTTGATCAATTTTACAAAAAAAATTAGTAGCATTTACAAAATTTTTGGTACTGCTTACTAAAAATATATGGTTGTGACCTTTAAGTCAGCACAACTAATAGGATTTCTCTCAGTGTAGTGCTAGTGCGGAAGTAATAAATTGGAGGGAATTTTATGGTTGTGCTTAGTGTGATTTTGTATGCTTTGTTTTTTGATAGTGGCGACTGACAAAACATTTTATATTTTGTTGTTTGACGTGAGTTACACAAGTGGTACGTAGATATTTTTTCAATAGAATGCGTGTTTATATGTTTGTGAAATAAACTTTACGCAGACGTAAAAAACATCGTTTTCTACGTTTTTTTTAAAATATAAATTAATATTAAATTACATTAATTGTTAAAATTGAGGCGTTTTAAAAATAGGTCGTCTTATAATGTCCGACGGTACCATATTTATTGCGCGTTGGCACTTCGTTATTACTTATTTATTTAATAAATTCATTGCCCGTTGGTATTACCTAATAGACAGACTGAAATAAAATGTAAGTAATACTCGTTGCCCGTTGGCATCAAAATGTAAATTTCTTTGTCATTTATTTATTGTTAAATTTTATTGCCCGTTGGCATAACTTAATAGAAGCTTACTGTTCATGATTGTTTCTTGCCATTGTAAAGTCTACATACACTACCGTCGGAAATTGTGCGTACGGTGCTTGTGATCGCTATTAAAAATCACTGCTGACTTTGAACCACGATATCTCGGTGAAAAAAAGAGACAGTACATTTTTAAAAATACAGTTAAAAAACTTATGAAATTCCACGTCTAGTGATGCTCAACTTAAGCGCCACCTTTGTGCGTGGCCAATTCGGTCCTGCCTCAACGAAGGAGGCGAGCAACAAACCGGCCGAGAACCGTGATCGTCGATCAAAATTCAACTCAGATACGATTGAACATTTTTAATCGTATCTCGGGTACCCATGAATATTTTTAAAGGTTTCTTGGCTCAAATTAAATATAAGATTTCAGACTCTATGTCGTATAATTTTCAGATTTTGGACAAATGTTCCCTAGGTCATGCAGAAAGTTGAAGTTGAGGTAGAGAATTTGAGAAAATCTTGAATTTTCTTTTTAACTCCTCACGTGCTGTATTATTTACAGAAAGTCAAAAAAATATTTATTGAGCATCACTAGACGTGGAATTTCATAAGTTTTTTAACTGTATTTTTAAAAATGTACTGTCTCTTTTTTTCACCGAGATATCGTGGTTCAAAGTCAGCAGTGATTTTTAATAGCGATCACAAGCACCGTGCGCACAATTTCCGACGATAGTGTACATATACATTACCCTGCAAAAGTTTAGATTCACCTGTTGTTTAAGCCACTGTCGAAGTGTCTTAATTTTTATAAGAACAAAATAATATTTTTCTTTTGATAATAGAATAAATTTTTATTTAATTTTGCATCTAATGATCCCAAGCTGAAGGCAAAATATTAATTTTATGAAAATATATTATAAAAAACGTCAAATTTCGATCTTGTTGAAAAATGTTAATAACTCTAAAAATATAATTAACATTTTATAAAGTTTTTGGTCTCGTTTTAAAGGTAAGTTTTCATAGCAATTTTTTAGTTGTTCAAGATATTTTCAGAACTTTTCCCTGGATTTTCCCCTGGGGTCAAACATGATACAAAATAGTCGTAAAATTTTTAAAATGTGTAGCTTCTCATAAGAATTATTTATAATTCAATGTATATAATATTCCAAAAGAAATTAGAAATATTTATACAAATATTGATATTTTGTATTTATTTATATAATATATAAAGTACAGTCTTTCTTTGAAATGTTACTACGTTTTTGTACAATGTTTGACCCCGAGTTAGAATCCAGGAAAAAATTCTAAGAATATCTTGATTAGTTAACAATTTACGATGAAAACAGCTTTAAAACGAGACCAAAATATTTTTTAAATCTTAGTTATTCTTAGAGGTATTAACGTTTTTCAAAAAGATCGAAATTTGACGTTTTATGTAATATATTTTCATAAAATTAATATTTTGCCTTCAGCTTGGGATCATTAGATGCAAAATTAAATTAAAATTTATTTTATTATCAAAAGATGAATATTAATTTGTTTCTATAAAAATTAAGACACTTCGACAGTGGCTTAAACAACAGGTGAATATACACTTTTGCAGGGTAGTGTATATATAAAGCAAAAAATTTACCATTTCTTACATTCTCCAATAAAATATCTATAAAATATATTACACTCTTTTAATTTTATGATAACAATAGTTACGTAGCTTCATATTGCAAAAGAACACGCAGAACATGCAGGCGATATGCGACGCATTTTATGACCGTCATAATGTGCGATCGATATGCGCCTCAATTGATGACACATATGTCTCATAAGGTGAGGGCACAATCTGCGGTTTGATCCGCAGATATGCGTGCGGATACGCTATCATTGTGCAAGCATTTTGTTATCTGGGATGATAGTCTAAGTTCTGTTAAAAATAGTTCGTACAGTAGATTACCGAATTATTTATATTTTATCATTAATAGAATATTTCATCTATATAATTCATAAAGAAACAATATTCATCTGTGCACTGATACGTGTCCGGAGATCGGTACACTCCCTCTATATTTAACGCTTCGTAGGTACACGTATTTTTACTGGCCTCGTGAGTAGACGTGGCCCAAAAAATCCAGGCACTTTTTTTTTTCATGAAAAAGATCTTCAAAAAATATTTTAATATTTTGAAATACTCTTTGGGAATCCCATTTTATGTTCCAATAGATTTTGCAGCAATTTGTTTAACGATAGTTTATTTATAACAATTTATTCGGATGAAAATATTTCACTTGAAAATTTCGTCATGTCCCTTTTGGGACACGTGTACTTATGAGGGGTTAACATCATATGACCACAATTTCTTATTTCATATGAAAATACTTTTTACCCTATGGCTGCAAAAATACCACACGCATGTTGAGTACTGGCCATGAATATCAAGTCGCCACACACCATAAAAGATACTATAATGGAACCTGACACGATATGATGAATAAAAATCCAATAGTAATTAGCTTGTGGATCGACATAATATTGTGTAATGAAAATTGAGATTTTTGGCCTCGATTCATTTAATGGAATTATTAAATCTAAAATCTGTGAGCTAAAAGGCATCAATGCAAAAACTGCCAAAAGTACAAATAGAACAGCTAGAAAATAAAATATAACCATCAATTACAAAAAATAAATTTGACCTTGTAATATTAAAGAATAGTAAAATAATTGAAAATTTAATACTTACCAGAATACGCTATTCTATATATTCTTCCTTCCTTGGCATAAAATTTTAATATCTCAATTTCTGGTAAAGATGACCAAGTAATCCAATCTGCTTCGATTGTATCAAACAGCAATTTTATCTGATTGAAAAAAAATAAATTTAACTCTTGTTCTCAAGAAAAGAGCTCGTTTTGTTCTGAGTACATTTTTCTATTAGACTTAGTAAAATCAAATCGTAATAGAATCATAACTTACTTTTTTGTTATTTAAAGCACCATTTGCATACATAATTATTGATATAGATAGAACACTAAGTATAGGTAGGCATTCCATCATCACAAAAATGTCACCCCATATTTCGTAGAGTCCTAGAAACTAAGTTCAATAATGATTTACTATGTGAGGATTTGCAGTGCTTCTAATTTTTGATTTCGTCCCTTTTTCAATCATCCCAAAGTATTTCAATGAAAATTTTCTTTCCCTTTCCCACCTTTTTTGGCGGAGAGATTGCCAAAGTTTACTATGAAAATCAGGTTCGAGCTCCGTGGGAAAGTTCCTATAAGATTTATGTTAAAAAATAAGGTAACCGTGCGTTTAAGAAAATGAGTTTTCTTCAAATATTTATAAAATATCTAGAAAGGATCCCTGAAGAACTTTTGGCATTAATGATAGTATTAAGTATCCTAGAATAACATAAAAGAAATTTTAATTTCTAATCACTTAAAATTGAAAAAATTTCATTATCCCATATTAATCGTGTTCGACTTGTATATATTTTTCATCAAAATTTGTAGATTTTATTTAGTGAAATGTGGAAAGTACCATCTCGAATAAAAAGAACCGAATGATTTCGAATAGGAAACATCTATAATGCTTTTCCAGTTGATACTTTCTATGACTCGTTTTATTTGAGGGAAAACTTTCCACACCATCATTAGAGAAAGAACAAAACACGGAAAATGAATATTCAAAATAAAAAACTAAGAAAATGCTCCCTTCAACCAACTTGCTTCGAGAAAATTATGAGTCACATCAACTGATAAAGATTACTATATAAAAGAAACTATTGGTTGAAATTGAGGAAAATCCATATCCGAAAAAATTCCAGAAAAATAGCAAACAAGAAAAACTGTACGCGGGAAAAATCAGTTATCGAAATTTTCTTTAACTGACATCCACTTTTGGATAGAGCTCAATTTTTAAAAATTTTCATTGTCGTTTTTACTAATTTCGTGTAATTTTCAATAAAATGTTCTAAAATAGTTATAGAAATTTTTTCTGACAGTAAAAAATTTGATTGTCACCATATTACGAAAAACATTGAGAATTATTTTCTAACTCTTGACTGAAAATTACACAGTCTATATGCACTATTTTCACAGTAAATATTTTTTCGTTCTTAAAATTAATATATTCTCACCATTGGTATAATTAAGCTCAAACCGAAGAATGACATTATAAATCTTCTTGGCAGTTTTTCTAAGTTACTTTGATACGGCCAGTGTCCATGAATCAATAAAAGGGTTTTATCCAATCTGTAGTAAGGGATATGCATTTCGTTAATGGTCAATACCATACTGTCCAAGTAATGGTTTTATCAATTCTTGAATATAAGTTCTATACGTGGTTTCTCCTGATACTCATTATTTTTTCATGCACTAATCATCGCTTGAATTTCTATTTCGCATTACTTTCTAGGAATACTTGTAAAATATGAACTTGTGAAGGCAATTATAGAGTACGAAGTATCGAAGGGACATCGAACTGAGAATATTTAATCAAGATAAAATAGAAGGGAGTAAAAGCTAAAATACCATGTGAAAATCTGCACTTAGTCTTACGTGAACTATTATAGAGTATAGAACATATATGGACAAATAAATCACAGATAAGAGTTTCATAAACTTTTATTTTTGTATGGGACAGTCGTGAAATACATACGAAGATATAAACTGAAGTGAAGTTAAAAACATTCAGTTGAGATCAATTAATGTGGATTAATAATTTTTGAAAATTAAGTAACTATTCAAAGTTCAATAAATAATTATGATTTTGCAGAAAATTAAAAATAGCAAAACTGCGTAAGACATCAAAATTAATTCCGTTGGAAGCAAAAGATTAGCTCAATAGGTGCCAAAAATTATAACAAATCAGAGGAAAATTTGGAAAGTGTATCAATATTATTGTCGAACAGGATATTTGATAGTGTATCTTGGGTTAAGTAGGTGAAAAGAAAAATGATTTATTCTCGATTTGCCCTAAATTTAAACTTTGAAAATTTATTGATCGGAATTAATATTTTCTCGGTACTTGATACAGTAACGACAATCTCTTAGGATCAAATATTATAATAGAAAATTGTAACAGACTATTTTACGAATTACACGTAGAGAAAAATTATTTTGAAAATTAGTCTCAACAGTCTATTAGATTTTTCTAAATATTTTTTCCTAGAGTCGGTTTCACTTATGCAACAAATTTATGACGCAGTGTGTGTTTTTTACATAAAATATAAAATGTGTTTGAATCAAAAAATTAAATTTGAAGATTCTTTTTCTACAGATTGCTGCAGCGCAAAAGTGTTTTCTTTAGAAGTTTAAATATGTTCAAGTTTTCCTATTGTGTATTTTACTCTTGAAATATATTGTTGAAATTTCCTGAATTGTTTCTCTCATTGTGTATTTCATTCTTAAATTGTTTTTTAAATAAAAAGAAGTAACAAGTTAATTGAAATTGTTAATCATGGCCAAAAAAATACCGCAGTATTTTCGCCGAATGCGACATATCATTTTCGAAGTTCTTTTCAATGTTGAACACGAATCTGGCTTCCGTTTGTTGCTATCACTTCTAGTTTAATAGATGTTTTCAACCAAAATTGTTAATAACAAATTGTTTGTCAATTTTTTCAAGAGTGAAAATTTTTTTCCGCTCCCGAGTCGAAATCTCGAGGGCCTCATATGAGCCTCTTGGTGATGTTGAAGCTCATTTGAAACATTTTAAGACTCCACAACCTCTTTAAAGCCTATTGATAATCGTTAAGTCATCATTTAACCCTCTTTAGCCTCTTTATTTTATTTCTAAACCTCTTTTAACGCTCAGGAACCTCTTCGATCGAGAAGAGCCTCACAGGCACTTTTCCCGTCGTAATGTATAACCTCCTTTGAACCTCTTGAGCCTAAAACGGACGTAAGTCAAGTCTGGAGGCTTAAAAGAGGTTCAAAAATACGAACAAGAACCTCTTTTACCACTCTTCAGCCTCAAAATTATGTCGCAGAGGCTCAAATGAGGCCTTCGATTTTTCGACTCGGGCTATTAACGTGGGTAATTCAGGACATATTTACTTTTTTTAAATAAACGATAGGTCGATTTATTTGTTTATATTTTAATGAGAATTCTAAAAATTGTGTGGATTTAAAACATTTTTAACATGAACCGAACTTTTTTTTAAATTTGGTCAAAATATGGAAGAACAATAGTATTCAATTCATCAAACATTATATTCTGTATATCCATATCTGCATCACTACTCTGTTTATTTTTGATTTGTTGAATTTTATCTTTACCCTGTTTTTTGGTCAAGTCTTGTGAGTAATGTTTCAAAAATAAAATTTTCTAATAATATTGGAATTTTGCAAATTGATGGATTCATGCAAAAAAGGAAAAGCTCTTTCAACCAAATTTTTGATTATAGCAACTTTGTTTTGAAAAGGATAAGTTGATATGAAATTCAACAACATATCAGATAATCGGAAACATTGTAACAGCATCTAAAGAAACCATCACATGATCACCAGGTATTGTTTTTCTTGCTATTATATTCTGAAATTTCCAACTATTTTTAACAGTACAATTTGACCTTGATAACGAATCCTTCAGTCAATAAATCTGTTTCAGTTAGATGGAATCAATTCATATACAAAAGTCAATGAAGAGGAATTTCTTAAAGGATTATGAGTTCTACTATATTTAAATTTATAGATAAATTATATAAGCAAAGGTTTGGTATTCCCATAGGCTCTCTTATTTCTCTGATGTTGGATGAAACTGGAAGATTTAAGATAAAAGCACCAATAGCCGGACGTCTAAGGAAATGTCATTCAATTTTTTTTATTAATCGTTCTAAATGTGATGCGGAATCAAGAATTGCCGCGATTATTTTGATGTATGTGTCCTCCCTATTATAACAAGAACTCCAGAGTTTTGTTAAATCTGAATAATCCATTTTAATAATTCTCTTCATTAAATAATGCTCTGGAGCCAATTGCCGGACGGGAAAAGTGAATTGATCCAATAGCCGAACAGCGCTGCACCAATACTCGGACAAGAGAACATCATAATTTGATTGATATGGATTTGATATTTTTTAAGCATAATAAACACTGGGAAATATTTACAGAAACAGTTTTTAGGTATACACGCAGAAAAAAGTTCCGTATAATATACTGAAAATCCGGTAAATTTTACTTAATTTCCATGTACTTATATGGGCAACTGGCCAGTTAACTGAATGTTACTAGGCTGAAGAAGTAACTGTAATCAGATTTGGTAGTTAGAAATACGAATACATAAGTGGTATTGACTTGCGGATCAGTAAATTTCACCGAGTCAATTGCTATCCTACACTGTTTCTAAATGCTACAAATGCTTATTATTCTGTTACATTTCCATAGCGTGTAAGAGAATATAACTTACTGTAACGGTATAGTTTACCAAAATGTTAGTGCTCTTTACGTTTGTCGAATGTCAGAATTACTTATAAGACAGTAGCTTTACCGATTTTTCTTAGTGAAAGTAGCATATTCGTTTCGGATAACACAGTTCTTTTGTTTTGGCTACTTTCTTTGCACACTGAGAAAAATAGATTGTAAACGGTAATGAAAAATATGTTACCGGGTATAATCTTGTACTATTAATTATGGGACAGCGATCTAGATTATTAAAACCATAATCTGTAGATGTTAAAAAAAGATAGTATCGGATAATATCTTGGATTATAAACTGAAACATACCAGATTTAACGCGTGCAAAACAAAAGAAAGATAGAGGGGAGAGCTTTGGCACTCAGAAGAGGGTAGGTTTCAGTGGGAACAGATATACAAATATTATTATCATACCTCATTTATGTTCACATATTTAAGTACACAATGCTACACTATTTATAATCGCATACGCTTGAAATTAAATTTCAGAATTGCTTTTGGGTTCGAACCCTCTAACTCTACCTATATCTACATTAACTAAACGCATTCCTAACGCCTAAAGCCTCTCGGCTATTCTCGCTTGCCATATTCCGAAATAAATGTCGCTTATAAGCCACTACTGAGTTGGCCAGACTTGGATGTAGTCCAGTCTAATTAGCCGATTTTTGGCCCGTTTTGGGAAATAAATCCTACAGCTACCAAAAAAATCTGAGACAATCTCGCCGGTGTTAGAAACAATCCGAGTACAAATTGGACAGCGATTTTTGTACGCTTCGATATAAGGGGGAGGGTTTAAGTTAAAAATTCGTGTTTTTTTTCATTTACTCGTGGATTGATGAAAACGAGTGCTTCGGAGAGAAAAAGTTTTCAAACAAAAGTTGTAGAGCGGACAATTTCCGATAGGAATGTACAAACGCCATTAAGCCAAATTAATTCTTTCATTAGTTATTTAATTTTTATCTAAGAAATCACAAAAAAGTTTAACTAGTCATAAGTTGTTAAAAAATACAACTCGAGTTTTCTCGTTCATCGGAATATATAGTATTTTAGAAGTGCTACAATTGTCTCTTTTACCAATTTTCTCTATCTGTCATCATTCCCGAGTTATTAATTTTGCAACTAAGAAAAAGGCTTTTTGTAAAATGCCAGTAACTTTTCCATCAGAGTCGGAGAAAAATTTAGCGCAGTCAGGATCTCTTCTAAGGGGTACATTTTATCATAAATAATTAATTTTTTCATTTGTTTATAAAAATTCACTGTTTTATTGCATTTTGCAACTAAGACCGGTTGTTTAATTACTTCTAAGTCAGCAATAAAACGTCAGACGAATTTTCTAGTTGTTGAAATGGAAAGCTGGAATATTTTACAAAATTTTAGCGCAGATCAAATTTGTTTATAACAAATAGCAACAAAAATAACTTTTTTTTTATTTAATTCATAACTTCGGTTTTACTTAATATTAAGAACTCGGACTGGCACGAAATTTAAAAGCGGCGTTTAAACTAACAATACATGACAAGCTCAATATCGAGCCGCCCTTTGTACCCTCCAGATAGCCGGTGAAAGTCAGTCCTCGCCGTGAGCAAGCTCACTCTCGCGCCGCGGAGTAGGAGTGGGGATAGAGATTCTCCGCTTTTCCGAGGCTAACGCGTATCCGCGCGAAAGCGAACAATGGAAAAAAATGCTAAATCTCGGGAGGTATGGCTTCAATGTCGACCTTTTTTTTTTAAATCGGTAGAGCGCGTGAAAATGATAATAACCGTGATATTTTCAAACGATAATTTTCAACCCTTATAGGTGGAAAATGGATTAAAATTTTTTTCTATTTTCTTTTTCGTGATTTTAATATTACCATCGAAACACTTCCTTGTGATTTATATCAAAAATAGAAAAAAATAGCATATCGTTCAGTTTGAATCGTTCCTCTGTTCAAACAACGATTAGAAAATGAAATGCGAATTCGGGAATCCATTTTGATAAGGAGGTCTTCCTGTGGAGAAGGAGATGTCGGACGCCTGTGTAGTTCAGTCGTCAGAGCAGTCGACCGACAATCGAAAGACCTGGCCTCGACCCCAGCGCAGTCGAAAGCGTCTTTTTTTCCGCAGAAAGATTTTCAAATTCTTTAAATATTTGAATTCATTTGAATTATTTACAATATAGGAGTTTGTAATTGTCTACGAGGATACCTGTCGACAACGTATTCTATCTGATACGCGACTAGTGATCCTCCAATAATGTCGGCAGTGACAAAATTTTCAAACTCAACTAATTAATTTGAAATTACAATAATGTAACGATAATATGTTATCGCTATATCATATAATGTAATATCAATTTTAATATAAAGTATTGGAATGATTATTTTTGGGATGTAATGACGATTGAATAATGTAATTATCATTGAATCATATAATTATAATAAAATAATGGGATTACATGATTACGTAATTGAAGAAAAATTGAAACACGAAAAATATGCAAACAATTTTGATTACTTGAAACTTGACTACACTGAGAAAAAAATTTATCCAACAAAACTTTTTTTGTTATCCTGACAAAATATTTTGTTGTCCCAACAAAACATTTTGTTTAATCAACAAAATTTGTTTGATATAGCAAAATGTTTTGTTGGCACAACAAAAGAGTTTTGTTAGCTAAATACTAACCAAATATTTTTGTTGATTTGACAAAACTGTTTTCTCAGTGTAAAGACTTATTTAACAATTTTAATGTAATATCAATAAACGATCATTTAAAAACATTGCTATAACTTTTTTTTTAAATCTTATTCTATTTTCGCAATTTTTTCCGGAACACCTTCTTCATCGCTGTCTATTTCTTCGCATTTTTTGCTGTCCATTATATCGTCGTCAACAACGTCGTCCTCATCATAGCCTTCAATAATTGTGATTTCTTTCAAATTCGTGCAATTCGGAAAGCAATTCGTGCAAATTTCGCTACAACTGAGTCCACGTTTTCTGCAGGTGCATTTTGCACTTTTAAAGTCCGTCTTACATTTGCACGAACAGGTATCCTCGTAGGCAATTACAAACTCTTATATTGTAAATAATTCAAATGAATTCAAATATTTAAAGAATTTGAAAATCTTTCTGTGGAAAAAAAGACGCTTTCGACTGCGCTGGGGTCGAGGCCAGGTCTTTCGATTGTCGGTCGACTGCTCTGACCACTGAACTACACAGGCGTCCGACATCTCCTTCTCCACAGGAAGACCTCCTTATCAAAATGGATTCCCGAATTCACATTTCATTTTCTAATCATTGTTTGAACAGAGGAACGATTCAAACTGAACGATATGCTATTTTTTTCTATTTTTTATATAAATCACAAGGAAGTGTTTCGATGGTAACATTAAAATCACGAGAAAGAAAGTAGAAAAAAATTTGAATGCATTTTCCACCTATAAGGGTTGAAAATTATCGTTTGAAAATATCACGGTTATTATCATTTTCACGCGCTCTACCGATTTAAAAAAAAAAGGTCGACATTGGAGCCATACTTCCCGAGATTTAGCATTTTTTTCCATTGTTCGCTTTCGCGCGGATACGCGTTAGCCTCGGAAAAGCGGAGAATCTCTATTCCCACTCCTACGCCGCGGCGCGAGAGTGAGCTTGCTCACGGCGAGGGCTGACTTTCACCGGCTATCTGGAGGGTACAAAGGGCGACTCGATATTGAGCTTGTCATGTATTGTTAGTTTAAACGCCGCTTTTAAATTTCGTGCCAGTCCGAGTTCTTAATATTAAGTAAAACCGAAGTTATGAATTAAATAAAAAAAAAGTTATTTTTGTTGCTATTTGTTATAAACAAATTTGATCTGCGCTAAAATTTTGTAAAATATTCCAGCTTTCCATTTCAACAACTAGAAAATTCGTCTGACGTTTTATTGCTGACTTAGAAGTAATTAAACAACCGGTCTTAGTTGCAAAATGCAATAAAACAGTGAATTTTTATAAACAAATGAAAAAATTAATTATTTATGATAAAATGTACCCCTTAGAAGAGATCCTGACTGCGCTAAATTTTTCTCCGACTCTGATGGAAAAGTTACTGGCATTTTACAAAAAGCCTTTTTCTTAGTTGCAAAATTAATAACTCGGGAATGATGACAGATAGAGAAAATTGGTAAAAGAGACAATTGTAGCACTTCTAAAATACTATATATTCCAATGAACGAGAAAACTCGAGTTGTATTTTTTAACAACTTATGACTAGTTAAACTTTTTTGTGATTTCTTAGATAAAAATTAAATAACTAATGAAAGAATTAATTTGGCTTAATGGTGTTTGAACATTCCTATGGGAAATTGTCCGCTCTACAACTTTTGTTTGAAAACTTTTTCTCTCCGAAGCACTCGTTTTCATCAATCCACGAGTAAATGAAAAAAATCACGAATTTTTAACTTAAACCCTCCCCCTTATATCGAAGCGTACAAAAATCGCTGTCCAATTTGTACTCGGATTATTTCTAACACCCGCGAGAATGTCTCTGATTTTTTTGGTAGCTGTAGGATTTATTTCCCGCCAAAATTCTAATTTGACTGGACTAATGGTCAAGTTGAATATCTTGTTTTAAATTTTCATTTCGACCCTCAAGGATGATCAAATCGACCTTCTACAATGATCAAATCGATTATTTTTTCTGATCCTCTACAGATGATCAGTTTGATTATCTAGAAGGCTGTCCTATAGTCGATCATCATATTTGGTCGACCTGACCCTCTAGATATTCAGGCTGACCCTCCATTTTTCTCCGTGCATGAAGGGTGATAGGTCGAGAAAATTAGTATTTTATTTTTTGCAGCCATGAGAAGAATGTCAGGCGAACGCCGAAACGTTAGCGGTTGTAATTCTATTAATTTAAAGAGTTGTGGGAATAAAAACAAAATATGATGAAAGAAATGAAAGGAAGAAAGGGGTTTTTGACAACGACCAGGGCTATTAGCTGTTCTATCGATGGAATATACAATAATAAAATGTCAAGAAATCATTAACGTAATTAATTTTTTATAATCTCATCACATATGAGAAGGTATTAAATTTGTGTAAAATTTATCAGCCGGAAAAAGGGTTTTTTAAATCCTGTCTTTCCATCGGTTGTTGCCGTCGTCTATGGACACAATTACTCTTGAAATAATTATCAGATTTGAATGTGCTTCGCTACATACTTTATTAGGGCCAGCAAAGGAAGTCAGTGAACAGACAGAAAATAATGATATGAAATATATTTATTAACATAAAATAGACGGTAAGTAAGCACCATGGAAATGGTAATAATATAAAAGATTCAAAGTTGGTTGTGATTACCCTTGGTTGAAAGTAAGTTAGTTATAATTGAGTCCAGTTAGTTGAATATTGTAACTTGAGTGTTCCGTTCGTGGGTGTTGAGATGAGTCTTAATTGGGATGTAAACTTTGTTTTTTGTTACACCGCTCGTTTTGATGTTAAAAAATGAAATATGAGTGAAAAGAAAATGGGTTACCTCTTTTTTAAACGTGTAGAGGAGTCTTTTCCGCTTCCGTTAAAGTGGGTGACAATTTTATAAACAATGTAATCGTTTATGATAATTTAATCCGAATAAAATACCCTGTTTTACGAGTTCTTGTGGCCAAAAATTTTCCTATTAATTAGACCACGAAAAACGTGCCATGACAGATACGTTAAGCAGTGTTGGGGGAAATTTTCTGTAGAGCAATTTTTTGTTGAGATGGAAATCATAGAATACACAGCGTGTTGAAGTCGAAAGCGCTCGCCTTTCGAAGCAATTTCTGCGTGACTTTTTGATCTCTTCAAAATGCAAGAATCACACCATTTGAAAGATATTCCAATCATTTTTGTTATAATACATTGTTTAAAATGAAAAAGACCCTTTTATTTCCAAGGACCATTTGTGAATGCAAAAGACTCCTTTCAAATTAAAAAGAGTATTCTTTTCAAATAAAGAAGACTTTATTCGAATCGAAAAGAATTTATAATTTACATTGTGTATGAGGTTGAAAACTTCATTCACTTATATCTGGATTTTCACTACTTCAGTAAACATAAAAAAATGTTTCGCAAATATCTTATTTCTCCTCATTGTTATTTCTAAACTCAGAAGCTCTTTTGTTTTCTTTCTTTTGTTTATATGCTCATTAAAAAATTAAATAAAATTTGTGAATATTTAAAGGGTACTATTATATGACGGCAATTAATCAATTTTATCTTAACCCTTTAACGCCCAGATGTCAGAATTTATACGTTGACTACAATGTCGTACCATTTATAGAAAAAAGAGGAAAAAGGATCGCAAACTTTATATCTTACCGTTTTTGGGGTCGCTCTTTCGAATGGCACAGTCAGAATTCTCCAAAATGACGCCAAACCCTTTATTTTTCCAAAAATACCCAAAAAAACGCTATTTTTGGGGTACGATTTTTTTTTTAATTTAAATTTTCACTATGTTCCCGACACTTAGGCAACTTCTAACTTATCAGAAACGTGTTCTCGAGACTTGCACTTTTAAAATATGCATTGAAATATTTTGTTTTTATTTTTTCTTTAATTCAAAATGGCGTCTGGACGTTTGAAATTTTTTGAATACTGAGAATATTGATCCTTTTTCGGATTTTCCAGGTTACTTCGTAGTGTGATCATACAAATAAGTTATTACTAGTTTTATCTCACCTATTGTAATTGGCGGAAGCAATATTAGCCCATAAAATTAAAATTCAAGATGGTGGCTGCCATGAAGCTAGTAGAAATACGTATATTTCGAGTTTTATTACAAACCAGGATGGTGTAAAATTTGCCAATTAGCAATCTCATAGGTTTTCGTCATCACTAAGTTCGAATCTTAGGTGAGTTTTTCGAAATTTAAAATCCAAGCATAATAAGTATCAACGAATTATCAATAGTTACGATATTTGTAGCTAGGGTAAGTGTGGGTATTACTGTGGATGCCCCAGTTACTGCGCTTTCAAATAAAACTAATGATATACAATGTTTTAAAGAGATATAACGCTACAGAACAATTAAAAACAATTAATTTCTAATCCAAGCATAATAAGTATCAACGAATTATCAATAGTTATGATATTTGTAGCTAATTGATTGCAATTTAAAACTCTCATGTTCCCGATTCCCATAGTTTTAATGCTTAGATTTGTTGAAAGGTCATGAACACGTTCTGAAAAACTTGTTATAATTCCGTTTCTGAAAATAAAATATTTATTGTGATATTACTTTCTGCAAAGTAAATATTTTATTTTTCTAAATATTTATGCAAAATAACAAAAAATACGTTTTTTAATAATTTTTTTACCAAAACAGTATTTGGTACATGATTTTCATAGGTGTATGAATTACTGCGATCTGTCAGGCGGCACTGCATAACCTTTCAATCTATTACAAATGCTTCGTTATGCTTACTTTTTATAAATGAGATTAAACAAAATGTTGAAAATTCAAAAATCGTTGCTAATGAGGCAAGAGGAAGTCAAGTAATATAATTTTAAGGTAAATTAAATAAGAGTTATAATATTATTTAATCTTAATTTGTTAAAAATGCTTCATGTTCACTTTTTATAATTTAGTTTAAATAAAATGTTCAACACTCCTTAATCGTTGCTAAAGATGAAAGAGGAACTCAAGTGATATAATTTTAAGTTAAATTAAATAAAATTAATAAAATTATTAATCTTAATTTGTTACGAATGCTTCGTCGTGTTTACTTTTTATAATTGAGATTAAATAAAATTTTCAACACTCCTAAATTAATTGTAAGTTCACTCAAAATAATATCGCAGTATTACGCGCGCAGAAATTGGGGTTTCGGCAGTAATTGGTGCGCAATAATTCATGCAAACCCGCAGTAATACCTACATGGAAGATTTTTTTTAGATTCGCATTTTCTAAGTAAATCTGGTTTCTTTTCAGGGTTTAAGGACTGCATGCTACTTACTTAATACCAAATACTGCTTTAAAAATTAATTCGTGACAACTTTTTTATCTCAAAACCTTTTTTTTAACTTTAAAAGCCGTCTTGATTTTCGATCCGCAGTAATTGGCACACATACCCTAATTGATTGCAATTTGAAACTCTCATGTTCCCGATTCCCATAGTTTTAATGCTTAGATTTGTTGACAGGCCATGAACACGTTCTGAAAAACTTGTTATAATTCCGTTTCTGAAAATAAAATATTTATTGTCATATTATTTTTTGCAAAGTAAATATCTTATTTTTCTAAATATTTATGCAAAATAACAAAAAATACGTTTTTTAATCATTTTTTTACCAAAACAGTATTTGGTACATTATTTTCATAGGTGTATGAATTACTGCGATCTGTCAGACGGCACTGCATAACCTTTCAATTTATTACAAATGCTTCGTTATGCTTACTTTTTATATAATTGAGATTAAACAAAATGTTGAAAACTCCAAAATCGTTGCTAATGAGGCAAGAGGAAGTCAAGTAATATAATTTTAAGGTAAATTAAATAAGAGTTATAATATTATTTAATCTTAATTTGCTAAAAATGCTTCATGTTCACTTTTTATAATTTATTTTAAATAAAATTAATAAAGTTATTAATCTTAATTTGTTACGAATGGTTCGTCGTGTTTACTTTTTATAATTGAGATTAAATAAAATGTTCAACACTCCTAAATTAATTGTAAGTTCACTCAAAATAATATCGCAGTATTACGCGCGCAGAAATTTGGGTTTCCGCAGTAGTTGGAGCGCAATAATTCATGCAAACCCGCAGTAATACCTACATGGAACATTTTTTTTATATTCGCATTTTTTAAGTAAATCTGGTTTCTTTTCAGGGTTTAAGGACTGCATGCAACTTACTTAATACCAAATACTGCTTTAAAAATTAATTCGAGACGACTTTTTCATCTCAAAATCTTTTTTTTAACTTTAAAAGCTTTAAAAGATCTGCGCCCTTTCCCCCTCTGGAAAAAACTCCCAAGAGGGGGAAGGGTGGCTCTTCGCCCTCTTATGCCGAGGTGGCCACGAGCCAGCCCCCAAGTAAAGAAGGGGACTGGCATGTGGTCACAAAAAAAAGAAAACAAATCTGCCCGCTTCGCGGGCACATTCTCATTGCGCGCTCATCGCTCGCAAGTTTGAGCGCGCCTAGGGCGTGCGATTCGATCGTCGCGCTGCGCGCTCCGGAATTTTTGAACTTCGCGCTTTTCGCTCGGTCTTGTGCTCTTCGCATACGTTTAAGTTTATTTCTTATAATTTAATACTGAAGCTCAAACCAACTTAATGATATTAAAGATGATGTAAATTAGTCATCTTCTCAAATTCACTAAGTTTCTTTTTCAGATTAAGTGAAACAGGAAATTCAATTTACTTAAGGCTCTATCGGCCTTAAGGAATACATTCTCATCATGACACTCGCGCTTCGCGCTCGATTTTCTGTATGCATTTTTGTAACTTTTTAATAAATTACATGATTATTGCTAAATTTATTTTCTTCCAAATCTTTTAAAAAGGAAAAACAATCGTAGACTTTATTTAAGGAAATGATTTTGCAGAACAACGCTTATTGCGTATCACATATTTTGGTGAAAAAAATCGAATTTATTTAATATTAAAAATCAAAACATAAAATATACATCCTGTCGATAAATTTATCGATAAGAATGTGTAGACCTTATTAAGCCAAACAATTTTCATGTCAAAGTTTTTTTTGAATTTCACATATTTTGTCTAAAAAATGGAATTTTTGAATTTTAATCGTATTTTTTGGAATTGAAACGAAAAATATATGTTTTATCAGAAACTGTGTGAGACAAAACTTGTAGATCTTTTTGAAACTAACAACTTTTTATTCTTACGTTTTTTTCTTATTTTACATATTATTGTTAAAAGATTGAATTTTGGATTTTCAATAGTTTTTTTTTAATTAAAAAGAAAAATATGCATCTTATGAAAAAATGTTACAATTCAAATTTGTAGGACTTTATTTATTCAATAATATTGTATCATAACGTTTTTTCGTATCTCGTATAATTCAACTGGAAAATGGAATTTTGATATTGACTTTTTTGGAATTTGAATATGCTGTAACATTTCTAATTTTGATTTAATCAAAAAATGTTATCAGGATAATTTGTAGAGATTTATGAGCACTATCAAAAACCAGTGTTGAAATTTTTGATTTTTTCAAAAATTTATTTTCAAAAACACAAAAGTAGTGCTCAATCCCTCAATTTTGATTGGATGTGGCTGGTTAACGAACTTGTCCTTACTTTTTCGGCTCCGATAAAGTGTACCAAAGCTCAATTCAATCTGATAATTCTATCGAGAGTTATGCCGCACAAAACCTACTACAGACAGACAGACAGACAGACAGGCATTGGGCAGACCAGCTTTTGAGGGGTCCTGCAGGCTCTTCACCCGCTTTGGTGGGGTGAAGACTGCAGTGATCCGGCCAGCTGAGGTAGACGCCGCGCGTCTGCTTCAGCTGGGTAAGTTGAGGATCGGGTGGGTAGAATGCCGCATTCGCGAGCACGTGGAAGTCGCCCGCTGCTTCAGGTGCCTTGGGTACGGCCACGGGTCCCGGGGCTGCAGCAACCCCGACAGGAAGAACGCCTGTTGGAGATGCGGCGCCACGGGACACTTGGCCAGGACTTGTAAGGCGCCACCAAGGTGCCTGTCATGCGCAGACAGGGGCGACAAAGATGTCGCCCATTTGTCGGGAAGCGGCTCCTGCCCGGTCTTCCGGGAAGAGCTTCGGAGGTTGAGAGGCAGGAATTGAAGTTCCTGCAGCTCAACCTCGGAAGGGGGAAGGATGCCCAGGACCTCCTGATGCAGACTGCCAGGGAGAGGGGGGCTGATGTGCTGCTCATTAGTGAGCAGTACAAGTGGTCCGATAACTCTGCTTGGTATCAGGATGCATCAAGCAGGGCCCGCATCCTTGTTTGTAACCCTGATTTGGGCGTCGGGGACTTCCTGGAGACCGACGCGGGGTTCGCCTGGGTGGAGGTGGCGGGTGTGAGTGTGTACAGCTGCTACTTCTCCCCCGGCGATCCCTTCGATGTCTTTGAGACCCAGATCCTCCTCCTTGAGGAAAGCCTCCGTGAGGCCATCGGGCGATCCCTCATAGTGGGTGACTTCAACAGTAAGTCGCCCGAGTGGGGTGAGGCCCGCCTAGATAGGAGGGGAATCTTGGTTGGCGAGATGGTCGCTAGGAACGAACTGATCGTCTTGAATCAGGGTGGGTAATTTACGTTCAGACGAGGAGCGGGGGGGGTCAAAAATTGATCTCACAATTGCCGCACCTCGCTTCGCCTCAAGGATAAGCGACTGGTCGGTCCTCGAGGTAATAACCTTGAGTGACCACCGGTGCATCGAATTTACACTAGAACAACGGTGTCAGGCGGTTGATAAGGGTAGGGGCGGCGAAGGAAGGAGCCCCTCCTGGAACACGAGACGACTCAGCAGGGAAAGACTTCGCGAACACCTCGAAGAAACCAGGCTCATCGATGAGCTTGGCTGGGTCTGCCCTGCTGGGACGTTTGAAGTGTGACGTCTTGAGACACATAAGAGAAAGATTTTATATATGTATTATTATATTCTTGAAGAGAATATTATAATTTTAGTAGTTTCGGGTCTGGAAAATTAATTCCAATAACCCGGGACTACTGTTCGTTAAATGAACTATTCTCGACCAAAATAAAGAAATAAAATATCACGTGAAATATAAAATGGGAAAGAACATGTCGAATGTAGAACAAAGTCGTACTATTCCCATAAAAGGGAGCACGCCACTTTGTCCTTGATTCTAAGGATTTGGAATTGAAGGAAACAAATATGTACAAATGTTAGTACTGGAGTATTACCAGCACCCAAACATTTGTAGAAAAAAAAAAAATATATAAAATATTATAAAAGAGATAGGTTAGAAAGAAGTAGGGAGACACAGCGAATTTATGATTAACTTACTTTTATTTATGATGGTGATTTTTATTAAACCTCAGTAGACGGCTGATCCTGGATAAAACTTGGTTAATTTTGTTGAGAAATAATAGACTCCAACCGACGAGGGAGTTTTACTGAAGGATTCGTTTTATTTTATGTTTTAATTTTCCGGATTTTATAACTTAGAAAGAATTTCGCTTTTTTTTTATTAGAAAGATTTGAATGCAGGGACAAGAACTGATGAAAATTTTGTCTGCAGTTAGTTTTATGTGCAGCACCACGCTTCCCTCATCATATTTCAAATTTAGGAAAAGTCTGGGGGTAGCTGTCCTGGCTTTTCTATTGGCCTAGTTAGGCAAGCCTAGTTACGCCCAGACTTCCCTTAGTGTGAAAATCTAGGGGCGTTGCAAGTTTTCCGGGCCTTGTGGGCCGTACCAAGTTTTCTCCAAGTTCAGTCACCTTCCAAAAGATGGCGACATTTGTATATTCTTAAATAAAATGTGTTACAAATTAATTGTTTAAATAATTATGTGTAAAGATTTCGTTAAATTCAAATAATTGAAAGGTTAAATTACAATATAATTCATTTATATCTAATTTTAACTTAAAAACTCGTTAAATTACATTAGACTGACTATTCTTCTTTTCAAAATACAAAAGAATCATTAATAAATAAGATTAATTTTTATCCTGTAATTATTTTTATGAATAAACATAAACATCATAAAATTAAAACTAAACATCAAATATGTTGTTTAAATATACAAAATTATTCATTTAAAAGGGTAAATTTAATATAAGTTTTCTTTTGTGAATTTATTTGATAAAATATAAAAAGTAATTCTGAAAGTTTGTGATTTTTATATAAACTTCTTATTTATAAAAATAAGTGTAAAAATTTACATATTCGAAGCTGAGTTTATTTGATTTGAAAACATACGCAAAGTTATTTATAAGATACCTATTCGCATATGAAATATTGTCGGTAAAACAGAACATTTCATTATTTCAATTCTTTAATAACATTATTTCAATTAAATTAAATTCTTAATTTTTCTGGTGTTTAACTTATGCTCATATGTATTCTGACGTTATTTGAAAATTGAATTAAATCTTTTGCAAAATAAGTTTGGTTTTTAGAATTTATGAACTTAAAAATATGTTTATAAAGATTGGAAATATATATTTTTGTGAAGGTAAAATAGTAATGTTTAAAAATTTACTGTTGAAATATGTTGTGTATAAATTCAAATACATATCATGTAAACTAATACTTTAACTTTTCTAGAATTGAATAAAGGAGTGTAAGAAAGTAAATTTTTATTAGTATTTTAACTTCAGAATTGAATTCTCATAAATTTATTAGTTGATAAGGTAGATTCCTAATTATTAAAATCTTCGATGAATTGTTATTGGTTTTTAGTTACAATCAAATGAGTTTGAACTATTGTTTCAAATAAAAATTAGATTAGAATTACTGTTCCTATTATTAAATAATATAATAGTTTATTTTTTATTCATAATATACTGAAATAATATAAAAATAAATAATATTAATTTAAAACTAAATTCTTAATATTTTAACATATTTATTAATTGAGAATTTTTATTATCTATTATATATATGGCCTATTCTATTTTCTAAGCGCTGTAAATACAATGTGCTTTGTTTGTATTTACTTGGGCGTGGTATAAGCGCGGGCCCTTTTGAACATTAGCCTAAGCTATTTACGATATTTCCGGAAATGGCTAATCGCTAAGTTATATACTGTTATGGTTCTATGCAGTTCTATGCATTTATTTATTAGAGGATAGCAAACAGAAATATCTAAAAGGAATACGATTGTGGGCTGTATCTTTTGGTCAAAGTTTCAAAGTGCAAGTTTTATTACTTTTACAGATTGCTAAGAAAATTCAAATCTTTATATTTACGCAGCTGCATATTTTCTAAAAAGGCTTTTGAATTTATACAATCTTTAGAGACGAGATTGCGTTTAAAATATTTACATTTTTATGAGTAAGACTTTGGAGAAAAATATGAAATGGAATATTATAAATTTACTTATTACAGGTTAATAAAAATTAATAATAATAATAAACGTAAAAGACGGACGCAGGACGTTACACCCCCACCGTAAAATGGTTGCCAGTAGAGTGCAACTATAGTAGCAAACATATCCCTGTGTAGATCTTCTTTCTTCTGCTGTTGCTAGCTTTGAAAAGGTACAGGCATGTATGTTGTGGGTGAATTTTCCACATAAATCAATGTGTGTTCGTTGTCTGATAAGTTTTTCTTTAGAAATATGGACGACTGTTTGAGGGCTTTTCTTCTTTTTCCCGCTGGGTTGATTTTTCTTGATCAGAATTGTCCTGTTCAGTTGTCTGTATTTCTCCCAATTCTATGTCGTTTGAAGCTGTTGGTCTTCTAGCAATCTGTATGAGTAGGTAAGTAACTGAACTCCACAGAGCTCCTAAAAGGTGTATGGACCAACCATAGACGGCGTGCAGTGTATAACCTTGAATTATGATGTCTATTATAGCTTTAATCAAGTGAATGATCATAAATATAGTTATTATTCCGGCACTTGCAGTCCCGAAAGTGATGAAATGTGTCCAGAGTTCGTTCCATGTGTTGCTCATTGTCGCCCAAGGGATGTCCTCGCATTTCTCTAGCTAAATCATTGAAAACTGCTGGTCGTTCTACTGGAAACATAATTCGTTCCCTAATTTGGTCCAATTCTTGTTCTGTGTATATTCCGTTGGTCGCCAGTTCTGATGGATTGACATATTCCCACGTAGATGCTGTCATCGGCTTGATAATTGTGGGTTTTTCTGCTGTGGTAGGTAGCGGTAGTATTTTGTACCATTTGTTACCAACATAATATTGAGAAGGTAACATTCTGTTGCAAGGTATCTGTGTTCCTTGTGTCTTGAGGATGTGAGTTCTAGGTGTAAGGAAGTACGTTTTGTTGTTTCGAATTACCTGAAGTTCTCCATAACAGGATTCTCCATGCTCCATTTTTATTTCCACTGGTACACATTTAATTATGTGTACTACTTCACCTGCAACAACTGCCATGTACCCCGGTCCCTTCATCAAGTCGTAGGCGAACTCGTCCGGTGATTGTGTTGCTATTGAAAGTGAGTTTTTCAAAGTTTGCTTCTCTAATTTACATTTTTGGGTGAGTACGTCCTTATACAACTGTTTCATCTGAGAGCGTAAATGTTTTTCGACGTATACAAATTTAGAGTTAACATATGCGAAAATATCTAAATTAGTTACAGAGATTTTTTTATAATTTGCAAAGCTTTCACCTTTAGTCGTTTCAAATATTAACAATTTAGGATGTTCAGTTTTAATAACTATATAACCGCAAACGGTTTCCTTGCATTTTGCTGTCAGGGCGAACGTTATATCTTGAGTGGAAAGAGAGTACATAATTTGTTTGTTATCAAAATCGTGATCTATTACTTTATTTGCTAGTCCTTCATAAAGGATGCTATATTGCTGAAATTTACAATTATCAACCGGTACTGTATTCCAAAAGGTATAACCTCCCTCCTGATCGATGCAATGACCATCAGAAAGTAAACAAATAGTTCCTGAACGTAAATGAATAGAATTTGAATTTAACTTTATTTCCGCAGTTTGTTCACTTAGAGATATTTTTATTGTACCTTGCACTACTACATTTTCCCATGTACCAAACGGATCTGAGTAACCTACTCCATTACATTTTCCTTCAGAATTAATATATCCTGCAAACATTAAACTGTGAGTTATAGTTTGATTAATTTTAATATCGCGTACAATATGTGATTCAGTAACCTTTAATATTCCTGTTTTGTGTACATCTTCGCATGCACTTCTACTAACGTCGTTTATATATTCATTTTCTCCGTTTAGAACAATAGAAATATGTGAGTGCATCCCACAATAGTACACTGTTCTATGTGTTTCGAACTTACATTGGATTATTTTCGTTTCACTATATTCGTTGATTTGCAGGAGCTGTACATATTTCTCAGATACATCGACATTTGTTTCTGGTAGCTCACATTCTCCTACTTCTAATAGTGAAAGTGTTGTAACGTTTAAGTTTCGGGACCCACAATCGTATCCAATAAAAGCATTTGAATTACTTATTATTACACAAAGTAATAACCAAAACATCTGAAAATAAAAGAAGTATTAGTATTAAATTTCAGGGTTTACATCTTCCCATCTTTGCATTACTAGTAATGATTATTAATTAATCATTACTAGTGTCTCTGCGATTTTGTATTTTCTTTGGTTTCACAGTGTGATTTATGTGTGAAATTCTGAGTCTGTTTGCATGAACAATTTTGTTACCTTGATTGTATTGAATTTTAATATTGTTTTTATTAATAATCTCCAAAATTTTGTGTGGTCCTGAATAGTGATCACCAAATTTATTTGGCTTAGGTCCTTTTAAAAGAAAAACATAGTCTCCTATTCTAAAATTACGCGGATTTATCGTTCTGTCATAGTATTTTTTCGAACGATTTTTGGATCCAACTAAATTTTCATAAACTAAAGTTCTTATTCCGTTTAGTCTAGTTACTAAGTCTATAATATATCCTTTATAAGAAGGCAGTAAATCTGTTTCCCTTAAGGGGTCACCTGAGGGTAATCTAGCCAGTTTTCCAAATACTACTTCGTATGGCGTATGTTTAGTACTTTCCGATACACACGTGTTAAAATTTAGAATCGCGATTTCCAACCATTCATCCCATTCTTGATCCGCATTAGTGTATTGCTTTAAAAATTCACCCAAAGCATGGTGTGACCTTTCCAATGAGCCATTAGACTGAGGATGAAAAGCGGTAGTTCTAATTTTTTTAATTTTAAATCTTTTTGAAATTCGTTGCATAAGTTTGCTTAGAAAATTTTGACCCTGATCGGTGATTACAATCCTAGGGGCTCCAAATAAACAAATAAATTTTTTAACAAAAACATCAGCTATTGTAGTGGCAAGAGTATCTTTTAATGGGACTGCTAGACAGAATTTAGAAAGTTGATCCTGCATTGTGAGGATGTATTCGAATCCATTTTTAGTTTTGGGTAAGGGTCCTACCACATCTAGGGCTATTTTATCGAACACTGTTCCTGGTGTATCTGTAATCACCATTGGCTGTTTTGTTTTTAATCGTACTAATTTTTTTAGTTGACAATTTAAACATTGCTGGATCCTTCGCTGAATATCTTCCTTCAGATTCTCCCAGTAGTAATTTTGTTTTATTCTGTTGTAAGTTTTGGAGACTCCTCTATGACCTCCAATTGGTGATCAGTGCAATTCTTTAAATATTTCGTTTCGTTTATCCTGTGGAACAAATTTCAATGTTCCTTTACAAATAAGAATTTTGATATTTACATTCTTAAATACTGTTTTAAAAGCTAACAGCACTTCGGACCATGGTAAATTTTCTACATGTTCGCTTCATGCTACACTTACTATCTTTACATTAAGTTTATCTATTAAATTTCTTAACTGCTTTAATACTATATACAAGTTTTCTCTAATATTTGAAATAGATTCTTGTTTTTCGCCTCTTATGCAAAGAGCGAAATGGTTCGTTTTGCTCCCTTTCTTTGTGTGGGTAGCACTTATTTCCTTTAATGTTTGATTTGTTTCGATTTTGTTAAATTCAATTAAATCCTTTGCACCTTTATCGCAGGGACTTCCGGTACTTGTGACAAAGTATATTAAATTGTCCTTTCGAAATTGTATCATTTCTTTAGTTTCAATAATTTGACATCTTAGGTTAGGGTCGAATTCCCTAGTTTCTTGGTTAGAATTTGAAGAATCGTAGCTTGATGTGCTACTGACTTTTGAATTTTCTTTTTGCCGAATGAGGGCTTGTGCCTCGAAGTTTGATTCGGTCATTTTGACCGTGTCTTCAATATCATCTTCTATTTTTGATGATACTGATTTTGAAGAAATTTTGTCCGGCGGTAACGCCGTTTTCGCCTTTGGGTTAGTTGAGTAACTTGACTCACTTTCCGCATAATTAGGGGTTGGTTTTCCTATTATTCTTTTTGACCTGCGTTTTTCATCAGTTGATACGTCGTTTGCTTCTTCCTTTTTCTTCTGGTTCCTTGTGATGATGTTGCACGATTGCGTTGGCACTTGCTCCGTAGGATTTCTTGAAAGTGCATCCACGTTAAGGTTTAATTTACCAGGTTTATAGATGACTTCATAATCGAATTCAGAGAGTTTAAAACGCCATTTTTGTACTCTAGTATTTTAATTTTCTTCCCATAGATATACGAACGAAAGATTTTGACTACGTGAATCATCGCCAGAGCTTCTTTTTCATAGACTTCATAAGAAAGCTCGGGACCACGTAAAACTCTTGAGGTATATGCTATAGGGAGGTCCTTTCCTATTTCTCCCTGAGAAAGAATTTCACCAATAGCATATCCAGATGCGTCAGTTGTGATATTGAAAGGTTTTGAAAAATTAGGGTACTGCAAAATTGGAGGATTGCAAAGATGTTCTTTTAATGTAGAAAAAGCTTGCTCCTCCTTTTCTGTCCATTTAAATACGATATCTTTTTGAAGTAACTTACTTAATGGTTTTGCAATTTGAGCAAAGTTCTTGATAAAACGGCGATAAAATCCAGCCAAGCCCAAAAATTGGCGTATATTTTTGACATTTTTAGGTTTTGGAAATTCTCTAACTGCTTCTAATTTTCTTGGGTCAGGGCTAACTCCTTTTATATTCAACATACTTTGTCTCGTAAAAATTCGCATTTATCGGGATTTAGTTGAAGATTAGATTTTTGTAATCTATCCATAATTAATTTCATTTTTTCATCATGCTCTTCTAAAGAATCGGCAAATACTACTATGTCATCGATGAATGTGAATAGAATTTTTCCTTGGAGATTTTTAAATGTTTCATCAATAAATCTTTGAAAAGTTGGAGGGGCATTTTTTAAGCCAAAAGTCATTCTTACATACTCATAATGACCATGGGGAGTGCTAAATGCTGTTTTATGTGCATCTCGTGGATCCATTAAAATTTGTTGGAATCCTTTTGCTAAATCAAGGGTTGTGTAATATTTATGTCCTCCTACTTGGTCGATAATTTGTGTAATATCTGGTAAAGGGTATCCATCGCTGATGGTTTTGTCATTTAATTGGCGAAAATCTGAAACAAGTCGCCATTTTTGTTTTCCTGAAGAATCCATTTTTTTGGGTACAATCCATAGAGGTGAATTGTACGGTGAATTTGATGGTTTTATTATTCCAGAGTCTAACATTTCCTGAACTTGCCTTTCTACCTCTTCCTTTAGTGAAATTGGAAATTTATATTGTTTAACATTGATTGGAATATCATCTATGGTTGGAATTCGGTGCATGACTGTACTTGCTGCTTCTAGTTTCTGTCCTTCTCTAAAAAACCGATCTTTGTTTGAAGTTACAAATTTAATTATATAATTCCTTTCATTTTCATTTAAATCATTTAATCTCAACTTATTAATTAGTAAATCCTCTTCTGAGACTACATCTTTGTTTTCTATGGAGAAATTTCCATAAATTTCCTCTTCGGAGAAATTTCTTTGAAAAATTTCATAAGTTTCATAAATTTCCAATTCGGAGTAAGAATTCAGGTTAAGCTCGGATGAAATTTCAAGTAAAGTTTCCTGAAATTTTTCTTTTGTGCACCATGTAAGTTCTTCATTTTCTGGATAGATGGGGCTGTCTAATTCTTCAGAGTCGTTTATAGGTGTTTCTTGTTCGTATTCTTGAGGTAAGATTGAATGACTTGATGACGCAATTGCATCTAGGCTCCATGATGAATGTGTTCTTTTAATTTCTTCTGGTATGTTGGAAATACAGTTTTTATTTTCCTCTATAACAAATTGTCGATTTTTATCCTGTAAAAATTCGTTTCCCAATGTAAATTCAGAGATTTTATCTTCCGTTTCTATTGATTGGTTTTCATAGTCAATTACTGCATTAGTTTCCGTTAGATATGTGGCACCTAAAATTCCTTCACATGGAATATCGAAATCATCAGATACTACATGAAATGTGGATGTATGTCCGTATACTGCAAGTTTTATTGTTCCCATAGTGCGATTTAATTTATCACCTACCCCTTTAAGAAAAACAGTTTTAAAATTATCCATATCTATTTCACTAGGTAATAAATGATTCTTGATGATATTTGCTTCTGACCCTGTATCAATCATAAATTGTCCCAGACTATTTGAAGGGGGGTTAAAAATTTTGATAAAAGGCAGATTATTCTTTTTTAAGTTATTGGACCACCTTGTAATACCGCTTATTCTTGTTTCGGTTGGAGACTCATGATTTTGTTGAAATTTAATGGATTTTTCTCCTACAATAAGGTGATTCGTAAGGAAATTAATTTTTGCTTTTGCATTAGTATAATATTCGGAACCTAGGATTCCGTTAAAAGGTATAAAAAATTCATCGGGTACTATATGGAATTTTACTGTATGACCCATTAATGTATGTTCTATTGTACCGATTGATGGGATTATAACAGAATCTATTCCTTTGAGAAATACTGTTTCCTCGAGATTGACTATTTGAAGAGGGCTGATTTTTTTGATTTTTAGAATATTTAGCTCCGATCCAGTATCGAGCATTAGTTTAATCGTGTCATTCATTACCGGATGTTTGAATGATATAAATGGAATCTTTGTTGAATCTTCTTCTATATCAATGGTAATAATTCGCTTTGGAATTGTTCTATTGCCGTTCTTTGATTCGAGCGCTGTTGATTTGAGTTCTCCTTCGCGGTTGCACTCGGTCCCGGAAGGTTCCATCCGTTTCCCGTCCTTCTTTCTTCATTATATTTTCTTTTGTAGCAGTCCTCTATCGTATGTCCTAGTGTTTTGCAATATTTGCATTCCTTTTGAGTGGACGCCATTCTACATTTCGCTGCTTCATGTCTATATCGATTGCAGATTTGGCAGGTTAAAACCTTATTTGTTTCGGTTGGTAAAGGTCTCATTGGTTTATTTAATGAATAACATTTGTCTGCACTGTGTCCTTGTTTATTGCACAGTTGACATGTAACTCGGACTACAGTTCTATTAAGGAAACAGTCTTTAGCTGTATGCCCCTTTTTCTTACATAATTGGCATTCCTGCTTGCCAAAACATTGAGTAGCTGTGTGCCCCTGTTTATTACAAAGCTGACACACATCCTGTTCTGGAGTTCTGTTATTTTTAAAGCATTTTTCTATTGAATGCCCAGTCATTTTACAATTTGTGCACCAAAGTTTGTTTCTACAATTTTCGGCTTCGTGTCCATCTCTTTTACATATTCGGCAGGAAAACATGCGACGAGTACGCACGTTCATATCCTCAACTTTATGATTCGTGGTCCTTCTAAGATTCTTTTGAGCCTCAAGTTTTCGTTCAATAGAGATCGCGCTTTGAACAAGATTATTTACATCCTGTATTTGCTCATTTCCCAGACGTTGTTCTAATTCAAATTTCAATCCTCTTTTAAATGAGTCGATTATAGTGTTCTCAAGGCTGGCGCGAAAGTTTGGATCTATTTGTCCGCCATTATCTAAATTATGAACTTCTAAGATCTTAGTGCCTATGTCCCTAATTCTATTTGCATACGTAATTACATTCTCATAATCTCTTTGAAACTCATGACCCAACTCTCCCAATAATTGTGGAATCGTTCTGGCTGGTGAGTAAATGTTTTTTAAGAAAATTTTTAATTCGCCAATCGTTAAAAATGTACGCCCTGAAATTGTTTGTCGAGCCTCGCCGGATATTTTACTTCTAAGTAATTTAACTAAGTTTATTTCAGACTCCGGTTCTATCATACACTTTGCTTCATTACACCCTTCGATAAATTGGCTTAAAGGGATATTTTTACCCTTGAATTCGGGTACTACCATTAGTGCGTCCCGTAAAGTAACAACCTGGATTGTAACCGGTTGCTGGTTAGCATTTACATTCTGCTTAGGTTGCTCAGAAGAACTCGGTCTCCCGGAACCTGATTTTTCTGGCATACTCATTTTGATTTCAATATTGGGGTTTTTCTCTAAAGAATAGTTTAAATAAGATTCGCTTAGATCTACTAGTGTTTTAGTACTATTGTTTGATAGTACTGAAGTATCAAAAGGGTTTTCAAAAGAATAATTTTCCTGAATCGATTCGCTAGTATCATTCAGGAGTTCTGTATCCTTACTTGAGGATGTTGATAGATTTAAAGAATATTCCTCTTCACCACGTGGTAGCTCTTTTCTTGGAGCAAAGGGGTTAAATTCATCAACTTCTTTTTGAAGATCTGAATCTTTCGATGCCTGCGTTCGGGTGATTCTTTTGTCCGACATACGTAGGTTTATTAAAAATTTCGCTAATTTATATTTGGATTCTCATGATCCGTTTGAAAATTTTGAAATTTAAGATTTTTAGAATCCTATTAAAAATTTGAAAATTTAGAAAAAATTTTATATTTGGACTCTTGTGTTCCATAGAAAATTTGTTTTAAAAATTAGGATTCTCATGATCCCTTTAAAAATTTTGAAAATTAGGATTCTTATAATCCTATTAAAAATTTGGAAATTTAGAAAAATTTAGAATTATAGAAATTTTGAAAATTGGGATTCTTTTGATCCATAGTAATTTTGTTTTATAATCAGGATTCTTTTAATCCCTTTGAAAATTTAGAAATTTAGGATTTTTGTAATCCTATTTAGAATTTAGAAATATAAAATAATTTTGAATTTGGATTCTTTTGATCCATAGTAATTTTGTTTTATAATCAGGATTCTTTTGATCCCTTTGAAAATTTAGAAGTTTAGGATTTTTGTAATCCTATTTAGAATTTAGAAATATAAAATAATTTTGAATTTGGATTCTTTTGATCCATAGTAATTTTGTTTTATAATCAGGATTCTTTTGATCCCTTTGAAAATTTAGAAATTTAGGATTTTTGTAATCCTATTTAGAATTTAGAAATATAAAATAATTTTGAATTTGGATTCTTTTGATCCATAGTAATTTTGTTTTATAATCAGGATTCTTTTGATCCCTTTGAAAATTTAGAAATTTAGGATTTTTGTAATCCTATTTAGAATTTAGAAATATAAAATAATTTTGAATTTGGATTCTTTTGATCCATAGTAATTTTGTTTTATAATCAGGATTCTTTTTATCCCTTTGAAAATTTAGAAATTTAGGATTTTTGTAATCCTATTTAGAATTTTGAAATATAAAATAATTTTAAATTTGGATTCTTTGGATCCATTTTAAGTTTTGAATAAATTTAGGATTCTTGTGATCCTTTTTACATTTTTAGAATTTAGGATTTTTGTAATCCCATTTAAAAATTTTGAAATATAGAAAAATTTGCAATATGGATTCATTTGATCCATAGAAAATTTGAATAGATTTGAAATTAGGATTCTGGGGATCCTTATTATGTTTAAGAATATAGGGTGTTTATATTACTGTTTAATATTTTGAAATATAGAATAATTTAGAACTGGGATTCTTTTTTCCATTGAGATTTTGCTTAAAATTTGGAAAAATTTGGAAATTTCATTAGACTTGTAAAATTTGAAAAAGTTTTTAAAGTTTGATAAAGTTGGAAAATTCGTTAAAATTTGGAAATTTGAGAATTTTAGTTTAATTTATAAAATTTATAACATTTATAAAATTTTGAAAGGTTGTCAGATTTTGTTTATCCATAAGATTTTGTAAAATTTAAAAGATTTTCAAAGTTTAAAGATTTTGTAAAATTTGAAACTTTATAAAATTTCGAAAACTTTGATTAGATTTGTAACATAAAAAAGGAATTTGAAGGTTTGAACAAGATAGAAAAATTCGTAAAATTTGAAAAATTTTGAAATTTTGAAAAAGTTGAAAAATTCGGTCTACATAACCAATTTAAAATTTTGAAATTTTTGATAATTTAAAAAGTTTGGTAGAATTTATAAAATTCAAACAAAAAAAAAATTTTCGAAATTTGTGACGTTTTGTTCAGTTTGTTTAATTTGTAACTTTTTGTAAGATTTTGTTTGATACAAAAAAGTTTGTCAAATTTAGAAATTTTTGTAAGTTGTAAAATTTATAAACTTTTTTTATTTATAAAATGTTGTAAAAATTGGAAAAATTGATAAAATTTCATTAAATTTAATTTATTCTGTTCGTTTTAGAAAAGAAAAGTTTTTCGACAAATTTAGGAAGTTTGTTTTATTTGTAAAATTTATAAAAATTTGTTTGATTTATAAAATTTATGTTTGATTTGAAAATTTTTTTTTAGAATTTGCAGTCCGTAAAATTTGAAAATTTCAGTTACTTTTCGAAAAATTTAAGGATTTTTAGAAAAAATTTAAAGAATTCGTAACTTTTGTAAAATTTGTAACATTGTAAATTTTGTTTAGTTTAGAAAATATTTAAAGTTTGTAAAATTTTGTTCGATTTGGTTTAAATTAACAAATTTGAAAAATTCGAAAAATTTGAAGTTTGGGATAATTTATAGAGTTTATAAAATTTTGTAAAATTCGAAAGAAAGTTTAAAAAGTTTAGTAAAGTTTGAAAATTTATTTAGGTTCTCAACATTTGGAAAATTTCGAACATTTGAAAAAAAAAATTGGAAAATCTGTTAGATTTGAAAAGTTTTGGTTTAAATTAAAAAATTTATAAAATTTTGAAAGGTTGCAAGATTTGGGTTAATTTATAAAATTTCGTAAAATTTGAAAGATTTTGAAAATTTAAAAGTTGGAACTTTGAGTTTCCAACTCGTTGAGTTTGGAAATTTTGAAAAATTCAAAGAAAATTTGAAAACATTTTTAAAGATTTGGAAAATTTGAAATGTTTTGAAAATTTAAAAAGTCTGAAACTTCGTAAAGATTTAGAAAATTTGAAAAGTTTGGTAAAATTTATAAAATTTGTAATAATTCGATTGATTTTGACATTTTGAAAGTTGGAAAAATTTGGAAGATTCGTTAGATTTAGTTTACTTTCAGAAAATTGTGATTCATTTATATTATTTTCCACACAACATTTATCTGTCACACTAGCAATTTCTAAGTTTTTTCCTCAATATGGGAATAAATTCTCACTAATTCGGACTCTAATTTTAAGTCGAAACGTTAGAAAACACGAAACCTTAAGTCACATTTTTTCTCTTCTCGGCCCCAAGGCCAGCTAAGAACATTAAAAATCTTATCAATTTAATTCTTGGGAAAAAAAATATTCATACAGAATTATCGAAACGTCTTTAAATGTTCGTTAGAAATGGAATGATAATAAAAGAATATTCTGTAAGATTGTAAATTCACTAAAATTTCATTCATTTTGCTAAATCAGGCTCAGAATTTCACTTTTAAAACCAATATAAGTAAAAATAAATGATAGAGAAAAATAGAGAGAAATAAAGAAAGAATACAAGAAATTTGGAAGAGAATAATTATTTTGAACAGATATCCCTCCGGGGCCTCCAAAAATTAAACACTCTTATGTGACGTCTTGAGACACATAAGAGAAAGATTTTATATATGTATTATTATATTCTTGAAGAGAATATTATAATTTTAGTAGTTTCGGGTCTGGAAAATTAATTCCAATAACCCGGGACTACTGTTCGTTAAATGAACTATTCTCGACCAAAATAAAGAAATAAAATATCACGTGAAATATAAAATGGGAAAGAACATGTCGAATGTAGGACAAAGTCGTACTATTCCCATAAAAGGGAGTACGCCACTTTGTCCTTGATTCTAAGGATTTGGAATTGAAGGAAACAAATATGTACAAATGTTAGTACTGGAGTATTACCAGCACCCAAACATTTGTAGAAAAAAAAAAAATATATAAAATATCATAAAAGAGATAGGTTAGAAAGAAGTAGGGAGACACAGCGAATTTATGATTAACTTACTTTTATTTATGATGGTGATTTTTATTAAACCTCAGTAGACGGCTGATCCTGGATAAAACTTGGTTAATTTTGTTGAGAAATAATAGAATCCAACCGACGAGGGAGTTTTACTGAAGGATTCGTTTTATTTTATGTTTTAACTTTCCGGATTTTATAACTTAGAAAGAATTTCGCTTTTTTTTTATTAGAAAGATTTGAATGCAGGGACAAGAACTGATGAAAATTTTGTCTGCAGTTAGTTTTATGTGCAGCACCACGCTTCCCTCATCATATTTCAAATTTAGGAAAAGTCTGGGGGTAGCTGTCCTGGCTTTTCTATTGGCCTAGTTAGGCAAGCCTAGTTACGCCCAGACTTCCCTTAGTGTGAAAATCTAGGGGCGTTGCAAGTTTTCCGGGCCTTGTGGGCCGTACCAAGTTTTCTCCAAGTTCAGTCACCTTCCAAAAGATGGCGACATTTGTATATTCTTAAATAAAATGTGTTACAAATTAATTGTTTAAATAATTATGTGTAAAGATTTCGTTAAATTCAAATAATTGAAAGGTTAAATTACAATATAATTCATTTATATCTAATTTTAACTTAAAAACTCGTTAATTTACATTAGACTGACTATTCTTCTTTTCAAAATACAAAAGAATCATTAATACATAAGATTAATTTTTATCCTGTAATTATTTTTATGAATAAACATAAACACCATAAAATTAAAACTAAACATCAAATATGTTGTTTAAATATACAAAATTATTCATTTAAAAGGGTAAATTTAATATAAGTTTTCTTTTGTGAATTTATTTGATAAAATATAAAAAGTAATTCTGAAAGTTTGTGATTTTTATATAAACTTCTTATTTATAAAAATAAGTGTAAAAATTTACATATTCGAAGCTGAGTTTATTTGATTTGAAAACATACGCAAAGTTATTTATAAGATACCTATTCGCATATGAAATATTGTCGGTAAAACAGAACATTTCATTATTTCAATTCTTTAATAACATTATTTCAATTAAATTAAATTCTTAATTTTTCTGGTGTTTAACTTATGCTCATATGTATTCTGACGTTATTTGAAAATTGAATTAAATCTTTTGCAAAATAAGTTTGGTTTTTAGAATTTATGAACTTAAAAATATGTTTATAAAGATTGGAAATATATATTTTTGTGAAGGTAAAATAGTAATGTTTAAAAATTTACTGTTGAAATATGTTGTGTATAAATTCAAATACATATCATGTAAACTAATACTTTAACTTTTCTAGAATTGAATAAAGGAGTGTAAGAAAGTAAATTTTTATTAGTATTTTAACTTCAGAATTGAATTCTCATAAATTTATTAGTTGATAAGGTAGATTCCAAATTATTAAAATCTTCGATGAATTGTTATTGGTTTTTAGTTACAATCAAATGAGTTTGAACTATTGTTTCAAATAAAAATTAGATTAGAATTACTGTTCCTATTATTAAATAATATAATAGTTTATTTTTTATTCATAATATACTGAAATAATATAAAAATAAATAATATTAATTTAAAACTAAATTCTTAATATTTTAACATATTTATTAATTGAGAATTTTTATTATCTATTATATATATGGCCTATTCTATTTTCTAAGCGCTGTAAATACAATGTGCTTTGTTTGTATTTACTTGGGCGTGGTATAAGCGCGGGCCCTTTTGAACATTAGCCTAAGCTATTTACGATATTTCCGGAAATGGCTAATCGCTAAGTTATATACTGTTATGGTTCTATGCAGTTCTATGCATTTATTTATTAGAGGATAGCAAACAGAAATATCTAAAAGGAATACGATTGTGGGCTGTATCTTTTGGTCAAAGTTTCAAAGTGCAAGTTTTATTACTTTTACAGATTGCTAAGAAAATTCAAATCTTTATATTTACGCAGCTGCATATTTTCTAAAAAGGCTTTTGAATTTATACAATCTTTAGAGAAGAGATTGCTTTTAAAATATTTACATTTTTATGAGTAAGACTTTGGAGAAAAATATGAAATGGAATATTATAAATTTACTTATTACAGGTTAATAAAAATTAATAATAATAATAAAAGTAAAAGACGGACGCAGGACGTTACAGAAGCTGCTGTGCGCTCGGTGAGGCAGAAGGTGGTCGCGGCTTGTGACTACTCGATGCCTCGCCGTAAGCGCAGGCAAGCCAAGGGTTCGATGTACTGGTGGAACGACCTGTTGGCAGCCCTACGTCGAGAATGCCTCGCAGCGCGGCGAAAATTCACCCGTTCAAAGGGGGATTCTACGCTGCACGAGGCATGGAAAGGGGCAAAAACAGCTTTGAGGCGAGGCATAAAGAAAAGCCGACTTCAATGCTGGAAAGACTTGATCGGTGAGGTCGAGAAGGATCCATGGGGTCTCGCCTTCAAAATAGTCACCAAGAGATTGGTGACTAGAAGAAAGACCCCGGGCCTGGATAATCCCGATCGAGTCAAGTACATTGTGCGAAGCTTGTTTCCACACGTGGTGCCGTTCCAAAGACAGGACCGAAGTCCCTGCGTGGTCCGGCGCGAAGAACTCTTCACTCTCGAAGAACTAAAGAGAGCGGGTGGAAGGCTTAAGGCAAATACAGCGCCGGGTATCGACGGGGTGCCGAACGAGATCCTCAAAGAGGTGATCGGGGCATACCCGGAGATCCTCCTAGAAGCCTTTAACTCCTGTCTTCGGGATGGGAGGTTCTTCGCAGATTGGAAGGAGCAGAGATTGGTCCTGCTGAGGAAGGGCAACAAACCTCTAGGGGATGCCTTATCGTATAGACATATATGTTTATTGGATACGATGGGGAAACTTATGGAGGTGTTGATTCTACAACGGCTTCAGGCTCTCTTGGTCGGGGAGAACGGGCTCTCGGAAAGCCAGTTCTGATTCAGGAAAGGCAGATCCACTGTGGACGCCATCCAAGCTGTGGTTAACATCACCACAAATGCAAGAAAAGGAACTGGTAAGCGTATGATGACGCACTTGTCGTGTGCGCCGCTGACGACGTCGGAATCCTAGAGCTGAGGATCAATGAAAGTCTGTGGCGAGCAAAGCGTTGGTTGGATGGCAGAGGACTTAAAATGGCCCATAAGAAAACCGAGGCTTTGCTCGTTACGGACAGGAGATCCTTCCAATATCCGAGGATCGTTCTCGGAGAGCATGAAGTCGAGTGGAAAACAAGCATTAAGTACCTAGGGGTGCAGCTGGATCGTAGGCTTAGCTTTGGCGAACACCTAAAGATCGCAGCTGCCAAAGCCATCCAATGTGGAGCGATCTTGACCCGGCTTATGCCAAACATTGGTGGACCCAGGGAAGCGAAAAGAAGATTGGTGGCCAGCATGGTCCATTCGAAGCTGCTTTATGCAGCTCCGGTCTGGGCCAATGCCTTGCAAAACCATGCTATCCAGAAGAAGCTGTTCTCGGCGCAGAGACTTGTCGCTATGAGAATAGTTTCGGCATATAGAACTATCTCTACGAGCGCTGTTCTGGTCCTGACGAGCGTCTCGCCAATAGATTTATTGGCGTAGGAAAGGCAGGAAACCTTTCAGCTTCGCAAGGAGCTTACCTGCGCCGACCTGCAGGAAATCGCTCGCGCGAAGGAGGCCATCCGCAAGGATGGAAGGCGCAGACTCGTCGAGAAATGGCAGATGAGATGGCATGGTGAGCAGACAGGGAGATGGACCTACCGCCTGATCCTGGAGCTCGCCACCTGGCTGAACAGAAAGCACGGGAAAGTCTGCTTTTACTTGGCGCAAGCGCTCTCGGGCCATGGCTGTTTTAACGCGTACCTGAGGCGCTTTAAGAAGATAGACGAGGAGACGTGTCGCGACTGCGATTCTCCGGTGGATAACGTGGAGCACGCACTCTTCGTCTGCGCAAAATTGGGTGTGGCTAGGGGGGCTCTCGGTCAGGCGGTGGGTTCCGAACTTACTCCTGACACGATGGTCCCCCTCATGCTCCAGTCTGAACGGTTCTGGACGCTCATCGAGTCATTCGTCACACTTGTGATGAGGACGAGAGAACTTGATGGGCGTCGTGAGCGAAACAACGGGGAGGGCCAGTAGAAATCGCATCGGGGCCTGCACCTGCGGGCCTGCGTCTCGGGTAGACTTGGCTTTCCGCGTCGTTCGGGGGAGGAATCTGTTTGTTTCTCCCCTGGGTGGCGCGGCTAGTCGGTTTGCCTAGTGGGCGTGTGGCCGCGGATGTAGGTTCCGAGCGAACGGATGACGGAAGAGTCGTACGCGACTTTAATGGAACCAACCAACCGTGAAGTTTAAAGTCGAAAGGCGGTTCCGCGGGTGGTGTATTGGTTCGAGAGAGGGGGTTTTTTGGTTTTAACAGGTATGCCTAGACCCGTCCTAGGAGAGTCCTGTACAACGTCTATAAAATATTTTGCCATTTTTCCTCCTCACCAAAACAAAAAAAAAAAAAAAAAACCTAAACAATTAATTTTTAAAATGTTCTGCTCCTCGCAAAAAATTGAAAAAAATATAGAGACACATTGAAACCTTACGAATTAAATTCCATAGAGAAAAAGATGGAGGTACTCTTTGTTCAACTAAATTTCTAAAAATAATGTTGTCGCGCTGAGCTGCATCTGTTGACTCGCGCCTCGTACTTTTCCTGTATGAGCTCGTAAACGTGAAAATTCAATTTCAAATAATATAGAAGAATGAAAAATGCGTGAGGTAACCTATTTAAGAAAAATCCTCAGTTTTTTACATTCTCACCATGGATGAGAAGGTATTGGTTTTATGTGAAATATGACATTCGAAATTTTCATCAAATCTTTACGTTTTGAGACCCCCTGAGTGAGAAAAAATGGTTTTTACGAAATTGTCTATCTGTCTGTCTGTCTGTCTGTCTGTCTGTCTGTAGGTCGTGTGCGGCATAACTCTCGATAGAATTATCAGACTGAATTGAGTTTTGGTACACTTTATTAGAGCCGAAAAAGTAAGGACAAGTTCGTTAACCAGCCACATCCAATCAAAATTGAGGGATTGAGCACTACTTTTGTGTTTTTGGAAATAAATTTTTGAAAAAATCAAAAATTTCAACTCTGGTTTTTGATAGTGCTCATAAATCTCTACACATTATTCTGATAACATTTTTTGATTAAATCAAAATTAGAAATGTTACAGCATATTCAAATTAGAAAAAAGTCAATATCAAAATTCCATTTTCCAGTTAAATTATACGAGATACGAAAAAACGTTATGATACAATATTATTTTTTACATAAAGATCTACAAATTTGGATTGTAACATTTTTTCATAATATGCATATTTTTCTTTTTAATTAAAAAAAAAACTATTGAAAATCCAAAATTCAATTTTTTAACAATAATATGTAAAATAAGAAAAAAACGTAAGAATACAAAGTTGTTAGCTTCAAAAAGATCTACAAGTTTTGTCTCACACAGTTTCTGACAAAATATATATTTTTCGTTTCAATTCCAAAAAATACGATTAAAATTCAAAACTTCCATTTTTTAGACAAAATATGTGAGATACAAAAAAAACGTTTAGATGGAAAATTGTTTGCTTAAATGAGGTCTACAAATTCTCATCAAGACATTTCGGGACAGGATTTATATTTTATGTTTTGATTTTTAATATTAAAAAAATTCGATTTTTTCACCAAAATATGTGTGATACGAAATAAGCGTTGTTCTGTAAAATCGTTTCCTTAAATAAGGTCTACGATTGTTTTTTTCTTTTTGAGAGATTTGGAAGAAAATAAATTATTTTAATCATGTATTTATTAAAAAGTTACTGAAATGTATACAGAAAATCGAGCGCGAAGCGCGAGCGTCATGATGAGAATGTGTCCCTTAAGGCTGATAGAGCCTTAAGTAAATTGAATTTCCTGTTTCACTTAAATTCAAAAAGAAATTGAGTGACTTTGAGAAAATGCGTAATTCACATCATCTGTAATATTATTATAAAATTGGTTTGAGCTTCAGTATCCATTTCTAGATATTTTCGAAAATATTTGAAAATATTTTTTCTCCCTAATTCTAGTTCCTCTTTTACCATTCTCTAATAGTTTCTCAACACACCTATCTTTTAAAGAGTACACATTTCAGACGATGACATTTTTTTTGTTGCATAATTTGTTTACATTTGTCTTATAATTATTTTCACGTTTTAACTTTTTACATATATTAAAGATTATAATAAATATATTTATTTTTATTTTTTGATTTTCTAACATATAAATGTATATTTTTCGTTTGTCACTAAATTTAGTTACATATTTTTAATGATTTCTTGGTAGATGCTTAACATTATATATGTTTTATTTTATATTTCTTCATGCTTATCACAAATATATATTTTTTGATTTCTTCTTTTGTGAAATTAATGTTGTATATGTAAACTATCGTTAGGAATGATTCAAGTTTTTGCATACATATAGGTTAGATCTAATGATAAGTATAATTTTTATTACATACTGATAGAAAGGAATGGCTGTTACATCGATATTTATGATTAACTTAACCTTACCTTATTGCTAGCATAGATACATCAATATGAGATTTGTATTTTAACCATCCGATTATAACTGAATAAATATGAACGAATCAACCATATTATTGGTTGCTATGGAAAAATGTATTGTTCGCCTTCCCATATTATATTTCTGATTCGTCCAGTTTCACTTACAATATTTTAATTTCTGTATTCAACATTCTGCGTTGTTCAAAGAGACATATTATTTTATAAATACAATTATAAATTCCCAACCTACAACCGAATGACTAAAACTCCCGAACCATTTCTATCAGTGCGGATTTTAAAGGCTATATTATTTTATATTTTATATTTTGTAAAGGGTTGCGGCAGTTTTGTGCTAAATGTCCTCTTTGGAAACACTTTTCACATAAATTGGTCTATTTCCTTAGAATTTTTTTATCATTGCTATCATTGTTTAAAAAAAATTTTGTGTCCAGCTGAAATTTGCTTTGGATTGTCTTCTAAACATATAAATTTAGTGGAAAGCATTTCCAATATTCTTGTTGCTGCGTTTTGTTTCGCCAATTTCTTTTGTGGGGCTGGTTCTCCAATACATGAGAATGTTACGTTATTTTTCGAAATTTCGCAGCTTGCTTGGGTTGTTGGTAGCTCTGGATATATTCCAAGCGATTTTACAATATATGTTAGTACCAGGAATAGTACTCAATGCTGATTTCATTCCGAAGCTGTACTGCGTTACCTTTCGATAGGTCTTTTTAAATTCCGCCCATTGTCCTGATCTGCAAAAGAATTTGAGTGTTGTTTTTATTCGTTGAATGAGAGATGGGTCTATTTTATTAAAAATTATTGCGCTTCATTCAAGTCAAGTTCTGCGTTTTCCATCTCAAAAAGATATTCAGTGCAGCAAAGACATTGGTCTGCTTTAAAACGTATGAGATACAAATAACATTACGACACAAAATTGTTCCCTCTAAAAAAATCTATAAAATTAAATCAAAGAAATTTATTTGCAAGATGTGTATTTTTCTATCTAATTTTAGAAAATACTATTGACAATCTGGAATTATATACACGGTGACCCATTTTAATCTATAATCCCAAACATCTTCTAAAATACTTTATCTCCGAAAAAATGGTTCGGACAAAGGTTAACTAGGACCGAGGGGGACATTTGACTTATGACGTGCGTTACCGACACTTAGTGTAATGGCGGCCAGGCGACGCCACAAATTGTCGACCACACATTTCTCAATACCGTCTATAGTACGATATGAATAACTGTTTTTAAATATGCCAGGGGTGTTAGTTGAAATTTGCCGGTTTTACTCATAGATGTCGCCAGAGATATGTATACATTTCTATGATTTGGCATCTATGTCATATTTTTCTATGGACAATAACCTTCAAAAATACACAATTACATTCTGCCAAAATAATAGCATCATAGTTGTTTACCTCAGTGAATATGTCGAGTTTCGTTCCAAGTAAATCGCATTTGCGGCATTCGTTGCTTTTCTTATTTCATTAAAAGAAAAAAGCAGTTGAAGCTCATCGATTGCTGGGAGAAACTTATGGTGAACATGTTCCAGTGATTAGAACATGTGAGACATGGTTTCGTCAATTTAAAAGTGGACATTTCGATTTAACAGACAATGAACATCCTGGTGCAGCGAAAAAGTTCGAAGACGAGGAATTGCAGGCGTTATTGGATGAAGACCCAACCCAATCGCAACAACAATTGGCACAAACACTAAATGTGCCCCGAGGAGCAATTTCTAACGTTTAAAAGCCATGGGAAAAATCGAAAAGTTTGGTGGGACCAGTATGTTGTGGTGTACTTCGAGTTATTAAAACCTGATGAGACGGTGAATACGGATCGCTACCGACAACACATTATCAATTTGAATCATGTGTTGATCGAAAAATGGCCGGAATGGGCCTGAAGACATGGCAAAGTTATCCTACAACATGACAACACACCGTCTCATACCGCTAAAGTGGTGAAGAACACATTAAAAGCACTGAATTGGGGAATATTATCGCACCCGCCGTACTCTCCAGTCCTCGCCCCGACCGAATATCACCTTTTCGCATCGATGGGACACTCACTCGCAGAGCAGCGCTTCGCCAATTTTGAAGAAGTCGAAAAATCGCTCGTCGAATGGTTTGCCTTGAAGGAGAAAAAGTTTTTTTGGAATGGTATCCATGATTTGCCTGAAAGATGGGCAAAATGTGTAGAATCAAATGGTCAATACTTTGAATAAAATTTTTTTGATATTCTCTTGAGAATTAAGTGTTTTCTTTATTGAAAAATCCGGCAAACTTCAACTAACACCCCTGGTAAATAAAAGGGCGCCAATCACCCAAAAGGGGGATGACGAAATCCCTTGCCCGTCTTGCTCGGCGTAGAGGGATTTCGTGGGGGCGAACTGATACCACAGTCACCGTCGGGAGGCTTTGCTAAATAACATCATAGAAAGGAAAAGAAACAAATAAACTCAAATAAAACGGCTCACACTCATCGAACCTTTAACACAACAAACTGTTCTTTATTTCACTTTTCCACCCCCCCCCCCTTCTTTTCATTACAACTTTATAATTTCCCCCACATACTCGCATTCACTTAGACATACCATTCAAAACCGCACACACGCCAAAATCAATATAATTTTGTCCGTCACCTTTTTTTTCTAGAAGAATGAGAGAAAAGAAACTTCTTTTAACATAGTAACCGGCTTTCAGCTTTGACTTCTCTTTTTTTTTCTATAATCTTTTTGTATTTCGAAGTGACAGGACGAACACTACTCAACTGAACGAACACACAAGATAGAATGGCGTTTCTCCTCATGGCTCGGCTTCACGTTCCACGTCCCACGTTCCATGACCGGAAGGTGCTGTCATCTCATGTTCTTTACCAAACCCTTTTATCATGGAACTGGCCACCCTGCACGCCTCTCCTCGCTATTAGTTAACTTGTAATATTCATTCATTGATTAAGATCTCCTCTCGGGCAGAAAACTGACAATATGAAGGAGTCTTCTTTCTTTTGGTTCTTTTGTTACCGATTTCCAGTCGATCTACGGCGTGATAGTCAGAGGTCGAGCTGCGAACGGCCAATCACCTCATTGGCTAGCTGCCATTGGCCCACCTTCCCGGTCCAGAACCGTGTGTCCTCGCTCTCCGTATAGAGAGCCGCCATTACTGCCAACTACTTACTGTCCTTTTTTTTCCTTTTCTATTTTATCTCTCTTTCTCTCTCTCTCTCTCTCCTCTAGAAAGGCCGCGGAACTTTACAATGCTGAAATAACAAAATCTTATTACAATAAAAATCAATTATTCGAAACGTAGACACTATAAACGTAACTTGTAAATTAGTAACTTAGTAACTTAGTAAAAGATAGTACATTTTTCCCACCCAGATCGAGTTCCTCTTTCCTCTCGGGTTATTCATCAAGATTTAACCCTTTCTACTCGATCTGGCGAGGTCCTACTTACGTACGGTTACGTTGCGGATCCTGCCTTGTGAGCTTTGCCTCTCTACCAGTGCCAGGTGAGAGGGTGCGTTTAAGTGGCGACATGCCACGTTACAGACTGTACCATCAATTTTGACCTTGAGGTCAATTTTCCAGGTCAAATGGAGGTAAGACTCTTTTTTTAAATCAGAACCCCTATTTTTGACTGCGGATTTGAAAAGATCGGGAATTTTCACGTCAAAAATGACCTGTGCAAAAATGGTTTTTGTGACCTTGGAAAGGTAAAAAATTGAGGTCAAATGTCTGACAAACGACCAGATGCCCTTTTTCTGAATTGTCTTGGTTTTTCGGGGTAAAAAAACGTTCAAGATGCTTCACAAAATTGAATGAAATATTAAGGTGTACATTACCTTGACCATCATGACCCTCAAATCAATTTTCAAGGTGACTTGTAGGTCAAGACGATTTTTCTTAGATTGAACTCTGTGCCCGGATAAATTTTTTTTTGTAGACTTCAGGCTCTGGATTGTTATTCTATAAATTTCGAAATACAATATTAGAGACTAGGGGCCCCAGAATTTATTTATCCGGTACCAAATTTTCTCACAAACAGTAAGACCAGATCCGCTGAAATATAAGAAACATTTGAATTTTATGAAATTGCGTTAAGAATGCCATTTCCCTGGGGAAAGATGTAGATAGAACTTTGTGTATACACCTGAAAACAGTTTATCTCAATATTTGTTTGCAAACGTATCCAAAAAATCTCAAAATGTATTTATCTGAATCTGACTTGATTCGAGATCGGTAAAGAGATACTTCTTGGCTTCCTAGTTTTGTCGATTATTTATTCAAGTTTACCTGAGGACGTCAGGTGAAGAAAATATTCCAAACATTATAGTATTTATTCTAAATAATATTCCATATTTTTATCACAGTTACAAGCTTATATTACTGTATTGTTATCCTTTTCAATTATTTACTTGATAATAATAATAATATAAATTCTTATGTTTTCATCTTAATGAAGCTAGTACTGTTAAATATGATATTGATGTTCGAACAACCTTGAAAAAATAATTATAAATCAACAAAGTTATTCTTAAAAGGCCCTAACAAGGTAATTAAGTTATGATTGCTCACGTTCGGAGTTGATCCAAATTGGTCTAGTAAGTTGTTCCTACACGGATAAAAATAGTTGAAGTAATTTTACTCAACTCTGTCAATTAAACTTGGGACATAAGGACATTTGAACATCTATTAAATCCTAGTCGGGTAAAATCAATTTGATATATACCTAATTCACCCAAAGTGAATAACAATAAGTGTTACATAGGGAATAGTAAGGAGTTGAGTAAAACGTTATCGACGACAGGGCACCAATATGCGTCAGTGGGTTAACATGAAATGTATAAGTATATCACCGACGCTTGAGGTGCTTCAAACCGTAGTTGGGTAAAGTGAGCATCGCGCGTATTATTTCAACTGGCAATGGTGTCATTCTCTCAAATAAAAAAAAATTCTTACTTCGAGCATGCCAATAGTCATCCGGTACATACATAAACAACCTACAAATACATTCACTTCATTCAGACGTAGCCAATCACATTTCATATTACAAATACACTTAAACATATAACCTTACATATATAAACCTAATAACTACACTTATATAGAGTACAATACGCTTTCGTCGAATCACGCACCCGCTCGCTTACAATCCTGACACAAAACTTGGAACTTTCTTATATAGTGACTGCAAGAGTTATTCAGAGCTTGTGAGAGTAAGTGCCGTCAATAAAGTTTTTGAGCCTTACTCAAGTAAAAATAAATCAACTTTTTTTATGAATTATTCGTAAAATATTTTTTAAAATTAATATAATTAATTAATAAATTATTATAATTATGATTGTTGATATATATAATATAATTATCAATTAATATTTAGTATGCATTTTTCCCTCCCCTCGGACTGGTACCTTGACGAAGTCCTTCTCTTGGCTATGCCAATAAAGGACGGGTGGGGAGGCTTAGCATGCCCCAGGCAGCGGCGCTGAGAATGAGTCTGCGAGTGTCTGTGAGGAATAAGTGAACTGATTGAATGACAGCGCCGCCTGACTGTGATATGTGTCCTTCGCATGTGAGAGGAGAACCTATAGACGGTCTCCCTCTTGAAAGAGACTAAGAGTGAATTGATGTATGGAATCTCCTGGGGGACACTACAAAAGCCTCCGCAGTCTGTGACCAAGAACAGTCCAAACGATCGTTTCCGTATTGCATCCCACTGGGAGTGTTTCGTCGCCGAGTGGTGTCTTCCCCGGCCCACAAGGTGACGAGGTTGATGTGAGCCTAGCTCTGCCGAGGTGGGGTGCCACGCGGAATCAGAAGTCAGCCCCTTCGGGTCCTTGATCAGGTAGTGCGTATTGAACACAGGTGTCGGAGCCTGTGTTGCTTCGAGCGAGTCCGGTCTGTCCGCGCAACGGAGAGAAGGTCGAAGGACCCTGTGCAAGAAGCACAGGGTAAAAACGACAAGAGTACCCCGAAGCGCTCCTCGCCCGCCAGGTCGGGCGACGCCATCAAGGTGTCGGCGAGGGACGGCCAGTCCTACGCCGACATCTTGAAGGAGATGAAGGCAAAAGTCGACCCCCGGAAGGCAGGACTTGAGGTCCAGTCTATCCGGAGGACCAGGAAGGAAGAAGTCCTCTTGGTCCTCAAAAAGGGGGAGACGTTTCAGCCTTCCGAAAGGAGCTCGAATTGGCGGTCGGGGAAAAGGCGCAAATTTCAGCCCTAGTCTCGACGAGGTCCCTCGAAATTAGGGACCTTGACGAGACCGTTGAAAAAAAAGAGGTCGTGTCTGCCGTGTGCTTGGCACTGGGCAGACCGGCACTTGAAGGATCCTGCAGGCTCTTCACCCACTTGGGTTGGGTCAAGACTGCAGAGATCAGGCTATCTGAGGTAGACGCCGCTCGTCTGCTTCAGCTAGGTAAATTGAGGATCGGGTGGGTTGCGTGCCGCATTGGTGAGCACGCGGAAGTCGCCCGCTGCTTCAGTTGCCTTGGGTACGGCCACGGGTCCCGGGGCTGCAGCAACCCCGACAGGAAAAACGCCTGTTGGAGGTGCGGCGGCACGGGACACTTGGCCAAGAGGTGCAAGGCGCCACCAAGGTGCCTGACATACGAAGACAGGGGCGACAAACAGGTCGCCCATGTGTTAGGGAGCGGCCCCTGCCCGGTCTTCCGGGAGGAGCTTCGGAGGTTGAGAGGCAGGAATTGAAGTTCCTGCAGCTCAACCTCGGAAGGGGGAAGGATGCCCAGGACCTCCTGATGCAGACTGCCAGGGAGAGGGGGGCCGATCTGCTGCTCATTAGTGAGCAGTACAAGTGGTCCGAAAACTCTGCTTGGTATCAGGATGCATCAAGGCAGCCCGTCATCCTTGTTTGTAACCCTGATTTAGGCGTCGGGGACTTCCTGGAGGCCAACGCGGGGTTCGTTTGGGTGGAGGTGGCGGGTGTGCGTGTGTACAGCTGCTACTTCTCCCCCGGCGATCCCTTCGATGTCTTTGAGACCCAGATCCTCCTCCTTGAGGAAAGCCTCCGTGAGGCCATCGGGCGATCCCTCATAGTGGGTGACTTTAACAGCAAGTCGCCCGAGTGGGGTGAGGCCCGCCTAGATAGGAGGGGAATCTTGTTTGGCGAGATGGTCGAGAAGGACCCATGGGGTCTCGCCTTCAAAATAGTCACGAAGAGATTGGTGGCTAGAAGAAAAACCCCGGGCCTGGATAATCCCGATCGAGTCAAGTACATTGTGCGAAGCTTGTTTCCACACGTGGAGCCGTTCCAAAGACAGGACCGAATTTCCTGCGTGGTCCGGCGCGAAGAACTCTTCACTCTCGAAGAACTAAAGAGAGCGGGTGGAAGGATTAAGGCAAATACAGCGCCGGGTATCGACGGGGTGCCGAACGAGATCCTCAAAGAGGTGATCGGGGCATACCCGGAGATCCTCCTAGAAGCCTTTAACTCCTGTCTTCGGGAGGGGAGGTTCTTCGCAGATTGGAAGAAGCAGAGGTTGGTCCTGCTGAGGAAGGGCAACAAACCTCTAGGGAATGCCTCGTCGTATAGACCAATATGCCTATTGGATACGATAGGGAAGCTTCTGGAGGAGTTGATTCTCTAACGGCTTCAGGCTCTCTTGGTCGGGCAGAAAGGTCTCTCGGAAAACCAGTTCGGATTCAGGAAAGACGGGTCCACTGTGGACGCCATCCAAGCTGTGGTTAACATCGCCACAAATGGAAGAAAAGGAACTGGTAAGCGTAAGGGATTCTGTGCGTTGATTAGCATTGACATACGCAATGCGTTCAATACCTCGAGATGGGACATCTGCATCGAGGCGATGATGCGGAAAAAGGTTCCAGACTACCTGTTGCGAATGATAGATGACTATCTGAGCGACAGGTGGGTGTTATACGAGGGCGACAATTGGTCTCTTCAAGAAGAGATGACATGTGGCGCTCCTCAAGGGTCGCGGGTGGGTCCACTCGTTTGGAACGTCATGTATGATGACTTTCTGCGCATGGACCTACCTGCTGGAACGAGCATCGTCGGCTTCGCGGATGATGCACTTATCGTGTGCGCCGCTGACGACGTCAGAATCCTAGAGCTGAGGATCAATGAAAGTCTGTGGCGAGCGAAGCGTTGGTTGGATGGCAGAGGCCTTGAAATGGCCCCTGAGAAAACCGAGGCTTTGCTTGTTACGGACAGGAGATCCTTCCAATATCCGAGGATCGTTCTCAGAGAGCATGAAGTCGAGTGGAAAAAAAGCATTAAGTACCTGGGGGTGCAGCTGGATCGTAGGCTTAGCTTTGGCGAACACCTAAAGGTCGCGTCTGCCAAAGCCATCCAATGTGGAGCAAGCTTGGCTCGGCTCATGTCAAAAATTGGTGGACCCATGGAAGTAAAAAGGAGACTGGTGGCGAGCGTGGTGCACTCGAGGCTGCTTTATGCAGCTCCAGTCTGGGCCAAAGCCCTGCAAAACCATGCTATCCAGAGGAGACTGTTCTCCGCGCAGAGACTTGTCGCGCTGAGTATAGTTTCAGCTTATAGAACTATCTCGACGAGCGCTGTGCTGGTCCTGGCGAGCGCCCCGCCAATAGATTTATTGGCGGAGGAAAGGCAGGAAACCTTTCAGCTTCGCAAGGAGCTTACCTGCGTCGACCTGCAGTAAATCGCTCGCACGAAGGAGGCCATCCGCAAGGATGGAAGGCGCACACTCGTCGAGAAATGACAGATGAGATGGCATGGTGAGCAGACAGGGAGATGGACCTACCGCCTGATTCCGGAGCTCGCCACCTGTCTGAACAGAAAGCACGGGGAAGTCGGCTTTTACTTGGCGCAAGCGCTCTCAGGCCATGGCTGTTTTAATGCGTACCTGAGGCGCTTTAAGAAGAGAGTCGAGGAGACGTGTTGCTACTCCGATTTCCCGGTGGATAACGCAGAGCACGCACTCTTCGTCTGCGCAAAATGGGGTGTTGCTAGGGAGGTCCTCGGTAAGGCGGTGGGTTCCGAACTTACTCCTCACACGATGGTCCCTCTCATGCTCCAGTCTGAACGGTTCTGGACGCTCATCGAGTCATTCGTCACACTTGTGATGAGGACGAGAGAACTTGATGGGCGTCGTGAGTGAAACAACGGGGAGGGCCAGTAGAAATCGCATCGGGGCCTGCACCTGCGGGCCTGCGTCTCGGGTAGACTTGGCTTTCCGCGTCGTTCGGGGGAGGAATCTGTTTGTTTCTCCCCTGGGCGGCGCGGCTAGTCGGTTATCCTAGTGGGCGTGTGGCCGCGGATGGAAGTTCCGAGCGAACGGATGACGGAAGTGTCGTACGCGACTTTAATGGAACCAACCACCCGTGAAGTTTAAAGCCGAAAGGCGGTTCCGCGGGTGGTGTATTGGTTCGAGAGAGGGGGTTTTTTGGTTTTAACAGGTATGCCTAGACCCGTCCTAGGAGAGTCCTGTACAACGTCTATAAAAGATTTTTCCATTTTTCCTCCTCAGCAACAAAAAAAACAAAAACAAAAAAAAAGTATGCATTTTTATTATAACTATGTATGAAGTTTAATGAAAATAAAGTTTGAAATGTACATTAAAAAATTGCATTATTATCAAAAAGCATCTTGTGTAATAACATTTAAAAGAACGTTTTTTTATTTTCTGTGTTGTATATTTTCAAAATATGGATTTTACAATTGCGATTTCCAAATTATTATTGTCCCTAATAAATTTATGTGCAATCTAAATGCTGTGTAGGTTTTTCAAATTTTATGTAATACACTTATCAAGACTTTTATTTTTTAAATTTACATGAAATCAATTTAATTTAAAAACTTGAGTGAAAAGGAAAGAAGTAAATATAAATTATTAAGAACAAATTTTGTATCACGAATTTATTTAACTTACGGAATTTATATAACTAGATTATGTGAAACGAACAGACAAAACACAATCAAACACGACTGCAGTACGATGAAGTTTTAAAATCATTAGTTTATAAGTGTAATCCACTATTTTGGATTTAGATAGTACTAAAATAAACTGTAATTGTATTTTGTATGTTTTTAATTGATTTTGATTATTAAGTATAATAACTTGGAACATCAGTATGCTGAAAATTCAACGGGTTTTTTAAATTAAAAATATTTTGTGTGTGCCCAAGGCGCAGATTACTTTCATTCGTTCCTGCGTGAATAGATATAGCTGGTGGAATAAGTCTTGCGATTCACGGTTTACTCAACTCTCGATTGAAGCGTAGAGTAGAATGAACGGAAAGCTCTACTATTTTTGTGATTTAATAAAAGATTGGTTTTTTATAATTATACTACGAGTAATAATATATATATATATTTAAAAAATTTTAATGCACGCTTTCATACTTCGCCCTAAACTTCTGAATTTTACTCAACTTTGATTCATTTTTGAACATTTAATATATCACAAATAATTACAATGATACTAAATAACTTCTAACTTGCCCATATGTCCCAAATTTGATCGGAAGTTGAGTAAAATTACTTAAACTATTTTTCTCCGTGTATTATAGGACTAATTTACACTAATTACGTCTTCAGAAATAAAGTCTTACAAAAGTTATAAACAATTTTTTAATTGTTTCCCTAATTAGCTTAACAGTGTTCATTGCTCAAATATATGTTACACAGGGTATTGCAACAGCTTAAATAAAATTAAAAATCGATTTCGTTAATTAAAAGTTGGTTAAAAAACTATTGCAATTTTCTAACCATTTTTTTGTAATATACCCATAACCTAATTAATAACACATTAGGTGCGCAACTGCTGTTTTTTTTATGAAAATGCAACTTTATTGTGAAAAAATGGTTACAAATGAATGATTCAAAGTATTGCCCAACGTTAGCTAAAACTTTTGCCCATCTTTCTGGTACACTGATAGAAATGGTTTGGGAGTTTTAGCCATTCGGTTGTAGGTTGGGAATTTATAATTGTATTTATAAAATAATATGTCTCTCTGAACAACGCAGGATGATGAATACAGAAATCAAAATATTGTAAGTGAAACTGGTCGAATCAGAAATATAATATGGGAAGGCGAACAATACATTTTTCCATAGCAACCAATAATATGGTTGATTCGTTCATATTTATTCAGTTATAATCGGATGGTTAAAATACAAATCTCATATTGCTGTATCTATGCTAGCAATAAGGTAAGGTTAAATTAATCATAAATATCGTTGTAACAGCCATTCCTTTCTATCAGTGTAGAGCTCGAATGCTGTTCCGGTAAAAGGGTTCATCTTTTGAGGCTATCCACGAATCAAGTCATTTTTCGATGTCTTTATATGAGCGGAACTGCTTATCAGCCAGACCATGTGCCATCGACCGGAACAAGTAATAATCGGAGGGCGTAATATCTGGGGAATTCGGCGGGTGGGGTAGGACTTCCCATTTAACCCATTAACGCCCAAATTGTAGATTTTTACATGATCATATTTCATCGATTGCCAACAACGCTAGGGTAATGGAAATCTTACAAAAATCCGTACCCGACTATTTTCGAGTATGCTCCTTCCGATTTTGTTACTTAGAGAGCATAAAAAATTGATTTTTTCAAAAAATTTTGCAATTAATAAGAAAATTTCGACAAATTTCTGAGGTAGTTTTTCCAAAAAAGTAATTTTTTCAAATCGTTTGACCACTCGAATCGGCCTATTTTCATCAAAATTTGTGCAATTTTTATATGTGCTTCAAAACCATGGATTTGGAAAAAATTTATTTTCATTAGTATTTTCAAAATGGCGTCTGGAAAAGTGTAAAACTTTGCGTAACATTGAAAAAATGGACTGAAACGGTTTTATATTGTTTTTTGAAGTGAATCGTTGAATACTGTGTTCAACTTTGTGAAAAATCATTCGTGAGTAATTCTTGTACAACAATTGAGGTTAGATTTCCAAAATTCAAAATGTATGATTTAAGATGGCGGAGGAAAATGACAAAAAACGAGATTTGACGCAAAAATTTGGTCCCCTGGGTTTTCAAGGATGCTGAATACAAATCTGAATTCAGATCTGAAACATTCAAAATGGCGGATCCAATATGGCGGACGAAACCATACAAATAGCTGATTACGAATCTGAAATCAGATTTGAGAATTCTGTTATGCAAGATTGAATATGGCTGACAATGCATCGGTTTAGAGCGAAAATTTTTTCAATGGATGAATTTAAGACGATCAGTCGAAGACTATTTGCCAGCGAGTTTCTAATTTCTACACTGTTGTCCGATTTTCACCACGTGGAGGTTGTGTTCTGAAAAATCTCGTTTTTTATCATTTTCCTCCGCCATCTAAAATTAGCCATTTTGAAATTAGGAGATCTAACCTCAATTGCTGTACAAGAATTACTCACGAATGATTTTTCACGAAGTTGAACACAGATTCAACGATTCACTTCAAAAAACAATATAAAACCGTTTCAGTCCATTTTTTCAATGTTACACAATATTTACACTTTTCCAGCCGCCATTTTGAAAATACTAATGAAAATAAATTTTTTCCAAATACATGGTTTTGAAGCACATATAAAAATTGCACGACTTTTGATGAAAACAGGCCGATTCGAATGAATCGGAAAGAGCATACTCGAAAATAGTTGGGTACGGATTTTTGTAAGATTTCCATTACCCTAGCGTTGTTGGCAATCGATGAAATATGATCATGTGAAAACCTACAATTTGGGCGTTAATGGGTTAAGCGTTTCCAGGTAGGTTTTAACTGGGTTGGCAACGTGAGGCCGAGCGTTGTCATGCTGTAGAATCACGTTTTCGTGCCTCTGTTCGTATTGTAGCCGTTTTTCTCGCAGTGCCGTCTCTGATGTGACGGAACCAATCATGGCACGTTTTTTCACTTCGAGCAGCAATCTCCATAAACTTTTTGGAGCTCTTGATGCATTTCAGCCGCCGTTTTCTTCGAATTTAAGAACAAAATCAACACTTCCCGCTAATAACGATTATTTGGCACAAAATCAGACATTTTCATACAACCAAAAGTATATAACGCCAAAACAAAATCACTAATGTGTCAAAATGCTTAGCTTACCATATGTCTAAGCTTGGTTCATGATTTTTTGGATAGGTCAAAATCAACCAGCACTTTGTGCTGGAGCCATCTATTCACGAACAGCGGGAACTTAGTTGCGCACTTAATATATTTCTGGGAAATGACCAAAAGTGTACTTTATAGTGAAAAATAATAATATTTTTCAAAAATTATTTATAACTTTTGTAAAATCTGTTTTTTAAGTCTGATATTCACGATTAATTGGTCCAACGATTGAACTAACTTAATTTTATAATATAGAGTAAATTTGAATTGGGGTAGCCCTACCATACGCTGCTAGAGCTTTCAATACTTTAATAAAAAACATACCGTAGCGAAGTTTTCCATCGAAAATATATATATCTTTCCAATGATAATTGGGCTTGGTTCAGCACTTCTTTTCATAATCATCAACAATAGCTTCTGTGACTTCGGTGGTAATTCATGCCAATTCCCACTGTATCTAAAGTGATTCTACAGTTAAAGAAGAATCATCTTTCATAAGAAAAATGTAATCAAGGTCATTGATCACCCAGACCACGTGACGTTGTGTTTTTTGGTACCAGAATGACATTTTTGGCTCTTTTGTCCATATTTATTTTGCACCAATAATCTATTTTAATTATTATTTTTTGAATAACCTAACACTTTCTTAATTGCAATTACCGACGTCACGTGGTCCACCTAATTCATGGCCTTGACATAGAAAAAAAGTATTAGAAATGAGTTTAGTTCCCACAGCTTTTTTCGAAAAAAAAAAACAATTATTTCTTGATAGATTTTTTAAATATTTTCGAAAAATAGTTACAAAAGTTGAATTCAGTTAATATGCATTTCAAGTCATATGCATGCAAAATGAGATATCAAGTTAATACTTTGTCAAATCAAATACAAGACACTAAGGCATGTCTGTTTGTCCCTAAATATTTATAGTTGTAAAAAATGTTGATAAAAATGTTTTGTAATTATACAAATTTAAAAGTAGACCAACCATTCTTATTCACATTAGTACTTACAAAGATTCTGTGACACTAAGACTATGATCTATTAGCCTTTGACAAGGTATAGTAAGTGACAAGAGATGAATCATTTGGCTCCCAGCTGTAATTGAATATTGGAAAACAAAATCCAGGTTCTCGAGATTATTAACAATCTAGATAAAACAGAACCCTTGAATTAATACAAATAAAATGCTTAAATCCCATATTTTTGAGGCATGATGCTTAAAAAATAAGTAACTTCATGTAAGGAAAGGTAGATAGCCTACTTTTATTATGAATGATAAAAAAGAACTTAGACTGGAAAATCTGCTAAAATTAAACGTGTAGAAACTTAAAATTAAGCTTACCGCAACTCCTACCATGCTGAAGGTAGACACGGTTGAAATAATAACTATACAATATATAGTAGCACAGAATTTGTGGATGTTTTCTATGAAGCTATGTAAAATAAAAAGAGAAAAATTATTATGGTGTCGAATGGTATGTATTATGCTTTAGAAAGTTATTTTCACATTATAATTTCATTATGTTGATTGATGCAGAAAGAGATGTCTTGATCAATTTCGAATTGTGATTTAGTTCTATTGTCTGTACAGTAATCGCCATTTATCACAATATTCTTCAGTTTGGATCTATAAAAAATCATATATAAAAATTTTCCCAGTTTTACTGCCACATAAAGAAAGCTTTGTACTGATAAACATTCTCAAACTTATCAAATACTAGGTTAGAGTAAATGTACTGATTATAATCGGACAGCGATTATAAACTAGGGCGGCAGGTTTGAATACTTATCAACCCCTAGACCCATTTTGTGTTTTCTCATGTTTGTTTCGATGTCCTTACCTATTGGAAAAATTTAATTTAATTTGGTAGAAGAACTCAATTTAATACAAAAACATGACTAGATTTTATAAGGATTCTATCAAATTTAATCATTTTCTCGTGTTTTTCCATCAAACTAAATAAAATTTCCTTGCAGGCCTACCACAAGTCACATGATATTGAAAACGGACAGCATAAAATGAAAGTATCATAGATAATAATCGTGCGACGCACATCACCCGCATAATGTGATTCTCATACTCTGCGTGAGAGAAGCTGTACATTTCGCCATCACAGAATGATGAGCACATAGTTGCGAGCGTCATGATGAAGGCAGTATGAACACAATATGTAATTTTGAAACATCTTGAACGAAATGTTAATAATAAAATATAATTGATTTTTAAATTTGAAAAGGTTAAATTAAAAAATAATATACGTATATGACGCCGGATGAGAAAACGTGACTAGCGTCCAAATCCTAATTTTTACAGGACAAGAGATTTTAAGTTTTTGGCCAAACAGATAAAGAAGACTGCCTGCTGCGTCATTAGGCCGCATCCGTCTGGTCACAGTAGGTGTACAGTAGGAGGTAGAACATCATTAAATGCTGTCTTGGGTTGTTTTGGGCTGTTTTAAAAACAGCATTAAATGCTGTTTACAAAAAAATTATAATTAAATAAAACTTTTTTAATTGAGAAAAAAAACGTATTTGTATAATGTGAATCGTTTGTATGGAAGAAAAAAGGGTAAAAGTTTCATGAAGTACATGACAATTATCATCTTTTATTCTGAAGTACTTCATTCAGATGATTAGTAGAACATTTTTCTATTGATAACACGTATTTATAAAAAAAACATTGCTTATTTAATTAATTCACATTAAACAAAATTATATGTATATCATAAAAAATAATGCAATGAGAGGAACATTTTTCAAGAGAGCATGAACATTTCCTGATTAATAACGAATCGACAATTTTTATGATAGCGTGCCAACTCACGTTTAATTGAAAATTACATGTATGTGGTATCGCTTCATGATGTACGCTTAATTTTAGAGCGTTATAACTAATTACACAAAATTAATAGAAAATTGTCGTTTGTTCCATGCGATTGGTCATCTTAAAGTCTATAAGAATCGATGAAAAAATCGATTTTGTGGACGCTAGTCACGCTTTCTCATCCGGCGTCACATATATATAAACTTGAAAACTCCCAGGTGAAAATAACATATATAATATATGGGTATAACTTGTATAAGAAAATAATTATATAAAAATTATACATGTCTGAAATGATTTTTCATGGAAAAAATTGATTTGAGGTTATATACATTTTATATATTCATTTTTGTATATATTTATATAAATTATTTATACATAAATTTATTTTTCACTTGGGTTATATTGATTAATTACCTAGAAGAAGTTCGTTATATAATTGGTCTTTATGTTCTAATTATTATCAAATGAATACAAATACAAAGTTATGAATGAAATATATGAATATAATCATTATTTCTTGATTAAGAATTATAAAGACTTCACAAATTCAAATAAAGCGCGGGCTTCTTTGTTTCCTTTCCCACGTAAGCGTACTCTCTAAATCTGAATCAGTCAAATTTTTACTGATTGAATCAGTGATTTGCCTTTTCACTGAATCATCAGTGGAAACAATACTTTTCACTGTTAAATCAGTTAATTTTCACTGTTTAATTAGTGAAAACAATATTTTCCACTGTTAAATCAGTTACTTTTCACTGAAGTAATAAGTGAAATTTGTCTGATTTACAGTAACCTCTATTTAGCTTTTTGAATCAGTCAAATTTCACTGATAATCAGTAGATTTTGACTGATTCATATTTAGAGAGTAGTGGTAGTGCTAGTGTAGGAGTAATAAATTAGAGGGAATTCTATGGTTGTGCACAGTGTGATTTTGTGTGCTTTGTTTCTTGATAGTGGTGACTGAAAAAACATTTTATATTTTGTTGTTCGACGTGAGTTACACAAATAGTACGTAGATATTTTTTGAATAGAATACGCGTTTATATGTTTGTGACATAAACTTTACTCAGACGTAACAAAACATCGTTTCCTATGTTTTTTTAAAAATATAAATTAATATTAAATTACATGAATTGTTAAAATTAAGGCGTTTTAAAAATAGGTCGTCTCATAATGTCCGACGGTACCATATTCATTGCGCGTTGGCACTTCGTTATTTCTTATTTATTTAACAAATTCATTGCCCGTTGGTATTACCTAGTAGAAAGAATGAAATAAAATGTAATTAATACTCGTTGCCCGTTGACATCAAAATGTAAATTTCTTTGTTATTCTTTTATTGTTAAATTTTATTGCCCTTTGGCATTACTTAATAGAAGCTTATTGTTTCTTGCCATTGTAATATATACATACATATATATATATAAAGCAAAAAATTTACCGTTTCTTATTTTCTTCAATAAAATATCTATAAAATATATTACACTCTCTTTATTTTATGATATTAATAGTTACATAGCTTCATATTGCAAAAGAACACGCAAAACATGCAGGTGATATGCGACGCATGATATGACCGTCACAATGTGCGAGCGATATGCGACTCAATTAATGACACAGATGTCTCATGAGGTGAGAGCACAATCTGCGGTTTGATCCGCAGATATGCGTGCGGATACGCCATCATTGTGCAAGCATTTTTTTATCTGGGATGATGGTCTGAGTTCTGTTAAAAATAGTTCGTACAGTAGATTACCGAATTATTTATATTTTATCATTATTAGAATATTTCATCTATATAATTCATAAAGAAACAATATTCATCTGTGCACTGATAAGTGTCCGGAGATCGGTACACTCCCTCTATATTTAACGCTTCGTGGGTACACGTATTTTTATTTGCCTCCGGCGCGTAAACTCGTTTTTGCGCTACAGTTAAGAGTAGCGCAATGTTGTGTATTGCGCTGCAGAGGAATGAAATGTAAAAATTGAACTGCGCATGTGCCTATAACCACACAGCGGAGCACAATCTTCTTCTTCTTCGTACAGCATTAGCACCTTACTGACAAAGCCTTGCACATTTGAACTGCGCATGCTCTATTACAATATGCTACTACTACACAAGATCGATAAAATCAGAATGGTCAGGACTAGTCGCGAAATATCAAGTCTAATGACTAGCGCCGCAAACAACTACAATACTAAATTAGATTCGAGTGTACGCATAAAAAGTCGTATACGCACCGAAGTCACATAAAATAGAATACGTGCCAATGCACACAATTCGGGAAATTACGAGACTTGCGATAATGCTCGCAGGACTGATCGCGCCTCGGCTCCGTCTCGGCTTCGTCTCGGCTTTGCCTCAGCTACGTCTCGACTACGCGTCGGCTACACCTCGACTACGCCTCACCTACGCCTTGGCTTCGATCTCCTGCGAGCATTGTCGCTCGTCACGCAGTAACCCTCATTGTGCGCCTAGGCACGTAATATACTATTACTGGCACCGTGAGTACACGTGGCCCAAAAAGTCCAGGCACTTATTTTTTCATGAAAAAGATCTTCAATAAATCTTTTAATATTTTGAAATACTCTTTGGAGATCTTATTTTATGTTCCAATAGGTTTTTCAGCAATTTTTTTAACGATTGTTTATTTATAACAATTGATTCCGATGAAAATATTTCACTTGAAAATTTCGTCATGTCCCTTTTGGGACACGTGTACTTACGAGGGCTTAACATCATATGACCAAAATTTCTTATTTCATATGAAAATACTTTTTACCCTATGGCTGCAAAAATACCACACGCATGTTGAGTACTGGCGATGAATATCAAGTCACCACACACTAAAAAAGATACTATCATGAAACTTGACAAGAAATCATGAATGAAAATCCAATAGTAATTAGCCTGTCGATCGACATAATATTGTGCAATGAAAATTGGTTTTCTTGGCCTCGATTCATTTAATGGAATTATTAAATCTAAAATCTGTGAGCTAAGAGGCATCAATTCAAAACCTGCCAAAAGTACAAATAGAATAGCTAGAAAATAAAATATAACCATCAATTACAAAAATTAAATTTGACCTTGTAATATTAAAGAATAGTAAAATAATTGAAAATTTTATACTTACCAGCATACGCTATTCTATATATTCTTGCTTCCTGGGCATAAACTTTTAATACCTCAATTTCTGGTAATGATGACCAAGTAATCCAATCTGTTTCGATTGTATCAAACAGCAATTTTATCTGTTTGAAAAAAAAAATAAATTTAACTCTTGTTCTCAAGAAAAGAGCTCGTTTTGTTCTGAGTAAATTTTTCTATTAGACTTGGTAAAATCAAATCGTAATAGAATGATTACTTACGTATTTGTAATTTAAAGTAGCATTTGCATACATAATTATTGATAGAGATGCAATACTAAGTATAGGTAGGCATTCCATCATCATATCAAAGTCACCCCATATTTCGTAGAGTCCTAGAAACTAAGTTCAATAATGATTTACTATGTGAGGATTTGCAGTGCCTCTAATTTTTGATTTCGTCCCTTTTTCAATTATCCCAAAGTATTTCAATGCAAATTTTCTTTCCCTTTCCCACCTTTTTTGGCGGAGAGATTACCAAAGTTTACTATGAAAATCAGGTTTGAGCTCCGTGGGAAAGTTCCTATAAGATTTTTGTTAAAAAATAAGGTAACCGTGAGTTTAAGAAAATGAGTTTTCTTTAAATATTTATAAAATTATCTATAAAGGATTGCCTGAAGAACTTTTGGCATTAATGATAATATTAAGTATCCTAGAATAAGATAAAAGAAATTTTAATTTCGAAACACTCAAAATTGAAAAAATTTTATTGTCGCATATTAATTGTGGTCGACTTGTATATATTTTTCATCAAAATTCATAAATTTTATTTAGTGAAATGTGGAAAATTCCATCTCGAATAAAACGAACCGAATGATTTCGAATAGGAAACATCTATAATGCTTTTCCAGTAGATACTTTCTATGAGTCGTTTTATTTGAGGGAAAACTTTCCACACCATCATTAGAGAAAGAACAAAACACGGAAAATGAATATTTAAAATGAAAAACTAAGAGAGTGGTCCCTTCAACCAACTTGCTTCGGGAAAATTATGAATCACATCAATTGATGAAGTAATGATATATAGCTATAAGATCCATTCACTGATGAGGATTACTATATAAAAAAAACTACTGCTTGAAATTTAGGAAAATCCATATCCGACAAAATTCCAGAAAAATAGCAAACAAGAAAAACTGTACGTGGGAAAAATCAGTTATCGAAATTTTCTTTAACTGACATGGACTTTTGGATAGAGCTCAATTTTTAAACATTTTCATTCACGTTTTTACTAATTTCGTGTAATTTTCAATAAAATGTTCTAAAATAGTTATAGACATTTTTTCTGACAGTAAAAAATTTGATTGTCACCATATTACGAAAAATATTGAGAACTATTTTCTACCTCTTGACTGAAAATTACACAGTCTATACGCACTATTTTCCAGTAAATGTTTTTTCGTTCTCAAAATTAATATATTCTCACCATTGGTAACATTAAGCTCAAACTAAGGAGTGACAATAAAAACCTTCTTGTCACGTTTTCAAAGTTGGTCTGATACGGCCAGTGTCCATGAGTCAATAAAAGGGTTTTATCCAATCTGTAGTAAGGGCTATGCATTTCATTAGCGGTCGATACAATACTGACTAGGTAAAGGTTTTGTCAATTCTCCAATATAAGTCCTATACGTGGTTTCTCATGATACTCATTATTTTTTCATGCACTAATCGTCGCTTGAATTTCTCTTTCGCAGTACATTCTAGGAATACTCGTAAAATATAAACTTGTAGAGGCAATTATAGAGTACGAAGTAACGAAGGGACATGGAACTGAGAATATTTAATTGAGATAAGATAGGAGGGAGTAAAAGCTAAAATACCATGTGAAAATCTGCACTTAGTCTTACGTGAACTGTTATAGAGTAAAGAACATACGTGAACAAAAAAATCGCAGATAAAAGTGTCCTAAACTTTGTTTATTGTATGGGATAGTCGTAAAATATATACGAAGATATAAAATGGATTGAAGTTGAGAACATTAAATTAAGATCAGATGCGGAATAATAATTTTTGAAAATTACGTAACTATTCAAAGTTCAATAAATAATTATGATTTTGCAGAAAATTTAAAATAGCAAAACTACGTGAGACACCAAAATTAATTCTGTTGGAAGCAAAAGATTAGCTCAATTGGTGCCAAAAATTATAACAAATCAGAGGAAAATTTGGAAAGTGTATCAATATTATTGTCGAACAGGATATTTGATAGTATATCTTGGGTTCAGTAGGTAAAAAGAAAAATGATTTATTCTCGATTTGCCCTAAATTTAAACTTTGCAAATTTATTGATCGGAATTAATTTTTCTCGGTATTTGATACGGTAGCGACAATCTCCTAGGATCAAATATTATAATAGAAAATTGTAACAGACTATTTCACGAATTACACGTAGAGAAAAATTATTTTGAAAATTAGTCTCAACAGTCTATTAGACTTTTATAAATAATTTTCCTAGAGTCGGTTTCACTTATACACCAAATTTATGATGTAGTGTGTGTTTTTTACAGAAAATATAAAATGTGTTTGAATCAAAAAATTAAATTTGAAGATTCTTTTTCTACAGATTGCTGCAGCGCAAAAGTGTTTTCTTTACATGTTTAAAAATGTTCAAGTTTTCCTATTGTGTATTTTACTCTTGAAATATATTGTTACAATCTGGCTTCCGTTTGTTGCTATCACTTCTAGTTTAATAGATTTTTTCAATTAAAGTCGTTAAAAACAAATTGTTTGTCAATTTTTTTAAGAGTGAAAATTTTTTTCCGCCATTAACGGGAGTCATTTCGATGCGTTTTGTAACGCAGTTTGCGAATATCGTTTTACTTTAGCGATATCAATAACGGCTTTTGAGATATTTTCAAAAAATTGAAAAAAAAGTGCTAGAAATGTACTGAAATTTCAGTGCTCCGTTATTCAGGACATATTTACTTTTTTTAAATAAACGATAGGTCGATTCATTTGTTTCTATTTTAATCAGAATTCTAAAAATTGTGTGGATTTAAAACATTTTTAAAATGAACCGAACTTTTTTTGAAATTTGGTCAAAATATGGAAGAACAATAGTATTCAATTCATCAAAGATTACATTATGTATATTCATATCTGCGTCACTACTCTGTTTATTTTTGATTTCTTGAATTTTATTTTTAACCTGTTTTTTGTTCATCTTGTGAGTAATGATTCAAAAATAAAATTTTCTAATAATATTGGAATTTGACAAATTGAAGGATTCATCCCGCGAAAAAAAGTTGATCTTGTTAGATCTGGTCAGAACAAATTCCCAGATCTAAGCAGATCTTGATTTTGTCGAGATCTGACCGGATCTACTTCAGATCTGATCAGATCTGGTCAGATCTCGACAAAATCAAGATCTGGTTAGATCTGGGAATTTGATCTGACCAGATCTAACAAGATCAACTTTTTTTTCGCGGGATGCGAAAAAGGAAAAGCTCTTTGAACCACATTTTTGATTATAGCAAATTTGTTTTGGAAAGGATGAGTTGATATGGAATTCAGCAATATATCAGATAATCGGAAACATTGTAACAGCATCTAAAGAAACCATCACATGATCATCAGGTATTTTTTTTTCTTACTATTATATTCTGAAATTTCCAACTATTTTTAACAGTATAATTTGACCTTGATAACGAATCCTTCAGTCAATAAATCTGTTTCAGTTAAATGGAATTAATTCATATACAAAAGTCGATGAAGAGGAATTTCTTAAAGGATTATGAGTTCTACCAAATTTAAATTTATAGATAAATTATATAAGCAAAGGTTTGGTATTCCTATAGGTTCTCTTATTTCTTTGATGTTGGATGAAACTGGAAGATTAAAGGTAAAAGCACCAATAGCCGGACATCTAAGGAAATGTCATTCAATTTTTTGTATTAATCGTTCTGAATGTGATGCGGAATCAAGAATTGCCGCGATTATTTTGATGTATATGTCATCCCTACTATAACAAAAAGTCCAAAGTTGTGGTAAATCTGAATAATCCATTTTAATAATTCTCTTCATTAAATAATGCTCTAGAGCCAATTGCCGGACGGGAAAAGTGAATTGATCCAATAGCCGGACCGTGCTGCACCAATACAGTAACATTTTTTATGTCTACGCTTATAAAAAAAAATATATTGAAAAGATTTTACAAATAGAATTGTTAATGAACTACATTTTTTTTAGGTCTGTAGAATTTCTTTTGAAAATCCGATTTTTGGTACCTGCAAAGCGGGACGAAACTGCGATTTTTAACCCTAGGGGCGAAACTTTAAAGGTAGGGTTGAAAACCGCACTTTCGGCCTGCTTCACAGGTACCGAAAATCAAATTCTCAAAACAGTTGCTATGAAAAATAGTATGCATTACAAGGCACGAAACACAGCGAATGCAACTCGTGTGACATACTATTTCTTGGCGAAGTTTTAATTTCTAATTCAACAAGTTTTTCACTTTTTTAAAGTGTACGTTTCGAGGTTTGTATACGGTATACCAAAATAGCGATAAGTGATTCATAAATCTCTAATTTTGAGAAAAATTCATGGCTCTGTCCGGCTATTGGGTACTGTCCGGCTATTGGTGCTTTTACCTTAGAGGTCTATTTTTGAAAATTTGTGGTTTGTTTTGCCTTTTTACTGTCGGTAGGTTGAAGATTAGTAGATTGTGTACCAAGTGTGGCATGGTGGCGATTATGATGAGAGTGAAGTGTACCCGAGTGGAACTATTGATTCTCTAAGATGCTCCATTTTCGAGGACTTGAGAGAATCAAAAGAGGCGTATTAGCTGTTTAAATCAATGTAATTTTGATCCTCTGTTGGTGCTCTTCTCCTGCAGATATTTCCGTTTCTGCACCTTGGAGGATCTTAAAGAGTAGCAACGAAGATTCTCCTTACCTCCTCTATGATTCTCCATTTCTAAAAGTATATAATTCCTAATGACGTCAGGAATTAGCAACGGTTTATTATTATTTATATTTATCGTGTTGATTAAGAGAGAAACGAAAATATAGTAGCAGACTTTTGGAAAATAATGAGGAATGTATCAAAGTATCAATGTCTGGTACATGTCGAATTTTGTTTTGAAAACATTAATTTTGAAAAATTTTATTTTTTGAAATAAAAATCCAAATGGTACAGGAGATTGATTTTTTAATGGATTCCTCATTGTTGCCTACAATTTCCTGATTATATTTACATTTCTGTCCTAATCAACCCGATGAATATAAATAATATAAAATGGTTGGTCATTTGTGACGTCATTACGCATCACACACCCTCAAGTACTAGAATGAAAAGGGTTCAACAAGAGCGAGTCCTCGATTTTTCAAAAACTCTTAGAGATTTTAAAACGTTTTTTTTTTTAAATAAAAGTACTAGCGAAAGACTACGGCGCTACTATCTAATAGATAGTCCAGTCCCCATCGTTGTCCAGAATGGCCTGGCACCTTTTCGACATGCTTTCCACTAATTTTTCAGCGTAGTCCGTTGGTAATTCTTGCCATATCTTCCTGATTTTTTGCGAGAGCTGTTTCAGGGTGAACACACGTTTTCCCGCAAGCTTCCTCTTTGAAACACTTCAGACATTTTCGATTGGATTCGCAGCGGGGGACTGTGATGGCCAGTCCAAAGTTGTGATGCCCTTTTCTGTTTTCCAGGCGGTGCAGAGACGGCTTCGATGATTCGGGTCGTTATTTTCTTGTAAGATCCAATCGGCCGTATCGGCTCCAAACATCTTTGTAGCAGACCTTAGAAGACCACGTTCATATATTTGGAGCATTTTCTGAGCATTCAAGTTCTCGATGAAGAGCTCTAAACACCCAAAACCGCGCTATGAGAAGCATCCCCAAACATGGACCTTCACGGGGTGTTTTTTATTGGCTTTATAACGCTCAACCCACTTCTTCACGAAAGATTTCGACTTTTTGATGTATTTAACAGTGACTGTATAGGACATAAGTGGTCCCTTTGGATGGGTACACAAGAAGACCGCTTCAAAACGTTTCGCGTATACAGAACTCATTATGACTCACGTCTGCTGTCTCCGACGATTCGAGCGCTACTGAATCGCCTTGGTAATTGCGCCGTAGTCCTTTAAATGTACTTTCATTAAATCAAGAGAGTATAAAGAGAAGCAAAAGAGAATCAAAAGAGTGTCAAGAGAAGCAAAAAAGAATCAAGAGAGTATCAAGAGAAGCAAAAGAGAATCAATAGTTCGACTCGGGTACCCACCAAAGTGTAGCGAGGGCGATATTCACACGAGTCACATCGCCCCCACGTCGCTCGAGGTACACACGACGTTTTGTGTCCAAATTGGTGGAAAAAGTCGCATTGCGTGCGAGCGCGTACACTGAGAAAAAAATGCTATTGAATCAAAAGCATTTCTTTCCAAAAGAATTTATACTATGAATTCATAAAAATAAACTACAAGAACCAATAAATATGTTGCTAATTCTATAGCATTCTGATTTTAATCCGTGATATACATGCTTTTGGAAAGAAACGCTATTGATTCAATAGCATTTATTTCTCAGTGTAGTTAGCCGCGGGCAGTCAAGTGCCAGGCGGTATAAACATTTTCCCCGTTCAAGCGGGCTCTATGAACATTTCGCCCGTTGAAGCAGGCACTATGAACATTTTCGCCAGTTGGAGCGGGCGGTATGAACATTTCGCCCGATTGCGTCGCCGAGGCACAATTGGCTGCATGCCGCTCTACGCGCAAGCATGCAATGCGACTTTTTCCGCCCGTTTGGACACAATAGTACATTGTGCAACTAGGGAAAATAAATGTTTTTCCCGTGTTGCACACGATTTTTTTTCTACTAGCGGGCCAGAAAGTGGATTTGTTTGCCCTGCACGGGGCAATAAAGTCCACTTTATGGCCCGCTAGTAGAAAAAATTTATTATGTGTGCCTTTGAATAAACTGCAAACAGTTATACTTTCAATGTCTATCCTCCAAGAATCCAATTTACTTATAAAATAAAAAGAAACAATAGAATTATTTTTTGGACTTAGAAATATTTAAACTTGATAATGATGAAGTCATAACTAATTTGTACAGGAAAAACACATATTATAGTAGATTCGTAAATTTTGTATCAACTGATCCCTTACAAAACAACGTTCAGTTTATAAATTTATTTGTGAAAAATGTTTAACATGATATGTGAGACAGGCTGTCAGACCTCCTAATACTAGACCTTAAGAACAAAAAATGAATCTTGGGAGAAAGTGTAATTATCATTATGTACTTTCTGATCATAAAAATAAATATGCTGATCATGACTGACTGGAATAATAATAATATTTTGCACTTAAAAAAAGTAAGGGAATAAGAGAGTTTCTGGAAATGTTATTTATGAAAAAAGAGGGAAAATGTTCTATAAATTTAATAAAAGATTCAATAAAGTACAATGGTTACGCTAACAGTATGATAGATTTGATTTAAAGCTCAAGTTTTATAATACAATTTCTTGGAGTTTCTAGATTCCGTGAAATGTTTTCCACTTTTATTGAATCTCTTTTAGGGTCTTTCAGGTAGTATATAAAGATGATAGACACGCAAATTTTTACAGTTTCCTGCTGGTTCTGGTGGTGGGAATGTCGTGGATCCCCATAAAGGGTGCCAGGTCGGGAAAATTAGTATTTTATTTTTTTCAGCCATGAGAAGAATGTCAGGCGAACGCCGAAACGTTAGCGGTTGTAATTCTATTAATTTAAAGAGTTGTGGGAATAGAAACAAAAGATGATGAAAGAAATGAAAGGAAGAAAGGGGTTTTTGACAACGACCAGGGCTATTAGCTGTTCTATCGATGGAATATACAATAATAAAATGTCAAGAAATCATTAACGTAATTAATTTTTTATAATCTCATCACATATGAGAAGGTATTAAATTTGTGTAAAATTTATCAGCCGGAAAAAGGGTTTTTTAAATCCTGTCTTTCCATCGGTTGTTGCCGTCGTCTATGGACACAATTACTCTTGAAATAATTATCAGATTTAAATGTGTTTCGGTACATACTTTATCAGGACCAACAAAGGAAGTCAGTGAACAGGCAGAAATTAATGATATGGAATATATTTATTAACATAAAATAGACGGTAAGTAAGCATCATGGAAATGGTAATAATATAAAAGATTCAAAGCTGGCTGTAATTACCCTTGGTTGAAAGTAAGTTAGTTATAATTGAGTCCAGTTGGTTAAATATTGTAACTTGAGTCCTCCGTTCGTGGGTGTTGAGATGAGTCTTAATTGGAATGTAAACTTTGTGGTCCAGCCGGTTGGGATGGTTGACTCTTGATCCCGGTTACTCTAGAGGATTCTCTAAGGCAATTCCCCTTTCTATTGTCGTTGAACTCGTTGACCTTCTGTCGTGGCGTTGATTTTACTGAATTAGAACTGGACTAGACTGGACTGACTTCCCGTAGATGTTACATTGTGACGTTGATTTCACTGACCTAATCTGCACTGAATTCTGTTGGAACAGAAAATATAAAGTGTAATATATGGCGTGTGTAGTTTCTTAGATAATAACACTGTATTTTCTTTGTTATCTTATAAAGCAATTTCCAAACTTCTTGATTGAGGGCTGGAATGCAAGAACCGGGCGAGCGCTCGAAAAGCGCAAAAGTATTGTCCAAGTTGGGAGGGTGGGGATGAGAAATTTTGTTTACCAAAATTCCACTTTTATAAATATGAAAATGTAGAAAATTAAAAACTACATCAATTACCTCAATAGAGGTGTTTTATTACATCGCTCGTTTTAATGTAAAAAAATGATATATGAGTGGAAAGAAAATCGGCTACCTTTTTTGTAAACGTGTAGAGAAGTCTTTTTCGCTTCCGTTTGAGTGAGTAACAATTTTATAAAAATTGTAATTATGATAATTTATCCAGTATAAAATACCCTCTTTTACGAGTTTTTTAGGCCAAAATTTTTCCTATTAATTAGACCACGAAAAAAGTGCTATGACAGATACGTTAAGCAGTGTTGGGGGGAATTTTCTGTAGAGCAATTTTTTGTTGAGATGGAAATCATAGAATACACAGCGTGTTGAAGTCGAAAGCGCTCGCCTTTCGAAGCAATTTCTACGTGACTTTTTGATCTTTTCAAAATGCAAAAATCACATGATTTGAAAGATATTATTCCAATCATTTTTATTATAAGAGCACTTAGTAAAAAATCATTTTGATTCAAGAGGAATACTCTTAAAGTGAAAGATTTTTCTTCTCAATTCAAAACAATACATTGTTTAAAATGAAAAGACCCGTTAATTTCCAAGGACAATTTTTGAATGCAAAAGACTCCTTTCAAATTAAAAAGAGTATTCTTTTCAAATAAAGAAGACTTTATTCAAATCGAAAAGAATTTATAATTTACATTGTGTATGAGGTTGAAAACTTCATTCACTTATATCTGGATTTTCACTACTTCAGTAAACATAAAAAATTGTTTCGCAAATATCTTATTTCTCCTCATTGTTATTCTTAAACTTAGAAGCTCTTTTGTTTTGTTTATATGTTCAATAAAAAAATTAATAAAATTTGTGAATATTTAAAGGGTACTATTAAATGACGGCAATTAATCAATTTTATCTTAGTGACAATTTACATTCAGAAAACAATCTTTTTGTTTAAAAACGGCGATACGTATTTAAATTTAGATGCTAATTCTTTTGATTAAAATGAATTAATTGTGATTTGAATACAGTCTTCTTGATTTGAGAAGAATATTCTTTTTGATATGAAGGGAATCATTTTCATTCAAAATTGGCCTAACGGGCGTGTGGCCGCGGATAGGAGTCCTGGGCGAACGGATGACGAAAGAGTCGTACGCGACTATAAGCTGGAGCCAATCGCCCGCGAAGTTTAAAGCCGAAAGGCGGTTCCACGGGCGGTGTATTGGTTTGAGAGAGGGGGTTTTTGGTGTTAAGAGGTATGCCTAGACCCGTCCTAGGAGAGTCCTGTACAACGTCTTTTAAAGATTTCACCATTTTTCCTCTTCACCTAAAAAAAAAAAAAAAAATATTGCAAGGACATAATATATACATCTATTTACATAAAAGCTGGTACACGGAGAAAAATAGTTGAAGTAATTTTACTCAACTTTCGATCAAATTTAGGACATAAGGACAAGTTAGAAGTTATTTAGTATCACTGTATTTATTTGTGATATATTAAATGTTCGAAAATGAATCAAAGTTGAGTAAAATTCAGGAGTGTAGGGTGAAGTATGAAAGCGTGCATTAAAAATTGTTAAATATATATATTATTATTCGTAGTATAACTATAAAAACCCAATATTTTATTAAATCACAAAAATAGTAGAGCTTTCCGTTCATTCTACTCTACGCTTCAATCGAGAGTTGAGTAAACCGTGAATCGCAAGATTTATTCCAACAGCTACATTTATTCACACAGGAACGAATGAAAGTAATCTGCGCCTTGGGCACACATAACAAATTTTTTATTTCAAAAACTTAAATTCTTAAAATTAAATTGATATTATGAAAATTTAATCAAAAAAAAGTCGATAAGTGTTTTACATAAAATATGAAATATCACATAAATTACTCAGGCAGAATAATAATTTGGAATTCGCAAATGTAAAATCCATATTTTGAAAATATAAAACACAGAAAATAAAAGAACCTTCTTTTAAATGTTTTTATACAAGATACTTCTTAATAATAATGCAATTTTTTAATGTACATTTGAAAATTTAGTTTCACTAAACTTCATACGTCGTTATAATAAAAATGTATACTAAATGTAATTTAATAATTATATTATATATATTAATAATCATAGTTATAATAATTGATTAATTTATATTAACTTTTAAAAATATTTTATTAATCATTAATGAAAAAAGTTGATTTATTTTTACTTGAGTAAGGCTAAAAAATTTTATTGACGGCACTTACTCTCACAAGCTCTGAATAACTCATGCAGTCACTATATAAGAAAGTTCCAAATTTTATATCTAAGCATTGTAAGCGAGCGTGTGCGTGATTCGACGAAAGCGTATCGTACTATATATAAGTGTAGTTATTAGGTTTATATATGTAACTTGTTTATGTATGTACCGGATGACTATTGGTAGGCTCGAGGTAAGAATTTTTTTTTATTTGAGAGAAGCATACCATTGCCAGTTCAAATAATACGCCCGATCCTCATTTTACCCAACTACGGTTTGGAGCACCTCAAGCGTCGGTGATATACTTATACATTTCATGTTAACCCACTGACGCATGTTGGTGCCCTGTCGTCGATAACGTTTTAATCAACTCCTTACTATTCCCTATGTAATGCTTATTGTTATTCAATTTGGGTGAATTAGGTATATATCAAATTGATTTTACCCGACTAGGATTTAATAGATGTTCGAATGTCCTTATGTCCCAAGTTTAATCGACAGAGTTGAGTAAAATTACTTCAACTATTTTTCTCCGTGTACTATTATTTGCTTTTTATTTAGGCTTAGTTATTATTTGGGCCACCACAATTTCCACATAAAGACATATTTTTCAATGTACATTCACCACAAACATGTTTCTTACAGCCAGCATATATATTCATAGTTTTATTTTTATCACAAAAACCTATTTGTTAAGTTTTTCGTATATTAGAACTCTCAGGGTTCTTCAAGAGGTCATTCAAGTTTTCCAGTTCTTATACTCTGTGCTAAGTACTTCTACTAATTGAAAGTACTCAGTAGTAGTACTTTTTTCGTTGGCTTATTTTTATATACTGTCAAAGTGCAATTATCTATTTTATCAATTTCAGATGAAAATTGAGGTAAATCATCTTTTTTTTGTTTGGCCAGTTTCGGCAATTCTCTTTTATTTGCATAAATTGTTCCAACCAAAGTAGTTCGTTTTCCTACTAATTTTGATGCCAGTGATTTGCTAGTAAAAAAATTATCAGTGGTTACATTTCTTCCAGCACCGGTAAATAGTTCAATTAATTTCAGGACGACAAACTCACTCAAAGGAATTGATGACTGTTTTGTTTCGTCCTTTCTCAAATACGGGAACCCATTTATTATAAATTTACTTTGAAGATCAGATGCTAACCAAAATTTTATTGTGGACTTATCGGGTTTGTTCGGCATATACTGCGTAAATTAGCATGTCGCTTTCCTTGGGAATAATTGTTTGTCGACTGTAATATTTTGTCCTGGTGCGTGGCAATTCTGGCTATTTTCAATGATATAAAATTCCAAGAAAGTTTTGTGCATGTTCTAATATGATCTGTCATTCGTCGATTGATTATCAAAAACAAAGCATTACTTACAGTGCCCTTCATTCCCAAGGCAAAGTATTTCTTTTAAAATGTAAGCGATCGCTTGTTTTTCAAGCGGTATCCCTTTTTTCAAAGCGACAACTCTTATCTATAGCGTCGTCGCTTTTTAATTCAAGCGATTTCGCTTAGTCACAAGCGTCATCGCTTTTCACCCTAAGCGATATCTTATTAGCGAGCGACATCGCTTTTAAAGCGATATTCCTAGTCATAAAAGCGCAGTCGCGTATGAGGAAGATTAGCTTGCAGGTAATTAGCTGGAAGCCTCTTGCGCTTGCCCTTAACATTCAAGTGTGCGGTCACTCCCAGCTAGAGCGCAATTGTCTTCATAAACACTATAAATCCTTCAAACACTTTTTGATCCTTAGAAATTTGCATTTCAAATTAAAATTGCTCTAAAAAAATGAATCGGAGATCGTTACTGAATGATTTATACACTTAATTCGATACTGATAGCAATGTTTTGTTTATCATTCACAACGATGTGGATTTACACTTAATTTCTTCCATAGACATCGCTTTTCGAGAGATTTTATACCCAAGTAATCGCTTCAGCTAGATCTCTTACATAGCGATCGCTTGACTAAGAGATCTACAAAGTGATCGCTTTTGGACGAATTCGCTACTCTTAAGAGATCTCTTGTCTAGAGATACTTTGCCATGGGTTATGCTTCGTTTTGCATATGCTGTGGGTCCAATTACTGCATTGAAAATGTTATTTATTGATCTCCTTCCTGGAGTGGATCCAGGTTTTATTTTTGTCCAGATAGTTCCATCAGCAGCGATTTCAGTTTGTTAACGGTCATTCTCATCCGAAGATGACGACATTCTCAAAAGTCCCGTTGGTCTACGTACATTCAGGATGTTTTCTTCTTCACTATTGCTGACTAAGGAAACACACACTTCTTCTTCTGATTGATCCTCTGAAATATCTGCTGGTCTAATTTTAGTATCAAAATCATCTTGGTCGATATCCAAAAAGTCTTCACTTATATTTGTTATGTCCTCTAACATTCTAGGTATTTTTGCACGTCTTGGCATTTTGAGGTTAAAGTTTCAAAACTGGATAAAAATATTCTAAATATATTTTCCCTTATTATAATAAAAATATTCACAATTTACTTACATTGCAAGCTACAATAATTGTAAATTAAAAGAAATATATTCAACACAATTGTCCACAATATTGTAAGTATTTCAACTGCACCAATTTCAACCGCTCAACCGTATACAACAACTGTCAATAAGAAAATGACTGAATTAGTGATGGGCGATACCGATTCGATTCTTTAAGTATCGGGTAATTTTGCTCTCGATACTCGGTACTCGATTCGATACCTAGAAAGTCGATACTTTTGCAATTCGATTCTTTTTTAACCGATATCGGCTATATCGATACTTTCGTTCTTGAGAACACTTCCAAATTCCAACTAAATATACTTTGCTCTCTCACTCTAACTATAGTGAACTATAGAGACTCGTGGGCACTCGTGAAGACTCGAAAGCACTCGAAAGGAAATTTCTACTTTGCTCATCAGTCAACTAAGTGTTACTTAATATTTCTTAATATTCTATTCTAATTTTGAGGCCGTTGAAAACAGTGATCCCAGATCTGAAACCGACGCAGTGTCTCACACTCTCAGCCTGCCTGTCGGTGTGAAGCGAGTAGGGAGCGAAGACGGGGCACGTTGCCATTTTTCTTTCCTCGTCACTCTTGCATGCGAGAACGACTCGTCCCATTTCCCCTTATCCTCCTCGCTTCTTCGTTATAATGCATGCGTTTTCAACTGTTCCAAGTTTTAGATTTCAGGCTGTCGTTTATCGAGTCGAAATTGAGAAATGTGTTTCTCTCGACTCCGTGCAAAAGAGGCGCGAAGCAGACGACAATTTCAAATTTACAGAATATGTAGTTATGGAAATAATACTTCTTTTTTCGATATTTTAATCAATTTTTCCCTAAAATAAAATATAAATAAAATAAATATTTAAAATTTGAAACTATATATAAATTGAAAATATTTTAAATTTTTAAAGGAAAGCTTAAATTATAAATTTCGAATTTCCATACTTTTTACCAATTTTGTAAATTTAAAAAATTTTCAATTAGCGAATTATTTAGCATTAAGAAGAGATAAACATAAAATTTAAGATTGAATATTACATTCTCAATTTTATGTTAGACATATTTTCATCTCACTTTTTGCAGCCTAATCACAGACTTCATTCAAAAAATGAATTGCTTTACGGAAAGGAAAAATTTTCTAACAGAAGGAGATAAATTAAAAAGCTAAAAAATGTGTTCAGTGATATTTGCATCTGACCACATAAGTATTTATTGATTTCAAATTTTACATGAAAATTTTGTTTTCAAGTTCGTGTTTAAATCTTGTCACGATTTTACAAGATCTTATGGGCAGATGCAATCTGTTAAATGAAATATTTTGTAATTCTTAATTTGCCTGTTCTTCTGAAATCGTAGGAAAAATTCAAAGTCGATAAATGGTAAAAATACTTACTTACTACTTAAATAAAAATACTTTCATTATAAAATTAAGAATGTAGATTTAGCACTCATTAGGTCAAATGTTTATTACTTCTTCATGTAAAATACTTTATGTATCATATGAAAAAAAGTTTGTAATTTAAAAAGAAAGTTAAGCACTATTGCTGTGATAAGTAAAGTCAGTTACAAAAATAAGTACAAACTACTAATGTAAGAAGCGAATATGAGCAACGCAACTGTGAAATGTCTGTGATTTTGATATTAATATAAATATATGTGTGATGAACAGTAAAAATATGTTTATTTTATGACCCTCTGTATTTTCCCAAGATTTCTGTTTATCGTGGATCTATAGATCTCAGATCAAGTCATAGTTCCAGCAAATCGACGAGTTTGTACATTTATTGTACTCACAAAAATCATTTTTAGACTTTTTGTGCTGTTTTCATATTAATTGTGCAAGATTTTTTCCAGTTGCAAACGTATACTTGTAATTTAATATATTTATATATTAGTTTTTTCATATGAAAAGTCGTGTTCTTACGTCATCCATATGTTCACGGAGGAAAATATACCTCTTTTTCTGTATATGTGGCTTAATTTCATTATAAACTTCCAGCGGAGTCCACATGTATCCGTCTTATCATGTGGGAAATGCGGAAATTATATTACGTCGATACCGATACCGATTCCTTAGAATCGATACTTTTTTTCTAGTATCGTACTCGGTATCGGAATCGAGTATTTAATGTACTCGAGTACTTCGATTCCGATTCTTTTGGTCGGTATCGCCCATCACTAGACTGAATACTGTACCAATGTTGCCGGAGTGAACGCTCTTAACTTCCCGGCAGCTCGATAGAAAATTCCCAACTTTTCCCGGACAAATTTCAAAACTTCCCGGAACTTTCCCGTAAATTAAAATCATTTAAAACTTCTTAAAATTGTTTAAATATTTTAAACTCTGTTAAAAATATGTCTTATCCTAGGTTTTCATAGTTTTTAAAAAATATATATTTGTTAATTTCGAAAAATAATCAAAATTCTAAATCAAATAATTGTCCATCGACCTCAGTCTTTATGTTATTTACGTTGATGAATAAATATTATTTTGAAAAATTGTGGATAAAGACCTATAGGAACTAAATTACTCTTATGGTAAAGTACCATATGCCTTACTAAAGACAATATTTTACTAATAAACGTATAAACAATATATGCGTACTGATCACGTTTAGAAAATACTGTACAGAAACATAACTTTACTTTTCTATCTTTTCACTCCTATAATCAAAGAGAATCATAATAATTATATAATTTATACTTACAGGCATACAAGGTAATTTGGGGTTCTCTTTTCTAATTAAAAATATATCCATTTCCGAATTCTATATTTTAAAAATCTATTTCAAATTCCATTCAATGATTCTTTTTTGGGACATAATATTTTTATCCAATCAACATAGATACTGTGAGAAACTTTAGGCTAATTTTACACATAAGCGACTATCAAGAGATGTGACTCATTTATTTGAAAACCTGTAAAATCTGTTCATCTCACTTAAGCATATGACGTCAGAAGGAGTTAGAGTGAAATGAATAGCAATAGGCCTTTTCCACTTGGTGGCATGAGAGCACTATGACATATGAAAGCGCCCTAAGGGCCTGCAACCAATAAAATGCTTTTTTTTTAAATAAAAACTCATTATGATTGGTTGTGTTTAACGAAAGATCTCTTATTAAATCTTCTATGCAAATTTAATACTTAATAAGGCAATTATAAGACAATATCCCGGAAATTCCCGGAATTTCTTGACATCCCGTAAAATTTCCCAAGTCAGTCAAAATTTCCCGGATTCCGGGAAATTGCCATGCAATTGGCAACACTGTACTGTACTGATTAATTTTGATTGGCTGGCGCCGTAGTGGCGGATTGACGTAGTTCCTAACAAGTTTTCATATTAGAAATATTAAAAATAATGTTTGTTCATTTCTTTGTGGCCGAAACGTTTGCCTTTCTTTCTTTTTGCGCATTTTTAGATGTAATAATAATTTTAATCAAAGAAAATAAGAAGAAACTGACCCTATGCCAAAGAAATGAACAAACATTATATGAATTTGGGTCAATACAATAATAGACATGTTATCAAACATGTCAATTTGAAAATTAAAAATAATGATCGGTCGGTATATATAGATATATCACATATGTATATCAGAAAAATGGAAGCGGGAAATCAAAATAATTTATAATATTATTAAATACATGAATTTAGAAAAAGTCATGATCATCTCAAACTAGAAATAGTTTCATTCTAACTAGTTGTTTCTGATAATATAGCATTAGTAGGATTAGATCTGTGCTCATTGTAATTTTAAACTGGAATCCTTGCCTTTCAGCTATAGACTATAACGAAATAGTTGATCCTGCTAAAGAAATTTTTTTCGGTTCAATCCCTCTACATTTATTTTTCAAGGAAAAAGCAGGACAAAAAAAGGAACCGTGTGCTTTTTAAATAAATATTTCAAGAGATCTCGCAATTTTAGACGTTAGTCTACTTTTTTCCACGTCCCTTCTTGAAAATTCAATTTCAATATTCTCGGCTCCGTGCGTATTATATCCACTTATAGCCACTTTATACCCTTTTTTTATGAACGTTACTTCATATTTTCAGTGTCCTGACACTAACCTTACATCATCCTTCTATCATCATTCCATTGTCGTTTCATCAGATTTTCGCAATCCTATCAAATATATGTTCGAATATAGAGTTGAACTGAAAGTCATAGAGAGGCACATGAACACAAGATTGAGTCTTATTTTTACATTTTCACATTTCATGTGCGAAGTTATTATATTTTTGGCAATTATTACATTCTATTTTTTTTTGTATGGCATCCACGTGTTTTAATTTTTAAGCAGAAATTACCAATAGTTCTAAAAAAACATCTCACTATTTTTGATATTTCAGACCTTACGGAACAAATTTCCAACATGATACTCACGCTTCGCGCTCAATTTTTCACTTCATATCCATTAGAGCCACATTTGCATCGAAAATAAAAAATTAAATTTTTTTTCTTTTCAATAATGTGTTCTGTTAGTAAAGGAAAGTTATAACTTCTATGAAAACATATTCAAGACCAAAGTTGAAGATCTTTTTGAAATTAACAATTTTTTTTCCTAACATTTTCTCGGTATCTCGTGTATTTTGGAGGAAAAATTGAACTCTTGAATTTCATAAAAACATTTTTTATGAATAAATGAAGAAATATAACTCTTATGAAAAAATAAATTAGCTTAGGAAGAGGTTTACTTTTATTTTTAATAATATTTTTCATTGATTAACAAAGAATATAACTCCTATGAAAAAAATGGTTGGACGCAAATTTATAGATTTCTTTGAATTAGAGTATTTTGTTTTCTAACATTTTTGCCGTATATTGTATATTTTGGCGGGAAAATTGAATTTTCGATTTTTGCTAAAACGTTTTTTATGGATAAAACCAGAAACATTGGTCAAAAATGGATAGTTAACGATATGGACCTTCCTTTTTGTTTTCCCCAAAAAGTGTAGCAAATTCCAATCCAAGTTGATAATTCTGTGCAGAGTTATCGTGTCCACATACGCCGGAAAGACAGTTGACAGACAGTTGGGTCAGGATTTCTCAAAGGAGTACGAGAAAAATTTTCCGTCTCATATTTCAATGACTTATTACTTAATCAATGGTTTTTGATGTTAAAAATAAGCTCGTCAGATAGTTCCGCCAAAAATTTTCATTGTTCTAGAGTTATTAATAAACCAAGTTTAAGGTAACTTTAATTTCACAAATTCATAAGTCTTGAACGGTTTGACTGATTTGGACCGGATTTGTCACAAACAAAAAATTATTGGTCAAGCTTCAGTATGGTTATGCAAAATTAGAAAAAAATCTTTATTGTTTTACAAAAAATTTCTTATAAACAATAAATTTTTAATAATGTTCTGCTCCTCGCAGAAGATTGAAAAAAATTGAGAGACACATTAAAACCTTATGAATTAAATTCCACAGACAAAAAGATGGAGGCACTCTTTGTGCTTTTTTTTAACGTCAAAAGTTATCGATTCAGTAATAAGTCATTGAATTATGAGACGGGAAATTTTTTTCGTGCTGATTTTAGAAATTCTGACCTAATTGACAAACAGACGGACACTTTCGTAAAAACAGTTTTTTTCGGTACAGGGGGCCTCAAAACTTAGAGATTTGATCAAAATTCCGAAAATTATTTTACGTGCCACCGGCGCGCAAATTCGTTTTTCGCTACAGTTAACAGTAGCGCAATATAGTATATTGCGCTACAGAGGAATGAAATATAAAAATTGAACTGCGCATGCGCCTATAGCCATGCAACGCAGCACAGTCTTCTTCTTCTTATTCTTCTTCTGCTTCATACAGCGTTAGCACCTTACTGGCAAAGCCTTGTACATTTGAACTGCGCATGCGTCTATTAGAATCCATTACTACTACACAAGATCGATAAAATCAAAATGGCCGGGTCTAGTCGTGACATATCAAGTGTAATGACTAGCGCCGCAAACAACTACAATACTAGATTAGATTCGAGTGTACGCATAAAAACTCGTATACGCACCGAAGTCACATAAAATAGAATACGTGCCAATGCACACAATTTGGGAAATTACGAGACTCGCGACAATGCTCGCAGAACTGATCGCGCCTCGGCTTCGTCCCGGCTTTGCCTCAGCTTCGATATCCTGCGAGCATTGTCGCTCGTCACGCAGTAACCCTCATTATGCGCCTAGGCACGTAATATACTATTCCACACGAAACCAATACTTCCTTATATGATGATGATGCAATAGTATATTATGTGCCTAGCATCATAATGAGGCTTATTACGCGACCAGCGACAATGCTCGCAGGAGATCGAAGCCGAGGCGCGATCAGTCCTGTGAGCATTTTAAGTAAGTCTCGTAATTACCCGAATTGTGTGCATTTGCACATATTCTATTTTATGTGACTTCGGTGCGTATACGAGTTTTTATGCGTACACTCGAATCTAATCTAGTATTCATCGTGATTCTCGTCCATTGCACTTGATATTTCGCGACTAGTTCCGGCCATTTAGATTTTCTCGATCTTGTGTTGCAGTACCGTATTGTAATAGAGCATGCGAGTTCAAATATACAAGGCTTTATCAGTACGGTGCCAACGCTGTACGAAGAAGAATAAGAAGAAGATTACGCTCCGCTGTATGGTTATAGGCACATGCGCAGTTCAATTTTTACATTACATTCCTCTGTATAGTCAGGGTTGCCACAAGTTTCAGTATCCTAATTTCCCTGACTTTTCCCTGACTTTTCAAGCTGATTTCCCTGACCAAAATCTATTGTAAGATGACTCATCTCGGTGGAACTATGTTCCTATTATATAATATTTGTGTGTTTTTCCCTGTTATTTTTCAACAGAGAGGATGTTAAATAAGAGAAGGTAAGATAGAAACAACGTATTTCTATTTATTTATTTTTTATCAAAACTTAAAAGGAAACGAACTGGTATGCCATAACTTGCATGTTGCTATCGAACGTTAAACATAAAAAATGGCATCATAGGAAATTTATAACTTTTTGGTTATATCAATCACAGCGGGGTCAACTTAAAGAGATCAATCTTACATATTAGTAGTTTCATTGTTTAAACAATTTTCGCATGTTTGACCCCTCAGTGAAAAAATATTTAACATCTTCCGATCTAATTGAGTCTCCACTTTTATTAAATATGCGCTAGTTACATTGTGACATAGCGCATATGATACTTCTTATTCCACATTTTTTCACTGAGGGGGCAAACATGCGAAAATTGCTTAAACAATTAAATTACCAATATCTGTAGTTAATTAACAAAATAAAAATTATAAAAATATTTATCTGAAACCTAACGTAATAAGCTAAAAAATGAAACAAACCCGAAATCGATTAAATTATTTCAACCAGAGATAATGAATTTTAAGCACAAGAGACTTTAGCATTTTGTCCAATTTTATCAAAAGTTTAAATTAATATATCTCTCAAAAAAAATTTCTTTCGAAAATCCTGATATATGTGTCGATTAAATTAATAAAAAGATGCCACAGAATAAAATTTAAGACTTTTAAAAATGTGAACAATCTTCTTTTTTTGAAATCCGTACGATTTGCAAAGGAATGTCCTATATAAGTTACAATAAAAGTTTATGTAATATTATTTTTTTTTTAAAGTTCTCATTTCATAATTAGTTTATACATGCATGTTCTGCAAAATCAATTTGACAGAATAGAATAATAAAGTTTCGTTGTTCTTACTTCCAAATTACTTTACAGACATTTATTCTTATTATAGCTACTTTTCTTTTGAAAAAAAGTATTCCAGCACGTCATCCTTCCAAAATTTTCGCCAATAACAGAGTAAATAACAAATTACCAGTTTTACTGCCTATTTACCGAATTACGGTAAGAAATTACCAGTGACCAAAAAATGGCGGTATCGGCACATCACTAGTCCAGAAGCAAAGGCCGAACCATGTTTGCCTAGCAAGAGGAGCACTTACTGTCACTTAGCCGTAAGAATGTGAAAGCACGCGAGTATACGCAGAACGTGGATGTTTTCGGCCTCCACCACTGACCCGTGTGGATCTGCACACAATCTGTTACGAGCCGCGCACGCGTGATATCACGGGTGGTCAAACTCTAGAACGATTGGTTCGTTCCAGTGTCAAACTCTAGAATGATTGGTTCGTTCCAGTGTTAACCCTTTATAGGGACCGGGAAAATTCAAACTTTATAAATGAATAAACACACAGGTTAGAGTGAAATTAATATTTAATCGACTTGGTATAGATAAAACCTTGTTAAATCTGGACCTTTATAAAATATACTACCGGTTTTCACAACTGTTGCCGAAGTTCGATGCTCTACAAATTCAACGAAGGAATTTGTAGAAGTTTTCGACTTACTTTATATAACGGCAGAAATAGGTTCCGATCGAAAGCCCCGTACATTCTGTTCATTCCTCCACTCTACAGGACTCACGCATCCCCTTTCACAACTCCCCCACGCATCCCCTCTCTCTCTATTTTCACACAGTGGCCCTCGCTAGGCCCAGCCCAATTTCCCGGAGAAGCTCGACTAGGAGAATCCGAATCCGAAGCCGCCCGATTCGGAAAAACCCAGTTCTAGTCTCTCTCCTCTCAGCTGCAAGTTTTTATGGCGCTTGCAGTGAAAGCGCAAGGGAAGGCAGTAAAACAGTAAATCTTAAAGGATTACTTTTTACTTCCTTCTGGCGACCAGACATGCTATTTTGAATTTCTTTAACTTTATGTGACTAAAGTTTCTATACCTATCTACCTAGCCTTTTTCCGTCTAGTTTTTGCCTACCTTAAATGAATGAGTATTACTTCTATATTCCTAGTTCTATCTTAACTTAATTTATTTTAATCCTATGGTCCAGACTTAACCTTTTCTTATCCTTAAAACTAGTATACACAGAAGAAATATAAAACTTACAGAGAAATCTTAAAACTAATTTACATTGTTGAATTCCTTGCCGACGGCACATGTTGACCATTCGTATAATAAATTTAAATCTAATATTTATAAGTAATATTTCTAGCTAGGATATTTCTACGCTTTTCTCAGGGTCTTTTTATTATTTTCAGCTGTGTCCCGTGGGAAATTCATCTATCTAAATTGGATGGGAATTTCCTTAAACGCGATTTGATTTATTTGAAAGTTGAAAATCGCGCGAGCTTAATTCGATAGGTCGATTAAATTAATCGGCCTCGAGCGAGAACCTATAGTCGCTCGTTACAAATCAAACTTCGTTCAAACGTGGCGCGAAGCAGAAGACATATTTAAAATGACTAAATAGATAATTTAAGAAATTACCCTCCTTTTTTCGATGTTTTAAAAAACCTTCACCTAAAATGAATATCTAAAAGATTTTTTTCGAATTTTAGGATGATTTAAACACTTGAGAAAAAAAATGTTCAGTAAAATGTATAGTTCAATAAATGTTAAAAGCTTCAAAACAAAATATAGATTTATATATTTTTTAGTATTGTAAATAAACTATTTAAAATGAAAAATTATGCCTAAAATACTTTATATTAAAATGTTATAAATATAAAAAACATAAATTGTATTTTAAATTACACACAAAATTAGACAATAAGATTTTTTTGATAGAAAGCAACATGAAAAAACATTAAATTCCAATAAAATATTCTTTAAAGTTTTTGAAATATGTAACATTTTTTATGAAATGTCGTTTTCGAATCCCAAGTGCGAATAAAAGGTTTCATTGTTTGAAAAGAAATCATGCCTAAATTTGGATACGAAATTACATCATAAGATTTCTCTGCTGTGAAGGAAAGTTGAAGAATATTTCGTTCAAATAAAGTGCTTCGAAACAAATTTTTTAATATATATTTTATTATATTTTTTCAATATATTAGTGTAAATAAAGGGTTAAAATATTTAATAAATATATACATATACACTATATTTAAATATGCATACAAAATAAAACTGAAATTTCTTTGGTATGAAGCAAAATTATTAATTATTTAACGCACTTTTTTGAATGATAGTTTTATCGATAAACATTACGGAAATCCCTGTTAAAATTAACATTTTGAAGAAAATTTCTTATTTTATTAGTTTAACAGGCATTCCTTAGCGAATTTATAAGTTGCACATCAGAAAAAAATTTGAGTAAAATTTACAGGAAGTTCAATACTTATTTTTACAAATTGAATTTTGAGTAGATATATTACCAGAAATCTGGTGCAATGAACAGTTTTTTTTGTACAGTCCACTTAACTTCCAGTGAAATCTACCAAACTTGATTTTTTTCGTATCTGATAGATTTCACTGCATGCTAAGGGAAACGTACAGAAAATATGTATACATGCACATGCATCAACTTTTGTTTCCAAAATTTTGGAAATGGTAAAGAAGATAGAAACGGTCATAGATAGACTACTTTTGGTTTTGACAAAGAAATGAAATTTTCTGATACATATTTTTTTTTAATTTAAGTTTTTTTAATTTCGAAACCGCAGTAGTCCATCTACGTCCGTTTTTTTCGTCTTTATCATTTCGCAAATTTTTAGCAGAAAATACCTTGCTCTTAAATACTTCAATACATTTCCTAAAAAGCTATTTTTTTTCCATTCTATAGAGTTTTTGAATTTTCAAATTAAGAGTCTCTGCATATACAACAAAAACACAATATTTATTTTAAACTTGAACCTCATATTTATTGTAAAACACAATTTTGTGCATAATTTTTAAATTACAATAATAGATTTAAAAGATACACAAAGTTTAAATCGATATATATTTTTTTAATTATTAACATTTATTGACTTTCAAATGTTAATGCAAAATCATATTTCCAGTGTCTAAATCATTCTAAAAATTTAACAAAATTTTTGTTGATTTTAACAGGCATTTCCGTAATATTTATCGACAAAACTATTATTTAAACAAAATTTGTTTCGAAGAATTTTATTCAAACGAAACAGTCTTCAACTTTACTTTATAGCAGAGAAATCTCATGATGTAATTTCGTATCCAAATTTAGGCATGATTTTTTTTTAAACAATGACACCTTTTATTCGCATTTGGGATTCGAAAACGACATTTCATAAAAAATGTTACATATTTCAGCCAGTTCCACGATCTGAAAACACTTTTGCTAGCCTGTGTCTGCTGCGGCGAGTTAACCGAGCAAGAAAGAAGAAGAGTTGGAAAAACTGACCGCGGCACAGTGAAACGCAGTAACGCACGATCTGGCCACAGCGATTCCCTGACTAAACCTTAAATTCCCTGACTTTTCCCTGACTTTTCCAGACCACTACGATTTCCCTGACTTTTCCCTGACTTCCCTGACTTCCCTGACTTGTGGCAACCCTGATAGTAATACACAACATTACGCTACTCTCAAGTGTAGCGTAAAACGAGGTTACGCGCCAGAGGCACATCAAAATGTCTAAACATCCTTTATACTACTGTGGGCAAAAACTGAGGTGGATTTTCAATTTAAACTTCGCGGGCTAACCGATTCGGGTAAACTCTTTTATTTTTATGTTGTTCTTACTGTTACTGACATCTGTGTCAAATTTCATGTCAATGTCATCATTTCTTACATAGTTATGCTTGTGTTTTCTGAACGACTAAGTGATTTTTTTGATTTTTACAATGCCTGAATTTGTTGAGCAAAGAAGTGCCATTAAATTTTGTTTGCGGAATGAAATGTCATTTGGGGAAACATGCAGAATGTTGCAGAAGGCCTTCAATGATTTGACCTTGTCGCAGAAAAATGTTCATAATTTGTACAAAGACTAAAAAGAAGGCAGATAACGTGTTGATGACTTGGAACGCCCCGGACGATCATCAACATTAACTGACAAGCAACACGTCAATCAAATTAAAGAATTAGTGCACAAAAATCGCCGATTGACAATTAGAGACCTTGCTGACACTATTGGCAGTTCAAGAGGATCACTCAACACCGTTTCAAAAGATATTTTGGGCAGACAACTCGTGGTTTTTGCATCACGATAATGCGCCGTCTCACACTGCACTCGTTCTTCGTGACCATTTCGCCAAAAACTCAACGCATATCGTTCCACAACCACCATATTCGCCTGATTTGGCTCCGTGTGACTTCTGGCTATTCCCCAAATTCAAAAGACCACTCCGAGGACACCGTTTTGACATGATTGAAGAGATACAAGCCGAATCGAAGAAGGCTTTGAAGGCAATTCCGGAAATCGAATTGAACAAGTGTTTCGACGATTGAAAAAAACGTTGGCATAAGTGCATTATATCGGGAGGGGATTACTTTGGAGGGGACGAAATTGATTTGCATAAATAAATAAAGAACTTTCATTTCATAACAGAATTCACTTTAGTTTTTGTCCACAGTAATACATCTGCATCCATTTCTAAATATTTTCAAAAATGTGGAGCAATTTTTGAAAATGAGATTGTTACTTAAAGGATGAGTGATCAGAAAAGAACATCAAGAAAGCTATATTATTCTACTCTCTGAATCTAAATCAGTGGCCTATTTCGGTCTAAAATTTCCAAATTTAAGTAGTTAAGGCCATGGATGTACTAGTACAGCTGATTGAATTAATAAAATCAGTTTCCCCCAAATTTTTTCGAAATAATAAAATTTTGGCTGAAACTTAAGGACATAATAATGAACATATTAGCGGATGGCTGTAGACTTTAAACAGTTTTTAACAATTAAAAGAATTTTACTGTCGGTAAAATAGAAATTATGTTTTTTGATATTTTAGAACCAATTGAAGTCTACAGCCATCCGTTAATACGTCCATTATTATGTCCTTAAGTTTCAGCCAAAATTTTATTGTTTCGGAAAAATTTGGGGGAAACATTTTTTATTGATTTAGTCAGCTGTACTGGTTGATCCATGCCATTATCTCATTTTGCATAAGCATAAGCCTACAGGCAAAAAATATTGGTAAATAATCTATAAATAATAACACATCACTCAATAAGTTTCCGGTTTGACATATAGTTGGCACCACTGTTGTCAAATATATATGATTTCTGGATAGTACTAATCTTCAAACGTTAAGTGTCAAAATTTCATGACAGTCTGAAGTTTAGTTCAAATGTTATAAAGGTTTTGATGAAGCAGCTTTCGTCATTTTCAAAACAATGGATAAAAAAGAGTTTCGAGTGTTAATCAAACATTGCTTTTTAATGGGAAAAAATACTGTTGAAGCGAAGCAGTGACTTGATAAGCGTTATGGCGACTCTGTACCAGGGAAATCAACAATCATTGACTGCTATGCATAATTTAAACACGGTCGTACAAAAACCGATGACGCTGAACGCTCAGGTACGTCGCCCAGAATCAGCAGTTGATCCGGAAAACATAACAAAAGTCCACAAAATAGTTTTGGGCGATCGTACACTGAGAAAAATGCGAGGTCTGTCCGAAAAGTATCGGGCCTAGCTTTATATCTCCGCGCTGGCGTTATTCTTCATCATCGGGCGGGTGGCATCTTTCAAAGTAATCCACACTTGATTGAATAACACGATTCCTGCGATGCTTCCACTTCTCGAAACAGTCCTGTAACTCACTTTTATGGATGGCCTTAAGTACGCTCGTCGCATTATTTCCAACCGTCGTTTTGTCATCTAGTCGCTCTCCTTTGAGTGGTTTTTTGAGTTTTGGAAACAGCCAAAAGTCACAGGGGGCTATGTCGGGACTGTATGACGACGATCACCTTTAATCGCAAGTCGCACCTGCTCAATATTATCCAATGTTTTTGTCGTCGAAGATCAGCCAGAACGAGAATCACTATCAACAGAAGTGCGGCCTCCGTTGAAGCGATTATACCACTCTTTTATTCGTGTTTTGCTCATACACTAATTCCCAAGCGCCTTCTGCATCACCTCAATAGTTTCCGAACTCGTTTTGCCGAGTTGAAAACAAAATTTGATGCAAATTCGTTGATCTTGTTTTTCAGTCATTTTTAACAATCAGAAAATCCGCCGAACTCAAAAATAGCTTTGTAAACAAAGACATGCTGCGCATGAACTATACGTCCGGCAGATATCAGTAAGCAACCGATAGGTTCGTGAGGCTTTACTGTTGATGTTCATGCCCCACAGAGGACGTTCGAACACTATGGCGCGGAGATATAAAGGTAGGCCCGATACTTTCCGGACAGACCTCGTATATCTGAATTTTTCCTGTTTTTTATAGGAATTCAACCTCAGGGGGTAGAAAATAGGAAAATTTGCTGGTTAAAAAGAAGTATATACTATTGCGAAAGTGAAATAAGAGGATAGAAAATGAAAGTATTTACTTTTTTTATAGGAAAATTGTTATTCAAACTTTGACGAAAAAAGTACCTTACTTAAACAAAATATGTGCAGCAACTGAATCTAAAAAAGTCCGATAAATTATGGGACTTTCTATGATCCGTCAAATTTACGATAAATTATAGGAATAAAAACCTCAAGCTGAAGGCAGATTTTACTGGTTTTTCTTGGACTGATGGCATCAACTACACGGAGAGAAGTTTAGTAGAACCGTACTCTAAAATTGGGGCACTGGTTACCCCAAACAAACGACAAAGCTTGCGAGAGAACGGCTGGCCGAAGTATTTCGCGTAACGGCTCGCCTAGTTTGGGGTAATGGTTCCCCCAAATTGGCTGAGCTGTTCAACCAAACAGAGGTCGCGCAGCTCTCCGGGTGCTTAGCGCGTCAGTTCTACGTGTTGGGCGAGCGAATCCACCAAATTTTTCTCCGTGTATACACGACTCCGTGCATTAGTATGCGTGTGTATACAGACGAGCGTCATGCTCGAATGTAGTAGTGTATTTTCGGCACACAAAGTGACTTAGTGCACATATGTACGTATACCTATTTGAAGGAGTGAACTTGATAAATTTTTATTTAATTTTGGCTTTTTTTTTTATGAAACGCTACTTTTTATGAAAACACATAACTTCATAAAATACATGACTTTTTATGAAGTCATATTAAAATTTTTTTTATAGAGTCCGGTCTTTTTATGAAATGCGATTTTTTATAAAAAACGAATCCTCATAAAAATACTGACTTTTCAAAAAGTGCACTATACAAAAATTGTATAAAGTTTGGTCTTTTAATAAAAAGAAGTTCTTTATAAAAACAGAAAACTTTATAAAATTTTCATAAGGTTTACTATATGTACAAAATTGGTACATTTATTCATTTTTCATAAAATTACATTATTAATACTCATAATGTATACATTTTTTTATAATGTTGACTATAAAAAGACACGTGCTTTTATCAAGTTAATCTTATAAAAAACTAAATAAAAACTTTACAAATATTCTAAACAGTTCATATAAAGTCATTTTATTAAAACTTTATAAAAATACCTATTTTCAATTAAGTCAACTACATGAAAATTTTAGAAAGTTAAGAGTTTTCACAAAGAATCGTACCTTTATAAAAAGACAAAACTTTATAAAAGTCAGTGATTTTATAAAGTTTCGTGTTTTTATGAAAAAAAAAAAACGCATTTTATAAAGACAATTTTTATAAAATTTTTTATAAAGTTGACTTTATAAAAAGTCACTAATTTTATAAAATTAAAAATTTTAAAAAGTGAATTGAAGCGCCATGAAAAATTGAACGACGCGCTTCACATTATTATCCAAGAAGCGCATTAGTTACGATTGTCATTGATTTTAAACTTGATGTTCGAGTTTTCCAAGACAAAACATTTAAAAACGCTTTGCAACGTATTGTGTTTTTTTTCCAGTTTTCCGATTTAATAATACAATTTTTCTAATTGTTCTTTCCATTAAGTTATTAAATAAAGTCATTTGGCAAAACCAATGGTTTCGCTATGTAGAATCTACATTTAGAAAAACTAATTTGTTTTTTTTACGGTTGAGAAACTATTTCACCAACAACAGCAGGGTTTTTCAAAGTAAAACTCGTTAGAAAATGGGGCATCTCAGGCTGTGGGTCGTATAACTAATAATCGAAGTGCCGTTGGAATGGTTTCACAGGTCAACGGTCTACGTTCTAGCCTACGGACCACGAGTGCGCGAGTTCGAACCCAGCTTGGAACAGAATTATTTTCAAATTTCTCCAGCTTTACTACATAAATGTTCAAACTGACCATTATAATTACTAACATTGTTTCATAATTGTGCATAATAATAAAAGTCTGAATGATTTCTCCTGTCACACAGATTGTCAATGATAAGTAGAAAAATGAAGGTAGAAACGTGTTGCAAAGAGAAGAGGGAAGAAGGAGAAAATGATTCATAAAAGGGAAAATAAATTTTTGCTTTTTTTTTTGCGTCGTAAAAGTCCGATAAAAAAGATGAAAAATTCTGACAAATTTATATGAATTTTTTAGTGTTCCAATCACGGAGAAAAGTCCGATAAAAAACAGTGAAAATTCTGGAATCAAAACAGTGATATTTTACTGTTATGAAAAAGTATTAATTAGACATTTGAGTAGAAAATTTTATGATGTTTTTTCGGAAAAAGCCCCCTATTTTATAGCGCAATTTCCGATGGTAAGTAAAGTCCGATAAAAAATAGGAAAATGTTCTATAAGGATTTACTGGGGTTAAAATGCCATAAATTATAGCAGAATATCGCATAAAAAAAGGAAATTTAGATATATTTTCCTCAGTGTAAATTAAAGTTGCGTGAGATAGCTGACATCTTAAAGATATCAGAAGGTAGTGTGTTTACAATTTCGCACGAATCTTTGGGGATACGTAAATTGTTTTCGAAGTGGGTGCCGCGTTTGCTCGCACCCGACCAAAAACAATAATGCATCGAGGGTTCAGAGCGCTGTTTGGAGCTGTTCAAGCGAGGTAAAAAGGATTTTCTGCATCAGTATGTGACAATGGATGAAACATGGATTCACCACTACACACCTGAAACAAAAAGATCGTCAGTTGAGTGGACAGCAGCTGGTGAAAGCCGTCCAAAGCGACCAAAAACTCAAGATGGTTATGGCATCCGATTTTGGGAGGCGCATGGTATTTTGCATCCAAACGGGCGGAAAAACTCGCATTGCATGCTTGCGCGTAGAGCGGCATGCAGCCAATTGCGTCTCGGCTTCGCAATCGAGTGAAATGTTCATACCGTCCGCTTCAACGGGCGAAACTTTTCATACAGCCCGCTTCAACGGGCAAAATATTAATACCCCCCGACACTTGACTGCTCACAGCTAACTACGTGCTCGCATGCAATGTGACTTATTCCACTAATTTGGACACAAAACGTACACAATTTACTATTGTTTATCGACTATCTTAAGAAAAGTAGAACCATTAACAGCGACTATTACATGGCATTACTGGATCGATTGAGCGCAGAAATCAAGAAAAAACGGTTTCACATGCAAAAGAAAAAAGTGCTGTTCCACCAAGACAATGCGCCGTGCTACAAGTCCATGAAAACGATGGTCAAATTGAATGAATTAAGCTTCGAATTATTTCCTCATCCACTATATTCTCCAGATCTGGCCCCCTGAGACTACTGGCTCTTTGCTGACCTGAAAAAAATGCTCCAAAGAAAGATATTTGACTCCAATGAAGAAGTGATTGCCGAAACTGAGATCTATTTTAAGAGCAAAGACGAATCATTCTACAAAAAAGGCATCAAAAACTTAGAGAAGCGTTGGAATGAATGTATTAAACTTGAAGGAAACTATGTTGATGAATAAAGTTGAATTTCTCGAAAAAACTGTGTTTTTCTTAGTTAGACCGGAAACTTATTGAGTGATGTGTTACATGGTCTTATTCCAAGTTAGAATAAAAATCTGAAATAAATACGGCGTCCAATCACAAATATTAGAAAAGTTTATATTAAAGGTATAAATCTTCTTTGAGTAAAAATGTAAAAAGAATGAAATGGAGTAGAGATATTTGTAATTAAAAACAGAGATAAAGAAAAGTGAAAGGCAAAAAAGGCCACTCTGAAGTAACAAAATGAAATCTTTAGGATGAAAAAGTATAATAAATAAAAAGTTTCTACTATATTAAGAGTCTTACTTAAAAGCAATATCTGTGCTGCACAACATGTTTTCAGGCTTCTTGATTGCGTACAGGAATATTAAGAATGCATTAAAAGCATGTCAGGGAGTCGGTATTATGCATAGCTTTTAAGGGTGTGTGGTACATATATATGTATATATATGTGTGTGAACGAGCGTAATCCTGATATATGTCTGTTCGATGTCGACGGCTTTGGTTAGGAAGCAGAAAATAAAATAGAAGTCGAGAGCGGATTACTTTTTATTAACAGGCGTTCAACCTGGTGACACCTCATCCTGGTAGTGACAGGAGAGCCAACTACGATCTCCTCTTTCTTCTGGACTAACACTTTACCTTCCACCTTTCACATTCGTTTAAATTTTTCTTTCGTTTTTCGTTTCACTCCCTTTTCTTTCCTATCTCTCTTGATTTTTCTCTGTCTTTCTCTATTTTTCTCTATTTTTCATTAGCCTTTCCTCCTTTATACATATATCACTTACTTTTCCTCTATGTTTGACCTTTTTTGGACACTTTTGTCTCTTTTGCTATCTCGAGCTGTATATATATGCAACGGAAGTGCTGTGACATCTGAAACGACAGCTGGGGTCGCTAAGTAAGGGTGAGATTGCGTAAGTGGCTTGACTTCTTCACACGTACTGGGTGTCTAGAGGAAACGGTAATGAGTTACAGTGATGGCTAAGTTTCGGAAAGTTCTGATTAGGAAAGTTTCTGTGTTGATCTATTGGACAAGTTTTTCAAAATTAACGACTCTCGTTCCTTCACTTCACAACGAAGGCCTAGATACGCATCTTTAATTACACTCGACATTTAGAAAATGTGATATTTTATCACACCTTCAGGCTAAAAATAACTGCTTCAAGATTTAAAATTTCATTCAGAACTATTTCGTGGCATTTTCCAGTACATATTCATTGTTTTATTGACCGACAGTCATTAAGTTTTTATAATTAATTTGACATGGGGTCAGTTTTTTAAACGACTTTTAGGAGATGAAAATCATAAGAATTAAGAAGGGTAAACGTTTCATGTTTTCGAAGAATTTTTAAAATGTGGAGTGTCTTGAATTTTAGTAATCAGAAGCTGAAATTCGTGCGGAATTTAAATTATTTTAGTATGCTAAACGTATAATTTTTTACTTTTTCATTCTCATCATGTGAGAAGGTATTGGTTTTTCTGTAAAAAATTACTATCGGGATTCCCATCGAATCTCTACGTTTTGAGATCCCCTAAGTCAGAAAAAACGATTTTAACGAAAGTGTCTGTCTGCCTGTCGTCTGTCTGTCTGTCTGTCAGTGTGTCTGGCTGTCTGTCGTCTGTTGTCTGTGGACACGATAATTCTGGATAGAATTATCGGATTGGATTAAAATTTGGCACACTTTTTGCAGGCGCAAAAAGGAAGGAGGAGTACGTTAAGTAGCCATTTTTGACTAATGGTTCTGGTTTTATCCATAAAAAACTTTTTTTTGATAATCAAAAATTCCATTTCCTCGCCAGAATATACGATATACTGCAAAAATGTTAAAATACAAAATTATTTATTTCAAAGAGATCTAAAAATTTGCTACTGGCCATTTTTTCACAGAAGTTATACCTTATGTTTATTGATGAAAAGTATTATTGAAAATAAAAACTTTCAAAGAATTAAAAATCTTTCTGTGGAAAAAGAGAGGCTTTCGACTGTGCCAGGAATCGAGCCCGGGTCTTTCGATTGCTGGTCGACTAGAAGGGAATGTCGGACGCCTGTGTAGCTCAGTTGGTTAGAGCAGTCAATCAGCAATCGAAAGACCCAGGCTAAAATCCCGGCACAGTCGGAAACGTCTCTTTTTCCACAGAAAAATTTGTCATTCTTTGAAAATTACTAATTGCTTTCAACGATTTGAAACTTTGAAATTATCTGCGTGGAAACCTGTCGGGAAAGCATCTTATTTGATACCGAGACTTGTCTTCTGATAAGGTAGACAGTGACATTTCAAATCTACCATCCTAGTTGTAAAAATAAAAACTTTTGGTTTAAAAAAAAACTATATGAGATACGGAAAAAATTTTGGAGACAAAATTGTTTATCTCAAGAAGATGTACAAATTTACCCCAGATCACTTTTTATCGGACACGTAGTTTTCGTTTTAATTGTAGAAAACGTTATCAAGTATGAAGAATTCTATTTTGCACCAAATTTATGTGAGATACAATAAAAATGTTGGAGAACAAAATTGTTTGTTTCAAAAAGATCTACAAATTAGCTTCTGATTATTTTTTGATAAAAATTATTTCTTTCCATTCATTATTCATCAAGAACGTCTTATGAAAATCAAAAATTGAATTTCCCCGCCAAAATTTACGAGATATAGAAAAATTTTAGGAACCAAAACATCATTCACATGAGAAATATGCAAAAAAATCGATTTTTTGAAACTGCTACACGATGCGACCCCCTCAAGGCTGTTAGAGCCTTAAGTAAATTGAATTTCCTTTTTCATTTTATATCATAAACGAATTTACTAATTTTGAGAACATTTAATTCACATTTACAATATAATAAAGATTCAGTATCAAATTACAATAACTAAATGTGAATGTATGCGAAGAATATAAGACCGAGCGCGAAGGGTTACGATCGAATTGCGCGCCCTAGAAACAGAAATTTCTTTAGAACATGTATAAAAAAGTGGAAAAAGCTCATGAATGGTGAAGCCCGGGTGGGAGACTGCCTGTTATCCACAAAGAAAGGTCTCGTTAGAGCAGTAATCGTTTAAGGCGTAAGTTTGTGCTCGTAAGCGCGTGCGGTCGACAAACATAAAACTCTAGTCCATAAAGGATTAAGCCTTTGATGGGCAGATTAACTCACTAATCACTGTAGTGTATTATAAACTGAAATAAATACGACACTGGCACTTAAGAAAGCGAGAATTGAACACGAAAACACAATTCATTTTTTAAAAAACTTTTACATGTTTGAACACTGATTGATTGTAAAAAAAACTGAGGCACAATGCGATTGTTTTTTAAAACACAGTATCAGAATAATAAGACACCATATATAATTGAATTTTTTATAATTTTATAATTTTATAAAAGCCAAAAAACTTTTGAATTTATCATGCCATGACACTGTTTTAACAATTATTTTTCTTTTATTCAATTTTTATATGTTCTTTAATATAAACAACATATTCAAACTTTTAAAGGCCCAAAACAAATTATTTATTGAAAAACAGTTCTAAAACGTTCAAAATGAATTATATTGCTTTGTTTTTCATTTGTCTCAAGTAAAAAGTACAATTTTTCCAGATTAAAAAATGTATTTTGTTAAATTCGTATATATACGATACTTTGTATTTAAATTTGTGAGATCTGACATGGCGGATTATTTTTACTGCACCTATTAAAATACATTAGGTAAATTCACAATTAAAATCAGCTTCAGTGTAGGAATAACTGGTTTAATTTGATCATTCTATGTGAAAATTCTTTGATTATTCTGCTCGTGTTACAAGAAATACTAGATAGTTAAAATAGATGAAAATTATATAATTTACCATAAAAACGCTATGCGAGCTTTTCTATATATTCCAAATATCAGAGGATTACGACTAGTTCGATTGAATCATTATATTTGTTTCAATGCTGCATGAAATTTTATATCTTTTTGGATTTTTTACTTCATTTTAGAATCCAGGCTATTTATATAAAACTTTAATTCTTACATTTTTATAATTATTATTGCATAGTCGTTAGCCTATGAAATTGATCAAAGGACGAAAACATAGTACATAGTTTGGCGTGATACGTATAGCTCTCAAAGGAAATTTTACGAGGGGGATATAGAAGCGTTTAATAGCCGAGTAATTTGATGGCGGAAGTTCGATAGGTTCAATAATGTTCCGTAACTTGAAGATGCTACGTGAGAATATCTATTTTGAATATGTATAGAGGATGACCAATTTCTGACCTTTGATCACTCTTGACTCATTTCTCAAAAACTCGAAAGATTTACTTTTATTTCGATAACTATATTATATAATGAAGGCTTTAAAACTATAGGACGACGAAAAAATATATGTGGTAAAATTGACTATCGAGGCATAGTCGACAAAAATTAGTTGAGAATACCATTTTTCAAATCATGATATTATTTTTGAATAGGGAATAATACTACTTTTGAATAGTCATTAATAATGGTTATAATTACCACCTCTCGTAGTTAATGCAATTGAACTTCATTTGTAGGATAAGTTCAGTAACATAAACTATTACTCGCTATTGAAACTATTAAAATATAGTTGTTAAAAAATTAACAATAACAATTAAGGGGGCATTCTAGTGTGTGCGCTTAATTTTTTACCCAATTTCCTAGAATTTTTTACAAAAATCAATAAGGAATTCCGGGATGAGGATTTTTGGGGTTGATAATAGAGCGTTCAAATTATCTTTCAAAACTTTTTTATTGGAAACATTTCAAAATGGCGGCTATATACTTAATGGCGCTTTGAATATTTTATTTGATGGTTGACACGATTCCGTCCGATACAGTTGTTTGAATCAAAAAAATGGGAAAGGTTATTAAAATATAAGAGCATGGCTATTGCATGAAATTCCTTATTGATTTTTATTAAAAAAATTCTTGAAAATTGGGTGAAAAATTAAGCACACACTAGAATCCTTCTTAAAGTTTATAGATTCTTCTACTTAGTACACACTGAGGAAAAATGCTATTAAATCTATAGTATTTCTGCCGAAAGCATGCATATCATTGTTTCAAATCAATATGTTATAGAATTCGTAGCATATTTATCGGTTCTTTTATCATGTATTTTTGAACAAATAATATACATACAATGCTTTTGGCAGAAATGCTATAAATTCAATAGCACTTATTTCTTAGTGTATAAGAACAGTTCGAGCCGTGTGTCCTGCTCTATCAGTTCTCTCAATTCACGTAGAAAAATATTTAAAGCATTTAATTTCATTTGCGGTCGTCAAATGCAATTAGAAAAGAATATTTGAGTGAGTCCCTAATTGTGTTTTATTTGATATAAATATTTATTTTTTAGTTCTTGAAATTATGAGATACTTTTACTTTTCGAATGTAAAAGGAAAATGATGATTGTTAAAAATGCCGACGCTCTTTTCGAACAAAACTTTGCAGTTCAAGAATATCTACAAAGTATTCAAAGGAAATTCAATCATGCTCTACAGGAATTCGGAGAGGTAGAACCATGTTCGGGACATTCTTTGCCGAAACTCAAGATGGCAGAAACAGCTGCCGGACGTATAGTTCATGCGCAGCGTGTCTTTGTTTACAAAGCTATTTTTGAGTTCGGCGGATTTTGTGATTGTTAAAAATGACTGAAAAACAAGATCAACTAATTTGCATCAAATTTTGTTTTCAACTCGGAAAAACGAGTTCGGAAACTATTCAGATGATGCAGAAGGCCTTTGGGAATGAGTGTATGAGCAAAACACGAATAAAAGAGTGGTATAATCGTTTCAAAGAAGGCCGCACTTCTGTTAATAGTGATTCTCGTTCTGGACGACCTCCGACGACAAAAACAACAACAAAGGACAGCCATTTGATGACAAAACGACGGTTGAAAATAATGCGACGAGCGTACTCAAGGCTATCCCTAAAAGTAAGTTCCAGGACTATTTCAAGAAGTGGAAATATCGCTGGAACCGTGTTATTCAATCAAGTCGGGATTACTTTGAAGGTTGCCACCCGCCCGATGATGAAGAATAACGCCAGCGCGGAGATATAAAGGTAGGCCCGATACTTTCCGGACAGACCTCGTATTCTTCTAAAGAAACCAAATGCCTATAGTCCTTCAGACTTTAGACCAATAGCTTGTCTACAGACTATCTATAAACTTGTCACTGATGTAATCTCTCATAAAGTATATGTCCACTGTGAGCAAAAGAACATCTTCACAGAAGAGCAGAACAACTGCCAAAACTCCCGAAATTGCAAGGATGTGGTCACCATTGACAGTGTCGCTGTGTTGCCAGCCGAAGAACATCAATCAAAGTAACTTGAAAATCGCGCATGTCTACCTTCTTCACATGGACGACTTGAAGTTGTATGGCAACTCAGGAACGAAACTGCAGAGTGTTCTCGATATTACTTTCCAGCTTCCTAATGACATTGGTATGAAATATGGGCTGGACAAGCGTCGAACAGTACACTTGGTGAAGGGTGATGTTGACACGCAATTGGGACATGAGGATTAGGATTTCATCGAAAACAAGAACAAGGCTATTAACAGCAATGCAATCCTACTTCTAACAAACTCCTTCGGGCTCATCATATGGTCTAATACCAACCTTGAGGGTATCAACAGAACCACTCGTACTGAAATGACTGGGTACCCAATGTACCACAGAACTTCGGCTCTGGAGTGGAGGAAAACCTCTTCATGGACAGCACCCTATGGTCAACCAAATGTGGTATGCGTAGAGGTGAACTCATCCCGGAAACAGAAGGGTTCATTGTAGCTATGCGGTACCAGGTAATGTGCACTAGAAATTACCAAAAACACATCCTTTATCACAACGTTGACGGCAAGTGTTGTTTATGTGGAAATCCTAATAAAACCATCCAACCACTTTATCGTAAACAATCTTCTGGAAATAGTCCTGTGGGACAAGCGTACGCAGAATATCATAATCATAGACAACGCAAGAACATCCAGCTGATCTACACAGCCAAGATCAAGCAGCATGGTCAGCTGATATACAAAATCACAGAACTGTAGAGAGTGAAATCAACCCCATTGTGTTGTTTTCACTCCATTGAGATTCCGACTGCGGGAAACGTGCATGTGAAGTGCGTGCGATAACTGAAAGATCTTGGTATAGACAGGGTATTTACGGCAGCCTAAAAAGTGGTACTTTTGAATACTTGCCGCATAGTCCGTTCCTACCTTGACCATCAGGATGAAGGCGGCCAACCGCATTTGGACTTGTAGTAGGAAAACGTTGCCAGCTTTACATTTTCTATTTTTTTAAATATTGATTATGGGAATTTTTTTTTATTTCTATCTAACTTTTTTTACATTTTGATTAATATTGGGTTTAAACATGTTTTGTGTCAGTTAAGATGGTTTTTTGTCTTTGTTTCTCAATTTTAATTTTAAACAGCGATGTCGAACGATAGTTCCTGGCGTTCTTCTGTTATTGTTTATCTTCCCTTCCTGCACGCGCTTTCCCCTCTCTTCGTTTCACAGTTGACGCTTCAACTCCGCCTAGGTGCGCGGAATGTCCATGCAACTGCTCGCCTTTGGCGTGAACAAATTTACATACGAATAACAAAAAGATTGAAAAAAATAATTTAATTTCTAATATAATAAAATATATTCAATCTGTACACTTTAAATTATATTAAATAAGATTAAAATGTACTAGCCGAAGGAATATAAAATTCAAGATATTAAGGAACCTAAAATAGTATACAATTCTTCATAAATGGTATGCCAGTGGGTGAAATAATTTTACTAACTTCATCGATCCATAATATAAATCAAATTGAGAAGCTCCGCGTGACTGAACAAGCTATACCTATCAGAAGTCTTTGGGTCCGCTTAACTTCGACTGACTTCGTCCATCAAGCAGCTCAACGGACTCGTTCCTTCGGCTTGCCGCGCTCACCGCTTAATCCACTCGAACGTGGTGAAAGAAGGGAATTGACGAGTTGACAGATTTTGTCCCTTTGCCTGCGGGTAAGACATCGCTGATTCAAAACGATCGCTGTACTTGACTCTGACCGTACAAGCGGTTCTGACGGCCTGGCCTATGTGCCTCAGAGAAAGAATCATAGCAACAATAATTAATAGTTAAAAGAGAGTTGCTGATACGTGACACTGGTAATAATAAGAATAAATAATAATAATAGTCATAGATATGTGACTCAGTAGCTACCAAATAAGGGAAATGAAAAGCTGATAATAAAATTAAGTTGAAATATTGAGGCTGTAATATCAAAAGCAAGGGTAGAGAAAAGGGGAGGAATCCAGTTAAAGTTTACATTTTTAATTCAGATTTTATTTGACGGGTTGCATGTTGTAAAAAGCAAGATCATAAAAAGGTGGTCTCGGTCGTTGATCCAGTTTGTTTCCTTCGTTAATCTAGTCACGAAGTAGTAGAACGCAAAGACTTCAAGAATAGTTTTTCTCAATCGACATTTACGAAATCAGAAGGCGAGAGCGACGGCCTTTAACTTTGCAGCTTCCAACGCAGTTCCTATTTGAAAAAGGAATAGATAAAGGAAAGAAAGTTAAAAAGCGAGATCGTCCGCGCGAAAAGCCCAGCACGTTTTCTTCGAGCAATCGAGCACGCGAGCAATGGCCTTCCGTTAGCGGAAACGTTTTTCTGACTAAAAAAAGTAAGAAAATGGGGAGGTTTAAAGCGAAGTCCAGAATTTATAACTGTTCCCGATTGATTTTTACCTAACAAGGAAAATTATTACTCGGATGCGCAACGAAGGATTTTTATACATCCAAGAAAAACTATATAGGTCAAATAACTTGGCAACGACTTCTCAATTTTATTAAAATTCGAGTCGACTCCGAACGTAGATAGGACAAAATAATTTGTCAAATTTGTTTTCTTTCGGAAAATTCTTAGATTTTGGTGCATTGATTCATTTTCTAACTATTGAAAATATATAGACTAAGAAAAGCAAATTTGTTGCTTACACAAAATTATTTTGTTGGTTCCCGTTTTTTACTGTTTTTGATGACATTTTCTTGGATCAGCGAAATTATTTGCTTGGTCTAACTAATTGAGCAACCACACATGTGCACTGCTTTACCTCAAGCAAGTTTTCCAACACTCAAGTCGACTCTAAGCATAGAAACAAAAAAAATTATCCAAATTTGTTTTTCTTCAGCAAAACTCCAGAATTTTGTATATTCCTTTGTGTTTAACTTCTTGAAAATATATACTTAGAGGACAAAATTTATCAATATCAAGAAAATTGTTTTGCTCAGCAGTCTTTGTTGTAACAAAACTTTGGTTTTTGACACAAAATTTTTTTTCCAGTCCGTATCTATGTGTTTGAGCCAACAATTATTTTATTTGTCTGACAAAATAATTTTGTTATGTCAACAAAAGAATTTAGTTTGATGATCGAAAAAATTTTAAAAAAATCTAATTACCTCAACAAAACAGCTTTCTTATATGAGTGCTAAGAACAATATGTTGTTGCTCTAACAAAATTCTAGTTGCTCATGCCAAGTAGTTTTCATAGCGTAGTTTTGGTAATCACTTAAAGATGATATACTCCTCTGGGTTTGTGCTTTAGATGCTCAAATCCGTCAGGAACTAATTGAAACGATAAAGATGCTAGTTAGCACATCCCATTTCCTTTATCCTTTCGCTTTTTCTATATAATTTTCTCCTTTTATCAACGAAGTTTCTAGACGAATTAAAAAAAGCATAACCTAAGTGTAAATCTGCTAATTTTCACACCCTATTTTCTCTGGCATCGCTCGCATTTGCATTTTTTTGGCTTTTGTTTTCCTTAAAAGTCGGGCACAGCTAACCAAATCTCTTCCCTCGCTTGCACAAGAGCCACGAGAGAAATGGACCAATTATATGCTGCAAATAAATCTCCAAGGCTTTTCGTGCTAACGCATGACTGGTGTGAGTGAGATCGAGAGAAATAGAGAGAGGAAAGGGATTCAACGAGAGTGGGTTGGAGATGAGGAGTTGCATTCATTGTAGTCAGGGAAAATTTTCCCAGACAATAGGGAGGGTTGATTTGGCATACATTCACATTAGTGCCTCTCCAGTCGAGGATTTAAAATAACAAGTTTTCGCTTGAGCCCTCTATTTTTCCTTTACACTTAATTTTTTTTCTGACTGATCTGGATATGTCTGAGACTCCGGGTAACAGAAAGAAGCACATTTTTCAGCCTTGATGTCCTCATACACTGAGTGTTTCGTATACAAAATTTTGCATATTTTACAAGAGATACAAAATTGTTCTTGTATATTTTTCGCCTTGTCTGCATTGGAGTAATGGTTCCGAAAGTGAATAATTTTTTCGAAATGTGTTTGATAGAAGTTGCGGCTCATGCAAATACTGCTTTTAGTTGAGTTGCACTGAAATGGAGTTGAAGTTACTAAACTTTGATTGTTATATTAATTCTCAATTCAGTTTGAACTCAGCTGAATCTGATTTAATTAATTATAACTGAATAATTGAAGTGCCTTGATTTAATGCAGTTACCTACTCTGAATTCTGCTGATTTTAATTTAACTGGGATCAAGTTAATTAAGATGGTAGTTATTTTCGTTTCTCTATATTATTTTCTATATCATTTAGAAAATTCAATCTTTTTGATCAGGGATGTTATTAGTTGCAATTTTATAAAATTAGAATAAGTAATGTCGCTAAAACATATCTGAAATTCAAAATAATTATATTTACAGAGAAGGATTATTTAAAACTCTTCTACACGGAGAAAAAAAAACTGTTGAATCGACAGATGTCATCTGCTGGAATAGGGACAGCAGATTTTTTTGGTAATATTTACAGATTTTTCTGTTGGATTCACAGATTGTTTGTATACTCAACAGATGAACCTGTAAAATCTACAGAAATGTCTGTTAGAATTACGGATTTTTCTTTTTTCTTGAAATCCGCAATTCTAACAGACATGTCTGTAGATTTTACAGGTTCATCTGTTGAGTTTACAAACAATCTGTGAATCCAACAGAAAAATCTGTAAATATTACCAAAAAAATCTGCCCGCTTCGCGGGCACATTCTCATCGCGCGCTTCGCTCGCAAGTTTGAGCGCGCCTAGGGCGCGCGATTCGATCGTCGCGCTTCGCCCTCGGTCTTGTGCTCTTCGCATACATTTAAGTTTATTTCTTATTTTTTGTTCATTTCTCGTTATTTTGGCATAGGGTCAGATTCTTTTTATTTCCGTCGAATAAAATTTTCACTATTACATATAAAAATACTCAAAAAGAAAGCAAGGCAAACGTTTCGGCCACATATGGGGGCCCTCTTCAGTGCAATAAATTCAAGGATAAATTCAAAATTTCTGTAAAACATTAGAATATAGGAGATAATGAAATTAAGGATTATCATAGAATTCAAAAACTTATCTCAAAGCTTGCAATTCAAAATGAAGTAGTCCAGTATGCAGCATCACGATTTGAAAAAATATTTAGAGTTCACTGTGAATAAAAAAACCGGATAACAATTAAACCGGAAAACATAAAAAAATTTTTTTCACACGAACCGACCGCAATTAAAAAAAATTTCTTATTAAAAAAGGATGCCAAATTGCTTATCAATGGCAGAACGCGAACAAAACCGGATAACAAATAAACCGGGAAACATAAAAAAAAAAAATTTTCCACACGAACAGACCGGAATTAAAAAAAATTTCTTATTAAAAAAGGATGCCAAATTGCTTATCAATGGCAGAACGCGAACAAAACCGGATAACAAATAAACCGGGAAACATAAAAAAAAAAAATTTTCCACACGAACCGACCGCAATTTAAAAAAATTTTTATTAAAAGAGGATGCCAAATTGCTCATCAATGGCAGAACGCGAACAAGGTTTACATTTTTAAACTTTTCGTGAAGACTTTGTAACCGGAGTCTCTCACAGAATGATCTGAACTGTTTTAAAAACCGACTCAAGACATGTGGCTTTGCTGACCGAAAATTTTTTTATGTAAGAAATCCTGAGAGGTTCTTTTGCTCCTTGAGAAGACTATTGTCCTATACCTAGTAAAGAAATTCGAAACGTTTATGGTGATTATCACGAGTGGAGGAAGGCTTGTATTTTTCAAGAAACGATTTTTTTATATCAGCTTCACGGACAATCCATTTAACATTGAATTGGCAAGCAAGGCATTACAGAAACATAAATTATTATAATATCTAGACATGTACATTAACTCAAAATTATTTGAGTATGTTAAGCAATAAATAAAAAAAATTGAATGTTGTTTAATACTGCATTCAGATTTATTCTGAGATGTTTTGAAAAATACTACATTTATCTTTAAAGAATAACAAAAATGCTATTTTAGTAATCGTGATATCAAGTATCACATTTTAGGAAGTATTAATAGATTTAGTTTGTTCTGAAAATGGTCAGAACTATGAGATATTCAACCTTTATACTAAATGTGCCATTTTAAAATTTTAAAGTGACATGTTTGATAACATGTCTGCTATTATATTGACCCATAATTCATAGAATTTTTTGTTCATTTCTCTTTATTTTGGCATAGGGTCGGATTCTTTTTATTTCCGTCGAATAAAATTTTCACTATTACATATAAAAATACTCAAAAAGAAAGCAAGGCAAACGTTTCGGCCACATATGGGGGCCCTCTTCAGTGCCATAAATTCAAGGATTAATTCAAAATTTCTGTAAAACATTAGAATATAGGAGATAATGAAATTAAGGATTATCATAGAATTCAAAAACTTATCTCAAAGCTTGCAATTCAAAATGAAGTAGTCCAGTATGCAGCATCACGAGTTTCAAAAAAATATTTAGAGTTCACTGTGAATAAAAAAACCGGATAACAATTAAACCGGGAAACATAAAAAAATTTCCACACGAACCGACCGGAATTAAAAAAAATTTCTTATTAAAAAAGGATGCCAAATTGCTTATCAATGGCAGAACGCGAACAAAACCGGATAACAAATAAACCGGGAAACATAAAAAAAAAAAATTTTCCACACGAACCGACCGCAATTTAAAAAAATTTTTATTAAAAGAGGATGCCAAATTGCTCATCAATGGCAGAACGCGAACAAGGTTTACATTTTTAAACTTTTCGTGAAGACTTTGTAACCGGAGTCTCTCACAGAATGATCTGAACTGTTTTAAAAACCGACTCAAGACATGTGGCTTTGCTGACCGAAAATTTTTTTATGTAAGAAATCCTGAGAGGTTCTTTTGCTCCTTGAGAAGACTATTGTCCTATACCTAGTAAAGAAATTCGAAACGTTTATGGTGATTTTCACGAGTGGAGGAAGGCGTGTATTTTTCAAGAAACGATTTTTTTATATCAGCTTCACGGACAATCCATTTAACATTGAATTGGCAAGCAAGGCATTAAAGGAACATAAATTATTATAATATCTAGACATGTACTTTTACTCAATATTATTTGAGTATGTTAAGCAATAAATAAAAAAAATTGAATGTTGTTTAATACTGCATTCAGATTTATTCTGAGATGTTTTGAAAAATACTACATTTATCTTTAAAAAATAACAAAAATGCAATTTTAGTAATCGTGATATCAAGTATCACATTTTAGGAAGTATTAATAGATTTAGTTTGTTCTGAAAATGGTCAGAACTATGAGATATTCAACCTTTATACTAAATGTGCCATTTTAAAATTTTAAAGTGACATATTTGGTAACATGTCTGCTATTATATTGACCCATAATTCATAGAATTTTTTGTTCATTTCTCGTTATTTTGGCATAGGGACAGATTCTTTTTATTTCCGTCGAAAAAAATTTTCACTATTACATATAAAAATACTCAAAAAGAAAGCAAGGCAAACGTTTCGGCCACATATGGGGGCCCTCTTCAGTGCCATAAATTCAAGGATTAATTCAAAATTTCTGTAAAACATTAGAATATAGGAGATAATGAAATTAAGGATTATCATAGAATTCAAAAACTTATCTCAAAGTATGTTTCCCGGTTTATTTGTTATCCGGTTTTGTTCGCGTTCTGCCATTGATAAGCAATTTGGCATCCTTTTTTAATAAGAAATTTTTTTTAATTGCGGTCGGTTCGTGTGAAAATTTTTTTATGTTTCCCGGTTTAATTGTTATCCGGTTTTTTTATTCACAGTGAACTCTAAATATTTTTTCAAATCGTGATGCTGCATACTGGACTACTTCATTTTGAATTGCAAGCTTTGAGATAAGTTTTTGAATTCTATGATAATCCTTAATTTCATTATCTCCTATATTCTAATGTTTTACAGAAATTTTGAATTAATCCTTGAATTTATTGCACTGAAGAGGGCCCCCATATGTGGCCGAAACGTTTGCCTTGCTTTCTTTTTGAGTATTTTTATATGTAATAGTGAAAATTTTATTCGACGGAAATAAAAAGAATCTGACCCTATGCCAAAATAACGAGAAATGAACAAAAAATTCTATGAATTATGGGTCAATATAATAGCAGACATGTTACCAAATATGTCACTTTAAAATTTATTTCTTATATTTTGATACTGAAGCTCAAACCAATTTTATAATAATATTACAGATGATGTGAATTACACATTTTCTCAAAGTCACTGAATTTCTTTTTGAATTTAAGTGAAACAGGAAATTCAATTTACTTAAGGCTCTATCGGCCTTAAGGAACACATTCTCATCATGACACTCGCGCTTCGCGCTCGATTTTCTGTATACATTTCAGTAACTTTTTAATAAATTACATGATTAAAATAATTTATTTTCTTCCAAATCTCTCAGAAAGAAAAAAACAATCGTAGACCTTATTTAAGGAAACGATTTTACAGAACAACGCTTATTTCGTATCTCACATATTTTGGTGAAAAAATCGAATTTTTTTAATATTAAAAATCAAAACATAAAATATACATCTTGTCTCGAAATGTCTTAATGAGAATTTGTAGACCTCATTTAGGCAAACAATTTTCCATCTAAACGTTTTTTTTGTATCTCACATATTTTGTCTAAAAAATGGAAGTTTTGAATTTTAATCGTATTTTTTGGAATTGAAACGAAAAATATATCTTTTATCAGAAACTGTGTCAGACAAAATTTGTAGATCTTTTTGAAACGAACAACTTTGTATTCTTACGTTTTTTTGGTATTTCCAATATTATTGTTAAAAAATTGAATTTTGGATTTTCAATAGTTTTTTTTTTAATTAAAAAGAAAAATATGCATCTTATGAAAAAATGTTATAATTCAAATTTGTAGGTCTTTATGTATTCAATAATATTGTATCATAACGTTTTTTCGTATCTCGTATAATTTAACTGGAAAGTGGAATTTTGATATTGACTTTTTTCGAATTTGAATATGCTGTAACATTTCTAATTTTGATTTAATCAAAAAATGTTATGAGGATAATTTGTAGAGATTTATGAGCACTATCAAAAACCAGGATTGGAATTTTTGATTTTTTCAAAAAATTATTTTCAAAAACATAAAAGTAGTTCTCCATCCCTCAATTTTGATTGGATGTGGCTGGTTAACGAACTTGTCCTTACTTTTTCGGCTCCGATAAAGTGTACCAAAGCTTAATTCAATCTGATAATTCTATCGAGAGTTATGCCGCACACGACCTACAGACAGACAGACAGACACTTTCGTAAAAACCATTTTTTCTGACTCAGGGGGTCTCAAAACGTAAAGATTTGATAAAAATTTCGAAAGTCATTTTTCACATAAAACCAATACCTTCTCATCCATGATGAGAATGTAAAAATCTGCTGTCCCAATTCCAGCAGATGACATCTGTTGATTCAACAGTTTTTTTTTCTCCGTGTATAATGTCCAAAAAAAGCAATGCTTGTACTCTCTTGTTTTCCTAAAAAAACTATTAAGTTTGGACAAATATATTTCCATACATCCAAAATGAAATAAATAAATAGGAAGATGACCTCCAAAGCCCCTTCCTTTCTATTTTTTTTCGTCCTCTTTTCTTTATTATCATTTGAAAATGTATAATTAACCCTTTTAGTATCAAGCAACGGCTATACCACTGCATATGCAACGATATATCGTTGTTTGGCACTAAACGGGTTAAAAATATATTTTCAATCTTTAAAGGGGTTATAAAAGATCAGAACATTCCAAATTAAATCGATATATAAGTACAATTTCACTTGAATTTTATTATCAGAAATGAAACAACAAAGACATGGTTTTTAATGATTTTAGGGTTCCTGAATTCTTTGCCCTAAGAATTTCGGAATTTTGTTATCCAAAATGACAGATGAAAATTTGAAAAACCCTTCGCACTCGCTAAAAATCAGTTATTGAAAGTTTCTGAAGTCTCTAAATTTGAGTTTAACGTCAAAATTTTGATTTTAAAAATCAAATTTTAAATATAGTTAACTATTATATATTACAAAAAATAGTGCAGTTTTTCTTAACTTTCATAGCAGATGATACGATCGACGTGAAAATCAGTTTCTGAAAGTTTTTTGTTATTATTTATTATTATTATAATTTATAATAATTTTTTAGTATAAGTGGTATAATTAATTTTATATATTGTATATTCTAACTTCTATCACTTATAATCTAGATTAAATTTTTTATAATTCTGTCCTATAGATATTTTCCCAGTATATTTAATACTATAATCCATTTTTCTCAAAATACAATAATTCGTCATATTGAATTTACCGTTTTGAATAAAAAAAATTTTTAGGTCAAGTTTTGGTTCATCGATTTCAGTAACTTTATATAACTGAGTTTTATTGAAATCGACATCGTTCTGAAATTTTTATCTGACATATTGGATATGCCATATGTTGGATTAAAGAATTTTTGAATGAAAGAAAAAAAATCATAGTTTAGATGCAAATATGTCATTCGGCCCAAAAGGGTCAACAATTTCTTTCGATTTTGTTAAGCTAAGTCGCGATACTGTATCATGTACATTTCATGAATCTTCTCTTGATATTTGCATTAGTTTTTCACTAATGAATTGTTCAAATAATTGTCCAACTTTTGCTTTCCAAATCCGAAAAATTCTCTTGTTCTAATACCAACTGACATATCCTTAAATTTTGACTGATCCTCGGTAGAAAAATTTAACGAAATTTTAGTTAAAAACATTTCATAAATTTGTACATGGACCGAAATTCTTAAATTATTATAAATTATCATCAATGAATTTCTAAAATTTCAAAATGGAAGTTTTCATTCACTGTTAGAAATTTTGGATTAAATTCCCATTGCATGTGATGGAACTGTTTTCTAGTTATTTTTTAAACTGAATTAGTGAAAAGTGATTCATCAATTAACTTTAGTGAAATAATTTCATGTTAAAAGATATTAATATATAAATATATTATATATTAATGTATTTACAAAGGTCTTAATTTTTATTAACTTCATTTATAATACATTATAGAAAATTTTATAAAATTTTTATCAGTGTGCTTGAGAAGTCAAATATAATTTATGCAACTTCAATATATATTGTAAACAACTCTTCAAGAATTTATGAAAATTTATTCAATATACTTTGAAGACTAAATAAAAAAAAGACTAGAACTATAATACTTCATGTCATAGTATTTAATGCATGTTGAGAAATATGCGTTCGTTTCAAAGAAATATTAAATGGAATTATTTTCATTACTAAATTCAGTAATATTTTCTTCAGTAACAACTCTGCTCGACCTATAAGGATCGAAATTTGAGAGCATAGAACCATTCGAGCAAGCCATAAACTGCATAATGTTGTCAGAACACGCAATTACAGATGCATAAAGTATATGTAGCGTGTACTTAATGTATAGATACATTTTTCCACCATTACGCTCTTATTATCCCTGAAAGGCAATTTACATCAGCTGTAAATTTAATAGACATATCTTGTCAAGCGAAAAAAATTCAAAAACAAGAGGGATGGAGATTTAACTTTTTAGCGATGAGAGGTTGCTGAACGAGTGGTTTATGGAAAATCTAGTGATTTAGGGCTTTGTGGTCACTGAATGGAAGTTTGACATTATAATTTCAAAATTCTGTAATCCAAGATATCGGACCCAGTTTTCCTGAGGCTACACGGAAAAAATTTTTCGCTTAAAAAGTCATCGACTTTGTATAATACTCGTGGATAGGTTAGAAAGTCGACTAAACATTATGAGCCTCCTTATTGAAGAATATGATAGATAGTCGCTGAAAATGTGAAACGTAAATTCGAAAGTTTAAGTGACAGTCGCGGAAAATTTAAAACACCGTGGGTTGGGTTCTATTGTCTCTAAACCAGGCATCGAAAGTTTAAGTGACAGTTGAAGAAAATTTTGAACAGTGTAAAAAGGAAAATATCATTTTCTGTGATATGATCCTGCACTTATATAGTTAATTATTTTTCACTTTTACATTACCTATATAATCCTAATATGAACTTACCATTATATTTAACACTGCAACAATTACAGAAACGCAATTTTTTATAAACACTTCGCAGCACCGAGAATCGAACGCTAGCACGCACGCATCCTTACCTAATTCTAATCGCACGCCTTAACCCGCATATCCGTTACATGTCATGGAGACTTGTGTAAAATATTTGGATCACATTCAGAGTTTGAAGGCAAATCTAAAATAATAGATAAATTTCAAATTTGACGTAATACACTTTATCAAGGTAAACATATACTTACTCGGAACTAATTCTTCAATGTACGCTTCAATCCAGATTCAAACGAAACCAAACGACACGTAATCTCAAAATCTAACCAAAATTATTACAAAAACATAAAGCTGAGCTGCATTGTCTGCTGTGCGATGCTACGAATTACGTTTCTGCGCATCGCTTTTTGCGACTGTCGAAGAAATTTTAGAAGACGGCATATAAAATCTGATGGACTTTAGAATACAATTTACAAAACTATTTGTTTGAATTACTTTCATTTCAAATTATTCGATAGTCTTTTAAAATCTATGACAAATGAATCCAAAGATTATGAAACTTTTCATTACTTTTTAGAAAAGATCAGTTAGTGTTTAAAATACTTTTATAATAGTAAATACGCGACTTTTTTTCTTCGACCTGGTTTTCTAAAAGTTAGTCGACTTTTTTCTACTATTTCCTAAAAGTCATTGAAACCTTACAAGACTTTCTCCGATTTTATTTTCTGTCCACGACTCTTCGAATAGTCTGTTAAATTTTAAGCGACAAATTTTTTCCGTGTAAAACATTGAAAATGAAAATACTACTTAATAACCAGGAAATTCATACCCATATTTAACTTTTGATTGTAAAGTCATGAATTGTAATATTTATTTTTACAAAATTTTGATAGCAAGCTAAGATATAACATCTTTTTTGTAAAAATTATTATTTTTCATTTTGTATGAAATCGTCAAGTTCCTAATTTTATTAGAGCTTAGATCTTGAATTTTTAACTTCAGATTCTGAACAAAAACCATGCAAGAACCACTGTATGTTAAATTCCATAAAAATTTGACCAATAGTTTCTGAAATATCAGTGAAGAGCAGGAATACGTGCTTTTCGTTGTCGAAGGGTTAAACTTTGAACCCATGTTCTGCCTTTTTTGGATTATCATTCCTGGCTTGCATTTTTTTGCCATTTCACTATTTCGCTTATCCGAACAAGCATTTCCATGGTATTATAACCCCATTGAAGGGGAATAGGGAGAGACAGAGAGGGTGCGAGAAATTCGGTTGAGATTGAGAAAGATAGCGAAAATGGTGAAGCGTTAGGGGGGGGGGGGTAGAGAGGAAAAAAGCGCGAGAGATACGTTCCTGGAAGCCGGAAGGAAAAGGGGTTTGCGGCCCGGTCCATCCGGGATAGGCGGGGAATCTCGGAGAGGATTTACTATCGCAGTATCCTAGCCAACTGTGAGTTGCTATAGCAAACCCGGCGGCACTATCCCGACGCTACTCAAACATAGGGAGATACATTGCCTACGTAAATGGCGATAGTCCGACTGCGTCGCATTGCGTCATTTATTGTATTTTTCTAATGTCTGTCTGTACTAAAAAGAAACATTTGGTTAGTGTCCTCCTCCATTTTTTCACCTTTTAAGTATGTGATAGAAGATAGAGCATTAAAAAATGAAAGGCACGAATTTGTTCATATCGGCTAGTATTCGGTTTGAAGAAATGAAAAACACTTTCAAAGTTAACTACGTCATAGGCTAATTTTCAAAATTCTCAGGATTTATTTATTATTCAAATTTCTGTATTGACAGTGGCATAATATTTGGGGTTGCTAGTGATAAATAAAACAATAGCAACTAGTTTTATAGTATATATGGCTAGTATACATATTATATAGCATATATATAACTGGTATACATATATCATATAGTTGTATGGTATTTATTTATTTTTACGAGACAAAAAAATTTGCGGGGCGAAAAGTGCAAATTCGAACCCATATTCAATCGACAAAAATATTTCATTAAACTAAACACTTAAAAAACGTGCAAACAAAATTTACAGTTAGCCATTAGCATGCATTAAAATATTTATTTGGCTAAAAAATTGAAACAAACAATAAATGTCGATTTTATTGGAAATTTGATCCGCAATATTGGATCCTCACTTTGACGTAAGGTTTGCAATCAACTACTCAAAAAACCCCTCACAGATGAGTTGGACAAATTTCCCATGTATAGAAAAAATAGACTTAACAAATAAACAAATGTATTCTATAGTTTTGAAACCTCTAAAAATGCAAAATGTTTCATTGAAATTGCATCAATATTTTCATTTTTAAACAAAAAAATATCTACCCAAGGGTAGCTTATCACTATCAAATATAAGAACAAGAAAAAATCGTTCTCGGAGAGTTACATTAGGTTTTCTATAAGTCCCGGCTGCGGAAGATATCTCTGCATTGGCATCATTGGCTATAGAGGGTTGTACTTAAGCTTACACAGATGCATGCAGTAGTGGTTTGATAGTTTAGGACTCAACTAAAAACACTTAGAGTAAACCACGTACAAACATTCATCTTCAGGGCCCAAGGCAGCGCTTACAGTGAAACGCCTCATGCTATCAGGTCAATGGAGAGGGGGGACGAGACACTCAAAATTCCTCTCCAACCTTATGTCCAGACCAGCATTGGTCATGGGACACAAAAGGACATCCAAGCAATATAAGTGCTAACGGAGTTTTTAAATCTCCCTATCTGGTATGGAGGACTCGACTGACTCCAAGTGTAAACTTCTATTCGGAAGTAAAGTCTGTTTCACAGACGGATCCAAGAAAAGAAGTGGTATCGGGTCTGGGATCTTCGGAAAAACCGGGGGCCGAAGTATCGTGGTAGCTCTGGATAAATACATTGTTTGTCTAAAAAGTAATATCAGTGAGTCGATTAAAAAAAAAAAAACACTCCACACATTTCCTATTGGATTCGCATCAGGAGATTGTGAAGGCCAGACCAAGGTCGTGATGCCATTTTCCGCTTTCAAAGACGAGCAGACGTGACTGCGATGTTTGGGGTCGTTGTCCTCTTGAAGGATCCAATCCTTATTGTTGGCTCCAAACAATTTCTCTGAAGATCTCAGAAGGCCATGTTTGTAGATTTGGAGCATTTTTTGAGCATTCAGATTCTCAGTAAAAAGCTCTAAACAACCAAAACCGCGCTGTGAGAAGCATCCCCAAACATGGATCTTTATGGGATGTTTAACAGTTCGCTGGAAGAAACGCTCACCAGCGGCTGACCAGGCACGTTTTATGTGAACCCATGCCCAAAAGGACGCTTTGTCCGATAAAAGTACATTGGACTAATCGCGATAAACATTTTCCGTAGCGCATGTCAAGCGTTTTTTCATGTGAACCTCTGGGAGCAGGGGTTCCTGCCTCGTGGGACGGTACTGCACTTGCGCCTCAGCTAATCTGCATCTTACACGGAAAAAATTTGTCGCTTAAAAAGTCATCGACTTTGTATAATACTCGTGGATAGGTTAGAAAGTCGACTAAACATTATGAGCCTCCTTATTGAAGAATATGATAGATAGTCGCTGAAAATGTAAAACGTAAATTATATAGTTAATTATTTATCACTTTTACATTACCTATATAATCCTAATATGAACTTACCATTATATTTAACACTGCACATTACAGAAACGCAATTTTTTATAAACACTTCGCAGCACCGAGAATCGAACGCTCGCACGCACGCACGCATCCTAACCTAATTCTAATCGCACGCCTTAACCCGCATATCCGTTACATGTCATGGAGACTTGTGTAAAATATTTGGATCACATTCAGAGTTTGAAGGCAAATCTAAAATAATAGATAAATTTCAAATTTGACGTAATACACTTTATCAAGGTAAACATATACTTACTCGGAACTAATTCTTCAATGTACGCTTCAATCCAGATTCAAACGAAACCAAACGACACGTAATCTCAAAATCTAACCAAAATTATTACAAAAACATAAAGCTGAGCTGCATTGTCTGCTGTGCGATGCTACGAATTACGTTTCTGCGCATCGCTTTTTGCGACTGTCGAAGAAATTTTAGAAGACGGCATATAAAATCTGATGGACTTTAGAATACAATTTACAAAACTATTTGTTTGAATTACTTTCATTTCAAATTATTCGATAGTCTTTTAAAATCTATGACAAATGAATCCAAAGATTATGAAACTTTTCATTACTTCTTAGAAAAGATCAGTTAGTGTTTAAAATACTTTTATAATAGTAAATACGCGACTTTTTTTCTTCGACCTGGTTTTCTAAAAGTTAGTCGACTTTTTTCTACTATTTCCTAAAAGTCATTGAAACCTTACAAGACTTTCTCCGATTTTACTTTCTGTCCACGACTCTTCGAATAGTCTGTTAAATTTTAAGCGACAAATTTTTTCCGTGTATGGTGTTTATACTAACGTGTAGTCCTTTCTCCACTTGCTTAGCTGTGGCTTCACGCAGCCGAAGAGTTGGGTTGCGCTTGAACAGTGTAACGATCATCTTATTCTCTTTACTGGACGTTGCTCGCGTCTCTCCTTTCCCTGTCAGGTCATCGACGGTTTTTGTATCCCTATACCGCTCTACCCACATTTGCACGAAGTGCTTAGACTTTTTAAGCACTTTGGCAGCAGCTGAGTATGAAAGATGTGGTTCGCGTGCTTGGGTGCACAAAAATACCGCTTCGTAACGTTTAGCGTAGATAGCTCTCATAGCTTAATGTTGTCTAATATATGACACTTCGAACAAGACTGAAACGAATCAGTGGTTGCGCCGTAGCCCTTCGAACGCACAGTCAGGACATAAAAGAAACGAATAAAAATCTTTGAAACTCTCTGAGAAAACGCGTACTTTTTCATGTGAAACAGACTGTATTGTCCTCTACAAAGTCTCAGCTGCTTTTGGAGACTTGTACTTTCGACGAGGGTACCTTTTCAAATTAATAAATCAGTCTAAAAATGTCTGATGGCCCTTTTTCTCTAGTGACTGTACTGAGCAGTCTATACCAGATATTGACCTTTACCGAGTCCTAGCTGCTTCCCAAAACATTGCAAATATTTCACAGTTTACTTTAAGTGTCAATAACTTTCTCACATTCATTTTGTTCAAAATATGTTTCCCAAACTTTTTACTGAATAGGACATGGAAAATAGACATAAGGAGACCAATCTCTTATGCATGAACTTCACAAAAGTTCAGCACGTTTTTGTCGGAAGTACATGGAAAAGGTACAAGAACTTCCCGATTGATGGCGCGAATGCAAGTGGCGTAAACAAATGGCCGCTTTCTTCTGTTCGCTCAAAATATTCTAACATAACCGCAAATTAAGGTTAATATTTGTAAATGTTTGTAAACATTCTTATAATAAATATATGTTTCCATGACAACCTTCATGCATGCAAAGGTATATGAAGTTCTTTTTTTTTTACGCTACTTGCAGGAGCGCCATCCCTTGGGAAGTTCCCGTACTCAATCAATGTACTTCCGACAAAAAGATGCTCATTTTCAGTTACATTAGTTTGGTCTCCTTATGTCTATTCTCCATGGAATAGGAGTTGATATGCTTTCTATTTTGTTTTATTTTGTTTTCCAGATTGTTATAGAGATCATTTTTTTCAATTTATTAATCTAGTATGCGATTATTCTATTGCTAAATTTTACTTGAAAAGATGTGGTTGTGCTTTTTAATTATTACCTCGAAATAGTCATCTTTATGAAATCAGTCATCCACTTAATCGATAAATATCTGATGCTTGGAGTTGTTTTGCAGTTTTATATAAATTACGATTCTTTAAGTGATGTATTCATACGAGTTATCGTAGGTATCTGTACTTTGGCCAACACAGCATCCAGGCAACCAGCCAGATAGTCATTCGTTCTATAATCCAAGAAGCTCACATATTATGCTACATTTTACTCTCCTAGGTAACCTTGGTTGTAGCGGACCCGTAAATTCAAAGTTTAGAACTGCGAAATCTCTACCTACGCAGACGATTCTGCTTTTCCGAGTGGAATTGGAAAATAAAGAGGAAATTTTAGTTGAAAAGCAATTAACGGAAAACGGATTTTTCTGACGCTAAAAACAAGTAAAACTGCTCTTTAGAGCTTACAGAGTTTTTTCAGGTAGTTATTCGTAAAACAATTTTCAGAGAACAGACGAATAATTGTTCGTGAAATGGTATAATTTGTGGAAAATTATAACTATCAGGGAAATTTAAATTAACTGAGTCCATCGTAAAAAAACTAAAAAAACGATATTTCTCCCGGAAAACGAGGAATGAATATTTTGCTAAAGTGAAGTAAGTTTCTTATTTAGAAACGAATATTAAAATCGTTAATTTCGTTGGACTAAAAATTAATATCTCCGTTTAAGGAATCACTTACCTTATTATTAACATTATCAAAATTATTTACTCACAAATTGTATAAAAAAAACTTCTTTAAACTTTAATTGATTCCAAAATGATGAAATTTAAAAGAATACATTTTTTTTAATTCATGTCATGGGCTTTTTCTATTTGGCAGATCATTTTTTATCGTTTGAAATTCTCAGTAAAATTTGTAAACTTAATTTAATATTTTTGGTGATATTAACAAAATTCAGATTTACAAAGTACAATTTGAATAAAATCGAAATTTAAAAGTGTTTAACGGATGAATTGAATTTTAGTATGGATTCATTTTATAGAAATTAAGCTAAACTTGGAACAGGTCTTAGCCTTTTGAGAAAAAGATTAGGTATCGTAATTTTCTTTCTCTCAAAGAGTCTTTGCGTTTGCTCTGAAGCAAACCTATTTCGAAAAAAAATCTACTTTGAAACTTTCGGTCACGCTTGGGACTTCTTTTCCTTAGATTTTAGAGACGGTTTGAAAAGATTTCAGTCGAAGGATGTGGAAAGTTTTTATTTCATCACCAGGAAGTTCCATTCATTCACTTCGTTTCACGATTCAATATTTTATTTTCAGTGTCTGCTAGTGTTTGAAATATTGATAAAATGGGTTTAGATATATTTTAATTGTGTTCGATTACACTTAAATCCAAGAAAATTTTATAAATAATTTCGTTTTTATGATATTAATATTTTATTTTATTTAAAATTACCACCTGACTTGTAACTTTTTATTGAAATAGCTTATTATTATGAAAACTCATTTCCGTAAAATTCAATATTTAGTTTTAAACTTTTCACTTTATTTTGGGTTTGGGTGTCTATACAAAAAAATTGTTTCTTGCGATTTTATATTTCAGCAATCCTAAATATAAGCTATTACTGATTAGTTTTCCAAATGTCAGGAATGTTCTGTATTCAATTGAAAACTGTTTTTTAATATAGATATACATTTCTGTGATATTTAAAGAATGTTTCTTACATGGAAAATTTTTAAATTTTACAAAATAGTTCATATACAAAGTTGTTTTGTATTATTTTTAATATGACGTGTAGTTTTCGTTTTAATTTAGTGAAACGTCATAAAAAATTAAAAAGTTCCATTTTTAACTAAAATATACGCTGACTTCGTAATAATATAAATAATAAAAGCATAAAAGTCATTTAAATTATTTTAATTATGATTCTGCGGTACATTTTGAGTTTGAAAGTATCGAAATTGATACAATAATTTTATATTTTATCGTTAAAAACTAAAAAAAAACATAATATCTGTCATTGAAGGCAGTGCAGTGGTTCACCATTTGTGGAACGTCTCCACTGTTAGAGTTGACTATTTTTTGGAGTGAGATACAAATACTTTCGTCTTATTCTAATAAAAAGTCAATCTTGACGGTGGAGACATGGTAATTGATGAACCACTGCACTGCCTTCAGTGACAGGTATTATCTTAATTTAGTTTTTAACGCTAGAAAATAAAATTTTGGTTTTGGCTACTTATTACAAAAATGGCTACTTGTTTTGTTACTTTTCTTTCCGTGAAAATATATTTTTCACAATTCGATGGCCTTGAGATATGATTTAATAAACGAAATTGCAGGGAGAGAAATTAAGTAAAATAAACTTATTTGGACATATTCAATAATAAAGATAACTCAGTCAATATATTTGTTTTATATTGAAACTTGCGTTTGAATCTTGTATTCATTGATTTTATGACCAAAGGTAACATAATTTTAAATATATAAATATTACTTTGATCTTTTCGAAATTTTCCCAGAACTACTTTTATAAATATGAGGATCTAAATTTGCAAAGATATTGGGACTTTAAGTATGAAGTTGGAAGTTTGGATTCAAAAGTTTGCTTTTGCCATTTTTCACCACAAGTAACGATACGATGCAGAAAATGCTCTCCTTTATTCTGCGAAAGCAAAGAAACGCAAGCATTGAAACGTTTTTTCATCTGATGTGCATTCAATTTGTGTGGAACCTATCTATCAAACTTTTTTTACTTTGTTGATTTGACTCAAATTATCCAATATGGTTGGAACAGAAACACCAAATTTCGATGCTAACTTACGAGTAGTTTGAGATGTTTCACTCTCTACAATAGGTTTCATTTCATCATTATTGATGGTTAGGGCCTTCCATGTAGTTCATTTTTAAGGCTGAAATCCCCAGAACGAAATTCCGAAAACCGAAAAAATACTGTGCTATTGCTAGTTGAACCATCTTCAAATACACTATTAATTTTAAGATCACAAATTTTCGACTTTTCCATGGTTTTACAAAATATTTTCTACAAAACGCTCGGTCTTATATTCTTCTAATACATTTAAGTTTATTTCTTGTAATTTGATACTGAACGTCAAGTCAATTTTATAATAAAATTATATCATTATATAATTATATATATATCTAATTATAAAATCTTTCGACTAAAAATTATTTAGTCCAGATGATTTAAAAATACTAACCTGTTTCAAAACATTATTAAATATTTATTACTATTATATTATTATATGATATATAATAATATAGTATCATTTATGAACGGTTGATTTTGTGAACAATATTTTCAAAATGTATACTACTGCGTTTAATCCTGAGACAATTTGAAATGAAAAGCGTTTGAAATTGAATTAGTGTTATATAAAACATTTTAAATCACATAATGTAAAATTAAAACCCTTAATTTTTATGATTAAAAATCCAACAATTTCTAATATTATGTTTCAATTTTCTTGTTTCTCGCGTATATCACTGAAAACTTTGCGTTTTCTAAATTGAAGTTTTTTAATACCTGAATAATTACACAAGTTATAAAATTGGTCATGCAAGTATAATGTAATGCATCAGACCATTTTAAAGTAAAAAAGCTTCAAGTTATCAACTTCAACTTTTTAGAGGAAACAATAAAAATTGTCAGATTAACAATTTATATTGCTCAAAATTGTAGAATACCGTTCATATTAATTTAAGGAAAAGCGTGCGACTGAGAGCATTTTTTGTGCAGCAAATATTAGTTAATTTAAAAAAAAATGAAACTTCTATAATTATGCGTAAAATTAATCCATCTTACTTTTTATGATTCTTACAATTGTATTAAAGTCTAATATATCTTTTCTAAAATTTAATAATATTTGTTAAACGAAGAATGCTCACAGTGGCATGTTTTTCCTTAAATTGAAACGAACTGTATGAAAAAATACAATCTTTGTTGTCTCAGCGTCCACTTTTTTTATCAAAAGCCATTAATTTCTTCTTCATGATAACAAATATTCAGTTTTCTACTTTTTTAGTAATACATAATACTTTATACGCTTTTACATATATTTTTGTCATAATTTTCGTATGTAATATGTGAAATTAAATTTATTATACTAAATGTCTCTGAATTTCACGTAAAGAAATATTTTTAATACAATTTGAATTAAAGTAGATACGACGGTGTCTTAAATCTTATTTAAATTTCTCGCAACTTCTTATAAGAATAGTATATTACAAAAAAATTAATTTTCTGCATGCGAAAAATTAGAAGCTTTAACATTCATTGTATAACTTACATGCGTACGTATTAGTTATAAAAATGCTATATTATTTCAACATTGACATTTTACATTATTGATAAATGAAACCACATTTCTATTAGTACAATAAAGTCTCCTCCGAAATAATACATATTCTACTTCATTCACTTTGCATGACAGAAATTAAATTGGTTGGAGCTTTTCAGATTAACTTGGGTCCTATGCCCGCCTATGGTGTACATTGTACAGCGTAGGTATACTTGAATGGATAAATAACATACTGTTAGGGCGGCTGATAGTGAATCATAATAACACGGAGTGATTAATCTAGTGTCTCAAAATGTGTTTTAGTCATTAATTATTCAACAAACGTTGAATAAAAAAATAAAAACTAATGTTATTGGATGTAATTGAGCGTTGTAATTCATGATTACAAAAATTAATATTGTCATTTACTCAAAATAAATATGTATAATATCTTACAATAAGTACATTAATACATATGTCACGCATTTTAATTCTGATGTTAATACTTACCGTGAAAGAAATATTTTATTACATACCGTTTTGAAAGAAATCCACTCGCAGCAGTTACACTTCTACAAGGAGAAAATTATTTTGGGAATCTAAACGACTGAGTTGAGAAAAACGAGGACATGAGCACATTTGAAGAAGTTTTCACCTACAATTAAGTAAAATAAAATCTGTTAATCTTTAATAAGCATTGACGTTTTTTTAACAAATGAAAGAATAATTTCGTACAGTCCCATCAGGAGTAATGGAACTAATATTGAAAATTTAACTTAATGTTGACTAAAACGTAAGTTATGATAGAGTACAGTATGGTAACAAATATTGAAGAGCGTACTCAAAAGTACATAAATGTATCACTGACGTATGCCTGAAAGTTCGCATCCGAGTTGACTAAAGCGTGAGCTGCTATTGCGTAAATTTGGAAGCAGCGAGAGCAAAAAAACATTCTCAACCTTGGAGGCTCTACTATATAGTCACATTTTTTTTTGTTCAGGCGAAAGATTAAAAAGATTAAAGATGCATTTACGCACGCTATGTGAGACTCGGCCGTAGCAATACCCATTAAACTCAAAACTCCCCTATTTCCTCAGCAGACAATGACACCGGAACCGCGATATTATTACTTCAGGGTCATTGCCTATGGGCGCAGTTTGCCGGACCTCGGCCCTCTTCTTCGTTAGCTTGCTTGGGCTCTTTTTTCCAGCTTCTCCGGGCCTCCTCTTCGGGTCTTCTCGCTCGGCGCAGGAGTAGCAACGTGGTTTACCCCAGAGGTGTGCAAAAAGATTCGATTTTCGATCCGATATTGGCCTCCGTCGAATGTCGAATATTCGACATCCGAAGAAGGGTGTTTCGGATATCGAATATTCGACCTTCGACTATACGGCCGATCGAATCGAAAAAATCCGATCCGAAGAAGGGTGCTTCGGATGTCGAATACTCGACATTCGACTTTACGGCCGATCGAATCGAAAAAATCCGATCCGAAGAAGGGTGCTTCGGATGTCGAATATTCGACATTCGACTTTGCGGCCGATCGAATCGAAAAAATCCGATTCGAAGAAGGGTTCTCCGAATGTCGATTATTCGACATTCGACTATGCGGCCGATCGAATCGAAAAAATCCGATCCGACAAATAAGGCGAATCGAATCGAATTTGCGACATTCGATCCGACAGAATGCACACGTCTAGTTTGCCCGTGCAGGCACCCGCACTGTGTCCCTCTACGCCGCACCTTCAGCTGCACCTGCTCATGCGCGTTTCTCCGCATTGTGCGGGAATAAGCCCAAAGTCTAGGCAACGGTAGCATCTGCTAACCAGTGACCTCCTGTGTACTCTGCAGGAGACCCATCCGATCTTAATGTGAGTCATTTTTAGAAGCCTCAGGGCACGCACTTTCTCTAGTTCAACGAAAGCCTTTCATGCTCCTATTAAAGGCATCTAATTCAACGACACCTTTCCTCCGCCTCAGGGCACGCACTTCCTCCAGTTCAACGAAAGCCTATCGTGGTCCTCTTAAAGGCCTCTAATTTAACGACACCTTTACTCTGCTGACGAGTCCTCGTGGGTACAGCTCCTCACTGCTCCTTCCACTTCCGTCTCATCCGTTGTGGGATCCAGATTCAAGATCCCCACCTGGAGCATGGAGACGAGGTGGCGAACAGTAATTACTAGTTCCTCGGGGTTGACCCTGTTCTTCAGGCTCTTCAGAATGGTCGCGTAGCTTCACCCCCTCGGCGGGCTTGACCAGTACCGCCTCTGTACGGGCACGCCTTGACCTCTCTCCTCTTCGTTCTTCGAGGTTCTTTGACTTTTCTCCTCCGGCTTTTCGGCAGCCTTCACCTCCGGACTAACGGTCGGCTCCCTCGGCCGGTAACGAGGTCTTTGAAAATGATTGCCAGCCTAAAGTACGCGTTTAGTTTATTTTTCCTAAGATCCAAATACCATAAATTCACCGTAGTCCGTTTTTTAATCTTGAAAGGGATCTTGGACTCAGTGACCAAGAAGGATAATTGCTCTGTCTTCGTCACACCTGTGGGATGCGCATTCTATCGCAGTAAAAACTGTGGGATACTCATTTTATCGCAGTCGCACCTGTGGGATACTTATTTCATCGCAGTTGCACCTGTGGGGATCCTTACAACAACCCACTCACACTTGTGTGGACCATTTTATAGAAGCAATTTCAAGGATTTACAAAGGTTTCGAACTTCTCTCTCCGCTGTTCTGTTCTCTTTATTCTACCCATTGCCTGTGCCATATCTATTAATTCTATTGTTAATATGATTTTGTTAAATTTCAATTGTTAATATTAATTTTCATTATTTAAATAAATTCAATTTGTCTTACTTTACTAATCATTGTGTCCTTTACTGACTTATCCTCATCCCTAAGCGAGGATAATTTGATCCTAATTCAAAACGAGGAACCTTCGATTAAAGTAAGTATTTACGCAGTTGTGACGTAACAATATATTTGATTGATAAATTGTCATATAATAAGAGGATAGTGAATAATTGTTATGCACGATTTCTAATTATATAAAAATATTAATATTTAAGGAATAAAAAATTATTTTTTCTACTAGTGGGTCATAAAGTGGATTTTATCGTCCCGTGCAGGGCAAACAAATCCATTTTCTGCCCCCTACTAGAAAAAAATCATTTGCGACACGGGAAAAACATTAGTTTCACTCGTGTGGTTGTTACCCTCGCTTTGCTTGGGCATCAAACCTTACACTCGCAAAATGAATTTTTTTTTCCTAATTGCACAATATGCTATTGTAGATGCAAATGCGTACAAGTGTTATCTAATCGTCTAAAAATTAAAAACATTTCAAATTTAAAAAATCAATTTTTTGAACATATAGAATTATAGAGTAAAAGAAGATGCAACTTATTTCTATCAGAAGCTTTTCTGTCAGATGTTTATTTTTCATAATAAAAACGAAAAAAAAGGATTTTCAACTTATCGTGTAAATCTGGAATCATTTCAATATTTGGTCAAATTTCAGCGATTATTAAATTTTGAAGGATAAACATCTGACGAAAAAGTTTTTAATAAAATAAAGTTTTGTCATATTTTCCTCTATAATCCTACATATTCAAAGAATTGATTATTAGAATTTAAAATTTGTCTAATTTTGAGGCGAGCGGACAATACATTTACGCGTTGGACGAGTTAATGCACCCAGTGGTTGAGTTATCCAGTCTTAAGGATATTGAGAATCTAGTTATAGAACGAGTCTCTCTTGAAACATTGTCCGTCAATAATAATTTGCTTTAGCGATTTATAAATCCTTTACAGAAAAGTGTATTTGAAATTTCTAATTTTGAGCACATAAACCCTATTTTAAAAAAAAATGATGCTTGGCCCTTTCTCACTGCCACCCAATCAATTACTAAAATGGTTTTACATTTTTCTACTGATCCTGGTTCACACTAAGAGAAAAATCTTATTTGAACAGACAGACTCATCTATTATGCTTAGAATGTATAATATATTAAAATAACTTTTTTACCTCATAAGTACCCAGGTGCGAATTTCAGTCGGCTGCCAGAGTTGGACCATCGGGCCACGGTTGGCCCTACTCTGGCGATCAAGGTTTGGTGACCATAGTTGGGCCAACTGGTATCTTCGGTTTTACCAACTCTGGCAGCCAACATCGGCAACCAAAGATGTGCCCGACCGTCGGCTCAACTATGGCCCAGACTCAAACCGACCTGTCGGGCCAACCTTGGCGAATTACTTTAGATGACCGTGACAGCTCAGTCGGCCCACCTCTGGGCCATGGTTGAACCAATCGTTGGCATATTATTAACTAGAGTCCGTGGCCATTGCACGACCAACCGTCGGTCCAACTATGGCCCAGACTCAAACCGACCTGTCATGCCAACCTTCCAGCTGCGAATTTCGGTCGGCTGCCAGAGTTGGACCATCGGGCCACGGTTGGCCCTACTCTGGCAACCAAGGTTTGGTGATCATAGTTGGACCAACTGTGGTAGTTTCGGTTTTACCAACTTTGGCAGCCAACATCGGCAACCAAAGATGTGCCCGACCGTCGGCTCAACTATGGCGCAGACTCGAAATGACTGTCGGGCCAACTTTGGCGAATTGCTTTAGATGACCGTGATAGTTCAGTCGGCCCACCTCTGGGCCATGGTTAAACCAATTGAAACGGTCACAATTCACGTCAGCTGATTGAGCCCACGACATACTAAAGGTATAGTACACGCGGCGCAGTAGGAACTCAGGGGTAGTAGTACCAACAGTCTCCGCTAGGCTCGCAGCGCAAGTTTGCCCGCTTTAAACCTGAAACCGCGTGTCTATAACCGAGCGCACTCAATTCTCAGCGGCATCTCCAGCCGGGATCTCAGGATCTCCAGTCAGGGCGTCACAACCCCAGTAGACACCAGGAAGCAGCCAAAGGGGCCACCTAGGAGTCATCGAGGGTAATAATTTTTTGAGAATCTTCAGGTACGCCGTCTCGGCTCTGAAAGAATTCTCACCTACCATTTAAAATTTTTTGTTAGAGATCAACTCTCTGGGTACGCCACCTCGGCTCCAGAAGTAGGTCTATTTTTCGGTGGGAACGCTGCCTCAGGCTCCACCATATACTTTGTGCCTCCACCCGTTCTCTGGTCCGCTGCCCCAGGCGCAGAAACGGTTATCCTCCATCCTAGTAGAGAGATGTACGCTGCCAAGGCTGTCTCTCTTCCTTCTATGGCGTACGCTGCCTAAGCTGCCATCTTTATCATTTCCCTCCATGGTGTACGCCTATGACTGGCTGCCGTGACGAGTAGTTTTAAGTTGCTTTGATTGGTGCACGCCACCCTGGCTGCCAATCACCATTTTTTATTAACGCTTGCGCACGTCGTCTTGGCGGCCAAGTGAACTTAGCTGTTAAAACTTACGGGTGCACAGATTTTTGGGTTTACCCCCTTTAGCGAGAGCAGCGCCATCTGTTCAACTCCAACCAACTCGGCTTGGAGTATTCTTACGGAACTTCTTTACCGACCGTCGAATGAGATAAGAGAGAGTGTGTTCACTCTGATTATTGGTTCACGCCGACAGCGCCACCTATTCCCTTCGAATTATTTTGTTACGCGTTTTCCGATGTATATATTTTATTAAGGGATTTGCCAATGAGCAATACACAACAAATAGAGAGTGTGTTCACTTTGATTATTGGTTCGCGACGACAGCGCCATCTATTTCTTCCGAATTATTTCTGTTACGTGTTTTTCTACATATTTTATTAAAGGATTCGCCACTTAGCAATCCATCATAGATAGAGAGTGTATTCACTTTGATTATCGCTTCGCGACGACAGCGCCACCTATTTCTTTCGAGTTATAATTTGTTAGGCGTTTCTTATATATCTTATTAAAGGATTTGCCACCGAGCAACCCACAACAGATAGAGTGCGTTCACTCCGATTGTTGGTTCGTAGCGACAGCGCCACCTACAGGGTTATTACTTTAGTATTGTTTGCGCTTCCGTAACTAATAGAGAACTAGAGGCTTGAAGACTGACGTATTATCTGTGATAACAACGCCATCTAGTATTTCTATCGTTGTACTTTAGAAGGATCTTTGCGTAATACTGAATTTTCCACTGGCATACGAGCCAGATACACTTGATGTAAGCCATTAAAACATAAATAAAGACTGATTGTTATATAAATACACGTGCTTACAAATTATTTCCACACCTTTGGGTCCATAGATCAAATAAATTTACGAAAAAGATTTAAGGACAATTTCGAACTCTTTCACAATCGTCGGCATATTATCAACTAGAGTCCGTTGCCATTGCACGACCAACTGTCGGCCCAACTATGGCCCAGACTCGAACCGACTATCGGGCCAACCTTGGCGAATTACCATAGATGACCGTGATAGTTTGGTCGGCCCACCTCTGGGCCATGGTTGAACCAATCGTCGGCATATTATCAACTAGATTATAACCGCGCGGACATTGCCAGATTAAAAAAAAAATCTTAACATTAAAATGTAAAGAGTTGTATACTAAGTAAATTATTATTAATACTGTGTTATATAGAAATTTAATTCAGTCATTGAACGTGTAAAAATTTTAAACCCATAACTGATTAAAATACTTGAAACAAAAACATTTCTCATTAACAGGGTACAGACCCATCTTATACGGCCTTTGCAGCAGTAGCTTATAAGCGAGATTTTATTCGGAATATGGCAAGCGAGAATAGCCGGAAGGCTTTAGGCGTTAGGAATGCGTTTAGTTATGTAGATAATATAGGTAGGTTAGAGGGTTCGAATCCAAAAGCGAATATGAAATTTTTAATTCAAGCGTGCAATTACAAATAATGTATCGATAACGTACCAATAATATAGTAATCAAATAATGTACCTTATCAGGGCCTGATACTGCCCTGATTTCATTTTCTACACGGGTACAAGCATATTTTGACCTAGGACGGCCCATCTCCGGCACCCAGCGTCGGGCCAACTGTTCACGCCAATGGACGGATAGCGTTATCATTTCACTAGTTGGCCCGACCTCTGGCTAACAAGGTTGGACCAACTTTAACAAGGTTGGCCCAACCGTGGGTCGACGGTCAATTCGCACCTGGGTACTCAAAAACGGTCAAAAAGTACTAAAAACAGTATTTGAAGTAAATTTGTTATAAATAATTAATTGTTTTTAAATTAAAAAAGGTATATTATTTATTTATAATAGATTATAGTAACTTTTAAACCACAAAGTAACTGAAAAACGGTAAAAAAAAGTACTAAAAACAAGTGTTCAACTTGACTAATTTTGATTTGATTGAACATTTTCATAAAAACAACTTATTATTATAATATCATGAAACGTGAAAAATTGTTGGAAAAAGAGTATCTTACATTTTACCAAATATTTGTCTTGATCCTACCAAACATGTGTTTGATGCTGTCAAATAATTTTGTTGATCTAAACAACACAAATTGATTTGATAATTCTAATCAAAAAAATTTGATAATTTCAAGAAAGTGTTTTGGAAAGATATTTGAATTGTTCAACCAAAAGCTTTGGTTCACTTGAGCAAACAAGTTTCGTCAGAGAAACAAAAATTAAGTCTATCCAGCCAAGATTATATATTTTTATTTAATGACTTCAAATCAACATGAGCCCTAATAATAATTTTAAAACTGAAGTCATGTTTTAAAGATTCAGGAAACATATTGCTTTGGTAGACTGAGTTTCCTTTGCCTTTTAGTGTCGTAAAGTTGCCTAGGATGCAATTTCGAAAATATCTCGCGGCTACTAGTAATTCGTTTCTGTACTTTTCTACTGACACATTCTCTCAGTATGTCGAGGAGGGAAAAGTAAAGCAAGACTATAAATAAAATCAGCAATGTCAGTCGGTATACCAAAGCGTACGATTCTTTCTGCTTCATCTTGGTTTATGTGGATGATTATGTGGATGAGGGTGAAGAAACGGAGATGTGTGGGGTCGGCTGATATCTCAGAGCTTCATGTGTAGAGTCGGCTTGAAGGAGTTCAACGGGGTAAAAAAGGAAGTAGGATACGACGAGATGCGAAAAAGAATAAGAACACCGGTGGACTCAATCCCATCCCTAGACCCACGTCTCGTGTCTTCACGACCGTAAAGAGAAAATAAAGAAAGCTGTAACTCGACCACAGATAGTTATTTTTTCTACTTGACCTTCCGTCTACTCGTTTTATTTCTCCTCGTTCGCGTGTACTTTCCTTCCTTGAAACTCGCTTCGTTTCTTTCATTTCACCCCTGATTTGAAGACGAATTTGAGGCTTAGCGAACTTTGCAGGAATTTCTTTTTGACTGGTGCTATAGTTTAAGTTTGGCAATTAAAGTACACAGAGGAGCTTTAAAGGATTTTTTCGAAAAAGGAAGACACAAGGATAATTGTCGTTCAAGTAGTTGGTGCTATTAGAATTTCTTTTTGATTGTACAATACTTTTTATGTCACAAATTTAATATTTAACTACAATTTTGAGATCGTGGATTCATATCATAATGAATGAAATAAATTTATATTTTGTTTCTTCAGTTTTTCTATGTCTTTCGATTCTCAGTCGTAATGCAGACGACATTAGTTAATAAGTTATAAAGTATTCAAAGAATTCTACAATACTGGAAGTTTATTCAATAAAACATGTAATATACACTGAATTATGCGAAAAGTTACAGTTTCCTACGTAGGGTATATCGGAGTAAATTTGACGGGTTAGGATTCATTGCTTTTCAAAAAGTTGATAGAACTTGTTTTTGATGCGTTCTTTTCGTATTCAGAGTTCTAAATTATTATATATAGAAGATATTTTCATGTGCAATTATTATTTCAATCAGGCGACTAATTGATTGTTCAATTATTTCCAACCAGTTGCATACAGGGGAGTTGGCCCTTGTTGCCAGGGCAAAGTTGTTGCAAGTATTTTCATGAAAATAGAAACATCTTAGGATTGAAAAACTTCACACTTCTATTCATTAACATTTTATGCATTTTAAAAGTCACACTTAATGACACGTAACAAGAAGTAAAAATAGATATATCTGTAGTAGAATCTTTTATTCATTGGAGTTTCTGTAACATACTGCTACGACGAGATCAATTTTAAATCCTGTTCTCAAGTAAAGGAAAAAGGGCCAAACTGAGGATTTGAATTCGCCTAAGTCAACCAGAGTGTCGACTTTGGTATTTTCCGCCTTGTTCTCTCTTTCTCCTTCTTTCCCTTCCTCCCTCTCGTAAGTGAAGACCGACGAAGGGCGAGTGTTAATAAAAACCCATGTATTTTCTTCGTGATATACTGCAGTATACTTGTAGGCTACGGTTAATTGAAACTCGTCGATGTTAACTACGTAGCCGTCGTTGTATATGGCCTCTTTTACAACATAAGATCCTTTGAATTTCGGTATAAGCTTCTTATTAAGATTAGCTGTTGTTTCGACGTTTCGGGTAATTACATATGTACTCGATAAACAGAGGAATCTGTGCAAATGTACCGCGGCTCATAGTATTGGATAATTGAGAATAGCTTCAACGTTTAAGACACTGGGATGTATTCCTTCTTCGCTAATGAGATATTCGAGATAGGTTATCTTGGATTAAAAGTAAAAACATTTATCTATACAAAATTCCAACCGATATCAACGAGCTATTTCGAAGATTTACGCAGAATTTCAATCAATTTCATCATGACACTGCCGACTGTGACAATCGGTTAAATGTTGATCTGATATAGGAGATCGACTGTTGATTGCCAACGTTGGTACAATGTTGGGAAACAATTGGCCGAACCTTATTCCGACTGTGGAAAAAGTAATTTTCCGACAGTGAATGTACAAGATCCACCCAGTGTCTAATCGACTCTGATAATAATAACCAGTGTTTGTACAAAGTTTATTCGACACTGGTACAATCTAAAAAAAGTTTATTGATAGTGAAGTTAGTTTCCTTTCAGAATGCATTCATTTAAATTAAGCAGATTTCTTTTGTTTATCAACAGAATTGTTATTGTATATTGTATCAATAGTATTGATGATAACCGATTTCATATTGGCATTTGTCAAAGTTGGGCTTGTGTACACTTCTAATATGCCAGGTAAATAGCATGAAAATAATTTGTATATCAAAATAGAACAGTTACAGAGCATCGATTGGAGTTCAATCGTATTAACAACATCGAGTAATACAGTAAATACAGTAAGTATAACAGTGGAAAATTGTGATTTTACTAAGATAGACTCGATCATGTAAGGTTATGTTCGTGATATGTTTACACGACGATTGCAAGGTCGTTAGCTCGTATGTAATTATTTTCTGTATATGTATTTGCATTCAGTAGGTAAGACTTTTTTCAGTAAATCAAAAATATGACCAGATTTGAACAATTTAATTATGGATTTTAGGATTAGAATTCTGTCGACTAAATTTACAGTTATCTGATGGTACGAATGTTCTTTCTAACAAAAAATCAAAAGTGCCATAACTAACTGCAGCCAACTCCAAAAGTTGTTCCTCTTTTTACAGTTACTCATAGCCTTGAAAATAACGTCTTCCTGTTTCCAATTCTTGGGGTTCTCCACTCAATGATTTATCTCAGCATACTCCTTGGTTACCGTACTGCAACATTTATTCTTTATCTTCTTCTGACTGGGTATCGTTAAAGTTTTTGCTTTAACAATATGAGTCTTATTGCAGAAATCCATTGAACTCTTTGCTGTATTTTGTGTGCGGCAGTCGGGAATCGAAAAATTTTATAATTGCTATTCGAAGCTGTATTTTTACAGTTAACTATACAACATGAAAAACCCATTGTTATTGAATTTTGCTATAACAACACGTACATATATTTACTCTATAAGTTTCACTTTTCGCCACTATGAGCGCGGCGACCGATTCTTCTATCCCCTTCCGCCTAACGCTCGGTCCCTATTCCGTTACAGAGGAATATAATGTAAAAATTGAACTGCGCATGCGCATATAGTCTTACAACGGAGCAGAATCTTCTTATTCTTCTTCTTCTTCGTACAGCGTTAGCACCCTACTGACAAAGCCTTGTACATTTGAACTGCGCATGCTCTATTATAACAAGCTACTACTACACAAGATCGATAAAATCAAAATGGCTGGGACTAGTTGGGAAATATCAAGTGTAATGATTAGCGCCGCAAACAACTACAATATTAGATTAGATTCTAGTGTACGCATAAAAACTTGTATCCGCACCGAAGTCACATAAAATAGAATACGTGCCAATGCACACAATTCGGGAAATTACGAGACTCGTGACAATGCTCGCCGAACTGATCGCGCCTCGGCTTTGTCTCGGCTTCGTCTCGACTACGCATCCGCTATACCTCGACTACGCCTTGGCTTCGATCTCCTGCGAGCATTGTCACTCGTCACGCAATAACCCTCATTGTGCCCCTAGGCACGTAATATACTATTCTTTTATCCTCAAAATTATTTTTTTTTGTACGAGAAAGGATTTCATTTTAAGACCAAAGGAAATAATTTGACAGTAAAAGGTTAGCATTTGAAACGATAATCGTTCAACTGCTAAAGGATTTCTTCTCATGTCAATTTTGAATAGAAAATACTTTAATAGTAAAGGGAATCGTTTGAGAGTCAATAGTCTGTTTTTAGAGTGTGGTCTTCTTTAAAAAATGTCTTTAACTGTAAAACATGGATTTAAAAAGAATATAACCAGTATTTTAGAAATGTTGACAGCCAGCGTTGATGGTTACCAGTATTGATACAACGTTGAAAACTGGTGTTGTACCAACGCAGTACATCGTTATCATTTCGACTGTCCGCCGACAGCTGGATTTCGATAGTCGGAAGTTGGTATCCAACGTTGGATCAACGTTGGTCCGATTGTTAATTTCTGCTTGGAAGGTTATCCTATAATTTTTTTCGTGCGGTCCTGTTAGAAAGGGAAGACAAATTTCTATTACAGCTGTTTAGCGGACGTAAGGAACGAAAACAGATATAATATGAAAACGTTGGTCGTGAATAAGCGTCATTATCATCGCTCTACAGGGAATCCAGGTACTTCTTTAGTGCGTTTTTTGCAAAAACAAATTTCATATGAGATTACTTTCAGAGATGGTTTCTATTAAAAAGGATGAAAATTAATATCTGAATAATATCGCAGAAATTAAGAAACTTTTTGCTCATACTACTTAGATTATCTAGAGTGGTACACACGACTTTTACAATTAAATAAACTGTTTATAAAATTGAATTTTATAAAAAAATTAAGGACGATTTTTCAATGAAAAAAATTTTCTTTTCAAACTGTTGACATTTTGAACAAAATTAATACTTTTTAATAATCTTGGTTACCATTTTAGAAAAAGTAATTTGGATAATATAAAAAAATTTTATTTTGTACCAGGTGCTGTTTAAAAATTGTTATGATGCCCCTCATGGAGCTCTTCGGAAAAAAGTGTTGTCGCTTTACCTATTGCTATGCCGCTATTTTGTATTTGAAATTTTTAAAACTGTTTCGTATACCTGATGATATATAGAATATACAATCAAAATAATTTTTTTGTTACTTTATTAGTAGCGAAGAGAAAAAATCATATAATTTTGTTCCTTCATAAAACCCCAAAGTTTCTATTATTTACCCACTAAAAAAAAAAATTCGACGATACAGACATAATTGTGGTTCCTTAACCTATATTATATTGGAGATTTACCGAAAACCAAGGTTTTCTTGTACCAGTTCAGCCTGTATGTGTATTCCAACCATATGGAATTACTATTGCAGCAATATTTTTGGTTAACTGTCAAATATATTTTGTTGAATTAAATAAAAACATTCAGCTGTATTCATATGAATGATAAATCCCAAGCATTTCTTTCAGTGCCCATCATTTCGTTTTTTTGATTCCTGCACCTGTTCGAAAATAGGAATCGAATAGTTTTTCATATCTTTCCATTTGTCACCCTGTAGGAAGTAATTTTTAGATTTCTGAAAAATTCTCCACTGCTGATAGGCTCAGCAGGTGTTTTTTAAGCACTTCCAAGAAGTATAATACGTCTGCAACAGAAATCAGTAAATAGTACTTTATGAGTTGATTAGTTTAGGTGCGTTTATGAGTTTGGATGTAAAAGACCCTTATCGTCTTGCAACTTCTCCGGTTATCACCGAATTGAATGAATACTTGGCAGTCCTCAAGCACCGCAGCAGGCATTGCTCGCATATATACTTGACGAAAATATTATCCTCACCCTTAAATCACTTAACTACGTCTCCATTTAACGACTAGTGCGTATGCACTTTGCTTTCGCTCTCTTGAGTGTTCGCGATAGTGTATGTGGGTGGCTGAAAAAAGTTGCGCCTCGGTAAGCACGACTATAGTGGAATGTTCAAGGAAATCCGAGGGGCACGTCCGTGAATAATTAAAGTTAACTTTCGACCTCGTCGCTCCAAATGCTCAACTCCCCTATCGAATGTTTTTTTATTTTTACTCCCATTCCATTTTCATCGATTTATTTATCTTTCTTCCTCGTTACTTCTCTAACTCTACAATAAGCGATTAACATTTCTTCGAATAAATTATTCAATTTAGCTCAGCGATTACAATCTTTCATTACTTAGACATACTAAATTAATGATTTGGTCAATTCGAATAAACGGAAATATCTGAATCGTATATATTGAGTAATTATGTCAAACGAATGACAAATATTAATAGTTAATTATTAAATAACAATTACATAAATTTTATACTATTTTATATTATTGCAAATAATAATGCATACCATGATTGCTTTAGCAAGTGTGCAATACGATAGTAAATGTAATTATTTTTAATGAATTTTAATTCAATCATATCATGTCTGTTATCAAAATTGATGTATTTTTGTTCAATATACGAGGTCTGTCCGGAAAGTATCGGGCCTACCTTTATATCTCCGCGCTGGCGTTATTCTTCATCATCGGGCAAGTGGCATCCTTCAAAGTAATCCCCACTTGATTGAACAACACGGTTCCAGCGATGTTTCCAGTTCTCAAAACAGTCCTAGAACTCACTTTTAGGGGTGGCCTTAAGTACGCTCGTCGCATTATTTTCAACCGTCGTTTTGCCTTCGAATCGCTGTCCTTTGAGTGGTTTCTTGAGTTTTGGAAACAGCCAAAAGTCACAGGGGGCTATGTCGGGACTGTACGGAGGTTGTCGAAGCAATGCGATACTGCGTTTACTCAGAAACTGCTGCACAAGATTCGACGAATGCACTGGCGCGTTATCGTGGTGAAGAAGCCAGTCACCGCACACACGCGAGTCATTCCTAAAATCTTGTTCAAATTTTCCCAAACAGTAGTTTTCGGTATTCCGAGATCATTTTCTAGTTCGCGAACAGTTAATCGATGATCACCTTCAATCGCAAGTCGCACCCGCTCAATATTATCCAATGTTTTTGTCGTCGAAGGTCGGCCAGAACGAGAGCCACTATCAACAGAAGTGCGGCCTCCTCTGAAATGATTACACCACTCATTTATTCGCGTTTTGCTCATACACTCATTCCCAAAGACCTTCTGCATCATCTGAATAGTTTCCAAACTCGTTTTTCCGAGTTTAAAACAAAATTTGATGCAAATTCGTTGATCTTGTTTTTCAGTCATTTTTAACAATCACAAAATCCGCCGAACTCAAAAATAGCTTTGTAAACAAAGACACGCTGCGTACGAACTATACGTTCGGCAGATGTCGGCAAACAACCGATAGGTTCGTGAGGCTTTACTGTTGACGTTCATGCCCCGCAGAGGTCGCTCGAACACTATGGAGCGGAGATATAAAGGTAGGCCCGATACTTTCCAGACAGACCTCGTATAAAAAAATATCAAAATTCTACTTATATAATTTTATTGAGAAATTATACAGTTTTTTTCCCCTAATAATCTTTTGATATTTTATCCAATGTAAGAATGTCTCTGAAATAGTTTGCATATTAAAGTAAATATTGTGATCGTTATTGAGATACACTAAAAAATAGGTATATATCATTGTATTTTAGGTATTTGACATTTTACGTATCAGAAGTCTTAAATGTTAATATAAAATTAACCAAAAGAATATGTTAGGTATTCTGGTTGAATCAATTGATTTTTTTACATTCTCATCATGGGTGAGAAGGTATTGGTTTTATGTGAAAAATGACTTTCGAAATTTTCATCAAATCTTTACGTTTTGAGACCCCCTGAGTCAGAAAAAATGGTTTTTACAAAAGTGTCTGTCTGTCTGTCTGTCTGTAGGTCGTGTGCGGCATAACTCTCGATAGAATTATCAGATTCAATTGAGCTTTGGTACACTTTAGTTAATTCAACCACACAAAAAAAACTCCATTCAATTCTAACAACCATGAGGGTGATACTTATCATAAAAGCAAGTAAAATATATTTATATTATATTATATATATTATTTTATATAATATATATATATATATCATGCGTATTTCAGCATTGGTTGAAAAGCAGGTGCACCGAATTGGTGAAGTAGCAAAGAATGCAATCGAATTGCATCTTCCCTGCAACTTTCAATTCAACAATTTCTCTTTGCTCTTCCAACAAAGCAAGTGCATTTTGAAGACTTTTAGAAAGTTTTGAACCTGCCGATAAAAATAGACATCGCATGGTTGACACAAAGGTGTGCACTCGGGGGGAATAATTTTTAAGGTACAAGTAGCTTCGCCATAACTGTCTTCAAACAACTCGTCATGCATGGGCGCATCCGTTTGACCACCCCAAGAGTTAATAATGAATACAAAAGGGGTCGCTTCTACATAATATTGAATCACTTTTTCCAGAAATTGTTTATATAAGTCTCATGTTAATTTACCCGATTTTGAGCACGTTACAACAACATTTTCAAAGTCGTTTTCTAAAGCTTCGACTTTTTTAGAAACAAGAGGGCCGAACTTGTTGGTGGATTCTTGCATACAGAGGAAAACTTCTGGGAGCAGTTTACCAGACGCTGTAATGGAATACTGCGCAGTGTACGAATGCGTCAATTTATTCAAATCTTTTTTTTCTACTAGTACAATAAATGTTTATTAGGTTATAACAATTAAGCCTCAAATTACTTTTATATGCCTTATAGAATATTCTTTAAAGTAATATTTCCTAAATATGTAAATGAATGTTTATTATTGCATAAATAAAATGTAAAATATATTGACAGCATTAATTATTATTTATAATTTTTAGTATTTGTTATTTAAATTAAAATCATTACAAATGATCAAAATTTATACTAATTACATTGTAAATAATTAACAATGTATAAAAATTTAATAAAAAAAAATCACCGACAAAAAGAATTGAACCCGCGCCGCGAGCATGCCAGCCGTTAGCCATGACCACTACGCCACTGCTTCACTGTTCTGAAGGACTCATCGGCCTTTACTTACTCGGCGCCTGCGAAAAAGTCAATTTTCAAAATTGAATTTCTTGAAATAATTGAGGCAGTGGGTCCTGTCACTCTGGCATTATTACTTATTCATATCGAACTTTCGGTACTGCAAGTATCGTGCGGAAAGCTCAGGGAAGATTGACGCACTCCCCTTGTTAGTTTATTTGTGAATTTGTTACTGAAAATCATGCGATTGTACATAATTTTTTCGTAAACAATTAAACGTGAAATTAAATTTGACTTTTTGTATTTTTTATACAAATTGTATTATTATGAAAATGAAAATAATCTACAATTGTACACAATATATCTATTAGAATATCATTCTATACTACCTCAATAATAATACCTTAAGGCGGTATTCTAGTCTAGAATTTTGAAAAAATCGATTTTTTTTCTTTTCCGTATTTTTAAAGAATAGACCTTTAAGAATATTTCCTCCAAAGGAATTTTAAACAAATTTAATTATTTACAGAGTCACATGTATTGTCCACCTGTTCATGAAGCTGGTGTAAGTGGCAAAAAGCAGCGGCTGAGAGTACATTAGATGACTTTGTTCACGAAAACCCCCTCTGAATGACAAAATATTAGAAGCAATCAAGCCGAAGTACGAAAGTTTATCCGATGAAAATTTGCTGCACCGTTGTTTGGGCTCGGAAACCCAAAATAACAATGAATCGCTGAATTCATTGATTTGGACTTTTGCGCCGAAACACATTCAGGCGATAGCAATATTCTTACTCATTAAGAATCTATTTTTTTTTTTTAGATCCCCAGAAGGGTTGGAATCGTGTCAATATGGACGCACCCTTTTTTTCACACCCGCCACTTCACCAGCCTGTAACTTTGTCAATTTTCAAATTTTTTTAATTTTTAATTTTTTTTTGTATTGTTAAAATATTAATAAATATCTCATAAAAATGGATAGTAAAAATATTTTTAGTTTTTTTTTATAGAATTTAAAAAACATCCAAAATTTGTAACTCTAGACTAGAATACCCCCTTAATCTTGCATCTTAAAAAACTATTTCATTTGGATTTCTTAAGGTAGTACTACCTTTAACGAGAGCCAAAAGTTTCGCGCTTGCCACGCGGGCAAACCCTAGTACTGTTGCGATATCGCCAGTGTCAAAATTTTGGCTGAAGCTGTACACACGGATAAGCGCGCACACTTAGCGAAATCAGCTGCTCGAAAGCTGGCAACGTCGCGCGATAAATGGAAAGTTTAAAGTTAAAAGCTCGGTATGGCTTTCTCAGTTGCACACATTTTGCTATTTCATACTTTCTCTCTCGCTCAGTCCGGACGTTGCCGCTCACTCGGCTTATTTATTTAGTGCTCTTTATTGAACTTGATTTCAAAAACTTTAAAGCGTTGTTACTCGAAATACAGCAAGACAAAGTTATCCAAATTAAGCAGGAGTGAGTCTAAGAAAGTGTTTATTCTACTCGCGGAATTTGATCACACTCTTAATTTTTCTTTTATTCTTTTTTCTGGAATTCCTTATTGAATTTCAACTATAACCTATACCTACCATGTAAAAGTGGGTTACTTTAGAAATTCATATCTTTTAAACTAATAAGTCAAACGCCTTCAAACTTTGCTATCTTGTGTATTTTAACTTCATTTACGATGCCCTGAAATTTCAACGCTTTCTTAATTTATCGCCGTAACGATAGTACTACCTTAACTGGGACTTTCGTGAATATATCTTCGTAATATTTTTTTCCACCTGGGCTCAAATATCTTAATAAGGCTTGAACATCTTTAATTTTTTCCGCGCTTATTCCAATGGAATCAGCCTGAGGTGTTTCGCACAATTTATCTTTATATTTTTCGAAACATAGAATTTATTCGTCACTTTTTCACTCAGAATTGCGAAAAACAAAGAATTGACAGGTATTGATTTGTTATTGAATATTATCAAATGTTGGTGGTATTTATTGTTTTCAAATAACTATTCGGTATCAGCAATGAATACTCAATGAAAATACGCAAAATTTAATCCATTGCGTGCAGTGCTTACCGAAAAATCGCAATTTATGTTTTTTAAAACATTGATTTTAGGATATTCAAAAAATACCTTTTATATTTTTTTCGTAATAATCCTGTTGGACTAAAAAATACTTCAGAAATAAAATTTGTATTTTGACAAGCTTTATCGGCTTATATTTTTTTCATTTGAGTTTTCACAAACTTTTATTTTTACTCCAATTTTAGAAAGTGGACAATACTTTTCCCCTTTTTCGAGCGCTCGTCGAGTTCTTCTTCCCGAGGGCTCAATTAGTAAATTTAGTATTATTTGTATAGTTTATGATTTTGTTACATAAATGATTAAGATTTCATAACTTTATTACGTAAATTAATGTTAATTAATGGGACTAAAAAAGGGAACACTATTTTCTGGTGAAGTTTATACTCTTTAATTCACATAAGGCAATCACACTTTTTGTTACATTTGGTATTTTCTTGATTAGGATAACACTTAAAACGATGATTAAGCTATTGGATCACATGTTTTTAAAACTCTTTATAGTTACTCAAAAGTAACACTTAAACGGAGACTAAAATCCTGATCACATTTTTTTAAAGCCTTATTTACTCATCATAGAAATTAATATTTAAGAAAATATTTAAGATAATAAGTCAAAACAAAAGAAAAACAAACGAAATTTGAAGTGATCCACTTAAAAAGAATACATAATGTCCACTAATCATAATCTTGTAATTTAAAACATAAATATACATTTTTATAAATATTAATTTACATCACACAATTTTTTACTAAATATTAGCACTATACTTACTGAAAATAAACGAAACAAACGCGAGACCAGAAACCATGCCAGTATCGTTTTAACAAAACACTATTTGATGTAAAAGCGCAACTGAACGGAGCGCATGCGTAGCATGACGCGAACTTCCATCTTCAACTTACACTTCTTTCCATTTGCATAGTCTATTCTTCTCGCAGATGCGATGAACTATTTTTCAAAAATTCAGTACTTTGCGCTATCAATTTTTATTTTTCTTATACATATTTAAGTAAAGAGAAGTATCATAAACATACTGACGACTTTATCTCAATTTTGATGAAAATTGAAGATACGCTCATTTTCATTTGCGAGTCAGTATACATGCGAGTCTCGGCATCTTGACTCTGGAGGGGCAGCGCCCACCACGCCACCTTCCCATTCATTGCCAGTCATTGGGAAGGTGGCGTGGTAGAGGTTACCTCTCAAGAGTCCAAGTGCCGAGACTTGTATACATGTTGGGACCGGTTTTCTGTTAGTTATATTGTGCATTAGGCCGTTAACAAAAACATGTGAAAATGGAAACAAGGTAGAGTCCAGAGGGATCTTAAAGATCTCGCGTCTTGTCTTGAATTATTTTTACAAAGTTTCAAACAAATGGAAAATAAAGTGTAGAAGGTGTTAAGTGAGTGGAAGTTAGATAACTTAAAGGAAAGATTTAAAGGTAAAGAAATTTGAAATTCCAAGGACTCGAAAACACTCGAATCCTAAAAAAACGACCAAATTTGGATCAAAAAACATTACTTATATCAAACAAACATGTGAAAAACCAATAAAAAAAGGAGGGAAGAAAAAAGAAGGTAACCTTCTAAAACCCCTTCCTTCTTCTTCTTTCTTTCGTCCTCTTTTTTCTTTATTTTCCACCACCATTTACATAAAAATAAAAAAATTGTAAAAAACTTTCGCGACGTTTCGGTGCTCTTCTAGCACCCTCTTCAAAGCTGGGATTCTAGAAAAAATTAATTAAAAGTTGTCTCCTATCTCCTCCCATAGGGACGCAGAACTCTCCTCCATGAATGCCAACAGGACACTAAAACAACTCCTTATGTGTGTCTCTCTCTACTAAATACCTGAATGACCCTAAGGGTCATTCAATAAAAGTTTAATTGCTTCGCAGAATTTAGAAACTCCCAGGAAATTTACTGTAAAACACTGCCTTTAAATATAACCCATCTTGCTGTCATAACAACCATTGTACTTCACCAAATCCGTCTCCAAAGTTACAGAACAGGCCCCCACTCCCCCGCATATAAATCTCAAAACGTAAAGATTTGATGAAAATTTCGGAAGTCATTTTTCACATAAAACTAATACCTTCTCATCCATGATGAGAATGTAAAAAATTAGAATTGAACAAGTGAAGAGTAGACAGAGTAGTGATGTGGACACAGATACACAAAGTGAAATCTTTGATGAACATAATACTATTGTTCTTCCATATTTTGGTCAAAGCTCAAAAACAATTAAGTTTATGTTAAAAAAGTTTAAAACCCATACAATTTTTAGAATACCGTTTAGGATGGAAGGACTTATAACTTTGGGTAAAGACGTCTTGAATAGATTTGAAAAAAATGGTGTGGTATATAAATTTATTTATGCGCCTCCGGCGCGTAAACTTGTTTTTACGCTACAGTTGAGAGCAGCGCAATGTTGTATATTACAGTACAGAGGAATGTAATGTAAAAATTGAACTGCGCATGCGCCTATTACGATTCAGCAGAGCGTAATCTTCTTCTTATTCTTCTTCGTACACCGTTGGCACCTTACTGACAAAGCCTTGTACATTTGAACTGCGCATGCGTCTACTACAATACGCTGCTACTACACAAGATCGAGAAAATCGAAATGGCCGGAAGTATTCGCGAAATTGCAAGTGAGATGGGCGATAATCACGGCAATTTTGACCTTTTCAGAATGGATTCGAGTGTACGCATAAAAACTCGTATGTGCGCCGAAGTCGCACAAAATAGAATACGTCCCAATGCACACAATTCGGGTAATTGCGAGACTCGCTTAAAATGCTCGCAGGACTGATCGCGTCTCACCTAGGCCTCGACCATGCCTTGGCTTCGATCTCCTGCGAGCATTGTCGCTCGTCGCGTAATAACCCTCATTATGCGCATAGGCACGTTACATACTTTTATGCGCCTCAGGCGCGGAAACTCGTTCTTCCGTTACAGCTGAGAGTAACGGAATGTTGTGTATTCCGTTACAGAGGAATATAATGTAAAAATTGAACTGCGCATGCGTATATAGTCTTACAGCGGAGCAGAATCTTCTTCTTATTCTTCTTCGTACAGCGTTAGCACCCTACTGACAAAGCCTTGTACATTTGAACTGCGGTTTGATTCTGATACTCGAAGAATGTGCCCGTAGTTGTTCACGAAGAATATACCAGGGAAAGTGCAAAAAAGTAATAATTGAGAAAAGGTAAGTGAAATTTTAAAACACAGTGTTCTGCAAGTAATATTCTTTCTTGTAGGAATGGAAAAAGAACGAAAAAGAATCGAAAAGTCTATCTACAGAACTGTGACACATATGTCACAGTAAGATGACATATGTAAAATATATATACGTGTAAGATTTGAATGCATATATATATATATATATATATATAAATGTATATTCATTCAAATTTTACGGGACACTGTGTATGTTCCACATTATCGTATTAATAACATAATAGTTGAATAAATTATATATTTATTAAAGTTAATTAACCAAAAAATTTTTTTTTGGATCTTTGAATTTTATGTTACAGAAACTAAAATTTATGTTACTTGTCACTCATGTCAAATTTTGACACTGTTACAAAAATTCCTGAGCCCGTAAAAGAATTTTCTGTTACATGTCACTGGAGCTTTATGCAGTTACCACTAACAGAAATTTCCAAGCCGTAACAGAATTTTCTGTCACGGTAACAGCATAAAACTCCAGTGACGTGTGACAGAGAATTATGGCATGAATTTCTAACAGTGTATTCATAATTCATTTATTCGTTTAAATGCAAAAATAATAAAATAATAAAACGGAAAAAAAGCAAACGTGATGATATTTTGTATACTTCAGTTTGAAAAAAGAACTCTATTCGCGCCGATAGCAGCAATTTTGATTGATTTGTACCCATAATGGCTGCACCAATCATTGAAGGGAAAGTTCGGCAGACTCCATTTTTCTAGGGACTCTAGTCGTGACATATCAAGTGTAATGACTAGCGCCGCAAACAACTACAATACTAGATTAGATTCGAGTGTACGCATAAAAACTCGTATCCGCACCGAAGTCACATAAAATAGAATACGTGCCAATGCACACAATTCGGGAAATTACGAGACTCGCGACAATGCTCGCAGGACTGATCGCGCCTCGGCTTCGTTTCGGCTTTGTCTCGGCTTCGATCTCCTGCAAGCATTGTAGCTCGTCACGCAATAACCCTCATTGTGCGCCTAGGCACGTAATATCCTATTGTAAGAAGTGCCAAGTGACTTATGTGGGACAAACAGGCAGACTTCTGAATATTGGAGTGGTCGGACGCGGGGGGAGTCTTGGGAGAAGGTGTGGTTCCCGTAATGTTTTTTCTGATCGTGGAGGGGAGTGCGCTGGTCGTGACTTTGGCTGGAGTGGTGTTTAGGTTTTGCATTTGAAAGGTGGTGGGGGAAAGGGAGAGTTTATTGTGGTGTTATATATGGGGGTTGAGGGGGCATGTTCTGTAAATTTGGAAACGGATTTGGTGAAGTACAATGGTTGTTATGACAGCATGATGGGTGATATTTAAAGGCAATCTTTCACAGTAAATTTCCTGGAAGTTTCTAGATTTTGCGAAGCAATTAACTTTTTATTGAATGACCCTTAGGGTCATATAGGTATTAAATAGAGACACAAAATTTAACGAGCAATTTTTGACTAGAAAAATTACGGTGATATCAACTACAAAATTTTGTTACATTAACTGAAATAAAAGATCAAAACAACTGAAAAGTGTTCACTAGAATTTTTAATTGGAATTCCTAGTACGGGTCTCCATAACATTTTTCCGGTTGAAATGACCGGAATTCTGGTTGTTTTAAGCAGATTTTTTCTGATTGCAGTGTATTTTTTATACATGCGGAAAAAATGTTGATTCTATAACCAAAATATTTTGTTAAATGAACCAAGTTCTTCAGTTAAGTGACATAATTTTGTTGAATGAAACAAAGTACTTATTCAATTCCATTAAATCGTTGCCAAGCAAACCATCTTTGGTTGAATGAACCAAAAAGTCATTTGGCCTTATGATAATCAATTACGTTGGTAGATCTTACCAAATATTTCTTTAAGTCTAGTATAGTTGTACTGTTTCGTCTTTATTTTTAATTACAAAATTCAGTAAGAAACCTACTCAATCGAACCAAATCATTTTGTTAAATAAATCAAGATCTTTAAGAAAGTTTAAATTTGTTTAAATCAATTGGGACACTAGCTTCATTTAACCAAATTGTATGCAAAGAAATTCTTTGTCTGGTCTGAATGAATCTTGCTTCCGTCAATTAGATAGTTTACTGAGTGGAAAAACGTGATTTGCAACATCTGAAATTTATAGACATAAAGACAATATAAATTATATAGCATTGTTTTATTTGATACCGCTTTTAGTATTGCACACTGAACCATAAAACCTGGAGGATTGTGAGTTTAAAGATCACTTATTCAATGCGGAAAAGCGTCTTCTGTCAGAAGAGATGCTTGGGGGTATTATAGCTCCATCAGGAGTTTCCTTGGCTATTCGAAGTCGCTTTATCAGTCAAATTACCCTTGGATTCCTTGTTCGTTGACACAATCATGGAAGCAAATGGAACCCAAAATTCCTGAGATCAGAGAATCCTGCATTCCAGGAAGTTCGACCCCTTAGTGTTATATGTAGAGCTCGAATAAGTAGTGCGGCCTGTTCTATGGTCAGGCAGTGAATAGAGTTTCTACGGATCTGACGCTCTTCGACTGTTGGCCACCAAGTCCATTCATGTTGAAACTTTTGAAGAAGCTTTCAAGCTTTAGCTCTGCTTCTGTAAACTATGAACTCTGAAAGGTTAGCCAACATCGTTGGAAGTCTCTAAAGTGATTTTAGTAAATAAGTGGATATACAGAGTACCTGGGTTTGAGCTTTTCCCAATAGTCCTAACAAGGCTTTATAAACTTACAATTAAAAGGGATCATGCGGTCCTAGGAAGTCTTTGTAAAACTTAATTAATTACCACATTAATAAATTTTAATGCTGATATCAAATATATATTCTAAGTGAAAAATGTTCACTTTACTGAGAACAAATTAAAAAATATATAAATTTCCTTTTTAGTGACCATTACTGTGGGTCAAAGTTCAATGCAGTTTCTTGCAAGTTTACTCTTTAGAAATGATCGGATTTCAAGGAATGATTGCTCATTTCCTTTTCTGAAACTTCTTAAAAGACTTCACTGCCTTAAGGGGTCATTCTACTATCTCACTTTTGAAAAATCGATTTTTTGTTGTTGCATTTTTCAATAGGTTCAGGAGGATTCATTTGATCAAGCAGAAGGAGTTAAATGTATAATTTTATCATAGTTAAATGAACAAAAAAAGAGCAAAAAAAGTCAATTTTTGAACATTTTTGTATAAACTTCCACCATTTTGTTATTTAACACCATAAAAAAATCCGCTTTGTCACTTCAAAGCTATGGCCATACTATAATAAAAAAAATTTTTGATTTATTTATTTCAGCTGATGCTGACTGGGGATATCGTGCGAGCCACAGACATACCTTTGTTTAGACACTGTTCATTATTGAACATTACCTAAACTAAAAAATAATTTAGTGTAACAAAATTTTTTTTTGTATACTTTGAGACTGCATAAAAAACACTCAAAATTTTATTTAGTTATATAAAGTTAACTTTTTAAATTTATTTCTCATTTTTCAAGTACAGCTATTTGTTCATTAAATTTTTCAACATTTCTAATTAACAGTTGAAAAATAAGAGATTATTTGAAAAATCTAAGACGGCGGAGCCTTTCGAAATTTTAAGAGAAGAAAATGAGAAATCACTCCCTTAAATTCATCATAATTTTTAAAAAGTAAATTTGGAAAAAAATGCATTGAACTTTCACCCATAGTAATCGTTACTTAAAGGACATTTTTTATATTTATAAATTTCTCAGTAAAGCGAACATTTTCCTCTTGAAATGTGTATAGAATAATTGCATCAAGAGTTCAAAAAGTGTTAATTAATTTAGTTTTCCAAAGGCTTCCCAGGAACGGCATGATACTTCTTAATGTAACGAACACCTTTATTACTTTGAAAACGTATTGTTAAACATTTATACTGTAACAGTAGAATAAATGCAATTGAAGTAGTATACGGAACATTTGATATAGGTTATTAGTCATAAGTAATAGGAAAATGATATTATGCTGTTAAATTGCTAATCTTTTAAATAATTTTAAAATCAAAAGGTTAGACATACTCTTGCTCAGGAAATATCGTGTCATATCACAAAAAATTCTAACAACACAGTTGCAAAACGCGATACTTTTAAAAATTGAAATATTATAAATCTCAAAAAATGTTTATGAATACATATGTACAGGTATAAGGTTCAAATTTCTTAACGAAAATGTGAATTCGAATTATCTGCATGTTGAAATACTCAGAAATAATTGATGTTCTGTTGTTTGAATCTTGAAATAATGAAATCAGAGTTTCAAGTTTAAAAAAATTATTGAATAAACCGTTTTACGTTCATATATTTTTTCTCTCTAATTTTTTAGTTTTTAATCTTCTTATCATTTAATTTCTTGATACAGAATTTTTAAATTACGATTTATATGCAAAATAAGAATATGTAAAAAATGAGAATTAAAATACTAGAATATCATTAGATTAGAAGAATAAAATCCTGAACATTTATAGTGATTATACATTATATATAATATATATCATGTTGTATGTATCATAATTGTATATTAATGTATTAAATGATTTACAGTGAAACATTGTTTAATAGTTTCAGCATCGTATTTTCTTTTGCATTTTGTAAAATGAATGATATTAAATTTTCACAAAATTACTAAATTTTTTGATTTCAAATGAAAAAGGAAATTCAATTTTTTTAAGGCTCTATCAACCTTAAGGAACATATTATCATCATGACACTCGCGCTTCGCGCTCAATTTTCTGTATGCATTTCTGTAACTTTGTAATAATTTACATGATAAAAAAAAATTATGTTCTTCCAATATATATTATTAGACGAAGTGTCTACGACGTCTTAGTGATGACCATTTTAACCTACATTAATTAGACAGTTTTAAATTTAATCGAATTTTCTTGATTAACATTAAAAAAATCTCCTAAAGATTTATATTTCTAAAAAATCGAAAAAAATTGTTTTATATTTTTTTGGGTGAATTGAAAATATAATCTAAATTTAATGGTAACGATATAATATTAATATGCTAGTATTATAATAATAAAAAAATAAATATAATAATATTCAATTTAGTAGTAATAATTCGTTCATGAAAAGGCATAGGAATAAAATAATAATGTCAATCACGTAAGTTTTCACCTCTCATTTACCATTTTTCACTCCTTATATTTTTTCGCTTAAGTATACCATATCTTTGCACCATAAACATTTTAGTTACTCAATTTCAACCATTGAAATTAATAGCATAAATCAATTACTTACATTTAAGTTCCAGGATTGGTGGAAGTACAAATTAATAGGAAATAGGACAACATACACCAAAGAAAATATGGATAAATGAAAATCCAACCACTGAATTTTTTTATCTAATCACAGATGATTTTTACTGTATGTGACAGATTATGTCGAACAAATATTTGGTTGATTCGAGCAAAATTTGGTTGGATCAACCAAAGGAATTGCTTATGATACGGTTGATCAAATTTTTAGTGAATTATACCAAAAAATTTACTTTATTCAACCAAAGATGGTTTATTTGACTAGGATTTCGTTGAAGTAGACAGATATTTTAATTGATTCTACCAATAATCTTGGTTTTTTAAAGGATAATTGTTTCATTAGATCAAATTTATAATACATTCTTTCTAAATTTTTTTGGTAAATTTTTGGTAAATTCTAGAAAAAAATGGCTTTGTTCAACATATGGATCTATTTTCACCTCTAGTAGTTTTCTAAATGCAAATACTTATCCTTTTATCTTCAGTCTCTTATTGCTTCTGAGAAACTTATGAAAACACGCTATTTACATTTTCGACCACAAAGAGGGCCGAAGTAATTGGTCTGACTTCAAGTACCACAATTACATTTGCAAACGTACTCGCATGCGTGCCTATGAACAATTGACACACGACAGCAATCACATTATACAACGCAGGGCGAATGAGTCACTGAGCGAGTAATTGGATAAGCGAATGAGCGATGCAATGCTAGTGAAGGACAGCTAAGGATAGAAAAGAGAGAGGGAATCAGAAGGATAGACTAAATAGAAGGGGAAGGGGGCTATAAAGAGGACGTAGGAAAGTACGAGAGGTTGGAGCGAGCTAAAGTGATTGAGTAAATCAAGGAGGCACTTACGACTCTCGCACAACTCGACCTCGTATCCAACCAGTAGATTTCATACTCAGAATTTCCACCACCCAGGAATTTGAGAAAAATTGGAATTTTAAGTTCAATTTTTTCTTATTGATTTTGATTATTGAATTTGACACTTCCATTACTAACTTGATTCGATCTGAATGATAACAATCTGAGTTTTGTATCTTACCCTATTTTTCGACATAATCTCCTCAAAGTTTAACGCAATTGGACCTTACGTTTCCCTAACTTTCCGATTCATTCCCTGAAGTGGTTTTCTTGAAGGCCCTCGGAATAGCCGTTGATCGCATTGATAACTTCTTCATTGCACACAAATTTTTGTCCAGCCAGAAAAGTTTTGAGTTTTCTAGAACAGATGGAAGTCTGAAGAAGTCAGATCTGGTGAATAAGCTGCATGCTTATGCAAAGCGCATTCCGATCAATTTTTGCTGAGTTAGACAATTTGAATGGACCGGTGCATTGTCGTGGTGGAAAAGCACCTTTTTCCAAAACTTCAGATGCCGTAACGAGTTTTTAGAAAAAAAAAAATAATTCACGATGTAATTTAACCCCGAATATTGCAAAAAACCGTGTTTTTTGCACTTGTAGGTTAGGATTTCTCGAAAATCGTACGTGATGGAGCAATTCTGCTGTCCCATTTGGATTCAGCGCACCATAAAACTTCGGTAAAGTATAGTCTGGTCCCAGGCTCTAAAAAATGTCGGCCTGCGTAATTCATCATGGGCTGTAGAAAAATTCAGCATGACCTTTTATAAAGTTTCATATGTCGAAATCTTTAGTCAATTCTTGGAAAATTTGTATAAAAGCCCGTGCGGAAATTGCCTTATTTCAGAAAAAGCTCGGACCAGGTCCGAAGCAGGCTACCTGATTAAAAAATTTATGTAACGGCCCTTATAAGGTTCGTATACGGCCCGAATAAGCTGCCCTTATTATTAACTAAGGCAGCCTGAAATATACCGTATTTACGGTATCAGTACGGTCCTGACAGGATACGGATAAGGTCGACTCTGTTGGTGATCAGGATCTACTGTTTGCTGCTGCCGTTTGTTTTGATTTTCGCTTCTGTTTGAATCCTGTCACAAACTATCTCTATTCGCGGGAAATATGAAATAAATATACACTGGATTCTAGTTTAGGCTTATAAATTTATGTAATCCAGGGTAATTCGCAGTAATCCGGGGTGATCCTGAACAATCCAAGTTAATCAGAGTAATTCGAATAGTCCGGAGTAATCCGGTATAATCCTGAGTAGTCCAGGGTAATCCGAATAATCTAAATTATTCCAGATTCATCCAGAGTAATCCGCGGTAATGCGGCGTAATCCTGACCAATCCAAGTAAATCGCAGTAATTCGAATAGTCCGGAGTAATCCGCGGTAATCCGGTATAATACTGAGTAGTCCAGGGTAATCAGAATAATCTAAATCAATTCAGGTTCATCCGGAGTAATCCTAGGAAATCCACATCCGCTGAACCGCGATTTTAAGAGTTGTTTTCCCTTCGGTCTGCCATATTGGATCCGCTATTTTGAATTTTAAAATTTGGGCTTCAGATTCGTTATTAGCGACCAGAAAAACCGCTAAGTGTAAAGTTTTGAGGAAATCTGGAAAATTTTGGTAACACTCGTCCGCCATATTGGATTTGCCTCAGATTCGTGTTCAGGAGATTTAAATACGTTAGGATAGGGTACTTCAGTTTGCAGTGCATGACAAAATTTTATTTGTGGGGCTGTATAATTAGCAAAAATACTGCCACTACTACTATAGATTGCTACAGACAGACACGGTCATCGGAAGTGAAGGTGTCCACGACGAAGAAACCTTTCAGAGGAACTATTTCCGGGAACTATGCGTTGCACGGCTGTTCGACAGGCAGTTCCAAATAGGAAGCCTTAGAGAGGTCGCGAATGAAATCCAAGCAGGCTAGCAAAGAAGAGCGGCGAGGTCCGGCGAACTGCGCCCATAGACAATCATCCTGAAGTAATGCTAACGCGTTTCCAGGGTTATTGTGTGTCGAGGAAACAGGGGAGTTTTGACTTTAATGGGTATTGTTTCGGCCGAGTCCCACACGGCGTGCGTAAATGCATTCTCTCTCTGTCACCCCTAAGAAAAAAAACTACAAACAGTCAGACGTTTTTGTAAAAACCGTTTTCTGTTACTCAAGGTGTCTCAAAACGCAAAGATATGATGAAACTTCCCAACGTGATTTTTCACATAAAACTAGTACCTTCTTATATGATGAGAATGTAAAATAGTATATTACGTGCCTAGGCGCACAATGAGGGTTATTTCGTGACGAGCGACAATGCTCCCAGGAGATCGAAGCCAAGGCGCGATCAGTCCTGCGTGTATTGTCGCGAATCTCGTAATTTCCCGAATTGTGTACATTGGCACGTATTCTATTTTATGTGACTTCGGTGCGTATACGAGTTTTTATGCGTACACTCGAATCTAATCTAGTATTGTAGTTGTTTGCGGCGCTAGCCATTACACTTGATATGTCACGACTAGTCCCGGCCATTTTGATTTTATCGATCTTGTGTAGTAGTAATGGATTTTAATAGACACATGTGCAGTTCAAATGTACAAGGCTTTGCCAGTAAGGTGCTAACGCTGTACGAAGAAGAAGAATAAGAAGAAGATTGTGCTCCGCTGCATGGCTATAGGCGCATGTGCAGTTCAATTTTTACAATTCATTCCTCTGTAGCGCAATATACTACAGTGCGCGACTGTTAACTGTAGCGAAAAAACGAGTTTGCGCGCCGGTGGCACATAAAAAATGTTTTGTATCAAGCCGATGCAGTCAAAAAGGTTAAGTCCATTCAAAGATATACAGGGTTTTTCAATTAGAGCTTTCATTTGGAAAAGCCCGCTATTTTGGCAGCTATCATAACAAGAGGTGACAGATAACAGATAACAATTAAAAACTATGCCATTAATAAAAATGGAACGATACACACTTCAACAACGCATTAAAATTGTTAAAATTCACTACAAAAATAGTGAAAAAAAATCATTATGAGCGATGAGGCTCATTTTCACTTTGGAGGCTACGTTAATAAGCAGAATGGTTGCATTTGGGGAGCTGTTTTGGTAAATGGATTGCGCTATCGAACCATGATTAATGAATTTTTATGTCCAAAATTGGATGATATGGATGTGGACGATGTTTTTTTTCCGACAAGACGGCGCTACGTGCCACACAAGTGGCGAAACCATCGGACTTTTGGGTGAAAAGTTCCCAGACTGAGTGATTTCTCGAAACGGCAATTACAATTGGCAGCCGAGATCATGCGATTTAACACCTCTAGACGTTTTTCTTTGGGGTTACGTGAAAAATAAGGTTTGTGCTGATGCTTCTCAGTCAATTCAAGAACTCAAAGAGAAGATTCGTGCCGTTATCTACGAAATAGAACCCCGAATGTGCGAAAATGTAATGGAATAATTCATGAAAAGAGCATGGTCCTGCAAACGTAGCCATGGAGGCCATATGAATGATATTGTTTTTCATTATTAATAACAAAACTTTCACCATTGAAAGAAATAAAAATCAAATGATTTTTCACAATAAAACACGCGTTTTTCTTATAAATCAAAATGAAACCTCTAATTGGAAAACCATTTAGTATTTTCTCATGTACACATGCAAAATTCAGTAAAGAAAGAACAAAAGACTTGTCGTTTTTTTATTATGATCCTTTTATTATTATAATTGCATGAAAAAGCACAATCTGGGAGCTTTCAACACTTAATTTTTCACTCTGATGCTAAAGCACCACATCTTTATATTTTTATCATTTCACGCATACATTTACACGCCACTCATGTACTTGAATCTACAGAGAGCAAGGCACGAACATGTAAAAGAGTTACGAGCAAAGAGGTGCTGTGCTGAGCAAACGAAGTTAACGTTCGTCGGACGGTAATTAACCGTCGTTAATCGGATTAAACTTGGGCATAATGGTGTCTAAAGCTAGCCGACTTCCGGTATCGTAACTGCAGATATTCGCACTAAAAATTCGCTGAGTCTGAACGAAGAAACGAGTTTGTAGGGAAATGAAAAATGAAGATAAGCTACAGGCGAAGTTTCACTCTACTTTACAAATTTTTCCGCTATTATTTCCCAGACACACTCTTTTCTCCTCAATGATCATACACGTTTTCTCTTTTTCGTTAATTATGAATGATTTTCTTTACAAAGAATTTGTGAGAAAATGTGTACTCAGTTTTTAGCTAAATTTTAAAGGCTATGGAAATTGCAAAAGTATTTTCATAGTTATATATATAGGGGATTCCACACAAAATTTGCCACCAAATTTTTGTTTTGCATAAAATTTTTTTTTATGGTTTATCATTTGAAACGTTTTTTTTTTATTTCAATATGATGCGCGGAATTTTCGAGGAAATTTTTTTTGAAATACGACGTTCGTAAAAAAGTACCTTTTTTTACTCGCTTATATGGTACTGTAATATCTAACAAAAGTTTTACAAATTCAAAGCAAACTTAAAATGTGCGCCTTTTCCTTAACTCTCGAATGAAGTATACTAAAACCCGATATAATTATTTATTTAATGATAAAAATCGAAAATTTATAAACAAATTGATTTTTGGATGTACGTTTGAGTTTTAATTTATAAAAACTTAATATTTCAAAAGTGTCGCGGTAAGAAAAGACTTTCATTTTTAATTTGAAGTCTTCATTTGACTCAACATAGTGAAATGATTATGTTCTTGATATTGTTACGTTAGAAACGTAACACTTCTCTTCTTTAAAGATTTCCTCCTTTTATGTCAGGATCGAAAGGATCCTCTCTAAGGGATGAGGAATAGTCAGTGAATAAGATGGGTTGAACATATAAAATATATTTATTAACATACAAAATTATCTTAAGTAAGCACCATGGAAAAATGAAAATGCATACATAAAATTTGAAGTATTTAGTATTTACCCTGGGTTGGAAATAAGTCGGTAATGAATTGAGTCCAGTAGATTGAATTTGGTAACTCGAGTCCTTACTTTGTAGACGTTGAGATGAATTTTAGTCGGATGGTAAATTTGTGGTCCAGCCGGTCAGGATGGTTGATTCTCTGATCCCAGGTTGTAGAGAAGATTTTCTAAGGCGATTCCCCTTCACTTTACTGTCGTTCAACTCGGCGTCGAATTAGAACTCGACTAACTGGCGGTGAATAATCTGATGAGACTGGACTAGACTGGACTGAACTCGCGGTATAGAAATGATGACACTAGGCTGACTGAACTGACTTCTATTGGAACTTTCGCTTTTTATAGAACTTTGAAAGGTCAACTATGACGAGCTACATGCTATGACCAGTCACATATTATTACAAGTTACATGTTGTGACTGTAATGTGTGTGATAAGTGCATGTGGTAATTAGTTGAGTTTGAAATTTCTGCCACTGCCTACATTATCGGAGAATCACTAGTCGCGTATCAGATACCCAGGGGCGAATTTCGGTCGGCTGCCAGAGTTGGACCATCGGGCCACGGTTGGTCCTACTCTGGCGACCAAGGTTTGGTGACCATAGTTGGTCCAACTGTGGTAGTTTCGGTTTCACCAACTTTGGCAGCCAACACCGGCAACCAAAGATGTGCCCGGTCGTCGGCTCAACTATGGCCCAGACACGAACCGACTGTCGGGCCAACTTTAACAAATTGATTTAGATGATCATGAAAATTTAGTCGGCTCACCTCTGGGCCACGATTGAACCAATCGTCGGCATATTAATAACTAGATTCCGTTGCCATTGCACGACCAACTGTCGGCCCAACTATGGCCCAGACTCGAGCTGACTGTCGCGCCAACCTTGACGAATTACCTTCGATGACCGTGATTGATTAAAATACCTGAAACAAAAAGATTGCTTATTAACAGGGTACAGACCCACCTTTTACGGCCTTTGCAGCAGTAGCTTACAAGTGAGATATTTTTCGGAATATGGTAAGCGAGAATAGCCGAGAGACTTTAGGCATTAGAAATGCGTTTAGTTATGTAGATAATATAGGTAGGTTAGAGGGTTCGAATCCAAAAGCCAATACGAAATTTCTAATTCAAACGTTCGATTACAAATAATTAGTGATTCACGTCGATACGAGAAATTCAAATGTTTCGCTCGAAGTCGTTCGTTATCGGCTCCTATTTTTGAACGATCATATCGGGGATTCTTTTGTTAAATTTCGAATCGTATCGTCTAATTTTTCGAACGAGATCGAGCGAGATCCTCGAATAACGTCACTTGTGACAGTTCTCACATGATAGCTCTACTCCTGGTAACTAAGACAACGCAATCAAAACGCAAACATGGCGGGAGAAGTGAACACGAGCAAAAGAAAATCTACGATGTGAATAATAAATTTGAGATTTGTTTTATTGTTTAAACTTATACCAAAATAATCTTTATTTATTAATTTATTTATTTTTTCTTTTACCTTTACCTTTTGAGGGTATATGATAATTCACCATAGGAGCAATTTTGTAGATAAAATAAATTCTACTCTCTAAATTTGAATTAGTCAAAATCTACTGATTATCAGTGTAACTTGACTGAATCAAATAGCAAAAAAGAGGGTACTGTAAATCAGTCAAATTTCACTGATTATTTCAGTGAAAATTGACTGATTTGACAGTGGAAAATATTTTTCGCTATAAAAATATTTTCAATTTTGAAAACGAGATTCTCGGTTGCTTGGTCTGATCGATCGATTTGACGAGAAGTTCGTTTCAATGAGGCGAACCGAGATGACAGCTCGGTTGTTAAGACGATAAACAAAAATATCTCGCTCGTTTCTCGGATCGTGTCGCTCGAATGAATCACTACAAATAATGTATCAATAATGTACTAATAAAATACTAATCAAATAATGTACCTTGTCAGGGCCTGCGTGTGCCCTGATTTAAATTTCTACACGGGTGCAAGCATTTTTTGCCTAAGACGGCCCATCTCCGGCAATAGGCCAATGGGCGGATAGCGTTATCATTTCACTAGTTGGCCCGACCTCTGGCCAACAAGGTTAGACCAACTTTAACAAGGTTGGCTCAACCGTGGGCCGACGGTAAATTTGCACCTGGGTAGGACACGTTGCCAAAAGGTGTTCTCGTTGACAATTACAAATTTTTACATCGCAAATAACTGCAAATTAAATTCAAATTTAAAGAATTTGAAATCTTTCTGTGGAAAAAAAGATGCTCTGGACTGCGCTGGGATTCAAGCCCAGGTCACTAGGCGATATAAGGAGATCTTCCTGTGGATAAGAAGATGTCGGACGCCTGTGTAGCTCAGTGGTTAGAGCAGTCGACCGGCAATCGAAAGACCTGGGCTCGAATCCCAGCGCAGTCGAGAGCGTCCTTTTTCCACAGAAGGATTTCAAATTCTTTAAATTAAGAATAATGTTTAGTCTAATTTTTTCAATAAGAAAAAAAAATCATGTCCAAGTTTGTATAAATTCTATTTGTTTATAAATTTTCTATTTTTATCATTAAATAAATAATTAGATTGGGTTCAAGTATACCTCATTTGAAAGTTGAGAAAAAGGCGCACATTTCACGTATGGTATAAATTTTTATACCTTTGTTAGATATTGCAGTATAAGCGATTGAAAAAAAGTACTTTTTTACGAACGTGGAATTTCATAACAAATGTTCTCGTAAATTCTGCTTATCATATTGAAATAAAAAATACGTCTCGAATATTTTCGACTGTTAAACCGTAAAAAAGGTTTTTATTATTTTATCCACGTTGTGAAAGCTTAATTTTAATTATACAGAGGGGAATTGGAATTTGAAAGTCAATTCAGAAGCCAAAACTTACGTTGGCTTGACACTATTCCTCCGTATCATCGTTTCGTTTCATTCACTTTTCTTTACAATTAATTTTTTTCTGCTTTATTGTATTTATGAATCAGTATAAAATCTACTAATAATACATTTTTTCTGTGCATTGGAAAACACCTAAAATATTATAGTCGATCTAACGAAACCATTTTGTGCAACGAGCCATGATTTCTGGTTGAGTTGAATAAAATTTGGTTAAATGAACAAAAAAATTTGTTTTATTCAACCAAATTGTAGCAAAACAAACCATCTTTGGTTAAATGAAACAAATTCTTCGATGGTTTAACTGAACATTTTATTCATCGTGCAACAACCAAATTTTATCGCTAAAACAACAACAATTTTATTGATTCAGTTAAATATTTTTTTAGGGAAAGCTTGAAGATTCTGAAGAATTTTTACGAAACCTCGTGCATCAAAGACAAATCCTTGCACACCGTTGGCTGAGGTTTATCCCAATCTCTAAAGCTCACTAAGAGCCCTTCGACCCTATAGGGTCTCGATTTACGAAGATGGCTTATTCACTCTATCTTCAACGATCTTCGGGTTTCAGGTAGTACGTAGTATTCTAACTTTTGACAAAATCTATCTACTTAAAAAATTTTTTTCCAGAGATACGAAAATCGTGATTGACCTGTCATACAAAAAGATAAATTCTCCTAACATCTTATTATTTTTTTCTTCTGACCACCTCAAAACATACTTTGTTATGTTTTGTATGACTTTGAAATTGCCTGTAAATTACGCTTCACACGTAAACTTCTTGGGTATTGCTTTGTAAAAACTTGAATCGTAAGATTTTTGATTTTAGAGTTAAAATTTAATTTACAGGCATTTTCGAAGTTCTATATTCGACTTCATGATGAATTTAAATGATATAAAATTGGATATGTAATTGAAATAAAACGTTAATTTTTCACGTCCTAATATAACGTGTAAAAATTGCTGCATTGAATAAAGAATAATCTTTAAAATTCGAAAACTTTGAAATTTCTGACTTTATTGACATAATAAATTTTTCGAACTGTTTATGAGACATCTTATAAAAAATTGCAGTTTATAGAATCCGTTTGTCTTTGAATATATTCCGTGGCGTCTTCTCTCTCGCAAACATGTACAATATTCCTTAAAGGTCGCCCACTGCAAGGTATTCAAATTTCTCACTAGTGTTTACACTTCATTTTTCCTCCACCTCTATATTCAAAAAAAAATTTATGTTCATTTTTCACGAAAATTTATTTTTATAGAAGAAATTCATACAGAAAAGTGCCATGGATCGTTTGTTACACAAATATGAGTTTGATGAATAAAAGTCTTTTGAGAGAGAGTATTTAATATAAAGAATAATCCCATACACTCTAAAAAAAAGTCTATCCATAGTGAAATTACGTTCTTTTCAGAATGCATCCATTGAAATTAAGCATATTCCTTTTGTCTACCAACAGAATGTTTTTCCTGTTACAAAACTCATCTCTGAGATGCAAAAAGAAAATATTTTTAGCAATGAACGATTTTTTTGACTCTGAAAAAAAATCCTCTAATTATGTAAGGATTGCATTTCTAGACTAGGAGACGAAGTGCGCCTGCGCATTAGTGAGTGTACTTCGTCTGGTGCTAATCTGTTCATAGATATTTTGTCAGTACGGTGCCAACTACGAATAATATATTTATTTATGATCAAAATCAATTAACGAAATCAAATAATGGATTTCTACAAATTATTAGGAATCCCAGAGTGCGACGTAGAAATTTTGAAAGGTACGTATACCAAAACAAACAATTTTGATCCGCATAACCTTATTTTTCATTGCTTCTGATGACAATTCAAATATATTCCCAAAAATGTCAATAAAAGCATTGTAGAAACTGAAATCGTGATAACGGGGTGTGAAAAGGGGGAAGCGTCTTCGTTTTTTTGTCTCAGACTTTCGGTGTTTAGATTATTTTCAAAAGATTATTTAAACGATCGAATGCATTACAGGCCATCACATAACTCAAGATGTATTGCGTATCATGGACAAAGAGGATTTCCAAAAGCATGATATCAAGATTAGCATTGGGGCGAAAATAATTTTGGAGAAATATATCGTTCATTCGAAAAAAATAAACGAAGATCCGGACATACCAAATATTTTGACGGTTAATAATTATGTAAAACGTACCTTTAACGTTTATTCTGATTCTACACTGAGAAAAAAAAATTATTAAATCTATAGCATTTCTGCTAAAAGCATGTTTATCATTAATTTAAATCAATATGCTATACAATTTTTATAGCATATTTATTGCCTCTTATAGAATATTTTTTAAAATCAATTATATACATGCTATTGGCAGAAATAAATATTGGCAGAATAAAATATTAAAAATTATAATAAGTTGTAATTTCATAAAAATGTTTTATTATCACCCAAGCAAGGTATTTTACGCAAGACTCAAATAAACGATAAATAAATACTTCATTCACGGTTCTCGTAACCTGAGCGCTTTTGCACGCTCAGCAGAGGCAGGTAAAGGGGTCGGTTCAAGGACCTAAACATATTAAGAATACTCAAAATTAAAACAACAATCTCCATGCAAGGGAAAAGATTGTTTATAATGATAAATAAGGTTATAAGTATATATGTGTATGTGTGTGATCAATAATATAATATATATTATATGTGCTATGTTTTATATATATATATATATATATATATATATATATATATTGTGTATATGGTATATGTATGTATATATATATTTTGTATACTTTTGTTATATTATTATACATAATATAACAAGGGTTATTCATAATAATGCCAACTTGAGCGTTTAGATTTGTGTCCATGTTTGAATGTGTGTGCATATAGTTACGTGCCAATTATGAAAAAAGATATTGGTACCTAAATGTATGCATATAAATATATAATAAAATTAAATTAACCAGGCAAGACATGAGAATGGAAGAATGAATTAAAATAATATAAATGAAATGAATGAAGATTAAGAAAAACGTGGAAGTTTAAAATTTGTAAAGAACGATAGAGAAGAGAATGCGAGAAAACAGCGAACGCAGGTTGGTGGGACAAATAGCGGAGAAAGAAGGAAAAGGAAAACGAAAAGGAAAATGCTCACACACACGTAAGCTGGACCCTAGTGGCTGTAAGCACAGGTATGGCCCTTGCGGTGACGTCTTGACCACCTTACGTCTGCCATAAGCAGCTTACGCTCGCCTATACGCACCGACTTTGACGGATCCTACGCATGTTAGAGACCACGCGCCAAAATCTTTGATCACTGGTATCGATGTTATGCATACAATAGTATTCCTGGAACTACCTCAATCCATTAAATCACTATTTCTATTATTTATTATACCTAAAGCTTGAATAGCTGAAAAATTGTCGGCCAGTGAGTAATACATTACCAAAAGAATCTGAACCAACGTTTTTCTGAAAATATGAAAAATCGAAAAGGTCTCAGATTCCAAAACATTCTAAACGTCAAATCTAAAATCCTGATATTGAACTACGATTTGTTAAAATTCTCGAATAATCCAGAAATTACCATTAACTAATAAAATGCCAAGTCGACAAAAATTCTCACTTGGCAATAGACATGAAGAATTTGAAAACTACCAAGTATTTAGGTCTTCAATATTTCCAAATTCTTTCTCAGAAAAAATTCCTCTTCACAGAAATCACGCCACATAGAAATAATTCCAAGTCATCACTATTCAACTGGATCAAAGGATTTCCTCGCATGCCAATTTTGAATAGAAAATTCTTTAATAGTGAAGGGAATCGTTTGAGAGTCAATAATCTGGTTTTTGAGTCTAGTCTTCTTTAAAAAATGTCTTTAACCGTAAAAAATGGATTTGATAATAATAGTATATTATGTGCTGAGGCGCGTAATGTTTATTGCGCAGAATACTACAGAATAATTAATTTTTGTCATATGTTAAACCGATTTTGTGAATTTTTTTTCCATAGTTTTCCACAAAATGATTGTATATTTATAAAAAAGTGTCAATGGAATAAAATGTTTCAAGTTGCAGAATCAAATTGCAGATACCTTGACTGGTAGAATCCATTTTTTTGCATTGCAAACAAACCAATCGAAGTTATTTTCTTCACTTGTTTAGTAAGATGCACTTTATCTATCGCTTGAGCTATACAGGGTGAGGCACATAAAGTGTTACATAGCGATAGCACTCAAACTATTGATCATATCCAAAAATGTTTCAGACAAAAGTTTCAGTGTTCAAGAAGGCCATTATACTTGACCACCCTATTTTTTTATCGGTGGAGGCGCTAAAGCTACGTCAAGGTAGACTCCATTTTTTTCAATGGAAAAATGTATTTTTTTCGATGACATTATTACCGATTTTAAGACGAATACAGCGACCTGCAACACAAGGTCATTCTAGTCACGTAAAGTATGAAAATAGTCGAAAAATCGAAACATATCGGAATAGTCAGTTTCAAAGGATCCACTAACCTGGGTTTGGGTTTACCTACAGAAGATGCTCGAAGTGATGGCCCTTGACTTGTAAGCACTTGTTAATTTGCTGATGAAAAAACCGTCTCACTTCAGCTAACATTTGTGGTTTAATTTTGGTACCTGCTCGGCGTATTCGTTTTTTCATGTCGTCAGGCGTGGTAGGTTCTACCGCTATTACGCGTTCTTTTACAAAACCCCATAAAAAGTAATCTGGTGATATTAGATCTGGTGAACGAAGTGGCCAAGCTACAGGGCTACCTCGTCCTAAGCACTTTTCGTCAAAAATCTCATTCATCACTTGTCTTGAACACAGAGCATAAATAAATGTAATGTTTACGGAATTCCCCCAGCACCATCAACATATCAAAATATTCTTGAAAATCGTTCATTTTCGCGTTCCGATGAACTAACATTAAAAGGTAACACGGGGATCAATAAGTCCCGCGACTGACACATAGATGGCGTTGCCAACAAAAGTTCTGTATGATTTTTCATGAGTACCAACCTTTAAAAGATACCTGTCAAAATTTCATGACATTCTGATGTTTGGTCCACGAGTTACAGTGATTTAAGTGACGCTAGTCTTGATATTCTCAAAACAATAGATTCGAAACAATTTCGTGTGTTGATTTATCATTGCGTGTTGATGAAAAAAACACAGTGCAAGCTCAGCAATGGCTTGAATAGTGCTACGGGGAGTTTGCTCCATCAAAAACAACCATTTATCGGTGGTGTGCGGAGTTTAAACGTGGTCGTACAGACACTGAAGATGCTGAACGCTCCGGCCGGCCAAATGAGGTAGTTACACCGGAAACCATAAAAAATGTCCACCAAATCGTTTCCGAAAACCGTAAAGTAAAATTGCGTGAGATAGCTGACACCTCAAAGATATCATATGGCAGTGTGTACGCTATTTTGCATGAACATTTGTCTATGAGGAAGCTGTTGTCAAAGTGGGTGCCGCGTTTGCTCACGGTGGATCAAAAACGACAACGTGTCGTTAATTCCGAGCGCTGTTTGGAGTTGTTTCGCCGAAATAAACCGAATTTTTTGCGTCGGAATGTGACAATGGACGAAACCTGGATTCATCACTACACTCCGGAGTCAAAGCGGTCGTCAGCCGGGTGGACTGCAGTCGGTGAGTAGCGTCCAAAGCGGCCAATAACGCAAATGTGGGCCGGTAAGGTTATGGCCTCAGTATTTTAGGATGCCCATGGAGTTTTGTTCATCGTCTACCTTGAAAAAGGTAAGACGATCAATAGCGAACGTTACATTGGCCAATTGATGCGTTTGAAGAACGAAATCGGTGAGAAACGGCTCCAAATGAAGAAGAAAAAAGTGCTCTTTCACCAAGACAATGCGCCGTACCACTAGTCGCTCGCTACCGTGGCGAAATTGAATGAATTGAGCTTCGAATTGCTTCCGCACCCACCATATTCACCAGATATGGCCCCCAGCGACTACTACCTGTTTGCAGACCTCAAAAAAATGCTTCAAGGAAAGAGATTCTACTCCAACCAGGAAGTCATCACCGAAACGAACGCTTATTTCGAGGCCAAAGATAAATCGTTCTACAAGAAAGGTATTGAAATGTTAGAGAAGCGCTGGACTGATTGTCTTGCTTTTGAAGGAGACAATGTTGATGAATAAAGTCGAGTTTTGCCAAAAAAATGTGTTTTTCCTAGTTAGTCCCGGGACTTATTGATCCACGTGTTAATGCGTGACTAACTCATGTGTCAACAGAAAATGCTTACTTTCTGCCGATGTCAACAATACCCTATCGATGTGTATTATCATGGGTATCGTAAGAAATGGAAAGAAATGAAAATGATTTTCCGACTATTTTCATACTTTGCGTGACCAGAATAAACTTATGTTGTAGGTCCCTAAATTCGTCTTAAAATCGGTAATAATGTCATCGAGAAAAAATACATGGTTCCATTTAAAAAAGTGGAGTTGACCTTGACGTAGCTTCAGCGCCTCCACCGATAAAAAATAGGGTGGTCCAGTATGACGGCCTTCTCGAACACTGAAACTTTTGTCCGAAATATTTTTGGATATGATCAATAGTTTGAGTGCTATCGCTCTGTAACACTTTATGTGCCTCACCCTGTATAATGCAGCGCGAGAGTAGCCAAACTTGGCACTGAAACCTGATGTTAATATTGGGAGCTCAGCTCCCTCTGACCTCCGAAACATACGCAAAAGATCCTACTCTATCGACTGCTACATTTTAAATTATAAAAATTAATTTTTTTCTTTTAATTTTGGCCACGTTTTCCGAATTTCCGACCACTGTGCGTTGATGTAAACTTTTTTGCACAAAATTCTGCATTACTTGACAAGTCTCGAAAGCGAATTGGATTAAGATAATATGATGAGGCAGGGAATAATGCCATAATTACTTTATTTTTTTTGCATTATTCATTCATATTTATATACATCGGTATTTTTACATAATATTTTCTTCCACATTCTATATTTCTGTTGCGAGAGGACGGAATAGCCAAGTAACTGAAATAATTTCTGCATTTTTCTTTTCTAGCTTGTGAGGGAATAGAGTTAGGATAATGATGGAGTTATTACCAAAAAATATCTTCTACTTCGTTCGATTTTTTCATTTTTGGAGTCTTAAAATAGGATCTTGGGCCTGATAGGGCTCAAATTACTAACTGAGCTCACTAATCAATGTCTTTTATAATATTACAATTTTTGCATTCAAATTTTGGTTGATCCAGTTTTTTCGTACACCCTGAACATCTTTTATTAATTGAATGTTTCCATTTTTATGCTGTTTCTACTTGACACATATTCTTCGGTATTGCAAATAAAATATCATAAACTGCATGTGAATTGATTATGAAATTCTTTATTTCGTATTAATTTAGATCATGGTTCTTGGTTGAGCTAAAGGTATTCTTCAAGTTAGTGAAGTATGTACATTTAGACTGCATGTAAAATGGAAGTAGATTCGTATACCATTTACTCATTCTCAAGGGATTTCAGACTTTCAGTGTCGCACGCCAACACGACGTGAGAAGGATATTCGAAGTACGGATCTCCTGAAAGCTCTTGTGGTGGAATGACGTCGCCGTACTATTCTCTAATTAAATGCGGCATGAATTCGTGTTAACTCAAGTGTCTCAGTGGAAAAGTAACTCTAATATATAAATAAGACAATTTTTCTATTTTTTTCTCATTGAGTTGATTGGAAAAACAGTTGATGAACTGTTCATAAATTAAACCTGTAAAATATAACAAATGTAAATAAATAACATACACTACAAACAGATAAAAAACATTAATTTTCAGGTTTCATGATTTTTCATGCCTTTTAGACTTCAAACTTATAAGATAAAGTTAACTAGTTTTAGTTAATTGATTAATAGTTTTGCTAGTGTTTGAAAATTGATTTTACAATCATAGATGGCTCTATAATTTCTGTAACAAATATTCATACGAAGATGTTTTGTTAAAAATAAAAAAAGTATAGATTGCTGCAATTTTCATGTTTTGAAAAGATTTAGGGTTGAATCTCATCTTTTTATTACAAGTGCAACGAAAAATGTTTGAGAGGGTTAAAAGCACTCCTTCAATCTTAATAGTTTTATGAAATTTTATTATTATTACACACTAAAAAACGCCTTGAAGTTGCGTCTTATAAATTAGTCGATTCGAATTGGGAAATTTTTAAGACTGGCGTTGAAGTTCATTAAAGCATGAATTCAATTTTGTAAATTAGCAAATTGATGAATTGTTCCCGTATAGTTGATATCGAATTTTAGGAAACTGTTATTTTAGAGGAAGTATGAGCTGAGTACCTTACGCACAGATAATAGAAGTACTTAGTCTTCTGTGTCTCGTGCTTTGTAGACGTTGGCATCCTCATTGCTTCCGTAGAATGTGAAGATGGAACAGCTTTATGCTTATATGTCACACAACGCCAATTGTTTTGGCACCGCTTTACGAGCGAAACTTAACCTTATGACGCACTCGAAATTATTCAGGTCGTAAATTTCCTATTAAACTGAATTAAATGCGTCGTATTTTATATGTCTTAATACGCTAAATTCTTGATGCTGTATTTAATTGTTTTAAAAAGGATCAAAACTTTTGCATTAATGGGACAAAATTTGGAGTTTTAAATTAAAATTAGTTGAATTAAATGGAATATTTTTTTGATCCAACTAAATCGTAGACAAATAAACTGATTTTTGTTCAATGAAAAAACTTCTTTGGTAAAATTATGAACAAATGGTAGCCAAATGAAGCCTTTCTGGTAACTGTGTAATATGCACGTTCTTCGGTTAAAATTACCAAAATTTTGGTAAACAGTATGATGTGAAAACTTTTTTCTCCATTTTATCTTATGGTAGTCAAATAAACCATTTTTGCTTAAATGAAACAAATCGCTTAGTTAAATTAACTACAGGTTTAGCGTCCTGCATAATATACAAATTCTTTGGTTCAAAATTTTGTTTAAATAAAACAAATTTATTGGAGTCATTAACAAAATGAGGTCAGCTTATAAGTAGAATTGAATAGGTTAATCTTATTTTTGGAAGAGTTGAGAGCAAATTTATTCCTGAACTTATCTCAGTTATTGTGTAAGTAAGGCATTCCAAAAACTTTTACTGAACCATCTATTCCGGAAAATCGGAGTCTGCTGGCTACAGGTTGCATCAGTAGTGCACGGTCACTTGAGCTCAGCAATTTGTTAATGGCGCCAATTTAGCAAAGCGGATTAAGCACGTTTCCCGCGCTGCATAAATCAACGTTAAAGTCGATTTGCGATCTAGAATGTTGAGAAGACTTTAATTAACATTTATAAGATTGTAACACCTTTTCTGTGCCTTATCTTCCGTCGATTCATATCTAACATAGTTATTTTCTCGGAAAAAGTAAATTTTAAGTTTTGTCCCCTTTTTAAATCTTTCATATTGATAGCTGTAACAACTTAATTGCGAAACTATACGGAAAGAATTAATGAAAATAAAATAATCACAAAAAATGCATTACAACATGAAATTCGATGATATACCTTTTTTGAGGTTTCAATATGAGGTATCATACACTGTAAGAAATGATTTGAAATTTACGAAAATTAAAGTTGAAAATTAAAACTGGGCAGAAATTTCAAAGGTCTAGTTAAAGGATTATTGAACAATTTTTTTCAATTTGAAACGAACAAAAAGCATTAAGAAATTCAAAAATAAGATTGTAAAACTCCGTAAGCAGTAACAAATAAGATGGTGGATCAAAGGAATTTCTTCATTTTCTAAGAACCAGAATTACGCCTAAAATGGCAATATCTCGATGTGACACGTTTAGAATTATCTTGGGCAGACGGCCCTCAAACTGTGAAAAAACTGCACACGTGCATGTAGAGAAGAAATCTGATGGTTCATTTTCGTATCAAATGGATCCAATGAATACCACCGTTACTGGCGGTATAGATACTCCCCCCCCCCCCAACCCTCCTTCCCAAGTTTCGCGACTCTAAACTGCTGCACGACTATATTGGTATACTCTAGGATTTCAGAAAGGTACTTGCATTAAAGCTCTGAGTCTCGAGATCAATCTGCGACTTGGTTGCAGTCGATATCTGCTATATATTTTCCACAGATAGGTCAGGACTATCACCGGTTGCATAGACACCTCCCTCCTTCCCAAGTTTCGCGACTCTAAAATGCTGCACGACTATATTGGTATGCTCTAAGAGTTCAGAAAGGTACTTACATTAAAGCTCTGAGTCTGGAGATCAATCTGCGTCTTGGTTACAATCGTTATCTGCTACATATTTTCCACATATAGGTCAGGACTGTCATTGGTGGTATAGACAACACCCTCCTTCCCAAGTTTCGCGACTCTAAGCTGCTGCACGACTATATTGGTATACTCTAAGAGTTCAGAAAGGTACATACATTAAAGCTCTGAGTCTGAAGATCAATCTGCGTCTTGGTTACAATCGATATCTGCTATATATTTTCCACAGATAGGTCAGGACTGTCACTGGTGCTATAAACCCCCTCCTCTCTCCTTTCAAAGTTCAGAAAGGTACTAACATTAAGGGAGGTTTCTACCTTGTAAAGTCGAAAAACTTATTTTTTTTTTTTTTTTGCATTTCCGGATAGATACATGTTTTAATTTTACTCTCCCAAAATTTTGAGTCGAATTCTCTTAAATTACGAAAGTTATCGGCCGTTTGGTGGACCGGTGTCCAGCGCGCGGATCGTATCGAGTAAACGGAATTAACAATCGCGATGTTCAAAACGGAAAATATGAGTAGATCTGTGAATGATCGCCCGGGTCATAAAGCCAAAAAACGGAATTTTCGCGGTAATCGACATACGAGCGAGAGGGAGACAGAATTCGCGAGTACGTCGGCGAAAAAACTGAGAGTTTCTGGTGATTGCGAGGTTACCGTGGATCCGACGCACGGGTATCGCCTATTAAACTTTGTTGCTGTCTTCTCCGCCATAAGTGCCCTTGTGAAGTGCAAAGAATGTGACAATGACGTGAAGTTCAACGTAAAAGGCGAACAAGGACTGGGCTTCAAAATCTCCGGAAACCTATGGAAAGCATACGCATCTTGCAAAATTTCTAATTTGTTTAAAAAATTTGTTAATAAAAATTGTTTAAACAAATTAATTTTGCAAATTTGATGCCAGATTCGTAATCAGCGACCCCGAAAACATGATTACCGATGAATATTTTGATTGAGATCTAGGAAATTCGACATACATTTTTGCAATTATAGTTCAAATTTTCAAACGCGTTTTTCTCGAAACCATGTTTTTCGAGTTGGTGGAAGTCCTACAGGTCGCAAAAATTGAGCAATCGTCATGAAATTTTCCACACATGTTCCTCAGGAGTATGTGCATCCGTGGTACTAGAATCATCTGAAAATATTGAAAATTGTTTATTTAAAAAAATAATGAGTAACGACAAAATGAGGAAAAAACCGATTTTTTTTTCAAAAGCTCATAATTTTCGCATTTTTTATGTTTTTTCCTTCATTCTAGTACCACGGATGCGGAAAAGTGTACAGATTAAGGACATATTCGTCTTTTGCGTTTCAGATTTTTTTTTACGGACTCTACGACTTCCACCATGAGGACGAGTTGCCGCCGACATGCCGCCATTATTGGGTACCCCCCCTCGCCCCCTTCACTTGGATCACCACCAAAAAAATTGTGTAGCTTTAATAAACTGTACTCTACAACTGACTAAAATTTCATTCTCATACCTATCATACTTTCCAAGAAAAAAATTCCAGAAAAAACAGCAGGTTTTGGGGCCAACAAGGTAGAAACCTCCCTTAAAGCTCTGAGTCCCGAGACAAGTCTGGGACTTGGTTACAGTCGATATCTGCTATAGATTTTGTAGAGATAGGTCAGGACCGTCACTGGACGTTCATAAATATCTCTAAACTTCCTTTGTTTAATATCAGTATTAGCCATTTTAATACTCATCTTGACGTCAATTCGCAGTTTTTGTCCAGTTCGTGAACCGTCCGACCTAGATAAGTTTAAATTTCATTTTACCCTTAATAGCTCTGATTTGTTAAATTGGGATTTAGCGATCTTAGACATGACACTTTTTTCCTTTAATAAGAAATTAACCGCCTGAGTACGTTTTTACACAGATGTGTGCAGTTATTAAATTGTTAGAGGGTTGTCCAGCCTAGATAATTTTTATTTATCTATAAATAGCTCTGATCGTTTTACATCAAAATATATCAATCTTGGATGTAACACTTCCTTCGGATTCATACGAAAGTTAGCCGTTTATGTACTTCTTTACACGTATATGTGCAGTTTTTTCCTAGTTTGAGGTGCGTGCGCCTAAGAGGAGGTGTATTTTTATTTTTTTCTGCATAGCTTTGAAGGTGTCATATTTTTTTCTTCTTATACCAAAATTTACGGTCTAAGTACCTTTTTGCCTGTTGGAAAATTACAAGTCTTGTGATACTTTTAGAATAACAGGATTCAAATTTAGAAAATTAGGAAAATTTCAGGGTGTATGACTTGTAATTTTGTTTATAAAAATGTATGTACCTTTCTTTATCTCTCAGTCTCTATAAATAAGCTGAGGATTCCTGAAACGTCAATAAAATTTTCGAAAATTATACACGTCAGAGGGAAGTACGAAATGAAATAAAAATAAACGATGCCAACCATTTTGTGAGACTGGATAACTTTTTAAAGCACTCGGAAATATAATTGAAAAGTACATGAATTCGGTTTTGGGTCGCCTTTCTCCGTGGAAATAAAAGATGAAAAAAATGACAAAAATGGAATTGTGTCCATAGAGGTTTCCTATAATCACCGAACGTTACAAGAGCGCGTCACGTAACAATTTTGCTTTGACAAGCACTTTTAAGCTCGGCCTGAAAATCCCGCTTGAAAGGGCATCGTTTTTACTTTTTCTGCACAATTTCACAATGTAGGTCGTACGGCAATGTGTATATTTCCGCGCGTTATATTAGCGAGTAGTGAGACCATGAAGACTCTTTCTACACACAAGTACAAAATGTATAGGATAAATAAAGCGGGATTCACTGGGAAAACGATAAATCCCGACAGTCCGCCGGCAATTTGCTGAATGGTTAAAGGGAAGGAGAGAAACTGGATGAATATGGGGAAGGTTGAAGGGGAAGGCAGCTCGGTAAACTTGCCAGAGCGCGAATTTGGGGTAAATAACTTGCATAATGTAGATGATAAGAAATGATGGAATTTCTCTTGGACGATTTGCTTTCAAAGAGCTGTATTAATCTTTCTTGACGGAAACAGTGCACGTTATCTAGCGTAAATACTTGGAATTTGGAGGCTGTTTTTATCAGAATGTAAAAAATAAGTAATTATGCACTAAGAAAACGGTTCAGTAGGAGTAAAAACAATATTTTGATGTTAATTGTGCAACCAAATTTCAAATTCTGTGTTTACAATAACTGTTGTCAATATTTAAAGTTAACTGTTTGAATGTAATAATTTAGTAGACAAAGTGTCGTCGACTCCATGGCATCACGTTATTTTATTAAGTAAATCATGACTTTTATTATAATTTTATTTTCTCGACATTACTCATCATGAGTTAAACTTCTTTTATAAAGGTAAAATTTTAACAATTTTGTGTATGTTCTGGATGTTAAGTTAATTTAATTTTTATTTTTCTTGTGTGTGACAATTTTAATATTTGGTGTTTTTTTTTAATTTAATAAAGCCTGATGAGGTTGGCAAACCCATAGCCAACGAAACGTCGCAACAATTTTGACACTATAAAGAGTTTTCTTCTATATATTTCACCCTCATTGATCGCAAACCAGCATCTTTTATTATATTAATATGGAGGGTGACACTACCATTTCTATATTTAAACAAAATATTTTATTGAATTAATGACATTTTTGATGTGACTACAAAAAAATTTGGTTGAACAAATTTTTCACTCTGAGGAACTTTTGAATCACAATGTTAGAAAAAACTTCATGTGCATTATACACTGAGCGACTTTTCGTTGGAGTAAATGAAAAAATGAATAAAAATTAAGTATAATACTGTTTCAAAATGGAGAAAGCCGAGGTTTTATTGCACTTATTCATATTATGGCACCCTAATTTAATAAAGTCATAACAGTCTTCAAAACATGTGGAAGGAAAATTAGTATTTTAAATACCAAATATTACGAATCTACATTCGAAAAATTAAGAGTATGAAAAAATTATATTATCACTATTTTTTCATGAGAGTTATTTCTTTTAATTTATTCATCAAAAACATTTTTATGGAAATCAAAAATTAATTTTTTCCTCCAAAGAATACAAGATACGGAAATAGGTTAGTAAACAAAATTGTCGACTTCAAAAAGATCTACGACTTTGGTCTCGAAAATTTTTTCATAGGAGTTATATCATTCGCTTATTAATGAAAAATATTACTAAAAATAGAAAATACCTCTTTATAAATAAAACTCTACGCGGAATACGAGAAAAATATTGGGGACATATTTCATAACTTGCATGTAAAGGACATAGAACACTGACCGCAAAGCGCGAGATCCACATTTTTCAAAGTGAATATTTTTTATAACGCCAGTACACAAATGAGTGGCTGAAATATCAGTTTTCAAATCACAATTTTTTTATTGCATTTTTCTCCGTGAAAATGTAATGCTGCTTATTATTAAATGTTTAAGGAATGGAAGTTATACAGGGTGACTTTTTTATTTTGAGACATTGAAATATCAAAAATTACGCATCTCACAAAAAAAATGTCCGTAATGAAAACTTCTATTTTCAAGGGGAAAAGCGGCTCCATGAAAATTTGCCTCACACCTCCAGGGCGTGGTGTAAAAAAAACGTTATAAATTAAATGTTAAATATGAAATTTAAAAAGGAATTTCGAATAAAACTTGTTATAGTGAAAACTAAACTTTCTAATTTTTAAAGGTAGTGACATCAAACTGATATCACTTTGTATGTCTTTATTCTTGAGAGATGTTAGAGAAGAACTGACGAGGCCTGCCTGAACCTCTACATATATAGACAGCTAAACCTAGGAGGGGGAGGTCATCAACCTCTACATATATGGATAACTAAACCTGGTGGAAGGAGGTGATCATCTGGCCTGGTAACACTCCCCTTTTTAGACATAAATTAGTCTCTTAATTTACTAAATTCTTACCCTCCTTACTTTTGGTATTTCGGTGATCACCAAGGGTTGCAAGCTAGAATTGTACGTGACGACGTTCGTCGGCGTTGTTACCTTTGTTTTTACACAGAATATACAGAGTTTTTTGGGCATACACTTTTGTATGAATTCGAGTATTTCTAATCTGTACAGAACATAGGCTGATCCTAATCCTAGCGCTGCGTAACCTAAATAGCTTAACCAATCCATAGTTGTTTCTCTCCATGTTCTTAGCCTTCTGTTAATGGCTATTGATTTTAACATATTTTCTGCATCGTCTAGGCTTAATTTGGCTTGTCCTAATTTATTGTTATCTATGATTTTAGGGAGACGTATTAATTTACTTTCTAAGGTTTTTAGATCGTCGTTAGAGTAACTAATGTTGTAGGTCGCATTGAATTCGTTGTAAAATTGTCCCTTTAGATTTTTGCTAAGGTACAGTGCGTCCATTCCATTATAGATTTTACAATTTGAGCCCGTTAGTAGTGAGGGTTGTTTAATCTTTAGGTGTTCTATTCCTGTTTCGCAGCTAATATCTAAATATACCTCGTTCATTAGTACTATTATGTATCCGTTTAGTACGGGTATGAAGGTTTCTTTGTGTAAAGCAAAAGTTGAAGTTTTACATTTGTTCTCTGAGTATCGCTTGAATATCGTAGCTTCGCATGTTTCACTGTCAGTCAGCCTAAGGTTTGGTTGGCTTCTTTCGCAAATTTTATATTCGCTTATCGTCGTACATTTATTTATTGTTTCCTTGTCAGTAATTACATATGAGTCTCTAAATTTTATTAAATAGTCATGGTCGGGAATTACTGCAAAATATAGGTTTTGGATAGGATAAGGGATAGGTATAATATGTTTGATGGTACCCTCTTCCTGTTCTATAATGGGAATTTTGACGGTTGTAAGGTGTAGTTGGCTTTACAGTTGGCCATTGCCGCTATTAGAAGTACTAGAGTCCTCATCTAAAAAATAAGGCATACACTGGTCTATGTGTACTCTCAGTATTTTATCTTTATTCCTAATGCGTAGATTATTATTATCTAGGTAATCTATAACTTCGTAAGGACCTTTCCAGGATTGTTCTAATTTGTTTTGTTTGGTGTTGTTAAGGATTTTGACTAGGCTTCCAGGCTTGTATAAAGGATGTGTTCTTATTATTCCTTCATCTAATCTTTTCTTAGTTTTTTCTAATTCTACTTGGATTCTCTCTCTAGCTTTTCTGATGTTTTCCTCGTGTTTTTTCCTCCATTTTCTAATCAGATCTTGATGGGTTAAATTGGGTGAGTTTTCAATTTGAGATGGTATATTTGGTAATCTTCCAAACGTGAGTTCAAAGGGTGTGAATCCCGTGGTTTGATTTACTGTTGAATTTATTGCGAATGTTACATATTTTAGATTTTCGTCCCAGTTATTCTGATTTTCTGCCATGCTAGTTTTGATCAGATTATTCAGGGTTGAGTGCATTCTTTCAATGTTTCCGTTGGATTGTGGATGGAATGCTGTAGTTTTAATATGTTTGATTTTCAAAGCTTTCTCAAATTGGTCCATTAACTCAGATAGAAAGTTAGACCCTTGATCAGTGAGAATAGTTTTAGGGGATCCATAAATGTAAATATATTGTTCAATCAGAGCTTCTACTATTGCTGTTGAGGTTTCACTTTCTAACGGTATTAAAGTGGTGTATCTGGTCAATCTATCCTGAATACTAAGTATATATTTGTTACCTCTAGGTGTAGTGGGTAACGGTCCAAAAATATCCAGTGCTATTTTATCATTTGGATTGAGTGGTATGTCGGGTATTATACTCTCTGATTGATTCTTAATTCGCCTGGCCTTTTGTAGTTGGCATATAGGGCATTTTTTGACATAGTCCTTAATGTCTTGGTCCATGTTGGTCCAAATTCCGATTCTCTTGGCTTTTTCGATAGTATTTTGTTCTCCAGTGTGATCCCTATGAGCTTCTTTAATAATTTGTTTTCGTTCTTCCTTAGTTAATTCTCGGGTTGTAGAGAAACAAATGTGGAAATTCTTATCTGGATAATAGTTTGATAGGAATTCCATTATTTCTTGAATTACTTCTCGCTCCAGAAATGTAAATAGAGGATCTCCAAAGGATAATCTAACAATTGAAAGTTTCCTCTTAACGAATTCTTCGATGAACCAACTTAATTTATACAGCCAATCTTCTTCGTTGTACATAGGCATTTCATCCTTAGTTACTTCTTTCCAAAGTTTGCCGATAGGGTTAGGCTTTGTTTTAATTTTGCCTTTGACTGGTTGAAGTTTCCAATTTATAAAATCCGTATATAAATTAGTATTGTCTCCTGGTGTTTCCGTGATTTCTTCTTCCGTTTCTGTGGTTTCATTTTCTGATGGTTCTCTCATTCGCCTTGCGGTTAATTTAATTTTTTCTTTTAATATTTCGTCTTTTGTTATTCGCGGCTTGTCGAATGATTCTATTTCCGGTGACTGGTCTTCCAAGCTTGGTTCTTCTTCTTCAGTACTAATTCCGGTTTTTTCCATTGCTTCTTGTAATGTGTCCTTAGTGATGGGAAAAAGTCTGGATAGACAATCCGCTACTTTATTTTCTTTTCCTTTTACATATTCTATTTCGTATTCGTATTCTTCCATACGAAGTCTCCATCGTAAAAGTCTTGAGCTAGGGTCTTTCACATTGTGTAGCCAAACTAAAGCACGGTGGTCTGTTTGAATTCTGAATTTCTTTCCGAGAAGATATTGTCTGAGGCGTTTCATAGCCCATACAATTGCTAAAAGTTCTTTTTCAGAGGTGGTGTATTTTTCTTCGGCTTTGTTCAATGTTCTTGATATAAAAAGACAAGGGTGCCCGTCTTGGCTCAATACTGCTCCTAATCCACAGTTGGATGCGTCCGTAGTCAGTATAAATTGTTTGGAAAAATCAGGGAATTTTAAAACTGGTGCGATTACCAATGCGTTCTTCAAATCGTAAAATGCTTTTTCGCAGTCTGGGGTCCAATCGAATATTGTCTCTTTCTGAGTTAGCTTTGTTAAGGGTCTCGCTATAGTAGAGAAATTCTTGATGAATTTCCTATAGTAACCTGCAAGTCCTAAAAATGATTGCACATCTTTTACAGTTTTCAATGGTCTGAATTCTTTTATGCAGTTTATTTTTTCAGGGTTGGGTTTGACTCCTTCTTTGGTTATTATATGTCCAAGGTATTCTAGTTCTGGTTTAAGGTATTCACATTTTCTCGGTTCTAATCTTAGTCCTAACTGGTAGATTCTTTCCATGACTGCTACTAAGTTCTCATTATGTTCCTGAATTGAGCTTCCGAATATCACAATGTCATCTATGTACGCAAAGCATTTTGTTCCGATTAATCCTCTGAATGCATTATCCATCATTCTTTGGAAAGTGGCTGGTGCGTTCTTTAAACCGAAAGGCATGCGATTGTATTCGAAATGTCCTTGGGTTGTAGAAAACGCAGTGTACTTTTTGTCTTCTTCCTTTATCGGAATTTGGTGGAATCCAGCTGAGAGGTCAAAGGCAGAAAAGAACTTAGCTTTTCCTAAGTGATCTGGTATATCATCGATCATTGGTAATGGGTAAGCATCTTGATCCGTGTCTTCATTAATCTTTCTGTAGTCAATTACCATTCTTAATTTATTTCCTTTTTGCGGTACTATCCATAAAGGTGAGTTGTATGGTGATTGGCTTTCTCTTATAATTCCCTTTTTTAATAACTTTTCTGTTTCTTCTAGTGCAAACTGTCGGTGTTTTTCGGGTAATTTGTGGGATCTTAGATTGATTATTTTTCCATTTTTAAGTACTATTTGATGTTCGGTAAGGTTAGTACATGGAAGTGGGTCTGATTCTAACGTGAAAACTGCCGAGTATCTGGCTATCATTTTTTTGATGAATTCTCTCTGGTCTTTTTCTAAATGATCTAATCTTGAAGCTTTCAATAATTCATTTAGTCGAAATGTCATTTGAGGTCCATTACTTTCATTTGTGATTATTTTTAATATAGGTTCGTAGATAATCTGGAGATTTACTTCTTTAGGGTAATCCTCATTATTTTTCAATGGGATTTTTATTTGTCCGTTTCGTATAGTGTAGAGTCCGTCGGGGATTTCCTTATCATCTATAATGATAATATCTTGATCTTCTGCGTCAGTTGAAATGGTACATATCTTTTCGGATTTTCCTGGTATGAACTCATTGCTTAGGTGCAAAGGTAGCTTTACCTTATTTAGCACGAGGTGACTTTTCGTGATCGCATATCTTGGATATTTTTCAAAGAATTTAATTCCAATTATACCTCCTTCTGGTAAGGGAAAATCGTTGGGTACTATGTAGAAAACGTGTTCTTGTCCAAAAAAGTTTAATTTTGTAGAATATTTAGAGATATGCCGATCGTTACCCATTAGGAATGTTTTGTGGGTAAATTTCCTTTCGTCTCTATCATCCAATATTTCTTCTTTGATTATGTTTATAGTAGCTCCTGAGTCCACTAATAATCTGTATCTTCCAGTTTTTCTTCTGGCATCGATTGTTCGTAATCTTCCGCATATGGAAGAAATTCGGCTGATTCCTCGAAGATCAGTTGCTCCGTTATTTCTTCCTCTGTCATGTTTTCCGCTTCTGTTTCTTCCTCTTGGATTGCTCTTACCGGAGGTAGTCGCTTGAAACCATGGCCTGGGGGAAAACCCTGCTTCACTTGGCACTGTGAAGATATATGACCTATTTTGCTGCACTTGAAGCAATTCATTTTAAATCTGTCACTCACTGGTATGATACTATTCTGTGCTCTAGGTGTAGTATTTGCACTGAGTCGAGGTGGTCCGGGTGATTTGGCCCATATTTTTACTGGTGGTTTGATAATTTGTCTGACAGGTTGGCTGTCTTTTAACCATGTTTCAGTTTCGATGGCTAATGCTTGAGCCTCGTTTACTGTGTTCGGTTTTAACAGACGTACCTGCATTCCAATTTCTCTTTTTAAATTTAATAATTAACGGTTAACGGCTTCTTCTTCTTCCAATTCTATTTTAAGTCTTCGTTTAGTGGGGTTTACGTGCTGGGATTGGACTAGGTAATTTATTTCATTTGTTATTTGTCGAAACCTCGTCGTGAAGTTCTGAACCGTTTCTGTTAAGCCTTGCTTGCAGCTTTCTAATTTAGATTTTAATGAAATTAATGAACTGGTTTGTCTCAAATTTTGTCTGAGTGCCGCGTATAAATCTTCATAGGAGTTTATTTGCATATATCTAATGGCTTTTTCTGCCACGTGTGTAATTTTCTTTGCTAAAATTAAATCTAAAAGAATTTCTGGTTCTTCGCATCTTATTCTAGCTCTCGTTACCGTTTTTATAAAATCTTCTACTCCCATGTCGTCCTGACCGTTAATTGGCTTTATTGTTTCAATTGCTAACTTGGCTCCCATTTTCCGTTCCTCGTGTGGTGCTGTTGGGACAGTTGTTGGGAAAAATTGTGATTGACCGTAAATATTTTCCTGTCTTGGTCTAAATGTTTCTTTTCCTTGGAATGTTTTTTCTTCGACCGAAGAATGATCGTCTGTCGCTTCTGGTCGTTGCTGGGATTCACTATCTGTTTCTACTGTCCCTGCTCCTCCTAATTTCTTTGATAATCTTGAAATTTCATCTATCCTATTTTCGTTTTCTTTTTTCAGGGCGTTGAATGAGATAGTCAGAGTTTCCATTTGGCTGAGAACCCTTACTAGTAATTCGTCAGTGGTGTAAGAGGGGGACTGGGCCCTGACGGGAGATTGTGCTCGAGACATGAGAGTGGTTGTGATTGGGAAATTTAAAGAGGATGAGTCCGTATCGTAGGATGAGTCAGTTTGATAGAGCGTGCTATCTCGGTGTTTATCAAACGCCAGTGTACCTACTTATCTATTGTTTGTGACTCGGGTGTAGAATGTCGCGGTAAAATTTTAAATGTTTATTTTTTAACACAACAAAATGCAGTATAAGTTGCTACAAACTGCTACTGATTTTGAGGTAGTGATACTTAATTTGTTAAGGGTGGCCAGTGCTTGTGAACACACAGAGTATAGCCAACCCGATCTTGCCTCAACTTTACCTCACCTGTACCGTAGTACAGTCGCCGTGCAACGTACGTAAAGAGGATTTATACTCTAAGGCCCAAGATCGATTGAGAAATGTTTACAATACTTTCACTTTCTAGAAGTAATGCTTACTGTGCTACTCGTGGCCTGATGTGGGATCCGTAGACCGCCTGCCTTCCTTGACGTGTCGAAGAGATGAGTCAGCTTACTGTTGAGAACCGGTTGCCTGGCTGGGCGTTGGCTGCTTACTTACGCAGACGCGTCTTCCGCCTGATTGCGGGCCTCGTTCAATTTTAATGGAATCTTTCACTGATAATTTACGTGGTATAGTGGCTACTAAATTCACCAACTAATTTTTATTATCAGCTACTTATTCCTGTTTTCGGGCTTACCGTAGTGAAGTCCGGAGTTCTTCTTATTTTTAAAACTTCGTAAAGTTTCTTTAGCTTCTTGGGTCCGTGGATTCCAAGTCTCGCACAGGTCCGTGTTCTATGTGGATTTTCGTAGAAATTAAAAACCGAGAACTTAAGCGGATCGTGGCAGGATCGCCAAAATGTTATAGTGAAAACTAAACTTTCTAATTTTTAAAGGTAGTGACATCAAACTGATATCACTTTGTATGTCTTTATTCTTGAGAGATGTTAGAGAAGAACTGACGAGGCCTGCCTGAACCTCTACATATATAGACAGCTAAACCTAGGAGGGGGAGGTCATCAACCTCTACATATATAGATAACTAAACCTGGTGGAAGGAGGTCATCATCTGGCCTGGTAACAAACTTACATATTTTAAAATAAATAATCTAAATCTGCAATAAAAAATAGAGGTTCACATTTGAAATTTTAAAGGTACCCCCTGTCCAACCCCCAGGGTGTGGTGTAAATTTTTGGGTAGTCACTTTTTCCCCTTTGAAAATAAAAAGTTTTTATTATGGCCACTTTTTTGTACGATGCGTATATAAAATTTTTTTTTCAAACTTGCCGTTTGAAAAGTGATACCATTTTACTCCGAAGTAACAAAATAAACACATGTCGATCGTATTTACGATGTGCTTTTATACAGGGTGTACCATTATAATCAATGGATTTAAATATTCCCTAAAATATGCCATTTGCAGAAAAATGGTTTTGACCGAAATTGTAAAAGACAGTGGGGAAAATTTATCTGTACTCATGACCTTGACCTTCAGATCAATTTCTGAGATCATTTAAGGTCAAGATCATTTATTAAATGGAAACCCCATTTTTGACACGGAGTTCGAAAAGAGTAGGAAATTTCACGTAAGAAATGCTATTTTTAAATTTATTCTTGTTACCTTGAGAAGGTACAAACAAGGTTTAATTGTTAAAAAGTGCTCAAAAGCTGTTTGTTCGAATTTCGGAGGAATTTGGGAATAATAAACGTTTAAGGTAACTTTGGCAAGTAGATAATAGCAGAAGTTTCAATAATATTGACCATTTTGAGAGGCAAGGGGACTCGCGATGATAAAGCATCCCAAACGTCGGAGAAAAAGGGACTCACGATAATCAAGCACTCCGAAGGGAACAGAACTTACTACGTCCACGTCGTTATTTTTGGGTAACGCTAAAAGTAAGTACAAGGTGTTTAAATTGTTTTCAGCTTCTCTACTACATATGTGAAGTGGCGCCAAACACTAACCATTCTATAAAGTGGTCTTGACCTTCAAATGACCATGCAAATTGATCTGAAGGTCAAGGTCATGAGTACAGATAAATGACCCCTACTGTCCTTTACAATTTTGGTCAGAACCATTTTTTTCAAATGGCCTATTTTAGGGATATTTAGATCTATCGATTAAAATGGGACACCTTGTATATTCGATTCTTGGCATCGAAAAATGTATTTTATGCTGTCAATATAAAACACTTTCATAGAAGTAAAAATCAAATGATAGTTATTTTTCAAACAATGCAATACACAATTTTCAAAAATAAATTAATCATGAATGCCTAGTGTAGTAGTATATAATAAGAATTACAAAGTAATTTTATGCATGTACAATAACTCCAGTTATCATTTCAAATGTGACTGTAATTTGAACAGCATTGGAGCCCGGTTAGTTTAATTGAAAAATTAAGTAGTCTTAAAATACAACTGAAAGCGTCAGTATAACCAAAAATTTTCAGATAATATTACTGATGTGAATTTCCATCAGTTTGTAAGTCATATATCAAAGTGACCTGCAATCAGATAAATTTTTACTCAGAAGAGATACAAAGTTAAGTGGAAAATGTGTTGAGAATTCTAGACATTTCTGATGTCGTTAAGTAAAAAATTAGTTAGCAAATTGGTGTGTAATCGTTTTGTTAGAACTTGTAAGGAAGTTCCTTGCATGCTTGTTCGATATTACACTGACTAATACAACTGAGAGTATTTATTCTCGCTACTTACTTCCATTATATGTAGCTACCTCTAGGTGGTAGTATGACTTTCACTGAAACAATGCTTTTCTACGCTGCGAGTCGTTTTTCTAATAAGCCATCCTGTCATAATGATTTTCCCTGTATGTTCATTTTACTTCTTTCTCAACACGAGAGGTCAGTTGTATATGCATGTTCTTTCGCACAATAATTTCTCGTTGGTACTTAGACGTGTTGGCATAGTTTAGTGCACACATTAATCATCCTTTATTGTGTGACAAGGCGGTGATGTAACTAACTTATCATAAAATATAAACTGCCAACAAGAAATGTACTAGTGTTTTCATTATTGATGTGTTTACTCCTGAAGATTGAATGATCACTTTGCTTCCTAATATAAATCAAATAAATTGGTTTCCTTATAGAGGAAGCATTATTTCCTTTCCTAATTCTTGAAAAATTATTTAAGGGCTGTTTTCTATTGTCGTCAACATGAAAAGTTAACAAGCCCAATAAGAAATTTACAACGGGCGCAGTGTTGGCAGACAGTACTGGTGCCCGCACTGGCATATGTCGGGGATGATAACGATGTTCTGCACTGGTCTGCCAGTGCTGGTCCCGTACTGGTTTTCGGTGCTGGCATTTGGTGCTGGTACGGTACTGGCATATGTCGGGCATGATAACGATTTTCAGCACTGACAGACCAGTTCTCGACCCGTACTGGTTATACATAATTTGAAGTTAATTCAAGAAACTTTAGGGTAGTTTTCATCCACGAAAATTAGACCTCAGGCAAAAATAGATAATTTTTCTTTCAAGAATAGCAATACATGTATTATTATTGAAGGGCTATTCTGAAAGAGAAAAGATTATTTTACATGAAAAAAATTTGAAACACAGAAAAATAATTTTATTAATAAATTTTATTTTTGACCCAACTTTTTTTGTTATCGTTTTTCACCAAATTTAAAAAAATTATGTGATACCAATAAATCATGAATCATTTTTTCAGAGAAAAGATTTCCCACTTCACCGTTTCTGATTTTAAAAAATAAATTCTTTAATGGTTGAAAACATTAAAAAAACATTTTCCAAAACGAAATTTTTATAAAAAAATTGCTGAATTTGATATTAATTTATTCATTTTCGAAAATTGGAAATATGGTTAAGTTGTAAGGAATCTTTTTCTTAAAAAGTGATTTGTAATTTATTAAAATCGCATAATTTTTTTAAATTTGTTAAGAAGCGATGAGAAAAAAAGTTGGGGCAAAAATAAAATTTATTAATAAAATTATTTTTTTGTGTTTCAAATTTTTTTCACGTAAAATAATCTTTTCTCTTTCATAATAGCCCATCAATAATAATATTTCTATTCTTGAAAGCAAAATTATCTATTTTTGCCTGAGGCCTAATTTTCGTGGATCAACTACCTTTTAACTCTGCTTCATTCACTGAAATGAATATACTTGGAATTGGCATAAATAATTCAATTCTATAAAATTCACTTAAATTCAATGCACGAAAACAATTCATGTTAGTGATGAGACTTGCAGTTAAAATAGTCGGAGTTTTTTACATATATTCAATTGAAGCGAATTTCAGAAATTGCAAGTGAATTCCATAAAATTCAATTATTCATTTTGTATCCAAGTCCAAGTATATATTCATAATTGAACTTACCGTGTACAACGAAGAGTGTACAATTTATCCTGGGCAAGACGAAGCTCAGCGAAGAAAACATGTAAAAAACTATTACGCCGCGACACCAAATATCTCGCAACAGCAAAACAAAAGGGAGACCAGTGTGCACAGATCGGATACCGACGCACTAACAACTACAGAAGCACCTTCTGTCCGTGTAAAGCGAGTAGGGAGAGGCGGCGGCGCGCGCTGCTTTTGTTTCTTGCTCTACGCTCTTGCATGCTAGAACGACTCATCCCACTTCTCCTTATTATTATTAAAAAACAACACTGTTTTTCCGATATTTTGGAAAAAATCTGCCTAAAATAATTATCTAAAAGATCATGTAAAATTTTATAAGCAATTGAGCACTTCAAAAATAAACTTTCAGTAAAACTTGATGCAAATAAATGTTCAAAATTTGAATCAATATATGTCTTCCTATTCAAATTTCCATACTTTTTATCAATTTTGTACATTTAAAAAATTTTCAATCAGAGAGATATTTTCTATTAAGAAGATATAAACTTAAAATTCCTACATCTATTTCTTATTTTTCACCCATGAAGAAGAAAATACTGAAATGATTTTTCATAAATCCGTTTAAAAACGTCTTTATCATTTTGCATGGTGCCCGTATGGTACCAGTATTAAGCCGACGCTTGGCATAAGTGTGGGAAGTACGGGTTAGCCGTCGTTATCATTTTGCATTAGGCCCGTATGGTGCCCGTATTGAGCCGACGCTTGGCATAACTACGGAAAGTACGGGCTAGCCATCATTCAGTTTATGTGCATTGGGCCTGAGTTAAGCCAACGCTACCATGCTGCTGCTGGTCTTCCGACACTGGCGTAGTGCTATGTCTGCATTATAGCCAGTACTATGCCTGCATTGGTAAGCCAGCACTGGCTTGCCATTACAGGCGCAGTACTGCGCCCGTTGTATATACGGGCGTAAGTACGAAATTTCCGATTGGGAGTTAGAAAATCTTCATGTATGATAATCTTATTTAGTCCTAAATGGTTTTTATATACATGAATTAATGTCTGATAAAAACATATAGACTTGGCACCTACAAAATATGTACATTTATTTCTTAAAAAAAGTCAATTTTTAGAGCCTGTTATTATGTCTAATACTTTAATAGTAAATACTGGATATTTCGATATTTTTAGTTTTACTTCTTGTCTTATCACAATCTCTAATGAAACAATCTTAATTTTTGTCCCTTGAAAAAGAATGAGTTAACCAAAGTTTGGTTGATTCAACCAAAGAATTTGCTTTAATCAATCAAATATTCTTTACTTGACTATGATTCCTACGATTCTTCTACTAAGATTTTGTTGAATTAAACAAATATTATAGCTAATTCAACTAAATATTTGTTGATTTAATCAACTTCTGTTCGATTTAACTAAAGATGTTGGTTCATTAACAAAATTGTTTGTTCGACCAACTAAATTTTTTTCTGTGTGTCAAAACAAAATTGAATTATTTAATTGTAATAATTACACAGACCCACAAAAAAAAATTCTGTGCAAAAAATTCCACTATTATATTCCCATGTATTTTTTTCCGCTGGAATCGAATCCGTAACCCGTTTGACTCCAGAACGTCAAGGTTTCGTCCTAACCTTAAAAGCACTTCAAGGAATCACTAAATTCAATATACCTATAACGCGATAACCAAATAAGCCCCAAAACATGTAATGCCATAACCCTTCAACACTATGACCCCACAATCTCTCAATTCCATAACCCTGTATATAGAAAAGGCCATATACTGCAAAATCGAAAAATCTCGTGCATGTTTCTTTTGTGACTTACAGTGATGAGTGAACTTTATATTCTGATACATCTTTTGGCACACAAAATTCCCACCATGGAATCAGATTGTATGATCAGGGAGCTGGGACTGCCAAAAGATGTAGTAGAATATAAAGGTCATCACTGTGAGTCACAAAAGAAAAATAGACGACATTATAAAAGGTTATGGGGTTAACCCCTGCCGTACCATTTAGCTTAAAGGGGTATTCTAGTCTAGAGGCTGTGATTTAACTAGTTTTTCAAACTTGGATATAACAAAAACTGTTAAGCATATGAACAAGCGACTTTCAGCTTATTGTTGGACAGGATTTAGAGAAGAAATATTGATTTATTTAGTGCTGAAATGTTTATTATTATACAAATAGCATTGCTACAAAGATAAGCCTATAAAAAAAATCGCTCCATGGCTGACGTGATTTGAGGTGATTGGTGTATCTGAAACAAACAATTCAATCAGATTTATAAAAAGTATGCATGCCGCTATCGTCGGAACTAAAAAATATAGAAAATATTATCAATTTAAAAATTGGCGCCACTTGAAGCGTTAAATTTTGATATTGAACTAACTTTTTCTTTTAAATTGAACTGAAAAATATATATAGAAAATATGTAACGCTTATTGTTATTCACTTTGGGTGAATTAGGTATATATCAAATTCATTTTACCCGACTAGGATTTAATAGATGTTCAAATGTCCTTATGTCCCAAGTTTAATCGACAGAGTTGAGTAAAATTACTTCAACTATTTTTCTCCGTGTATATTTAATAATTTATTTCATACGACGTCATTCTTTTGGAATACAAATGGACTTAAATTAAAAACTTTTAAACAATAATTTTTAGGGCCTATTTGGTTATGGGGTAATAGGAATATTGAACTTAGTGTTTTTTAAAAATGTTTTTGAGGTTGGGAAGAAATCCTGACGTCCTGGAGTCAAACGGGTTACGGATCCGGTTTCAGCGAGAAATAAAATACATGGGAATATCATAGTGGCATTTTTCGTGGACTTGTGTTATAAATTAGGTCAATCATATGTGACGCGATCCGAGAAAAGGGACCTTCTAGGCAAAAGTGAAATTTTACACGACGAGCGATTGAAGAAATCTTGAGTTCGAGGCGACGAAGCGGAAGATAAGTCTAAGTGAGGAATCTGACCCCCACTTCTTACAGTTCGCCTGTGTTTTCCCACTCTCTTCTCTCTCTCGTTTTCATACTCCTCGTCAGGATTCATTTATTCAAGAACTGTCTTTTGTCATAACCTTGTCACAAGAAAGCACGTTGCAACAAGCACGTTGAATCTGTGGAGCATAGAGCTCCGCGCAGGGGACGCGGCGAGTAGTGGGGGGAGTGGTGCGAGAAGAAAAAGAGTAGAGGCGTCGAGTTGCCGATCGGCACGCGTTTGCACTTGCAGAGCCTTTTTCAATAATTGATGTCTTTTAAAATAACGCACATACAGCATTTCTCATTACACCTCTAGAAAGATCAGTTCAAGAACTTATGGAATCAATCATAATCTTAAAATCGATTTTTTGCCTCGGAGGTCCTTTTTCTCGGATCGCGTCACATATAATAAGCAATATTTTTATCAGTTGTCCCAAACAAATAGTTTTTTCAGTTTATTATATGTATTATAATTGTATAAGGATAAATATTATTAGTTCCTGCTAAAGTTTATGAAATTTCACTCAAAAGAGTTTTCCAACAGCATTTGAATGCTAGTTAATAAATGAAAAGAAAACTTTATCCGTCTATACTTAACTCTAAAATTCCTATAAGAATTTATTAGATCAATTCAACTGTTTTAAAAAAGTTTAAATAAATTCTTAAAAACACTGTAAGTTTGTTTTAACTACCAAAGAAATTGAGATAATAAAATAATAATTTCACAGCAAGGGACTGGTCGTGAAGGCGCGCATGGATTGCAGTTACCAATAAGAAAGTTCGCCAAGTAAAATCTTTTTGAGCACTGACATTCGCATAGCTGTTGACGTACAGTTCCTTAACAACATACAATTTTCTTGAGAATTATGTGCTCCTTCTGACATTTTCTAAGAAACTTCCTTAATGAACCATTCTTGCTCTGCAAGTCACGCAAATAGTTTAAATGCATATAGTTTGCACAGTTTAGTGTACTTTCCTCTGAATGTGAAGGAGACTGAAGTCAATTTAATAATTGGCAACAAATCAGGGGTGAAATCTTTTTTACTATCGCGCAAATATTTATAAATATAAATATTATTAATTACTTCTATCATAAAATATAAATTTTCAAAAATTTTGCTTTGTAAAATTTTTGTTGGTCGTATAATTATAGTTAATTCACCTAGAAGCTTTTAATTTCATTTTGAAACGCATAATAGTTTTCGTAATTATTGGATAATTCTATTCAAACTTTGGGTCAAGTTACACTCCGAGTACAATTTGTTATAGCTATTTCTGTAGATCAGAAAGCTCTCAATCTAATTTGTGACTAATAAACTAATTATGTGCATCCAACTTGTCGACAATAGCATTTCCACTCTGAACATTTTAAGTTTCGAGTTAATTTATAATATAAATGAAATACCCACCAAGGTGATACTTTTTGACCAGAATTAAGCGCTTCTTTTTTTTTATTCATGGAATACTTAATTTGTAATTAAAACTTTATTTCTCTTCCAGAGACTAACTTTCTATGATCTTCTGTAGAGAAACTTTTCATCCTTATAAATTGCTTTTTTTATATTGTTAGTAAAGTTTTTTCAAGCAAAGATTTTAATAAAGGTATAATAATATCTATACATACAAATTTTATTTTTTGTGGTACCTAATAATTTGAAGATACGATCGAATTGTGAAAAAGATGAATACCCTTAATAAATAAATTATTTTTTATCACTGGCGCAGAATGGAGAATTCTCTGTGTTATATGTATAGATTTGTAGCTGTAAGTGGGCTTCTTAGATAAGCACAGTAAAGCTCCTTACGAGAAAATGAATTTTCAGAAGACTTGTTTGGCGAAACGAAAAGTAGAATTGAAACTTTAACCTTGACTATATTATAGATAACTTCAAACAAGTTTAAAATAAGAATAGTTTTTGCGTTAAGAGTAAATATCTTTTCCATATTTAAAATAGTCAAATCTTACTCTCAAATAGCCAAGTTTCAGTGATTTCATAACAGATACATCCTAATTAGAATTGCAGTATATTTTCTAGAATGGAAGAAAACAAAAGAGAATCATTTGTCTAAAATAGTGAACTGGAAAGAAGGAAAAGACTTCTATAAATAATCAAAAAACATAGAAATAAAAATTTGCAAATTTATTTTCTAGAAAGGATCCGTGGTTCGATATCTCAATAAAAAGTTTTCTGATAATAAAACTTCCTCTTCAGCAGTAATGAGTCTAGGTCGCTTTATCTACAGTTGACGGTGATTTCTTCCATCTCTTCCTTCCTTGTTACTTTTCATATTCGTACGATGACGGTGATCCAGAATGGACCTGGTAAACCCCGATAATCCGCGCCTCTTTCGCACAATCAGCACTCCATTTTTCTCCTTTAATTCCCAAAGCCAGTACTGGCGAGCCCGGAATGGGCCGATCCATGGGACCAAGCTTCGCTTGAGTACTTGCATCTGACAGGCTTAAGCTCCCGGGGCTTACCGCACAAAACAGACGTGCCAACAATTTCGGTCTCTGTGCCCTTTCCCGCTTTCATACTCATTTTTCTGGACACAATTTGTTTCTTTTTATCCGAGTTTTGCTCCTTCTTTTTTATACCTTCTAAAAATTCAATATTCTCTCGTGTAAGAAAAATAACACTATAGTGTTGCATATAATCCTCACGTATTCCAGAGAATTCTGCAGTACTGGCTTCCGAGTGATCAGGATCGTTCGAACAAATTTAAAGTCCACTTTGCTAAACTTTTACGAACATTATAGGATAGAAACTCACACTTGAAGACGAGTGAGGATTTCATTCAATTACTTAACAATACCTTAAATGCATTCTGCTTAGCTGCTCAATTAATATTAACAATGAGTAAATGATTTCAACTAAGTGCGGGAAAAAGGAAGGCATGCACGCAAAAAAATGAAATGCAAAATTAATTTTTCCAAAACTAGTTAAGCGTTTTGACCCGTTTATTTCCGAAATACTTTAATTTTGAGGCAAACTTTGACAATATATTAAAGGTATTTAAACTTGATAAAAAAATTCCAAACCTTTTACACTACTGTTTTCGAAGTTACTCTTTTCAAATTCGGCCATAGTTTCTTTTAAATCACGCTTTTGAAAAATATGGTGGTATAAAGTAAAAAAAAAAAGCATGAAATTTTAGGAATTTTATTTCCTGCCTCTTGCTGTGTTCCTATAAAATGTGGGAAAAATCATGAAAATCAAAAAATTTCAAAGTAAATTTTGAGGTTATATCACAATCATACGGTCTTATTTGATGGAAATGCATAAATGTTATTCTGCAAACATTCTTTTCTGCAATTCTACAGCAATTGTTATGAGAAAATAAGGTGATATATAGAAGAAGTCTTGGAAATGAGAGAATTTAGAGGTTATGTCACAAACTTATGGACTGGTTCCATGGGTCATGGCTGTGCAACATGTCTATGGGTCTTTTGAATTTAGGGATTACCAGAAATCATCGTCCATACCCAAATATGAAATTGAAGTTAAAAGGATGTTTTTTAATAAAATGTCGACCATCAAAACAGCTATAACACGAGAACTAGTGGCAATTCCACAAAATGAGCTATAACACGCATTTGAGTCACTGTTGTATCGCTGTAACAAGTGGTACTGCCCGTCTGCTATATTTCGAGGTGTGTTTTGGGAAGTTTCCTTGCCTTTCACGTTTGGGGGTATTTTTTTGGGGTCAATCTCCTTGCCTCTAATGATGTGGGGTGTTTTTTTATGTGAATCCCATTGCCTCTCACGTTTTGGGCTGCTCTTTGGTGTGCAACCCGTTTCCTCTCACATTGCGGGGTGCTTTTTTATGTGAGTCTTCTTGCATCTCACAATTCTGGGTACTTTTTGATGTGAGTCCCGTTGCTTTCTGTGTTTTGGGGTACTTTTGGTGTGAGCCTCCTTGCCTTTCATATTATAGGGTGCTTATTGATATGAGTACACTTGCTTTTCACGTTTTGGGATGCATTGGGCCTGAGTCCCCTTGCATCTCACATTGCAGGGTGACTTTTGATGTGAGTCCCCTTGCCTTTTACTTTTTGTGGTGCTTTTTGGTGTAAGCTCCCTTGCTTCTCACAGCGGTGCCTAAAAAATTTTTTATTCTAGATTAAATTTTATCATTGCTTTGCTCTTCTTTTCGCTATCTTTTTTTCGGGGAAAATGCCATACTTTGTAGATGAAGAATATTTCTTCCAAATCATAGTCGGTTCCGGAGAGGGTTCAAAGGAATGGTAATTTTGTGTACCTGCCATAGCTTTTGCAAAATGAAATCGAGTTTCAAGATTTTTAGCTGTGGTGGTATGATTTTTTATGGAGATGGAAAATATTACCGATCCAGGCAAGTTTTTTAGCCCATTTATATAGAGCGTAAGCAGCCAAAATATGATTCTGAGACGACGCTTGGAGACTGGCACGTGCGACGAGTCGTTTCAAATTGTCTCTAATCAAATCACAGGGTACTTTTCCATGTGCAGTCGCGTGAAAGTGCCATTCTGCCTGAATACCGTAGTCTGCTTCATTGTGTAGCAGACTTATAAAATTTTACTTATTCTTCAAATGTCCCGCTGCACCATCGATAGTCATTTTTTTCGAATTTTCTTTTAGGTATGGGATTATAACTTTCTGAAATTCATAAGCAGATATTGTGTCGTGATTTAGGTATTCTAATAGAAAAGCTAGACTGTGGTGCTTTAATTAAGTACCTTCTTTGTAAAAGATGACAGTTGTAAAAATCGTAAACTGATCATTGGTCCAATGAAATGACTGTGCGGCATTTTGTGGTACAAATGTATAGTTTTCAGCAAAATCGCATGAAATACGAAATCCTCCTTCTTTCAAGCTATTATTTAAATGTTTAGAAGAAAGAAGTTTGCTGCTCAGTTAGGAGAGAAACACTGGTAATCTGTCCTATCAATAGAGTAATTTGCAAAAACCGATTTAAAAAAATCTTCAAGAGCATCTGTACTGGGACACGATTTACATTTATCAAGGTTTCATTATGGACTAAGGCAGTTACACATGATTTGTTTGACAGCGTTATGATGTGTTACAATAGGAGACTCAATATTATCGGTGATTTCTTTTCTTTTAACGGCATCAAGCATTAGGTTAACGTTTTTGTAGTGAACACACTCACAAACATTATGAGTTCCATTTGCTCCAGCGAGTTCGCAATGATGAGGACTGAGTTGTGAGAATTTTCAAAAACTAATTTCAATTTGAGGGTACTGACTTTGAAACTACTGTACAATTTTGAAAGAATGTGCATTATAAAATTCTTCTGAACATGCTCGCGGTAGCCATCATCTTCTTTAATTGAGAAGAAATCTTTCTTCCGAGCATCATAACTAAACTAACTAAACTCTACCCAATTTCCTGCGACCCGAAGACTTTAGTGCAAGTGTCAAAAGTAAAACTTTCCATAACTGGAAGAGTTTTTAGTGGAGAGGGAAGGAAAGCTCACATAATTTATAGTATAGTCTCTCCCAAATAATTAATTTCTTTTCTACACGACCCACATACTTTTGAATTATTTAATATGTTGGATTACTTTTCTCGAAGTTATAGAAAAATTTTACTTATATCAGAAGTGAGATTATGATCCTCCTTTAGAAAAGGATTACGACAAGGGTGACCAAAGCTCTTTGGTCTTTTCATTATGTCAAATCACAAATCCACGATTAAGCTAAGCGAGACCAACCGTTTTCGGACTAAATAATACATTTGTAGATATGTTGTTACCGGTATTGTAATTTGAACATAATAATAATATATTATTATTATATAACATAATATATAATATATAACATAATAACATATTTTTAAATAATACATGTAGTATTTCTATCATCAGATGTAATAATCAGTCATTTCCTTATAGAAAACAATTATTTTTTCATTTATTATTGTTGATGTTATTTACCGATTGTAACAAAACTATTTCCTAAAAAGATCTTTTCTGTAAATCATAAGAAACTTCAAAGTTGTATTTTCACCTGCTTTCGCAATTGCTTCACGATGCGGTGCAATTACACTCCCTACCTGAAGGAACGCTGTGCTCCTTCGACGTAAGTCAACTGCTCCCCCAAAAAGGGGTAGTTACTCACCCACAGAGGGAATGTAGCATACCCAAATGTTTAGTCGCAAAACTCTCCTCCGGTAAACACAACAGCTCTACTGCTAGGGGCAGCATCTGTACAAATTTGTTTTCCATGCATTATTTATTTTTCTTGCTACCTACTATTCATCCCGACGTGTAATGCGTAGCGAACAAGTAAGAATACTGTTCAGGTTTAAATTCAAGTTCTGTGTTATGTCAAAACTAATGCCACCTGTTTATTGCGCAAATATTATATATTTTTTATAACATATGCATGAAATGTGCTACATTTAGCGTATTTAGTGCGTGCTGAATATGACCAATTTCAGGCCTGCATAAGAAAATGAAAGGTAAAAAATAAATTTTACATTTTTTAAAAATAAGGCCCGATTTTATTCGTTTTTTTGTCTTAAAAGAAAGCTCAGGTTTTTTCCTATAAGACCATAAATGTCAAAAATTGGGCCGAGAATTGTTTATTTATGGAAATAAGTGTTGTGTACACCGGGACGCCCATAATGCTGGCACTCGAGCGCTTCGGCGAGCCATAGTGCCTTCATTCTATTTGTTATACAAAAAATAATAACAATTATAATATCAGGTGTACAAATAAGTTTCCGTAGTTTGACGATAGCTGGCGTCACCAGTAAGTTTTGGTTGAAATTGACAAATGTAAAACGTCAGTGTCGTAATGTTGGACACCTGTCTACAAGATAAACTTGAAATATTAGTAAATTTTTATCAGTATAATATATTCTTTTGTGTGCGAAAATGTCGAGTTTTGAGCCGAATAAGCGTCATTTTTGGGAACTTTTGATTTACTCCTTCAATTTAAAGAAATCTGTAGCTGAGGCGCATCGATTGTTCGTAGAGAAATATGGTGAGGCTGCCTTAAGTAAGAAAAGTTGTGAGTGGTTTCAAAAGTTTATGTACGGTGAATTTGACATTGAAGACAAAGAACGCGGCGGAAGGCCGAAAGTGTACGAAGAGCCAGCATTGGAAGCATTATTGGATCAAGATTCGGGCCGAACGCAAGACGAACAATACAATGTACAACACTTCGAATGAAGCATCAGGTTCCGTTCTTTCACAATAAATGCCCAATTTTTGATAAAAAACGGCGGAAACCTATTTGTACACCTGATAATAAAAAGAAAAAAAATAATAATAATAATAATTTTTTTTTTTGAGGAAGGGAGAAATGCTTTATGCACCGTCAAGGGGACTCAGTGTTCCCCTGGTGTGTGAGACTCTGTTGCTCACGCAGCCCTACCCACTAAAACTCCCTCCCTGTCTCTAGTCCTTGGATTTCCACCCCGGAACCGCCGTTAGGCATTACTTCGGAGTGGGGACCATCTTGAGGCGATGTTGGCCTCTCCTCCTTGCTTCTTTCTACTTTTTTATCCGGTCTCGTTCAGCATGTCCTGCTTCTTTTTTAGCAGGACATCCTGGACAAAGCCGGCGACCGTCGTCCAGTTCTTTTCGCACTGCGGCATCACGCCAACGATGTTATCTGCGATATTTGCCCCAGTGCTTCCTCTATGCGTCCGCGCTCCAGCACCCACCTTCCGCAGTGGAAGAAGGTGTGAAGCGCGTCATCTTTTGGGGCCCGCAGTACCTGCACTGCAGGCTTCCCACCTTTCCCATCCTGTGGAGGTACGTGCAGAATAGTCCATGTCCCGTCAGCATCTGGGTGAGATAGTAATTATCCTCACCATGCCGACGGTTGAACCCTGTGGACAGCTCGCCAATAAGCTTTGCCTTCCATCTTCCACGCGTATCCTCCATCCAACGTCTTTTCCAAGCGCCAAGCGTTTGTTCTTTGGCGACTTCTCTGCTTCTGTCACGACCAAGAGTGCCCTCCATTTGGTGGACGAAGTTTCGCCCTTGGGCGAGCAGGTCCACCAGTATGACCCCCGCGATCACGAAAACTGCAGGCTCCGAGACCCTGTGATACAAGCTCGTCACTCGAAGAGCCCCTCTCCGCTGTACAGCGGACAGACGCTTGCGATACTTTTCGTATCGCATAGCATCCGCCCATATTTCGGCTCCGTAAAGCATAATGGTCTCAGCGGTGCGGAGCAACAGGCGTCTCACGCAAGGACGCGATCCAAAGATCCGGACCCAGGATCGAGCTCTGGGCCGCCCCGGCGGTAAGTTTTTTAAGTTTCGGGCCATCCTCCGTTTCATAGATAATGAAGCGGTCCCTCAGATAATCTCCGATGGTGTGGAGGAGGTTACTGTGGTACCCTGAAGTTCCGCTTCAAACCCTCCAACGCGTCAACCCACCTTACGGAGTTGAAGGCATTTTTGACGTCCAGCGTCACCAAGAGGCACACGGGCCGAGAGAAGTGCTTTCCCTTCCCTGTGCTCTTGGCTGCCTTCACTACCTCCTAGATATCATCAATGCTGGACCTTCCTGTCCGAAAGCCATACTGCCTCTCGGACAGGTTGCCTGCAGCTCTTATAACAGCTTGTAGGCGTGGTCTCACCAGCTTTTCCAGGAGTTTCCCGGCGGTGGCCAGCATGCACAGAGATCTGTACGACGATGGCGCATCTGTTGATCCTTTGCCCTTGCCTATCAGCACTAATCTTGCTTCCTTCCAGCGGGAGATGAAAACTTCCGCCCTAAGGCAAGAATTGTACAAATTAAGCAAGAGGTCCGGATGACTTCTCGCTACTGCCTTGAGGACTTCGGCCGGTAACCCGACCGGTCCCGGGGCTTTCTTGTTTATCAAGGCGCCCGCAGCTCGCCTCAGCTCCGCCTCCGTAAACGGTCGTTACTCGAAATGAAAACTCCTATTAAAAAAAGGGAAGTCACTCATCATTTTATTCAATTTCTTTACATATTAGTTATATAACTCGGGACAAGTCACCTTGCGTCGTTCAATATAAGCAAAAAAAATGGATGTATCGATCCAGGGATTGTCCCTTTGCCGTGGCTTCTACACTATAATAAAACAAAAGAAGGGTGCGTAACAATGCGGGGTTAGGTGTACGAACGCGGTGACAATAATCGAGGTTTTTCGGTATGCGGGGAGGGGATACTCAATACAAAGGGGGGAGATTCATTCATGTGACGATGACAAGAAAATTTATCCGTTTACTGGAGGATACTTAACGGGGGGGGGGGGGGGGTATTTATGTTGACGCAGCGGCAGCGGGTGAAATTATCGATTTCGGGGAGGCTCTTAACACAAAAGAGACGGGTGCGACACACTCGCGCGTCGGTGTCGAATGAAATTAGCAATCACTAATGACGACGCGCTTCCCGACAGTGCTCCAGGGCTATTTCGCGTTTTACTAGCTTCTATGAGGAGGCCACACACGCTTTACTCGATTATACTTCACACTATTCTCTCAAATCAACCCTAATATCCAGTCGGGGAACGCCACTAGCATGGACGTGTCCTTTGAAACCACTCAACACGACCTCGGGTAAGGAAAATCAAAGTCACGCCCTACCTAGGTTCCGCCACGAGAAGAAATACCAAATTTCATACCTTAATACTTAGACTTAACGTGCTCGTCCTCTCTATCCACTCTTTACTTCACTTCACTTCGTCAATTTTCCGACCACTTCTCTTTGAATATTTCGATCTTCCAACCTTCCTTTATATTTCGTCCTTTATTTAAATGTCGTCCTTCCTTTATATTTCGTTTCCAACCTTCCTATTTTGGGTGGGCAACAACCGGCTCTCAACTTTTATTAATTTTCCCTTTTGACGCGCTTCTTTATAAGAATCCACACTTTCGCGTCTGTACTCTTCGGAGATCTGTACGGGAAGTGAAGTCCGGCCTCGTGGTTCAATTACAACTTCCTTTCTTCAGTCTATTCCACGTCTCCATCCATAGGGTGGCTAAAGGCTGGTACACACACATTCGATGTCCAGTCGCTCGAGGTTCCTTAGCCACAGTCCGCTCCACACCATTGATCTCACAGGGATCGTTCAAGTCGGCCATTTTCTGTTATCTGTTATCCTAAACTTTTTCATTTAAATTAACAACCCCTGTTCTCAACCGGAACTCGCCTAGTGTCTAGAACAGGGTTGTGTAGTCATCCAAATATACGTATCTTCCAGCCCATGTTCGCATCTGGTACTTGTCTTGAGTCTTGAACAGGGCTGGGTCGCGGGAGATTCGTACTCTGTTAGGTTGGAGTTGCATTACTCTAAAAATCATTAAACAGGAGTGAGATGAATTTGATGCGGTCATGCAATTTGCCATTGGCTAATAAGCGCTTTCCGCCTTCTATACAAAATGGAAGATAATATGAAGCCGCTGACTATCCTACGAATGTTGCTGCAATTTCATTTGCCAAATAGATCAATCTATATTTTGGAACTCTGTGAAAAGTCGACAATAGTAGATTGTGTACCAAGGGCGGCATGGTGGCGATTGTGACGAGTGCGAAGTGTACCCACTATTCACACGAGTCACATCGCCACCATGTCGCTCGAGGTACACACGACGTTGTGTGTCCAAATTGGTGGAAAAAGTCGCGTTGCGTGCGAGTGCGCAGTTAGCCGCGGGCAGTCAAGTTTCGGGCGGTATGAACATTTTCACCCCTTGAAGCGGGCAGTATGAACATTTCGCCCGATATTGACGCCGAGGCACAACTGACTGCATGCCGCTCTACGCACAAGCATGCAATGCGACTTTTTCCGCCCGTTTGGACACAAAATAAATTAAGAAACTCCAAATTAGTGATAATAATCCATTATTTTCCCATGAAAAGTTACTTACTCCCAAAATTCAAGTACTTGGCCACGTTTTAAATGTCTTACAACTTCATTCTTCTCTCTGTTAATAATGAGACGCACCAACTCATTCGACGTTCTCCATAATGGCGATTTATTGTTTTTGTCATAAGATCTTAGAATTTCTTTCCCCTTTGTGCAACCTTCTAAGAGTTCTTATAAAGGCTACAAAATTTTACTTAATAGATTAAAAGAAATTTCTACTTAAAGAAATCAAAAATAAATTTTGTGAATTAACAAACCCAATAAAATAAATAACAATAATTGAAATGAATGATTCATTTACCAAAGTGTATTGTGGCGATGACTTTTCATCAAGACTGGTACTGATGGAAGGCCTTGAATTTTCCATTTCAGAAGCTTCACCAGTAATATTATTGAGCTGCTGATTAGGTCAGGATTCACCTAAAAGACTTTGCTTGTCGGAGATTGTTGGCTCAGCTTCTTCGCTTTTTTGAAAAAGAACAGTAATTGTTTTAAAAGATTTATTAAAAAATGCGGTTATAAAAAAAGAAACATTTATTTCATTAAACTATTTCTTGTAATTTATTGAGCAATAAGAATTATAAAGTAATAAAAAACATTTTAAAATTTTTTCTAGAAAGTTACAAAAAACATTATCTATAAGAAAAGCGTTTCAATTTATAATGAATTTTCTTACTTGGTAATGATGTTGCCAATTTCTAGATAAACTCGGTTCATGTGTAGGTAAGGTTAACTTTGTATAGTCATAGTATATAGTAAATAATCTAATGGTTTTGAAGCACTATGTAGCTCAGGAATCTCTGGGTGTATAAAAGAAGGATGTCCCGAATGATAATAAGGATACTGATAGTGTCGAGATTCGGATGAATATCCATACTGGAATTAAAATATAATGGAAATTAAACTTATTTCATGCTTCAATAATGTCTATTCAATTAGAGAAATGATATGAAACATAAAATTATTTTTATAACAAAATACCACTTCACATAAATGACAATGTAAAAGTTACTTCTGATTTAATTTACATTACCAATTTGTGGACAACTTGTGAATTAATAACATCCCCTTACCTCTGGTACGTTTTCCACTTCTAGATAAGCTGTAAAATTTATTATAACACGCACTATATTTATTGTGAGTAATGAGAGAAAACATGCATTACACAATCTATTCTTTAAATTCACGGACACTATTTTTTCTAACCTTTTCAAATAAAAAAAAATTACTATAACCTCAAATACAAAAGTATATTAATTAAACTATATAATTAAAGTATAAATAAACTATAACTAATAACTATATTAATTAAACGCGTGTAAACTTACTATTTTTCTGGTAGACGAATCCAATAAACACTAGAACAAAGATAACAATTTTACTTGATATCACATTCTTTTCACACCTGAACTGCTAAGACAACTAAAGACAAGAACAGCGTCTTAGGGCCTCTTCAAGCAGGTTCTATCGTAAAACGAATTAACGGTCAGAAAAGGATGAAACTTGAAACATAGTTATTTAAAAGCATAAAAATGAATCAGTCAAATTTTCACCTGTGAGCTAAGATATTTTAATAAATATTTTCCGTCATTTAACACGTGCTCTTATGGACAACTACCTTTTCATTGTTTTCAATTACCCACCACACATTTATTAACGGTTGAATATCGACGAAATCTTTTATAATAGTGAGAAAAATATCTAAAAAACATTTTTAGCTTATAATATTGTTAGAAGCGTACTTGTAAATCAATGAAAATGGAAATAAATGTTACATAAACAATGATATTGAGTGATAATGTAGTAGATATGGCAACACCGCAGCCGAGTATACATTGGTAGGTTATGGCGTGCTATTCAAAAAGAAACATTGAGCCTACATACACGTTTGTCCTGTCATAGTATTCACACCTGAATGCTTCAGATTTATAATCTAGTTCAATAAAATGCCTCTTATGATGCCAAATTTAGAAGGGACACTAAAAAAGCGAGGCAGTTTTGCCACATCAACTACCTCGTGAATCAACTGCACGAAATGCTTTGTTCTGACTAGCTATGTACCGATAGAACCTCCTTAAACGGTGCAACCGTGTATTCAGAGTGTCCAACGATCTGTTTGAACTTAGGACTACAGTGTGTTACGAAATGAGCTGTACGATTCTCCTCTAATGCAAATGGAACTTTCTAACATACATAATTATTTTGAAAATTCCATTAAATGAATTAAATCGGAAATTCTTCGTACTTATTACATGAAAAATAATTATGCCAGGAGCGTTAACTTTGATCTATTGTGACCAAATAAATAACTTCCGACTGAAATAAACTCCAATTCTATTTAGTATTTTTATAGCTGTTATTGACTATTAAATATTATAACTTAGAACATTAATATGCTGAAAATTCAACACGTTTTTTAAATTAAATCTTTTTTACGTATGCCTAAGGTGCAGATTACTTTCATTCGTTCCTGCGTGAATAGATGTGGCTGTTGGAATAAGTCTTGCGATTCACGGTTTACTCAACTCTCGATTGAAGCATAGAGTAGAATGAAGGGAAAGCTCTACTATTTTTGCGATTATTTATTATTATAATAAAAATAAAAATAAAGCAACCAAAATTATAAAAGTCAATTACTCAAAAACCAAAAACAATAAAAGCTGGCATCATTTTCTTACCAGAAGTCCAGAAACAGTTGGCCACCTTCTTCTTGATGATCAGGGAAGGAATGGACCGTGCGGCAGATATTCAATAATACCGCTTTGTGGACTGCCGCAAGTATCCTGTCCACGCTAAGATTGTTCAGTTGACTCTCGCACCTTACGTGCACGTTTCTCGTAGCCGAAATCACAATAAGGCCGACCATACTTTACGATCTTGGTTGTCTGTCAGCTGAATCTTCTTCTCAAGGGGAACAGCGATGTCTATAATCTTGACGCGCTGAGCACGTTTTTTTTTTGGTGAGGAAGAAAAATGGCAAAATCTTTTATAGGCGTTGTACAGGACCCTCCTAGGACGGGTCTGGGCAAACCTGCCAAAGCCAAAAAACCTTCCCTCTCGAACCAATACACCGCCGGCGGGACCGCTTTTCGGCTTTAAACTTCGCGGACAGTTGGTTCCTACTTAAAGTCGCGGACGACTCTTCCGTCATCCGTTCGCCCGGGACTTTCATCCGCGGCCAGAGGCCCATTAGGCAAACCAACTAGCCGGGCCAGCTAGGGGAGGAATAAAATAAATCCTCCGCCGAACGGCGCGGACAGCTAAGTCCGCCCGAGACGCAGGACCGCAGGTACAGGCCCCGATACGATTTCTACAGGCCCTTCCAGTTGTTACGCTCTCGAAGCTCATCGAACTCTCTCGTTTTCATCACAAGTGTGACGAATGACTCGATGAGCGTCCAGTTCCGCTCAACGCTGAGCACGTTTGTCCCACAAGACAATGTCCAGACAGTTGTGTACGACAAGGTAGTCAATCTGGATGATCCTGTCCCAGTACAAGAGATGATGTATTTTCAAGAAAACTGATACTCGGATGTATCGGTAGTAAGGCCACAGTGGGTCCATTCATATAGGAGAAAAGGGGAACGAATTATAATGTTTGTTATCAACAAATGGTGGCACTATTGTCGCTACCGATGTTATTTTTAAGCTGTTGTAACCATAGCAACCATATCATTGCCAGTTGAAATAATACAGCCGATGCTCATTTTACTCAACTACCTTTCGAAGCACCTCAAGCGTCGGTGATATATTTATACATTTCAGTTTAACCCACTGATGCATTGTGATGCCCTGTCGTCGACAACGTTTTACTCAACTCCTTACTATTTCCTATGTAACGCTTATTGATATTCACTTTGGGTGAATTAGGTACTTATCAAATTCATTTTACCCGACTAGGATTTAATAAATGTTCAAATGTCCTTAAGTCCCAAGTTTAATCGACAGAGTTGAGTAAAATTACTTCAACTATTTTTCTCCGTGTAATAGTACAGTATTTAACTGTTCATTGTGATTCATATTTAAAAATTCATGTATTTTTATTCTTTCACAAATTATTTTCAACTTTTAATCATTTAAATTTATGAAATGGATTTCATACAATATATTTCAAAATTTTCCGCTCTTTAGAATACATCGGGTTAAAGGGACGGGGGTTTCGTTTGCATTGATATCAGTTCTTGCTATCAAAACTTGGTGGCGCTGATGCTCATTTTCACTTTTTCAAGTACCCTCCTAAAATACATGCTAGTGGCCGCACTGTGCGTAAATCTAACCTGCATGTATGTGAATTACTTTTACCACTTTTATACCTAAAAATTTATTTCAGTTCTTTCACAAGTGGTTAATAAAGTAGTTTTCTTCGTCTAAGGTATATTTTAAGTGATCCATTCGAATATATTATTCTAAAATATATTTTCTTTAATATGACATTCCATCATTAAGTTATGCTGTACATATTGACTTCCTTACCATATAATTTATATTATTCATGAGATTAGCGCTTAATGCAATTATTATTTCAAAAATTGTAATACATGGGAATTTTCTGCAGTCCATACAGTTTTGTATTATCGTACTTATAACTCCGACCTCATTTTAATTGCACCAATACACAGCTATTCATGTCTCGGTGTAAATATAATTATGTTTTAGTATGTTTGAAATTATGTCTCGTGTTTGGGTAAAGGCACCAGTTGTCTAGAATAGATGATTATTCTAGTAAACAGTCAAATTTCCTCAATTTAAGTCATTAAAATGTTTCCTTTTTAGTATGAAAACTAAGCATATATAAAAAAATTTGTGTACAGTCCAATTACTTACCGCTATTGAACGTAGCTGCAATACTATTTACAGATTGTTAAATTGATATTCTGTAAATGAATGTAAAAAAATGTCATGTAAAATATGTTGGTCACTAATTGGGACATTCAACTTATAGTTTTTTTTTAAAATATGAAGGAAAAAAAAGAGAGCAAAGATTGTCGTTCAATGAAGACAACTGTACTCCAGAATGATAAAATAATAAATGTTTCATTTAATTGACACTTTCAAGCAATTCGAAACTCTTTCAAAAACCGAAGATTTGGACCCTCAGAAAAAACAGTACAAGATTTAAAAAAAATGGACTTCTAAATAAAAAAGAAAGGAAAGTTCATTTTTGTCCAAAAAAAGTTTCTTTTTGCGGATTTGGATCTTTTCGATTTTTGGGAGGGTTTTGAATTGCTCAAAATTTTCAATTGTGATGTAGATTGGATCCTACACTGAGAGAAAAAATAATGTCACCGCAACAAAATAGTTTTGTTAAACAGATTTTGTTGTCAATACTAAAATTTGGTTGGCATTACAAAAAGAATGGTTAATCTTACCAAAAAATGTATTTGGTTCGAACAAATAATTTGATTGAATGCCTTGGTTAAACCACCTATATAATTTGGTTGTCCCGACAAAATGTATTACCACTCATGTGTATTGTTTTGTTTATATCAGTATTTCGTTCGCGTCGCACGCAACCGGCACATCATCATCCTATCTTTCCTCTTCATAAAATATGTTATGAGAGTTAAACTAGGGCTTAAGGTGGCGTTAGTATTAATTATGTTCTGCTAGACCACATAATGCACGGAAAAAATACGAAAAAGTGGCAAATTAATCTCTAAACAAACCATGTTACAGAGTAAAAATTATTTTAAACTAGTAGTTAAACTATTTTCATATTGTTGTGTTATTTTCCATGTGTTACGTGCTTTGACAGTGCAAAGTTACTACTAGCGACACCTGAACTCTGGTGACATATTTCAATTCCTCGATACACAGGTCTGGTCACGCGGCTCTTTTGTTTGATTCGATGTAGCAAACTTTACCGAGAAACCACATGTCTTTATTTTCGCCGTTCACCGAAATTTAATTTAATCGAATTCGCGACTTCATATTTATTGATGTCTGACTTAAAAATGCAGCAACTCTTGGAGGAATGGGGCTTACCAGGCCTGATAAATACCTTCAAAGGTAAATCTAACCCTAATCTAACCCTAATAGTGCATTTAATCAAAAATATTCATTTATCATTTTTCACTTTTATTTTGGGATTAAAATCAATATGACAGAGTCTTGCAAAGTGATTGTTAAAAATCTTACCAGAAAGTGTTCAGAAAATTTTAACAATGTAAATAATGATACGTGTAGTTGACTTTTTTTTTACTTTTATGATTTGTAGATTCGAATAACCTCGGAAATTCATATTTCTCTTTCCGTGCATAGAAATATGTTTTATTTGTGCAAAAAATATTGCTAATTTAACAAAATTATGAATTTCCTTCAAAAAAACGATTTTGTTCTACTAAAAAAAAGTATGCTCTCCCAACAAAATAATTTTGCTCTTTCAAAAAAATAATTTTTTTCTTGGAACAAAATAATTTTGTTGAATCAACAATAAGTTTTGTCATACCAACAAAACACTTTTGTTATCACTACAAAATTATTTGGTTGAGTGCAACTAAAAATTCAACAAAAAAATTTTGTTGGTCCAACAAAACATTTTGTCAGCTGTATATCAGACAAATTATTTTGTTGCGACAACCAAATTTTTGTTGGCACTACCAAACTGTTTTCTCAGTGTAATATGAATTTGAGTTTGTGGTGATATAAATTTGTATTCTTTTTAAATTAATACCTTTAATTTCTTTAAACCTTATGGTTCGCAATGCACTATTTACCAGTTTGTTCTTTCTTCCGGCAAATGAATGGTAAAATTTGCAAAAGTAATATGTATTATTTTATTTTTCAGAGGTAACAGTTATCTATCTTGAAAAAACCATCTTTTATTTTATTTGCGATGAGTTAAAACTTTATGAAACACAAAATACATACTATCACCGATTTTCAAGTTTTTAAATAAAAGCTTCTCTTTTTTCGGTATTCTGCTTACTTACACCGCAGGAAAACCGTTGAGATTTAGTAAAGGGTTTCCCAATAGGGGTGATATGATTTTGAATGTCCCTATCGGGCTGATTTGAACTGAAATTTTTGACGTCTGCTGTCAGTTGTCATCAGTAAGGTTTGCCATTTAATCATGAGTAGTTTCACGCTTCCACAACGTTTGGAAATTGTCCAATTATTTTATCAAAATTCGAGAAGTTTTGTCGGTGTTCAAAGAGCATATCGTGCAAAATATGGTCGTCATTCTGCTCCATCCGCGCTCTCAATTCGTCGAATAATCGATAAGTTGGAGAGTGAATTTACTCTATTGGATACTAAGCCTAAAAATCGTATGCGTACCGCACGTTCTACACAGAATATAGCCGCCGTACAGGCCAGTATCGAGGAAAACCGTGAATTGTCCGTGCCACGCCGATCTCAGGAATTGGGCCTGTCCAGGATCACTACCTGGCGTATTTTGCGATTGGATCTTGGCCTGCATCCCTATAAGATGATTCTGGCCCAAGAACTGAAGCCTAATGACCATCGTTTGCGTCGGGAGTTCGCGGATTGGGCTCTGGAATCAATTGAAAATGATCCCAATTTTCATCAAAAAATCATCTTTTCTGATGAGGCGCATTTTTGGCTCAAGTCTCGGGGGACATTTGGCCGATATATTGTTTAAATCATAAATGGCATAGAATATCCAATATAATAAAAAAGATTTCGATCAATTCCGAATGAATATTCAGTGTTTTTTTTCAATTTCAAAACATATCACTCTTATTGGGAAACCCTTTATATTACGTGCCTAGGCGCACAATGAGGGTTATTGCGTGACGAGCGACAATGCTCGCAGGAGATCGAAGCCAAGGCGTAGTCGAGGTGTAGCCGATGCGTAGTCGAGACGTAGCTGAGGCAAAGCCGAGACGAAGCCGAGACGAAGCCGATGCGCGATCAGTCCTACGAGCATTGTCGCCAGTCTCGTAATTTCCCGAATTGTGTGCATTGGCACGTATTCTATTTTATCTGACTTCGGTGCGTATACGAGTTTTTATGCGTACACTCGAATCTAATCTAGTATTGTAGTTGTTTGCGGCGCTAGCCATTACACTTGATATGTCACGACTAGTTCCGGCTAATATAAGAGTCACTACATGTACCTTGTAGTAACATGTAACTCGTCATAGCATGTAGCTCGTCATAGTTGATCTTTCAAAATCCTATAAGAAGCTAAAGTTCCAATAGAAGTCATTCCAGTCCAGTCCAGTCTCATCAGATTGTCACCACAACTTTAGTCCAGTCCAGTTTTAATGCAGTAAAATCGACACCACGAACGTAAGGTCTACGAGTTCAACGACAGTAAAAAATGAAGGGGAATCGCCTTAGAAAATCTTCTAGAATAACCGGGATCAGAAATCAACCATCCCAACCAAATGGATCACAAAGTTTACAGTCTAATTAAGACTCATCTCAACACCTACAAAGGGAAGACTCAAGTTACAATATTCAATTCAATTTGTATATTTAAATGAAATATATTTTACACAATGATGATTCATAATAACAAAAAATTGATTTGATTATTGATTATATTATATTTGATTATAACGTAAAAAGCTGAATCATTTAATTGGAAATAATATGTGGAGAATAATGATTAATTTCACGTATTTTCAGAATTGTGAGTTAGCCCGCCGAATTGTAATGTATGATTTGCTATTGTCTCCTTTTCTACGCCCAATTCGCACGCTGATACAGTGAAAAGGAGCAGATTTTTGCATGACTGATTGGTATGTTTTATAATTCTGTGATGCACCTCGTCTTGTTGATACAATCCAATTCTAATAACTTTTCGGCCGATGAGTTTCTACTAGCCTTCACACAAAATTCGACATACTTCCGTAAATTTACCTACCTTAATGATCCAAAGATCGAATTTCATTGGAGTTGGACTAGAAAAAGATTCTTTACATCTTCATCACATCTAATTTTTGAGGGAAATAATCAACTGAGAAACCAGTACCACGCACGTCGTAACAGTTGGCTATGCTGAGATGTTTCTTAGCGCAATATCTCTCTGTGCTGAAGACAGCTTCTTCAAAATAGCACGGTTATCAAGGACAGATGCTCACACTGAAGCTGCCCTAGCGAACGATATTAATAACGATATTTTTAACACAAAATAATGATAAAAACATTTTGAATATTCATTTTGCCTCATTCATGAGTTATAATGCTACTTCACGCTAGCTTTACTAGTTTTACTAGCCAGTACGCTAGGGTGCATATAGCAGTTTCAAGCGTACAACGTTCCCTACCAGTGTTCTTTCCACTTCCCTGTGTCACTAATGTTGTGTATAAGACGAGCCAATTTAGCTTCACATTGAATGATATTGGTGGTTGTGATCTCGAAGTGTTCGCCAAAGCTAAGCCTCTGTTCCAACTGCACTCCCAGGTATTTAATGTTCCTGCTCTACGCAGCTTCTCGTCTGCTGGGTACAATCTTCGGATATTTGAAGAGTCTCAGCAGCACATGCGAAAAGTGTGTCGCCCGTGAAGCCAATGATTTTCGTCCCCGCTGGCAGATCCATGCGCAGCAAATTGTCGTACTTGACATTCCACAGAAATAGACCCACATGCAACCCCTAAGTGCCACATGTCATCTCTTCTTCGAGGAACCATGTGTCGCCCCCGTGAAACACCCACCTGTCATTTAGGTAGATATCTATCACCAGCAACAGGGAGTCTGGAACGTTCTTACGTATCATAGACTTGATGCAGTTCCTCTATCTCATGGAGTTGATCTTGAGATATACCATGATCACATTTTGAGGATCTCATTATGTACAGCGTCAATCATCTGTCCGTATGTGTATTGGCCTTGAGCCGTCGATCCTCTCTCTTTAGTTCCTCGAAAGTGAAGAAATCAGTGTTTCTCAAAAACTAAATTCAATTCAATAATAATCGATTTTATAAATAATATTTTTGAGGTCTTGAATTTTGAAAAAATCATGGAAATCTTTGCAGGTAAGAAGTACAGGTTTCAAGTACGTAATTTATTTTGAGAGGGAAGTTACATGTTACATGGACTTTTTTAAATTCTTTGCATGTATAAAAAAGTGTTGCCTCACTATATAAGGCACAATTTCGACAGCTTCAAAAATCATTTGTGGAATGATTACAAGGTGTATTATATTCTTATTAATATGTGGGTATAAGTTCTGACATTAATGTGATGTAAGCCAGTAGGCACATTTAAAGCCCCTTTATTTATTTTTCCTCTTTCTTTGAAACGCCTGGAGAATTCCTCTCGCCGTTTCCGGTCTCCGAGGTGGCATACCGCCCAGGCGATTATCATCGGGACGCTCTGACTTCTGGGTGGAATACCACCCAGGAGTAGACGTATGAAAAGGGCTTCACCCTGGGGTGGAATACCGCCCCAGGTAACACGTAGGGATTCATTACAAGGTGGAAATACCGCCTTGTAGCGGACACCTCGTGGTGAATGACCCGGAACTACGAGGCGCCGATTGAATTTCCTGACTGCGGTTGCTGGTCCTTTTATAAACAAGCCGAACATTTTTGCAGACCGGTAAAGAACGAAGACGTCTCCGGGACCAACAACGGTCTCAAGTTTACGCAGGACGTCTGCCGCTGACGGGAAAGGATACGCCTCCCAGCCGACACGTCTTGTCTCGTCGCGCGCGGGTGTTCTCGCGTGCGTGCTGCTGTTGGCGTTGTGTGCGTGGCGTTCGCGTATCGGGTCTGGGTGCGCTGCCCTTGGGCCATGAAGATTGCAGTGTCCCTATAAATCTGTGAACAAATGCAGGGGGCTCTATGGACGGGCATCTTCCCATTGTGTGAAGGGTGCCCTATAAACGGGTCTATCCCAGGCTGAAAGCGGGGGACGCTATAGACGCGTCTTTCTCCATGCATGAAGAAGGATGTATGCCCCAGGCAGCGGCGCTGAAAATGAGTCTGCGAGTGCCTGTGAGGAATGAATGAATTGAATGAATGTCAGCGCCGCATGACTGAGATATGTGTCCTTCGAATGTGAGAGAGGACTCTATGAACGGGCTCTCTCTTGAATGAGGCTAAGAACAAATTGGTGTGTGGAATCTCCTGGGGGGACACTGCATAGCCTCCGCAGTCTGTGACCAAGGACAGTTCGAACGATCGTTTCCGTGTGGCATCCCACTGGGAGTGCTTCGTCGCCGAGTGGAGTCTTCCCCGGCCTACGAGGAGGCGAGGCTGATGTAAGCCTAGCTCTGCCGAGGTGGTGTGCCATGCGGGATCAGAAGTCAGCCCCTTCGGGACTTTGATCAGGTAGTGCGTATTGAACACAGGTGTCGGAGCCTGTGTTGCTTCGAGCGAGTCCGGTCTATCCGTGTATTCCGGGACCGGCTGAGGGTCGTCGAAGGACGGCCAGTCCTACGCCGACATCTTGAAGGAGATGAAGGCGAAGGTCGACCCCCGGAAGGCAGGACTTGAGGTCCTGTCTATCCGGAGGACCAGGAAGTAAGAAGTCCCTCTGGTCCTTCAAAAGTGGGGAGACGTTTCGGCCTTCCGAAATGAGCTTGACCTAGCGGTCAGGGAAAGGGCACAAATTTCAGCCCTGGTCTCGACGAGGTCACTCGAAATTAGGGATCTAGACGAGGTCCCTCGAAATTAGGGATCTCGACGAGACCATTGGGAAAGAAAAGGTCGTGGATGCCTTGTGCTTGGAACTGGGCAGACCGGCACTCAACGGATCCTGCAGGCTCTTCACCCGCTTTGGTGGGGTGAAGACTGCAGTGATCAGGCTGGCTGAAAACTCTGCTTGGTATCAGGATGCATCAAGGAGGGCCGGCATCCTTGCTTGTAACCCTGATTTGGGCGTCGGGGATTTCCTGGAGACCGACGCGGGGTTCGTTTGGGTAGAAGTGGCAGGTGTGCGTGTGTACAGCTGCTACTTCTCCCCCATCGATCCCTTCGATTTCTTTGAGACCCAGATCCTCCTCCTTGAGGAAAGCCTCCGTGAGGCCATCGGGCGATCCCTCATAGGGGGTGACTTTAATAGTAAGTCGACCGAATCGGGTGAGTACCGCCTAGACAGGAGGGGAATTTAGGTCCACGAGATAGTCGCTAGGAATGACCTGATAGTTCTAAATCAGGGTAAGGTGTTTACGTTCAGACGAGGAGCGGGGGGGGGGGTCCATAATTGACCTCACAATTGCCGCGCCTCGCCTCAAGGATAGGCAGCTGGTCGGTTCTCGAGGAGACAACCTTGAGCGCCCACCAGTGCATCGAGTTCAATCTAGAACAAGGGCGCCAAGCAGTGGATAAGGGTAGGGGCAGTGAAGGAAGGTGCCCCTCCTGGAATGTGAGACGGCTCTGCAGGGAGAGGCTTAAAGTCCATCTCGAGACGACGAGACTCATCGATGAGCTTGGTTGGGTCGAGCCTGTTGGGTCGTTGGAGGACACTGTGCGCTCGGCGAGGCAAAAGGTTGTCGCAGCTAGCGACTACTCGATGCTCCGCCGCAAGCGCAGGCAAGCCTGGGGCTCGATGTACTGGTGGAATGACCAGTTGGCCACCCTACGTCGAGAAAGCCTCGCAGTGCGACGGAGATCCACTCGCTCAAAGGGTGATCTGCTGCATGAGGCATGAAAAAGGGCGAAAGCAGCTTTGGAGGCGAGGCATAAAGAAAAGCCGACTTCAATGCTGGAAAGACTTGATCGGAGAGGTCGAGAAGGACCCATGGGGTCTCACATTCAAAATAGTCACCAAGAAATTGGTCACTAGAAGAAAGACCCCGGGCCTGGACAATCTCGATCAAGTCCAAAATATTGTGTGAAACTGGTTTCCACACGTAAATCCGTTCCAAAGATAGGGCCGAAGTTCCTACGTGGTCCGGCGCGAGGAATTCTTCACTCTCGAGGAACTAAAGAGAGCGGGTGGAAGGCTCAAAGCAAGGACAGCGCTGGGGTTCGACGGAGTGCCGAACGAAATCCTCAAAGAGGTGATCGGAGCATATCCGGAGATCCTCCTAGAAGCCTTCAACTCCTGTGTTCGGGAGGGGAGATTCTTCGCAAACTGGAAGAAGCAGAGATTGGTCCTGCTGAGGAAGGGCAACAAAACTCTAGGGGATCCCTCATCGTATAGACCAATATGTCTATTGGATACGATGGGGAAGCTTCTGGAGGAGTTGATTCTACAAATGCAAGAAAGGGAACTGGTAAGCGTAAGGGATTCTGCGCGTTGGTCAGCATTGACATACGTAATGCGTTCAATACCGCGAGATGGAACATCTGAATCGAGGCGATGGTGCGGAAAAAGGTTCCAGACTACCTGTTGCGAATGATAGATGACTATCTGAGCGACAGGTGGGTGATTTACGAGGGCGAAAAGTGGTCTTTCCAAGAAGAGATGACATGTGGCGCTCCTCAAGGGTCGCGGGTGGGTCCACTCGTTTGGAAAGTCATGTATGACGACTTCCTGCGGATGGACCTACCTGCTGGAACGAGCATCATCGGCTTCGCGGATGATGCACTTGTTGTGTGCGCCGCTGATGACGTCGGAATCCTGGAGCTAAGGATCAATGAAAGTCTGCGGCGGGCAAAGCGTTGGTTGGATAGTAGAGGCCTCAAAATGGCCCCTGAAAAAATCGAGGCTTTGCTCGTTACGGACAGGAGATCCTTTCAGTACCCGAGGATCGTTCTTGGAGAGTATGTGGTCGAGTGGAAAACAAGTATAAAGTTCTTGGGAGTGTAGTTGGATCGTAGGCTTAGCTTTGGCGAACACCTAAGGATTACAACTGCCAAACCCATCCAATGTGGAGCAAGCTTGGCTCGGCTCATGCCAAAAATTAGTGGACCCAGGGAAGTAAAAAGGAGACTGGTGGTGAGCGTGGTGCACTCCAGGCTGCTCTATGCAGCTCCGGTCTGGGCCAAAGCCCTGCAAAACCATGCTATCCAGAGGAGGCTGTTCTCGGCGCAGAGACTTGTCGCGCTGAGTATAGTTTCAGCTTATAGAAACGTTTCGACGAGTGCTGCGCTGGTCTTGGCGAGCGTCCCGCCAATAGATTTATTGGCGGAGAAAAGACAGGAGACCTTTCAGCCCCGCAAGGAGCTTACCTGTACCGACCCGCAGGAAATCGCTCGCGCGAAGGAGGCTATCCACAAGGATGGAAGGCGCAAACTCGTCGAGAAATGGCAAACGAGATGGCATGGCGAGCAGACAGGGAGATGGACCTACCGCCTGATCCCGGAGCTCGACACCTGGCTAAACAGAGAGCACGGAGAGGTCGGCTTTTATTCGGCGCAAGCGCTCTCAGGCCATGGCTGTCTTAAAGCGTACCTGAGGCGCTTGCAGAAAAGAGACGAGGAGATGTGTTGTCACTGCGATTCCCCTGTGGATAATGCAGAGCACGCACTCTTCGCTGCGCAAAGTGGGGCGCGGCAAGGGAGGCCCTTGGTCAGGCAGTGGGTGCTGAGCTCACTCCTGATACGATGGTCCCTCTGATGCTCCAGTCTGAGCGGATTTGGACGCTCATCGAGTCATTCGTCACACTTGTGATGAGGACGAGGGAGCTCGATGGGCGTCGGGAGATGAACAACGGGAAGAGCCAGTAGAAATCGCATATGGGGCCTGCACCCGCGGTCCTGCGTCTCGGGTAGACTTGGCTGTCCGCGTCGAACGGGGGAGGAATCTGTTTCTCCCCTGGGTGGCGCGGCTAGTCGGTTTGCCTAGGGGGCGTGTGGCCGCGGATGGAAGTTCCGAGCGAACGTATGACGGAAGAGTCGTACGCGACTTTAATGGAATCAACCACCCGTGAAGTTTAAAGCCGAAAGGCGGTTCCGCGGGTGGTGTATTGGTTCGAGAGAGGGGGTTTTTTGGTTTTAACAGGTATGCCTAGACCCGTCCGAGGAGAGTCCTGTACAACGTCTATAAAATATTTTGCCATTTTTCCTCCTCACCAAAAAAAAAAATAAATAGAAAAAAATTCAATGTAAGCAAAATCTATGAAGGAAATTATTGTACTATCAAAATCAATATTAGTCTATCTATGTCCGTTTTCATCTTCTCTACCATTTCCCAAATTTTCAAAAAAAAATGTGATGTATTTTAGACACAAACATGTAGAAAGTGGACCAAGTTATTCACATAAACTTGCTACTTTTCTCAAGTATCACATGCTGCTGCGGCAAATTAGTTCATCCAATAAACTTCAGTAGACTGTGGCAGGGAATTTAACTAAAGACACAGATTTAGTTTTTGGGAAACATGATAGTGGATTTATTCGCATGAAACAAATTGCCCTCCACACTTGTAGTGAAGGAAGAGGCTGTTGAAAAGAACAAAGAAAAGTGCGTGAATTGTTGCGCCCGTCACTGACAATTGGGACAAGCCTAGAGACAATTGTACTGCCGTTATCGTAAGTTGGGGAGTAGCCCTGAAGTAATGGTTCAGCCGCTAAGATAAAAATCACTCAACCCGCAGTGGAGACGCTATGGATAGTCCTCATCACAGGGTTGACAGAATCCACAGGGGCACTCACTCAATCCGCTTCGAATATGCTTCGGATACTGAACACTGTTACCCACTTCCTATACAATCCACAGGGGCACACGCATAATCCATATGCCTTTCTTCGCGAAGAGAAAAGTGACGGCACGCTTCACTGTCCTGTCGAGGATACCCTTCTTGTTGCCAATGGTGATACCTGCTCGACGTTAATCTTAAAGGTCAGCGCAGAACCTATTAAGATAAGTAAACGAACACAAAAGAAAATAAACGACAAAGACGACGTTTTCTCTAAATGGTTCAAAGCACCCGAACACATGCCCTTAAGGAAAACTACTGCGTAACATCTTTGAAAATTAAAAAAAAATTTTAAACATCTTATAGGTTCAACCTGGCGACAGTTCCGGAATAAAATTCATTCCGAATCAATCCGCACTATTCCGAGCCATTCCTGAATCTGATTCCGATTTAAACGAAGTTATTCCGAATGACTCCAAAGCAAAGTTTCAATCCGAATCAACCCGAAGCCAATTCAAAATCAATCCGAATAAATCCAGTCAATTTCGGATTCATTTGGATCCATTCGGATTGAAAGTTTGAACTGATTCGGATTGGTCGGATTTATTTCGGATTGAATTTGAAGGAGCCTCTGATTAATGCGGATGGAAAATGGCTTCGGATTTTTTCGGAATAACTCGGATTGGTTCAGAAACAGATTTCTGAATGGGTCGCGTTGGTTTGGAATAAATTCCCAATCCGAGACTTTCGTCGCGGTACTTGACTAGTGCCCGACTAGTTCCCGGTCAGTTTCTGACAATGAACTTCGTCCTGGGTTGATTCTGCCAGTTCCCGACTTGACCCGGTCCGGTCACGAGTCAACCCGGACGATTTTCACCTAGTTCCCGGCCACGCAATACAGCCGAGTTTGCCCGACAGGGATCCGGCAAGAAACCTTTTCATAATGGAACTAACTGGGGAAATTTCCACACGGGGTTTAATGAATAAAAATCTTCGGTTCAGTTAAACGAAATTTGGTTAAATCAAGAAATATTTTGTAAAATCGACCAAATTTTAATTATTTAAATCATATATCTCGATAGGGATTTTGATTAGTGCATTCTGTTAGATTTCAAGCTAATTGAAGAAATATTATTGTACTTTCTTTCGTATACAGAAAATAATTATTTTTTCGCACTTAACTCGCCATAAATTCTAAACTCAAATGAATTTGTCCAAACAAAATTAGATAGTGTGCATTATAATGTATAGAAACTAACAGCACTCGCATAATTTCAAATTATCATTTTTGAAATTTTATAAAAATCATCCATAAGCCTGGCGAAAATTATGATATGAAATTTGCAGACGTTTCAAAATTTTACTGAAGTTTAAAAAACATCAAATAAAGTGTATTACTCTGTTGAATTCTGTAAAGGATTGAACCCATTTTTGAGAATTTAATTTCTCTTCAAATAGTAATAATTAACAATTTAGAAAATATTATGATAATTAACTAGAAGAGCAATTTTAATTTCTGTTACTACTGTCATGTATCCATGACCATTTTTATATTATTTTATTATTATCATCATTATTATATTAATTTCGTATTAATTAAGCAATTTTTCTTATTGTTAATATTATTGCTATTATTATCAACTATAATATCAAATTATAGCAATAAAACAAAATATAATTTATAATTAACGACTTACAACAAATATTATATTTTATTAAAAACAATAAATAACTTACGTTATTGTCACTATAATATCTATTATTGTTGTTATTTTGATAAGAAGAATGATTTGTGATTTACAGCGAATATGATATTTTTGAATAGCTATGCAAAAACAAATATAATATTATTTAATTAATGTTTATATCTTTTATTCATTCAAACTATTATATTATTAGTTCATGAATGGAAATTGAAAAAAAAAAACATTCCCTCCCTCGCGAAGAAATTATTTTCTTGGCATATAATATATTAATGATGATACATTATGAGTTTTAACAGAAATCATTGTTATTTTCTATTTTAATGCCGAAGTACCTCCATAGCATCAGTCGTTATCTATTCCAGTTTATAAAAACTTTAATCATATTTCTGTAAATGAATTGATACGGTGAAACCAAATATAAACAAAATCTTTTATCAGAGCGGAAGTATTTAAAATTCCCTGTTCGTTTAATACCACCTTCGAGATGCGAGGTAAAACCAAAAGTTGGTCATTTTTGTATTGAACCTGTATATGAGAAACGTGCTTTTACAGTGGTAAATACTTTTTATGCATATTTTAAACCAAATATAAAATCTCATTCAGTGAAGAACAAATTAAATATCAAAAAACATAGGAACACCAAAAAATTTACTTTAATCATAACTTTTATTTAGTCTGATCTAGGAGGTCTTGTCTTGCATGAAAATAAGATTGTAGGACTAATGACTAGTGTAATCCCAAAATTTTAAATCGAAATTCAAATTAGTTTCGAAGTTACAGCTGTTGATGAGCAGACAAAGCAGAAAACGCGCTGATAAAGTCAACGAACGCTGGTTACATCATCAAGGGCGATGTAGCCATTCTGTATGCACATACATGAATCTACAGAGTGGCCACCCTTTGAATTCAAAATAGTGAAAAACCACATTTTTCCAATGGGTTATCCACTATTTAATAAAATGCGAAGTACGCCACTCTGGACTAGTGAATTATCCCTAAAACAAATAACGGTTAACGCTGCGGAGCATGTATGAAAGCTTCGCGACGAACAGACAAAACACGATCAAACACGACTGCAGTGCAGAAAAATTCTTAAAATTACTAGTTTATAAGTGGCGTCTACTATTAAGTAAGCGGTTCATCATGGCAGTATATAAAACAGTAGCTATTCCACTATTTTGGACTTAGAGAGCACGAGTGAGTTGCAGAATAGGCTATGAGTGCAATAAGAACAAACTTATACGAAGTCATAGTGCTGTCATATTTCCATTTATAATCCCATTGTGCAACCTACTAGTAGCCTTTCTGTATGTACTCTTGTGCCACGTAAGTAGATAAATATATGACAACGTTTTTCAAACAGTTATTAAGAGCGCCAGGTTCTTTCCATACAAGTTAATGAGGTGAATCAGTACCTAAAAATTGAAGATGTGGAAAATCAGAGCAGCTCTCCTCATTGCCATTTTAGAAATTTCCGATGCATTAAGTAAGTTAAATATTATAAAATAATGGAAAAATTGAACATAACTAAAAATTCATACATAAATAAGTTCAACTTTTAGCTACAATAGTTAAAAGTATCTAAAACGAAAATATTGACCCAATGTTGAAGGCCGATCTTTATCCCATATGGAAAGACTGCCTGCTACTACGGTCTTAGTTGTTTATTTAATCATTACTATTATTGTATAAAAAATTATTATAAAGGAACAGTTTCATATTATCCTAGTATAATAATATATTTGAAAATTAAGTCAAATATCTTTACATTTCGAGCAGAAATTTTATTGTGGCCTTGGCCGCGTGCTGATCGGGAAACCCAAATCAGTAATAAAATACATTTTCCGACTAGGGCTAAATATTGTTTCAGTCGCCCTATATAAAAAGAGGTGATTTCTTGCAAGAAATGATAACAGTGGTATGACTGTTGATTTTTGTAATGTTTGCTTGTACAATGGAAGCTTATGTTAATAAAACAATTTATTTTGATCATTCGTATTTTTAAACAATCGTTAAAGGTAGCAAAAAACACAGTAATGGAAAACTTTCCCAAGAAAAAATCATTTTGCCTTATTAGATTTCATTTTTCATAGTTTTATTAAATTATGAATAAAATTAAAAAATATTAATTTGAATGCCAGTAGTTCATTTTGTGTTTGTAATTTTCTTCATTCTATTGAATTATTTTCTTCCTATAATCAATGAAAAATAAGTGTAAAAGAAGTATTCCAAAAATAATATTCGAAATAGCAACGAGTTTTAAGACATTATTTTTAAATAAAATAGTGTAATCGATATCGCCATGTTAGACATATTTTGGTTATCATAACCTTATGGTTATTGTTTTGTAAACAATACAAAGTGAATGGCTGGCACAGCTATACCGGTATAGATGCAGCAGCGATACAGTCATTAATAACGTGGCATTGCTACTAGAGGAATGGAATTAGGTTACGATCAAACACGATGTCTTGGGATCATACTTAAAGTGATAAAAAGGATAAAAAAGTAATAATGCAATATGCTTCAGAAAATTTTTTTAAAACCATATTATTCATTTCAATCAATATATTTTCTCAATCCCCATTTGGCAGTCACTTTTTCACCCACTCATTCATTGTCTAAACAATTCTCATTATCGTTTCCTTGTGAAAAAGTCAAGTAATCAAGAATACGTCTTCGATTCAATTATGAACGTTTCAGGGTCATGCGTTAATTCAGCTACGCGTTTAGCTCTAATGGCGCTGCTAGTAGGCGTTACAACGAAACAATATTACTGCCACAACTAAACAACATGAGTGTCAGAACGATCCACCTTTTACAGTTAACGCGACAATACGTTTGTGTTTATTAAAACGAAACGGTATCGCTACGAGGGCAAATTTGATAATTTCGCCCCATTTTCTATTCGAATTCGTTGTAATACACGGAAAAAAAAGTATAGTTGAGAGGACTATACACAATTTTAGTTCAGCAAAATACCTGTCGTGACTATACGATACTGATATTATAGCTAACCTGAATATTTGACACACCGAAATACATATTTTCCTGTCGTACCATTATAATTTTGTTCATGCAACTATAGAAGTGTAGTTGTTAGATCTATACCAGTATAAAGTGTCTCGGCCCATGCGGTATAGATGAGACAACTATGCTGGTTTGTCGCGCGACCTCTACATTGCTTCGCACGTACGCGACTCTAACCTTGAAGTTTTTTTTCTAAGCTTTGAAATTTTTATTTATGACCTGCGACAGGGATCAAATTTTTATTTCGAATATATACATATATTTTTAAAGAACAAATATTCATATGTTATGTAATATTATATATGGTGTGTTCCATGGCAAATCAGACAGGTTCAGGACTCCATGTTTCCGATTTACTTGAAATTTTAAGGATCGATAGACTAATATAAATGACGAAGAAACCCAAAATTTGATACAGATCAAAATTAATTAGTTTATTTTGAAATTTTTGTCACTGCCAACATTATCGGAGAATCATTAGTCGCGTATCAGATAGGATACTCTGTCGACAGGTGTCCTCGTAGACAATTTCAAACTTTCATATCGCAAATAATGCTACTACATCGGTCATCTAATGATAGGTTCGTGTAATTTTTTTCATAATTTTTCCTCAATTCAATTTTTAAATAAGTGAAAAAGAACAAAAACACTTTGTTTTTGTTTATACCATAACTTTTTAAATAATGCATGAAAAAATCTCAAATTTTAGGTTTCTTTATTATTTATGTTAGTCTATGAATCCTTAAAATTTCAAGCAAATCGGAAACATGGAGTCCTGAACCCGTCCGATTATCAATTACACGCGACAACTTTATCGCATACATCGTTATAACAGGCTATAATAATATTTTAATATTTTATAATATTTTAATATTAATATTTTGCTTACAATCGCTATATATCCTATGGTCATGTCAACGAACTTTCATCCTTCTTGGAGAGATATGACGTTTAAAAATATCACTATAGTTGCTACGCCTATACTCGTCCAGTTCTAAGGATCATCCGGTAGCATTAGTCTGATAACAATATTTTCTGGTTCTGAGGACCAAAATATAGTTCTCTGGATTATACGATACGATGCGTCTTTTGAGAAGATCCACATATCGATCCATTTCTCGACTTCTTCATAAGAGCGGAAATACTGATGAGCCAGGCCGTGTCCAGGCATTTCTCATGATTTTCTGCACTTGGGATTATCGTAGTGGACCCATTTTTCGTCACCGGTCACAATGCCATGTACAAATCCCTTAAAATTCTGTCTTTGAAGCAGCTGTTCACAAGCAAAGAAACGCCGTTCAACATCTCTCTGCTTCAACTCGTACGGAATCCAATTTCCTTGCTTCAGAATCATTCCCATGGCTTTGATGAAGCGTTTGAAAATGGCTTTTTGGGTCACTCCCAATGATTCAGCCAATTCCTCTTGCGTTTGCCACGAGTCTTCAGCAAGTGATGCCTCCAATTAAAATCTTCAAAAATTTTCTTTTTTCCACCACCATGCCGATCCTTCAAATCAAAGTCACCGCTCTTGAAGCGTTGAAGCGATGAGCCTCAGCCGCAGTTTTCTTCAAATAAAAGTAGATAATCAAAACTTTCCGCAAATGGCTCGAAAACTTTCATCTTCGATCAAGAATAAATTTATGATGCGAACACAAATTCACTAATGTGCTGCTGTCGTCGTGTTGACAGATGTCCAAGCTTTATGTGTTACATTTCTGACCTGCTTATTTCGACCAGCACTTACCACTGCAGCCATCTGTCGAAAAATTTCGGAAGCAAAGTAGTACACCTAATATTAAATCCATGTTTTATGGGTAAAGACGTACTTTAAAGAAGAACTACACTCTAAAAACAAACTATTGAACTCCTTTAGCAGCTAAACGATTGTTGTTTCAAATGCTAACTTTTTACTGTCAAAGTATTTCCTTTGGCTTGGAAATGACATCCTTTGTCGTACAAAGAAAATATAATTTCGAGGATACAAGAAAACAAATTGTATGATATAACTTATCTAATATAAATATTAGGGATGTACAAAAGGCCAACTTTGGCAAATTCCAATATTAAATTGATCATCATCAATACTATAATAACGATCCGTCTTAGATTTCTGCTTAAAAAAATTATAAGATACAACTTCGCTCGCACTAAAAATTTTTCAATACGCGTAAAAATTGAAAGTCCATGGTTTATAAAATATAATGTTGAAAAAATGTTATCAAAATAATTTTCAAACTTTGTTGTATTTTATATTTCACAATGAATTCTATAGTATAAATTTTACTAATAATTTTGAATCCAGATATTTTTTTGCAAATAAAAAGCAACAGTTTATTTCATTTAATGCATAATTATATAAAAAATTATAAATACAAAACTATTTTAAAAGCATCAAAAATTAATAAATTTATAATAAATCAATTGTCAGAAGCAATGAAAAATGAGAGTATTTAGATAAAAATAGTATTATTTTGGTATACGTATCATCCAAAATTTTCATGTCGCACTCTGGGATTCTTAATATTTCAGAGGAATCTATTTTCTCAACATATCCACGTAGATTAATCGCAATGACGAAATAATATATGGGGCAAAATTCGTCAAGTGTACCCGCCTAAAAACTTTTTGTCTCCGATTTCCTTGAAAGTCCGCGAAATTATTGTCCTAGTGAACCTCTTTTAATTCCCCTAAGAGAACGTCTCTAGTACGACGGGTTGTCAGTATACAGGGGCTTGAATTTTCAACCTTTTACCGCGCACACTGATACTCAATTAACCATAACTTCTACAAAAGTTATCCAAATTAATTTTTTATGGAGGTCTTGGAAACGTTTTTTCATCAGATTTACGCTGAAAGCAATGGTTTTAGATAAAAAAAATTATTTGAACTTCATTTTTTAATTTTAAACATATTTTTGAGTCTTTCTCCAAGTGCGGCCGTTAATTTTCTTTCCAAATTATGTTTAAAAAAAGCTTGACTTTTTCCCTTTAAAATGAGATATACAACACCTGAGGCTTCATCAACCCCTCAGCCGGAAAACGAAGACACGGGAAAAAACTAGACTCACCCCCGCCCGTCAGGAGAAGAAAAGAGCGCCAGCCTAGAGCCAGTAAAGTGGCAAAAGTCAAGGACGTCATCCTCATAAGAGGAATGGAGGAAACATCTCCGCAGGGACGGTGGAGGATATGGATACGTGGCGATTGTAGGACGACAACACCTACATAATCACGCGAGCAGATAATACCGCCGGCAATAATTTAGGGATGAATACTTGGATTCTATCTCATTTGACATATCCTCTGGCGTGAGTGTTCCACACCTATAGAGTCGGACAGGTCGGGACTTGCGGTCTACAAACTAGAAGCTTCCTACGCACACCTAGCCACGGATTGTAGCTGGAAGGATAGTATACTTGGACTTGACCTCACCGCACGTGGGGTTGGGCACTCCAAGTGCGTGTGAAGGACTTCGGTGAAGGCAATTAAAACTTTTGTCCTACCCGTACTATCGGGATAGGTGATGGCAGGATGAGACTACGCTGCCCACACGATGCTGATGCGAGATAGATGGGATGGTGCAATCGGCGGGATCAGCAAACTATACATTGGTAGGCAAATGGGCCTCAACCCGAACATGGATATGTCACGCAAGTTCGAAGCTAAAGTGTCGAGAGCTATGGAGGCAGGGTCCGAAGAGTCCCCAGAGGCCCTGGCTAAAACATGATTCACCAAGGATCAGCAAACGGAGGAAGTAAATGGAGCATCAGCACCCGGAGGAGGCTGGAAAAATTAGTGTAGAGCCCGGTTAATCCCGAGAGAAGGTGCAGCCAGCGACAGATATCCTAGACAAGCTAAAGAAGAAGTGGGAGTAGGAGAAGGCTGCTGCACAGGGGTACATTGGGGCAAGGTGCCCGAAATATACCCTGAAGATGTATGGACAGTGAGACTAATCAAAAAGAAAATGAAACAAGAAGGACAAAAACTAAAAACCAAACTTAGTCCCGACCTCAACTGCGGCTGCAAACTACGGGCCTGGGAGTTACCCGTCCTGGATTTCTCGATAAACTTGAGGAAATACAGGCTGCCAAAACACATTGTATATGATGTGCCCTACCAATGGGTATCCTAGAAGAACACATGCATATAGTAATAAAAGCAGTTTCGGAAGCGCACGGGTCTGCTGAAAATGGAAGGTCCACGCATCCCTCACTATTGGAGAGAGATGTGCTACTGGGAGATTGGATATGGATTTTTAGAATACGACATCAATGACATGAATTTCGAAGTCAGGAGATGGCTCTGTGAGGAGAACAAGCTCGGAGGACCTATAGTTGAGGATGCTCACCAAGATTTACTATACTCAGAGATACAAGACTTTATGGCTACATAATTTAACACACCAGAAAAGGTACCCACAGTGGAGGAATGGGTTGCGACGGGGCACTGGATGCAAGGAAAAGCTGGTACCGGATGCAACGTCGCGTTGACCATCGGCTGGAGGCGGAGACTAAGCAGGAGGACAAAACTCGCAGAAGGTGTTCACTTGAGTGACGCCGACGTAGTGCGAGACCTGAAGTCTCCTCCCTGCAAAAGGATTACGTTCGTGGAGAAGAGTGAGCACCATTCTGGATAAGGGGCTGCACGGGAACAGACTGAGCACTTTGGTTCCTGGCGAAGCAGAAAACGAAGATATAGATACGGACCTAATTTGTGCAGTGAGGGATAGAAGCTTGTGGAAGGTGCCTCTTGACCAGGGAAGCTTCGATGAGAGACAGAGTAAACTCTCAATAGGCGTATCACTATTAGCAGTGGGGCAGCATTTTGAGAGGAACAACATCCCTGACGAAAGTATGGTGGTTTGCCGGGCTCTGAGGAACTGCTTTTTTGAGCTGGGAGCCTCAGTAGAGTGGGGAGAAGAAGGACGAGTGGAGGCACGAGTTACCATCGGGGTGACGCTGGAGTGCGGTATTGGATACCATCTTGAATGTGTGCAGTTTCAGAGCCATAGTAAAGATCGTCAAGAAGAGGTTCATAATTGACACTTACACAAATCTAGGATATGAAGTACATCCGTTAAAGATTTATATATCACGAGGGCGCGCTGAGTTCCTAAGACGTAACCACGAACATTTAAGCGTCACGGGCTATAAAGCCCAGACAGTACACGGCAATAGGTTCAAAAACACGATCCAAACAGACCTCATCACAAAAGCAGAAAAAATCTATAGCAAACTCGGGCAGTGGCATCTGGCCATGCTTAGATTATGAGTTTCGGAAGGTGAAGCTCCTGAGAGTCCAATTCCCATTTAAACGGCGGGCGTATTCCCCCCTTCTGTGATAATCCGGTGCCTCGTGGCGCCGGCTGGGACCCTATAAGTGGGGCCCCCGGGTATCTGGATTATGGGACCCGTGAGTGGCGTCTTTTCCTCCCACGGTGACCCTAGTCTCGCTGATGGTCTTTCTGTTGAAAAAAAGACGCTTTCGACTGCGCTGGGATTCGATCCCAGGTATTTCGATTGCCGGTCGACTGCTCTAACCACTGAGCTGCACAGGTGTCCGACATCTCCTTCTCCACAGGAAGATCTCGTTATATCGCCTGGTGGCTCTGCTTTTCTTCTAAATTATGTCTTTTCAAAATATGCCTGCACGAAAAATATATTTTGATTTTTAAGTACATGTCAAAGGTTAATTTGAAAATATACGAGCCTCTTTATTTGTTTCAGATTCAAATTCGTTGATTTTAAAGAGTAAAATAAAATCGCAAGTTGACAATCCGGACATATATGATAACGGACATATTGAAGCTCTTCCTACAACGGAATTTGATTATGTGGTTTCTATAGGATACAAATCAGATAATACTCAGACAGTGTTTATTCATTTGAGATCAGGAATTATGCTCACCCAACAGTTCGGTATTTCTCCTGTGATTCATCGCCAACCCTGGTAATAACATTTATGTTTAGTAGTAAAAAGTCAATCCAAAATGAATAATATTATCACCATTAACCACATGAATGGTACAAAACTGAAACCTGCTATAATTTTGTCGATATATGCAACAGTGAACCTCCAAGGGTTAAAAAGAAAGACGCTTAAAATACAATAAAATTAATTATGTTTTGACCTAACTTAACCAAACCATATTGTTAAATGAACAAACTCTTCGATTAAGTCAAACGAGATTTGGTTAAATCAACAAATATTTTGTTAAACCGACCAAATCCAAATAATTTTAATCATATATCTCGATAGAAATTTTGATCAGTTAATTCTGTTAGTTTTCAAGATGATTGAAAAAATATTACTTTCTTTCGTATTCAGAAAATAATGGTTTTTTCGCACCTAACTTACCATAAATTTGCACGTATAAACCTGAAATTTCTGTCAAAGGTTCGCATCCATGTGAAGTAAAATCCCTTACAATGATAACCCTAGAAATCGAATTTTACGGAGTCATGGAGGGGGAAAGAAAAAATTTAATTTGATTTTTCTTGAAAATGGCTTGACCAATTTGGATAAGTAAAATATATGTTTCAGACACGGATGAGGTTTTTAAAAAAAATGAGTTGATAAAGAAATTTTTGAAAACAATTGTAGCTAAAAAAATTTTTTGAATTTTTCGCGAATTATTTTTGGCGTTATGTTCTAGAATAACCACATCCATATTTTATGTGAACATTCCTCAGAATATCATTTATAAGATATATATTTTTGTCGAATTTTTTGAAGGAGCAGAACAATGTGAACATATTTTCATGGTTAGAAACGTTTTTGAAACTTAAGTTAGCATTGTAATCAATGTAAGTGATGCAATTACATACATCATAAGTAATATTTCCTTCATAAACGTCTGCAGTCAACCTTTTCAAATAATAGTTTCCAGAATTCACCAGGAGGAGGTCGCAGTACGATTTCAAACTCCTTTTTCCAGGGTGCTTTATTATCATAAGGCCCCTTGCCTCTCATAAATCCGGGTGCTTTATTATAATTGGAGTCTTTTTCAAAATATATTATAGTCAGTATACTTTATTTATAATCTTGCGCTCTTCGTTTGTTTTTTGTCTCTCTTACTCGTTCATGCATCATTCCACTCTGCGATCTTCATTTGTTCTTGTTCGTAATTTTCGTTTATGTGCCATCTCATTGTGTGATTTTCAATTGTTTCCTATTTTTTATTCTCATACGTACGCCCATCCACACTGAAAGCTTCATTTGATCCTGGTCATTATTCTCGTCTGTACGTTATTTTATTTGTTTTGCTAAGATAACTTTAATGATCTTACTACTTATTCCGATCTTTCAATTATTGCAAGTGTCTCTTACGAATTCCACTTATTTCTTGGGCTCAGTTCTCGTTAGTAAATGTGCCATCAAACTGTGCGATCTTCGTTTGTTTCTTGTCAGCAATTCAAAGTCGATCATGCGATACTCTACTTAGTTGAAAACATAACTTTTGCGATTCGAATATTTATTGCGATCCTATTATCCAAACAGGTCTACATTACAAAAAAAACTGATGTGGGTTGGTTGTGATACTAATCTTAAAAAAAGCATAAGTAGAAAAAAATTAGTAAGTGATGAAGTTGAAGCAAATGCCTTTTCTCGCTGACTTAAAAGAAAAATAGCTGTAGATGACATTCTGTGTAATAAATGCTGACTCTATTCATAGAAATAATTCTGACAAAGATTCTGATTGTGAAACTGAAACAGATCTTTCTTGCTCTGACGCAACTTCCGATGAAGCAACATTCGAAGTTAAAGTCAAATCGAAGGAAGCTGTTTCTGAGACTGAGTACTTTTGAATTCCCATCCGGAGGACAGTTGCTACTTATAAATATTGTTGCATTTGTTTCTCTATGAAAAATCCAACTGTCATTCCTGAAGAAGCGCTAATCCAAACGTATATCCAAAATAAACTCTTCATACCACCTCGAAATCGGTGTTGTACAACTCATACTTTAAAAGATCTAATATATGAGGAGGCTCTTGGCCATTTAAAAGTGTTCCAATAAACTATTAGCTTCTTTATTGAACATAGATAATGAAAAGTCAATTTCGGAATATTCTAAAAGAATAATTCAATCTTTTAAAAAAGACGTTCTGCCACTTCGTTTTGGCTTAAACTCTGTTAACAGTGATAATCTCATCTAAAACCACACAACACAAATTGCAAACAAATTGCTTAATGTTCAGGATAATTTGCCTCTATGATTTATGATGGTACGTATGCGCGTCATTAGAAAAGTACATATAATGTATAATAATAAGTATCGAAGAAAATCTTTCTCTGGACAGAAGGAAGTTCCACTTTGTAAGCGCTTCACTATTCGTACGACTAATGGATACGTAGTGAACATGCTTGGGACGTATCCTGCAAACCAAAATGATGCGGATATCATGAAAACCATCATTGAGGATCCAAATGGTTTATGCAATTTTTTGCGGACGAATGATATATTTGTTCTCGATTGAGGTTTCCGTGACGTAGTTAAATATTTCGAAAAAAAAATTTCAAAGTACTGATACCTACTTTAAACGGCAAAAGAAAGCAATTGTCAACAAAAGAATACAACCAGTCATGACTTGTGACTAAAAATTCGATGGTTGGTTGAAGCTGTTCATGGTATGCTCAAAGAAAAGTATCGTCTTCTGGGCCACAAAATAGATAACATGTTGGTACCAAATAATGGAATCTATTTTAGAGTGGCATCGTTTCTTAATAATCCTTACGGTCAAAGGCTACAGTCTGACAAAGAAATTTCATATGAAATATTACAGAGGATGCATGCTCAAAAAGATGTCGACAATACACTAGCTACTGAGGCAGAGGTGGAAGGATGGATACGTAGAAAAACTCCCTTCAAAACAGTCACAGCAGATGAAATTCTGGATTTGCCAGAAATAAGTGAAAGAGATCTAACGATATTTTTCGCTGGATCCTTTCAGCTTTCTAAAGCTGTATTTAAACTGACCCTTGAGTACGTAAAAGAAGAACCCAATGTACTTGAGTTCAGAGTACAATCCCGACACCTTTCTCGAGCATCAAATAGCTGTTTTATAAGATACAAGAACAGTTGGTTGCTCTTCACACATTGCTGTCATCGTGTATTGCCGCTCTCATGCTGGATATTTGTCAAAAATTCTTCAACTAGGAGAAGTACTCAGCGAAATGTTTAAGAAAAACCATTGGACTACTGTGATCAATGATGATAGCGATGAGGATTAAAAAAATTCTGAATTGGTGAGAGGCAAGGGGCCTCATGATAATAAAGCACCCTGGAAAAAAGAGTTTGAAATCGTACTGCAACCTCCCCCTGGTGAACTCTGGAAACTATTATTTAGATAGGCTAACTGCAGATGTTTATAAAGAAAATATTACTAATGATATAATGTATTTTTTTCACATTGTTTCACTTCTTCAAAAAATTCGACAAAAATATATGTTATGATGGATATTCTAAGGAATGTTCACGTGAAATATGGATGTCATCACTCCAGAACATGACGCCAAAAAAAATTTCGAAAATTTCAACACAATTTTTTAGCTACAACAGTTTTAAAAAATTTATTAAAATCTTTTTTTTTGAATAGCCTCATTCGTATCTACAACATATATTTTGTTCATCAAAATCGGTCAAGCCTTCTACAAGAAAAACCACTTTTTAAATTTTTCTTTCCCCCTCCATAACTCCCAAAAAATGAATTTCTAGGGTTATCATTGGAAGAAATTTCACTTCACATGGATGCAAACCTATAACAGGGATTTCAAATTAATACGTGCGGGGGCAGATTTTGTATGCTTACACGGCTATGCCCTTTGTTGGGAAATTCCAAGTGATTCAGTTTTTATTTTATGCCTAACAATTAAATACATATCTCGACGCGCACGTGTCGACGTTCCCGACGGACGATTTAAAGGCCAAAGAATACTGTGAGATGATAATACAGATGCTACTCTGTTGAATTCTATTGAATTCTCTGTCTCTGTCTCTGTCACACTTATGCAATCGCTCTGTTTCGCCCCTTGTAATGTAATATACTATTGTCTCACTTCACTAGTCATTATGTCCTTTTTTTACTTATCCTCATCCCTAAGCGAGGATCATTCGATCCTAACTTAAAACGAGGAACCTTCGATAAGGGTAAGTATTTACGTGATTGTAACGTAACAATTTCAATGAAACAAATAATGTCATCATTTTTTATTATTGATAATTAATTATTGATTGTAGTTTCTACGTAACCGATTATAATCATCATCTATTACAAACATATTATTGCTATTATGTAAATTAAGTGCAATAAATAAAGAATGAACACAAATAAATAATTAATAATTAATTAGATGAGACAGATAATTTCAATGTAATATTATTATATGAACTTTCATATCTTTTATTCATTCAAACTATCATATTATTATAATATTATTACTATTATTAGAATTTCAAATATCTATTCAATCAAAAAACAGAGTAATGCACGCATCTATATTATTATCTTTCTTTTCCCTTTGGCCTTCAAATCATCTCCTTGGAACTTCGACACGTACGTGTAGAGATATTTATTGAATTCTTAGACTTAAACCATAAAACACAATTACCTGAAATTTTCCAAAAAATTTCTTTGAACCCTACTATCAATTTTTGTGACAATTCATTGGATATTTCTTGAATAAATATCAATTAAATCTAAAATGAAATTATACGAAACGTTTTTTTTTTTTTACTGGCAACGAAATTGTATCTAAGATCGTTTAGGATTGAATTCTTTTCTGACAACAGTTTTTTTCGGGACAAAAATTAAGTTTACTAGTTTTGCTAGCATTTTAAAATTATTTGTGGTTGAAACGTGTGGTTTTTTACTTTTACAAGTTCAAGTCACCAATTTCCAAGGCGGAACTAATTGTCGATTAAGCAGTTGACTATCTTAAACTAAACTTTCAATACGTCAAGTTTGTAGTGAATGTCATTCAATGAGTCAGTTTTTATCTTCTTTACCATTTCTCAAATTCTGAAAATAAACTTTTATGTACTTTGGACATAAACATGTTGAAAGATAAAGTTAATAAAATTAATTATTTTTCTAAGTTTCACCTACCCTCAATGTTCATAATCATTTATTATCATTACGCAGTTTATTATGCATCTTCATGTATCCCAATTTTCAGGGCTAAATCGGGAAGGGATGGCATTCCAGAATTATATGCTCAATTTCCAAGGAGTACTACCGTTGGTAATAACACATACCATCTTAAATATTATAGTGATCTGGAAGGTCCTACACATGAGAGTACGCACCCTAATTTACTTCATCGTTTTAAGGTAATTAAAAGTTATTATTGTTGCTATAGTTAGCAGTACTGAGACTGGTTTGATGCAGCTCTCCATCCCTTCCTATGCTAAGCGAGTCTTTTCATTTTGCAGTATCCGCTACAGCTAACATCTTCTATGATTTGTTACGCATACTTGTGAAAGTTCGTATGAAATAACTTTTTTATTTTACGAAAGATCTTCCTAACAATTTGAACAATACTAACTACAGAACTCGATGGAGAACGTTAGTCAACTTCGTTTGAGTGAAAATTTTGCAGAAAATGTTACATTTAATTGTAATTTTCGATATTGTTCCGAATTTTTTCAAAGTTTTCACTTAAAAGAAGTTAACAGACGAGCTTCATTGTCTTTTGTACGTTTTTCAAATTTATTCAAGCCAAATATTCTCCATTATTATTAGAAATGTTTCGACATTTTTTGGACAACGCCTTGATTCATGAGGCAAACATTAATTTTTTTTTTTTAACCTAGCCTTTTGCAAATGGTTGCTAATATATATATAATTCAGAAAAACGCTTTTTATTTCCATAAAAAATGTTTTTGCATACAAGTATTATTCTATTTTTTAATCCATTTTTTTAAATTAACTTTACTCCTCCAAAGGTAAGCGGCCGATTATGCTTGACTCTTTCCCACATTTTAATCAGTGAAATATCTTTTTTTAGGAATGAAGATTGAAAGATAAACGTTCACTCCCTCGCGAAGAAATTATTTTCTTGGGATGTGATATGTTAATGATAATACATTATGACTTTTAATAAAAATCATTGTTATTTTCCAGTTGGATGACGAAGTACCTGCATCGCATCAATCGTTATCCATTCCAGTTTATAAAAACTCTAAGCGTATTTCTGTAGATGAAATGATAGGGTGGAACACGATAGAACAAGAAATTTCACCAGAACGGAAGTATTTAAAGATCCGTGTTCGTTTAATACCACCTTCAAGATGCCAGGCAGAACCAAAACTTGGTCAATTTTGTATTCAACCTGCATACAGGAGTCTTGGTTTTACATGGGTCAATAATTTTTTATGCATATTTTGAACATAATATAAAATGTCATTCAATGATGAATATAATGAATATTAAAATTCATAGGTACACCAAAAAACTTACTTTAATCATAATTTTTTTTTCAGTCTGATGTAGGTGGTCTTGTCTTGCATGAAAATAAGATTGTAGGACTAATGACTGATTATCATGGACGTGTTGAGGCTGTTTTTGGTATGTCAGGTCTCGTATGTAATGAAGGAATTATATATCCGGCAGCCACCACAAATGAAGAAGGAATTGTATAGCATTGGATAGCATACGCGCTAAGGTCTTGAGTGCATTTATTTTGTGATTTATTTTGCGTTCATATCCTTTATAAAAATATAATATAATAACAAGTACGTAAATCATATTACAATAGCTATACTCATGTACCATGCTGCTATCTTCATTCAAATTGATTAATAAACAAATTAGATGAACTACACTTCTTTTACAAAATTTTAATTTCGAACTGAATTTCTATTCTATTCCAACGCTATTTAATTCCATAAAATTGAAATAGTCTGTGCGTTTCAAGACGCCTTGTTCAATTTTTTAATCGTTGTTTCTCGTAATTACTCGATATTAAATTTATTTTCAATTTAGGCATATAGTTACGTTAGAAACGTAATAATTCTCTTTTAACCCATTAACGCTTAAACTCAAAGACTTTTTAACTCATTTTTGGCCCTTGTTGCCAAAGCGAAAAAGAGAATTTATCATGACTAAGCCTTGTATACTTAATGTTTTTGGGTCTCCTCTTTCGATTCATGAAGTCAAAATGACATTACCGTGCACTGGAAAACCACTATGGCGGATTTTATTCAAAACGTACCGAAAATTTGAATTTATTTTTATTCTTTTTTTTCAAATGGATAAAACATATTCATCTATTTCAAACTATGGACAAAGGTGGAAAAAATTTGGAAAAATACGCGTTTTTTCATGAGATTTCTAAGATAATTGGATAATACAAGAAATTTTACCGTACAGACCTCTTCTACTATATGTAATGACCTGATTAATGGCGGATTCAATATGGCGCTTGGAGAACTTGGGAAATACCGAGTTCTTTCAAGATTATCGTTGATGAAAATTCTTGAACCTTCATTTAATTCAATTTTCCTATGTTTCTTGGCACATTAAATGAAAATCCAGTGACAGTGTTTAAAAATTCAAAATGGCGGATCCAATATAGCGGTCCGAATATTGAAGTTACAATAATATGCTAATGAAAAAAATATTTTCTTATTTCATGTGAAATTTGTGATCAAAAATGTCTCTAGCCATTTATTAATTGAGAGTGCTGATTCAGCGGAAAAAATTCGTAAACTTCTGAATTTATATTTCACGATCTGCACATTCTCCAACGCTTGATGTATGTGGCTACATTAAGTTATTCGTTTCACGTTTCAAAATTCCACTACTGGTATGACTGATGTGACAACAAAAAATGTATAATTTGTTAACAAAATGAATTGATATTTATTACAATCAAAATAAGAACTTTTCTTATTTTATAAAATAGATCATATTGATTGGATCCACTCATTCACTCTAAAATTGATCATATTGATTCAATCCACTCATTTACTAAATCCATCTCACTAAATCTACTCTGACTCTTGGTACGAGTTCAAAATCTGTGCTCTGTCTCGGGTGAAAAAGAGTGTAAAAATGTAACATCCCTACTTTCCCCCTGGTTGCCAGACGCTTCAGTCGGCCAGGGTTCGGTAGGAGTGGGGGAGTAGGGTATGTAATAATTTCGTTAGACGCATGTTTAATATTTAAAGTATATAACATTTATTTAGAAAAGAACTTAAATCTAATGAGGATACATAATAAAATAAATTAAATAAGACGGTGTTTATGTGTGAGTGTTAATACAAAATAATAAATGGTGTGCCGGTGTAAGTGTGAGAATTTACTGTGTGTGTGTGTGTGTGTGTATGTGGGTAATTTACGTGGTTACGAGGTTGCGTGAGCACGGGCCTATCGGTTCGCTGCTGGTGGACCGGTTATTCGTGTACAATCTTAATTTTCTGTAAATAAAATATACCAGGTCGTAGGGGTTAAGAAAAGCGGCGGTTTATAATATGTTGTCGTAGCTCGATTCCCCTCGGAGGCGCGTTCACCTTGATTTCTCCTCCGGTCGCTCGTTTAGTAGGTCACGGTCAAGTCTCGGTCGTTTAGGGAGGGGCGCCCTCAGCGGTATCTGAGCGTCGGCGCCCCACCCTCGGTGCCTCGGCCATGGCAGTATCCAGAGGGCTGAGGGTACTGGTGGGTCGGTCGGTAATTCCCCAGGTCGGGCCCGGTCACCAGTAATTTGACGGGACCCGGTCCCTGGGTGGGGCCTCAACCATGGCAGGATCCAGGGGGCCGAGGGTACTGGTGTGTCGGTCGGTCAGTATGTTTGTCCGGTGAGAAGGTTAGGTTCACGATGCCCCGGTGAGAACCGGGTGAGGCGTGAATCAGGCGTGCCTGATATCACGCACCGCCCCCTCGTCTCATGGCAAATGGCATTTGCCATTGGTCAGAAGACGAGCTGGTTCGGCGGTTTGATTTATGCGATTCGGATAGGTACGGATTGGTACAGTAGGAATAGGCCGACCATGGGGGAACCCATCGGTCAACGGTCGATGCGGCTGAACCAGGATAAACGGTGTCGTGGGGTTTCACCCGGAGATGTCTGTGCGAGGGTCAATCAGGGGAACTTGACGCTGAGCCCTCCCACATGCCAAAAACCGGCCATGGCGGAACGCATTGGTCGGTGTTCGACGCGGCATCTCCGGGTGAACGGTAGGTGTCAACCTGGCCAGCCAGAGCAGCACCCAGTCAGGGGAACCTGACGCTGGGTGCCAGCTCTCACCGAGAGTCGACCATGGGGGAACCCATCGATTGACGCTCGATGTGGCCGGACCAGGAGGACCGGTGTCGGGGAAGTCTCACCCGGAGCAATGTTTGCGACGGGTGGGGGTAGCTGCGCGCGCGGCTCGGCGGTCAGTGGGGGTACTCACGTGAGAAGCTGTGGTGGGAGTACCCCTCCGAATGCCGCGGTAGAAGCGCGGTGGCGTAGTGTGCACGTACGGTTCGTTACAAAAATAAGAAATAAAATCTTATGAAATGCCTCGAAAACGAAAGAGATGTTCTTCTCGTAGTCACAAACATTACGAGTTCGATGATTCTAATAACAATTATAACGAATTTATTGACATACCAAATCCAGATGATTCTGGAGAATCAGATCGAGGATCTGATGATGAAGATTTGGATGAAAATAGTGACCAGCACACTGACATTGAAGAGGTATTAGCTCAACACTCATATAAAAAAATTTCTAAAACATATACAGACAATCAAAAAAAATTGGAAAATGAACACTTGTATGAATGGGTAAACGGGGAAAAAAATTATGATAGCAACCTTCAAAATGAATTATTATTGAGTAACGCCGAAGAAGAAAAAATTCGTGGATCCAGTCCTCTCGAGTTATTTAAATTATTCTTTTCAGATGATATGAAAAATTATATTATTGAAGCCACCATTGTCAATGGCTATAATCTCACAAAAATAGACTTAGAAACTTTTTTGGGCGTAATAATTTGATTAAATCTCATTTGAAATGTTCCAAGTCTGGGGATAATGATCCCAATGATAAGGCGTGAAGGGTTCGAGTTTTGTTGAATATGTTTAGAAAAATATTCAAAGTTTTGGATATTTTTGAGCTGCTCTATCCATCGATGAAATGATGGCCAAATCGTATGCCAGAACCTCATTGTTACCGTTTATTCGAGGGAAACCTATACGGTTTGGTTTGAAATTTTGGGGACTTTGTACCTCCAACGGATTTTTATTGAATTCAGATTTGTATTGTGGCAAGGATTCAAATGTGAATTTTCTAAATTAATGTGCTCTTGGTTCAAGAGTAATAATGAATTTATTAGATCCATTTTTCAAGGAATTATCTGCAATAGAAATTACTCAATATCATCTTTATTTCGATAATTATTTTAAATGTTTTGATCTCATTCTACACTTGAAAAAATGATAATTATTGCAACAACTTTTTGCCATGCATACGTTCGAAAAAATGGACATGGGTAGTTTTTATCAGGCTCATTCAATCTGCAATTGTTAACGCTCTAGTGATATACAATGCTTGTAATTTAGCAGAAAAGAAAGTTGGATCACAAGATTTCGTGATGGCTATTGCCAGACAGTACATTGAAAATGGCAAAAGACATAGATCAAAGACGCACGATGTTTCTTATAAAGAACTCAAAATAAATTGTTCCACTGCAAAATGTCCAATTAGAACCTCGAAGTACTGCAATATTTGTGCCTCAAATTACTGTAAAACCTGCTTTAGCAATAATTATTGAAATCTTTCAGAGTAGCAGTCATAGGAAATACAAAAGTACGTACAATTTGAAAAATTATTAAAAAATAGACAAAAAAAACATAAAATTTGAAAAATTACAAAAAAATTATAAAATCCAAAAAATTAAGAAAAAAACTAAAAAAGAGACTCTTGAACGCTCACCTCCACGTGGTAAGAGTTAGGAAAACGTTTATAAGAAACGGCGAATGGTCGATATAATTCTGTATAATAATTTTTTTGTATGTTTTTCATAGCAAATTATCGGATATAGTAAGAAAGCTAGAGGAAACAGCAAATGATATCACTTAGCCAAACGTATTGGATGTTAAGGGAGTACTCACCTACCCGCCTAGTCAAAATATAGATATGTATTCAAAAATTGTTATATCGATTCAAGACTGAAAATAAGACAAATTTAGTATGTCATTGAGAAAGATTTTACGTACTACGTATTATGATATGTATGTAAATAAAGTTGTTTGTATGTACTTATTTCGTTTATTTATCATACGAATAATTAATATGTTATATTTCATTTATTAAAAACATGATTTCCTTAACAAATTTCGCACATAACCTACGAATACGACGTTGCCACATACCTAACCAAAGACCAAAATCACAGCAATTTCCAATCTTCATCGTATTTGTTATTACTTTTAGAACCCACCTTTGAATGTTATTAAAGTTAATAACTATTCCTGAACATCTTATTTCTCTACTGTTCAAATCCCGTTATGATATGTTCGCCAGTTGAAAAGATATCAATGATAATACACGATAACCTCCGCGATTTCTCATAAGAGCCCATGTTGAATCAAATAGAGAGGCGCAAAATAGAAATATGAATATCTCACTAAAAAACCCACCTCAGACCTTGAAATTTCGTACGGATAATTTTTTAATTATATTCTAACGCTCTGCAAAGTTTAAGATGTTTCTGTTCGTTAATTCTTCATCCTGAGTAACTCCCTTAAAGACTAAACTGATCGTGAAGTATAAATTCAGAACTTTACGAATTTTTTCCGCTGAATCAGCACTCTCAATCAAAAAATGGCTAGAAAAGTTTTTGATCACAAATTTCAAATAAAATACGAAAATATTTTTTTCATTAGCATATTATCAAATCTTCAATATTCGGACCGCCGAATTGGATACGCCATTTTGAATTTTCTAACACTGTCACCAGATTGTCATATAATGTGCCAAGAAACATAGAAAAATTGAATTTAATAAAGGTTCAGGAATTTTCATCAACGATAATCTTGAAAAAACTCGGCATTTCACAAGTTCACAATAAAATTCAATGTATCGTACACGACAAAAGGAGTTTTCATACGGAGTTTTGGAAACTTGCTGGAGACTACAAATCACAGAACATCATTTTAAAGACACTAGTGACGATAAGGCCTTCAAATCCATCCGTGCAGTCAATTCCAAGGAGAATCGTCCTATGGGATTATTTTTTCCAATCGAAAACAGAACGCATTCCCGTTTATCAACGTTTTTTTGTAACGTATTGGACATCGGGAAAAAAAGAATACGTTCTTTCAAAGCAAGTCACAAAAAATGAATTCGTTTAACAGATGAAGTTAAAGAGTTGATTAATGCTTATTGTTTGTCCATCCCTCGTAGTGAGTCTCATTATAGAAGAGAACAATCATCCTTGCAATATTTTGAAAACACTAAATTGACTATGAAAAAATTGTATGAATTATTTCTCGAGTTTTATCCTGCGAAAACAGGTAGAGTTGAAATTCTCCTGACTCAAACAACTTACGACAAATATTTTAATTTTAATCCGAATTTTTCGTTCTCAAAACCCCGTACCGATGTCTGCGATTTTTGCTTTGAAAATAAACAAAATTCTGAAGTCAAGGTATGTTAACTGAACATGAAAAATTATTCCGCATTGAAAAAACTTTTATGTGCAGAAAAAATGTTTTGTGCCTTGAATTCGAAACACTCGCTCTAGACCCATGCTCCTCCACCAACGACAAGCTTTAAATTGGTCTCTGAATTATGATGCGTTTACTTAATACAGCGTGCCTAACGATACAATATTATCCACGAGTCTACGAAACCATGCTGAAAAGGAGGGCTTTGCACTAAATACGACATTCGACCAGTTGTTCTTAATATTTCCCTCCGTCGGTTACAGTTGCTTTTTAATGTTGACCATTTTCTTGACATTGTAAAAAAATTTATAAAAGTTTAGAATTATTCCTGTGTACATCAACGTAAAGTACTATTTTCGTTTTAAATCTTTTTTCTTTTGCTCATAGATCCCATTTGTCTTAAAATCTTGATTTGATTGGGCACTTTCGACTCCAGATTCGTAATTAGTACTGCAAAATCCATCAGAAATGACTAGCGACGTCGCTTTTGTGACAATGACAGTAAATAGTACTTCTACTAAATTAATCACATCGGACAAATCCGTAGCAATATGTGCTATATGAACTATTCGTGAACGCCAACACCTCCTATGACGATGGTGAAGGTCGCAGTGTGTGGAAGGAGTACCATAGGGGGAGAGGACAAATTTGAGAAAAAAACGCTCGAGACGATTTGTTGCTTTTCAAAACTTCGTGTAGTTCTTTGCTATCTTTTTAACTTCTGTTAATACTACTTGTTTTGTTCTTTTTTTACACTAGCCCTCCTGTATTGCCGTAGTCTTGTAGAGAGAAGACATAGCCTTTGCCTTAAGGAATAAATCTCTTCGTCCAGTTCTGCAGGTGTTGTTGCATGAACTTTTAGAGGACGAAGGATATCCGCTACTTCACGAGTTAGCTTATGGACAGTGTTATAAATGTAGGATAAGATAAGTAGACACCACAAACCACCAAACACATTTGATACTTAATTTATTTAAGAACACAAAGGATATTCAAATGATATGGAAACTACCGACAAAGATGCGTCCTCTCGAACCACGACATCTTTCTTTCTCCCCTCTCCTCTCCCACTTCGTGCTTCTGTCGACAACAATATCATTATACTGAACGCGGCACAATTAAAATAGCTTCGGATCCCACATATATTGAGTTAAATGGCCCAGTTTGTATCTTAATTAGCTGACTTTGTTTTGAAGACGAATTTTTCGTGGCAAATTATTCCTTGTATGCGAGAGGATGCTGTTGCTCGAAGGCATTCTTCTGACTTTTCGTTCTGACTATTGCCACGGCCGCACAATAAGTAAGGGTTTTGTTCGGAAAGAGCGTTGATATGATGACGAAGTCCCAAATAATTTGAATAAACCACCTCCGTGGAAGTATTGTGGCTGAACTCACGCTCCTTTCCAACTCCAACTTCTTCTATTACAGTCTCAACAATTTCTATATCATCGGCATTTTTAAGAGGTTCAACTACTTACGCAGGTGAATCGTTCACAAACATTCTGATAGTTTTTATCTCAACTTAGGACAGCAAGTGTTGTACTAGAATTGTGTGTTTTTGGTCTGCAATACGCTGCTCCGTCTCTCACGCAGCCAAGCGTGTGCATTCAAGCAAAATGATACAATATTGTTCTTTTCTTACAGGACCCACACCCTTTACAGCAGTAAAATGACAACACATGACGCACTCATTCAATTCTGGGGCCCACTTCATCTACCCAGGTTGTTGAATCTCTTCTTTATACTCTTGTAATGCGGCATTGACCTTAGATCTAATCTAATTAATTTGCCGATTGCTGAGTAGATTATTCTGTTCTATTATTTGCTTTTTCTGAATAAGATTTCTGCTCGTAACTGCTGCCAACTCAAAGTGAAGCTGATGTTCCGTTTCTGGCCACAAGTTTCTGTTGTTGTGGCTAGACAGTTGTCCCTCCGGTTGTTCCGGTGAGATCTGCCTGTCCATCATACAGCTCACCACCGCCGACCTACATGCTGCTATCCGAAGTGGCGGCACTAGGAAAGCCCAGATGACGTTGCCACTAGGAGAATAAAAAAATCACGAGCATTTCGAAAAATCACAAAAACTGAGTAGATTTCAATGAACAAATGTGGAAATTAAAAAATATCACATGATTTTAACGTAAACAAATCAAATCTTCTGAAAAGTCATTAGCAATGATAACGCTGAGCCCCAATGATCCTCGGGTGGCAACCATATTTTTAAACATTTTCGGATGCTCCCCATTTATAGGGGGTTTGCCTGAGCCTTCAGCGTTTCCGATTATTTGATTTCCATAATTATTATGTATCATAATAATAACATAATAATAGTAATGACTAACTACCAACTGACCGACTCCGCAAAAATGTAACCCACACCCGTCCCCCTGAGGGTGAAGAAGGAGGTAAATTAAAGGAATTTTGCAGCCTTATCTGTTATGAATCAAAACAATAATAATTTGAATAAAACTCACGTATTTTTCAAAGGAGTATCGAAATCTGCAATAAAAATAAAGGTTCCTATTTGAAAGTTCAATGTAGTTCCCCTTTCACTCCCAGGCTGTATGGTTTAGAGTAATTATTTGCAGAGTCGCTTTTCCTCCTCAAAGGTAAGAAATTTTTACTGCTGCTATTTTTTTCGTACGATGCGTATTTCTTGAGGTATTGCAATGCTTCGAAATAAAAAGCTATTCTAAAAAACCTACGTGACAATTAAATAGACTTGTATTGCGTACATAATTTCTTATCTCTTTATAATTTCCAAATATGTGATACTTAATCGAGGAATCTCGTTCCTCTTTATTTATTTCCACCTTGGCAAGCATGATCGCGAACCCTGAGCCAATTGCTGAAATAGCTAAGCCGACTAGATTCTGTTCTGAGAAGAAAAAATTTTCACGTTTCTTAACCGAATCATTGAAAGAAGCTTTAATCTCTGGATCAAGCTTTGGAGACTCCAAAAGGACATAACCTTTTCAGGGATATGTGACAAGCAATCCCGTTTTTTCTTTCTTTTTCATATCCTCTTGCACCCAACAAGCCAAGTAAGCCGAATGTTCAGAGTGCTACGAATTGTTTTTTGGGAAGAAAGATTTTTCTCTCCCAAAAGCCTAACTGCATCCTCATCTAAAGGAGCTGCTTCATTTCTGGTAATGATAACTCATTTTTTTCTCTAAAAAATTTGAAAAAAATCCACCATCTAACGATTCAAAATTATTTTGTTATTTTCTAACTGCAGATATTTGTTCATAAAACTTATTTGATTTTTCAAAATGCAGATAAGCAATTAAAGGATGAAAAATTAATTTGCTTGCTTTAAGTGTTGTCGTTAACAGAAATTCAATACATGTTTTATCAATTATATTTGAGTTTCGTTCTTATGATAACTCGGTAGTATCGCTAATTATGCATATGATTTCGCCACAATCTTCAGCGAAAGAAACAAAAACCGGCGTTTCTGATGACTTTTCTTAGTGACGCAGTCCATTTTCGTTATAGATGTTTTTATGTATTTCAACGTGACATCTTTCATATTCGTTTGAGTTCTCTCTTTTTTTTATTTTAAAATGGGAAGGCACTCTGAGAGAAACGAGAATCATCAGAAAGATGACACGGACCATTTACTAGGGTGTTTAATATTGACGTGATATTTCGATGACAGGTCGTCACTAATAATTCATTAGTTTACAAGTTACAGTGTCTTAAAGCAACCAAACTCCGATTTTTTTGCAAAAATGGACAAGAGTGAATTTCGTGTGTTGATTAAACACTACTTTTTACGTGGAAAATTCTTATGAGAAACCATACCAAATCTAGATCGTCCAAATAAGATTACTACACTAGAAATAATCAAAAAAATCCATGATATTAGAAAATGGGTTCATCATTGCTCATCAGCAAGAAGTAGTTCTTATAAAACAGAAGAATACATAATACTATCTTGGTTAACACAAAAATTCAAATCAGGTGCTTCCTATGTAACTCTTAGCAATTCTCGAGCAGCAATTTCGTTGATTAACAGAGATCAAATTTCAAAAAGCTCTATGATTTTTAGATTAGTTAAGGGGGGAAGTACCTTTAGAGGCCGAATAAAAAGGTCTTTTTTGCAACTGATTTTTAGGGAAATGAAGACAGTTCTTTTTAAATCAGTATAATATTTATTTTGGGCGATGTTTGAGGTTGAAAAAAAACATATTCTACAAAAGTGAAAGTTGAAAATTCACAAATTTTTCAAGGATCTTGAAAGCCATGTCGTCGCTGACGTAAATTGCGTAAGCGATGCTGGCTGAAATTTTCATCTGAAATCAACAAACCAAACATTTTCTTACTCGAGAGGTTTTTTTTTAGTAGATAGACTAAAATATTTGCGAAATTCGAAAATTAACCCTTCAAAACAGGCTCAAAAAAAAAAAAATACGATTTTGACGAAAAATTTCGTTGTACTTCCATTCAAAAATGGTCCCAAAATAATTTGTTTTTTTAATCTTTAGTCTATATAGAACAGTTTTTTATGCTCTTTAAAACGAATGCTAGATGATGAAAATCGATTCACTAGTTTTTTTATTATCACTTACGCAATTTTAAAAAACATGGTTTCGAGAAAAGGCCGTTTAAAGTTTGTGGTCAAGAGAAATACTGAAACTGACTTAAACTGGTCGTAGAAACTATCGAAAAAGTTGTAGGTAAAAAAAAGAAAAGTAGCAGGGGTTTTCAAAGAAAAGTCAATATTTAGATAACCGAAATAACATGCACAGTCATCGAAGAAGTCGTACTTATCACGCTCAATTTGAGGGATTCGTTATCTAGCGGATTCTCGCGGCGCTGACCCTCGGCGAGCTATGCGGGCTCGGCGCCAGGCACTTCCGGGGTGCATCTCTTCCACAATTTTGAGAAATAGCTTTTGAAACTTTGACATGATATTCTTAGGCGATATATCTATCGATTAAAACAATTTAAAAAAATCGATTTTTTGAAGTGTCTAAAGGTACTTCCCCCCTTAAGGAAGTATTTAGGTCGAGACCGTCAAAGCCAAGATGAGATAAGACATGGGATATGAATCTAGTTTTAGAGACGATTGCGCAATCATATCCATAAGATTCTTTAAAGTTGGCGGATTTGACAAACTTTTTATTCTTTTAGCTTTAGCATCTGCTCACAGGCTTCAAATATTGACTTTGATTAAACTTAGTAATATTTTTAAAACTCCTCATGCCTTTAAAATAAAAATAAGTGATTTGATTAAGACACTTTGTATTACCAGCACGTTCGAACGTTATATACAGTGTGAGATTAAAGCTTCATGTTTAAATTTTATTTGAGAATTAAAAATGCTGATAGCTTTATTTCAGGTGCACAAATAATTTTCCGCCGTTTTTTATCAAAACTTGGGCATTTATTGTGAAAGAACGGAACCTTATGTTTTATTCGAAGTATTGTCCATCGTATTGTTCTTCTTGCGTTTGGCACGAATCTTGACCCAATAACGTTTTCAATTCCGCGTCTTCGTACACTTTCGGCCTTTCGCTACGTTCTTTGTCTTCAATGTCAAATTCACCGTTCTCACACTTTTGAAACTACTCACGACAACTTCTCTCACTTAAGGCAGCCTCACCATATGTTTCTACAAGCAATCGATGCGCCTCAGCTGTAGATTTCTTCAAATTGAGGAAGTAAATCAAAAGTTTCCGCAAATGGCGCTTATTCGGCTTAAAACTCGGCATTTTCGCACACTTCTGTCAATTTCAACCAAAACTTGCTGGTGACACCAACTTTTGTCAAACTGTGGAAACTTATTTGTACAGCTGATAGTTTTATAACTTTCAAAGTCAGTGAAGAATACATTTGTATTGTTTGAAATTCTTTGAAGAATTTTCTGGAAAGGAATAGTTCAACATCTACCCAGTAATCATGAGGAGCTTTAAATATAATTTACTGACCAAACTAACTTACCTGTTGTTAGGTTTGAGCGAAGTTATACGAGGGCTGGTCAATAAGTTCTTCAAAATGTACCAGATAACCTTCAAAATATTAAAAGAAGCATATTTCTAAAAAACGCTATCTCCTAGAAGACTACTATCAAATGTCAAGCCAAACCCGTCGCGTATTCAAATTTCACAATAGATGAAAGCAAATAACTCTTGTGAATCCAATAAAATGGAGGAAAACGAATTTCGTGCAGCAATTAAACACTTCTATTTAAAAGTCAAAACACCAAAAGAAAAAAGGCAGAGTTAGATGAAGTTAACGGCACATCTGCAACATCGTATAAAAACTCTGTTCGGGACGCTCAATTAAGGCAGCGACGTAAGAAATCATCGAAAAAGTTCGAGATATGATTCAAAACGATCGACGAGTATTGATTACTTAGAAAAAGGACGAAAGATAAATGGAGATCATTATGCGTCATTATTAGCCCAGCTGGACAAATACATCAAGAACAAACGACCCCATTTGGCAAAAAAGGAAGTGCTCTTTCATCAAGACAATGCACGCATGCACACTTGTGTTGTTGCAATGGCAAAATTGCACGAATCGAATTACGAATTATTGCTGCACCCACAGTATGCGCGGGATTTAGCCTCCAGTGATTTTTTCCTGTTCCTAAACATGAAAAAATGGCTTGCCAGAGAGAGAGAGATTTGAGTCAAACTAAAAGGTCATCACCAAAACAAAAGCCTATTTTGAAGATCCTTCAAAATCTTACGTTTTAGACGTATTGAAAAAATTATTGAGTCGCTGGGCGAGTGTATCGAGCGTCAAGGAAACAATGTTAAAAAATAAAACTAAGCCAACTCTAAATAATGTGATTTTTTTTATTTTTGTAAGAACTTATTAACCTGCCCTTGGTATTTGAAGTGCCGTTCGAAATGATTATGCCTCCCTAAAAATTGATTACATGGAGTGAAATCCAAGTCATCTTTTCATTGAATCCTTGCTTCATGGAAATCTTTAAACTATATGATAAGATGTAGTCCAGTCAATAGGGCGAAAACAATACCCTATCTAAGGATTTTTGGTGTAAGTGGAATTTTTTAATCCCATTGCTTAGAGGGTCATTAAAAGAGCTTGAAACTAAAGTTCCGTATCCCTACCCCCTGACGTTCGGCAGCCATCTTAAAAGAAGGGGTGGTTTATTTTTCTGTTTATCTCCTTAACGGTTAATTTTTACAAAAAAACACATAATATCATTTTTGTAGAGAAAAATACGTTCTACATTTTTTGTTGTAACCTTTTTATCTTTTCGTTATTATTTTCGAGTATATTGACAATGATAGCCAAAAATTTAGGGGATTATTTGCTTAAAGCAAGGACAGCGCGAGAATGGTTGCCTTTTCAACAAAATTCGTCTAATAATTTTGTGGAAAACTACTCAAGCTACAGAAAACGTTCCATAACATTTATCATAAAATGAATATTTTTTGCTGAACTACAAAAATGATTTCTGATCCCTTGCATTTAGCTTATTTCAAAATTTCTTTCGAGAAAATTGACGGTCCGAATTTTACAACTTATTGGCAATGACCCATGAAAAGTATATGAAATGTAATATACGCAATTATTAGAAGTAATGCATTGCGGAAAAAGGTTGGTTGTCCCACTCATTTCATTGTAGTCTGGGGCCTCGAGTTTGTTACTATTACTATTCAGTGTTGGTTAACCAACACCAACACTAACTTCACCAACACTGAACAGTAACACCAAACAACGAGTGGTTGTTCAAACCAAGAATTGATTGTGTCAATCAATAAATTGGATGGCACCTCAGAGCCCAACAAATTAGATGGGACAACCAACCTTTTATCTTAGTATATACATTCTGTGGAAAAAGTACTGGAAATTGGTCAATAAAACAAAAACTATTTATTATTCATCCAAATTTATTTTATCGACTTCAAAGAAGGCCCCTCCCGAAATAATACACTTATGCCAACGATTAATCAAATCATCAAAACATTTTTTAAACGCATTTTCCGGAAACGGCTTCAGTTCTCTTATCCATTGGAAAAAGCATGAAACACACTTGAAATAAACTGACATCGAGCACTGTGAATAAACTAAATGACAGATCGCGCTCGAACTCCACGTCAGTATAGTGGACAGTGGTGCCAACTTAGCGTCAAAAAGGTTTTTGTCAGTCTCTTTAAGGTACTAGTACACTTTAGAAGGCTAAAAATAAGGCAATTTTGAATAATTTTTTTCTCAGTTCCATTGATATATATTTATATGAAACCTTTTTTATCATGTAAATACATGTTTGTGGAGTACAAACAAATTTTTTTTTTAAATTTTTGTTTTATGGCCCAAATCCAGGGAGCGCCAAAATCGAACATCAAAAAAAAAATTTGACGCATGGCCGACAGTTTATCTCTGGATCGGCAAGTCTGAAACAAAAAAATGAAATGGTTTCTCTAAAAGGAAGGTTGCTTGCGTGACAATTCACCACATTTTTAAAAAAATCAAGAAAAAAAAATGGCGGGCGTTTGAAAAATTCATTGAAAAAATGGCCTATTTTTCCGCTGTTTTTGGGTCAATAAAATATTAAATTTGTATTTTTTGGCTTAATTGCGATAAATTGTCACACAGGACATATCAATAAACAAAACCCGGCGAGGTGTTTGAAAATCAGTTCAGTAGTTCCGGAGATAATCTGTCAGCCGTTTGAAAAAAAGTCATTTCGAGAAAAACGCGTTTAAAGTTTTGACTAGTACTTTTTATTGAATATTTTCAAAAAATCAAGTTCTAATACTCACAATAAATTAATCGGCTATTCCTGGACCATACAGCAACAGGCCACTGTCTTGGTAAGCTGCCTCATCTTTCTGGCGGGCCTCTTTTTGGGCCAAACGGCCTTCTTTAGTAGACGCGTTTGTCGCTTTTTCAGCCAATAAAATCCGCTCTTCGTCTTTGGACTTCACGTATTGATATTATTTCATGGTGTTAAGAGTTTGAATTTTTTGAAAATATTTTAGGAGAAGATATTTAAAGGTCTAAGGAGTTGAAAAATGCAAAAAAAACGAAATCGATTTTTTCAAAATTCTAAAGTGTACTAGTACCTTAAGCGAGCTTTTTGAATGATCAATTCCTGGTACTTTTTTGACAGAATGTATATTCGAGTGTAAATAAAACAGAATGCGACTCACTTTATTTGACTCTCCGATTTTAAAATATTTAGATATCATGAATAATATTATCTTTTTTGAAAGTTTTCATTGATCTATACAATACTAGGTATATGAATTATATAAAGACATGCTTTTAACTTCATTTTCTAAAAATATTAGTATATTTTGAGAAACGTTGATGGAATTTATTTTTTATCTACAAGTAATACGAGTATGTTAACCCGTGCAATATTTTATTCTGCAAATAAGGATGAACAACTTGCTATGTCGAAATCATCAAACCATGATTCATATTAGTGATAACAAAAAGAGTAAATATGAAGAATTGATGATTTTGGAATAGAAAAAAATTAGTAAAATAATTTTGAAAGATTAGATATGTTTTAAGAAAAACTGAAAAATTTAATTAGGATGCTTGTGTAGGGGAGATGTACCAGTTTCGGGTGCGGGACAGCTTATGTCACGAGGTATGGGACACTTGGATTTTTTTACATAAAATGTATTTTTGGCATATTTACTGTCATGTATCGACATTTTTATCGAACTAAAGTGTTTTTAAACAATTTAATTGATATTTTGATTTGGTTTCGTCCATTTGTCAATTAAATTGAAATAATGAAAAAACACCATTTTTTAAATTCCTTTTTGCCACTGAAATCTTACATAATTAATAAAAATTGACATTTTTTTTATTTACGGTATTTTTACTTCATATTTTCCCATTTTTAGCGGATTTTTCTAGGTGTCCCGTACCTAGTGCCAAAGTTTTTTTGGTCCGATAAACATCACTTTACGAAAATGGTCATAATTTTTTTTCCGTGAATGATATCAATATACCATTCAGAGATAAATGTTGCGCAAATACATTAGATTTAATTTGATCCTTATATTAACTCAAAATGTTAACTCAGTCAAAAGATATGGCCGAAAAACAAAACCCGTCCGTACCTGGTACATGTCCCTTAGATATTCAAAATTCTGAAAACTTTGTTTTGGAATTTCCCGGGTACTCGGAAGCTGAGTTTTTCGAATACAAATATTAAATTGGGCCAAAATCAAGAATTTTACTAAGTCTCATGCAGAAGAACCTGTTAATTAAATAATTATAGTTGAAAGGCATAAAATTCTTTCATCAGTGAAATATATTCTGTATAAACATATTCGTTTCATCTGTGCCTAAAGTAGTTATGGTGAAGTGTTTAAAGTCTGGCTTTATTCATTTTGAAGACCTCTAACAGCTAAACAAACAAAATAACAATGTCTAGTCATCATTTTCGTCATCGTAATCACTGTGACGATGTTTGCAACTGATATGGCTAAACTACAAAACTAATGTATAAAAACACGAGTTTAGCGATATAAAAACGATGTGTAAACACATCATGTCAACACAAAGGACAATATTTGACATTTGTATTTGATTACGAATCGAATACACAGTGTCCCATACCTATTATATCACTCGAAAAACGAACAAATTAAAAAAAATCTGCCCGCTTAGCGGGCACATTCTCATGGCGCGCTTTGCGCGCAGCTCGCTTCGCTCGCAAGTTTGAGCGCGCCTAGGGCGCGCGATTTGATCGTCGCGCTTCGCGCTCCGTTCTTTCTGGACCTCGCGCTCCGTTCTTTCTGGACCTCGCGCTTCGCGCTCGGTCTTGTGCTCTTCACATACATTCAAGTTTATTTATTATAATTTGATACTGAGGCTCAAACCAATTTTATAATAATATTACAGATGATGTGAATTACACATTTTCTCAAGGTCACTGAATTTCTTTTTGAATTTAAGTGAAACAGGAAATTCAATTTACTTAAGGCTCTATCAGCCTTAAAGAACACATTCTCATCATGGCGCTCGCGCTTCGCGCTCGATTTTCTGTATACATTTCAGTAACTTTTTAATAAATTACATGATTGGAATAATTTATTTTCTTCCAAATCTCTCAAAAAGGAAAAACAATCGTAGACTTTATTTAAGGAAACGATTTTCCAGAACAACGCTTATTTCGTATCACATATTTTGGTGAAAAAATCGAATTTTTTTAATATTAAAAATCAAAACATAAAATATAAATCCTGTCCCGAAATGTCTTAATGAGAATTTGTAGACCTCATTTAGGCAAACAATTTTCCATCTAAGCGTTTTTTTTGCATCTCACATATTTTGTCTAAAAAATGGAATTTTTGAATTTTAATCGTATTTTTTGGAATTGAAACAAAAAATATATCTTTTATCAGAAACTGTGTGGACCAAAATTTGTAGATATTTTTGAAACGACAAACTTTGTATTCTTACGTTTTTTTCGTATTTCGAATATTATTGTTAAAAAATTGAATTTTGGATTTTCAATAGTTTTTTTTTTAATTAAAAAGAAAAATATGCATCTTTTGAAAAAATGTTATGATGCAAATTTATAGGTCTTTATTTATTTAATAATATTGTATCATAACGTTTTTTCGTATTTCGTATAATTTAACTGGAAAATGGAATTTTGATATTGACTTTTTTCGAATTTGAATATGCTGTAACATTTATAATTTTGATTTAATCAAAAAATATTATCGGGATAATTTGTAGAGATTTATGAGCACTATCAAAAACCAGTATTGAAATTTTTGATTTTTTCAAAAAATTATTTTCAAAAACACAAAAGTAGTGCTCAATCCCTCAATTTTGATTAGATGTGGCTGGTTAACGAACTTGTCCTTACTTTTTCGGCTCCAATAAAGTGTACCAAAGATCAATTCAATCTGATAATTCTATCGAGAGTTATGCCGCACACGACCTACAGACAGACAGACAGACACTTTCGTAAAAACCATTTTTCTGACTCAGGGGGTCTCAAAACGTAAAGATTTGATGAAAATTTCGAAAGTCATTTTTCACATAAAACCAATACCTTCTCATCCATGATGAGAATGTAAAAACTGGAAAAAACTTTTTAGTCGATTTTCTACATGATTTCTGTACCACATACAAGCAGTGCGTTTTTTCACTTCGGTCTTAGCACAAAAGCTTGCTCATGTCAAGAGAGGAGTTTGACAGTAGTCAGGTTGGCCATACTGATATTGCATGGAAAAAAAGTGGGGTGTCCCGTACCCGGGCATATTCCCTTACTCTATAAAGGACAGAAAACGGCAGTCGTATGTGTTTCGTCAAAAAGTCAGAAAAAATACTAAAGTCTGCGAAAAAAAAGGACTCGAAGGTAAACATTCTCCCAAAAAATTACTGAAAGTTCTTAATAAACTTTTTCACCGACACTTGAACTCGTTCAAATTCAAAGTGAACGAATCCTAGCGCTGCGTACACTGAGAGAAATCGGCTTTGGTTCCTGTGCACATAGCACATAAATTTTTTGTACAGTAGTTGCCTTGACCAAAAAAGTTGAGAGAAGCTACTACTTTTATAGTTATCATAACAGTAATTTGGACTTTTTTGTATATTCGGTTGTTGTGACCAAAGTTGATGATTAGAATGAGCTTTATACGTACCCCAACGGTTAGTACACGTACATTTTCTTTATGTGTACTGCCAAGCTCCTTTGGTTACTACAACCGCAGCGTTCGCTGTTGCGCTAGGCAAATCAAATATAACTTTCATTTTTTACAACGAGGTAAGCCTGTCGTGACAACTATTAAAGTAGTTACTCCCAAAAAGATATGCAGCCTAAGTTGAATCCTGCCGATTCTCGTTCTCGATTCCTGGACTATATTTCACCGTGCCAAGCATCATCAGGTAAATAATTCTATTATAAATATAGTTTGACAATTCTTTCTAAATGATAAGCGATTTTGTTCGGGGACAATGCAATGCATTCCAATGTTGCTGTCTCGTCGTATTTTGTCAAAACTATAGTCAGTCAAAAAAAGTTTAAGGTGATGAAAAAAGTGACAATTTTTTAACTTAATCGACGAAAGTTATCATAAATATCATTATACCGGGTTATTTTTCTTAGATCTTTTCAGTGAAACTTTATTTTCTCTAATCAAATTAAATTCGTATTTTGATAACTAAGAGAACCATACCTATAACCTCAAAAATAATTTTGGCCGGGTATTTACTGTCCGTAGACTTAGTCATTTTAACTAAACTCTATGCGCGGCTTTACGATGGACTTTGGTTCCTATAACCGCAGCGCTATGGTATTTCAAGTACCAGAATCGTGGTCTCAGTAACGTTCCTTGCAGTTAAAGTAAACACTTTTCCAATGTATGACAGCCACTACCGTGATTGTCATGAGAACTTTAAAATTTTTGTAAAGACGATTTTAACAAAAAAACTTTGGTCAGTGAAACCTAAAATTTCTCTCTGTATATCTCCTCCCGTTCCTACTAGGCCGCGCGCCTCTGCTTTTATTGCATCGGACCCCTCAATTTTTAATAAACTTGTTTTTGTGTGTGTTCAGTATAGATAAATCATATTGAAAAGTAATGTAGCGATTAATGACGAAAATGAAATCCTTTTATAAAAATTGCTATATGTTTTCAATATTTATTACAAACATCAATATTTTTCTTTAAAAACATCATTAATCAGAAAATTATGATCCTTAAAAGTATAAAATAGTTTTTTTTATATTTACATCATATATGTTAAGTATATATCATGTGTATATATGAAAGTATATACAGATTGACCCTGGGAAGTCAAATAACCTTGCACTTAAGAAAACTGCAAAAAATTTAGTTACACGAAAAAAAGAGAATTTGCCCAACTTGCTGGTCAGAATCGACAGATGTGCTCTGAAGGGCAAAATTCTATCTAATGAACGGTTCTTTTTTGCAAAGTTCACCATTCTTATTGCAAACTCCATTCTTTGCATTGTAAGTTTTATCATTCGCACATCAAAAAAAGAATTTGCCACATTCATCGATTCAGAATAACAATTTGTGCAGTTTTCTTGTTTAATTATATGTTTAACAGAAATTTAGAGCAAGTAACTAAAACTCTAGTCGATTTTACTACTTTTTCTGGTTAATTAACCTCAATCTTTTTGTTTGTCTGCGTATTTGACTTGCCTTCTTTTAGTGTAGATAACAGAGTTTTATATAAACATTTCCTAAGAGCGACATTCTTACTATGTAAGTTGGTGATGTGAAGAAGTTTGAAAAGTCAAAATGTGGATGATCAACGCTGCTCTTCTTTGTATATTCATGGGAATTACCAAAGCATTGGGTAAGCCAAATGTCTAATCATTATTATAATACAGTATTCTAACAAAACATTCTTTATACATATGAACCTAGGGTGGTAAAATAGGGACACGCGCCATTTATAATAGGTATAAGATTCATTGGTGTGGTTTCTGATTGTAATTGAGGGGCCGGAAAGCATAACGACCTCTACGCGCAGGACACTTAGAGAATGAAGGAATGAGTGAATGGACCGAGCGTGACTAAACGAAAATTTTAATCCGTTTTTAAAAACTAAACTTGCGATATCTCCGAAAATATTTATCCGATTTGCGCCAAATTTTGAGACGTATCGCTCCTTGCTTCAGCGCCGCATCCAATATAACAAAATTATTATTTATAATAAAAAATAAATGTGGCATATGATCGCTATTTATGAAAGAAAATATTAATTTTCGATCAAGGGTATTTTTTCCTATGAAATAAGAAATTTTTATTTAAAATCTGGAATTGATTTGTTAATTATTATAACAGTAATAGGAATAAACGACCGCGCGCGGCAGCAGGAAAACCAAGAACGTGCGTGACTACTTGCGTCGGGAATTTTGAAAATAACAGTTTTTCTTTATTTTTCAAAAAACTTCTATTTATTTAAATAAAGGCGAAATTTAAATTGAATTAATTTATCTGCCAATTGACTGTGCTCTTGGATCAAGTAAATTTCATTTTCCGCATACTATCATAATTATAGTAATAACAAACTGGCAGCTGTCCTTTCCGTATAGGAAATGTTGTTTTGAAATGAAATGAAATTATGTTTTCACTTACTCCAGAATGAAAATTCGTACACAAAATTAATGTTCAAAATGTCAAAGATTGCCACGTTGTATACCATAGGGCCACGAAACAATTTGCAGTCTTCATACCAATATATGTATGCATGTATTTAGGTAAACACAAGTATAAAGCTTTATTTTCTATCTCATCAATGACGGAGATAAGGCTCCATGAACCTAGACGACCTTCGTGACAATTCAGTAGACTCATATTGCATAGAGAAAAATGAAAATCGTCGATTTTCAAAGATTTTATTAATTTCTTACAGATAACTATTCTTATACGTGAAAAATTACACTAATTTGCCAATAATATCTAGAAACTTGAATAATTCCTTCGAATAATAATTATTCCATGTACATTTTACGTACGATTAAATTAATTCAAATAATGGAAAATATGTCGTTCGTTTGAGACTCCAAACGTTCGAATTTGAAAATAAAAATAAATTAAAGCTCGTAATTTTTGAAGCTACTACTATGAAGTTTTTCAGATTTTTCAAAAATGGCGTTTTTTGAAAAAATCAATTTTTTTGTTATTAAATTTGAAGTGAAAATGTTTCCGAAAAATGCTACTACGTCGGCCATCTTATGATACATTTGTGTACTTGTTTTCAGAATTTTTCCTAGTTTCAGATTTTAAATAATTGACAAAGAACAAAAACATGTACAAAAACATGTACATTTCCTGTTACATTTTTGTGACTTCTCTACGGAATGCCCATTCCACTTTGAAATAAATTATTTTATTATACAATAGTTCTCTTACTGATAAGCATTTCTCAATTACGATATCCAATGAATGACCGAATATAAATTATTAAGGCTTCTTAAAGACAAAAAAGTACGTCAAAAATGCCATAAAAAACGACGTCAAAAATTACGTAAAAAGGAGGTCAAAAATTGGGATAGTTTTTTACGTCATTTTTTACGTCATTTTTGACGTCGTTTTTTACGTACTTTTTTGTCTTTAAGAAGCCTTAACAATTTATATTCGGTCGTTCATTGGATATCGTAATTGAGAAATGCTTATCAGTAAAAGAACTATTCTATAATAAAATAATTTATTTCAAAGTGGAATCGGCATTCCGTAAAGGAGTCACAAACATGTAACAGGAAATGTAAGGCTTCTCAAAGAACAAAAGGACGTCAAAAATGACGTAAAAAACTATCCCAATTTTTGACCTCGTTTTTTACGCCATTTTTGACGTCGTTTTTTACGTCATTTTTTACGTCGTTTTTTACGTCAAGTTTTTCAATAGGGTAATTGGAATAAGTAAATATATTGCACCCAATCGCCAGCCCAATTTTGGCCTGAACGTGGGCCAGCCGTCGGATGAACTTTGGTGCATTATTTCGAACGACCGCAATAATACACTGAGAGACCTTTTGTTAGAGTAAATGATGAAAATAAATGAAAATTTAGTATAAAATCGTTTTAAAATAGGAAATGCCGACGTTTTATTACATTAATTTATATTATGGCAGACCTTTCTTTTGAGGGGAAATTTTAGGGAATTCCCTAGAAGTATATTAAAGAAATTCATGATATTATTATGTTTTTACTAAAAACCTGGCAATGCGTAGCAAAAATCAAAACATTCTTTCTTGGTTTTTCATATAATTCGTTTCAGAATGTCGCTCCAGTGCTTCCGTCGTTTTGCGATTGGCTTCGTAGGCTCGATTCAAATCTGTCCAACTCAATAGTAGCGTATAAGCGAGATTTCTTTCATAATATAGTAAGCAAGAACAGCAAGAACAGTTTAGTTATGTAGATATACCCAAGTAGGGTTATCCGACACTGACGATCGGAACATCATTCCAATGTCGGTTTTCCAGTACTGGATTCCGACACTGGGCCCACATCGTTTATACAACCGGAACGACATCGTTCCTATGTAGGTTCCTCAGTACCGGATTGCAGACATGAAACCGGTGTCGATTCAGTAGCGGAATGATGTCGGCAACCCAGTACTGAATTGCAGACCTGAAACCGGTGTCGATTCAGTAGCGGAATGATGTCGGCAACCCAGTACTGGATTGCAGACTTAAAACCATTGTTGATTCGACAATGGATTTCAATTTTTATTGAATGTGTATAAATAAAGATTAGCAAAACCCAAATTTCTTAAGTATCAATGGATTTCTTATAATCACTGTTGCAAATTTTATTTTGTTAAATTCATCATAATTATTTTCAATCGAAAATAATGATTTTAATTATGCAATTTTATTGCATTTGGTAATTGGATAAGTTATTCATAAAAATAGTTCCATTAAGAATTCATATAATTTTTGTAGACGTTTTGATTTGTACTAAAATTCAAGTTAATATTAATTATTTACAATAACCAATTAATCAATTTTAATTAATTTAAAAAACGAATTATATACCCTTAATTAATTAAAATAACTAATCAATTAATTTTAATTGATTAAAATAAATTTTTAGTTAATTTCAATCGATTTTAAATTACTTAAATTTGCATTTTTATGTCAATAATTAATAAATAAATAAAAATATAATAATATAATATAATATATTATATAATATATAATATAATATAATAATATATTATATAATATATAATATAATAATAAAATAATAAATTTTAATAAATTTTTGTAATTTTTTGGAAAATAGGAAATTTTTGTACTTTAAACTTGGAACCTCACAGTTCCAGAGTAAATCACAATTTATTAGTCTTTCAATATACCTGAATATCCTTTGAAAGTGATATTTAGAAACATCTGGTAACCAGCCGCTTATTTTTCGTTGCTTGCCTAGGTATGAAATGTCTTACTCAAGTAGTGTCTCATTTTTTTTTGAACGTAGAGGCTGTTTATATATCGGTGCGGTGGAAAAATGATTGATATAAATAGTAAAATTGAACAAAATTGGAAACGATCACGCGAGTACACGAGGAAGCATCGTATCTTAAAAAGACATTTAGTGAGTGACAAAATAATTGAAAGTGAGTGTGCATTGAAAAGACAAAAGACTCAAGAATTGAATAGTTGTTTTGAAAGTGAAATTTACAGTTCCAATAACATAAGTGAGAAGAACTAGAATTTTCATAGTGGTTATGATATTAACGAAACGCAGATGCAATATGAGTAAGGAGGGACTAAGCGAAATTGAAAATTGAAAAATTTGTTCGTTTTTATATTGATTAGTGTTAAGTATTAGTATTAGTATCATATAGGCTTTGAAATTCGATTTAAATAAATATTATGAAAACTAAAATATTGTTTATATTTATTGTATTTGAAATTCCGATACCAAATAAGTATTGTCCGTTGATAATGGATCCATATTGGAATCCAGTATCGGAACGATGTTGGGATCCTATGTCGGAACGATGTTGGAATCCAGTACCGAATCGGTCTTACATTTCGACATTCATCCGACACCGATCCAGTATCGGAAACCGATGTCGTTCCGACACTGGAATGTCGGCTGTCGACATCGGAACGACATGGTTCCAATTCTGGAACCCCACTTGGGTAGGTATGTAGGTTAGAGGGTTCGAGTCCAAAAGCGATTATCAAATTTTAAATTCAAGCGTGCGATTAAAAATAATGTAGCATTGCGTAACTTAAATATCTGAACTGAAATCTCTACCCTCCTCTTAGCACCGAACCCGATTCTTTCTTTCATTTGTTTCGCATGCGATAGAAAATGTGAGTGCGTAAAACGGCTTATTACGATACAGTGTGCGCAAAATGAAAAAAAGAATTTATCGTTATATTAATGTGTAGATTATTAGAATTCTATTAGCGTAATAGAGCGTGCAGGATAAGATTTTGTACGGCTTGTGGTTTCGCTCCTTGCAGACGTCACGTATTATTCAAAGTACATATAAAAATGGCTGGTAATAAGTGATTTTTCCGACGACGAGTTTATTCCTGAGAATATATTAGCCGCTACTGAGAATGCGGTGAAGAAGTGATTACCAGATAAACGAAACGATAAACGATAGAACGGAACGAAATATTTTGACACATATCTAAATATAATAATTTTCACAAATCATTTCAATAGATTTATTCCAATTATCCTTCTACAGAATTATGTAATTAAATATCTTCTAATTTTCCTTATATGGGGGGGGACTTCGCCCCCTGCACCCCCACCAGGGCCTGCAGCCCTGGACCTGCTCCTTCGCCCCGTGTCATCCCCTCTAGTCTCCATCAACATTACTTTCGTCTATTGTCTGATATCATTGAAACGCATTTTACGCACTCTGTGTCAAAAAATATCGTATGCAACTCGTGCGTACGATTCACCCACTTGTGGTGATCGTGTTGCACTTATGCCCGGCTTCGCCGGGTACTCGTGTACGTCATCACGACGCGTGTGTAAAACCGCATTTTACGCACATGTTACATAATATACTATTTACTAACTGTTATAAAACCTATGAGATTTTGAAATCCACTATTTTAACGTTTTCTAACGCGTGCAAAACAAATGAAAGAAAAAAAGGGTTCGTAAACGAGCATTTTTTATTATAAAAAATGGGTTCGTTGCTGAGAAGAAGGGAGAGATTTCAGTGCTCAGAGAGAAGTAACTAGTGTCGCGCACGTGAAAGATACTAAGCATTGAGAGCAAGTGAAATGATGCGTGTGAAATACATGAATTCAAGTATTTCACACTAGCTAATTTCACGTGCGTCACATTTGAAACTCAAGCGTTTGTTATACTAGCCCTCTAATGTTTGCAACGAGTCATCTTGTGGCTAAATCTTAAAGCTCACATAATATGCATGTGAGCGCAGTGTATCTAGTGCATGGACAGTACCGTATGTCTCAAGCATGAATATTACAAGCTTTTTTTATTTGAAGATATTATTGCCGAAAAAACACGTTTTTTCAAGAATTTTTTTTGATGGAAGGAGAGGGAATATAATTATAATGATTTGGAAAGTTATTATTTATATATTGAAATAAAAAATTATAAAATTTCAATAAAAAATTTTACAAAATAGCAGCACTGGAGACATTTTTGTACTGTGTGTTTTCTTGGAGGAGCTCCGCGGCACGCAGCACACAGGGGGCAAAATTTAATCTGGAACAAAATAAATTTTTCTTTCTTAATCTACATGAGAATAGCAGAGAAACAAGTAGGGGATTTGAAAAATATTGATTTTTGTGTAATTGGCAAGCATTTGAAAAAAAATCTCATTTTTCGACAAAAAAAACGGCAAATAATTGTTTATAGCAATTTTTAAAATTAATTTATCGAAAATCCCCTACGCGTTTCTCTTTGAAATGTTATTATAAAGATGTAAGAAAAAACCTGATTAAAAATATTGAAAATTGTTTGAGTTATGCTGCGTGCCGATTTAAAAAAACGTGTTTTGAGAAAAACGCGTCTGGAGTTTTGAGAAATGTAATAAATACGAAAAAGTGAAAAATTTTGATGTCAAAAATTTTTTATCATTAATCTGCAATTCCAGCACCGTAAAGACGTCCTTCTGTAATTATATATTCTTCTTCATTCTCCTTCCTGGACGATTGAAGGTTGAAACGCGCCTGCTTTGCTGCATCCGTCAGTGCCCGCTCAGCGTACTGAATGCGTTTAGCATCGCTTTCAACACAAAAATTGTAAGATTGTGCCCTAATTTCTATTTCTAAAACTTGCAAAATTCTCAAAACATTTTTCAGACCATCATTGAAATTGCATACGGGGATATCCGTTTTACACGTGCACCTAAGCTGCACTAACTTGAGTTGCTGACGTGTACTAAAGCATTTCTAACTGAAAATGCTTATAACGGAAGCATGGCGACATCAATCAGTGTTATAGAACTCGTAGAAATTGTTTAGTACGAAAATAGGCAGTTCCTGCTCAGCAGTTAGCCATCCGACGCAGGTTGTCGTTGCGGAGCGGCCCGGGTCCCGGCACGCTCGGTAAAAGGGCTCGAAATTTTAATGAAATCGATTTCGAACACGTATAAAACCTTTTGTCCTTTATTCTACAAGGTTCAATGAATTTTCTAAGCTACTAAAAAAAATCGATTTTTTGAAATTTCTACAGTGGTGCTACCCCTTAACTTCTCGAATGGAGATTCATAATATTTGCTATTCAAAATACTAATTTGTCTCCTACATGTTTCAAAGATTGTTATGACTATATTGAATTTCGATGCCATAATATGAATTAGTGTAATAGAACCTTGGATTTCCCTATTTTAAAACAATATTATACTAAATTTTCATTCATTTTTATCATTTACATATTCACATATTGAATTTCGATGCCATAATTCAGGCCTGTCTAGCAAGGGGAAATTTCAGGGAATTCCCTAGAATCTCCTCTCTTTCCAGATGAAATGAAAGTATAGCACTAAAATTCCAGTAAATAATAAAGAATATATTGAAACATCGATGTCTGGTGCGTTTCAGTTTTTATTTTGAGGAAAAATGTCATAAATATATATTTTTTTCTACATAAAATAATGGAGCACACTGAATATTGTTGCCTCAATATAATCTTTATTATTTTTCTCTAATTTTAGCATTATATTTGTATTTTTGCCTCAGTAAACATTCTGAATATAAATAAAAGAGTCAGTAATTCGTGACGTCTAATGTGTATCGCATGTTTTTAAATCCACATTCATGAAATTCTCGGAAAAGTTAGTTGAAATTAATATTTTATTAAGAAAGTGGTCAAATGCAATTGGTGACTTTAGATCCTACCATATAGCCTTAAAATTGTAGAAGTAAAATATGAAGAATAAATCTGATTCTGTGCAAAGAACGACGAATATCTGTAAGTAATGATTCGCCTTCAAGCATTTCTTTCAAAAATAGATAACCGTTACGAATATCATCGCTTTTTCAAGTGCAAATTCTTGGTATTCAAATAGGTTTAAGAAAAAATATATGTGACGCTGCACGAAGAAACCTACCTATATGTCCCGAGGCAAATTTTACAGAACGAGCCGAGAAAAGATGCCTCGATTTCGAGCTTCTGTATACCTTAGCATACTTTGAAATTTAATAAATTCGTGATAAATAGTTGCACCACGTTATCAATCGAAAACAGAAGTAAAAAGATAGTAAGAGATAGAAACAGGGGTATAGAAAGAACTGGAAACTTTTCTATCTCTTCCAAGTAGCCGATTTACATTAAAAAACGATCTGTCTTTTCAAAGAGTAGTGGCGAAGATTCTTCTCACCTCCACTATGATTCTTCATTTTTAAAAGTATATAATTCCTAATGGGGGCAGAAATTACCAATGATTTATCATCATTTACATTTAGCGAGTTTAAGAGACTCATTTCAGGTCATTAGTGTTATAAATCTTAAATGTGTTTGCCTTGATGTGATAATTGATGGAAAAATCTTTGTTGGCATACCTATCAATAATAACGAGTTAGAGTTCACTGAGAGACTTTTCGTTAGAGTAAATCATAAAACTGAATTATATTTTAGTATAATATCCTTTTAAAATTAAGCAAACAGGGTTTACGTATCAGAAATTAATATAGTGTGAGGATGGTCTGCGCCAGTGTGGGCACAGGCCTGGCGTCGCTAAGTCGTGGACCGGTCATCTGGCCGACGCATCGGAGTTCACAATTTTCCTCTGAAATTTGTACATAGAAGTATATACCCGAGTTAGCCATTAAGCGTACATGATTGAGATCGTCGAGTCCGGTTTCCGGTCCAGGGGCGTGTTGATCTTCCGTCGCGGTGGTACGTCCGTAAGTCGGTCGTGGTCCTGGCCAGTGTCCGGTTTAGGAAGAGATGCTCTCAGCGGTATCTGAACAGAGCCTCACCCTCTAGATCTTGGTCACGGCGGTATCCAGAGGGCCGAGGTTTCAGGTGAGTTAGTCGGTCGGTCGGTCGGTCGGTCTGTCTGTCACGAAGGTCGCATCTTGGCACACTGGCACACTGGCACGGCCAATTAGGTTCGTTAGTGCTCGGTAGTGCGGTTGGTAGTGTTCGGTAGTGCGATCGGTAGTGTTCGGATCAGTTCGTGGTCGGGTCGGTTGTGCGTCTGGATTACTTTGGGCAGGTTCAGAGGTCGCCTAAGGTAGAACCCGACCAGGGGCACGTGACGTCGAGCTCTACGCTTCGCCAAGGACCAATCATAGGAGCGCCTATCCATTGGTACTCAACGTGGGGAATCACCGGTTCTGCCCGTCGTGTCGTTGTGGACTAAGTCTAATGGCTGCCCCAGGTAGAGCTCGGTCAAGGGCATCTGACACCGAGTTCTACGCTTCACCGCGGAGCAATCATGGTACTCAACGTGGGGAACCACTGGACCGTCCGTCGTGTCGTCGTGGACGATGTCCAATGGCCGCCCTAGGTAGAACTCGGTCAGGGGCACCTGACGCCAGTGTTCGCAGAACGTGGACGTAAACGACGCCCACCATGGACCCTACCAGCTCATGGTTTCTTCCTCGCTCCACTGCCATAGGTTGGTTGAATGAGGAAGACACAATGAGCTCGAAGCATCTATGGTGGGGGCCGTTTACGTCCACGTTCTGCGAACACTGCCTGACGCTGAGTTCTACGCTTTGCCGAGGACCAATCATGGGAGCACCCAGTCAGGGGCACCTGACACTGGGTGCGTACCCGCACCAAGAGCTGAGTATGGGAGCGCCCATCCGTGAACGCTCGGTCTGGTTCCTCCAGGTATGGGGGTCGGTCGGTTTGGAGATACCCTTCTATGGGAGAACCCATCAGAAGAGGCATCTCCCTACGTCCGTCCAGTGTGACGCTCCGGTGTGATCCAGCTTGCCGCCCCGGGCGAACTGCCTTTCGAGTGCTGCAATTCTTTCTTATGTGCTGTCCGTCGGTGGTGGGGACCATGCGCACGCTGCTTAGTGTTGGCGGGGGACACTATGACGTATGTACAGCGATGTACAGTTCGTTACAAGAGTAAATCATAAAACTGAATTATATTTTAGTATTATATCTTTTCAAAATTAGGCAAACATGGTTTACGTATCATAAATTAATATAGTGTTTTTCAAGCGGCAAAGTTAATATTTTTGTTCGAACAAATGGAATATATGTTCCACTAACTGTTATGAAACCTACAAGGATTTGAAATCCACTATATCAAATTTTTCTAATGCGTGCAAAAAAAAAAAAAGAAGGAGGGGGTTCGGTGTTGGGAAAAGGGAAGAGGTTTCAGTGGAAACATGGACACAAATTTTACTATAATAATACCTTATTTATATTCAGATATATAAGTTACATATTGATATATTATTTGTAATCGCACGCCTGAATTAAAAATCGTCTTTCTGTGTAGAGGAGCAAAAGAGAATGAAAAACGTACCAAGAGAAGCAAAAGAAAACGAAACGCGTACTAAGAGAATTAAGAAAAAATGAATAGTTCGACTCTGGTAAATAGTATCATTCATTTAACTTCATATAAATTTGTTTTATATCATGGTACATTGATCGAAAGTAAACTATTTTTTGTAAATATGTTTCACCAGCAATGGTACAAGTATATGGAATTGCGGCAATGTTTTACACACCACGAAAATAAGTTTGTTAAGAATGACAAAATTAATATGATATGTTCACAGTATATATACATATTACGACATAATATCTGACAAAAATTTCAATATAGAAGATATAAGTGGATAGTATTATTTGATATTTGTTTCTTATAATCTTCGATATTTAACTGCACATGGAGAAAAAAATCTCACTATTATAGTAAGCTGAGCTCTTCCTATTGAAGCATCGAACTTAATATGCAAAATTGGTATTAGCTTTTAACAATATTGGCATCAACTCATGCATTTTCAGCATAAAATGTCTTATATTATAGATGAATCAAGCGCATGCTATTAATGCTAGTGTCATATGCTGTTAGAGCAATGTTCCTTGCGAAAATTGCAGGACCTTTGCCGTGCTATGGTTGCAAGAAAAGTTACTTTTGAATGTGGGCGTGGCCTAACATCACGGTTTTAAGAGGACTCATGCTCAAATAGGACTAGTTTCTTGCAACCATAGCAAGGCGGATTTGCAGCTATTTTCTTGAGACACAACTGCTCTTAAAACGTGAAACTTAGTACCTTTTTAGCATGAAGGGATCCCTGCTTTAAATGTATGAATTTTTCACCAGGACAGCAACAACGAAACCTGCTGCAAAAGCATGACCAGTGTTCTTGCTATGTATTATATTCAGATTTTTTTCTCCGTGTAATATAAGGTATTTTAATTTCGATAAACAGCTGGCTTAACTTAATGAAACACTGATGATTTTGCTTCTATTGGGAATTTATGGGAAGGTGTCTTATTGCATTTACATCTTATATAAGAAAATATTAGTCTTATCTTTAGAATTCAATTCACGGGTGAGAATAATTTTCTCGCACGAATAGTTTAGGTGTAACTATTGGGTCGCTCTAGGATGCTTCAATAATTTGAACTATAATTTCTGTTTAAGCTCTTTTTTATTTACAACAAAAAGCAATTGAAGTTTTGAAGAAGTTTGTACAATAAATATAATAATTACTTACTCCATGTATAACTAGACTAATATTAAATTTTTGATACTCAAATTTAATCAAACTCAAACTCAGGAGATTTTTTTTTATTGCCAATTAATCATGTTATACAACACAAAAAGATCGTCGTTCACGGCACCACGCTGCTGAGGGCACCTCTACTGAATACACGATAGTGGTCGCTGCTTTAGTCTGAAACATACAAACCAAAAAAATATTAAACTTCATGAAAATACCTTCTATTTGAATTTAAAAAAATATATATAGAAATGTCAAAAACTGGAAAAATTATCAGTATTAAAAAGAATTAATTCTTTACTAAAAAAATGTGAAGTTGATTTTCAAAAAAAAGTTGTTCAGTATAATTTGTATGCCATATTTTTAGTTAAAATATAAGTTACACTGATAAGCATAAACTTATATTGATTAGTTAGAATTTTATGATTTTGGAAACTTTTCAAAAAATGCATTTCCGTGTTTACTATTAATACTTTGGAAGAGTAAAATTATTTAGGGACCATGCAAACTAGTATATTGTGTTGCTAGGAGCTAAGTCACGCGTTTTGGGGCAAGGACTAAATACATTAGTTGAGTCCCAAAATGGCAAAAAATACGCGAGTGTTTGATATTGACGTGATAAAATGAACAAGAATTAATTTTTTTTGGAAAAAATCGGTTTTATTTCTGAATGTACTCTTCTTTTAGCTCGATACAACGAGTCCTACAATCTTTTAACTTTTCTATGCCTTCCAAATAATACGATTTGTCAAACCCTCCGAAATATCCTTCTGTTTCTTATTCAACTTCTCCGTTTGACTTAAAATGCCTACCACACAGCCATCTCTTGAGGTTCGGGAACAGATAATAGTAATTATCCGTAATCGCCCTTCCTTTCTCAAGGAGGTCGATCAAGATTACTCCATATGCATCACAAAAAAAAACTAGCCATAACTTTCCCAGCCTATTGTTGCGTTTTCAGACGCTTTGGTGCACTTTCACCAGGTATAACCCACTGTTTTGACCCTTTACGTCACTCTAGAGTATAGTGGTAGATCCATGTTTCATCCATCGTCACAGATCGATTCAAAAATTCTTTCGGATTGCGGTTAAAATAAGCCAAATTTCGCTCCGAAGTGGTCACACGAATGCGCTTTTGGTCGATTGTGAGCAATCGCGGCATCCATCTTGCACAGAGCTTTCTCATGCACAAACGTGTATGCAAAATATTGACTGTACGCTCAGTTAAGATGGATACGATCTCAGCTATTTCATGCACTTTCACTTTCGGGTCATTCAAAACAATATCATCGATTTTATTGTTAATTTCTGGTAAAGTGATCTCATTTGGACGACTTGGACTCAGTATGGTTTCTGTGCTAGTACGACCAAAACGAAATTCAGTAAACTACTTCTGAACCATTCGATATGGCGGAGCAGAGTCTGAATAATATTTATCCAGCTTGGCCTTGGTTTTTGATAAGTTTTTGTTACGCACAAAGTAGTGTTTAATCAACACACGAAATTCAATTTTTTCCATCTTTGCAAAACATACGGAGGTTGGTTGCTTTTAGACACTGCAATTTGTAAACTAATGAATAGATTAGGCGTAAATGTTTACAGAAGAGGTTCAAATGCTGGAACTTGTCAACAATGATAGCTGTTTATTATGAGTGATGACCCCTCATAGAAATATCACTTCAAATATCACAGTTGTTCAGCGGACGTAAATAAAAAATGTAGGATCTAAGGAACGGAAGTAGGACCTAAGGAACGAAAACAGATACAATACGAAAACACCGATCATAATTGGACGTCCTTACTACGGCTCTACAGAGACTCCAAGTGCTTATTTAGTGCATGTTTTGCAAATAATAAATTTCTTGGCTTAAGAATTCAAAACCGAGAAACATTTGATGTAAGTCAGTAGGCATATTTAACGCCCTTTGATTGACTTTCCTAGAAAAGTAAAGGAATTTTGTTTAGTCTGGGATCTCGGAAGATTGGAAGCGCGCCGGGACCAACAACATGTTCATACACCCATCATAGTCACTCTGAGTTTTGAATTAATAAACTCCCAGAAACCAGCAACACTAAGTTACAATAAAACTGACCGAAATATGTTCACTGATCTCCTAGAGCAAGAAATATGTACAAAATTACTTCTTGAATCTAACGAAAATATTGACGACGCAGTGCAGTTCTCAACCTGTTCCATCCAAGAAGCAGCGTAGAACTCAACTCCAGAAGAAAAGCAGACAGATGTACCCGTCGGAAACAGATAAAAAGGATCAAGAGGTTCAAGCCTTCGGATTTTCCAAGTAGACTCGAGTGAAAGTACTCAAACATTTTATTATCTTTCTTATATTCTGACACATATATCTGCATGAGTAAACTTTTAGCTGAATTATCAATAGGCGATTCTGCAAATCATGTTGTTCAAGCCACTTGATTCACCAATTATTCCTTCGAATAAATTGTGAATATTATTAAAGTTCAATAATAGAAAAAAAAAAAAAACTTAATAATATTGTAATTAAAAATGAATAAGCTTTATTTTTCTTTTATTTTAATTTATTATATTAAACAGTGACCAAAGTGCATCGAAAATGAGTTATGAGAAAGAATGGGGAAAACCATCTGCATTGCAATCAGCCAAAGCTATGTATTCCAAGGAAAGGAAATTTTTGAATTTTCTCACTACGAATTCAATGGCTGGGATTGCGCAATAAAAGATATTTTGATCTCTCAAATTCGAAATGCAGAAGATTTGAAGAGCAAGGCAGCGCTTAGGGATACTGAAATTGTAGAGAATATACGTATCGAAGGAGAAGCTTTGTCTGAGTGCATTTCTTTATTTATCGAATTGTCGTGCAGTAACCAATTGTACGGAGAACAAATGACCTTTCTATCTGAGTTCGAAAAAAAGTATTATAAGAAAAATGTTTGCATGAATGAAGAAGAAATAAAACAGACCTTGTTCTGCATTTGACGCATTTTTATTTTTTCTGTTATTTAAAAGCGTTATACAATAAGTAACGAAAATGGGACCGTCAGGATGTGTAATAAAAACATTACCAAAAATATACTGGTTTTGTTATTTATTCAATCAAATTTAAATTTTATACCAATTTCAATGTAAAACTTGTATATGATACACATTTGGTGTATTTTTATTCACTTTTCCCTTGGTGGAAAAGTATATATATTATTTTTTTTTTAAAGTGAAGTTAAGTGGTTTCACAGGCATCACTTGAACCAGTTTCCTCGGTTTTAATGATTGGTGGCTGTACATTAACTAGAATGCCTGCCATTAAAACAATTGCGTCGATGTAAGGCAACATTTTCATCGTTACTTTAGAGAGAATGCGGTGTGTTTTGATTCGTTGCATTATACGTTCAATATGAATCCTAACACTTGGGATTTTTTCAGTTTCTACAACTTCTTTTTCAGTAAAATATTCAGCACAAAAGAAAGACGACATGACCAGAAGAACCTCGTTTCCTCAATCGTCTATTTTGGTTTTTATACCAGGGAAACCTTTGTCTGCTAGAACCATATTTCCAGGTACCAACAGATCTGATAAACCACTTCTATTGGTTTTTTGCCCATCTCAGGTTCTTGAAGGCCACTGAATTATGTTTTTACATTTTCGTACCAGAATCCCTAAAGTTGATTCAAATTGCCGCGAAGCAGTTGTCCTGCGGGCTCCAAAAATAATACCTAGAGCAGTTGAAGTTAAGCCTAACCTCATTTTCATAAAAAAAAGGAGCAGTCGGTCTTGTTTCGATAATTTCTCATTTTTGACATCAATGATGAAACCCAATAAAAAGTTAAATGCTTATAATTTCATATCTGCAATGTCGATCATATTTTCATCGCATTTAATTGAATTAAACCCGTGAAATCCTTTGTTACATTTTAAAGTTGACTCGCCGTCAATGGGATCTGGACCGACATGTTTACTCGCGTATTCTATATCGGTACGAATAATTTTATCTGCAGTTTTGTTCATCACAGAAGGAGCACTTTTTGTTTTTGTCGTTGAGATCGATTAAATTTGAGTCGTTGCATCGTAATTGTCACCGAGCACGATCAGCTTACTACAAAAGATATTGCAATTCAAAGTACTATCATTCTCTAAAAAGGCCACTTGTGAGGCTTGATCCACCATGTTATTATGTGATGGAAAAGGTGCTCCTACAGTCATCGAAGTGTCACTAGTTATTTGATTTCTTTCCTCTTCCTCAATGAATAGAATCTTTTGACGTTTGCGACTGTTAACGTCCACAATAACTTGACTTTTCAATTTTCTGTTGAATCTGTTATAAAGCAAATTGCAAAATTAATTTTTTTTAATTGGGCCATAATAAATGTTTCGAAATTCTGAAATAATTACCTTTCTTTCGCTTGATTGTTTGGACGTGGCTGTTTTATATAATCAGGAGGAAAAAATAGTTGGCAAATGATTAGGGTGCAATGGATGTTCAGACTTGGCGTTGTCAATAAAATGAGCGCTGCAAATCTCTGAATATTTCGTTTGTTGTTAAGAAGACCCGTCCACATTGGAACATTTTGTAAATGACGCCTCATATTGAACAATAAAATTTTTATTTATGGGTACATTCGAAAGGTTTTACAAAATTGTTTGGTTATGTGAAATTGTCACTTACTTTATCCTAAGAATCGCGTTTATCCACTGTTGTCGTTGAATATTGTTGTGTTGCTTCATCGAAAAACCATAAAGTTATATTCCCGTTGTATTACAAGAAGTATTATGACAGCCCACAACACAACATAAATGTACACCTTTCGCTTGCTTTTTGACAGCTGCAGCGTTGTTTACATCCATTTTAACACAAATCGCATTAGAATTAGCACGCGTTTTAAATTAAATGATACTTTTTGTTAATAATATTGGGGTACGTAGTTCTAAGCAAGTAACAATTTGTATCCGAGTTTTTAGAATAATAATGTTAATTCATCCTGATTTATCCACATAGAACTTCTAAAATCGGCCGCTCCGAGCGCGCATGAGCATTTCGAGTTAAATTCCGCCTAACTGCTCGGAGTCTATTCATCCAGCTGAATACGTTTAAACAGAGAAGAAACTTTTTTTGTTTCGCTTCTTTGTATGGATGTTACTGTTAGTGCTAAAAGTCATCTCAGATGCAGCTAAAGTGGGTGGTATAGGCAGAAAGATCATGGCTATTGTACAGAGTACTGTACTACAGCACCTGCAAATTTTGAATTTCAATTAATACCTGAAAATCTTAGAGCCATCCCTTTGCTAAATAGAAAATATTTATGAAGTATGATTGAAACTATCATGCCTCTTTATTCATTGCAGAATTAAATACGTCACTGCTGGAAAATAAAATAATAAAGATTGGTTATGATCCTGGTTATTATCAACACGTCGACAAATCAGAATTTAGATTCGTAGTTTCTATTGCATCGAAAGCGAGTTGGAAATCCCATACTTTTCTTCACAGATGTTTTGGAAACATGGTTTCACCATGGAACGCTGTATCTGTTGCATACTGTGACCAATACAGGTATGTATATTTACATATATTGGATATATAACTTAATTCGTGCGGTTTGCTAAGAGATGGCGTAACTTGATTATTATTCCATCGTTCCAATATTCCGAACATGCGTTGGAAAGCTACTACCACTGTGCGTCTTTTTCAGTATATGTCATTCATTTGAAGTGTAAACAACAATAATTTTTTTTTCACTCAAATATGTCGAACTTTGTGCCTGAAAAAGTGTTTTTGTGGGGAGTTTTTCTTCGTTACGTTAATATGAAGAAAACTGCTGACGAAAGTCATCGTATTCTGGTGGAAGTTTATGGTGAACATGCTCTAGCTGAGCGAACGTGCCAAAAGTGGTTTGCACGATTTAAAAGTGGTGATTTTGGCTTGGAAGACGAAGAACGTCCTGGGCAGCCAAAAAAGTTTGAAGATGAAGAACTGGAAGCATTACTCGATGAAGATTGTTGCCAAACACAAGAAGTGCTCGCAGAATCTTTGGGAGTCACTCAAGCAGCCATTTCAAAACGTTTAAAAGCAACCGAATACATTCAAAAGCAAGGAAATTGGGTTCCAACATGAACTCAAGCCGAGAGACGTTGAAAGGCGGTTTTGCATGTCCAAAATGCTGCTGGAACGCCACAAAAAGAAGTCATTTTTGCATCGGATTGTTACTGGTGATGAAAAATGGATCCATTACGAGAACCCCAAGCACAAAAAATCATATGTGAAACCCGGCCAACCAGCCAAATCAACGGCAAAGCCGAATATCCATGGCAGGAAGCTAATGCTCTGTATTTGGTAGGATCAGAAGGGTGTGTAGTATTATGAGCTGCTAAAAGCAGATAAAACCATCAATGTAGAACGCTACTGAACATAATTAATCCGTTTGAAGAGAGCAATAGCCGAAAAACGCCTGGAATATGCGACCAAACATGCGACCAGACACGAGGCAATAATTTTCCATCATTACAACGCTCGCCCCCCTTTTGCTGTTCTGGTTAAGAACTATTTGGAAAACAGTGGATGGGAAGTTTTACCCCACCCGCCTTATAGCCGAGACCTTGCTCCTTCTGACTACCATTTGTTCCGGACGATGCAGAACGCCCTCACTGGAATACGGTTCTTTTGGGATGGAATCCACAAATTGTCAGAAAGATGGGAAAAAGTCATAGCTTCAGATGAGCAATACTTTAAATTATACTATTGTACATGTTTTTCTTAAATAAACGTTCAAATTTTGAAAAAAAACCGCACGAATTAAGTTTTAGATCCAATACAATGTATATGTTGTTATAGAAAGTTAACTCAAATAAAAGACTATGATCATTATTAAGAATTGAAACATGTATTTTACCTTCGGAATATGTAGTTATCTATTCAAAGTCATTTGTGCTTACTTTTTGTAATGTGCTCAAATTTTATAAAAATAAAAAGTTGGAAAAAAGTTGTATTTTGTGCATTTAAAAAGTTATTAATACATATACAGTCTGTATCGCAAGCGCGTATGCACAGTAACAGAAGGTCCCGAACACAAGAGGCGGCTCGTTCTGGGGGTTTCCGGTAGTGAAGATAGTCCCCTATTTCGTCATCTAATAAACCTTCTAGTGACGTTTATGTTTTGAAGCAGAATAGTGGAAATTCAACCTGAGTGCTGTGTATTGGGAACGTTTCGAGGAGTTTTTTTTGTGTTCTCATCTAAAAGGCCCTAAAATGTCTCACAGAGAGGCTGCTAACTATATTGCACTCTTAAGAGCATTCATTCAGAAGCGCGTTACGAGGTTCAAAACTACGAAAAATGTGGATGGTCTTCCGGAGCGCGGGAAAACTCGAGCCAGAACATGGGCAAGGATAAGGCTACCATAAAGCTGTTCGAAGCAGTTTTTTGACTAACTTTGCGCTAAGTTAAAAAAAAAACTCTTGTGAAAGAAATGTAAGGTGGGTCTAATGTCAATAAAACGCAGCTTGCAAGAGTTGGGATTCAGATGGCGAGGCATGCTACAGAAATCGTCGCTCAGCCAACGTCACGTGGGAAAACGAATGGAGTGAATGGACTATACCGTTATGAATTGGAACAACGTAATCTTTACCGACAAGGCATCATTTTTGGCATGGATACACTCCAAGCATGCCTGGTCTCTTCGTGGAAAACGAGTGTTGTAGCGCAATGCTGAAAACCCAATAAAGGTGGATCTTTAGGGTTCTTCTTCAAGCAACCTTGGATTGACCTTTACAGTCTCCTGATGCCAATCTAATTGAGAATGTGTGGTCTATAATAAACAAGAGACTTTATAGGAAATATTCTTCCAACTTGAAGCAGATCCCTCACGAAGTTCGTCAAATATGGAGACCGCTCCCTGTACCTTATGCCAAAAATTTCGTTGAAACTATGCCAAGATGATGTTAAACTATGAGGACTGTCCGGAAAGTATCGGGCCATCCGCGCCATAGTGTTCGAGCGACCTCTGCGGGGCATGAACGTCAATAGTAAAGCCTCACGAACCTATAGGTTGCTTGCTGACATCTGCCGGACGTATAGTTCATGCGCAGCGTGTCTTTGTTTACAAAGCTATTTTTGAGTTCGGCGGATTTTGTGAATGTTAAAAATGACTGAAAAACAATATCCACGAATTTGAATTGAATTTTGTTTCCAACTCGGAAAAACGAGTTCGGAAACTATTTAGATGATGCAGAAGGCCTTTGGGAATGAGTGTATGAGCAAAACACGAATAAAAGAGTGGTATAATCGTTTAAAAGGAGGCCCCACTTCTGTTGATAGTGATTCTCGTTCTGGCCGACCTTCCACGACAAAAACATTGGATAATATTGAGCGGGTGCGAGTTGCGATTGAAGGTGATCGTCGATTAACTGTCCGTGAACTAGAAAATGACCTCGGAATACCGAAAATTACTGTTTGGGAATTTTTGAACTAGATTCTAGGAATGACTCGCGTGTGTGCGGTGGTTAGCTTCTTCACTACGATAACGCGCTAGTGCATTCATCGAATCTTGTGCAGAAGTTTCTCAGTAAACACAGTATCGCATTGCTTCGACAACCTCCGTACAGTCCCGACATAGACCCCTGTGACTTTTAGCTGTTTCCGAAACTCAAAAAACCACTCAAAGGACAGCGATTCGATGACAAAACGACGGTTGAAATAATGCGACGAGCGTACTCAAGGCCATCCCTAAAAGTGAGTTCCAGGACTGTTTCGAGACTGTTTCCGGACAGACCTCGTATATTCGCCGACCATGGAAACTGGACGATTTATTAGGTAATGAGGAAAATTTACATTTGATGTACTTTGAAATACTACAAGCTTTTTTTAATTCTATAAATCCATCTTAGAGATCTGGTGTATACCCTCATCTGATGCAGACTGTATATAAATTTTTTTTATTATTGACACTATACTTTTATAAATTGGTTCGAAACGTATGCTTTATTATCTTTTATTATAAAAAATACCAGGTGTATAAGCATAAATCCGCTGTTTGCTCATAGGTGGCGTAAGAGGGCGTATTAAGCTACCATGGATACGTTATACTTTTTTTATGAGTTTGAGATCTTTCAATATTAATCACTGCACATCGTCAGAAATTTCATACAACAACATACATTTTTCCTTTGGTAATCATGTCTAATTTTTTGCCAGATAAAGTGCATTTGCGGGAAGCTCTGCTTTTCTGCATCAATTTGAAGAAATCGACTGCCGAATCGCATCGAATGCTTGTGGAGGCTTCTGGCGATAGTGCTTTATCGGAAACAACGTGCAGAGATTGGTTTTGTCGGTTCAGACGGCAATTTTGACCTGAGTGCAAATAAGCGTAAAAATCGGCCCAGGAAGGTTGAGGACCATCAATTGCAGGCTCTTTTGACGAGGACGATATCCAATCACAAAAAATGCTTGCCGAGCAATTGAGGGCCTCCATGCAATAACCGTTTAGGTGCGGCGAGGGATCTTCCGTTTCTCTTTTCGCTAGGCAAAGTAGCGGAAAAAAATTGGAATTATCTTCAACCAAATGTGTTCTAGTATAATGATTTTTATATTTGATTGGATTCTAAGTTAATGCGACCTTATCTCAAATTTCGTCAAAAATAACATTCTCTCTCACACGCAGAAGAGGAGCGAAAGATATTGGAAGTAGCGGCAATGTAACATTGGAATCAGTCCAATTTTCCACTAGAGAAGTCGCCACGATCTTAATATCTATGTAACATAGCGCCGATCGCTGTTTCCAGCGTCTGTTCCAATGTTTCATCGTTCGCGATACAATGCTTCGCGTACCGTATCACCACGACTATCTTTTATAGCAGCGTAAGCTATTTTGTGAAATGTTGACGATTTGAGCACGAAATAGTACATTACGTGCCCAGGCGCAGAATGAGGGTCATTGCGGAACGAGCATTGTCGCGAGTCTCGGAATTACCCGAATTGTGTGCATTGGCACGTATTCTATTTTATGTGACTTCGGTGCGTATACGAGTTTTTATACGTACACTGGAATCTAAACTAGTATTGTAGTTGTTTGCGGCGCTAGTCATTACACTTGATATGTCACGACTAGTCCCGGCCATTTTGATTTTATCGATCTTGTGTAGTAGTAATGGATTTTAGTAGACGCATGCGTAGTTCAATTGTACAAGGCTTTGCCAGTAAGATGCTAACGCTGTACGAAGAAGAAGAAGAATAAGAAGGATTGAGCTTCGTTTCATGGCTATGGGCGCATGCGCAGTTCAGTTTTTGCATTTCATTCCTTTCTGGCGAAATGTACTACATTGCGCAGTAGCAATGTTAACAGTAGTTAACTGTAGCGAAAAAACGAGTTTGCGCGCCGATGGCACATAAAAAGTATTGAATTCGAAGAGATTTGTAAACCAGTTTTTATTTTGTAAATGACAAGATGAATCAAAAAATTTGTTTAACATAATTCGTGTATTTTTAAATGTTCTATAAGCTCATCTTTTTTTTCCTTCATTTCCCGACTTTTTCTCCGGGACAATATTTTCCGGCACTTTTGCCTTGCGAAAAGAGAAACGGAAGATCCCTCGCCGCACCTAAACGGTTATTGCATGGAGGCCCTCAATTGGGTGTTACTCAACCAGCCATTTCCATGCGTCTACGTGCCATGGGAAAGATTTCCTCCACGATAACGCACCATCGCACGCTTCAAAAATGGTCGAAAACTACTTGGAGACACTCATCTAGGAGGTGCTACTCCATGCTGCTTATTCACCAGACCTGCCCCCTCCTGACTACCACCTGTTTTCGTCAATGGGTCACACGCTCACTGTGCAGCACTTCGATTCTTAAGAAGATGTCCAAAAGTGGCTTCTTGAGTGGTTTGCCTCGAAAGAGAAGGAATGTTTTTTGCGTGGTATCGACACATTGCCCCAGAGATGGGAAAAATGTGTAGCTAGCAAGGAAAAGGACTTTGAATAAATTTGTTATTGCTTTCTATGAAAAAACATGTGTTTTCCTGACTAAAAAACAGCGGGTTTAAGCGTATACACCTAGTAAACACAATTTAACTTTAAGAAAACTTGACAAAATGTCTCTCGATTATAATAATAATTATTACATCTTTCATCATGTACTTTATACGTAAATTATAGGTATGGTGAGTCAGAAACAGTCGATACTAAATTACATGTTGATTTTGACAGAAATGGAGTTACTAGTCACACTAATAAATACTATATTGAAAGTTTTCAACCAATGATGTACAATGGAATTAGTGTTAACGAAGGAGACTTGCTTGCATTTTTGACAGTAAGAGACATTAGCAAAAATTGTCAAAATATTAAAGAATTTTAGTTTTATTGAGGAAACGGAGGAGAATTGATATTAATTTTTATTTTTGAACCATTAAATTGGAATATTATAAAATATAGCCAAATTATGCGCAGTACCGTGCATATTTAGAGATCCAGACATTGTTAAAACGACAATTATTTTGATGTTAAAAAAATATGTATTTCAACAATCCAAGTGTTCAATATATTTCCAAATTTCTACTAATAAAGGGTGGGCCATCTAACGTTTGAAATTTGAATCGCCTAGACAAAAAAAACTTATGGATATTTTTTTAAGAGTCTGGTTTTATCAGAAAGATTGAACCTTTCAATTTAAGAATGAAACACACCATCCAAATGACTGCCACGGCTGGCCTCACAGTACCCCATTCGATCAGACCAATTTTTAGTACATTTTCGATTGTTTGGGCAAAAGGTCAATAAGGTCAATAAACGGCATCATTGAGAAGGCGATGCACCCACAACGAGTGATTTTTTGGTGCGGATTTGGGTACGGTGGCACCATTGGGTCATTTTTCTTCAAAAATGAGCAAGGAACCGCTGTTAGGTCAATGGCGAGCGTTACCGTGCCATGCTCAACGAACTTTTGTTCCCAAAAATTGAAGAGAAAGACATGGACGACATTTGGTTTCAATAGCCGTGACCACTTGCCACACAGCCAACGTAACAATCGATCTTTTGCGCGCCGTTTTCGAAAATCGAATAATCAGACGAAATTCTGATGTCAACTGGCCGTCTCGGAGCTCTGATTTGACCCCGTTGGACTATTTTTTGTGGGGAGTTGTTAAGAATGAGTGTTACGCTAACCATCCAGAGACGATTGAGGCTTTAAAACACGAAATCGAAGTCGCCATTCATGGGATTAAAGCCCAAACAATGGAAAATGTACTGAAAATTTTCTAATAAAACCATACTTTTGAAAAAATATCCATAAGTTATTTTTTCTAGCCGATTCAAGTTTCAAGTGCTAAATGGCCCACCCTGTGTATATGACGCAAAAGATGAAAAATTATTATTTGAATAACTCTTTAAACAAAATTTATTATAAGTACTGGCCAAATACTGAATCCGTGTAGATTTTTAGTACTGATTCATTTACTGAATGATTAGTCACGACACTGTACTGCGCTAGTTGATTAAAATAAAAGTAATATTTTGTTGAAGTGAATTTTCTTCTTTATAAGAAATCATTTATTGTTCAAAATGCAAATGCTCACACGGAGAAAAATAGTTGAAGTAATTTTACTCAACTCTGTCGATTAAACTTGGGACATAAGGACACTTGAACATCTATTAAACCCTAGTCAGGTGAAATGAATTTGATAAATACCTACATCACCCAAAATGAATAACAATAAGCGTTACATAGGGAATAGTAAGGAGTTGAGCAAAACGTTGTCGACGACAGGGCATCAACATGCGTCAATGGGTTAATATGAAATGTATAAGTATATCACCGACGCTTGAGGTGCTCCAAACCGTAGTTGGGTAAAATGAGGATCGGGCGTATTATTTGAACTGGCAATGGTATGGTTCTCTTACATAAAAAAAAATTCTTACCTCAAGCCTGCTATTAGTCTTTCGAGACATACATACATAAACATCATACAAATACATACACACTATTAGTCGTAGCCAATCATATTTTGCATCACAAATAGACTCAAATATACAACTTCACCTATATAAACCTTATAACTAACACTTATATAGAATACGATACGCTTTCGTCGAATCACGCACACGCTCGCTTACAATCCTGAGACATAAAACTTGGAACTTTTTTATGTAATGACTGCATGAGTTATTCAGATCTTGTGAGAGTAAGTGCCGTCAATAAAATTTTTTAGCCTTACTCAAGTAAAAATAAGTCAACTTTTTCATAAATTGTTCAACAAATATTTTTTTAACTTAGTATAATCAATTAGTTATTATAATTATGGTTGTTGATGTATATAATATAACTATTGTTTAATATTTAGTATTCATTTTTATTATAACTGTGTATAAGGTTTAATGAAACTAAAGTTTGAAATGTACATTTAAAAATTGCATTATTATCAAAAAGTATCTTGTGTAAAATATTTAAAAGAAGGTTTTCTGATTTTCTCTGTTGTATATTTTCAAAATATGGATTTTACAAATGTTAATTCCAAATTATTATTGTGCCTAAGAAATTCATGTGAAACCTAAATCCTGTGTAGATTTTTCAGATTTCATGTAATACACTCATCAAGACTTTTGTTGTTTAAATTTTCATAAAATCAATTTGATTTCAAAAACTTGAGTAAAAATTAAAGAAGTGATTATAAATGAATTAAGAAAAAATTATGAATCAATAATTTATTAAACTTACAGAATCTATATAACTAGATTATGTGAAATTTTAAAATAAATTATATAAACTAGTGGATAATCATAAAAACAAATAGTGGTTAACACTGCGGAGCATGTACGAAAGCTTCGTGACGAACAGACAAAACACAATCAAACACGATTGCAGTACGATGAATTTTTAAAATCACTAGTTTATAAGTGAAATCGACTATTTTTGATTCAGAGAGTACTGGTAAACTGTAATTGTATTAGGTGCGCAACTAAGTCCCCGCTGTTTTTTTTTAATGAAAATGCAACTTGATTGTAAAAAAATGGTTAGATATGAATCATTTATAGTATTACCCATCGTTAGCTACAACTTTTACCCATCTTTCTGATAGAGCTCGAATACCGTTACGGTAAGAGTGTTCATCTTTTGAGGCTATCGACAAATCAAGCCATTTTTCGATGTCTTGTATTGTGGCCGTTTTTCACGCAGTACTCGGCTCAGACGCATCAATTGCTTTCGATACCGTTCCCCACTGATTGTTTCGTTCGGTTTCAACAGCTCATAATAAATAACATCAGCGTCTTCGAAGGTTTTTGGCCTTCTGTTTAAATACAAAATAATTGCCTTTTTTAGCATCACATGATTTTGTATTTTATTTTAATGTTCAGGGGTTAAAATAATTGTTCACTGTTTATTCAAATACACATAATTAATATATTTACTAATTTAACGTGAACAATTTTAATACAAAGATGTGTCGCGAGATCAAAGGTATAGCAAGACCCTTGATCTGAGCAGTCCGAGTACCTTACAACCACAGTACGTCCACTACCATGTATTTTAAGAGGGTACTTAAAAAAGGGACATTTTTTAAGGGGGTACTATGGTAATAATGGCCTTTTTTTCAAGAATTTTATTTTTGCACAAATTTTTATTCTGTAGTCAAAATATTTTTGTACGTTTTAGTACACGTTATGGAGAGTATAAAAAAAGTTAGGTTGTTAATTTTTGTTAATATCCGGTGTAGATATAGGGGAACATAGGACGCCATGTTTAAAAGTGGTGCCCACGATTTCTCCATTGTGGATGATCTGAAACATACAAAACAAATTTTATTTTGAAGTACACATGAATGGCTATCTCATGACCCTTGACCAAAAAAATATCTTCATAAATAAACAAACAGTGCAACTTTTCATTTTTTCTTTTTTTTCGCATGTTTTTTGTAAATAATTATGTCATAACGTTGTTAAATATTAACTTACAGTAATGGTCATGGGTCATTCCATAGCCAGGTGTTTTCTGAACATTTAAAAAAAAAGTAGGCAAATCGGCCAAGTAGACGGGCCGGAATCGTGGGCACCAGTTCAAAAAACACAGTTTTGAGAAAAACGCAGTTAAAGGTTTTGCAAAAAATTATCACTATCATCATCATAAGAATAGTATTACTACATAGAATAAAATAAAAAGGTTAACAATTAAATAAAAAACAGAAGAAATAAATAGTGAAAGTTTAAAAAGTCGAAAAATAAAGTAAGTAACTACCTTTAAAAATTATACATGTTTGGCTATAAATGCACTTAACGGAGGATTCTACTTTGTTAGGTGAAAGAAATCGATTTTTTTTGTTTTGCTTATCGTATAGATACATGTTTTAAGAATGTACTCCTGGAATTTCAATCAAAATCTGTTGAAATACAAAAGTTACAGGCCGTTAGATAACAGGCACCGCGCTGCAGCTGCGAAACTGGTCCTAGCGATTTTTTGTTATAAACGCCACTATATTATATGATCTGATTAAAAAACAAACATTCTGACAACAAAATCTTGTAAAGCGGCCTTGAGAACATAACTATGTGGAGTTTTAAGTATTCACGATATGTTTAACTATCTGAACTACATCAGCGAAGTTATGCTTCATTTTTCGGTCTTTTGGTCATTGATGGGTTAAAAACTTTAAATGCGTTTATCTAAAACCACGTTGTTCGATCTAACGGAAGTGATTCAAGACGTACTAATTGACCAATCGTTACCAAATTTGACACAAATGTGTATCAGGGTTGTGTGCAAAAAGTAAACCACAATCGTCAAAAAATATTAACAATTTCTCGTTTTACATAATAATTTGTGACAAAAAATTTGGAAAAAATGAAGAATTTTTTTGAAAAATGCATAACTTTTTAGTTTTCTATTATTATCAAATGATCGTGGTTCATTATATACAGAAATCGGTACAGCTTAACAATATGTCAGGTTTTTGTATTTCAGATCATTGGTTTTGGCTCAATTCCTAAAAAATCATCGATTTTTTTTACCCAACAAAGTAGAATCCTCGTTTAACTTTCTACTACTTTTCAAATAAAACATACCGAAAATCCACGAAATCGTCAGCATTAAAATTGGTGGTTATGTGTGAAAAAGCCGGAAAATATGTCAGATTCCGTCCAGCAGAGGCTCTGAAATTCCATCCAGTCGAATTATTTTATTTCCCGACTCCACGAATTATTCCGAAAAACCACGATCAATCCAAGTCGGGTTCCCCAGCCTAAGATACGTCTCCTTATATTACTGCATGGAATAAGTCTTGCGATTCACGGTTTACTCAACTCTCGATTGAAGCGTAGAGTAGAATGAATGGAGAGCTCTACTTTTTTTTGTGATTTAATGAAAGATTAGTTTTTCATGATTATAATACGAGTAATAATATATATATTCAGAAATTTTTAATGCACGTTTTCATACTTCACCCTACACTTCTGAATTTTACTCAAATTTGATTCCTTTTTTAACATTTAACACATTACAAATAATTACAATAACACTAAATAACTTCTAACTTGTCCTTATGTTCCTTTGATCGGAAGTTGAATAAAATTACTTCAAATATTTTTCATCGTGTAGATATAATAGTAATAAATTATCATTCATGTAACGAAACAAATGACGATTGACGACAATTAAATCACGTTTAATAATATTCAGCAAAAAACTTAACTATATAGAGAAGGGAAAAAGAATTTTTATCATAGGCCGCTCTTCTTCAATTTGTTATTTTGTCAAATAATGACATACGAGGGGTTGAGAACAAAAGTGGTGTAAGTCAAAAAATTAAAAAAATTATTATTAAATTTTTGTAAATTCTTCACAAATAGGTTCAAATAACTATTCATTACTATAAAATACAGATAACTTAAAATCAATTATATAAATGTGAAAAAAAAATAAAAATAATTTATGTATCTTGTAACATTATTTTATAATTTGAGGTAAGCTTCGAAGAGTAATTACAAAGAACAGTATTTCCTGACTTACACACAGAGAAAAATAGTTTTAGAAACTTTACTCAATGTTTAAGCAAAGTTGGGACAAATGGACAAGTTGGAGATTATTTAATATTATTGTAATAATTTTTGACGAATATTACCAAACTGTGATGCATTCTTTAATATTTGGGACGTCAAAAATTATTAAAATGATATTTAGTAATTTTCAACTTGTCCATACCCTAGCGAACTGGCTGAACGGTAGCTTTACGCTGTACCGTAAAGCTATCGTAAAGTAGCATTATAACTCATGAATGAGGCAAAATAAACATTCAAAATGTTTCTATCCTTATTCTACGTTGAAAATAACGTTAACTGGTAATTGAAATATGCAATAATTTTATTTATTTACGCTAAAAATTGAAAAAAACATAATACCTGTCATTCAAGGCAGTGCAGTGGTTCATCACTTTCCATGTCTTCACCGTCAGGATTGAATATTTGTTAGAGTGAGATGAAAGTATAGTTGTGTCTCACTCCAACCAATGGTCAACTTTAACGGAGAAGTTCCACAAAAGGTGAACCACTGCACTGCCTTCAATAACAGGTATTATGTTTTTTTTAAATTTTTAGCGAAAATAAATAAAATTATTGCATATTTCAATTACCAGTTAACGTTATTTTCAACGTAGAATAAGGATAAAAACATTTTGAATGTTTATTTTGCCTCATTCATGAGTTATAATGCTACTTTACGATAGCTTTACGATAGCTTTACGGTACAGCGTAAGGCTACCGTTCATCCAGTTCGCTAGGGTATGCTTCAAATTTGCTCAAAAGTTTAATAAAGTTTATCGAATGATTTTTCTACGTGTGCCATTATAATTCTGAACCCCTCACATAACAATATTATATTTTGCGAAATTTTGTCAATATTTATAATAAATGTATAGTTGTTCTGCATTCAGAGATATTATTATTTCTCTTTATTTTTTTCACCAAACAGTTCTTGCACATTCCAAAAAGCAACTGCTTGAAAAAATTATTATTATTATTATTTTAATCAGTGTCTGATTCTATTATATTCCAAATATAACGACTATTATATATATGCTGTAATTCGTTCAAATCTCATTCGTTTCTTATTAAAAAAACTGCGTGAGTTATATTGGTTATTTTGTTCTAACAATAAGATAAACGTGTTTGCACTCCACGAGAATGTATTTTTTGTAACGAAATCTGTATATTAATGTTGATGTTCTATAAATTGTAATAAATTTTTTTTTTTTCAGTTGGAAAATGAAGTAACTTTCTTGACGGAACCCGATTTGCCACAATTTCGAAATGAGAAAAATGTGTTTACAAATATGATGATAGGGTGGAACAATATAGAAGCGGGTAATTCTCTGTTATCATAGCGCCTCTTTTGAAAATCTGATATTTGGTACCAGGTGAGCGGGTAGAAATTGCGATTTCCAACCCTAGGACTGAAACTTTAAAAGTAGGGTTAAAAATCGCAGTTTCGACGCGCTCTACAGTTTCATTAAATCAAATTCTCAAACGACTTGCTATGAAAAATAATATACATTACTCGAAACAAAACAAAACGGATTCAACGAGTGAGAATTGCAGCCCTCGCTTCGCTGGGGCAACAATCTGCAGACTCGGTGGAATCACTTTATTTCATCCCTTGTAATGCAATATACTATTTCAGGACAATCGTTTATGAAGACCTGTACATCCGTAGCGAATGCTTTAAAATGCAATGCAAACACATGTTTGGGTCAATTTTGTGTCCAACTGGGATCAGAGGAACAGGCGATGCATTCGGTTATAACTTACTTATATAAATTACAATAAAAAATACCTTTTCCCAACGCGTCTAGTGAAAATTGTACTTTCGCCATCTGTTTTGAGGCGGGAAAATGGCTACTCTCACAACTGTTGAGATTTTCCCGTCTCAAAACAGATGGAGCAAGTACAATTGTCACTAGACGTGTTGGAAAAAATAACGTGTTTCACTCGTGAGAAACAAGCGATTGTCAATTCGTGTGATTGTAGCATTCGCCATCGTTTCATTTTGCAAACTTTACACTCATTGGTAATTGCTCGTTTTCCCCACTAGTAAAACAAATAGCTATTTCACAGCGCCTCTTTTGAAAATCTAATTTTCGGTAGCTGTAGGGCGAGTTGTAACAGGAATTTTCAACCCCCTTTACAGGTACCAAAAATCGAATTTTTAAAAGAGACTCTATGAAAAAGAATATGAATTATTCGAAATAAAACATAATCGCTGTGTTTCATTCCTTGTAATGTGACATACTAACACGTGGATCAATAAGTCCCGGGACTAACTAGGAAAAACACATTTTTTTGGCAAAACTCGACTTTATTCACCAACATAGTCTACTTCAAAAGCACCACAATCAGTCCAGCGCTTCTGTAACATTTCAATACCTTTCTTGTAGAGCGGTTTATCCTTGGCCTAGAAATAAGCGTTCGTTTCGGTGATGACTTCCTCGTTGGAGTAGAATCTCTTTCCTTGGAGCATTTTTTTGAGGTCTGCAAACAGGTAGTAGTCGCTGGGGGCCAGATTCAGACAATATGGTGGGCGCGGATACAATTCGAAGCTCAATTCATTTAATTTCGCCATGGTAGCGAGCGACTTGTGACACAGCGCATTGTCTTGTTGAAAGAGCACTTTTATCTTCTTCATTTGGAGCCGTTTCTCACCGATTTCGTTCTTCAAACGCATCACTTGGTCGACCGCTTTGACTCCGGAGTGTAGTGATGGATCCAGGTTTCGTCCATTGTCACATACCGCCGCAAAAATTCGGTTTATTTCGGCGAAACAGCTCCAAACAGCACTCGGAATCAACGACACGTTGTCGTTTTTGATCCAAACGCGGCACCCACTTTGACAACAGCTTCCTCATAGACAAATGTTCATGCAAAATAGCGTACACACTGCCGTATGATATCTTTAAGGTGTCAGCTATCTCACGCAATTTTAATTTACGGTTTTCGAAAACGATTTGGTGGACTTTTTTATGGTTTCCGGCGTAACTACCTTATTTGGCCGGCCGGAGCGTTCAGCATCTTCAGTGTCTGTACGACCACGTTTAAACTCCGCATACTACCGAAAAATGGTTATTTTGATGGAGCAGAGTCCCCGTAGCACTTTTCAAGCCATTGCTGAGCTTGCACTGTGTTTTTTCTTTCATCAAAAATCAATGATAAATCAACACACGAAATTATTTCGAATCCATTGTTTTGAGAATATCAAGACTGGCGTCACTTAAGTCACTGTAACTCGTGGAACAAACATCAGAATGTCATGAAATTTTGGCAGGTATCTTTTGAAGGTTGGTACTCATGAAAAATAATACAGACCATTTCTTGGCAACGCCATCTATGTGTCAGTTCCGGGAATTATTGATCTACGTGTTATTTCATATCATCTCTTTTGAAAATCCGATTTTCGGTACCTGTAGAGCGGGTTAAAACTACGATTTCCAACCCTAGGACTAAAACTCTAAAATGAGGATTAAAAATCGCAGTTTCGACGCGCTCTAAAGTTACATCAAATCAAATTCTCAAACGAGTTGCTACGAAAAATAATATTGTGCAACTAGAGAAAAAAAATTTATTTTGCGGATGTGAAGTTTGATGCCCGATCAAAACGAGGGTAATGACCACACGAGCAAAATGAATGTTTTTCCCGTGTCATACTCGAGTTTTTTCCAACAAGGGGGTGAGGGGGGGGGGTGTTAAAAATGTATTTGTTTGCGTGGTACGGTGCAATAAAATCCACTTTATGACCTGCTATAAAAAAAAATAAGATGCATTACTCGAAACAAAACACGACAGATTCAACTAGTTTAACGTGTTTAATTAAAAATTTGTTTCAGAGTGACGTAGGCAGTCCTTTGTTCTTTAATAATGAATTTGTGGGAGTAATTCTCCGTGTAGAACAAAACTATGCACTTGCTGTAAGTGTTTTTGGTACCAGGACAGAGGTAGGGATTGGAGAAACCACAGTACCGAATTATTATCCTCTTAGATCAGATACAGTATATAAAAGACGACGAGTGTAATATTATTAAAAAGCATAAATTAGGAAACACCGGCACTCTTGATGTGGGCCAAATATAAAATAAAATTGTAGGAATCTGTGACAATTTCTGATAACTAATCGAATTTCTTAATTTCATCTAATTATAAACATATAAGGCATTTTGAAATGAAAATATATCTAGAATATATGAAATAAACAATTAGTAAAAAAAATCGTCTCATTTTTTTTAACGATCCTTAAATTATTAGAAGTTGGAAAAAATTTAATCGGTGTAATAATTATCATTGCTACGTGATTTTTTTTTTTTTTTGGGTGAGGAGAAGAAATGAGTCGAAATTTCTGAAGTGGCCCCCTCATTTTTCGCATAGTTACGAATCGCGCAATTGATCTTTGTCATTTTGGAGGGCCAGCACCCACAAATACTTCCTTCAAGTTTTGTGCATATATTCCAATTGTTTAATAGTTTTTTCATAACTTAAACATTTATGCACCATTTTATTGAAATATTCATAACAATTATAATTCTATCGCGAATTTGATGAAATTTTCAGGATTGTTAAATGAATGATGGTCCTTTTTAATGATATAATGCGATGTGAAAAAAATTTTTATTTAACAATTTTTTTATAACAATTTCAAAAACAAATGAATTTTTAACTGCTTTCTCCACGCAATTTTTCCTTAGTTTTTACATGAAAAGAACCCTAAAATAGTGAGCAACTATCGTATGAAAAAAAAATTTTGAGCAACACCGTGGTCTTTTTAAAATTTAATTAAATGTTGCTTTCGGCCTGCCGCGCGCGTAGCCACGCTCAGCGCACCGCGGGGTCCGGCGGGTGCCACGACGCTAGACAAATAATCAAATACACATACTTAACGGTAAAACGTGGTGATTACATATAAAATTAATAACTTATAGTACACCGCGCAAGCAACTAATACACGTATAAATTCAGAATTTGTGAGTTCCCTTCGTCTTTTTTGTTTTTCTTTTGATAAAACATTTTTGATCGACTCGGTGTCTTTCGAAAACATTTTACTCTCAATTGTCGAATCATTGACTGGTATATAACAATGGAATTGTCTTGTGTTTTGTATAGTCGTTGTGTTTTGGAAACGTGTTTTGAGATACGCGTTAAGAATTTCATGGTCAGTTTCGGTACAAAAATCGAAATCAATGTTCTTGAAAAACGCCTTCGTCCAATCAAACAGTTTTTGTGCGGTCATAATTCGATCATTATTTATTCTTTGTAAACTGACTTTGTACGCGTGCCTTTTCACTGTCCCTCCAATTCCATCGCAAGCTCCCTTTCCATGAGAAGCTGCGAAAAAATTCCATTCTCCCGTAATCCCAAAATCTTTCTCATGGAACGCCAAATTAATGAAATTGAAAAGGTGGACCGGACTCGTATCGTGTGTAACCTTTTCCGAGATGATAACGAAATTTCGGTTTTTTATTTTAAAATTTTCGCGATAATAAATTACATAAGGATGAAATGTAGCTTGATTATTAGACCAATGATGAGACTGAATTGCATTTTGCACATGAAACGAATAATTCTCAGCAAAGTCTAAACTTACAACAATTTCTTCCTCCTGTATGATATTTGATCATGCTTGATCAAAACTGGTAATTCGGATTGCAGCTCATTGAGAAAATCCTCAACTGATTCTGATGTTTTTGTTATTTCGCTCCTGTAAATACAATTTTATTAATTTGGAGCTCCATGAGAAAGATTTTGGGATTACGGGAGAATGGAATTTTTTCGCAGCTTCTCATGGAAAGGGAGCTTGCGATGGAATTGGAGGGACAGTGAAAAGGCACGCGTACAAAGTCAGTTTACAAAGAATAAATAATAATCGAATTATGACCGCACAAAAACTGTTTGATTGGACGAAAGCGTTTTTCAAGAACATTGATTTCGATTTTTGTACCGAAACTGACCATGAAATTCATAACGCGTATCTCAAAACACGTTTCCAAAACACAACGACTATACAAAACACAAGACAATTCCATTGTTATATACCAGTCAATGATTCGACAATTGAGAGTAAAATGTTTTCGAAAGACACCGAGTCGATCAAAAATGTTTTATCAAAAGAAAAACAAAAAATCTGCCCGCTTCGCGGTCACATTCTCATCGCGCGCTTGGCGCGCAGCTCGCTTGGCGCGCAGCTCGCTTCGCTCGCAAGTTTGAGCGCGCCTAGGGCGCGCGATTCGATCGTCGCGCTTCGCGCTCCGGAATTTTTGAACGTCGCGCTTCGCGCTCCGTTCTTTCTGGACCTCGCGCTCGGTCTTGTGCTCTTCGCATACGTTTAAGTTTATTTCTTATAATTTAATACTGAAGCTCAAACCAACTTAATGATATTAAAGATGATGTAAATTAGTCATTTTCTCAAATTCACTAAGTTTCTTTTTCAGATTAAGTGAAACAGGAAATTCAATTTACTTAAGGCTCTATCGGCCTTAAGGAATACATTCTCATCACGACACTCGCGCTTCGCGCTCGATTTTCTGTATGCATTTTTGTAACTTTTTAATAAATTACATGATTATTGATAAATTTATTTTCTTCCAAATCTTTTAAAAAGGAAAAACAATCGTAGACTTTATTTAAGGAAATGATTTTGCAGAACAACGCTTATTTCGTATCACATATTTTGGTGAAAAAAATCGAATTTATTTAATATTAAAAATCAAAACATAAAATATACATCCTGTCGAGAAATTTCTCGATAAGAATGTGTAGACCTTATTTAGCCAAACAATTTTCATCTCAAAGTTTTTTTTGAATCTCACATATTTTGTCTAAAACATGGAATTTTTGAATTTTAATCGTATTTTTTGGAATTGAAACGAAAAATATATCTTTTATCAGAAACTGTGTGAGACAAAACTTGTAGATCTTTTTGAAACTAACAACTTTGTATTCTTACGTTTTTTGCTTATTTTACATATTATTGTTAAAAAATTGAATTTTGGATTTTCAATAGTTTTTTTTTAATAAAAAAGAAAAATATGCATCTTATGAAAAAATGTTACAATTCAAATTTGTAGGAATTTATGTAGAAAATAATATTGTATCATAACGTTTTTTCGTATCTCGTATAATTTAACTGAAAAATGGAATTTTGATATTGACTTTTTTCGAATTTGAATATGCTGTAACATTTCTAATTTTGATTTAATCAAAAAATGTTATCAGGATAATTTTTAGAGATTTATGAGCACTATCTAAAACCAGTATTGAAATTTTTGATTTTTTCAAAAAATTATTTTCAAAAACACAAAAGTGGTGCTCAACCCCTCAATTTTGATTGGATGTGGCTGGTTAACGAACTTTTCCTTACTTTTTCGGCTCCGATAAAGTGTACCAAAGCTCAATTCAATCTGATAATTCTATCGAGAGTTATGCCGCACACGACCCACAGACAAACAGACAGACAGACAGACACTTTCGTAAAAACCATTTTTTCTGACTCAGGGGGTCTCAAAACGTAAAGATTTGATGAAAATTTCGAAAGTCATTTTTCACATAAAACCAATGCCTTCTCATCCATGATGAGAATGTAAAAAGACGAAGGGTACTCCCAAATTCTGAATTTATATGTGTATTAGTTGCTTGCGCGGTGTACTATAAGTTATTAATTTTATATGTAATCACCACGTTTTACCGTTAAGTATGTGTATTTGATTATTTGTCTAGCGTCGTGGCACCCGCCGGACCCCGCGGTGCGCTGAGCGTGGCTACGCGCGCGGCAGGCCGAAAGCAACATTTAATTAAATTTTAAAAAGACCACGGTGTTGCTCAAAATTTTTTTTTCATACGATAGTTGCTCACTATTTTAGGGTTCTTTTCATGTAAAAACTAAGGAAAAATTGCGTGGAGAAAGCAGTTAAAAATTCATTTGTTTTTGAAATTGTTATAAAAAAATTGTTAAATAAAAATTTTTTTCACATCGCATTATATCATTAAAAAGGACCATCATTCATTTAACAATCCTGAAAATTTCATCAAATTCGCGATAGAATTATAATTGTTATGAATATTTCAATAAAATGGTGCATAAATGTTTAAGTTATGAAAAAACTATTAAACAATTGGAATATATGCACAAAACTTGGAGGAAGTATTTGTGGGTGCTGGCCCTCCAAAATGGAAAGATCGATTGCGCGATTCGTAACTATGCGAAAAATGAGGGGGCCACTTCAGAAATTTCGACTCAATGGCAAAATCTTTTATAGACGTTGTACAGGACTGTCCTAGGACGGGTCTAGGCATACCTGTTAAAATAAAAAAAACCCTTCTCTCGAACCAATACACCGCCCGCGGAACTGCCTGTCGGTTTCAAACTTCCCGGGCAGTTGATTCCAGCTTAAAGTCGAGTGCGACTCTTCTATCATCCGTTCGCACGGGACTCCTATCCGCAGGCACACGCTCGTTAGGGAGGCCGACTAGCCGCGCCAACCAGGGGTTCTCTTTGTTTTTCGCTTTCATATTATATGTAGTATTTTTAAGACGGTTCGCCCATCATGGGAGCCCTACCGCAGTAGAGCTACTATCCCCGCCTGTATAAGTCCCTAATTGTGTGTGCCGAGACCGAGAAGCGGCTTATCGGATGGTCGATCCTATCGGCACATTTGATGAAGCTAATAAAAAGGTTACGAAATACACCCGCGCCATAATGATGCAAAAGGTTTAACGTCACCCCTATGGAGCGAGCGGTGTCGGGTCCGCCTCGACACCTAAACCGGACTTCAGGCTAGACGGTGTGCGATTTATCCTAAGTAGCGTCGGATATAAGGAAATACTGAGCAGGTAACCCTTCATTCCTGCGCCCGGGCATTCATGATTTCAACTCCAAAATGGACTGCAGACAGTAGGATCGTGAGCGCTTTTCCCAGTTTAACGTGTGGTTTCACGGGATCTTTTCCCTTCACGGCCGAAGACCGGGGGGATTTACGGTTACCCATATTACTTCCACAGAGGTGAGGTACTGACATCGCGTTCTACCCTGGTCGAGACGCTACCTCTCCTCCCTTGGCTAGTCTATCGGGAATATCCACAAGGCGCCGGCCGCAGTCCCATTCACTCAGTATTCCATTCATTCTGGTGTGTGTGGGTGTCGGTGTCGTGCATGTGATTGTGGTGTGACCGCAAGAGCGCATGCGAAAAGTTCAGCGTCATCACCGCCTGCGCATTTGGGGCGTTTTTTCATGCGGCATCAAGAAATCTGTTCAAGGTCCCCTGATGCTTTCGCTCCACACCGCGTCCACACGCGCTTGAAGGTAGCAGAACAACCGTCGTGGCGCGTGCGCCCGGCAGACCCATCACTAGGGAAAAGCCTGTCTGCTTCGTGATTGGCCTCATGCATTCATCTCGGCAAGACCCTGCCCGCCCGCAAAATTCTCCTTTTTTTTCGGAAATCATTACTATAGGTCTATTGGAATGTTTACAAATGTTTTTTAGTTAATTTCCATTTATTTAAATAAATTCTATTTGTTTAAATAATATGTTCTTCTATAAAATTCGTTTTAAATCTGTTCTCTGAGATCGGAATGGCAGTTTATTATCTGAAAGTAACTTTATTTATTTCCTTATTTATTTATTAATTTCTTTCTATTGTTTGAACAATTAATTATTATTAATCTTCTACTTTTTTGCAATTTATGGTAAAAAAAGTCAGCTTTTCTTGTGATAAACCTATATATTTTAAGTGTTTGAGAGTTAACCTAATTAATTTTCGAAATAGTTGGATAGTAATTAGAAAGAGCATAGCCGGGTTTCCATTTTGAAAGTGCCCCCAAACCACATGAAGCTTTGGATTAAACATATCAAAATACTTGACAAGAAATGAGTTTTTAGAAATTTGCAGGTATCATACTTTCTAATACCAACAATTCTCGCCTACTATTTCTGTATCAACTAAAATATTTTTTTATTTTTTATAAATTAAATAATTAAGTCATATTTTTTTATAGTGTACTAATAGACTGTAAAACAAGTTTATGAGATCGAAGATATTTGCTAGTCAACATATTTTTTAACTATTGTTTGCTCATTCTTTAATTATACAATATGTTAGTGCACTATAATTTTATGTGACTGTTACGTACGAATAATTAAATTCAATATAAATAAAAATATTAAATCCAAATACACGTTCGCTTGAGGCTCCAAACTGCCAAATTTCAATTTAGAAAATAAAAATTAAATAAATAAAAATTTGTTTTTAATCTGGGATCGTGTTTGCTCTCTCCTCTGACTGAGGAGGCTATACCCTGTATACAAAAAAAAAACCTTTTTGGAAAACTAAATGAAGGGATGAAAATAAAGGCAATAAAATTATTCCCAGTTCTTAAATTTATTTGGTTTCACAAAAGTAAGCAAAATATATATAAATATATATATATCTTGAATTGATATCATCCATGTGATAAGTAGTAAACTACCGCTGCAACATGTGAACAACATCCTATTGTCCGACGTCCATTTGCGCATTCGCACTAATGCCGCTTTATACTAGATTACGCATTGGAATTTGGTGTATAATCAAGAAACATTCGTAGGTTGTTCTATTCTAATGCCTGGACTTGACTTCAACTTTAAGAATGTTTTCTTTTTCTTTTACGCAACTCATTTTTATATTGTTGTTACATCCCGTAAAAATTAATAAAATTTAAAATCGCGCCTACAGCAAGGCAACCGGGCATACAACCAGGCGATTGACGAACGTAAATCATATCACTTCGATGATAACTACTTGTCGATAAGATAATTACCCGAGATCGACAAGGCAGTTGAGTTGCATAAAATAGAAAAACTACCTTACCGTCGGTAATGTAGAAAACTAAGCCAATAAACATTAATAATTATTTAACGAAAATAACAATAACATTCATTATTGTTAACAACAGTCGTTAAATGATTAATAATAATAATAAAATACTATCACATAACAATCAGCAACAACCAATAATGGATAAGCAATCAATAACATCAATCACATTATCGGGGATCCGCAAACTAGCTTGAATAATATCTCAAAATATAAACACTAAAAAATCATGTATTTCATAAATACCATAAGAAAATAAACCAAGTTATAAAATAATAGATGAGTCAGTGCAATTATAACCTAGTACAATCGCACCGACCTGTCAAGATATATATATTAAGTAACATAGCTGAAAAGACGAGAGAAAGATGTACCGCATCGAGCGTCAATGGACTTTGATCCCGATAGTATGACCTGCGTGAGAACTAGCCGCGAGTTCATGAGTTTACGCGACTGTCAGGAAGCATGGTCATCAACCTTGCCGCCAGACGCATGCCGATCAACAATTTATCATTGTACGTGCCAATCTACAAATTAGCAATGTACGTGCCGATCTACAAATTAGCAGGCACTCTCCCACTATAGAAATAATCAATAATATATAAACCCCAGATTCACCTCTGGAGGTTGTCTTTTCGATAGTAGCTGTTCAGTCTTCAAGATCTTAACATCGGTAATCACTCCGTCCGCAAGTCATACTGTCGGTGTAACGAATTGACCCTTCGATATTCGTAAATCGGTATCTTACACAAGGATTACCTCGATACTTGGTGAATATAATCCCTGGCCCTTAACTGGTGCAAGTCCGGTGGTCATGAATTAATAAGTGCCGTTAGATACGTGTATCGTCATATTAAGTCGAGTTCTGAGAGTTAAATCTACGGAAAACGAACTCAACCAGTGTTTAGCAAGCAGGTTGGATTGTCTGATACGCTTCCTGTACTACTTGATTAGGACTACTTAACTCCAGCCAGCATTGTGCAGTTATCCAGCTATCAACAAGGAAAACTATACGACCAAACTCTTTCTCTTGCCTTCTCAAGCAGGGAAAAAGCGTATGTTATATATGGGTCATTTCATGGGAGATGCACCACAGCAGTAAAGTTTACCTTTATACTCAGATGCAGAATACGGCTCGGACGTTAAATTCTGCATCCTCGAAAAAGTCAACATTACTGATTAGCTACATAATGTACTATTTTTGGATTTTTTTTGGATGGAAGGAAAAGTAAGGGGATGATAATATTCAAGAATGATTTTAACGATGTCTTTAGTTGTTCAAAAAATAAAAATTTATTCATAAATAGTACAAAATGGCGATGCTGGAGCTATTCTTGGAAGGAATGTTTTTTAAAACAGCACGCAGCCAAATTCCAACAGTTCCCATTCTATTCATTACAAATTTGAACCATATCTTTAAGGTAGTTTTCATCCACGAAAATTAGACCTCAGACAAAAATAGATAATTTTACTTTCAAGAATAGCAATATTATTGTTGAAGGGCTATTTTAAAAGAGAAAAAATTATTTTACAAGAAAAAAATTTGAAACACAGAAAAATAATTTTATAATTCTGATTTTTCAAATTGAATTCTTTAATGGCTGAAACCATTAAAAAAACATTTTCCAAAACGAAATTTTTATAAACAAATTGCTGAATTTGATAATAATTTATTCATTTTCGGAAATTGGAAATGGTAAAGCTGTAGGGGATCTTTTTCTTGAAAAAGTTATTTGTAATTTATCAAAATCGCATAATTTTTCAAAATTTGGTAAGAAGCGATAAGAAAAAAAGTTGGGGCAAAAATAAAATTTATTAATAAATTTTTTTTTTATATTTCCAATTTTTTTCATGTTAATTAATCTTTTCTCTTCCAAAATAGCCCTTTAATAATAATAATGCTATTCTTGAAAGCAAAATTATATATTTTTGCCTTAGGTCTAATTTTCGTGGATCAACTGCCTCAAAATAACATTCCGAAGAGGAGTACGTATGGGATTTTCCATGAGTTGATTTTAAATTTATTTATTGTCAAATGATTGCCCTTTTTTTTTGTCGAAAATTGAACATTCTACTTCAAATGCTTGCCAATAACATAAAAATTAAGGTTTTCAAAATCCCATACGAATGCTTCCAGCTTCACCCATGTAGATTGAAAGAAAAATTTTTGTTTTCTTCCAGACTCAAATTTGCGTCAGTTACACTGCGTGCCGCAAAGCGCCTTAAATTCAACATGCCTTTCGAGAATGGCTCCAGCGTCGCAGTTTTGTACTATTAAGAAATAGTTTTTTTTAACAATTAAAGACATGGTCAATAACATCCTTGAATATTATGACCCTCTTATATTTCCTTCTATCCAAAAAAATCGCAAGAAAAACACTTATTTTAGATTTTTATAGTAGTGTTAGCCCTTAATATCGGGTAATTAAATATAAAGTTGGAAGTTTCTTATGCATGATTTTAAAAAATTAATATCTTTGATATTTTGCTTGAATATTTGTTTTTATTTTGTACATTGTGAAGCTACACCATCATAAAACCTGGTCAATCGATCACAGCAGAGATCAATTGTAACCAACTGGACAATATGATGAAAAATCTGGTAGAAAAACAGCCGAGATTGGTGAATATAGACAGGCCAATTCTCCTACATTATGATGATCGAGATATTTTTCAACCCAATTAGTGATCAGTAATTTTTTCGTGGGCCGTATTAGTGAACAGTATTTTACCCAATTACTGACCGCTATTAAATGTAGCCATAATACTATTTAATGATTGTTAACATTGATATTCTCAAAACAAATAATTTAGTTAACAAAAATCTACAATGAATTATTTGAGTGTATGAGCCCGTGTGGAAATCGAACCCGGAAACTGATCAAGATCCAGACGGATAGCCCTAGTTGTAACCGGGAACCAGTAGAAATACCTGCTAAAACCAAAAACCCCCTCTCTCGAACCAATACACCGCCCGTGGAACCGTCTTTCGGCTTTAAACTTCGCGGGCGGCTGGTTCCAGCCTAAAGTCGCGTACGACTCTTCCATCATCCGTTCGCCCAGGACTCCCATCCGCAGACACACGTCCATAGGCAGGCCACATAGCCGCGCCAACAATGGGAGGAATAAAAAGATTCCTCCCCCGATCGACGCGGACAGCCAAGTCCGCCCAAGACGCAGGACCGCGTGTGCAGGCCCCGATGCAATTTCTACTAGCCCTCGTTGTTGCCGCGCTCTGCACGCCCATCGAGCTCCCTCGTCTTCATCACCAGCGTGACAAATGACTCGATAAGCATCCATATCTGTTCAGACTGGCGCATGAGAGATACCATCGTGTCAGGAGTGAGTTGTGCGCCTACTGCACGAACTATAGCCTCCCTTTCCGCGCCCCACCTGGCACAAACAAAGAGTAGGTGCTCTGCATGGTTGTTAAGGGCACTTGTCCAGACCGTAGCTGCATAAAGCAGCTTCGAATTTACCACGCTCGCCACAAGCCTTCTCTTAGCTTCCTTGGGGCCACCAATGTTGGGCATGAGCCGAGTCAGAGCAGCTCCACATTGGATGGCTTTTGCAGTCCTGATCTGCAGGTGTTCGCCGAAGCTAAGCTTTCGATCCAACTGCACACCCATGTACTTAATGCTGTTTTTCCACTCAATTTCATGTTCCCCGAGAACGATATTCGGGTATTGGAAGGATTCCCTGTTCGTGACCTGCAAAGCCACGGTCTTTTCAAGGGCCATTTTCAGGCATTTGCATTTTTCAATGATTTATAAATATTTAGTACAATCATATAAATTAGTTATCCCGGCGAATAAAAATTTTGGTCAATAATTGGGACATTCACCTTACTAAGAAAAATATTTAATTTCCAACAGGCTGTCAAAAATGCCTTCTGCGTTTTAATCGGTTCTCGCTTTCTAGGTTTCTATGCAAAATGTATAAATGAACTACCATTGAAATTGCGAAAGTGTATCGCTATTTTTTCAACACTGGGCTCAGCAAAATCTTTAATTTCAGATTATTGGGTCCGATGAAAAGAATGTTCTAGCATTTTTGCGATTTTGATGAAATTTTTGAAATCATAACTGTCATCTGAATGTGTAAGAAGAAGTTGAGAATTTAGAAAAGTGAGGTTTTTAAAATCCGTACTCTATTTTGTATCAAAGGGTTAGGCTACTCTAGAGCCAGACAAAAATAAGCATATTTTGTGACTTTTTTCAGCGCAAAAATAGTTTCTATTAAACATGTAATTGACTGTGGAAAATAAGTTGTTTGAAGCAATAGATGTCAAAATGGCAACTGTGCAGCATTTTTCTGATGACGCCTTCATTTCTGGAAGGTTCATGGCTCGCCAACAAATCGTGTAAATTTTGGGTTTTGATGAGCCACTGAAGTTTTTTCGATTATATTCTTACATAAGAATATCTAGAAAAGTAAGTAGGATTTTTTGGATATATTGATTTTGCCTAAATAGCGCACTTCTAAAGTAAAAAAGTGTAAAATTCCATAGAAAAGCAGCAAAAATTTATTAATAAAAAAAAAGCTTTGCAATATAATAGGAAAATCCTACGTACTTCATTGGACAATGTAATTTGAAATATACCGTTAAAATTTCAAGTAATTCCGTTAAAATTTGTTTGAGTAATGTGCCTGGCCGACTTGAAAATTGCAGTTTTAAGATAAAAGCCTTTAAGGTTTCAAGTAGTAGGAAAACATGATTATTGTAATTATTTTGTACATTCAATTACATGTATAATAAAATACCCTATCTTGTAATTTAGATTTATTTTGTGGTTTCGCGTAAAAAAATCACAAAATTTGCATATTTTTGTCTGCCTCCAGACTGGCCTAACCCCTTAAAACAGTTGAGCAACTACACTTTAATTACTAGTTAAATTATAATAAAATAAGTTCAAAAAATAGTAAAATCAAATGAGAAACAAGTGGAATCAAACAGATTTTTGGTTAATTCAATTATGAAAAACGACCCGTTTAAGAGCGATTTGTTCTGTAACCTGAACGAAATCGGTCCGACATAGTCCCTCAAACTACAGGTTGATCCGGATAACGTCTAAAGAGCGTTCGGATAGACCTGTACTTAGTCCGCCGTGGGAGTGGTAGACCCCGCTTCAAGTCCAACAGTAAAAGCGTTTCCTCGGACAGTTCGAATTCAATCCAGCAAACCGTGTCGTAACATTTTGGGGATCTGATTGTGCCCAGATCAGACCGTCTAAACGCCAATATTTTATCTGGTCTGGATTAAACGCGCTAATCTCTTCCGGATTAAATGAGCTAATCTGGATACTTAGGATAGTATATATACTCAGTATTGTTATTTAGTACTCTTTTCCCTAGCTTGCTCGCATGGGACATCCAAAAAACTGAGCGAGCGGGAAGAGAACTAAATAACAGCACTGCGTATCAAGGGTTTTCCAATTAGAGATTTCATTATGAATAGCCCGCTATTTTGGCACCTGTCATAATAAGAGGTGTCATTTTCGATAGATGATAACTAAAAGCTATGCCATTAATAAAAATGGACCAATACACGCTTCAACAACGCACTGACATTGTTAAAATTCACTAGAAAAATGATGATATTCGAGCTGTTGGGACAAGTAGGTGATGTGAAGAATCGAACTCGTGCCCATTCGTGCAAGAACATCAGCGAATATTGCTTCTGTAGCTCACAGTGAAGAGGAAAACCCAGGTTTGTCCATTCTGCCTCGTTCTTTGGAATGGATCGCGCTATTGAACCATGATTAATGAATCTTCAAGGACAGAATTGGAAGATGTGGTTGTGGACGATGTTTATTTCGAAAAACACGGCGCTACGTGCTGCACAAGTGGTTTCTGGGTAACGCTAAAAGTAAGGACAAAGTGTCTTTCTTTTTGTAACTAGTCACAGAGAAGTGACATTGTCAAGATTGGCACTTTTATAACTACATAGTTACACTCTTTACATCTTATCCAAAATGATTGTTACTGCCTGGGTGTGTTTGGGGGGGGGGGGGGGGGTGTTGTGATAACAATCCACAGCCTGAAGTCTAGAAAAAAATTTATCCGGGCACAGAGTTCAATCTAAGAAAAATCGTCTTGACCTTCAAGTCACCTTGAAAAATGACCTGAATGTCATGATGGGCAAGATGATGTACACCTTAACATTTCATGAACTTTTGTGAAGCATCTTGGACGTTTGTTTACCCCGAAAAACCAAGACAATTCAGAAAAAGGGCTTCTGGTCGTTTCTCAGACATTTGTTCTTAATTTTTTACCTTTCCAAGGCCATGAAAACGATTTTTCCACAGGTCATTTTTGACATGAAATTTCCCGCTCTTTTCAAATCCGCGGTCAAAAATAGGATTCTCATTTAATAAAAGGGTCTTATGTACATTTGACCTTGAAAATTGACCTTAAGGACAAAATTGATGGTACAGTCAAATATCCCCCTCAGTCCTGGTCAACCTTTGTTCGAACCATTTTTTCGTAGATAAAGTATTTTAGAAGAAATTTGGAATTATAGATTAAAATGGGTCACCGTGTATATCTGATTGGATTCAAGCCGGGAGTTTATCAAACCGTCTAGCAACACTTGGAAAATTTTCCAATCACGGAATAAAGGAATGAATTGTATTGTATCTAGGTACTAACTGTCGTTAAAATGAAAATTTCACGGTTACTATTATTTCTGAGAAAAAATTTTATTTGCCGTTTTTGTTTGGGGCAATCCCCTTCACGCAAAAGTTAGTAGATTAATATTTAGGTGATTATTTGAAGCATCATGAAAAATGTTTCAATGATTTATAAGAAATAATAAAAGAATATTTATGAGATGTAAAATGAAGTCGATTAACTTTTAAAATCTGAGTTACAATAAAAATCGAGTAATTCTTATGTAGAAGTATTTTATAAACTAAGATATCTCCTATAAGAAATACTCTAAAGGTTTAGCCATACTTTGGAAAATTCTCTTTAGAGTTTAAATGACATTCGGGAAATCTGAGAGAGGATTAAAAAAATAATTTTGTACATTATAATATAAAGTTTATGAGATTTTATATTATTTTAAACGAAGTTTTACATACCTTGCTGAAGATAATTTAAGAAAAGAAAAATCAGAAAACTTGGACACCTCGACTTATAGGACTTTGTCGCCAGTCGCAGGAAACGAAAGATGCGCACGCACCGCGTATATGTAATATTATATTAATATGAGCTGCCATTTTTATGCATGAGTACCACGTTTGTTAACGACAATATTTGTCACCAACTGGATCGAACTCTTATGATACAAAATCAAAAGCGGTAGTATTGCCACAACTTTTCCGAAGATGGTCCAGAATTTTTCCGTATTCACGCAAATCTCGTTATAAATGACCGAATCAAAATTATTTGCGAAAAATTGTTAGACTCCTTCTTTGTCGAGCATTTGCATGCATACAATGCGTTTGACGAAAATTGTTAAAGGTGCTGAATTTTTATTTATATATATTTTTATTTTTATTCTTAATAAATTTAAATTTCCTGTGACAAAAGTGTTCTTCTTTTCATAACCTTGTAAACAATTTTGAATTTTGGAACTTCAAAAGAAATGAAAACTTGAGAAAGATACGTCTCTTCAACGGAATTTTAAATTCACATATTCATTACTTTAGAAACGCACAAATTTGAGAAGCCTAATATTTTATAAGATAAAAAAATCAGTACCTTTAAATTAAATACATTGAAACTCTATATTTTTTCGTACTCATAATATTCTTAAAGACACACGGAGAAACTCTTCATTGTAAAATTTAGTATTGTTATATTTATTTTTACTAAAAGTCAATAGGAAACGAGGATACAACGTTAGTTTTTTAGAAATAGTATTATACAATAGTATTATTCAAAGTATTGCCCATCTGAAGCTATGACTTTTTCCCATCTTTCTGGCAATTTGTGGATTCCATTCCAAAAGAACTGCGCCGGCTTGGCGGTCAAGAATGAATTAAGCCAATGTTTGATACCCTGTTCTGATGTGAACCGTGTTCCAGTGAGGGCGTTCTGCATCGACCGGAACAAATGGTAGTCAGAAGGGGCAAGGTCTGGGCTATAAGATGGGTGGGGTAAAACTTCCCATCCACTCTTTTCCAAATAGTTCTTAACCGGAATAGCAACATGGGGCCAAGCATTGTCATGATGAAAAATTATTGCCTCGTGTCTGGTCGCATATTCCGGGCGTTTTTCGGCTATTGCTCTCTTCAAGCGGATTAATTATGTTCGGTAGCGTTCTCCATTGGTGGTTTCACCCCGTATTAGCAGCTCATAATGCAGCACACCCTTCTGATCCCAAAAAATACATAGCATTACCTTCGCGCCATGGATATTCGGCTTTGCCGTTGATTTGGCTGGTTGGCCGGGTTTCACATATCATTTTTTGCATGTTCACCATAAACTTCCACCAAAATACGATGACTTTCGGCAACAGTTTTCTTTATATTAAAGTAATGAAGAAGAACTTCCCTCAAAAACACTTTTCAGGCACAAAGTTCGACATATTTACGTGAGAAAATTATTGTTGTTTACGCTTAAAATGAATGACATATACTGAGAAAGACGCACAATGACAGTAGCTTTCCAACGCATGTTCGGAATATTGGAACGATGGAATAATAATCAAGTTACGCCATCTCTTAGCAAACCGCACGAATTAAGTTATAGACCCAATACTATTTTGAATATTGAACTATGAAGTCGCTAACAATATTGGAGAAAATGGTGAAATAATTGTACTTATGCCTAAAAACGAAAGCGAGTTTTATTTCCTGAAATAGTAAAATCGTGATCGACACATCAAACGAATTATATTGAAGTAAACCTAATGAATGTTTCATTCATTTCTAAAAAAGGATGTTAAGTTTACAAAAGATAATAGTAAAGTCACATCTTCTGTCTAACCGAATTACCATAGTCTTTTGGAAAAAGTGAAACCATATTTATAACTTTTCCAATTGGAAATAATTGAGGGTCTCCGTGCAATAACGGTTTAGGCACGCGAGACATCTTCCGTTTCTCTGTTCGCGAGGCAAAATGCCGGAAAAGTATTGTCCGAGAGAAAATTTCGGACAATGAAGGAAAAAAAATATGAGCATATAGAATATCAAAAAAGGCACAAATTATGTTTGAGCAATTTTTCGATCTGACTTGTCATTTCCGAAATAAAAAATACAATGTGCTTTACAAATTCGATCGAAATCAATACTTTTTTTCTGCTTGACTCGTCAAAACTTTGTTTTTTATCGACAAAATGAGCTTAAATTTGACACACTAGCGTGAAATACGTTAGCGATGCTCACAAGACTTGATTTGGGACAAAAAAAAGTAATTTGTTAATTAATATTTCAATGTTTATCAAAGCGCATCGAGCACCGTGTTTTTCGAGCTTTCCCAAAAAAAGTATCGAGGAAATTTTCGAGTTCGAAAAACTTCCAGCGAGAAAGTTTTTCATTAAATTTCAAAGAAGTTATCTAGAACATTTCTCAACTCTAGAACAAAAACTTCGGAAGAAACAATTGAAAATGCTTTGCGCCGGAACGTTGTAGACTGCCCAGTTCGAGCTCTCGCTTGTTTCGAGTATAGATAGGCTCCGCCACGGGAGTGAAGCCTCCATGTTAACATGTGGAAACAAAACCCTCCCCCTCCGTAAATCCCGCGCTTAGAGGTGGCCTCTGTCAACAATTGGCGGAGCAAGAAAACAATAGGGCGGGTTTTTTGAATTTAATTAAATTCCTAATAGAGCAATTCCATGTTAAGAGATCTGCAGAATTTTCACTATTGTCGACAATTTTGATAAAAAGTTCTCGTATCTGTGTTTTAGGTGTTGAAAAAAAATATTATATAATCATTTTTTAATTTATTGGGAATTATTGTAAGGCACTTCTTTTAACACCTAAAAGTAAACAAGAACTTTTATCATAAGTGGTGACAATATATAAAATTCTTTGGATCTCTTAACATGGAATGGCTTAATATTAAATTAATTATAAGCAAGAAACTTATTATGAACGAAAAAAAAGCAATACACATTTTTCTTTAATTTTGAGTGTAACTTTTTATTGCAGATATATGTATATATAACATGAATGAATAAAAAGTTAATAATTATAATGTAAAGAAAAAGTACTTTTTTCTGAACTGAAAACTATTACTTCAAATTGGGGAACAATAATATTATTTAACAAATTTAAAAACATACTTAAAATTCAATTAGAATTTGTAACATTGAAGAACGCAAAGTTTATAAAATCTATATATTAGAGAACAATTGTGATGGACGATGCAAACTGCATCCCAACTTTTAAATTTCTTTAAAGACGACTTTTTTGAAAACAACATATGCTGTCTTCTTATCAATCTTATGATCAGTCTTACAATTAGTTTTTGGTCGAACACCTAAGAACATATTTAAAGATTCAATTCAATTGAAATTCGTAACACTAAAGAACGCGAAATCTATAAAATTTATATTGGAGAACAATACTTATGGACGATACAAACTTACATCCCAATTTTTAAAGACTACTTTTTTAGAAACAACATTTGCAGTCTTACAATCAGTTATTCGTCGAACAAATTTCTTTCCATTTATTTCTCAAACATTTTTCACGAGGAAACTTGTGAAAACGTTCGTTTACGTTAGATTTATCGATTTTCGGATAATAATATTTATTGTTGCAATTTGGAAACTTGCAGGAGTACTTTAATCTTCCGATTGTCGACTCCATTTTTATCTATGCAAGTAACAAGTGTTAATGACGCTTTAAAAATAATACTGTCTCCTATTAACAACTAACAGCTAAGCTATTTATAGGTTTCAATATCATGACTAGTTTTCTCTTACCAACTGAACGCAATTTCTTCATACTTTGACAAGGTCTATATCACAGCCAGGATTTTCAGAGATTGCATTTGTATTTGCCATTGCTGTCATCGTTGGTGAAGACGCTGCGTTAATGAAATTGAACCGCTGGATTGCAGAATTACACTGTAAGAAAATTGAACGATATTTTGCATTGCTCAAGACATCACTTTAAATTCGACACTTCACTCAGTTTTAATTATTATAATTTCACTTAAAAAATAAGCATTGACGGTTCAGAAAAGTTTGAATCTTTGATTTTTTAATATTTGTCTCTCTCTTTTCAAGCAATAAAAATTATTTATACATTCGCAAGCACTGAAAATTATTTATTCAAAAGAAATGAAAATTTCCGAATCAAAGGTCAACAAAATAACAAAAACATTAGAAGAAAGAATGTTTTTTTGTAGCTTTCATATTACAGCTGAATTAAATACTGTTGAATTTTGGAAACGGCACACGTGAAGGTGACTATGTCCTCTCCTTAGATTTGCTACTATAGACTTTCGAGGACATTATACAGAAAATTGATCAAAATTGATAATTAAAACCGTTTTTCAGTTTGAGGTTATGCCTATAGGGCTCGAACCTCCAAAATAAACAAAAATTCGCGGTTCCCACCATAAACTATGCTCTATATAATTAAAAAAGTAACTAATTAATTTTTAACTAAAAAAATAAATTTTTAAAAACACTTACCAGCTCACTGCTACCATACTAGCGGCTATAATATTACCATTAATCTCAAACTGGACGGACCTAAATTCTCTAGAAAGGTCCCTAGGATGCCTGGCAAGGAAATTCACAACTTGTTACCGGAAGTGCCCATAACAGCTTCACCCCCATGGGCTCCGCGTTGAGAGAGAATGATCGGTCAACGTGTGAGAGTGATAAAGGAAACGCGAAAACGATCGTCTTTTGACTTTGAGGAAATAATTCAATCTTTTGTTGACATTTAGGGAAGTCAGACACATTATCTATCACGCAGCAAAATATCAAATCATAGTACACGTATCTTCCAGAGCTTCGTAATCACAAGTTTCTTTATTTGATCGCCCAATAATTCCCAAAGAAAGCCATTTGAAAATGTCGAATCAAGGCAACAAAAACATAGGGAGCAAAAGGATTCGCCGAAAGTTGCAAAATTATCTAAGTCATCACCAAGTTTTTCAACAATTAATGAATGAATTAATGAAAAAATTTTCGACATTTATATCGCAGTTTAGATAAAAGGATTAGAAATTTTCAGAATTTTAAAAATTTGAAGTATTTCACATAATTTGATCGACTCATGCAAATTTCGAAAATTCACACCAATCTACGACAATTTTGCGAATTATTTCGTCAAAGTCAAAAGACGATCGTTTTCGCGTTTCCTTTGTCGCTCTCACACGTTGGCCGATCATTCTCTCTCAACGCGGAGCCTATCTATACTCGAAACAAGCGAGAGATCAAACTGGGCAGTCTACAACGTTCCAGCGCAAAGCATTTTCAATTGTTTCTTCCGAAGTTTTTGTTCTAGAGTTGTGAAATTTTCTAGATAACTTCTTTGAACTCTAATGAAAAATTTCAAAGTGACATGTTTGATAACATGTCTATTATTGTATTGACCCGTATTCATAAAAGTTTTGTTCATTTCTTTGGCATAAGGTCAGTTTCTTCTTATTTTCTTTGATTTAAATTATTATTATTAGATTTAAAAATGCGCAAAAAAGAAAAGAAAGAAAGGCAAACGTTTCGGCCACATATGGGGACCCTCTTCAGTGCCATAAATTCAAAGATTCATTCAAAATTTCAGTAAAGGATTAGAATATAAAAGATAATTAAAAAAATAATTAACATAGAAATTAAAAACTTATCTCATAGCTTGCAATTCAAAATGAAGTAGTCCAGTATGCAGCATCACGAATTGAAAAAAAATTTGAAGTTCACTATGAATAAAAACCGGATAAAATGAAAAAGTATAAAGATTTTGTACACGAACCGAGTGGAATTTTTTTCAAAAAATGTTTATTATTAAAGAAAGATGCCAAATTGGTTCTCAATGGCAAAACGCGAACAATTTTGACATTTATGAAACCTTCTCGTGAAGACTTTATTACCGGCATCTCTCACAGAATGATCTGAACTGTTTTAAAAACCGACTAGGGACATGTGGCTTTGCTGACTGAGAATTTTTTTCCTATAAGCAATCCTGAGAGGTTCTTTTCCTCCTTGAAGAAGACTATTGTCCTATACCTAGTAAAGAAATTCGAAACGTTTATGGTGATTTTCACGAGTGGACGAAGGCGTTTATTTTTCAAGAAACCGATTTTGAATATAAGCTTCACGGACAATCCATTTAACACTGAATTTGCAAGCAAGGCGTTACATAAACATAAAATATTATAATATCTGTATATGTAATTTTACACAATATTTAAAAAAAATCGAAAGTTGTTTATTTTCGCATACAGATTTATTCTGAGATGTCTTGAAAAATGATAATAAATTTATCTTTAAAAATTAATAAAAATGCAACTGAAATTTTGAATAAATCTTTGAATTTATGGCACTGAAGAGGGCCCCCATATGTGGCCGAAACGTTTGCCTTTCTTTCTCTTCTTTTCTGCGCATTTTTAAATCTAGTAATAATGATTTTAATCAAAGAAAATAAGAAGAAACTGACCCTATGCCAAAGAAATGAACAAAACTTCTAATGAAAAACTTTCTAGCTGGAAGTTTTTCGAACTCGAAAATTTCCTCGAAACTTTTTTGTTGGGGAAGCTCGAAAAACACGGTGCTCGACGCGCTTTGATAAACATTGAAATATTAATTAACAAATTACTTTTTTTGTCCCAAATCAAGTCTTGTGAGCATCGCTAACGTATTTCACGCTAGTGTGTCAAATTTAAGCTCATTTTGTCGATAAAAAACAAAGTTTTGACGAGTTAAGCAGAAAAAAAGTATTGATTTCGATCGAATTTGTAAAGCACATTGTATTTTTTATTTCGGAAATGACAAGTCAGATCGAAAAATTGCTCAAACATAATTTGTGCCTTTTTTGATATTCTATATGCTCATATTTTTTTTCCTTCATTGTCCGAAATTTTCTCTCGGACAATACTTTTCCGGCACTTTGCCTCGCGAACAGAGAAACGGAAGATGTCTCGCGTGCCTAAACGGTTATTGCACGGAGACCCTCAATTGCACCTCCAAAATATAAAAAAATGCAGTCATTCGTAAATTTTACCATAGTTCTTAATAGATTTTGTGAGTACATAGAAAGAGTATTTATAAACATAGTTACATACTTCTGTACGCATACCCGTATAAACTTACCATCATAAATAGTAAACATACCAATACGCTCAAATATTATAGTATTTATAATCCAAATAGCTGTCCCATGGTCACTGAACCAGGATATTAAATTTTAAAATCCATTTTTCTTAGTGGGTCACGACAAAATAATCATAACGAGCACATGGAGCGATTCTCGGATGATATCGGAAGCTTCCGGCGTATTTGACGTCACTCGGTAGTACATTTACTATTTCCAATGGGAATTTTGGCAATGTACTATTCCAATCTATGAAGAATTCGATTAAAAAATATTCAAGTCCTTCTCTCTTTATTGTTCATTACTATCGACAATGGTAATTTCTCTGAACTATTTTGCAATATATATTATTCAAAAGACCAATTTTTGCATTGGTATAGTTTTACTTTTTATTTATATTGGTATCACTTATTTCTAGTTTCAATCTGCCATCAAAGATATCAATCTTTGCAACTTTCAATGGTAATTTATAAAGTTGCACTATATTCACATTTGGCTCAGAAAAAGTTATTTCGTGAGAGATTTTAGAGAAGAACTGACGAGGCCTGCCTGAACCTCTACATATATAGACAGCTAAACCTAGGAGGGGGAGGTCATCAACCTCTATATATATGGGTAACTAAACCTGGGGGAAGGAGGTCATCATCTGGCCTGGTAACACCCCCCTTTTTAGACATAAATTAACCCTTTAATTTCTAGATTTTACCCGTCTGTTTTAGACATGAATTAGTCTCTCAATTTACTAAATTCTTACCCTCCTTTCTTTTGGTATTTCGGTGGTTACCAAGGGTTGCAAGCTAGAATTGTACGTGACAATGTTCGTCGGCGTTGTTACCTTTGTTTTTACACAGAATATACAGAGTTTTTTGGGCATACACTTTTGTATGAATTCGAGTATTCCTAATCTGTACAGAACATAGGCTGATCCTAATCCTAGCGCTGCGGAACCTAAATAGCTTAACCAATCTATAGTTGTTTCTCTCCATGTTCTTAGTCTTCTGTTAGTGGCTATTGATTTTAACATATTTTCTGCATCGTCTAGGCTTAATTTGGCTTGTCGTAATTCATTGTTATCTATAATTTTAGGGATACGTATTAATTTACTTTCTAAGGTTTTTAGATCGTCGTTAGAGTAACTAATATTGTAGGTCACATTGAATTCGTTGTAAAATTGTCCCTTTAGATTTTTGCTAAGGTACAGTGCGTCCATTCCATTATAGATTTTACAATTTGAGCCCGTCAGTAGTGAGGGTTGTTTAATCTTTAGGTGTTCTATTCCTGTTTCGCAGCTAATATCTAAATCTACCTCGTTCATTAGTACTATTATGTATCCGTTTAGTACGGGTATGAAGGTTTCTTTGTGTAAAGCAAAAGGTGAAGTTTTACATTTGTTCTCTGAGTATCGCTTGAATATCGTAGCTTCGCATGTTTCACTGTCAGTCAACCTAAGGTTTGGTTGGTTTCTTTCGCAAATTTTATATTCGCTTATCGTTGTACATTTATTTATTGTTTCCTAGTCAGTAATTACATATGAGTCTCTAAATTTTATTAAATAGTCATGGTCGGGAATTACTGCAAAATATAGGTTTTGGATAGGATAAGGGATAGGTATAATATGTTTGATGGTACCCTCTTCCTGTTCTATAATGGGAATTTTGACGGTTGTAAGGTGTAGTTGGCTTTACAGTTGGCCATTGCCGCTATTAGAAGTACTAGGGTCCTCATCTAAAAAATAAGGTATACACTGATCTATGTGTACTCTCAGTATTATAAGGGATGCGTTCTTGTTATTCCTTCATCCAATCTTTTCTTAGTTTTTTCTAATTCCACTTGGATTCTTTCTTTAGCTTTTCTGATGTTTTCCTCATGTTTTTTCCTCCATTTTCTAATCAGATCTTGATGGGTTAAATTGGGTGAGTTTACAATTTGAGATGGTATATTTGGTAATCTTCCAAACGTGAGTTCAAAGGGTGTGAATCCCGTGGTTTGATTTACTGTTGAATTTATTGCGAATGTTACATATTTTAGATTTTCGTCCCAGTTATTCTGATTTTCTGCCATGCTAGTTTTGATCAGATTATTCAGGGTTGAGTGCATTCTTTCAATGTTTCCGTTGGATTGTGGATGGAATTCTGTAGTTTTAATATGTTTGATTTTCAAAGCTTTCTCAAATTGGTCCATTAACTCAGATAGAAAGTTAGACCCTTGATCAGTGAGAATAATTTTAGGGGATCCATAAATGTAAATAGAGGATCTCCAAAGGATAATCTAACAACTGAGAGTTTTCTGTTAACGAATTCTTCGATAAACCAACTTAATTTATACAGCCAATCTTCTTCGTTGTACATAGGCATTTCATCCTTAGTTACTTCTTTCCAAGGTTTGCCGATAGCGTTAGGCTTTGTTTTAATTTTGCCTTTGACTGGTTGTAGTTTCCAATTTATAAAATCCGTATATAAATTAGTATTGTCTCCTGGTGTTTCCGTGATTTCTTCTTCCGTTTCTGTGGTTTCATTTTCTGATGGTTCTCTCATTCGCCTCGCGGTTAATTTGATTTTTTCTTTTAAAATTTCGTCTTTTGTTATTCGCGGCGTGTCGAATGTTTCTATTTCCGGTGACTGGTCTTCCAAGCTTGGTTCTTCTTCTTCAGTACTAATTCCGGTTTTTTCCATTGCTTCTTGTAATGTGTCCTTAGTGATGGGAAAAAGTCTGGATAGACAATCCGCTACTTTATTTTCTTTTCCTTTTACATATTCTATTTCGTATTCGTATTCTTCCATACGAAGTCTCCATCGTAAAAGTCTTGAGCTAGGGTCTTTCACATTGTGTAGCCAAACTAAAGCACGGTGGTCTGTTTGAATTTTGAATTTCTTTCCGAGAAGATATTGTCTGAGGCGTTTCATAGCCCATACAATTGCTAAAAGTTCTTTTTCAGAGGTGGTTTATTTTTCTTCGGCTTTGTTCAATGTTCTTGATATAAAAAGACAAGGGTGCCCGTCTTGGCTCAATACTGCTCCTAATCCGCAGTTGGATGCGTCCGTAGTCAGTATAAATTGTTTGGAAAAATCAGGGAATTTTAAAACTGGTGCGGTTACCAATGCGTTCTTCAAATCGTAAAATGCTTTTTCGCAGTCTGGGGTCCAATCGAATATTGTCTCTTTCTGAGTTAGCTTTGTTAAGGGTCTCGCTATAGTAGAGAAATTCTTGATGAATTTCCTATAGTAACCTGCAAGTCCTAAAAATGATTGCACATCTTTTACAGTTTTCAATGGTCTGAATTCTTTTATGCAGTTTATTTTTTCAGGGTTGGGTTTGACTCCTTCTTTGGTTATTATGTGTCCAAGGTATTCTAGTTCTGGTTTAAGGTATTCACATTTTTTCGGTTCTAATCTTAGTCCTAACTGGTAGATTCTTTCCATGACTGCTACTAAGTTCTCATTATGTTCCTGAATTGAGCTTCCGAATATCACAATGTCATCTATGTACGCAAAGCATTTTGTTCCGATTAATCCTCTGAATGCATTATCCATCATTCTTTGAAAAGTGGCTGGTGCGTTCTTTAAACCGAAAGGCATGCGATTGTATTTGAAATGTCCTTGGGTTGTAGAAAACGCAGTGTACTTTTTATCTTCTTCCTTCATCGGGATTTGGTGGAATCCAGCTGAGAGGTCAAAGGCAGAAAAGAACTTAGCTTTTCCTAAGTGGTCTAATATATCGTCGATCATTGGTAATGGGTAAGCATCTTGATCCGTGTCTTCGTTAATCTTTCTGTAGTCAATTACCATTCTTAATTTATTTCCTTTTTTCGGTACTATCCATAAAGGTGAGTTGTATGGTGATTGACTTTCTCTTATAATTCCCTTTTTTAATAACCTTTCTGTTTCTTCTAGGGCAAACTGTCGGTGTTTTTCGGGTAATTTTTGGGATCTTAGATTAATTATTTTTCCATTTTTGAGTATTATTTGATGTTCAGTAAGGTTAGTACATGGAAGTGGGTCTGATTCCAATGTGAAAACTTCCGAGTATCTGGCTATTACTTTTTTAATGAATTCTCTCTGGTCTTTTTCCAAATGATCTAATCTTGAAGCTTTCAATAACTCATTCAGTCTAAAGGTCATTTGAGGTCCATTACTTTCATTTGTGATTATTTTTAATATAGGTTTGTAGCTAATCTGGAGATTTACTTCTTTAGGGTAATCCTCACTATTTTTCAATGGGATTTTTATTTGTCCGTTTCGTATAGTGTAGAGTCCGTCGGGAATTTCCTTATCATCTATAATGATAATATCTTGATCTTCTGCGACAGTAGAAATGGTACATATCTTTTCGGATTTTCCTGGTATGAAATCATTGCTTAGGTGCAAAGGTAGCTTTACCTTATTTAGCACGAGGTGACTGTTCGTGATCGCGTATCTTGGATATTTTTCAAAGAATTTAATTCCAATTATACCTCCTTCTGGTAAGGGAAAATCGTTGGGTACTATGTAGAAAACGTGTTCTTGTCCAAAAAAGTTTAATTTTGTAGAATGTTTAGAGATATGGCGATCGTTACCCATTAGGAATGTTTTGTGGGTAGATTTCCTTTCGTCTTTATCATCCAATATTTTTTCTTTGATTATGTTTATAGCAGCTCCTGAGTCTACTAATAATCTGTATCTTCCAGTTTTTCTTCTGGCATCGATTGTTCGTAATCTTCCGCATATGGAAGAAATTCGGCTGATTCCTCGAAGATCAGTTGCTCCGTTATTTCTTCCTCTGTCATGTTTTCCGCTTCTGTTTCTTCCTCTTGGATTGCTCTTACCGGAGGTGGTCGCTTGAAACCATGGCCTGGGGGAAAACCCTGCTTCACTTGGCACTGTGAAGATATATGACCTATTTTGCCGCACTTGAAGCAATTCATTTTAAATCTGTCACTCAGTGGTATGGTACTATTCTGTGCTCTAGGTTTACCGTTTTTATAAAATCTTCTACTCCCATGTCGTCCTGACCGTTAATTGGCTTTATTGTTTCAATTGCTAACTTGGCTCCCATTTTCCGTTCCTCGTGTGGTGCTGTTGGGACAGTTGTTGGGAAAAATTGTGATTGACCGTAAATATTTTCCTGTCTTGATCTAAATGTTTCTTTTCTTTGGAATGTTTTTTCTTCGACCGAAGAATGATCGTCTGTCGCTTCTGGTCCTTGCTGGGATTCACTATCTGTTTCTACTGTCCCTGCTCCTCCTAATTTCTTTGATAATCTTGAAATTTCATCTACCCTATTTTCGTTTTCTTTTTTCAGGGCGTTGAAGGAGATAGTCAGAGTTTCCATTTGGCTGAGAACCCTTACTAGTAATTCGTCAGTGGTGTAAGAGGGGGACTGGGCCCTGACGGGAGATTGTGCTCGAGACATGAGAGTGGTTGTGATTGGGGAATTTAAAGAGGATGAGTCCGTATCGTAGGATGAGTCAGTTTTATAGAGCGTGCTATCTCGGTGTTTATCAAACGCCAGTGTACCTACTTATCTATTGTTTGTGACTCGGGTGTAGAATGTCGCGGTAAAATTTTAAATGTTTATTTTTTAATACAACAAAATGCAGTATAAGTTGCTACAAACTGCTACTGATTTTGAGGTAGTGATACTTAATTTGTTAAGGGTGGCCAGTGCTTGTGAACACACAGAGTATAGCCAACCCGATCTTGCCTCAAATTTACCTCATCTGTACCGTAGTACATTCGCCGTGCAACGTACGTAAAGAGGATTTATACTCTAAGGCCCAAGATCGATTGAGAAATGTTTACAATACTTTCACTTTCTAGAAGTAATGCTTACTGTGCTACTCGTGGCCTGATGTGGGATCCGTAGACCGCCTGCCTTCCTTGACGTGTCGAAGAGATGAGTCAGCTTACTGTTGAGAACCGGTTGCCTGGCTGGGCGTTGGCTGCTTACTTACGCAGATGCGTCTTCCGCCTGATTGCGGGCTTCGTTCAATTTTAATGGAATCTTTCACTGATAATTTACGTGGTATAGTGGCTACTAAATTCACCAACTAATTTTTATTATCAGCTACTTATTCCTGTTTTCGGGCTTACCGTAGTGAAGTCCGGAGTTCTTCTTATTTTTAAAACTTCTTAAAGTTTCTTTAGCTTCTTGGGTCCGTGGATTCCAAGTCTCGCACAGGTCCACGTTCTATATGGATTTTCGTAGAAATTAAAAACCGAGAACTTAAGCGGATCGTGGCAGGATCGCCAAAATGTTATAGTGAAAACTAAACTTTCTAATTTTTAAAGGTAGTGACATCAAACTGATGTCACTTTGTATGTTTTTATTCGTGAGAGATTTTAGAGAAGAACTGACGAGGCCTGCCTGAACCTCTACATATATAGACAGCTAAACCTAGGAGGGGGAGGTCATCAACCTCTACATATATGGGTAACTACACCTGGGGGAAGGAGGTCATCATCTGGCCTGGTAACAATACAAGCTTTTTTATTTGAAACATTTTGCAACTACTGTCAAATGTTTCTCTTGTCAAGATGTCATTTTTCAACTAAAATTTGTTCTGTCGTACGTATTCTGAGTGCCTCTCTGGTTTGGAATTTCAATTTCGTTGAAAAAAGTTTTTTAAGCATTTGTTTGTGCGTTGTTTTCAGATACTTTTTCAAGCTGTCCACAAAGCTAAGTATATACAGAGCATTCATCCGTGAACAGCCTTTCGACATACAAAGGAGTTTTGCATAAACATTTGATGTATCGATAGCGCGATGACCGCTTTGATAATATAGAAATCGAGGGGTCGTAAGACAAAATTTGGGGGTGTAGTAAAACATGTTATATTTGACAACTTTCAATGTTAAATCAAAATTTTCTTGCGTAATTCGCATTTTTTGTGAATATTTCAGATGTTTTATGCAATTTCAATGTTCTTCTCATCCATTGCGAATCGGAATGACTGAGCTTATTTTCAATTATGTTTTCAAATTCGTTCACATATGTTTTATTTGAATATTTTTCCTTTTAACTTTTTTTACCTCAAATAAAGAATGATCCTCAAATTTTGACATTTTTTACTTTTTAAATGAAGAATTTTTATGGAAACTATTTTTAATTTGAGTCTAACAATACAAAACAGTAATTTGTGATAAAAAATGTCTTTATTGTTTTTCAAAGTATTAATCTTAATGATTTATATACTTTTGTATGCGTTCGAACCATGATGCATCATGGCATTCTTTCCATTCCGCTTGAGACATCTCCAAAACCCCATGTGGAAAAGTCGGATTCATGCGAGTATTCACAAACAGCACGGTCCTGCTCCAGTTATAAACAAGGAACAATGCCTTTACTGGACAGTTGGTACCAGCCCGAGGGTTGGCGCGGTACTGACACGGTAAAGCCCCAGTCCTGTGACCAAGTGTGGGCTAACAACCGACTTCGGAGTAATGCCAGTACTAAACCAGTACAGATCTCAGTGCTGGCATGGTACCGATGTCCAGTACCGCGTCAGTACCGATGGACAACTTCCAGCTAAGTTACCTTTCAGAGCCACGTTGGTGGTAGGTCGTGTTTATGTCAGCACTATGCCCGTACCGCGACAGTATTGCAAATCCTTCTGCGGTACTGGCGCGGTGCTATGCCGGTTGAAAATTTCTACTTGGGACATGGTTTTGTGAAATTATCACTGATAAAAAAAAATGACGTATGTCCTCGTTGATTACAACATATCAGTTCCGAAGTACTTTTCAATGCTGAACATGAATCTGGCTTTCCTTCGTTGCTTTCACGCCTAGTTTAATAGATATGTGCAGTTGAAATTGTTCTTAAAAAATTGTTTGGCAATTTTTTTTAAGAGTAAAAATATTCATTCCGGCATCAGCGCAAGTTATTTCCACAACTCAGAAAAAATTCCTAATAATATCATGAAAGTTAATATAATTCTGCATCCAATGAGTTCAATTTAAAAGAAAAATGTTAATTTCATAAAAAGATACTACAATAATGTCAAGTTTTGATATTTTTTATATGAAAAAGTTATGTTACATGAACTATGGCCTGAAACGTAAGTCATAGTTTTTTTACCTAATAAATTATGATATTTATGGAATTTTTTTCCTGCATACTAAAAAGTCATAAAATTTCATGATGACCATAGTCTATACATTATTTTGAGAAATCCAAATTATCAGTAAAATGTTAATAACTGTTAAAAAATTAACAATTTAAAAAGTTTTTAGTCTCATTTCAAAAGTATGCCTTCATAGTATTTTGATATCTCATCAAAATGTTATTAGGATTTTTTTTCTGTATACTGTCTTAGGGTCAAATATGATACAATAAAAGTTGTATAATACTTGAAATCCTTCGCATGACTACTTCAATATAAAAGTATACATAAGAGGTTTAATTATTTTAAAGTATATATAAACTTTATCTAATGTTGCATACGAAATTACACCTTGAGATTTCTTTAGTATGAAGCAAAATTGACAGATATTATAATAATAAAATACTTTGAAAAACCTTCTAAAATATGTAACACTTTTTAAGAGCTTCTTTTTCAATACATAATTGTGAATAAAAGGATTGATTATTGAAAAAATAAAAAACCATATTTAATTTTGTATTGGAAATTACATCTTAAATTCGTTGCTTTTCTTATTTCATCAAAAGAAAAAAGCAGTTGAAGCTCATCGATTGCTGGTAGAAACTTATGGTGAACATGATCTAGTGATTAGAACATGTGAGACATGGTTTCGTCAATTTAAAAGTGGAGATTTCGATTTAACAGACAATGAACTTTCAAAAGTTTTCAAAAAATCTGCTTGATTTAAATATCTGAAAGGCCCTACGAAATTGTATAAGGATTTTAACACTTACAAAATAAACGTTCAGTAAAATTTAATACCAATCAATATTTAGAATTTTAACCAATATAAGAATTGAAAAGAATTTTAGCTTTTCAAATTAAATCTTAAATCATAAATTTCGAATTTCCATATGTCTTATCCGTACATTTAAAACATTTTTAATCAGAGAATTATTTTCTATTAAGAAGAATGTCTTAATAGAAAATTTCTATTCAAGTTTAAAATTGATATACTCAGTTTTATTTTAGAAATATTTTCATCTTACGTATTTTTAACGAAATAGGAAATACTCTACGCAAAGGAGAAAATTTCTAATAGAAGTTCATAAATTAGAAAAATACAAAATGTGTTCATTGATATCTTCAGATGACCATGTAAGTATTTATTGACTGGAAATGTCTAATTTGTCTGTTCTTCAGTAATCGTGGAATGATGGAATTCAAAGTCAATAAATGCTCAAAGATTTATATGAATATATTAATTACGAAATTTGCAAGTTTTATATTCATTCCCAAAATACTTAACCTCTGTAGAGCATTTTTATATTTTGAATTCAAAATGTATGCTTAGGCTAAGAAAAGTAATATAAAAATAATTTTAGTATAGGATTGAATATATCGATTTTGAACTTGAAAAATACTTGCTTAAATTAAACTGTTGGAAGATCTTGTAAAATTATTAGGAGATTTAAAAACTCGAAATATAATTTACTAGTAAAATTAAAAGTCAAGAAATGTTTAAATTTTCACGTCAATATATCAATTGACAAGTTTTGTAGTTTTTATGGTATTTCTAATTTTCAGGACTCCTTAACCTTTTGTATTCCGGTTTTTATATTTTTTATTTTGATTTCTTAAAAAAAATGAAATCCAGAAAATCCCTAGCTAAAGGGGAGACCAGGAGAAATGGACGACCCGGTTCTCAAAAACCTTTCGCCTGATTTATGGATGCAGGCGAACCAATCTGAGCCCGCGATAATGGCCAGGTCATCTCGCAAAGTCATTTCACAATATTAATAACAATACGGGCGCAGAAACAAATCTAAACTTGATTGGACCAGGTGGGAGAAGTAAAACTTAGGTGAAATGACGAGAAAAAACATAAGCTTGAAAAAAAGAACCATAAACAAGAGCTGAAAAAAATAATTAAAAATGATAAAAAAACGAGAACTACAAAAAAAAAACAATAAACAGAAGCTGAAACAAAAGCTCAAGCAGAAAACTTAAAAAGAAAACCATAAACCAAAGAATTTAATAGGCTTTTCAGAGCCCATTAGAATCTTAGGTGTCAGTGTGTTGAATTGCAAGTATGGGCTAGCTTGCTAGTGTGCTGCGTTGATGAGCTTAGGGACTAACACAGATTTTTCAAGTCTGCGTGGGTCATGCCTTTATGATTTAGGTGGCACCCACATCTTCTCAGAGGGCTGTATAAAGCCATGCCACCAAGTTTAAGTAAACTTATTTGAAAGGGTCAAACACATTGGTTGTGAACACCGGTAATATTATACATAATATAATAGTAAAAGTCACATAATAATATTGTGCTGGAATCATCTGTCTCATTTAACTAATTATTAATTATCTTTTTCTCTTAATTCGTTATTTATCGATTTGATTGGTAAGTAACAATAATAATAATAATAGTTGCAATAGAAAAATAATTCTGGGTCCTGCATTCGTTTCTTCAGAAACAGGCGACCGGGCACGTCCTCAGGCTGCAGATGGAGGGGCTCTGTAACAAGGGTTACAGCTGAATACGGATACATAACTAAATAAGCAGTAACGGACAATGGTCAAGGGATGATCCCGAAGGAATAATCCCCAAGCCAAGGTGTTAACTATCGTGTCGATGGCTGCATTGCATCAGGGAGTGGTGTCTTTCACGGTGTCTCGAGGAAACTAGGTTACCTCCTAGAGTATTGAGGCCTCACCCCTTCGTGCGGGGCTATGCAAGGACGGATCGAATAAAGATTTATCTATTGCTCGTGGAACTACTATGAAGAATAATGAATTAAGTAAAAGCTTCTATCAGTCGTTATTTAGAGGGGAGTTGGACGTTATGGAGGAGCCTGAGGTTGGGAAATTTTAGGCCAGACAATATTAGGATACCCTACGGGAAATGGCTGTGAAGGAGAAAAAAATTATCCAGAGTGTCACACAGATCCTTGAAAGAATGAAGGAATTTTGCCACTTCGAGAAGAATATGTTTCTCTCCATTAGGGAAGGTATAGCCGACGCCAAGAAGGATCTCGGTAGGTTGCGCCGCTGTAATGCAAGCCATGAAAGCTTTCTCTCATCGCTGGAGTATTTCCGTGGCATGCAGGTCGCCAAGGACAAGGGGAAGGAGTGCGAAGAGGCAGACAAGGAGGAATGCCACACCGATCTGGGGCCCCTCAGCAAGTCCCCCCCGGACTTCCGAATGTGGCTGAGAAAGTCAACCGTAAATCCCCAGGAGACTTCGATTTGAGAAGCTGGGGGAGAAAAGGCTAACAACCTCTAGGCCATCAAAAGAGTAATTGAAGGTCCCTGCTAAAAAAACAAGAGCGGCCAAGGCGGGCTCGCGCAGAGGTGGTGTTGATAAAGATCTCGCAGGCGGTAAGCTACATGGCGATCTTGAAATAACTTGAAAGCCGCGTAAATCCCGAGGAACTGGAGGTCACGATCGGTGGATTCAGGGAGACCAGATCAAAGGACCTCCTGGTTGAAGTGAAGTGTGCCGTGAAGGACATAGGGTGGTTGGATCTGCCTTTAGGGATGTCGGTGGGAGCGGATCTGCCTACCACCTTGTCCCCATGTTCGAGATGGAGATCATGGACATGGATCCTTCCGTGGAGGTCGAGGAGGTCAAAGAGGCAGTCAGAAGCTGCCTACACGTAGAGCCGACATCGGAGGTGAAGGTGTCGATGATGTAGCCCTTTAGAGGCACAAGGAAGGTCTCTATCAGACTGAAGGAAGCGCGGACCCTAATGCTGCTCAAAGCGACCCACATTAGGATCGGGCGGGTCTCCTGCAGGGTCCGCCGTAAGACGAAGTTTAATCGCTGCTAACGCTGCCTTGGTTTTAGCCAATGGCAGCAGACTGCCTGGGCCCAGATCGTTTTTTCCACAAAAAGATTTCAAATTCTTTTTAAATTTAAATTTGAATTCACTTTGCATTTATTTGCGATATAAGAGTCTGAAATTGTCTACGAGGACACCTGTCGGCAACGTATCCAATCTGATACGCGACTAGTGATTCTCCGATAATGTACGCAGTGGCAGAAATTTCAAACTCAACTAATTAATTTGAAATAACAATAATAATGATAATAATGATAGGTACACTACCGGTCAGAATTGTGGGATTACCTACAAAAATTGTATTAAAAACATGCTCGTCTTTGTATGCAGCTATCTCCGTGAAAAATTAAGTTAGAAATATTTTCGAAAAGGCGTTTGGTAGATTATAAAATTTCGCGTCGGATAAGCTCTATTTGAAGTATTTTCATTCAATAGAAGCCGAGATAGCGTGTGAGAAAGGAAGACGTAATTTTCGATTTTGACAAAATTTTCACTTTTAAACTTCAGCTCCCTGCATACTTTAGGGAAGTGATAGGAAAAATTTGAAACTTTGCTAAAATAACGCCTAAAAATATGGTTTATATGGTTTCAAATTATATAAAATTAGCTATAAATTGAGCCCAAGAACATTTAAAACAATTTATTAGTTTCCGAGATATGACTTTATTTGTTGAGCGATGTTCGAAAGATTTTTGAAGCAGCGTTTCAGCCGGTCGCCCGACTTACGAGACACTGTCAGGGCACATTAGGCGGTAGGCGTCAAACGGGGCACCACTATTCGGAAAATATTTATTCTTTTTTTAATCTTTTGTCACTCAAATACATTTTAATTGTTTTCACAAATACAATTTTTATCACATAGTTAATATCTCCTTTCTTTATTCAAGGGCTCTTTATTCAGAAATAAAATATTTGTATAGACCTCTGCGAAAAATTGTAGGTATCATCAAGAAATATAGTCAAAACATTTAAATTAATTAACTTTTTTTAATCAATGTACACCAGAAAAAACAGCATAATTGGTGTGTTAAGAATGAATGAGAATATAATTTTCAAACAATTAAATTTTTTTTTCATCAAATATTATATTTTATTTAAAATTTGTTTAAATTAAAATTTTGCAACGCAGTACAAAAATATTATTAATTTTGGAAACTAATAACCAGACGCCCATAAAGATCTAGGATGGTTAGCAACATCTCTAGTTTGGCGCCTACTGCCTATTGTGCCCTGATAGTGCCTCGTCACTCGTGAGTCGAGCGACCGGCTGAAACGCTGCTTCAAAAATCTTTCGAGCATCGCTCAACAAATAAAGTCATATCTCGGAAACTAATGAATTGTTTTAAATGTTTTTGGGCTCAATTTATAGCTGAGGCTTTAGGCGTTATTTTAGCAAAGTTTCAAATTTTTTCTATCTCTTCCCTAAAGTATGCAGGGAGCTGAAGTTTAAAAATACAAAGACGAGCATGTTTTTAATACAATTTTTGTAGGTAGTCCCACAATTTTGACCGGTAGTGTAATAAAAATAAGGTAATAATAAATGTCTTGTGATATAATAATATAACAGTTTTATATTATTATCATAGCAACAATTACTTTCTTTATTTCAATATGCAGAAGGCTATGTTGTTCTTTCTAGGTACTGTCAATTGACATTACTGAAAAAAAATGCAGTGACGGTGTTTAAAATTGGTAGAAAAATACTAATAGAAATTAAAAGAATTGTAGATTGTGAAGTTTATTAGACTACCCAAAGGTGAATTGTGCAGTATATAAGCATTTTGTCCTTGAGAATCATTTAAATGGTGACATGGTAATAAAATGGTACGTATATAAGGAGTTTTTAAGACGCCAGATTTTAGAAATAAGTTGATACTTTGAGTGAGTCTTACTAAATAGTAGAAATGTGGAAAAGTACTATTGCTCTGATATGTGCCTTTACATGCGTTTCTAACGCATTTAGTGAGTAAAATATTTCACAATAATCATAATATAGAATATTATCGAATCATTGTACACATCCAATTGGCCAAACCCAATCTGTCCATATTCGATTTATAATGGTTCACAATTTTAGTGACTTATTAGTGAGTTTGAGAGATTTTGTGATAGTGAAAAATTGAAATTAAGGATAAATAAATACCTAACATTATTTCCAATTGTTCAATAACAGTTTATAAAACAAAAGCATTTAGTCAATCCTGAAAGGCAATTTTCGTCTCATATGAAAAGACTGCCTGGCAGTTTTATCCAAGTGTTAAATGGTTTTTATACTATTGTAGGTTCATTATTACATCATTAGCATGAACCTAATTCTGTATTTTCATAATCACAATAGTGAACTAGCAAATCTTCTTTCCATATATTATAAACGTTGTCACCCATAATTGAAACGATGCTTTTTTTTCTACAGTCAACTCTCTAAATATGGTTGCATTTAATTTGGCTGTTTCCCCCAATCCTCGCTCAAGCTCTCTGGAACGCATTATTATTCTGGAACTCATATCGAAAAATTTGTATCTGAAGCTTTCAATAAGGCCAGCCAGGTTTTTTTTTTTAGTACAATTGTAATTTTTCAGCCCAATTTCGTAAAATTCAGCATGACAGTACCTCTTCCGACAGTTTAGTACAATTTACTTAGTACCATTCTTCTGATTGGTACATGTTATTAAATTTAGTACAATGCAACAGTATCAATTGAAAAGGCCTCTTATTGAAAAGCCACTCAGAACTTAGAATGCCTTTGAATTTAATTGGACTGTACTTCGGCAAGGAATATAATTTTGGTTAAAGAATAACTCCACTGAACAGCTGTGACAATATGGATTACATATTACCAATGTGTGTCGTTGACACGCAGCTTACGTTTTTGACATGCTTACTAGCATGGTGCTAGTACTCAAGTTGATAATTATATAACATGTTCGTAGTGCATTGAGTACTAAATGGACACCCCCAATATCGCTCTACAGACGCTCTAAGCACTTTTATGAGAACGTATTTTCCAGAAATTCCTAGTCACTTTTCCTAATGATTGGACTATCAAATACGAATTCCAAGGTCAGCGCGAGAATGGGGAGAGTGCTCCAGCATGCTCGAGCGAAGATTAGGAGAAATGTACATGTTCGAAGTGGCCTCATTATGTACACATCATTGGTTAATTTTAAAATATACGAGCCTCTTTATTTGATGCAGGATCAAATCCGGAAATTTTAGATTATGGCCACTATGAAGCTCTTCCTATAACGTCATTTGATTATGTGGTTTCTTTAGGATTAAAAACTAATGGAACCGAGGTACGTTTTATTCATATGTGGTCAGGAATTATGCTCACCCAACAGATCGGTCTTTCTCCTGCAGTATATTACCAACGACGGTAATAACATTTATGTTTAGTACAATAGTAAAAAGTTCATTCAAAATAAATAATATCATCACTATTAACCACATGAATTGCACAAAATTGAATCCTGCTATAATTTTGTCGATATATGCGTCAGTGAGCCTTCAAGGGTTGAAAATAAAAACGCTTACAATACAATAAGTATAAGAATTATGTTTTGACTTGATCGAACCAAACTATTTTGTTAAATGAACCATGATCTTCGGTTAAGTCATACAAAATTTGGTGAAACTAACAAATATTTTGTTGAATCAACCAAATTCCAATAATTTGAATCACACATTTTGATAGAAATTTTGATTAGTTAATTCTGTAAGTTTTCAAGATGATTAAAAAAATATTATTTTCTTTCGCATTCAGAAAATAATTATTTTTTCGTACTTAACTCATCATAAATTCCAAACTGAAATGTTTTTTTTTTTTAAATTTAGAAAGTGTGAATCATAATGTATGGAAACTAACAGCACTTGCATAATTTCAGATTATCATTATTGAAATTGTATAAAAACTCATATATAAGCCGCGGTAAAAATAATAATATAAAATTTGCTGACGTTTAGGGATTTAACTGAATTTGAAAAAAGATCAAATAAAGTGCCACAAGAATTTATAGCAGGATTCAAAGAAATTTTTTGGAAAATTTTAGGTGATTTTGTTTTTATTTAGTGCCTAAGAATTAAATGAATATCTCGACGCGCACCTGTCGACGTTCCCGGAGGAGGATTTGAAGGCCAAAACCAAAAATGATAATACAGATATATAACAATTTAGAAAATATTATGATAATTAACATCAAGAGAAATTTTAATTTCTGTTACTACTTTCACGTAACCATGACGATTATTATTATATTATTAGAGTCAGAATTTCTCAAATCAGCACCAACAAAATTTTCCGTCTCATAATTCAATGATTTGTTGCTTTTGATGTTAAAAATAAGTTCGCCAGATAGTTCCGCCAAAAATTTTTTTTGCAAAAGTTATTAATAAACCAAGTTTAAGAAGCTTTTTTTCAAGAATTCATAAGTAACGGTTTGACCGATTTGGACCGAGTTTATCACAAATGAATGATAATTGGTTGAACTTCAGAATGCAAATGCGAAATTTAAAAAATAAATTATTTTTACTGTTTTACAACAAATTTTTATGAACAATTAATTTTTAATAATGTCCTCCGCCTCACAGAAATTTGAAAAAAATAGAGAGACACATTGAAATCTTACGAATTGGATTCCGTGCAGAAAAAGATAAATACACTCTTCGTTCAACTAAAATTATTTAAAAAATGCAGTTGCTCTGAGCTGCACCTGTTGACTCGCGGCGCGTACTTCCCATGTACGAGCTCGTAAACGTAAAAATTCAATTTCAAATAATCTAGAGGGATAAAAAGTGCGTTAGATAACCTTTTTAAAAAAATGCTTAGTTTATTTATAAATTTTTATAACTATTTCTTCAAAATTGAGCCATTGTTCATCAGCAATATTCTTAGTCGTTTTTTTGGACACTTCGTGAGTGTTGATTTTTGATATTTGGTTAGAAAATATTTGTGCGGTACCTGTCGACTCGAAACTCTTAATCATCTGAACAGAAAATGTTATCTTCTAACCTACATACTTCAAGTTGTACTAAGCATTTTTTATCTTTTTGCACTGCAGGAGAGACGTGAACTTTCTTACGGTTGATTAAGAGTCGAAAGGTACCGCACAAATATTTTCCAACCAAATTTTAAAATTCAACACCCCAATTGTCTCTAACTAATCTTATCCCATTAAGACGTGCGTATTCTGTCGGATCGAATGTCGCAAATTCGATTCGATTCGCCTCATCCTTGGATCGGATTTTTTCGCTTCGATCGGCCGCACAGTCGAATGTCAAATATTCAACATCCGAATCACGTCCGACTGAATGCCGAATTTTTAAGATTCGACCGGCACAGGATGTAGTATGCAATTTAATCAGTCATTACACAATATACATACAGTGAATAATTGTATTTTTATTTTATATCGTCATATTTAAGGAATAAAAAAATATAAATTGAATTTATTATTTTAATTTGACACATTAATGTTATATAATTTTAACTAATTTTTTAAAAATATATAAATAGTCATTTTATTGAATATAATATTAAATTTGAAAGAATTGTTAAATATATTTTTCAAGTTATTATTATTAGTTTATCATATCTGAATCATGAGTCAAAGGAATTTGCTTTTGTCTTATACGATTTATATATATATCATTTGAAGGAATGTGTAATAAAATTGTTTGAAATATCAGGCAACGTTATTTGTCTTTAATGAATTAACTACAATATTAAATTTCATACGCCTAAAAACTCGAGACAAATAATTATACGCACAGGGTTTATACACACTTAAATATATTTAACAATTTTAATATTTTTAACTAACTCGCCAATGTTAATCCTATACCATAAAACTCTACAACTGAAACAAGACATGATCATTTGAATTTTGAAAATTTAAATAAATTTTACACAATAAAACTATGTACGAAAAAAGAGAAAATCCCACTAAACATAATTTCATTAATAATTTTATTAATAATTTTTTAAGCACAATCAAATTGTACACCTTACACTGAAAAAACAGTATAGCTAAGAGAATTATATTTTGGTCCTCAGAACCAGAAAATATTGCTATCAGACCAATGCTACGGTATGGTCCTCAGAACTATACGATTATAGGTGAGACAGCTATACAAGTTCGTTGATATGACAATACCATGTATAGCGATCGTAAACAAAATATTATGCCATCGTTATCGCTCTTGTGAATTTTCGCGTGTGATAAAACAATACGCGATACGCAAAAATGATCTTTCAAAGAAAGAAAAAATGCTCCAAACAAATCTACAAACGCTTCGAAAAAACGCCTCGAAAAAATGACATTTCTTTCTCATTTCGAGGTTAGAGTCGCGTGAATGCGAAGCAATGTATAGGTCGCGCGGCAAACCAGTATAGTTGTCTCACCTATATATACCGCATGGGTCGAGACACTATATCCCGGTATAGGTCGAACAGCTATACTGTTTTTCCGTGTACAGCTGTACACTAAATTATAAAAATTAAATTTTGTACATTTAAACGAACTCTATCAAAATATACGAGAAAATATTTTACACCCAATTTAATACTATTTTATCAGTTTAATTTCAAGCCCATGACACACTTACCCGACTTCTGCCTTACTTTTTTAAACCAACTTTTGGCCACACGAAATAAGGTATCGATTTGAAGTTTTAAGAACCTAAATGAAAGGCACTAAGGAATGTTTATATATTCAAAAATGTTTGTAATTAAAAACTATTTTTTTTTGAAATTGTAAAAATTTAGAAGTAAAAAAAGTCCCTTGATGACTTTTATTTAAGAGCCCAAAAATTTCAAATCGATATCTTATCGCGATAACTTAAGGGGTTAGATACACTTATTTCGCCAAAAAAAACTCAATTTTTACGATTTTTTTCGCAGATTCGTTTATTTATTTCGTAATAAATGTTGTCTCATTCAAATAATAAATATTTCGAGATGTTACAGCAATTTTATTTATTGAATAATGGTTATAAATAAGTGAGTTATAGCCAATCTGCCAAATGTCCAAATAAAAAGCGGTTTGTTGTGAACATTGCTACTCATGACTGGATTAACTCAAATAAACAATTTTGAGAGATTAATTAGAAAACGAATTTTCCCTCCGGATGAACGATCAATTTTGACCATATTAAAATTCTTTAACAAAATTTCAAATGTTAAAAGAAAAAAAAATTCCACCAAAAAAAATCGCTTATTTTTTAGCTGCAAAAAAAATCCATTAAATCATAAAATATTTCGTTCAGCCGGAGGCCATTTATATTATTAATAACTAGTGAAAATTTGGTAACGATCGGTCGAGCTGTAATGGAGCTAGAGTCTTGACGAGTCTGCGCCTTCCATCCTTACGGTTGGCCTCCTTGGCGCTAGCGATTTCCGGCAGGTTGGTTAAGCAGGTGAGCTCCTTACGGAGCTGAAAGGTTTCCTTCTTTTCCCCCGCCAATAGGTCTATTGACGGGATACTCGCCAGGACCAGCACAGCACTCGTCGACACAGTTCGGTATGCTGAGACAATTCTCAGCAAAACATCTCGCTGTGCCGAGAACAGCTTCTTCTGGATAACACGGTTGTTAAGGGCACTTGAACAAACCGGAGCTGCATAAAGCAGCTTTGAATCTACCATGCTCACCCACCCTACCCTCAGCTTACTGAGCCCGAGCAAGCTTCGAGCGTCCGCCTCGGTTAAACGGACCACCGCAGTCTGCAAACCGCCGAAGCGCTTCTACAGCCTGCACTGTTCCCCGAGTTCTGGCTTGCCCAGCGCGATGCAGAGCGCGGCAACAATCTCTTTCCTTGCGACGGTCTCGTCGAGGTCCCTAACTTCGAGGGTTCTCTTCGAGACCAAAGACTTCACATTGGCCTTCTCCCCGACCGCCTGATCGAGCGCCATCTCGATGGCCGAGACGTCGCCACCCTTCTTCAGGTCTAGAAGGATCTCTCCTCCCTCCTGGTTCTTCGGATGGAGAGGACCTCCGCTCCCAAATTTTGGGAGCCTTCACCTTCATGGCTTTCAGGATCTCGGCGTAGGACTCACCGTCCTTTGCCGACACCCTGATAGCGTCGCCCGACCTGGCGGTCGGAGAGCGCCGTGGCGTCTTCCCCTTTGCTTTAGATTCATGCGCAGAGCGCACATGAACCTCTTTCTTCTTCTTTCCTTTTTTTTCTTCTTTCCCACCAGCTGCCATTCGCCATCCTTTTGTGAGGTCTGGCCTCTGGTGACCGCAGCGTAGGTGTCCGGAAAATACCTATGTTTTTTGAGGCGGGTTGGGATTCCAGCTTCTTCTGGATTTCTATCCCGCTTTCTAGAAGGCATTTATGGGTGTTGAGCATTTCGCTCAACACCACTGTGGCCTCGCTCACACTGACTTTCACGTGGCCAGGGTTATTTCCAAGCATGCCCTGCTGGATGACGCTTAGAGCCCTCGCCAATTTTTCCATTTTTCACTTTGCTTCCTGAGGAGCTGAAGGACGTCCTTCCATCCCTCAGCTCCTGGAGGAGCACACAAGTTCACTTTCCCCACCGTTTTACTAAACAAATCCATAAATATTTTTACCAGAGCATCGTGCGTAGAGGAGCGGGTCGGAATAGTTGGGAATGGGTGTACCCTCGGACCGAAGTCCTACCCCAATTCCCTGACGCCCAGCCTCCGCTTAGCTGGTCACGGAATGCGCAGATAGACCGGACTCGCTCGAAGCAACACAGGCCCCGACACCTGTGTTCAATACGCACTACCTGATCAAGGTCCCGAAGGGGCTGGCTTCTGATCCCGCATGGCACACCACCTCGGCAGAGCTAGGCTTACATCAGCCTCGCTTCCTCGTAGGCCGGCGACGACACCACTCGGCGACGAAACAGTCCCAATGGGATGCCATACGGAAACGATCGTGTGTACTGTTCTTGGTCACAGACTGCGGAGGCTTTGCAGTGTCCTCCAGGAGATTCTATACACCAATTCGCTCTTTGCCTCATTCAAGAGAGAGCCAGTCCGATAGGTTCTTCTCTCATATTCGAAGGACACATACACAGTGTGTCCCAAAAATAACCGAAGTTTTTGGATATAGAATAAGATACACATTATATTATCTTTGAAAGTTATTATTTATTCAAAATAGGTTCCATTAGACTTAATACAACGTTTGGAACGATCAACCAGCGCATGCATAGATTTTTTATGTCATTTATAGGAATGTTCTTCAGCATCTCGGTTACGGCTGCTTGAATGGCTGGGATATCATCATAAAACTCTCCTTTCATCTTGGTTTTCAGTTTTGGAAATAGTTTTTTTGTTCCTTATTTCTAATATTCAGAAAAGACTATATACCAAATGAACACAAAACTCTTCTTCATATGAATAAAATATTCACGGAAACCATTTGTTGAATACTTCCTTCAAATAAAAAAGTAGCAGGACAAGATCCACCTTCTCAGATAAAAATAAGTAATAATAGTACTCACAATCAGACACTGTAAGAAATCGAATACTTTCTTAGACAAATTTACCAGAGTCACTGATTATGATTCTGAAATCAAGATTTCGGACCTCACGATGGTGAATCCAAAATAGCAGCTTTATTCCAAGTGAATTACATGGAAAATTGCAATTCTAACCTAAAATAGTTACCATATTGGGTCCGCAATTTTGGATATCGAAATTCTGAGTTCATATTTGTGATGAGTAAGTCCGCAAATCCCCTTATACCTTTTTCCGAGTGATTTACTCAGAAAACCGCAAGTTTAACCTAAAGTAGCCGCCATATTGGATCCGCCATTTTGATTTTTTAAGTTCTGATACCAGATTCGTGATTAGCGACTTCGAAAACCCTTTTATACAAATTTTTATAAGATTATCTTAAAAATATTGGTGTATCATATATGATACGCTGCCCCTCAAAGGGTTAATGCTGCAAATTTTCAATAGATGGTGCTGCATGGTGTATGATTTAAATATAAAGTTCGGTTATTTTTGGGACACACTGTGTATCACAGTCATGCGGCGCTGACATTCATTCAGTTCACTCATTCCTTGCAAGCACTCGCAGATTTATTCTCAGCGCCGCTGCCTGTGCATATATCCTTTTCCATGCATGGGGATAGACGCGTCTATAGCACGCAATGGGAAGATGCCCGTCTATAGAGCCCCCTGCATTTGTTTACCGATTCATCGGGACACTATTACCTCCATGATCCGAGGGCCGTCTGCTAAGCCTCTCCACCAATCCTTTTTTGGCATAGCCCAAGAAAAGGACTTCGTTAAGGTACCAGTCCAAGGGGAGGGTTATTATTATTATTATTATTAGAATGTTAAATATCTATTCAATCATTTAAAGGATGCAACAGAGTAATGTACACAGTAATGTAATATTATTATCTTTCTTCTCGCCTTGGCCTTCAAACCGTTTACTGGGAACTTTGACATATGCTTGTAGAGATTTCTATTTAATTCTTAGGCTTAAGCCATGAAACGGAATTGCCTGAAATTTCCAAAAAAATTCCTTTGAATGCTTCTACAAAAATGTGTGACAATTCAATTGATGTTTCTTTAATAACGATCAATCAAATTTAAAATAAAATTATGCGAAATGTTTTTTTTTACTGTCAATGAAATGGTATTTTAGATGGTTTGGAATTAAATTCTCGTCTGAAAAACAAAAAAATTTTTGTTCTCGTCGGAACAAAAATTATGCTTACCAGTTTTTTTCAGCATTTTCAAATTAATTGTGTTCGAAACGTAAGCTTTTTCCATTCTTATAAGATGGAGGTATCAATTCTCGAAGAGGAACTAATTTGGCGAGTAAGCAGTTAATTCTGTTAACCTAAAATCTGAATACGTCTAGTATTCAGTGAGTGTCATTTAATAAGCCTCCATGAAGTCTCTCATACATAAAAACTTAAAAACTACGTATATATGCAAAAGTAGTGAAGATACTGAAAGATTTATTTTCGAAATCAAAAATAGGTTCCTCCTCGGAATTTTGTGTCTTCACCGTATATCATGATGCGGAAAAAACTAGATTCAAATGGACTTAAGAAATTCCTTTCAAGGACATGTGATACTTGAGAAAAGTAGCAACTTCATGTGAACAATTTTGTGCAGTTCCTACATGTTTGTGTCGAAAATACATAAAATTTTGCTCCCAAAATCTGGGAAATGGTAGAGAAGATGAAAACGGACCTAGATAGACTACTTTTGGTTTTGATAATGATAAGAAGAAATTTCAAAGTACTTTTTGGATTGAAATTTTTAAAATTTTTGAAACCAAATGAAGGTCGACCAGCAATAACTCCCCGAGCGCTCGAAATCGCGGAAAACTATTGTCCGCGCACAAAAATCATGATAAACATTTTTTTTCGCTCATTCACGGAAACAAAAATACATAAACATGTTGAAACCTAAAATTAATAATACTGATTAATTTTCGAAGTATCAGATATCCTTAATATTCATAATTATTAATTATTATAACGCAGTTTACTTCACATATTCATGTATCCAAATTCACAGGGTCATTTTGGGAAGGGGTGTCCTTCCAGGATTATATGCTCATTTGCCAAGGAGTACTACCGCTGGTAATAATACATACCTTGTTGAAGATTTTGTTGTTTTAGAAGGTCCTGAACATGAGAGTAGGCACTTAAATTTACTTCGTAGTTTTCAGGTAATCAATAGTTGTTGTTGTAATAGTCAGCAGTCCTGAGAATTGTTTAATGTAGCTCTCTATCCGTTCCTATCCCGATTGAGTCTTTTCATTTCACAGTATCCGCTACGGATTACGTCATCTATAATTTGTTTCACATACTCTAATCTTTGTTTCCCTCTCCTTTTGCGTCCTTATACTATACCTTCTAAAATTGCCCCTGCGAGTCCCTCGTGGCTAGCTGTGTGTCCTATCAATCTGTCGCGGTGTCTCTTTATATTGGTTAATCGAAAAATATCATCATGTTTTTTGAGTAAAATATACACTTGAATCAGAAAGTTAAGATCAATTTATTCAAACCAAATATCCTCCATTATTATCGACAATGTCTCATCATTTTTTGGGCAACGTCATGACTTTATCAGTATAAAACTTGTGTGGTTTCTGGTTGCAAAACTGAATAAAGTGGTTTTCAAAGGCTTCTCTTGAAGCCAGCTTAGTTTTATGAAGAAAGATCTGCAGGGATCAAGACAAGTTTCACACTGAATTCATGAGGCACACAAACATTAAGTTCCTTTTTTGAACCCAGCCTTTTCCAAATGGTTTAAGACAGTTTAACGATAGATGTTTGATACATAGATTATGCTATGACTGCTCATATGCCAGTCTAGCTCAATTTCTTCGAGAATATTGTTACTTTTTTCGGTAATAAGCTGGATAGAACAGCGCTCATCTTTGGCATCGCAATTTCTAAAACGAAAGCGAACGAACAATTTACGTGCTGCAAATAGTGAAACAGCACTCTCACCATTAACATTACAAATTTTTTCAAGAACCTGCGATGCGTTTTTGCCTTTATCGGAGTGGTATTGTAAAATATAGCTAATTTTTTTTTATTCGGTTCATTTTTAAAATTTTAATAACTGGATACACCAAACTGATTTCAATAAAATTTTTCGCGAAATAAATCCTTGAGTATCACTTTTCAAACGAACGTCTAGTGCTGCTTATGCGACTAGGGTTCACTTAGTTGTATTTGCTTTCAACTCCATCTGCCGGAAAATGTAACAAACTTTTTTGACTATCAAATACTAGCAAATGGACTTCTCTTTTTTTCCACTATGTTCAAAACTTCCTCATTTGTCACCTTATCTACCCGACTAATTTCTAATAGTTTCCTATAGCGCCACTTTCCGAAAGTCTCTAATTTTCTTCTTTCTACTTTACCTATAGTCCGTGCTTTGCAACCATTGGTTGCCACGCTCCATACGAATGTTTTGTGCAGTTCCTTCCTGTTTTCGAGATCTATATTTGAAATCAATAATTGTACTATTTTGAAGAAGGCTTTCTTAGCTTGTCTTATTCTAAAATGAATATTAGCATTACAACGACATTCCCTTGTTATTTTACTCTTTAAGTAACAAAATTAGCTAATCCGTGCTACCTTCTCATTGCCTATTTTAATGTTCAAGTGCTTCTCCCCTGACTTTATCCTACACGCAGTAACTTTAGTTTTTCTATGTCCGTTTCCATATCATAGTTGTTAAAAACTATCAACGTTTCATTTAACGCCTCCTCTAGTTCTCTTCCGGTATTCGCCAGCAGAGCAATATCATCCGCAAGACGTAAGATTTTGGTTGGTTTTGCCTGAACTTTACTTCTATATTCTTAATTTTCTCTTAAATTTCATTAATAGCTTCCTCTGGGTATAAATTAAACAGATATGGTGATAACGGGCAGCCTTTTCTTACTCCTTTCCTGATGCACGCTTCTTCCTGCTCACCCTGCATTTCTACCACTGCCTTTTAGTCTCGGTATAGAGAGCTAATAATCCTCCGGTCCTTGTACTTAATCCCTTGTTCTTCAATATTTAGAAAAATTTAGGCCAACTGACCTTTTATCCAGTCAAATTGGTAGAAATGTTGTCAGATAAAACGAAAAAATTCAAAAATTAGTCAATCTACCCCTATGGAAATTCTCGCCGTTTAGAAGAAAGGGGTTACAAAAAAAATATTACAATAGTTTATTCGTAAGAAATGAAAATTATCAGAATTTAAGCAGTATGACATTTTTACACACTTATATTATTTTGCATGTTAATAACGCGCCAAAATTTTTACCTCCATGGTGGTCTGAAAAAACGTTACCTACTTATGCCAATCAATATGACTGTTTGTTGATCCACGTAATTAGTGGAGATTTTTTCTCGCTTCAAATTGATTCCACAAATACTTTTTAGTACAATTTATATTCGCGGAGATAATGCAAAAAAACGAAAGCCACCTCTTTTTTCAAGGTGGTGGAAATCACCACAGGGGTAGGCTGACTGATTTTTGGATTTAAGCTTATTTTTGAACCCTTTATCGATCCATGAAAATTTATCTACAATAAAATGTAATTTTCAATCAAATATACTTATGAAAAATAACACATTTACGACGACACATCGTATTTCCATGAAAGAAGAATATTGTCGCATATAAGTATCATTTCATTTACTAATCCATTTTTTTAAGGAACTTTACTGCATCAAAGGTAAGCAGCCGATTGTGCTCGACTCTTTCCTACATTTTAATCAATAAAGTATATTTTTTTATGAATGAAAAATTCAAAAAGAAACATTCCCCTCACGGGAAGAAATTATTTTCTTGGCATATACGAGGGCTGTCCAATAGGTCCGTGACTTTGAAATGAAGAACACTTTTTATAACAATAATTACAATTTATTTTCCAACATAATCCCCATTTAACTGTATACAATCATTATAGCGGTACTCAAGCTTCTTCATGTCCTCTAAAAAGTAATTTTTTTTAAACCCCTCAAAATACTCATTCTTGGCAGAAATGATCTCTTCGTTCGATCAAAATCTCTTACCTCTAAGCCAACGTTTTATGTAAGGAAAGAAAAAATAATCCGAAAGAGCTTTTCCTTCCGTATGGCATTAAATCGATCTAATAACGAGGCATAATGCTCTCCTGTAATAGTTTTTCTCTTCTGTAGATAATCGATTAATACTATACCATGTGAGTCCCAAAAAATTGTGGCCATGACCTTACCGGCTGATAGAACCGTCTTCGCTTTTTTCGGCACAGATTCGCCACGCCCAGTTCACATTTTCGACTGACTTTTTGTTTCTGGCGTTTAATAATGAATCCACGTTTCATCAACAGTTACGTAACGTCGCAAAAATTCCTTTAAATTAGGTTGAAACATGCCGAAACATTGCTGAGACGCAACCACACGATCCCGCTTGTGATCGGCTGTGAGCAAGCGCGGCACCCATCTTGCAGACAGCTTCCTCATGCGCAAAAATGCACGTAAAATGTGCCATACGCGTCCCACCGAAATGTTTACAGTCTCACTAATCTCACGCACTTTCAATTGACGATCTTTGAGTACGATGTCATGGATTCAGTCGATCATTTCTTGAGAAGTCACCTCTTTTGGAAAACCAGGAGCTTAGCATCACTTGTGCTAATACGGCCGCAACGAAATTCAGTGAACCACTTATGAACCATGCCATGCGATGGAATAGACTCCTTATAATATCTTGAGAGCTTTTCTTCAGTTTTTTTAATTGATTTTCCTGGTAGAAAATAATGTTTAATAAGCACGCGAAACTCGCTTTTTTCCATGGTTTTTTTTCGCAATGAAAAACTAAATTCAACTGGCTGTAAACAATTTTATGTGCCTCCGGCGCGGAAACTCGTTTTTCCGTTACAGCTGAGAGTAACAGAATGTTGAGTATTCCGTTACAGAGTAATATAATGTCAAAATTGAAGTGCGCATGCGCGTATAGTCTTACAGCGGAGAAGAATCTTCTTCTTATTCTTCTTCTTCTTCTTCTTCTTCGTACAGCGTTAGCACCCTACTGACAAAGCCTTGTACATTTGAACTGCGCATGCTCTATTACAACAAGCTACTACTACACAAGATCGATAAAATCAAAATGTCTGGGACTAGTCGCGAAATATCAAGTGTAATGACTACCGCCGCAAACAACTACAATACTAGATTAGATTCGAGTGTACGCATAAAAACTCGTATCCGCACCGAAGTCACATAAAATAGAATACGTGCCAATGCACACAATTTAGGAAATTACGAGACTCGTGACAATGCTCGCAGGACTGAACGCACCTCGGATTCGATCTCCTGCGAGCATTGTCGCTCGTCACGCAATAACCCTCATTGTGCGCCTAGGCACGTAATATACTATTACCCTACAGTTGAGAGTAGCGTAATGTTGTGTATTACGATACAGAGGAATGTAATGTAAAAATTGAACTGCGCATGTGCCTATAATCATACAGCGGAGCGTAATCTTCTTCTTATTCTCCTTCTTCTTCGTACAGCGTTGGCACCGTACTGACAAAGCCTTGTACATTTGAACTGCGTATTCTCTATTACAATACGCTACTACTACACAAGATCGGGAAAATCAAAATGGCCGGAACTAGTCGCGAAATATCAAGTGCAATGGACGAGAGTCATGAAGAATACTAGATTAGAATCGAGTGTACGCATAAAAAATCGTATACGTAACGAAGTCACATAAAATAGAATATGTGCCAATGCACACAATTCGGGTAATTACGAGACTCGCTTAAAATGCTCGCAGGACTGATCGCACCCCGGCTTGGTCTCGGCTTCGATCTCCTGCGAGCATTGTCGATCGTCGCGTAATAACCCTTATTATGCGCCTAGTCACATAATATTCTATTATAATCAACGTACAGACTTGAAACTTTGTATATGTACTGAAATTAAATGGCGTTCTCTTAGAGTAGTAACATGTTTACGATAACAGCACCATCTTTCGAGAAGTCACAGACTTATTAAAGAGCCCTCGTAATATCAGGTGTACAAAAAAGTTTCCGCCGTTTGACAAAAGTTGGTACCACCAGTAAGTTTTGGTTGAAATTGACAGGTGTAAAACGTCACTGGCGTAAGGTTGGACATCTGTCAGCAAAATATACTTGAAATTATAGTGATTTTTTATGAGTATAATATATTCTTTTGTATGCGAAAATGTCGAGCTTTCAGCCGAATAAGCGTCATTTGCGGGAACTTTTGATTTATTTCTTCAATGTGAAAAAATCTGCAGCTGAGGCGCATCGATTGCTTCTAGAAACATATGGTGAGGCTGCCTTAAATAAGAAAAGTTGTCGTGAGTGGTTTCTAAAGTTTAAGAACTGTGAATTCGACATCGAAGACAAAGAGCGTAATGGAAGGCCGAAAGTGTACGAAGACGCGAAATTGGAAGCAGTATTGAATCAAGATTCATACCAAACGCAAAAAGAACAATAGAATGGACAATATTTCCAATAAAACATAAGGATCCGTTCTTTCACAATAAATGCCCAATTTTCAATAAGAAACGGTGGGAACTTATTTGTACACCTGATATATTAATGGCAATATATTATAAGTTATAACAAGAATCATTGTTATTTTCTAGTTGGAAGCCGAAATACCTCTATCACATCAATCGCTATCCACTCCAATTTATAAAAACTCTAAACATATTTCTGTGGATTCAATGATAGGGAGGAACAACATAGAACGAAATGTTTTACCAGAGCGGGAGTATTTAAAGTTCCCTGTTCGTTTAATACCAGCTTCGAGATGCGAGGCAGAACCACAAGTTGGTCAATTTTGTATCGAACCTGTACACGACAGACATGCTTTTACATGGGTCAATATTATTTCATGAATATTTGAACATAATATAAAATATCATTCAGTAATCAATATATTGAATATTAAAAATCATAGGAACACCAAAAAATTTACTTTAATCATAATTTTTATTTCAGTCTGATGTAGGTGGTCTTGTCTTACATGAAAATAAGATTGTAGGATTAATGACTGATTCTAATGGACGTGCTGAAGCTGTGTTTGGTGCATCAGCCCTAGTATGTCATGAAAAAATTATATATCCTTCAACTAGCACAAGTGAATAATGAATTGAATACAATTTTATAGCATTGAATTGCATACGCGCTAGGATTCTGCGTGCATTCCTCTTGTGATTTATTTTACATGCATCTACTTAATAAAAATATAATATGGGAACAAATACGTAAATCACATTGCAATATCTATACTTTAAACCTGAACCCGTATCACCACTAACCCGGATTCTTCTCAACGTCCAAACAAAAGCACAATTAAAAACTCCAAGGACTCGAAAACAATCGAATCCCCAAAACATAACCAAATTTGGAAATTTGAATTTGAATTTAGTTGTGTATTGGGGATTCGATTGATTTCGAGTCCTTGGAGTTTTTAAATATCTATAAACCTGTACCATGCTGTTATCTTCATTCAAATTGATCAATAAAGAAATTAGGTGAAATACAATTCCTTTACAAATATTTTCATTGCAAACAGAATTTCTATTCTATTGCAATGTCATTTCGTTTCATTAAATTAAAAAAGCCTATGCGTTTCAAGACGTATAATTCGTATGTTTGAATTAAAGCTGAGTTCCTCTCAAGGGTTGTAGGTTGTCTGATTTATGTTAAATTGGCAGACTTGTGATTGTTAGATAATCGTATTCTCGGCACTTGAAATCGGTTTGGCTTGACTTACCTTAACTTTCACTTTTAAACTTTCGCCGAACTCGTGGGCAGAAATCTGATAGAACTGGACCGAACTTGCGGTATAGAAGATGGTGAAACCAGACTGTTTCCTCGTATATGTTACATGGTGGCGTTGATCCCATTGAATTAAACTGGACTGTCGCATGGTGGACCTTTCGTGCTCTTACGAAATACATGTAGTGATGCTCATATGTGCAGAAGTGCATGTAGTAGAGCATTGATATATAGAAATTAATTAGGGGGGAAATCCATTTAGAACTCTCAAAAAATGTATTTTTTTTGTATAAAATATTAGCTTAGCAGTTCAAGGATGTAACCCCAAAATTTTAAGTCGAAATTCGAATTAGTTTGGAAGTTACAGCTGTTGATAAGCAGACAGAACAGAAAACGCGCTAAGAAAATCAACGAACGCTGGTTGCATCATCAAGGGCGGTGTAGCTTTTTGTCGACAAAGGAACTTTACAGAGTGCTAAGTATCTCTAGTAAGCGTAGCGCAAATAACCTCTATCTTTCGCGGATGCGTTTTTAAAGAAGCACCTTTGACCTATAAAAAAGTACCTTTGACGCCTCACAGACAAAAACTGTTAATTTTTTGAGGTCATATCATTGGAATTTTTTGTTCTAGGGTTGATGAACTACGAAATATCAAACCCCCAGTAAAATCCACCTAGATCTTTTTAATGTATTTGGTATGGGGTCCTTTATGCAAATTTTTATATACTCTATTTTTAACGGATCTCCATATTCTGTGGTCTTTCAAAACTAAAACTCGTGGCCATTCTGTATGCACATACATATATGTACAGAATGACTACGAGTGGGTAGCAGAATAGGCTATGAGTGCGATGAGAACAATCTTATGAAGTCATAGTGCTGTCGTACTCACATTTATGGCCCTATTCTGTAACCTACTCGTAACCCCTCCGTATGTACTCTTGTGGCAAGTAAGTGAATGAATAAATGTCGACATTACTTAAACAGTTATTAAGAGCACTAGTTTCTTTTCATACAAGTTCATGACGTGAATCAGTTTATAAAATTTAAAAATGTGGAAAATCAGAACAACTTTATTTTTCGTAGTTTTATTAGATTATAAATACAATTTTAAAATATTAATTTGAACGCCAATAGTTCATTTTGTGTTTGTAATTTTTTCCATTGTATTGAACTCCCTTCTTCCTATAATTAATGAAAAATAAACGTAAAAGAAGTATTTCAAAAATAATATTCAAAATAGCAATGAATTTTAAGAGATTATTATTTAATAAAATAGTGTCTTTCAAAAGCATATTTGCGATTCTTCAAAATAATATCAAATATAGCATTCGCTCAAATAAATCCAATTTCTAACCACATAAAAGAAAAGAAGAATCCGGAAATTGAGAAGTGACGTTTCTGATGAATACTGTAAATCAATTAATGTCATTATAAAATAATAACAGCGAGTAACATACATATACGAGTGCCACCAGCTCGCGTTCAGAAACTACGTTCGGAATTTTAGGATAGAGCGTACACTAAAAAATCGATATCGCCATGTTAGACATATTTTGGTGGTTATAACCTGATGGTTAGTGTTTTGTGAACAATACAAAGTAAATGGCTGGCGCAGCTATACCGGTATAGGTGCAGCAGCGATTCAGTCATTAAAAACGTGGCATTGCTACTAGAAGAATACAATTTGATAACGATCACGATGCGTTGTTTTGGGATCTTACACCTAAAGTCATGGAAGGCTACGTGAACGATACGTAATAATGCAGTATGATTGAGGAAATTTCTTTAAAACCATATTCATTTCAATCAATATATTTTCCAATCACCAATTGGTCAGTCACTTTTTTACCCACTCATTAATTGTTAAACAATTCTCATTAACGTTTACTTGTAGAAAAGTCAAGTAATCAAGACACGATTTTTGATTCAATTATGCACGTTTTAGGATCATGCGTATAATCAGCTCAAGTGGTGCTTTTTGTAGGCGTTGCAACAAAACAGTATTGCTGCCACAGCTATGCAACACAGGTGGCGGAACGATCTATCTTTTATAGTTAACGTGACAATACGTTTATGTTCATCACACTGATAGAAATGGTTCGGGAGTTTTAGCCATTCAGTTGTAGGTTGGGAATTTATAAAATAATATGTCTCTTTGAGCAACGCAGGATGTTGAATACAGAAATCAAAATATTGTATGTGAAACTGGTCGAATCAGAAATATAATATGGGAAGACGAACAATACATTTTTCCATAGCAACCAATAGTATGGTTGATTCGTTCATATTTATTCAGTTATAATCGGATGGTTATAATACAAATCTCATATTGCTGTATCTATGCCAGCAATAAGGTAAGGTTAAATTAATCATAAATATCGTGGTAACAGCCATTCCTTTCTACCAGTGCAGAACGAAACGGTATCGCTAGGAGGGCAAATTTAAGGATTTCGCTGCATTTCCTATTCGAATTCGTTGTAATAGCGATTCGCGTATCGCTCACATTGAATTTAGGAGCGATTTGTAATTCTGTATCGCTGTCTCAGCAATATGGGTTTTCCCGCGTAGTGTCAGAGTATGTGCCGGTAGTGATGGGACATCGGAATGAAAACATCGATGTGCCGAAACATCGACATCGAAAATTATGGACATCGATGTTTTCGATGCTTCTCTAAAAACATCGGATTTTATTGATTTAAGATTATTTTTACATCAATTTTACGATTCAAATAAAAATTCATGATTTTATCTATACTTCAATATTTTATGAAAGAAAAATTCGTCGTTTTTGAAAAACATCAAAAAGTTTTCGTCTTTTGAAAACTATAGAATTTCTCTTTTTCAAATAAAGTACAAATAAAGTTAGGAACTTTTGAATTAAAAAGTAAAATTCATATCTGCCTATTATATTTGCTGTCATCCAGTAGAAATGCCCATCCGATTGGATTATTGGTAATATAAATTTTAGGACAAATAAAAATTGGGCATTCTGAGAGCTGACTAAAGGTTGAGAAAATCTTTATAAATTGTATATTAAAACAGATGTTCCTGGTTTGAAACACACTGTAGTTATAAAATAAAAAATTATCTAAAAATACTGATATTTTTCTAATGTTATGAAGAAAATTTTAAGCAAAAGAATTTCATAACAGTTAGTAGAACATATGTTCCATTTATTCGAACAAAAATATTAACTTTTTCGCTTGAAAACCATTATATTAATTTCTAATACGTAAACCATGTTTGCTGTATTTTGAAACGATATTATACTAAAATATAATTCATTTTTATGATTAAGTCTAACGAAAAGTCTCTCAATGTGCTAAAGCTTGAGTTGAATGTATTGGTATTTTCTGTACATGCCATGAGAGGAAAACCATTTCAAGGCATGCGTAGTTTTAATATTGTAAGATGTATATATGATAGGTGCGTTCATATGACTGTGCATTTAAATATGTGTCAAATAGTATATTTCGTAACTAGTGCTCAATCAAGGCCTTTACATGACAAGGGCGATATTTTGAGGACAGATCGTAGTCGAGTCCTGAAACATTGCACGCGTCATAAAAAAAGGCTTCCATTGAGCACTAGTTACAAACGACACTTTGTATGGCGAATTAATGAAAATTGACGTATTTTTATGCGTGTCGAGCAGACGGTGACAGCTTGGAGGATATCTTACTCTCTCGCTCCCTGTCGGACTCAGTCCAGTGAACGGTTAGCGAATTCGCTGACCGTTCACTAACCGTTCGTTGACCATTCGCTGACATCGTAATAATGCGAATAAGAGGAGCATAAAAAACATTTAAATTGTTGCTATTATGATTGTGCGGTAGATTTTGAGTTCATTTATTGTGGAAATAAATATCAAATATGTAGAAATTTGAGTGCTGATCAAAACAATGCTAGAAAAAAACACTCTAATGTATCATACGACAGAAGATGAATTTATATAGTATATATATACATTTGGCAACACTGCAGATGTTCTAACACGCAAGGGAAATCCTCTAGGAATTGGTATCCGTGTAATAATTTTTTAAGGTGGGTATCGGAGGGTTAAAGGTTGTCATATGGGATCCGTCATTTTAAATTGCACTCATATGATTGAATATCATCCGAGAGTGTGGGTAATATGATTCCTACCTGTAAAATGTTTATAAAAATCAATCACCGCCATTTTGGATATAGATAATTGCGTTAACCTTTATTAGGAGACTCCATGATTATTATCTGAACTTACCATAAGCTTCGAATGAGCTAATAAATTAGAGATATTAGCGAAAAATTCTGAGTTTTAGGACATTTTTACGTTCTAGCCGCCATTTGGAAAGTAAAAGTTAATAAAATGAACATAAAAATATTTCGTGGTGAACTTAAATAATTTTGTGCACTAATCCCTGTAGGATTTTCAAGATTTTTACGTGATTTGAGTCCGAGGAAAATCCTAAATAGTGAAAATGTACACATTTTTCTTAGTTCTTCATACAAAAGCCGCTATATTCACTCCACTGTTACAGGCATGGAATTCAGGTTCAAAAACATGTTACAAAATAAACGATCTTTGTAATACTGGGGTAATTGAAGATGTTCAAATAAATAAAAATAATCCATAGGTAACCGAGCTATGTTCACCTATTTTCGGAGAGGCACCAACTTGAAAAATGTAATATAATTACTTCCAGGTCAAATTTTTCACTCAGGGTTCCTGATGAATATAATCATAATACACTATTCGTTATTACAGAAGCATACTATTTTTTCTAAAATATCAGGGCCAGGTGTCACATAGTGATTTCTAAGTAACTTTAATATTCATAATTATAAAATAATGTATTTGAAAATATATATTTTTTGAGACAAAAAACCTTTTGAAGTATTCATATTAAATTGGATGTTTCATTCTATATAAATCTAAACAGGCACTCCAAATCTAAATATAACACAGGTCTGCAAATAATGGGTCTGTATTTGTTATTGGAAAATGAAAAATCATTTCCGGGGTAATTTTTGACGTAGAATCCGAATCCGGAATCAGAATCAGCCTATCACGTCAGGATTTTGAGATATTTGAGGTTATGTGCTCGAAAAATGGGGTTTTTCGCTAATTTTGAGGTTATGTACACGGCGCAAGAAATTTTCTTGGTTTTTTTATCAAATTTAATCATTTAGTACTACTCTTCCCCTTCAAAATGAGTTATTGAACAGTCACGAGCAATTATTTTTCACAAAGATACGGCCATATCAAGCACAGAATTTTAGAGACCAATATTGTTTTCCCCGTAAATTGCAGTTCGCCATTTTAAAACGGCCGGCCATCTTGTAAATGAAAATGTCAATCTTGCGACCCCATTTTCGTAATCAGCAATTCCGAAACCCCCGAGTAAGAGTTTTTAGAGAGCGAAATCGTTTAATTTCGTAAATTTCGATCCGCCATCTTAGAAATGGAAATGTCAATTTTATCTCTGTAAATTCTTATTCACAGACCATCAAAACCCGCAAGCACAAATTTTCGAGATAAATTTTCGTATGCAGAATTATATGCACCGAAGAGTCAATGTGAATACTCATAAGGTTGTTCGGATAAATGTCGAAACTTTATATGGCCGTATCTTCGTGAAAAAAAAATCGCTCGTGACTATTCAATAGCTCATTTTGAAGGGAAAGAGTAGTACTAAATGATTAAATTTGAGAAAAAAACCAAAAAAAATTCTTGCGCCCTGTACATAACCTCAAAAGTAGCGAAAACCCCCATTTTTTGAGCACATAACCTCAAATATCCCAAAATCCTGACGTGATAGGCTGATTCCGGATTCGGATTTTACGTCAAAAATTACTCCGGAAACGACCCATAGCTTTTCAACAACAAAACCTTGCAGACCTATGCAATTTTTCATGATGTTTGCGTACATCTGTGGAAAATGAGTATAAAAATCGCAGAACGTTTTATTACCACCTATTGAGCACTAAATAGAATCTTGCGATTTTAGAATTTTATCACCTTTAATGTCTCTTAGAATTATTTGTCATTGATTTCCTCTACTTGAGGCCATATGTCATTTTACATGCAGACATGGCACATTCGTACTATCATTATCTACGGAAAGCGTGTGTACGACTTCCGCCGGTAGTGTATGTCATTGTGATTTTTTAATCGGGGGTTGAACTACGAAATATCAAATTTCCAGTAAAATCTACTGAGACCTTTTTTCAATGTATTTGGTGAGGGATTCTTTATGCAAATTTTGATATCCTCTATTTTGAACAGATCTCCACATTGTGTGATCTTTTGAAACCAAAACTCGTCGCCATTCTGTATACACATGCATATATGTACAGAGTAGCCATGAGTGGATTACAGAATAGGCTATGAGTGCGATAAGAAAAAACTTGTATGAAGTCATAGTGCTGTCACACTCGAATTTATAGCCCTACTTCTCAACTTACTCGTAGCCTCTTCGTATGTACTCTTGTGAAAAATAAGTAGATAAATATATAACAACGTTACTTGAACAGTTATTAAGAGCGCTAGGTTTTTTCCATACGAGTTAATGACGTGAATCAGTACCTAAAAATTAAAAATGTGGAAAATCAGAGCAGCGCTCCTTGTTGCCATTTTAGAAATTTCCGACGCATTAAGTAAGTTAAATATTCTGAAATAATTGAAAAATTGAACATAATAAAACTTCATACATAAATAAGTTCAACTTATAGCTGCAATAGTTAAAAGTATCTAAAACGAAAATATTGATCCGATGTTGAAGGCCAATCTTTATCCCATATGGAAAGACTGTCTGCTACTACGGTTTTAGTTATTCATTTAATCATTACTATTATTATGTGAAAAAATTATTATAAAGGAACAGAGTTTCATATTATCCTAGTATAATAATATATTTGAAAATTAAGTCAAATATCTTTACATTCCGAGCAGAAATTTTATTGTGGCCTTGGTAAATATTTTCGTAATGTTTACTTGTAGAATGGAAGCTTATATTAATAGGACAACTTATTTTGATCATTTGTATTTTTGAACAATCGTTGAAGGTAGCAAAATATACAGTAATGGAAACCTTTCTAAACAGAAAATCATGTTGCCTTATTAGACGTCATTTTTTATAGTTTTATTAAATTATGAATGAAATAAAAAAATATTAATTTGAATGCTGGTAGTTTATTTTGTATTTGTGATTTTTTTTATTCTATTGAATTCTCTTCTTTCTACAATCAATAAAAAATAAATGTAAAAGAAGTAATCCGAAACTAATAATATTTGCAACTTTTTAGAATAATATAAAATATAGTATTTGCTGAAATAAATTCAATTTTTTACAAAATAAAAGAGAAGAGGAATTCCGAAATTAAGAACAGACGTTTTTAATGAATATTATAAATCAGTTTATGTTATCATAAAAGAATAACAGTGAATAACATATGAGTGTCACTAGCACACGTTCAGAAACAGCGTTCGAAATTTTAGGATACAGCGTACACTGAAAAACCGATATCGCCATGTTAGACATATTTTTGTGGTAATAACCTTATGGGTATTGTTCTATATACAATACAAAGTAAATGGCTCTCGCAGTTATACCAGTATAGGTGCAGTAGCGATACAGTCATTAAAAACGCGGCATTGCTACTAGAGGAATACAATTTGGTTACGATCACGATACGATGTATTGGGATTAATTTTCTAAAGTAATGAAAAGGTTACGTAAACGATACGCAATAATGCAATATGACTGAGAAAATTTCTTTGAAACCATATAATTCATTTCGATCAATATGTATTTTTCCAATCCCCAATCAGTCAGTCAGTCTTTTTCCCACTCATTTATTGTTTAAACCATTCTCAATAACGTTTTCGTGTGAAAAAGTCAAGTAATCAAGACACGTCTTCGATTCAATTATGCACGGTTTGGGGTCATAAGTAAATTCAGCTGCCCGTATAGCTCTAGTGGCGCTTCTAGTAGGCGTTTCAACGAAACAGTATTGCTGCGATAGCTATACAACACAGGTATCGAAACGATCCACCTTTTATAGTTGAAATTACAACACATTTGTGTTCATTAGAACGAAACGGTATCGCTACAAGGGCAAATTTCAGGTTTTCGCTCTATTTTATATCCGGATTCGTTGTAATAGCGATTCGCGTATCATTCGCATAGATTCTATGTGATTCTATGGGAAGGTCGGGAACTTTGTTGGCGTTGCGTTTTCCGCCATTACTCTCGAGTTTTGTTTTGGGATTCGTACCGGAATCAGTCGATGCAGTTCGGGCAGTGAAACACGCGAGTGATCCTCCTGAAAACATTCGATTCACTGAATTGTGAGAATTTTAAAGCTTTTTTTCTCTCGCGCGTTAGCATCGCAAGGCACAGTGCCCATCACCATTTTGTTTTCTCCGTCTGATAATAACTGTGAAATATTTTATGAATCCGTGACATTGAAATAAGGGGACTCAAAAAGTTCAGAACCAGTGAAGCTAGTTTTGGAATCATTTTATATTAGAACGAAACATTAATTAGGAGAAAAAATTCTGCTACATTATTATTATCATTAAATGTGAATGTATATGAGATCGAGAATTTACATCAGTACCCTAATCTGTTTGACCAACTTACAGCTTAAATGTTCCCGGTGAGAATTGTCTGTTGCCCTTATTACACTCATTCATTAGTCTGGGCATGTTGGTACGATCCAATGTGTGCATTCCAAGTTGGCACGCTATCTTCAGCCCGTCAGACTAGTATTGTGCTAGGTAAATTTGTTACTAACAGACTAATTCTTCCTGGTAAGAACAACTCGTTTCTCGTACTACGCTTGCCCATTAAACTAGGCACAATAGGTCCGCCCCAATCGTAGAATTTCGGTATGCACGTAGTCTTTCGCCCGTTGGGCGGGTATTGTCGTTGGTACATTAGCTTTTTTTCTATTTTTTTTGGTTACGGGAGATAGAGAATGCATTTACGTACGTTGTGTGGGACTCGGCCTAAGCAATACTCACCAAACTCAAAACTCCCCTGCTTTCCAACAAGCCCATGACTCCGGAACTGCGTTAGCTTTAAACTTCAGGATCACATTCTACAGGTAATACCCAGTTCCTCAGGGTTCACCTTGCTCTTCAGGTTCTTCAAAATCGTCACCTAGCTCAACTCCTCGGCGGGCTTGATCAGCACCGTCTCAGGACGGGCATGCCTGGTCCTTCCCAGTTTGTTGGCTCCCGGTGTCGGTTCGCTTTTCCGCAGTTCCTTCCTCAGCAGAAGCTCCGTCTGTTCTTCTTGTTTACGGGAGGATTTTAACCTCTTTTCCTCCAGCTTCCTAATCGCAGTCTCCTGCGAACTTATAGTCAGCTCTTTCTGTCGCTTGCGAGGTTCCAAAATAAACCTCAGCGACGGCTAAGGGGAAGTTTGACATCTCGTGCCTCAGATGGTACTCGAAGTGCTCGACGAAGCAACAGCTTCTCTCCATGCGTTTTTCCAGTAACTCCAGCTCCCGGAGAGTAACCTCACCAATGCCATCCCTAATGGAAACAAAAATATGTTTTTCTTGGTCCTGTATAAATTCTCCATTATCTTTAGGGCTCCTACCATCTTTAGTAATGTACATCTTGTCACACATACTTTTGTTTAAATTTGAAATCTCCATTATTGTTTCCACTTACGCAGGGGTTAAGGTCCATGAGGTGACCTGGTTTCCTAGAGATACCGTCTAAGACACCACTCCCTGGTGCCATGCACCTACCGACACGGTAGTTAACACCTTGGATTTGGGGTTATTCCTTCGGGACCATCTCTGGAACATTGCCCGCGACTGTCTGTTTAGTTTTGTATCCGTATTCAGCAGTACCCCTTGGTACAGGGCAACTTTATCTGCAACCTGAGGACGCGCCCGGTCGCCTATTCTAAGGCGCCCTGATCGGTTTACGGAGAAACCAATGTAGGACCGGGCGGCATGTTTGTTATCTTGGTTTATCACTCAAAACTTTATTCTACAGGCATATCTTAAAAAGTGAGGGAATAGTATATTGTTGCTTTGATAATTAGGAGTTATCAATAATGAAAGAATGCAACCATAACCATAGCCATCTTTTTTTAGTTTTGAATAAAGCCCATATTTTATGCGAAAGTTCTGTATTTCTTCATTGATATACATGGTGACCCATTTTAATCTATAATATATAATTTCTTAAATGAGAACCCCTATTTTTGACTACGGATTTGAAAAGAGCGAGACATTGCACATCAAAAATGACCTGTTCAAGCAATATTCTTTGTCTTGTTGCTAAGTCAACGTTCTCCAATATTCCATGTAAATGGTCTATTAGCAACTCTAAGTGAGTGTGTCTGTCAACGTTTGCGTTAAGAAAGTAGGGTCCAATTAAATAGCCATCTCTCGAGAAACTTTGCTAAAAACTGTGGTCGGTTTTGAAAGACGTCCGCATTTGTGTCTTCAAGCCAATGGAGAGCACTTCAAACAGTCACTCCGTGGCTGATCGTAACACTGGAAGCTATGGTGAGAGGCAAGGGGACTCACGTTATTCAACCACCCGAAACGTGAGAGGCAAGGGGAAATCACGACAAGAAAGCACCTCAAAGGAAACAGAACTTACTACGTCCACGCCGTTGTTTCTGGGTAACGCTAAAAGTAAGGACCAAGTGTCATTTTTTTTGTAACTAGTTACAAAGAAGTGACATTGTCAAGATTTTCATTTTTGTAACTACATAGTCACAGTCTTTATATCTTATCCGAAATGATTGTTACTGTCTGGGTGTGTTTGGGAGGGTGTTGTGATAACAATTCAAAGCCTGAAGTATACAAAAAAAATGTATCCGGGCACAGAGTTCTATCTAAGAAAAATCGTCTTGACCTTCAAGACACCTTGAAAATTGACCTGAAGGTCATGATCTTACCTCCATTTGAACTTGAGAATTGACCTCAAGGTCAAAATTGATGGTACAGTAAAATGTCCCCCTCTGTCCTGGTCAAACTTTGTCCGAACCATTTTTTCGTAGATAAAGTATTTTAGAAAATATTTAGGATTATAGATTAAAATGGGTTACCGTGTATATTGTAAAAAGTCTACAATTTATAAGCAAAAAATAATATTATAATATTATACGATCTAGACGGCCAGTCTACTGCAGAGTTACGCGAAATTTCATTTTCCAATCGTTCAGTTGAGAAAAAAGAACATTTTCAAAGCTATCAATAATCCTATAATTAGAAAATATTTGTGAGGTTCCATGCAAACTATGTTTATTTAAATCAGAACTGATAAGTCTATTTTGATTCTTTTCTACACATTAAAAGGTCAACTCTATACCTTACAAGCATCTTTATTTGTTGCAGATTTAAATTCAACACTGTTAGAAACTAAAGTAACAAAAATTATTGATTTGGGCTATACCAGTAATGGTATGTATGAGGTTCTCAATGCATCAGAATTCAAATACTTAATTTCTATTGGAGATACAGAACATAAAGAACAAGGGTTTTTAGTTCATGACTGTTTTGGAATCATGATGTCAACAAGTCATGCTCTAACTATCAGAAGTTGTGTTCCATACGGGTAATTACATTCATATTTATTTATAATAAGTAAATTGAACTATGGTCATCAGTCATCATTAAACATTGAAACGCTTGATACAATATATTGGAACGCTGATTTTACGGACTCTTGGAGAATGGTGTTTGTATAATCGGAGATATTCGGCGAAGCGTGAAATCGTAGAAGACCATGTATGAAAGAGAATGAAAAGATAGATAATGATAATATGAAGGATACGTGAAATAATTTATAAAAAGTTAGGTTTCAGTACAGGTGTAAGAATAAATGCGATATACGCGAGAGTGGCAGGCAGTATTTTTTAACCCCCTGCCTGCCCAAGCATATCCCCACTCAGGGAGTGGTATCACGTGGGCGCATTGCTGACACGAAAGGCATAAGTATTAGTGTGAGAGGTTCAGGATTGTATCTGTTTATAATAGCTTGAACCCTCCTCGATTAAAATTTTTAAAATAATTATTGCATTACCCTTGCATTACTCTGAAAATCATTAAACAGGAGTGAGATGAATTATTAGAACTCAATCAAGCGATAATCCCATGAATAATATGATTTATGTGGTAGGGAAACCAGTATGTGCAGTATAACCTAAATATGGAATGCTTTGAACATAAATTAAACGAAGAATTCTACTTTACTGATCACTTGTGGAAGAATTGAAATAAATTTTTAAGTAGAAAAGTGATAAAAGTAATTCACATACATACAGGTCAGATTTTCGTGAGTGATACAACATCCACAGTAACTTAACAAATATGCTGTTAGTTGATGTTAATTTGATAGCTTCTACTTTAAAAAAAATCCATATCCAAGTTCTTAAGGGTCATTTTCAAATATTAAACAGAATAAAATTTAGTTCTTATCATCCATAAATGAAAATTTTGTTTCCAGGAATTGAATTCATTCGTCCAATACGGATCTAAGTAGTATTTGGTTCCAAACTGAATCAAAATTGATTCTTGATCGAATCCCGCAGTTAGTAGAACATTTCATAAATCCATGTTAAGCATTTAGTTTGAATCTAAACAAAATACTATCCTGCTAACATTTGCCGAGTTCTCGTTTAGTTCAATCTAAAAATTGGCAGGTTTCTGACGGCCAAACTAGATCAGATTGAGTAACTAGTGAGTATTAGTCAAGTAGCGAGTTTCTTACAAGTGTCACGTCCCGCGACTCTACCACCTAGAGTAGTAAACAAATTAAGGAACCAATGAAGAGATCAAGGCAACATTACCACGTCCTTGATTATATTGACTCAACAGCAAGATCTAACAAGAAATAAGAAGATCGTTAAAATCGAAAGGCAAATCTAAATAGATATATTTGGCTGTGACATTAACGCCAAGTAATAAATTTCATCGGAACGTGACTCACCGGTGAAGGCAACTCATTCGACTTTAAGCCTCAATGCCAAAATATGGAAAAGATCGTACACCTTGTTTTTACTTCCACAGTAGTTGACCTTTTCATAAGAATCGAATAACAGATAAAATAGAGTTGATATATTTGACTGTGACACTAATGCCAGGTAATAAATTTCATCGAAGCATAAGTGATCAGAGAAGGCAACTCATCCGATATTAAATACCAAATATGGAAAAGATGATACACCTTGTTTTTACTTCCGCAGTAGTTGACCTTTTCGTTAGAATCGAATAACAGATAAAATAGATTGCGACATTAGTGCCAGGTAATAAATTTCATTGGAGCACGAGTCATCAGAGAAGGCAACTCATATGATCTTAATACCAAATATGGAAAAGGTGGTACACCTTGTTTTTACTCCCACCATAGGTCACCATAGGTGACCTTTCAAAGGCCTATAAAAAGCGAAAGTTCCAATAGAATTCAGTTCAGTTAGTAGTCAACGTGCGATTTCTACAATGTAACCAACGCGAGCTCAGTTCAATCAGTCAGTCGACATCCGATTTTCACAATGTAACCAACGCGAGTCCAGTCCAGTACCATCATCTTTACACGGGGAGTTCAGTTTAGTCTAGTCCAGTTTCATTATCTCTACGCTGCGAGTTCAGTCCAGCCTCATAGGATTTTACCGCTACTCAGACGAATTCTTACTCGACGCTGAGTTCAACGACATTAGAAAGTGAAGGGGAATCACCTTCCAAAATTCTCTCTAAACTTAGATCAAGAATCGATTAGACCAACCGTCTCGACAACGAATTTCCCAACAAACAAGTACTATCTCAAGGATCTCAACGAAGACTCAACTGACCACCTTCGCTCCACTGGACTCAATAATTCATCAGACAATTTTCACTCGGGGTAATTACAAAGGTACATCTAAATTTCAATTCGATTTCCAATTCCATGATGCTTATTCGTTTCTCAATTTGATTGTCAATAAACATACTTTATATCAATAACCATTCTCAATCACTGACTTCTCCTCATCCCTTAGAGAGGATCCTTTTCGATCCTTACATTAAACGAGGAATCTTTTAAGAAGAGAAATGTTACGATTCTGACGTAACACAAGTAACATAGTCACATTACAGGCGACTCACTTGGAAATAATCTAGTAAAACTTGCAAGTTTCTTGGCAAAACCTAGAAGAAAATGTTACAAGGGAACTGACACGGAGAAAAATAGTTAAAGTAATTTTACTCCACTCTGGCGATTAAACTTGGGACAAAAGGACATTTGAACATCTTTGAAATCCTATTCCAGGAAAATAAAATTGATAAATACTTAATTCACCCCACGTGAATAACAATAAGTGTTACATAGGTAATAGTAAGGAGTTCAGTAAAACTTTGTCGACGTCAGGGTATCAACATGCGTCCAGTAGGTTAACATGAAATGTATATCACAGACGTTCAAGTAGATTCAAGTAAAAATAAATTTCAAAAAATGACACTCAACACTTAGATATGAAATTTTTTAAGTAGAAGCTATAAAATTGACATTATCTAAAAGAATATTTTTTAAGTTACTGTGGCTGTTGTATTTATTTCAGTCCTTCCACAAGTGGTTAATAAAGTAGTTTTCATCGTCTAAGGTATGTTTTAAGTGATCTATTAGAATATTTTATTCTAAAATATATTTCTTTTAATATGAAATTCCATTATTAAGTTATCCTGCACATATTGGCTTCCTTACCATATAATTCATATTATTCATGAGATTAGCGCTTAATTCACTTCTATTAATTCATTTCACTCCTGTTAAATGATTTTTAGAGTATTGCAAGGCTAATGCAATTATTATTTCAAAAATTTCAATAAATGGGAATTTTCTGCAGTTCATATAGTTTTGTGTTATCGTACTGATAACTCCGAGCTCATTTTCATTGCACCAATACACAGCTATTCATGTTTCGGTGTAATTATAATTATGTTTTAGTATGTTTGAAATTATGTCTCGTGTTTGGGTAAAGGCACCAGTTTCTAGAATAGATGATTATTCGAGTAAACAGTCTAATTTCCTCAATCTAAGTTATTAAAATATTCCCTCCCCTTTAGTATGAAAACTAAGCATGTATAAAACAATTAGAGTTTAGTCCAATTATTTACAGCTATCAAACGTAGCTACAATACTATTTACTGATTGTTAAATTGATATTCTGTAAATGGATGATAAAAAATCTGCCCGCTTCGCGGGCACATTCTCATCGCACGCTTCGCTCGCAAGTTTGAGCGCGCCTAGGGCGCGCGATTTGTTCGTCGCGCTTTGCGCTCCGTTCTTTCTGGACCTCACGCTTCGCGCTCGGTCTTGTGCTCTTCGCATACATTTAAGTTTATTTCTTATAATTTGATACTGAAGCTCAAACTCAATTTCTTTTTGAATTTAAGTGAAACAGGAAATTCAATTTACTTAAGGCTCTATCAGCCTTAAGGAAGACATTCTCATCATGACGCTCGCGCTTCGCGCTCGATTTTCTGTATACATTTCAGTCACTTCTTAATAAATTACATGATTAAAATAATTTATTTTCTTCCAAATCTCTCAAAAAAAAAACAATCGTAGAACTTATTTAAGGAAACGATTTTACAGAACAACGCTTATTTCGCATCTCACATATTTTGATGAAAAAAATCGAATTTTTTTAATATTAAAAATCAAAACATAAAATATACATCTTGTCGCGAAATGTCTTAATGAGAATTTGTGAACCTCATTTAGGCAAACAATTTTCCAGATAAACGTTTTTTTGTATCTCACATATTTTGTCTAAAAAATGGAATTTTTGAATTTTAAACGTATTTTTTGGAATTAAAACGAAAAATATATGTTTTACCAGAAACTGCATCAGACAAAATTTGTAGATCTTTTTGAAACGAACAACTTTGTATTCTTGCGTTTTTTTCGTATTTTACATATTATTGTTAAAAAATTGAATTTTGGATTGTCAATAGCTTTTTTTTAATTAAAAAGAAAAATATGCATCTTATGAAAAAATGTTACAATTCAAATTTGTAGGTATTTATGTATTCAATAATATTGTATAATAACGTTTTTTCGTATCTCGTATAATTTAACTGGAAAATGGAATTTTGATGTTGACTTTTTTCGAATTTGAATATGCTGTAACATTTCTAATTTTGATTTGATCAAAAAATGTTATCAGGATAATTTGTTGAGATTTATGAGCACTATCAAAAACCAGTGTTGAAATTTTTGATTTTTTCAAAAAGTTATTTTCAAAAACACAAAAGTAGTGCTCAATCCCTCAATTTTGATTGGATGTGGCTGGTTAACGAACATGTCCTTACTTTTTAGGTTCCGATAAAGTGTACCAAAGCTCAATCCAATCTGATAATTCTATCGAGAGTTATGCCGCACACGACCTACTACATACAGACAGACAGACAGGACAGACACTTTTGTAAAAACAATTTTTTCTGACTCAGGGGGTCTCAAAACGTAAAGATTTGATGAAAATTTCCGAAAGTCATTTTTCACATAAAACCAATACCTTCTCATCCATGATGAGAATGTAAAAATGTAATGTAAAAAATGTTGGTTACTAATTGGGACATTCACCTTATAGTTGTTTTTAAAATATCAAGGAAAAAAAGTGAGCAAAGATTGTAGTTCAAGGAAGACGACTGTACTCCAGAGAAGGATAAAATAATAAATGTTTCATTTTATTGACACTTTCAAGCAATTTTAAATTCTTTCAAAAATCGAAGATTTGAACCCTCAAAAACAAAAATTACAAGATTAAAAAAAATGAACTTGTAAATAAAAAAGGAAGAAAGTTCATTTTTGTCCAAAAGAAAGTTTCTTTTTGCGGATTTGGATCTTTTCGATTTTTGGGAGGGTTTTGAATTGCTTGAAATTGTCAATTGTGATGTAGATTGTATCCTAATATGAATTTGAGTGGACGCTCATCGAGTCATTCGTCACACTTGTGATGAAGACGAGAGAGGTTGATGGGCGTCGAGAGCGTAACAACGGGGAGGGCCAGTAGAAATCGCATCGGGGCCTGCACCCGCGGTCCTGCGTCTTGGACGGACTCGGCTGTACGCGTCGTTCGAGGGAGGAATCGCTTTATTCCTCCCCTGACTGGCGCGGCTAGTCGGTCTGCCAAACGGACGTGTGGCCGCGGATGGGAGTCCCGGGCGAACGGATGACGGAAGAGTCGCACGCGACTTTAAGCTGGAACCAACCGCCCGTGAAGTTTAAAGTTTAGGAGAGTCCTGTACAACGTCTATAAAAGATTTCGCCATTTTTCCTGCTCACCAAAAAAAAAAAGAATATGAATTTGTGGTGATATAAATTTGTATCCTTTTTAAATTAATATCTTTAATTTATTTAAACCTTATGGTTCGCAATGCACTATTTACCAGTTTGTTTTTCTTCCGGCAAATGAATGGTAAAATTTGCAAAAGTGATATGTATTATTTCATTTTTCAGAGGTAACAGTTATCTCTCTTGAAAAAACCATCTTTGTTATTTTATCTGCGATAAGTTAAAACTTTATGAAACACAAAATACATACTATCAAAGATATTAAAGTTTTTAAATAAAAACTTCTCTTTTTTCGGTATTCTGCTTACTTACACGGCAGAAAAACTGCTGAGATTAATAAATTTACTAGTTCAATTAGCTTAGCAGAATTACTATTTTTGTTGTCTTTTGTTAAATCATCCTAAAATTTAGTCTATTTTACTGGTTGCTTAGTTGATTTTACTAGTTTTTCAAGTTAATTTTACTAGAATGTAACTTATACTCCGATTTTTTCTTCAATCTAACAAGTCCGGAAGGATTTACACATTTTGCATTTGAATTTTTTTTGACAATTATATTTTTATTGACTTTTTTTTACTAGCACTATATTTTCATAATTCTTGTCAAAAAGTATACTTTATTCTCTTTTATAATGATACGTAAAAACATTATGACCCCAAGGACAAGAAAAAAATGTCCTTATATATTTATAATAATTATTTTTACAAACTTCATCATATATTTTTGTGTATCTGGATTACAGGAACAATCTTCATATAGATCACTGGAAGAAATATGCTAGTTTGCAAAGAACCGCAAATATAAATAATAACCATAGATACCTTATTAAACAATCTAGACCAATCGGTTATGTACAAAATTGCCTTGCATTATTAACGGTAAGATATATTTTAAAAAATTCATAAATTTTAAACAATAACAAAGGGACTTTTTTCAAATTATCAACTCATTACTGAAGCAGGTTTTCAATAATTGCTTTACAAAGTTGGTTGGGCGATTGCATTCGAAGAATAAATTGTCATTTAAGACTAGATGGAATTTTTTCAATATAAATTGGAAAAATTTTCTGTCAAAAAGGGAACGCATCCACTCCGCTGGATATCGAGCCCAGGACCTTTCGATTGTCGGTCAAATGCTCTTTGTGTCTTCACATATTCTTTGTTTGAAATTTTGAAAAGATTCCTCCAGTCATTTGAATAAAATGTATTAACATCATTTTATTCAAACCAAAATAGTAAATTTGCCGCTTGAAAACCACTACATTAATTTTTGATACCCAAACCCTCTATCCCTTATTTTGAAGCAATATTATACTAAAATACAATTCATTTTTATGACTTACTCTAACGAAAAGTCTCTTAGTGTAGCGATTTTGCCGAAAAAATAATCCCCACTGCTCACCGACTAACGCTCCACTTGTAATGGGGCTAAATAGCGCTATTTCTACACAGGCGTTGAAGAATGAAATGATAAATAATGGACTGTTTTTTTCACAAAATTCACCATTGTCATTACAAATGTTACCATTCAAATTTCAAATTTTACTATTCGCATTGCAAGTTTTACCATTCACCAATCAAAAAGAGAAATTAAATTTGTCGATTCAGAATAGGGATTTGTGTGAATCCTCTTTTCATCGGCATATTTGATTAAAATATACTATAAGTTATAATGGATAAAATTTTTTTCTAGTTGTTGGAACCGGTAGATTTTTTGATGGAATCTGATTTACCAATTTTTTGGAAGCAAAAAGATTTGTATGTAAATAGTATGATAGACTGGAACAATATTGAAGCGGGGTACCCTATATTAACAGGACGACCGTTCATAAAGATTCCTGTTGTCGTAACGGATAATCTAAGCTGCAGAGCTGTGCCAGAGATAGGCGAATTTTGTATTAAACCCGTGCACAAGGAACAAGCAGTTAACACGGTTGATACATTTTTATAGAAAGTTGAAATAAAAAGAAAATAATTTTGAAATTTTAATTGTAATTTTCATTTCAGAATGACCCAGGAGGTCCTGTTTTGTACAAGGGAATGATTGTGGGAATAGTTATTCGAATGAGTAAAGATTGTGCACTTGCTTTGCGTATTTCCAATCTACAAAGTTCAGTATATGCTTCATCAATTCGAGTGCAACGTTCATCACTGACAGAATCAAGGACAAGAAATTAAGAAGAAAATTTAAATCTAATTTTTGGTACCTGTAGAGCGGATTGAAACTGCGATTTCCAACCTTAGGATTGACACTTTTAAATTAGGGTTAAAATATTATACATGAATTCATGCAGCATTTTAGGACAGAATAATTCTTTTTAAATTTTCTTTAGAAGATAGTACACAGTACACATTTAAATTATTATTCGACAACGCCCTTGTCGAGAGTTCAATTTTCGATACCTCTGTAGCGCATCGCAAGTGAACAATGCCAGACAACTTTACTTTCGTTCCTCTACGCCATATACTCACTGCCCTTTGGCAAAAACTAGATGCTGTAGCAGGCCGAAAGTAAAGAATAGCCTTCATTGCTCTCTTTTTAAAATTACTAATTTTAACATTTTTGGAAATTATGAAAATATTCAGGAATTTTGAAAATATTTGAAAATTTGAAAATATTTTTGAAAATTGCCATTATCTATGGAATTCTGATAAACTTACATCAGCAATTTATGGTAATATATGGTAAATTTAATAAATTTACGTACCGCACTTCGTCTCAAGTCGGATTTTTCGCAAGGACGTCGTAAAAAAAAGTATTCAGGCCAAGGGGAGAACGCAGTTTCTCGATTCGTGTGATTGCTGTCCTCGTTCCAGAAATCGCTGCCTTTCTCCAATGGAGACATAATATACTATTAATTAATTTGTATAAATTTATTTAAGTGTCGATTACCTCATACTCTCTTGGAAAGAACTAGTAGTACATTTTTTTTCAACACTTTCCAGTAATCAATCCTTTTCTTATAATCTCCATTTTCCTCTGCGTAAACCCTCTTTTACTAAGTGCAACTTATTACATCAACTTATCGTAAATCTACACTGATCTTCAAAGTTTTTTAAGTTAAAAATAGTAGGTGCGTTGTAGTGGTTTAAATTTAAAACACTGCAAAATTCATATTTATATTATGTACACATGCTAAATAAAAAAATTTCATGAAAATGTCAAGATAGAATCTAAGTCAATAATACCTATAATTTTATAAAGTCCGTATTTATTCATTACTTTATGTGCCTCCGGCGCATAAACCCGTTTTTATGCTACAGTTGAGAGTAGCGTAATGTTGTGTATTACGATACAGAGGAATGTAATGTAAAAATTGAACTGCGCATGCGCCTATTACGATACAGCGGAGCATAAACTTCTTCTTATTCTTATTCTTCTTCTTTGTACAGCGTTAGCACTGTACTGACAAAGCCTTGTAAATTTGGAATGCGCATGCGTCTATTACAATACGCTACTACTACACAAGATCGAGAAAATAAAAATGGTGGGAAGTATTCGCGAAGTGTCAAGTGAGATGGGCGATAATCACGGAAGTTTCGAACTTTTCAGATTGGATTCGATTGTACGCAGATAAACTCGTAAATGCACCGAAATCACATAAAATGAATATGCGCTAATGCACACAATTCGGGTAATTACGAGACTCGCTTAAAATGTTCGCAGGACTGATCCGCGCCTCGGCTTCGTCTCGGCTTCGTCTCGGCTTTGTCTCGGCTTCGATATCCTGCGAGCATTGTCGCTCGTCGCGTAATAACCCTCATTATGCGCCTAGGCACATAATATACTATTACGCATTGATTGAGTATGTCACGTCGCGTGACTCTATCCACTCAAGCTACAAACAGATCAAGAAACCAATGAAGGGATCAAGATAGCATTACCGTCTGCGTGATTTTATCGACGCAGGTTACAGCCAGATTTACAGATCAATAGAATAAAAAAAACTACCACATGCACTTATCACACATATAAGAGTCACTACATGTACCTTGTTATAACATGTAACTCGTCATAGCATGTAGCTCGTCATAGTTGACCTTTCAAAATCCTATAAGAAGCGAAAGTTCCAATAGAAGTCAGGCCAGTCGCATCAGATTTTTACCGCAAGTTTAGTCCAGTCCAGTTTTAATTCAGTAAAATCGACGCCACGACATAAGGTCTATGAGTTCAACGACAGTAAAAGGTGAAGGGGAAACGCCTTAGAGAATCCTCTAGAATAACCGGAACCAGAAGTCAACTATCCCAACCAACTGGACCACAAAGTTTACAGTCTGATTAAGACTCATCTCAACACCTTCGAAGGGAAGACTCAAGTTACAATATTCAACCCACTGGACTCCATCATAACTAACTTACTTTCAACCAAGGGTAGTTACAATCAATTTTGAATCTTTTATACTGTTACCATTTCCATGATGCTTACTCGCTGACTAGTTTATATCAATAAATATATTTCATATGATTAAACCCTTCCTGTTCACTGACTTATTTCTCATCCCTTAGAGAGGATCCTTCTGATCGTGACATAGAAGGAGGAAATCTATTAAGAAGAGAAGCGTTGCGTTTCTGACGTAATTTATGAGCAAAAATTTGTATATTTAAATAAAATATATTTTACAAAATGATGATTCATAATAACAAATAATGGATTTGATTATTGAATTTTCTCAAGTTTTAAGACACTATAATTTTTTTGTTATGGTTCGACAGTAATATTTTATGAGGCCAATTTATAGAGTTTTTTTTACCAATGTTAACAATATTAAAATTTTGATTTTTCCAAAAAGTAGTTCTCAAAAATATGAAAATTACTCTAATTTCTGACATTATTGTCTAATGTGTCTGGTTAACGTACTTATTTCTCTATTGGGGGTGCGGATAAAATGTACCAAAGCGTATAGTAATATGATGATTCTCTGGAATGTTTACATATTCACAGATGTCGACGAAAGACAGACAAACGGGATTGGGAAAACCACCTTTTCAAATTCATAAAACGTGAACATTTGCTAAAAATAATATATATCAAATTTCACACAAATCTTAATTGTTCCCGCAAATGTGTGAGGAGAACATAAGAAAGGGAGCGAATCATATCATTTGTTGGGCTGATTCAATATTATTAAAATACGTAAAATTAATAATTGATCAAGTAAAATTTATTATTATAACGTAAAAAGCTGAACCATTTAATTGAAAATAATATGTGGAAAATAATGATAATTCTGTGATGCACCTTTTCTTGTTGATACAATTTAATTCTGAGAGCTTTCCTGCCGATGAGTTTCTACTAGCCTTCACACAAAATTCTACTTACTTCCGTAAATTTACCTACCTTAATGAAATTTAGGAGAAGTTAACAGCGTGGCCCTTCAGTCAGTAAGCTCATGATAGCGGGAAAGATTTCGAGTAACTTCGCATTTCCAACAGTTTTCTCCCCTGCAGCCCCAAAGATCGAATTTCATTGGAGTTGAACTAGAAGAAGATTCTTTACATCTTCATCACTTCTAATTTTTGAGGGAAATAACCAATTGAGAAACCAGTACCACGCACGTCGTAACAGTTCGGTGTGCTGAGATGTTTCTGAGCGCAATATCTCTGTGCTGAAGATAGCTTCTTCAAGATAGCGTGGTTATCAAGGGCAGATGCTCACACTGGAGCTGCATATAGCAGTTTCAAGTGCACCACGTTCCCTACTAGTGTTCTTTCCACTTCCCTGTGTCCACTAATGTTATGCTTAAGACGAGCCAAGTTAGCTTCACATTGAATGACTTTGGTGGTTGTCATCTCGAAGCGTTTGCCAAAGATAAGCCTCTGTTCCAACTGCACTCCCAGGTATTTAATGCTCCTGCTCTACGCGGCTTCTCCTCTGCTGGTTACAATTTTCGGCTATTTGAAGGATCTCAGCAGCACATGCGAAAAGTGTGTCGCCCGTGAAGCCAATGATTTTCGTCTCCGCTGGCAGATCCATGCGCAAGAAATCGTCGTACATGACATTCCACACAAATGGCCCTACTTGCAACCCCTAAGTGCCACATGTCATCTCTTCTTCGAGGAACCATGTGTCGCCCCCGTGAAACACCCACCTGTCATTTAGATAGATATCTATCACCCGCGGCAGGTAGTCTGGAACGATTTTACGTATCATAGACTTGATGCAGTTCCTCCTCATGGAGTTTATCTTGAGATATACCAAGATCACCTTTTTAAGGATCTCATTATGTAGACTGTTAATCATCTGGCCGTATGTGTATTGGCCTTGAGCCGTCGATCCTCTCTCTTTAGTTCCTTGAAAGTGAAGAACTTATTGTTTCTCAGAAACTAAACTTAATTTAATAATAATCGATTTTATAAATAATATTCTTGAAGTCTTGAATTTTGAAAAAATCATGGATATCTTTGCAGGTAAGAAGTACATACTCAGGTGAGTAATTTATTTTGAGAGAGAAGTTACATGTTACATGCACTTTTCTAAATTCTTTGCATATCTAATTAAAGTGTTGCCTCACTATATAAGGCACAATTTCGACAGCTTCAAAAATTATTTGTGTAATGATTACAAGGTGTAATATATTCTAGTTAATAGATATAAATTCTGACATTAATGGTAATATTTATAAGAATTTTAGATGGTATGCAGCATGTACGATATTATGTGTAAAATCATTTAAATCTTTCGAATAATTATCGATTAATAATATACTATTATTTTACACTATAAATAATTACTATTTGTACAATAAAATAGGCTATATCGTAGCCTAATTATCGTACCCCGTACCATATTTTTCTCTTATTATACTTATATCGAACACCTGAATATCACACCAACCAACTCATGAATGTTCTATAACCAAGAATTGCTTGTGCCAGCTAATAAATCAGATGATGTCACAGAGTCCAGCAAGTTGAATGAGACAATCAACCTTTTTTCTCGGCAATATATTCCAGAAGTACATCAATCTGCGAATGTTATGAAATTCTTAACGTTTGTTCTTCATTGTCTTAATTTTTGGACCTGCAGGTGATGTGATTAACGTGTGACGTCCTAACATATATTGTGTCTTTTCAAAACAGACCTGAACAAAAAATATATTCTTATTTTTAAGTACATGCCAATGGTCAATTTTAAAATGTACGAGCCTCTTTATTTGTTGCAGAATCAAATACGTTGTTTTTAGAAAGTAACTTTGAAGCTCTTCCAACAACGGCATTTGATTATGTGGTTTTTATACACGGAAAAAATAAATACTAGTAAATTTACTTCACAGTCCTCGACTTTTGGACAGGACAAATTTTTCCGAAGATCCTATATACTTTTTATTAAGAAGCTTAGAACTTCATCGAAAAAAAGAAAGAATGTCCTAGATTAATTCAAGCACAGTCAATGAATGAAATTCTTTCAAATTTTATTGTATAGTTTTTGAAAAAATTATAAAAAGGCAAATAATACTTCTTCTAAAGAGTGATTCACGTTTTAAAAAAGTTTGGATAGAATAGTTTGATTAGGAAAAGATGAATACCTGCTATACAAATCAAAGAAAAATCCTTGGACTGCGCTTGAAAGTCTTGTGAAATTTTTAGTGGTACGATTCGCAGTTGTCAATGTCAGTTTTTTAGATACGCAAAATTTTTATTACTTTGTAAATTGACATAAACTTCAGAAATTATGAAATTCTTATATTTGATATTTTTGAATTCAGTAATTAATTTATTAAAAGTCTCTTCATCTCAAAATTTTTCTTAGCCTTATATAAAATTGATGGCGAAACAAGGCGCAGCAATTTCTTACACGACCCTGCATTTTCAAAGGATAAAATGTACCCAACATTTTTTGAGAAGTATCGCAAGTGCTTCGGTAGCCATGCGGTTTAATTTATAAGGTTAGACTGCGTTATACATGTAGGTTAGGTAAAAGTTAAGGTTCGAATCCTGTCAGCGTGTAAGATTAATTTCAACAGCGGTAATATAATTTGTAATAAAAATCAATAAAATAGTATATAAAAAAAAGACAGCTTGCGAAAATAATTTTTGTTTCTTATTGCCTTTGATAGTCCATAAAAATTTCATTAACTGGCTTTGAAGTTTTCATGCACGAGTGCTGTGCGAGCTCTATCTGCCTATATTCAGAATTTCATATTAATTCGTAAAAATATCCAATCTTTGAACTTTATTTTCTCAAATGATTCATAGACATTATATATTTTGCGTACTCAGAATTTTCACGGACTTTCTACTGAATATACTTTTGGAAAGTTCTATACTTTTTCCAGGATTATTGATCTAATTGTACAAGAACGGTACTTCTAGTTTTAAGTAACTTTTGAACGTATCTGAAAGTCGAGCACTCTGTCATAACATTTATGTTTAGTAGTAAAAAGTCAATTCAAAATAAATAATATTATTACCATTAACCATATGAATGGCACAAAACTGAAACCTGCTATAATTTTGTCGATATACAGGGTGAGGCACATGAAGTGTTACAGAGTGATAGCACTCAAACTATTGATCATATCCAAAAATGTTTCAGACAAAAGTTTCAGTGTTTGAGAAGGTCGTCATACTCGACCACTCTATTTTTTTATCGGTGGAGGCGCTGAAGCTATGTCAAGGTCAACTCCACTTTTTTAAATGGAACCATGTATTTTTTTTCGATGACATTATTACCGATTTTAAGACGAATTCAGCGACTTATAACACAAGGTCATTCTAGTCACGCAAAGTATGAAAATAATCGAAAAATCATTTCCATTTCTTTTCATTTCTTACGATACCCATGATGATACACATCGATAGGGCTTACTGACATCGGCAGAAAGTAAGAATTTTCTGTTGACATATCAGTTAGTCACGCATTACCTTCCAATGTGAGTACATCAGAACGCAAAAATGAACGATTTTCAAGAATATTTTGACATGCTGATTGTGCTGGGGTAAAGCCGTAAAAACTACAGAAACGCCCAAGATTTGTATGCGGCTCATTATCCGGATAGGCAACAAAAATCGCACATGACTTTTAAGCGATTAGTGAGCCTTCAAGGATTAAAAATAAAAAACGCTTACAATATAATAAGTATAATTATGTTTTGACTTAAATTAATCAAACCATATTGTTTAATTTGTTACATCCCTGATATTTTAAAATTTTAATTCCTTTCGCCTGTGCCTAGGCAACCCAGTAAACGCTCAGGGATATAACTGATACATGTCTCCTCATTACAACACTGATAGTAGGAAACACCTGTCAGAAATTATCTGAGATCGACAAGGCAGTCGAGTTGCATAAAACAAGAACACTCACTGCCTTGCCGTCGGTAATGTAGGAAATCAGATAAGTAACATTAATAATTATTTAACAAAAATAAATAACAATAAAGTTCCTTATTGTCGTTAAATAGTTAATAATAATAATAATCAAACACTAGTACATAATAATCGGCAAGGACCAATAATGGATAATCAATAACATCAATCACATTATTGGGGATTCGCAAGATAACGTAAATAATATTTCAAAATATAGACACTAGAAGATTATGTATTACCTAAATACTATAAGGAAATAAGATTAAAAACTAATGTATAAAATAATAGATGAGTCAGTGCATTTGTAAATTAGTACAATTGCACCGACCTGTCAACATATACATATTAAGTATCATAGCTGAAAAGACGAGAGAAAGATGTACCGCATTGAGCGTGAATGAACTTTGATCCCGATAGTATGACCTGTGTGGAAACGCGCCGCGAGTTCATACATTTACGCGATTGTCAGCAAGTATGGTCAATGACACTGCTGCCAGACGCGTGCCGATCCATCGAGTAGCAAGGTACGTGCCGATCCACGAAAATATGAATGCTCTCCCACTATAGGAATAATCAATAATATATAAACCCCAGATTTACCTCTGGAGGTTGTCTTTTCACTAGTAGCTGTTCAGTCTTCAAGATCTTAACGTCGGTAATCACTCCGTCCGCAAGTCATACTGTCGGTGTCACGAATTGACCCTTCGATATTCGTAAATCGGTATCTTACACAAGGAATACCTCGGTACTTGGTAAATAAAATCTCTGGTCCTTAAGTGGTGCAAGTCCGGTGGTCGTGAATTAATAAGTGCCGTTAAATACGTGTATCGTCGTATTAAGTAGAGTTCTGAGAGTTAAATCCACAGAAAACGAACTTAACCAGTGTTTAGCAAGCAAGTTGGATTGTCTGATACGCTTCCTGTACTACTTGACTAGCACTACTTAATTCCAGCCAGGATTGTGCCGTTATCCAGCTATCAACAAGGAGAAATATACGACAAAACTCTTTCTCTTGCCTTCTCAAGCAAGGAAAAAGCGTAAGTTATATAAATAAGCATCTCAAAACTTATTATATTAACTATAATGCCAATTGTAGTGCGTGAGTTTTATACCTAGGCATCTCAAAACCTAGTATATTAGCATAAAACGTACAAGTTACATATGTAGGCATCTCAAAACCTGTATTAATAACTTGTAGACGCACACACTTAAACGCGGAAGTCACATATATATATATATATATTATATTTTATTGAAAACAATAAAAAACTTACGTTATTGTCACTATTATACAAATATAATATTATTTAATTTATTTTTATATCTTTTATTCATTCAAATTATTATATTATCAGTTCATGAATGAAAATTGAAAAAGAAACATTCCCTCTCTCGCGAAGAAATTATTTTCTTGTTTATTGTTATTTATTTCATTGTTATTTTCTAGTTTCATGCCGAAGTACCTCCATAGAATCAGTCGTTATCGATTCCAGTTTATAAAAACTTTAATCGTATTTCTGTAAATAAATTGATAAGGTGAAACCAAATAGAACAAAATGTTTTACCAGAGCAGAAGTATTTAAAATTCCCTGTTCGTTTAATACCACCTTCGAGATGCGAGGTAAAACCAAACGTTGGTGATTTTTGTATTGAACCCGTACATGAGAAACATGCTTTTACAGTGGTCAATACTTTTTATGTATGAGTTCCAGTGACAGTGTAGTCAGAACGAGGGAGAGGGATAGAGAGAGAGAGAAAAGAGGGGGCCGACTGGATTGCCAGTGGCTCGAGTAACGGAAGAGAGAGTGTGCGTCATTGAGTCCCAGCGACGGTGTAGAAGGAAAGAAAGAGGGAGGGTGTGCATCACTGGGTTCCAGTGGCAGTGTAGGAAAGAGAGAAAGGGTTATAGTGTCCAAATATGCACTAGTCTCTGAGACTTTCTGTAGTCTGCGTCCGGAGGCATGTCGGGAACGGAGTCGGGAGCAAGAATGGCACCAAGTGAAGATGATACATCATGGACCTTTATTTCTCTATGCTCACTACACTTATTTGACACTGAGTCGAAGTAACAAAAACAATCCTTCAAAGAAATTAAAAAGCGAATGGAGCAGCCTTTGAAACTGAGTCGACCCAACCCTAAGTTTCCATTCAACCTACAAACGGACGCCAGCGCAAAAGGAATGGGAGCAGTCTTATTTCAAGAAGACGAAAATAAAAAAAAAATATATAATCTCTTATGCAAGTGCCAAGTTCAGCCTCACCGAGTCCAACTATCATTGTAACGAGCAAGAGTGTTTGGCAGTAATCTGGGCAATAAAAAGATACCGCCCATTCCTGGAAGAAAATCATTTTACGCTCAGAACAGATAGTATGGCAATGACCTGGCTGAGGAAAATGAAAGATCTAAAATCTAAACTCGCTCGATGGTCCTGCCTCCTAGATGAATTCTCGTTCACAATAGAACACTGCGCAGGCAAGGATAACGAACTAGCGGGCGCCTTATTTCGCTACCCAGTTCCAGACGCACCCATCCCTGGAGAACCTGACTTGGATCGCATGATGATTTCGGTGAGAGAAAAGGCGACAACTACAGACCATTCACGGCCTGCTTTTAACGCATTGGAACGAATACCCCTAATCGATAAAGTCAGCGCAGCACAGCAGCAGGACCCTCCAGTAACTCTTGAGATAGAAAAATGGCGAGAAATATGTGCTAAGGAACCAAGGTCTAACAGAGAAGAAGATTTCGCGCAGAACCACAAGCTAGACGACCAAGGGTTCTGGAAGAAACATCCAACCCTAGGCACATGGTCTCTACGAGTTCGAACCAGCGTCGAGCACCGAGTACTCTGGGAGTACTACGACGACCCTTTTGCCGGGCACCCAGGATGCGACAAAACCCTGCGAGAGATACAATCAAGGTATTATTGGCCAGTAATCAGAAGAAGTGTCAGAAAATATGTAAACGGTTGCCATCTTTGTACCTGCTTTTTGACGTAGAATCCGAATCCGAAATCAGAATCAGCCTATCACGTCAGGATTTTGAGATATTTGAAGTTATGTGCTCGAAAAATGGGGTTTTTCGCTACTTTTTGATCATTTAGTACTACTCTTCCCCTTCAAAATGAGCTATTGAACAGTCACGATCGAGTATTTGTCACAAAGATACGGCCATATCAAGTACAGAATTTTAGGGACCAATATTGTTTTCCCCGTAAATTTCAGTTCGCTATTTCAAAACGGCCGGCCATCTTGTAAATGAAAATGTCAATCTTGCGACCCCATTTTCGTAATCAGCAATTCCGAAACTTCCGAGTAAGAGTTTTTAGAGAGCGAAATCGTTTAATTTCGTAAATTTCGATCTGCCATTTTGAATCCGCCATCTTAGAAATGGAAATGTCAATTTTGTCACTGTAAATTCTTATTCACAGACCATCAAAACCCGCAAGCACAAATTTTCAAGATAAATTTTCGAATGCAGAATGGTATGCACCAAAGAGTCAATGTGAATGCTCATAAGGTTATTCGGATAAATATGAAAACTTGATATGGCCGTATCTTTGTGAAAAAAAGCGCTCGTGATTGTTTAATAGCTCATTTTGAAGAGAAAGAGTAGTGCTAAATGATGACATTTGAGAAAAAAACCAAAAAAATTTCTTGCGCCCTGTACATAACCTCAAAAGTAGCGAAAACCCCCATTTTTCGAGCACATAACCTTAAATATCTCAAAATACTGACCTGATAGGCTGATTCTGATTCCAGATTAGGATTCTACGTCAAAAATTACCACGGAAACGACCCATAGCTTTTCAACAACAAAACCTTGCAGACCTGTGTAATTTTTCATGAAGATTGCGTACATTTGTCGAAAATGAGTATAAAAATTGCAGAACGTTTTATTTCCTTCAATTGAGCACTAAATAGAATCTTGCGAGTTCAGAATTTTATCACCTTTAATATCTCTGGAGTATTTGTCATTGATTTCCTCTACTTTAGGCCATATGTCATTTAACATGGAGACATGACACATTCGTACTGACACAAAAACCGTTTGTTAACTATTGAAGTTTTGTTCTACGTCAACACACGGGTAATAAAAACAGACAATGTACTTACACAACGCAGTGAGTTCCCCTAGGGCCTCCTCTATGCCTTCCCTGATTGGAAGAAACATATTCTTTTTCGTCCTGCAGAAGATGTCCATTTATTTCAGGATCCTTTCCACGTTGTTTAGCATGCCGATTTCGGTTCCATGCATCTCATACAGCAAATTACGGTGTTGCCCGGCATAAAATTTCTTTCCATCATCAGGCATCTCCACCACATCCATTTCCCCTCCAAACATCTCCTCGCACATACTTTTATTCAGTTTAATATACTCCATTTTTTCCCACGAGTAGCTAGGAAAGTATTCGGTCCGCCCCTGTAGAGCCCTGCATGCAGGGGTAAGGTCTCAATACTCTAAGAGTTGGCCTGGTTTCCTAGAGATACCGTGTAAAACACCACTCCCTGCTGCATTATCCGCGACTGCCTATTTAGTTGTGTATCCGTATTAAACCGTAACCCTTGGTACAGGGCCCCTCTATTCGCAATTCGAGGACGTGTTCGGCCGCCTGTTCTAAGGCCCCCTGAACGGTTTCCAAGGAAAACAATACAGGAACGGGAGACATTATAGTATGGCTGGAACAGAGATATAAGAAATAACTGCTACCCGATAGCAAATATGGCGAAAGTGACGTTAAATGACAGTATTGTACTGAATAATATGCGCGTTGATATCAACATTTAATGTAATACAGTGTTTATCTAACAATAATTTGGAAATAGTTCGTACATCACTGTCGTACGGTTGGTCATCTGTCTACAACATAACCTTTAAATATTAGTGAATTTTCATCAGCGTAATATATTCTTTTGTGTGCGAAAATGTCGAGTTTTGAGCCGATCAAATGCCATTTGCGGGAACTTTTGATTTACTTCTTCAATTTGTAGAAATCTGCAACTGAGGTGCATCGATTGCTTGTAGAAACATATGGTGAGGCTGCCTTAAGTGAGAGAGGTTATCATGAGTGGTTTCAAAAGTTTAAGAACAATGAATTTAACATTAAAGACAAAAAATGTAGCGGAAGGCCGAAAGTGTACGAAGACGCAGAATTGGAAGCATTATTGGATCAAGATTCGTACCAAATGCAAGAAGAATTTACACATGGACAATACTTCAAATAAAACGTAATGTTCCGTTCTTTCACAATAAGTTCCCAATTTTTGATAAAAAACGGCGGGAACTCATTTGTACACCTGATAGATTCTTCACGTTTATTAAATTCATGATTCGTTCGGTCGCCTAGTCAATTTTTTATTCGTGTACATACAAATATCTCATGAAACGTGACAGATCTAACAAGAAATTATATTCTGATTTTTGTGCACACATCGAATGGTCAGTTTTATAACCTACTACTCTTTTCATTTGTTGCAGGATGGAACCCGTCACTGATGGAAAGTGTAGCACCAGAAAATTTTTATTTAAATTCTCAAGAACTTGGTACACACTCTTCTAATGATCGACATAATCAACCGAAACGATTTAGAAAAATTCATTACATAGTTCATGATATATCCTTCGCCGAATTGGCGTTAACAAGATTCTGTGAGAAAAGTTGTGGAACCTCCGTAGATCAGATGACAGAGCATTTGACCGGCAATCGAAAGGACCTGGGCTCGATACCCAGAGGAGTGGAAGTGTTCCTTTTTTCACAGAAAATTTCTCCAATTATATTGAAATATTTCCATCTAGTCTTACGAGACCTTAAAATTATTTCTAAATTGCAGGTTGGTAAGGTCGATAAGGTAGAGTTCTGTTATCACGTAGAGTGATACACACTCTTCTAATGATCATCATAATCGACCGAAACGATTTAGAAAAATTCATTATAACGAGATAAAACATAAGCTTAAAAAATGATTAAAAAAACGAAAAACTACAGAAAAAAAGTAATAAACAGAAGCTAAAACAGCAGCTAAAACAGAAAACTTAAAAAGAAAACCAAAAACCAAAGATAAAAGTACTAATATTACTTGGAATTTAGTTATAAGATCTGTCAAAAATAAATGGAATGTTGTTAAACAACACACTTTCTCGAATTATAAAGAATTTAATAAAGCTTTACAACTATAATCAGATTCTGCTTACTGTAATTTCGATTACAATATTTTTAAGCAGAATAATGGTTTACCTATGGGATCACCATTATCTGCTACTCTTGCTAATATTGTTATGGAAGAAGCTGAAACTACCATAAAATTATAAATGACCTTACTTATTACATTAAATTTCACTATCGCTACATTAATGACAGATCAATTTGTTTACCAAAAAATAAAATCAATGATATTTTGAATGGATTTAATAATATACATCCAAAATTAGTTTTTACAATTGAAAAATCAATTAATGATAGTATTGACTTTCTTTATCTGAATATTAAAATCGGAAATAATAAAATCATTACTAACTGGTACAGAAAACCAATTTGGTCTGGACGTTTTTTAAACTCTTACTCGAACCATCGTTTATCAAATAAAAAATAGAAATTATTTATTCGTTAACAGATAGAGCAATATTGTTATCACATGAAAAATATCACAATGAAAATTTAAATTTAGTATAAAAAACTTTAATTGAAAATGGGTATCCATTAGATTTATTGTTAAAAAGTTGCCAATAGATTCAAATTTCTTATAAATAATAAAAGTTTTAATAGAATCTCAAATAATATTGCTGAAACTAAAGAAATAAAAAAAATTACCACTTTACCATACATAAACAATTTTCAAGAACAATTTTATAGAATTTTTAAAAGTTCTAATCTACAAATCGTTTTCACACTTGACAATACTATTGAACAAAAAATTTTGAAGTCACTTAAAACACCAACACTTATAAAATGTGAACATGATATTGTTTATAAAATTAAATGTATACAATGCAATGGTACATATATAGGACAGACTGGTAGATGTTTACATACTAGAATGTTAGAACATGCAAGATCAACTAAAAATTATAAAACAATCACTACAGCTTTAGCCCAACATGCACATAACTTTAAGCATAATTTTGATTTTAAAGAAATAAACATTTTTGAACAGGAACAAAATTTTAAAAAAGACTTTGCCTCGAAATGATTCACATACAAGAAAATAATTATTATATTTATTTTAGAACTGATATTGAAAATTGGAGTAACATATAGTTTAATAGTAATGAATAATCCAAATAAACTTAAAAAAAATAAATATTGAATTTAGAAATTTTTCCCATAACATATTTACAAGATAGACAGATCAAGACAGGCGCTTAATGAAATAATATTTTTAAATTCTACAACAAATTTTTCTCTTTTGGCAATTTTTTACAATTTTTACTATTTTGATATTAATATACGCAATCTACACAAAAAACTGTGTTTAATATGACGTCTCCACTTTTATTGTTTTATTTTATTTATTTTATTTACTGAAGCTTCAGTCGAAACGTTGACTTATTGGAAATAGTAATAATTTTTTTGAAAGAATTTTTTCTGGAAAACTTTTATTTCCAAAAATAAAACCTTTTAATAAAAATACCAGGAAGGCCATTTTATACAATATGATGGATCCGACAATCTGTCGGATGACGAAACGTCGTATATATACCAGATAACAGAAAGGTATTAAAATATTTATCACAATCAGCGATCATTTTACATAAGTTAGTGTTGTGAAAATGTTTCATATAAAAATAAGAATGTGGAAAATCAATACAATTCTTCTAGTCACTTTCGTTTCCTTTTATGACGCATTAGGCAAGTAGAATGTCTTATAATATTCACAATATATTAGAATAAAAACATGTTAATTATTTATTTTACCTCATTCATGAGTTATAATGCTACTCTACGCTAGCTTTACGCTAGCGTTCAGCCAGTTCGCTAGAAATGGTCAAAGAACAGTTGGCTGCTGTTCTCTTATAGCAGCCATTATATATTATTGATCACACGCAAGATATTTGGCGAAAACCGTAAGACCTGTTGAAACACTCAGTAAATTGTTTACACAAAACAATATGAATCCCGTGATAGAGAAAGACAGTGACGAAGATTAGGTGCATATGATATTAGAGTGAGGTGCATTGTTCAAATGATGTTTATTTTATTGAGTTATAGGCTATGAATGAAGTTGGCTCCCCGCTCTAATGGAATCAGATACATATAAGAGGCCAACATTGATATTTTATTTTTTTAAACTATAAAGTAATCCTCTGATCGTGTCCCAAAAAATAGATGTTGTTACTTTGCATATGAGTATATTATAGCAAACAAATAGCGATGTTGCAACAAAAACTTTGATTAAAAAAAATTTTTTTAAAACTATAATAATTTTTTTAACCCCCTTCCTGTTGAAGGAATTAAGTGTCAATTTTTCTTTGTTTGCCTTAATACCCTTTACAATATATATTCGAGGCATGAAAACCGCTTCAGTCAATTTTGAGACAATCGAATTTTATTATTTTCAAAAATTTATTTATAACTTTTATCTATTTATTATCTACTTTTTCCTGCAATATTCCTAGCTCATGCAGAGCTAAAATTGAGGTAGTAAATTCTGGAGAAACCAGAATATTTTTCAGTTTTTCTCACCTAATATCTAAATACCTAAAAAAGCAATAGGGCTCATTGGATTGGAAATTTCATAAGCTTTCCAACGGTCCTAGTGAAAAGGTTCTCCCACTCCTAGTTTTCCACCGATGCACTCCGTAGGGCACTTCTGCATGTATACAGCCCTTATGCACCAGTGCTACTTTGGAAAGCAAAGCGGAAAGTACGCCCTTATAGTTACTACCGATATTTGTGAACCTAACAAGTTGTGAAAATTTAATAAACAAAAGTTTATATAAAAATAACTCTATTATAATGGGTATTAAATTTCACCTAGTGACATAACTTCTAGTTTCTTTTTTTAGGTAGTAAGTATATTTCGTCTTGTGACACGTGACAGATCTAACGAGAAATTATATTTTGCTTTTCGTGCACACATTGAATGATCAGTTTTATAACCTATTTCTCTTTTCATTTGTTGCAGGATGGAACGCATCAACGCTGGAAAGTGGAGTACCAGAAAGTTTTCATTTATATTCTGGAGAACTTGATACACATAGATGTATAAGTGGCGAAGAATACAAATACGTTGTTTCTGTTGGAGCATTTGAGGATAAAGAAAGGGAGATTTTAATCCATAAATGTTTGGCGAACATGGTCTCATCATGGAATGCTATATCTAGTGCATATTGTATCGAACACTGGTAAGTCCTACAATATTTTATGATAAAAGTAATTTGAAAAAGCTATTGACCATCGTTATGAAATAGAAAACTTATATTAAACTCTCAGTTTGAAGGCTTGGAGAAGGAAATTTCAGACGTCTGTGTAGCTCGGTTGGTTAGAATATAGTCAATCGGTAATCGAAAGACCCGGGCTTTTCAGAAAGGCATGTGGCAAGAATATGTCGCGCCTGCAGAAATCGAGTATAGTCTCTCTTTGGCATGCTTAAGGTGGTTATATCGTGACTTAGTAAGTCATATAAGAGCGTAAAAAATATTCTTGATTCACATCGAATCTTTTGTGTTGTGAAATCCTAAAATTGTTTAAGATTGACATTTGTGACCGTTCCGCGATGTGAATGAGAATAATAAATAAATTAATAAAAATATATCTCTCAACGGTTTGCGTATTCACGACCATATAACTGCCGAAAGAAGCAATGTGGCAACGTCGAACTCTCTCCACTCTTCTAGTTCGCCATGTTCAAGTGCACATGTATAGAAATCTAACCTACTTTACGGTTGTTGTTTGATTAGTTTGTAAAAATGTCTGATGAGGTGAGACACAAAGGTAGATTCATAAAGAAAAAACAATTAACAAGGAGAGGAAATGTGCGGAAAGCAAATATTGAGCGAAGTACCATAAGCAAAACCGTGACGAGATTGTTGACAAAAATCGCGCTGAAGCGAGTGCGAGAGCCACGGTCCATCCTACTGGAAAACGCATAGTAAACTAAAAACTAAAATATCGCCGTATAAATGAATTGTTAATGTAAAAAGAAGCATTCACTTTAGTGTAATATATCATCTATTGAGTTATGAAAATAAAATTAAAGGGCATAGCCGGGTTTCCATGTGAAATCAGCCTTAAAACCAAATCAAATTTCGCATAAACCATGTGGAAGGGGTTGGGAAAGAAATTATTTTGTCAAATTTTCAGATAATTATCTGCCATTTTAAATGAGTATTGGCGGATTTTACCATTTTCGTTTTTTTCTTTTTTTAGCTAAACTAATCATAGGAAAATTTTGAAAAAATTCAGGGTAGTTTTTTCCAATAGAAGACACATTTGTAAATTTTTACAGATTTTTTCATGCATAATTCGCGATGCAAAAAATTGTAAAATTGGTTTTCCTACAAAAATATATTTTTATACCATCGAGTTTTTACAAATATAGACGGTTGATTGTACTTTCATTAGTCATCATCGTTGTCTTCGTTTATAACTGTAAGTTTGTAGGAAAACCAATTTTACTTTTTGTATACCACTTATATATATGTCACGTCCCACAACTCTACCACCTAGAGTAACAAACAACTTAAGGAACCAATGAAGGGATCAAGGCAACATTACCGCGTTCGTGATTAGATCGACTCAAGGTACAGCAAGATGTAATAAGAAATAGGAAGATCGTTAAAATCGAAAGGCAAATTAAAATGGAATTGATATATTTGGCTGTGACATTAATGCCAGGTAATAAATTTCATCGGCGGATGAGTCATCGGAGATGGAAACTCATCCGATCTTAAGCTTCAATACCAAATATGGAAAGGGTAGCACACCTGGTGTTTTTCCCCCACCATGATTGACATACTTTGGGCCTATAAAAGGCGAAGGTTCCAATAGCAGTTCAGTCAGTTAGTAAACGTCCGATTTCTAAAATGTAACCAACGCGAGTCCAGTTCAGTGTCGTCACTTCTTACCGCGAGTTCAGTCCAGTCTCATCAAATTATTCATCGCTAAACGGACCAGTTCTAATTCGATGCCAAGTTCAACGACTGTAAAAAGTGAAAGGGAATCACCTTCCAAATTCTCTCTAAAACGTGGGATCAGAGAATCGACTATCTTAACCGGCTAGACCACAATTCCCGATCTGACTGAAATTATCTCAACGTCTATAAGTGACGACTCAAGTATTCACATCCAATCTACTGAACTCATTTCATCACCGACCAAATTCCAACGCAGGGTAATCACTAAGTATTTTAACTTTTATATATTCATGTCTATCTTTTCAAATGGTGCTCACTTAAAATACTTTTGTTAATAAATATATTTATATGATCAACCCTTCTCATATACTGACTATTCCTCATCCCTTAGAGAGGATCCTTCCAATCCTTACATAAAACGAGGAGATCCTTTAAAAGAGAGAAGTGTTACGTTTCTGACGTAACATATAAAACGGAAAGTTTTTGAACGGACTAAATTTTCAAGGGTCAAAACCTGTATATTCGAAAAATATTCAAGAATATAAATAGATAGTTTTCGCAATACTCTTTCGACTTGCGAATAAAGACAATCAACAATTTGTTCACAATGCATGTAAAGAATTTCGATTTTTGGCAACAAAAAAAAATTCGCAAAATATTTTGCAAAATTTTTTCAAAAATTTCAGCAGTAAACCATGTTAGAGATTGATTACCAAATAAAATTGTATTTTTCATTTGTCTACTGTTATTGTTAAATGTGCTTTAATAGTAAGATGTTGGAAGAATGCGTATTTTGTTCTTTTCTACCCCCGTCCACACCTTGCAAAAATCTGCAAAAATTCTGTTTTAATCATCGATATGTAACTAATGAATAGAACAATTCAAAACACTGGTCGCGCAATTCAAACATGAACAAAATTGCGTGCAAAAATTTTCACAATTTTTTGCATCGCGAATTATGCATAAAAAAATCTGCAAAAATTTACAAATGTATCTTCTATTGGAAAAAACACACTGATTTTTTTCAAAATTTCCCTATGATTAGTTTAGCTAAAAAAAGAAAAAAACGAAAATGGTAAAATCCGCCATTACTCATTTAAAATGGCAGATAATTATTTGAAAATTTGACAAAATAATCTCTTGCCCAACTCCTTCCATAAGGTTAATGCGAAATTTGATTTGGTTTTAAGGCCGATTTCACATGGAAACCCGGCTCTGCCCTTTACAGCTAATTTCAGTGAATTTTGATTTCTCGAACTTTCGATTATGACTGCCGATAAAAGTCGACAGAGTTATAATCTTTGAAAAGACAATACAAACTTATTGTGCGGTAAAAAATTCTTTCAAAAAGCAGACGAATTTTTCAAGGCTCGCGGCAAATTTGTATAGTTTTTTGGATAGGTAGCATGGATTTTGTAAGTATAATGCTCATTTGAAACTTGCGTTCATTTGTCATTGCCATTGACGGTATAGTAATTCATGATCAAACTGTGAAACTTCAATTAATTATTGCTCTATAACTAGACAGTCAAGCAACCTAAAACTTTGCAGGTGTATTCTATAATAATTAAAGAAGCTGTAATAAAAATTTCAGCTTTTTAGCATGGATTTCGTTTTCTGCTAAAACCACCTTAACTCTTTCGAGCACACATTTTAACACTAGTTACTTTCGCGCATACTTTTCAACACTAGTCATTTCTTATTTAAGCATTGGCAAACTATCAACAAATATTTTCCTTAATTGTCAGTATCATTACACTATTGCGCTAAAAAATTTTGTTTATTTTTATCGCGGTACATAAAAATGTATATGATTATAAAGAAACTTTGAGAAAATTGCCCATATTATAATTATTGTTATTAAATATTTTGTTCTGTAGTTTTGTTTACGTAAATTACAGGTACGACAAGAACTCAATAAATGAAGGAGAATTATACATTTCTTTTCAAAGAAATCCATCTACTAATATCGATAAGAGATACTTTATTGAGCTCTTTAAACCTATGGATGACAGAATAGCATTTATAACGGTAAGGAATTTTTGGAAATTCGGGTAATGCGGTATTATGAAGAAATAAAGGTGCTGTAATGGCATCACGTAAAAGTTTTGAGGCTGTTTAATTTCATTAAAAAACGGAGAAAATTTAATATTGAGCATTAGTCGAAAAACATTTCACATAAGCTTCTCTTAACTTACCAGAATATTACATCTTTTGCATCTACTTTATACCATTTTTAATTGTAAAATAATTAAGGGTCCATGGGGACGTATTTTCAATGATGATTATAACTGAGTTTAGGAAAATCTACAAGGTCTGTCGCAAAAATTCTCGCACGGAGAAAAATAGTTATACAGTCACTGCAAGAATTATTCAGAGCTTGTGAGAGTAAGTGTCGTGACGAGAGTTTTTGAGCCTCACTCAAGTAAAAAGAAATCAACTTTTTTCATAAATTATTCATAAAAATTTTTTTTTAATTAATATAATGAATTATTATAATTATGATTTTTGATTGATATATATATATATATATAATACAATTCTTAAATTATATTGAGTATACATTGTTATTGTAACTGTGTTTGAAGTTTAATAAAAACAAATTTTGAAATCTACTTTAAAAAATTGCATTATTATCAAAACCTTCTTGTTTAAAAACATTTGAAAGAAGGTTCTTTTATTTTCTATGCCGTTTATTTTCAAAATATGGATTATACAATTGGGAATTCCAAATTATTATTGTGATTTAAGAGTGGGCAGACTTTGGAAATGTTGGAGAAGTGTTTCGGCAACGATTCTCTAACGAGATCGAACGTTTGTCGCTGGCACGAACGCTTCAGAAGTGGTCGTGAGTCGGTCGAGGATGCCGAACGCAGTAGCAGGCCGTCGACGGCGAAAACTGATGAAAACATCAACAAAATCAAAGAGTGGATGACCGTAAGCCGCTAGTTGAGCATTAGAGAGACTGCAGAAGAATTGAGCATTGCTTACGGATCATGAATTTCTTCCAGAAGGCCAGACTGTCAACAAGGAGTATTATTTGGGCGTTATGAGACGTTTGCGTGAAGCAATTCGCCAAAAAAGACCGGATTTGTGGACAAACAACTCGTGGATTTTGCACCACGATAACGCACCGTCGCACAGTGGGCCAGAATCTAAAAAACCTGGTCATAAATCGAAGGTCTTATCCAAAGCCTAAATAAACAATACTATTAAGGGTTTTCGAGGTCGCTGATTACGAATCTTTAATTGAATTTACCGAAAACAAAATGGCAGACTCAAAATGGCGGATATTTTCATAAAACTTGCAATGACTAATGCTAAAAAAATCGCTACCGATGTTTTCAGAATTGCTAAATCCTAATTATATATTAAAATTCTGAAAAACATAACGATCGATTCAAAATGATCTATGAATTGAAAAAAAAAAAAAATGAAACGGCTTTTGCGTGAGAAATGAGTTTCGAGAGTATTTGAGGTCGCTGATTTTGAAACTAATGTTGAAAGGCCACAAAGCATACGTAATTATTGATTTGAAATTACAGATGCCTCTTTTGAAAATGCGCATGATTCACTTTAAAAAAAAGTCTTGAGGGTTTCCGATGTAGCTGAATCCAATCAAAATGAAAATTATCAAGCAAGTTTTGTTTTACACTCGAGATTCCCTATAACGGAATTCCCTGTAAAAAAACCTCTCTGCAACAAGCACGTCACGCCTCCCTATAACGTGCAGACGATCGACCCCTCTTCCCCCACTACTACGGAATGAAGCGCGCTCGAATTTGAAAAAGTAATCAATCAGTTTGATGGCTTTTATCACAAATTAATGAGAAAATTATTTGTCAATTATTGAAAAATTACTTGATAGTGTAATTTCTTTTTTTCTGAAAATATTAAAAAATACACCTGATATAAGCATAAATATTTTTATTATTATATTATTATATTTTCAGTATTTTGAGTACATACCGTTAAATAAGTTAATTCCATCTTCTATAGTCACAGAAATCTTTTTTATACCGTTTTAACTATGTAAATATATTATTCACATAGCCTCACTGACAGACGGACTGCGCGCATTATATAATGCGCATAACAGCGCTTAGCAACAAGTAGGATATGGAGGGGATCCCTCTCGCGTTTGTTACAGAGAGGTTTCCGATGCTCGAGCTTTACGTTACAGGGAATCTCGAGTGTATATACAAATGAATTTTCTTTGAAAATGTTAGTACAAAAGTTATCACGAAGAATCTAGATAGAACAGTGCAGAACAATACACTTGGAGCCTTGGTAAAAAGTAATGTTTCACTAGGACACTTAACAACACTTATTGACACAAAAAAAGCTAAAAAATAATTGTTTCTTTGACTTTTGGCCAAGTTTTTGCGATTCTGGCCCACTTTGCGTCGCACAATGCCATCGTTATTCGTGAGCATTTGGATAAAAACGAAAGGAATACGATCCAACAACCACCAGATTCACCTGATTTGGCTCCCTGCGACTTTTTCCTATTCAGTCGACTCAAGAAACCGCTCCACGGAACGCGCTACAGCACGAAAAATCGAAGATGGCTCTGATGGCTATACGGCAAACCGATCATAAAAAATGTTTCGAGGATTCGATCAACCACTGGCATAAGTGCGTGGCAGTCGATGAGGAGTACTTTGAAGGGAATAATATCGATGATGATGAATAAACTCGTATTTTTGATTTTAAAAATAAAGTCCTAAAACTTTTTGATCAAGGTGGTATAATAGCTGGTGAAACGAGTCTTGTGACTCAAGGTTTACTCAACTCCGAATTGAAGCGTAGAGTAGAATAAACGGAAAGCTTTAGTATTTTTGAGATTGAATAAAAGATTGGTTTTTTATGATTATACTACGAGTAATAATAAAGCGTTTTCCTATAGGGACATAACAATTTTATCTATGAATAAAACACAGAAATATTTGAGATATTAAGTTCAAATTCATTGTGGGTGTGGTGCAAGCATTACATTTTATGAATGAAATTCGATATCGGCCATATGACCACCACAAGCCCGTTTACAGTGGTCGATTATTTGGACCCAATTTTCCACCACTCTGGCACACATTTCGACCGAAACGTTGGCAATTTCGCGTTGGATGTTGTCTTTGAGGTCGTCTAAAGTTGCTGGCTTGTTGGCATAGACCAGTGACTTGATATGGCCCCATAAAAAGAAATCCAATGGCGTTAGAACGCATGAACGAGGCGGCCATTCGACCGGACCATTTTTCGAGATAACACGTTCACCAAATTTGCCTTTCAAAAAATCGATTGTGACGCGTGCTGTGTGGCACCGTCTTGTTGAAACCACAGACAAAGAGTGTGTGCTCTGCATTTTCGACAAGGGAACCGCAGTAGCGACACGCTTCAGTCAGCGCTTCAGGTACGCATTAAAGCCACCATGGCCCGAAAGCGCTTGCGCCAGGTAAAAGCCGACTTGACCGTGATTTCTATCCAGCCAGGTGGCGAGCTCCGGGATCAGACGGTGTGTCCATCTCCCGGTTTGGTCACCCTGACATCTCGTCTGCCATTTCTCGACGAGTCTGCGCCTTCCATCCTCGCGGATGGCCTCCTTCGCGCGAGCTATCTCCTGCAGGTTTGATAAGCAGGTGAGCTCCTTACGGAGCTGAAAGGTCTCTTTCCTTTCCACCGCCAATAAATCTATTGGTGGGACGCTCGCCAGGACCAGCACAGCACTCGTCGACACAGTTCGGTATGCTGAGATAATTCTCATCACGACACCTCTCTGTGCCGAGAACAGCTTCTTCAGGATAGCATGGTTGTTAAGGGCACTTGTCCAGATCGGAGCTGCATAAAGCAGCTTCGAGTTTACCACGGTCGCCACCAGCCTACTCTTAGCTTCCCTGGGTCCACCAATGCTGGGCATGAGACGAGTCAGGACGGCCCCACATTGGATCTGCAGGTGTTCGCCGAAGCTAAGCCTTCGATCCAACTGCACACCCAGGTACTTAATGTTCTTTTTCCACTTGATTTCATGTTTCCCGAGAATGATCCTCGGGTATTTGAAGGATCTCCTGTCTGTGACCAGCAAAGACACGGTCTTTTCAGGGGTCATTTTCAGGCATCTGCTATCCTACCAACGCTTTGCCCTCAACAGACTATCATTGATCCTCAGCTCCAGGATTTTGACGTCATCAGCGGCGCACACGACAAGTGCGTCATCCGCGAAGCCGATGATGCTCGTTCCTACAGGCAGGTCCATGCGCAGGAAATCGTCGTACATGACGTTCCAAACGAGTGGACCTACCCGTGACCCTTGAGGGGCGCCACATGTCATCTCTTCCTTGAGAAACCATTTGTCGCCCTCGTATATCACCCACCTGTCGCTCAGATAGTCATCTATCATTCGCAGCAGGTAGTCTGGAACCTTTTTCCGCATGATCGCCTCGATGCAGATGTCCCATCTCGCGGTATTGAACGCATTGCCTATGTCAATGCTGATCAGCGCGCAGAATCCCTTACGCTTACCAGTTCCTCTTCTTGCTTTAGTGTCAATGTCCACCACTGCCTGGATGGCGTCAACTGTGGACCAGCCTTTCCGAAAGCCGAACTGGTTTGCCGAGAGACCATTCTCGCGGACCATGTGACCCTGTAGTCTTTGTAGGATCATTTCCTCCAGAAGTTTCCCAATCGTATCCAATAAACATATTAGCCTATACGATGAGGGATCCCCTAGAGGTTTGTTGCCTTTCCTCAACAGGACCAACCTCTGCTTCTTCCAGTCTGCGAAGAACCTCCCCTCCCGAATACAAGAGTTAAAGACTTCTAGCAGGGTCTCTGGGTATATCCCGATCACCTCTTTGAGGATCTCGTTCGGCAACCCGTCGATCCCCGGCGCTGTGTTTGCCTTGAGCCTTCCACTCGCTCTCTTTAATTCTTTGAGAGTGAAGAGTTCTTCGCTCCGGACCACGCAGGAACTTCGGTCCTGTCTTTGGAACGGCTCTACATGCGGGAACAAGCTTCGCACGATGTACTTAACTCGATCGGCATTATCCAGGCCCGGGGTCTTTCTTCTAGTCACGAATCTCTTAGTGAGTATTTTGAAGGCGAGACCCCAAGGGTCCTTCTCGACTTCCAGGATCAAGTCTTTTCAGCACTGAAGTCGGCTTTTCTTTATGCCTTGCCTCAGAGCTTATTTTGCTTCTTTCCATGCCTCGCGCAGCAGAGGATCACCCTTTGAGCGGGTAAACCTCCGCCGCGCTATAAGGCATTTTCAACAACAGTGTCCTCCAACGACTCAGCAGACCTTGCCCAACCAAGCTCATCTATGAGCCTGGTTTCTTCAAGATGTTCACGAAGCTTTTCTTTGCTGAGTCGTTTTGTGTTCCAGGAGGGGCTCCTTACCTTGCCGCCCCTTCCCGAATTCACTGGGTGACTCCGTTCCTGGATGCTAAACTCAATGCACTGATGGTCACTTAATGTCATTACATCGAGGACGCACCAGTCGCCTATCCTTGAAGCAAGACGGGGCGCGGCAATTGTGAGGTCGATATAATCGACCCCCCCCGCTCCTCGTCTGAACGTAAAATCCCTGCCCCGATTCAATACAATCAGGTCATTCCTGGCGACCATCTCACCGACCAAGATTCACCGCCTGTCCAGACGGGCTTCTCCCCACACAGGCGACTTACTATTAAAGTCGCCCGCAATAAGGGACCGCCCACTAGCCTCTTCAAGGCTTTCCTCAAGGAGGAGGATCTGGGTCTCAAAGATCTCGAAAGGATCGTTGGGGAGAAGTAGCAGCTGTACACACGTACCCCCGCCACCTCCACCCAAACGAACCCCGGGTCGGTCTCCAGGAAATCCGCGGTGCTCAAATCAGGGCTGCAGACAAGGATCCCAGCCCTCCTTGATGCATCCTGGTACCAAGCTGAGTTTTCGGACCATTTGTGTTGCTCACTAATGAGCAACACATCGGAGTCCCTTCCCCTGGCAGTCTGCATCAGAAGGTTCTGGGCTTCCTTCCCTCTCCCGAGGTTGAGCCGTAGAAATTTCACTTTCCACGCGACACATGGCCATGTCCCTGGCACCTGAAGCACCGGGCAACCTCGACATGCTCTCGGATGTGGCAGTTCACCCATCCTACCCTTAGCCTACCGAGCCCGAGCAAGCTTCGGGCGTTCTCCTCGGTAAAGCGGACCACCGCAGTCTGCACACCGCCAAAGCGTTTGTACAGCCTGCACTGGTCCCCGAGGTCAGGCTTGCCCAGCGCGATGCACAGCGCGGCAACAACCTCTTCTCTTGTGACTGTCTCGTCGATGTCCCTAACTTCAAGGTACCTCTTCGAGACCAAAGATTTAACTTTGGCCTTCTCCCCGACCGCCTGGTCGAGCGCCTTTTCGAAAGTCGAGATGTCACCCCCCCTTTTCAGGACCTGGAGAATCTCCTCCCTCCTTGTTCTTCGGATGGAGAGGACCTCCGCTCCCGAATTTCGGGGGTCCACCTTGGCCTTCATGGCTTTCAGGATATCGACGTAGGACTCTCGATCCCTCGCCGACACCCTGATAGCGTCACCCGACCCGGTGGCCGGAGAGTGCCTCTGCAACTTCGCCTTTGATTTGGGTTCCTGCGCAGAGGGCACAGGAACCTCTTTCTTCTTCTTCTCTTTTTCTTTTTCTTTTCCACCAGCTGCCATTCCCCATCCTTTTTTGGGGTCTTGCCTCTGGTGGCCGCAGCGTACGATGGCAATATGCCACCGTTCCATTTTTTGGGATGCCGATCTTCGGGGGGGGGGGGGCCCTATTCTCCCCCTTTTGAGCTTTTTTGGGGCATATCCCAGAGACGCAGAGCGCTGTTTCCGGAAGATACCCATCTTTTTTGAGGCGGGGTGGGATTCCAGCCTTTTCTGGATTTCCACCCCGCTTTCTAGTAGGCACTTGTGGGTGTTGAGCATACCGCTCAACACCTCAGTTGCCTTATTTACCGAATCTTTTACAAAGCCTGGGTTATTCCTCAGCATACCCTGTTGGATAACGCTGAGGGCCCTGGCTAGCCTTCCAATCTTTTTATTTTGCTGCTAGAGGAGCTGAAGGACGTCCTTCCATCCCTCAGCCCTTGGAGTAGTCTGTGAGGGCGTATCTGGTGCCCTCACCTCTTCACCTCTTTTACTTATATTTTCACTCATAATATTTAAAGTCGTGTCTTAAGAGGGTTCGCCCATCATGGGAGCCCTACCGCAGTAGGGCTACTATCCCCGCTTGTATAGATCCCTAGTTATGTGCGCCGAAACCCAGAAGCGGTTTATTGGATGGTCGATCGTATCGGCACATTAAATGAAGCTAGTAAGAAGGTTACGGGATAGGCCCGCGCCATAATGATGCTAAAAGTTTAACGTCACCCCTATCGAACGAGCGGTGCCGGGTCCGCCCCGACACCTGACGCGGACTTCAGGCTAGACCGTGTGCGATTTATCCTACGCAGCGTCGGATATAAGGAAATACTGACCAGGTAATCCTTCATTCCTGCGCCCGGGCTTCCATGATTTCAACCCCGAAATTGGCTCCAGACAGCAGGAACGTGAGCGGTTTTCCCAATTTATCATGTGGTTTCACGGGATCGTTGCCCTTCGCGGCTGAGCACCGAAGGGACTTACATTTACCCATATTACTTCCACAGAGGTAAGGTACGGACATCGCGTCCTACCCTGGTCAGAAGGCTACTACTCCTCCCTTGGCTAGTTTATCGGGAATATCGACCAGGCGCCGGCCGCAGCCCATTCACTCAGCAATCCATTTATTCTGGTATGTGTGGGTGTCAGTATCATGCTTGTGGTTGTGGTGTGACCTGGAGAGGGCATGCGGGAAGTTCAGCGCGACCGCCGCAGGCGCATTTGGGGCGATACCCTGGTTAAGGAGCGCCCCGCATTCACTCCGGGTCCATTCATGCGGCATCAAGGGACCTGTTCGAGGTCCCCTGATGCTTTTGCTCCACACCGCGTCCGCACGCGCTTGAAGGTATCGGGAACCATTCCAACACATGCGCCCGGCAGGCCCACCGCCAGGGAAAGCCTGTCTATAGGGCCCCCTTGACGGCCATCCTGACGTCGACAGCCCAACCACTGGCAGAGTCCTTTCGGCTACTACCTTTGGTGGGCTGCAGGACGCGTCTGCTCCGTGCGTGACCTTACGCATTCCTCCGGGCGAGACAATGCCTCCCCCCCCCCACGCGAAACGCGCTCTCGGTTGTTGGCTGTGTTGCGTTCAGTGTCGCTGTAAATGTGTTGTGTCATGTTGCTGTCTGTGTGCCCCCTCCTCCTTTCTCATCCGGGCTTGGGACCGGCAATGGCGGAGTTCGACCGATGGTTTAAACGTACTGTAACATTAGGTGAAATAACTCAGCTTCACATATATACGAATTTCATGAAATTTTAAACCAACACCCGTGACGGGTGTAGGGTAAAATGCGTGAAAGATCTAACAGATGTCGCCACTAGTTTTGGCGATTTTCGGTTATCTCCGGCTTGTCTGAAAACTTTTGCGATAGACCTTGTAAGTTGATTTTTTGAAGAATATTACTGTATAGTGTCGGAAGATTTTCTAAACTATTCTCAGTCATATCCAAATTTTTAATTAAATTCTCATTTGAGTCTTTTTGAATATTTTATTAATTTTTTTGTATCTCAGACTTTGAAATAATGATCGATATTTATTCATGAACAGACTTTTATCTTTATAACTTCTGACATCAAACTCTATTATATGTTCTCAACTATACTAAATAAATGTTTTTTTTAGCTGGCAAAAGAAGTAACTTTTTTATCAAAAACTGATCTCCCAGTTTATTATGAAGAATATAGCGTTCATGTTGATAGCATGATAGGGTATAACAATTTGGGTTATGATTATTACGTTATGAATTGGAAACCATATGTAATGATTTCTGTTTCCGTAACGGATCCTTTGAAATGTGGAGGAAAGCTAGGAGCATTTCAGTTTTGTGTTAAAGCTTCAGTTCCAAATCAACCAATCGAGAAGGTAATTACTTATTACAGCAAATGAAAATGAAATTTATTTATTATCGTTTTACCGTAGACATTAAAGAAGCATATGCGCATAAAAAAATTTATTTTAATTATAATTCTTTTTTCAGAACGATTTAGGCGCTCCTCTGTTCAATAACAATGAACTGGTAGGACTAATTATAAAAAATCATAATGATTATGGACTTGCTGTACGTGTTTCCAAAAGCAAAATTGTAAGGCATATTGGGCCGGTTGCAGGAAAAAGATCATTAGTCGTTAAAGGGAGCAGTGGAAGTAAAAATCAACAAATAAGAAGACGACATTTACATAAAAAAAAGTCTGCTTAAAATAACTTAAATTCTGATTATTTTAACAAGAATAAATTGTTAAATATACTTACAGAAGTTTTGTCGTTCTGTTACTTTGAATAAAAAGTTCAAATAACGTAATAAAGTTGCGTATGTTATTTAAGAGTAGTTATACATATGGCTTTATTAGAAAGGCTAAACAAAATTTATAAAGCGCTTAAATATTAGGATACATCAGTCTAGCTAAGAGTTAAGTATATATGAAAATGAGATAATTTATTAATCTATTGAACCTACCCAATTTTCACAGTGTGAATTTTCTCTTCGTGCACGTCACATGGTTACTATTTTAATACACTGTTTTATTATGGTCAAATTTTTTAGGTTATGTTTCTCCCACTGGACTGTTGAAATATAAAATTATAAAATGTGGCATGTTTGAGAACATGTCTGCTATTATATTGACCCAAAATGTACAGAATTTTTATTCATTTTGTTATTTTGGCATGGGGTCAGATTCGTTTTATTTTCGTATTAAAAAATATCAATGGCAGATGTAAGAAAACATAAAAAGTAAGGCAAACGTTTCAGCCACATATGGGGGCCCTCTTCAGTGCCATAAATTAAAAGATTAAATTGAAATTTCATTAAAAGATTATAATATAGGGGATTATTAAAATAAGAAAAGAAGGAACAAATCTAATCCAAATTTTGTGAGGCCCGCACAATATACGCGCACACAAACACCGACACCGTTTTCGCCACTTGTCTATAGGCTTTGATAAAAGAAAAGGAAGGGTTGGCTTTGAACTGGAAAAGGATTGAATGCTTTAAATTCGTTTTTTCACCGTTAAATTTCCCTATTAACTGCAAGGATGAATCTTTGATGCAATTCGGTAACAAAGTCGTCAAGAAAAATTCTTGAAATTGATAAGTGTTTGTGTCACGATCTAACAATTTCACGTTTTAAAAAAGTTTCTTTTTCCGGGCTGCTTCGTTTTGCAAAATTCTAAGATTTTTTTCGTTTTATCCGTTTGTTTATATAAAGCGAATTTTAGATATTTTTTCAATACGCGTTGTGCATACCTGACTGCTTCATTTTGATTTGCGAGCTATGAGATAAGTTTTTGATTATTATGCTTTTTCTTATTTTAATAATCCCCTATACTTTAATCTCTTAATGAAATTTTTAATCAATCTTTTAATTTATGACAGTGAAGAGGGCCTCCATATGTGGCTGAAACGTTTGCCTTACTTTTTATGTTTTCTTATATCTGCTATTGATAATTTTTAAGGTGAAAATAAAAGGAATCTGACCCTATGCCAAAATAACAAAATGAATAAAAATTCCATAGAATTATAAGCAAAGATTTTAATGTCAATCAATATAAACGAACATTTAAAAAATAGTTTTAGGATAAAATGGATTTAGACCAAATTGCTAAACAATTCTATACATGCGAAAGTACACTGAGACAAATAGGGTTTGGTTCCTGCGCACATAGCACATAAATTTTTTGTACAGTAGTTGCCTTGACCAAAAAAGTTCAGAGAAGCTACTACTTTTATAGTTATCATGACAGTAATCTGGACTTTTTTGTGTATTCGGTTGTTGTGACCAAAGTTGATGATTAGAATCAGCTTTATACGTACCCCAACGGTTAGTACACATATATTTTTCTTATATGTACTGCCAAGCTCCTTTGGTTACTACAACCGCAGCGTTCGCTGTTGCGCTAGACAAATCAAGTATAACTTTCATTTTTTACAACGAGGTAAGCCTGTCGTGACAACTATTAAATCTTGTAATAGTCACACAATTTAACGTGCACTGTACTGGAGATAAGTAGTTACTTTCAAAAAGATATATTTTGTGAAAACTATAATCAGTCAAAAAAAGTTTATGGTGATGAAAAAAGTGACAATTTTTTAACTTAATCGACGAAAGTTATCATAAATATCATACCGGATTATTTTTCTAGATCTTTTCGGTAAAACTCGTCGAGAAATGGTAGACGAGATGGCATGGAGACCAATCCGAGAGATGGACACACCGTCTAATCCCGGAGCTCACTACCTGGCTGGATAGAAAGCACGGTCAAGTCGGCTTTTACCTGGCGCAAGCGCTTTCGGGCCATGGTTGCTTTAATGCGTACCTGAAGCGCTTCAAGAAAAGAGACGATGAGTCGTGCCACTACTGCGGTTCCCTTGTGGAAAATGCAGAGCACACACTCTTTGTCTGTGCCAGGTGGGGCGCGGAAAGGGAGGCTGTCGGTCGGGCAGTGGGCGCACAACTCACTCCTGACACGATGGTCTCCCTCATGCTCCAGTCTGAACAGATATGGATGCTTATCGAGTCATTCGTCACCCTGGTGATGAAGACGAGGGCGCTCGATGGGCGTGCAGAGCGCGGCAACAACGGGGGCCAGTAGAAATCGCATCGGGGCCTGCACCCGCGGTCTTGCGTTTTCGGCGGACTTGGCTGTCCGCGTCGTTCAGGGGAGGAATCGCTTTATTCAAAAATAATTTTGGCTCCGTATTTACTGTCCATAGACAATTCATTACATATTAATCTTAGAAAATTATCATAACCTAGTGATTCTGGTTTTTATGCAGAAAACTTAAAAAAATAAAGATGAATTTTCATAAAATTATGTAGATTCCATAAATAAAGGAATTTGATAAGAACTGTACTTGGTCATTTTAACTAAACGCTATGCGCGGTTTTACGATGGAATTTGGTTCCTATAACCGCAGCTCTTACGGTATTTCAAGTACATAAGAGCAGTTACCCCGAACACATTAATCAAGTTTCTGCCACTCGGCCTACCAGAATCGTGGTCTTAGTAACGTTCCTTGCAGTTAGAGTAAACATTTTTCCAAAGTATGACAGCCACTACCATGATTGTCATGACAACTTCAACATTTTTTGTAAAGACGATTTTAACAAAATAACTTTGGTTTGTGAAACCCGAAATTTCTCTCAGTGTAACGCAGAGAAATATAAGTACGATTTCTGCGACACAAAGTTCGTGAAGAATGTCAGACGATCGCGAACCACACAACGTACTGTAAAAATGCTGCTTTTCAAGTCCACGGCACGTCCGTAACAGTACGAGCAAACTTTTCCCGTAATTTAATCTGAACACATGTATTTATTGTCTTACATATACATAATTTATAAACTCATATTCTTATTGTTTACGTGAAGAAATCTCACCAAGAACGATATTTTAAGTGAAAATGATGTAACTGTGGTCCGTCTTTCTCGACTTAAAAAAAGATTGTTTATATACACTGAACATCCAGAAATATTAAAACGTTATTAATATAAATAGGTCAATACAATTGTCCGTTCAGGAATAATCATATCTTCTTTATTTTTCGAACTTTTATTTAATAGATTACGCCCAATTATTACATCAAGAAAAAAATCTTTTATGTAACGAAATGTTGTGTATTCCGTTACAGAGGAATACAATGTAAAAATTGAACTGCGCATGCGCATATAGTCTTACAGCGGAACACAATCTTTTTCTTATTGTTCTTCTTCGCACTTCTTCTTCGTACAGCGTTAGCACCTTACTGGCAAAGCCTTGTACATTTGAACTGCACCTGCGTCTATTCAAATCCATTACTACTAAACAAGATCGATAAAATCAAAATGGCCGGGACTAGTCGTGACATATCAAGTGTAATGACTAGCGTCGCAAACAACTAAAATACTAGATTAGATTCGAGTGTACGCATAAAAACTCGTATCCGCACCCAAGTCACATAATAGTATATTACGTGCCTAGGCAAACAATGAGGGTTATTGCGTGACGAGCGACAATGCTCGCAGGAGATCGAAGCCAAGGCGTAGTCGAGTCGTAGGTGAGGCATAGTCGAGGCAAAGCCGAGACGTAGCTGAGGCAAAGCCGAGACAAAGCCGAGACGAAGCCGAGGCGCGATCAGTCCTGCGAGCATTGTCGCGAGTCTCGCAATTTCGCGAATTTTGTGCATTGGCACGTATTCTATTTTATGTGACTTTGGTGCGGATACGAGTTTTTATGCGTACACACGAATCTAATCTAGTATTTTAGTTGTTTGCGGCGCTAGTCATCACACTTGATATGTCACGACTAGTCCCGGACATTTTGATTTTATCGATCTTGTGTAGTAGTAATGGATTCTAATAGACGCATGCGCAGTGCAAATGTACAAGGCTTTGCCAGTAAGGTGCTAACGCTGTACGAAGAAGAAGAATAAGAAAAAGATTGCGTTCCACTGCAAGACTATATGCGCATGCGCAGTTCAATTTCTGCATTTTATTCCTCTGTAACGGAATATACAACATTCCTTTACTCTCAGCTGTAACGGAAAAACGAGTTTCCGCGGCTGAGGCACATAAAATAGAATACGTGCCAATGCACACGATTCGGGAAATTGCGAGACTCGCGACAATGCTCGCAGGACTGATCGCGCCTCGGCTTCGTCTCGGCTTTGTCTTGGCTTCGTCTCAGCTACGTCTAGACTACGCATCGGCTACGCCTCGACTACGCCTCGACGATGCCTCACTTGCACCTCGACTAGGCCTTGGCTTCGATCTCCTGCGAGCATTGTCACTCGTCACGCAATAACCCTCATTGTGCGCCTAGGCACGTAATATACTATTATATCCGCTGGGACAGCTTCACAGGTCACAATGTGTTTTGCCATTCGAGTGATATTCTTAACAAATACTGTTTTACAATATTTACAATCGAATTCATTTTTACATTCGCATCATGGATGAGAAGGTATTAGTTTTATGTGAAGAATGACTTTCGAAATTTACATCAAATCTTTACGTTTTGAGACCCCCTGAGATAGAAAAAGTGGTTTTCACAAAAGTGTCTATCTGTCTGTAGTAGATCGTATACTCGATAACTCTTGATAGAATTATCAGATTGAATTGATCTTGGGTACAGTTTACCGGATTCGAAAAAGTAAGGACAAGTTTGTTAACCAGCCACATCCAACCAAAATTGAGGAAACTAGACCATTTTTTGGTTTTTTGAAAAAATAAAAAATTCAAATACCGGTTTTCGATAGTTCTCATAAATCTCTACTAATTATCTTCATAACAGTTTTCGATTAAAACAAAATTAGGAAAGTTACACTATATTTAAACTTGAAAAAAGTCAATATCTAATTTCCATTTTCCAGTTAAATTATACGAAATACGAAAAAAAGTTAGCATACAAAATTGTACACTACATAAAGATTGACAAAATTTAAATTCGAACATCCAAAATTCAATTTTTTTGAACAATAATATGTGAAATACGAAAAAAATTAGGAATGTAAAGTTGTTCGTTTTAAAAAGATCTACAATTTTTGTCTCACACAGTTTCTAATAAAACATATATTTTTCGTTTAAATTCCAAAATTACGATTAAAATTCAAAAATTCCATTTTTTAGACAAAATATAAGAGGTACAAAAAAACGTTTAGATGGAAAATTATTTTCCTAAATGAGGTCTACAAATTCTCATCAAGACACTTCTCGACTGAATGTATATTTTATGTTTTGATCATAAGGAACACTATTGAAAATATGCCAGTTTTTAGCCTAAATATGTGACATGTTTATTAAAAAGTTACTGAAATATATACAGAAAATCGAGCGCGAAGCGCGAGTGTCATGATGAGAATGTATTCCTTAAGACCGATAGAGCCTTAAGTGAATTGAATTTCCTGCTTCACTTAAACTCAAAAACAAATTTAGTGACTGTGAAAATCTGTAATTCACATCATCTGTATTATTATAAAATTGATCTGAGCTTTAGTATCAAATTGTAAGAAATGAATTCAAATTTATTGAAACAATTGAGATTATGATATTATAAATAGGCTGCTGTCGTCTGCTACGTCTCCGTAAAACTTACTCTTAGAACTGTTTTTCCCAGTCTATGCTTATTATGTACTTCAATTGTAATATATAATACAATATGAGGTGTACGAAGTATTTTTGACATGTTTACATATGAAAAAAATACTCTTACATTGAAAAATTTCAGGAAGAATGAAACATTTAAAAGGACAAATCATAACTAGAAAAAAAAAAGAATCCTCAAAATTTTTATAATTTTGGTCGGATGTGGCTAGTTAGCGAACTTGTCAACAGTTATCGTGTCCCTAAATGCTGGACAAACACACAGATGACGGACAGATGACAGATAGACACTTTCGTGAAACCATTATTTCTGACTCAGGGTGTCTCAAAACGTAAAGATTTGATATAGATTCCGAAAGTCAATTTTCACATAAAACCAATACCTTCTCATGCATGATGAGAATGTCAAAAATGAGAAAGTATTATTTTAATATTATATGCTTTTTGATTAAGTTATGTGAGTAATCATTGTTTCTTACAGTCTGTAATAGTAAGTTGGTTTTAATAACATTAAATTGAGGGCGTACGATTTTAATAGCTCCATCAACTAAGTTATTGACATCAATGTGTCGGATGACGAAACGTCGTATACGTACCAGATAGGAGAAAGGTCTGCGAATATTTATCACAGTCACCGATCATTTTATATAAGCTAATGACGGGAACAAGTTTCACATTGAAATAAGAATGTGGAAAATCAGTATAACTCTCCTAATCACTTTCATTTGCATTTCTAATGCATTAGGTAAGTAGAATATCGTATTATAATTATATTATTTAATAATATAATAGAATATCAATTAGAAATTTTATATACATAAGTTTTGGCTGAATATTGAACTCAAATTCATAATTATATAGTAATGTTAAACTGGCAGCTGTCCTTTCTATATAAAAGGAACATTTTTTCGCACAATTATTTTAATACTCTGTTTCTCTGCCTTCTAAGGCTTGGCTCCAATATATTGATATTAAATCCACTTTTTATAAGAAAGAAACTATTTTAAGGCAGTGATGCTCAAAGTGATTCCTAAAAATGTTCTCACAAGTGGAACATCGCCACGTTGGATGACACGCGACCAACAAAGCATTCGCGGTTTTTATATTGGTAGATGTATGTATGTTAGGAACGCTCATATGACTGTGCATACACAAATATCAATCAGTGATAGCAGACGCAGTGTGAGAAACCAAATTAAAAACATTTTGTCAATTGTACTTGTCGTACACTTAGAGACTTTTTGTTAGGATAAATGAAAATTCGGATATTTCTAAACGATCTTTACCACCCTTTCCAGACAGTTTTGAGCGTGCATTTCGACATCCGAAGAAAGCTAACATTTTCGCGCTCATAGAGGTATACTTTTTACCCATAGAATGAGCATCATGCGCCTGGTAAATACATTAGAAGATTTTCATGCGTGTTTCTCCCGGCAGGGACATCGATCCATACGTCGCGCGACCGCTCGTTGATGAATAGCCCATATTTAAGGGACCCATTGATTACGAAAATGGGGTCGCAAGATTGACATTTTTATTTACAAGATGGCCAGCAAGCACAAATTTTCAAGATAAATTTTCGAATGCAGAATGGTTTGCTCAAAGTAATCCCTAAAAAACTAACCGTTCGTTGACTATTCGCTGACCTCGTAATAATACGAACAAAAGGAACATAAAAACATTTAAAATGTTGCTATTATGATTGTGCGGTATATTTTGAGTTCGATGGTATCAAAGTTGGTTCAATAATTTGATGTTTTGGCGTTAAAAACTAAAAAAAAAAACATGATACCTGTCACTGGAGAAGAGAACGGTAAACGAATTCGCTGACCGTTCACTGGACTAGATACGCCAGGGCTAAAACTTCTGACTTCCTCGTTACGAATATACGGAGACACGCACAAATCGAGCTCTTTTGCGAATAATGACTTTACATTGTGCCAATACAGTCCTTATTTGTCACTGTCCAACTCGCCGTTCAAAACGCGCACTTTTGATCTATCATGGGAGATTGTCCGTAATACATTATAAATACAAATATCATACCCTCGGTATGATCGAATTTTGATCATTTGAATTTTTTCTGTTAGAAGTGGCCAGATTTTATTTATTGTGAAAAACAAATATCGAATATGAAGAAATTTTAGTGCTGATAAAAACAATGCAAGAAGAAAAAACTCTAATGAATCATACGACAAAAGATGAAATTCTACCTACTTCCGTCTAATTGGTCTTCAGATAAAACTGATAGTGAATTGCGACATCATAATTTTGAATTATGCATCAAAAAAGAGTATCACAAGATGGACAAAAGACCTAACATGAATGTTTTCCGAGGAAAATGGTAAACATTGAAAATGTACACATTTTTCTTAGTCTTTTATAAAGGGTGATCAATTTAGAGGTATAGGATTTTGAATTGAAATAAAACAACGAAAATTCAAATTCATAGGGCAATCTTTTTTATTTTTGTGTAGAACCATTCACGACATTTATTTTATAAAGATAACCCCTTTCAAATGTTGGCCGCAACTGCGCTTTAATTCGTCCATCCGTAAACACCAATTTTGAATGACTCGCTCGAGAACTTTGGTCGGTATCTCGCTCATAACTTCAGTAATGTTGGCTTCCAGTGCCTCAATAGTAGCTGGTTTAGCCACAAAACATTTAGACTTTACATACCCCCACAAGTAAAAGTCCAAAGGTGTGATATCACACGATCTTGGAGGACAATCCACCGGTCCGAGACGAGAGATAAATTGCTCACCGAAACGACTACGCAGTAAATCCATTGTTTCACGGGCTGTATGACATGTAGCGCTGTCTTTTTCTTGGATTAGCTGTATTTTATACGCTTTCAAACCAAGATCTTTGCGTAAAATCGCCCAAGTAGTGCCATAAGATAGGCCAAGTTGCTGGGATCGGCGCCGAATCGATTCTTCCGGGTCTTTTGCAAAACTCTCATTTACAACCGCAATATACTCTACAGTTCGGGCTGTACGTGGTCTAATCGGTCGAGTATCATCCAATAATGTTAAATTATTCTCGAGTTTGCCGATGGTATGCCGAATAGTGCGTTCGGTAGGACGATTATGTACACCATAAATTGGCCTGAGTGCGCGATAAACACTTTTCACAGAGCGTCCATTTTCGTAAAATAATTGTACGATTTGTAAACGTTGTTGAGGCGTAAGTCTTTCCATGATGAAATGTCAATAAAAACTGAATAAAATTGTGTATTTTGTTTGACAGCAGTGACGCGTGACATGTCAATAAAACCCTATTGGAAAAAGTACCTCCAATTTGATCACACTTTACAAAAGCCGCTATATTTATTCCTCTGTTACGGGCATGGAATATAGGTCTAAAAACATGTTACAACATAAACGATCTTCGTCATAATGGGTTAAGTGAAGATGGGCAAATAAATGAAAATAATCTATAGGTAACTAAACTATGTTCGCTTATTTTCGGAGAGGCACCGACTTGAAATAGTATATTATGTGCCTAGGAGCATGGTGAGGATTATTACGCGACAATGCTTGCAGTAGATCGAAGCCAAGACAAAGCCGAGACGAAGCAGAGGCGCTATCAGTCCTGCGAGCATTTGAAGCGAGTCTCGTAATTACCCGAATTGTGTGCATTGGCGCATATTCTATTTTATGTTCGGTCGCCGAGTCAAATTTGTTTTCGTGTACATACAAATATCTTGTGAAACGTGACAGATCTAACAAGAAGTTATATTTTGATTTTTGTGCACACATCGAATGGCCAGTTTCATAACGTACTACTCATTCCATTTGTTGCAGAAACGAACGCGTCATTGTCTGAAAATGAAGCATCAGAAGAGTTTGATACAAAGTATGAAGAATTTGGAAAAACTAAATTTATAAATGGTGAAGAATACAAATTCGTTGTTTCTGTTGCGGCATTTGAGGATAAAGAAAAGGAGATTTTAAGCCATAAATGTTTGGCGAACTTAGTCTCATCATGGAACGCTATATCTAGTGCTTATTGTGTCGAACAATGGTAAGTCCATAAATATTCTATGACTAAGGCAATTTGAAACAGCTCATGATCGTCGTTATGAAAAAGAACACTCATTAAACTATTGCAGTCAAAAAGGTTAAATGCCATAAGGCAATGCTATAACGAGATTTTCCTGTGGAGAAGAGAATATCATGTGCCTGTGTAGCTCAGTTGGTTAGAACAGACAATCGGTAAATAATCGAAAAACCCGGGCTTTACAGAAGGGCATGAGACAAGAACATATTGCGCCTGCAAAAATCGAATATATCCTCTCTTTGTCATGCTTAAGGGGTCTACCCACATTAGACGTTGAAAAAAAGGCTATTTTCATGAATTTTTATTTTTATATCGTACGATTTTTTACTTTTGCAAAAATTACAAAGTGGCGGACACTTTTCGAAAAGGAAAAAAACATGTTTTCTCTCTGTTTTTTTTTTTCAAAAAATAACCAGTTTAAATCAAAATTCAAATATCCTTGATATGCGCTATACCTATAGTTGTAAAGAATATGTGGTGAAAATTCCATAAAGATCGGTTAATTACTTTCTGAGATTTTATCAACAAGGCGTCGAAACATGTTGTTTTGAGAAAAACCCATTCAAACTTTTTAAATTAAAAATCGTTTAAAAAACTTACCTGCGCTTAATCAGCGATGCCTGCAGCAAGCAGTATGCCTTTAGTTGCTTTATAATGCTCCTTTTTAACCCAAAATAGCCTGTCTCCGTTGAGTTCTGGTCTCGTTAGAATTGGTAATGTGGGTGAAACCCCTTAATACTTTCAAGCACACATTTTAACACTGGTTAATTTCGTGCATACTTTGCAACATTTTAGTCACTTTTCATTTAAGCACCGGCAAATTAATTATTATTATAACATACTCGTATTTTCGTATGTAGTTTTGTTTACGTAAATTACAGGTATGGCAAGAACTCAATAAATGAAGGAGAATTATACATTATTTATCAAAGAAATCCAAGTGCTGAAATTGATAAGAAATACTTTATTGAGCTCTTTAAACCTATGGATGACGGAATAGCATTTATAACGGTAAGAGATGTTAAGCATGAAGATCAGATTTCAAGAAAATGAAAAGTAAATGTAAAGTTATTATTTTACCACTGCTAAAGGTTTTGTGTAATTGCGTCGTAAAATCGGCTAAAGCGGTAGTATCTAGAAATAAAATTGTAATATTAATCATTAGTAGAAAAATATTGGACATAAGCTGCTTTTCACTTGCAAGAATATTTTATCTTTTGCATCTACTTCTTACTATTTTCAAATTTAAAAAAATTAAGGGACCATGGAAACGTATTTTCAATGATGATCACAACTTAATTTATGGAAATTTATAGTACAAGGTCTGTTGCGAAAATTCTTAGACAAGCTAAAAATCAAGAAAGCTTGAAATAATTACGGTAAAGTTTATTCATCTTACTCAAAATAGTCTCCTTCAGATTTGATATACCGCTTTGCAGATAGAGAAGCGAATTGAAAGCGATTTTTATTTTTTCAATAGAGATTATGTTCAGGATAGCAAACAAACCTGTTTTATAATATCAACTATAGGGGGTGACATAACCAATTCTTCAAAAATCTTGATATTAGCACCCATGATGGGTGTAGGATAAAATGCCTGAAAGATATAACAAATGTCGCCACTAGTTTCTGCTATTTTTGGCTTGTCTGGGAACTTTTGCGATAGACCTTGTAAGTTGATTTTTTGAAGAATATTACTGTATAGTGTCGGAAGATTTTCTAAACTATTCTCAGTCATATCCAAATTTTTAATTAAATTCTCATTTGAGTCTTTTTGAATATTTTATTAATTTTTTTCGTACCCCAGACATTGAAATAAAGTTTGGGATTTCTTCCAGGACATACTTTTATGTTTATAACTTATGACGTCAAACTCTATTATATGGCCTCAATTATGATGAATAAATGTTTTTTCTAGATGGCAAAGGAAATAACTTTTTTGTCGAAAACTAATCTCCCAGTTTATCAAGAAGAACATAGCTTTCATGTTGATAGCATGATAGCGTTTAACTATTTTCCTTTTCCTTGTCGTGCTAGGAATCAGAAATCATATTTAATGATTTTTGTGTCCATAACGGATCCTTCAAAATGTGGAGGAAAGCTAGGAGCATTTCAGTTTTGTATTAAATCTTCATCTCCATATGATAAAATCGGCCCGGTAATGACTTATTATGACAAATCCCTAGTAAGACAAGATTTTTAGGAAGAACGGGAGAGCTCTAGAAGAAGTTCCGATTTTCCGCCGAAAGTGCTATTAGACGTTCTAGTAGAGTTAAAATTGGACGCTAATTCAACTACTTTCGAGGTCTAGAAAAGGATCGGAAAAAACCATCTACAAGACGTCCTGATGTCGTCTTTTAGAGGAGTGTCATTCGATGAGTTTTAAACTGTTTGAAGAGCGCTATTAGAGCCTCTTAAAAACGTATTCCAATCCTCTTTAATTGAGCTCTCTGTTAGAGGTTGTTGAAAACTTGTCGAAGTTCGCGATACTCTATTCTAAAAGATGTTACGAAAATCGTCTTTGAGAAAACAATTAAATACTCTGCTAGAACAAGTAATTAAATATTTTCCAGAGATCTATAAGAGGTTTGAAAAATTTTATTATAGACATTAAAAAATAGACTAAAGGTGATATTTTTACATAACATTTTCTACAAATAAAAGCCGAAAAATGTGGTACAGATATTTCTCTTGAGACCGATATCCAAAAAAACAGTAAAAATATCACTTTTAGCCCATTTTTTAATATCTAAAATACAACTTTTCATACCTCTTCTAGAGCTCTTAACCTAGATTGAAGAGGACTGGAATACGTTTTCTAGAAGCACTAATAGAGCTCTTCAAACAATCTAAAACTGATCGTATGACGCAGCTCTAAAGGACTTCCGGCAGAAAATCGGAACGTCTTCTAGAGCTCTCTTGTTTTTCCCAAAAAGCTGTTTCAGACGTCTAGTAGATGATCTTGTGTTACTTGGTATGAAGATTAAAACATTTTTTCATTATTTTATCTCAGACATTAAAGAAGCATATGCACATTAAAAATTTATTTTAATTATAATACTTATTTCAGATGGATTCAGGCGCTCCTCTGTTGGATAACAATGAACTTGTAGGACTAATTATTAAAAATTATAACGCATATGGAATTGCTGTACGTGTTTCTAAAAGCAAAATTGTGAGGCATTTTGGACCGGTTGCACGAAAAAGATCATTAGTAGCTAAACCGAGAAGTGGAAGTAAAAATCAACGAATAAAACGGCATTCACGCAAAAATAAGTCTGCTTAAAATAATCGAAATTTGGATTATTCTAACAAGAAAAAAGTTTTAAACATGCCTACAGGAATTTTGTCGTTCTGTTAGTTTGAATAAAAAGTTCAAATAACGTAATAAAGAGCGTATGTTATTTAAGAGTAGTTATACATACATATGGCTTCCTTAGAAAGACTAAAAAAAATTTATACAGCGCTAAAATATCAGGCTGCGCTGCACATGCGTGCTAGCTGAATATTACATAACCAAGATATTCATACGCCGGAACTCGCCCGACTACGTCGTCTACAATAAAGGGTTTTCCAATAAAGACATAACAATTTCGTATATTTATATGAACGCACCCTTAAACTTTTTTAATGAACTGTTATTTTAATAAAAATCATCGTACAATCAATTTTCGCAAGGGTCGTTGCCGAAAATGTCACAGGCGGCATAATGTACTTCTGTATTTTGACCAACAAACGCCAGAAAAGGAAAATGCAAGTTCTTCACTATCCGCAACTTCTCTGGTCAGCTTACAAGCTCAACTTCCTGCTCGTGTAATTCTGGGAACAGTTGTTATCGCAATTTTAGATGGAAACGGCAATATCGCAATTGCTGCGTATTATTGGATAGTTGTTCTGAGTGTAATTCAATAAGCGAAAAATGTACACTGCTATTAGGTCTAGGAAAGGAAAGATTCCAAATAAATTTCAAGGGAGTACAGAATTTGAAATCAAAGTTCAAGCATATGGTTTCATCCTCAATAAACTCACGAATTAGTGAAGTCAAATTTAACTTATCATTCCTTGTTTTTAAGGAAATTGCTTCAAGAATGCCTTCGTTGCCTCTTGACAAAGACGCATTCCAAATTCCAGAAAGATTAGTTCTTGCTGATCCTGAATTTTACAAACCAGCCGACATTAACATTTTACTCGATGCGGAGTGTTTCTATGATCTATTAGGCACCCGGAAAATTCGCATGAAAGGGCAAACTGCGGTACTACGAGAAACTAAGTTCGGCTGGATAATCGCTGGACGATATACTGATCTCCATCATTCCATAGGTACTCTCTTCTTTGAGAACTGGGCCCTGAAAATATCTCTAAGTTTCATTATAAGGAGGAACAGGATTGTGGAATCCATTATATTAATAACACTAAACGCAACGAAACTGGTCGTTACGTCGTTAAGATACCTTTTAATAATAAAAAGAATTTGTTAGGTGATTCTCATAACACAGCTTTCCAAAAATTTCTTGCACTCGAAAAGAAATTCAAAATAAAACCAAATTTAAGGTCTGAATATTCTGAGTGCATTCAGAATAAACTCGATGAAGGTCACAAGTGCTTACTTCCTGATGACGATAAAACATCAAGCTACGGTTATTATCTGCCCCATCACGCAGTGATAAAAAATTCCAGCTTTACCACAAAAACTCGAGTCGTTTTTGATGGTTCAACTAAAACATCATCAGGAATTTCATTAAACGAAACACTTATGGTTGGCCCAACAATTCAGGAAGATTTATTCTCTATTGTTTTTAGATTCCGGTCATTCATATACGCACTAACAGCTGACATTCAGCAGATGTATAGACAAGTACGAGTGGCCCCAGAAGATAGCCTCTTTCAAAAAATAATCTGACGTTCTAATCCCAATGAACCAGTCAAAACTCATGCGTTAAATACTATGACATTCGGCACAGCTTGTGCACCATTCCTCGCTATTCGGACACTTCATAAATTAGCTGACGACGAATACGAGTCACACCCAATTGCATCTCAAATTTTGAAAGGAGATTTCTATGTCGACGATTTGTTGACAGGAGCACAAAATCTCCAAAAGGCTATTGAACTACGCAGCGAATTAATCGTTCTTCTGAAAAAGGGAGGTTTCAACTTGAGAAAATGGGCCTCAAATCATTCTCAACTACGTAACGAACTGTCCAGCGATGCGTCAAGCTCGCATCTCTCTCTCGATCCTACAGAAACAGTCAAAACTCTAGGTTTTCATTGGGACTCAATGACAGATTCGTTTTTATACACTGTCAACCTTCCAAATTCTAAAGAAAAAACGACCAAAAGGTCAATTTTATCACAAACAGCGAAACTATTCGATCCACTAGGATTATTGGATCCAGTAATAGTAATTGCTAAAATGATGATTCAGTAACTTTGGAAATCAAGTTTAAAATAGGACGACGCAGTCCCAGATGATATCAAAGTAAAAATGGGACAAATATAAAATCCACTTATCCACTCTTAATAACATTAAATTCCAAAGGTGCATCGTGAGTCCAGAACCTAGCAAACTTTAATTGCATGGATTCTGCGATGCCAGTGAAAAGGCCTATGGAGCCTGTTTCTATCTTCGCTCTACGAATAAAGAAGGGAAGCATCACGTATCCCTGATTTGTTCAAAATCACGAGTTGCTCCAATAAAAACAACCATATTGCCCAGGCTAGAGTTATGTGCTGCCACATTGCTAGTTAAGCTGTACAACTTAGTCAAACAATCCTTGTATTAGTCAATTAACAATGTTTACTTCTGGTCCGATTCCACAATTGTCCTCAATTGGATCAATACTCTACCTGACACGTTAAAAACGTTTGTCGCAAATCGAGTCCCTGAGATACAAGCAACGACTCAAGTTCAAGATTGGCGACACGTACCTACGCAGAGCAATCCTGCAGACTCAATTTCACGCGGTCAAGGTGTTCAGGATCTCTTGCGTAATAATATGTGGCAACACGGTCCTACGTGGCTCAACCAAGACCCTCAAAATTGGCCACAATTGGAATTCAAAACAGGAGAAACTCCAGAAAAACGCGCAGTGCAACCCATTATCTCGCTTAGAATAACACAAGCCAGAACAAATATGAACGATTCACAAAAGCACCCAATAATACTTCCAAAAAATAACCACGTCACTACACTTAAAATTCGAAATGTACATATTGAGCACCTGCATGCCGGAACTCAAGCAACCTTATACAGTCTTCGTGAGAAGTATTGGCCAATCGACGGTCGCAATACAGTTAGACACGTGATTCGACAATGTATAACATGTTTTCGAGCGAAACCGCAGAAAATTAAATATTTAATGGGAAATCTTCCTCAAAATTGGCTTTCTTTCACACGACCTTTTTTCAATACGGGAGTTGATTATTGCGGGCCTCTTTATGTCAAAGAACACCGACATTGAAATCGGACTAAAGTTAAAACTTATGTTGCAGTTTTTGTTTGTTTTGCTACTAAGGCAGTGCATTTAGAATTAGTCAGTGATCTATCGACTGAAGCTTTCATAGCTTACTTAAGACGCTTCCTTGCTCGCCGGGGAATCGTAAATTCTATATCATTAGATAACGCTACTACGTTCATTGGTGCAAAGAATGAATTAAAGAGTTTATATAAAGAGATCGAAAATATAGAGAAAAATAGCAAGGTCCGAGACTTTTTGTCTAATAAGAGGGTCACTTGGCATTTTATTTCACCCAGAGCACCATATTTTGTAGGTCTCTGGGGGAAGGCGTTAAATCCTTTAAATATCATTTTACAAGAATAGCAGGCATATCATTTTTGACTCACGAGCAACTTCAAACTTATGTGGTTGAGATAGAAACTGTTCTCAACTCTCGTCCTCTTACTTCCTTATCCTCAGATCCTAACGATTTCCTTCCATTGACTCCTGGACATTTCTTAATCGGTAATTCTATGACAAGTCTTCCACAGACGGAATTGCGCAACCTTCCAGCAAACCGTTTGAGCAGCTGGCAGTTAGCCCAGCAAATGCGACATCCTTTTTGGTCCCGATGGCACAAAGGATATTTGAATAAACTTATCACCAGGAGCAAATGGCAGACGTCAACTGGACAGAGTCAAATCAAAAAGGGAAGTCTAGTAGTCATCAATGAAGATAATCTACCACCAACGAACTGAAAACTTGCTTGTATCATTTCTACACATCCAGGTAATGATGGCGTAATTCGTACAGTCACTCTTCAATGTTCATCAGGAACATACAAGCGATCATTGAAACAGGTGTATCCGCTCCACATAGAAACTTAATATCTCTGTTGAAAAATAGTTATGATCAGATATCAAATCATAAATTCAATTCAATATGTAATCGCTTCACCAATCTGTAATCAACGACCTGTAAAATGTATACATTTATGGAATATCATTCGAGTCTTCTTGAACGTAGATCGTTCAACGGGGCCCGGCATGTTCCGTGGGAACAATTTAGTTTTATTTTTTGTCTACGAAACTAATGTATTTCTGTAAATTATGTTTTATATTTCATTTTAAGTATCAGGTAAAGACAGATGTTTCAACACAGAAAGTAGGAATATTTTAGTTTCACGATTTTCAATTCTTTATTGCAATAAGCCGCTTAAGCTTTAGCATATGTTATGCTTCGGGTTTAGCCTAACTCTGTAATTGAAGGATAGGTCCTACTAAGAATGTTAGATAGATTATATTACTGCTAAACTGTAAACTCTACGGTTTAATTGCGTCCGACCATTCGAGATTCAATACTAGCATGATTCGTGGGTTTTTCCGAGTCGGGCCACTTCGGCAAGGATCGGAGCGTACAGCCTAGACAATATGTATCACTCAGGACTTGAAGGTATCAACCTAGGAGAAGAGAGAACATTCTAATCAAGGCCACTGACCGATGCAGTATTGTAACACTCGAGTCGGCCCTTAGCAAATCACGCGCATTGTAAGCCTCCATTATATCTTGAAATAAAGTTAAGTTGTTACATTAAAAAGAATAGTGTACGGTTTATTCAACATAAATTCAATCCTTGTATACCTCAATTAATTTAATAAGAAGATATTCAACGTTGTGTACGTTTTAGTCGACACAAGTTCCATCCTGACGTACCTCAACTCATTTCAGAGGAACGACCTTCTACACTTTTAGCAACTGACCGATGCAGTATTCTAACACTCGAGTCAGCCCTTAGCAAATCACGCGCATTTAAGTTTAAGTGAAACTTCATTATATCTTGAAATAAAGTTAAGTTGTTACACTTAAAAGGATATTGTACGCTTTTTTCAACATAAATTCAGTCCTTCCCAGGAAACAAAAAACCATTCACTTGAGTTACATTTGAATGGGCTTTGAGATGTTCTGAATTGCGTATCTGTCACTGGAATTTCAGCATTAACAGATTGAAAACCAATATTTCCGATAGAAAATAATGTATTTAAAGTGAACAATCGTTTACAATACAATTCGTATTCTGTTTTTATTGTATTTCTCTTATTCAGAGTGACCTTTTAAGACTTCCATTTCATTTGGAATTTCAACCGATTCATGCGAACATCAATGAATCGTACATTGCCATTAGAAATTACTTGAGGTTAATCAGTCTTATTCAACCCTATTCACTTAACGATTTAACCAATGTCGAATGGCAGATTTAAAACACTGCGCACAAATGGCAGATTCCAAGTGTCACCATCCGACTGAATTTTTATTTCCTGAATATGCAAATGACAGATACACAATTCAAAGAGACGCGCGTTCTATCGGCTTTTTTTCCTGGGTTGTATACCTCAATTGATTTAATAAGAAGATATTCAACGTTGTGTACTTTTCAGTCGACACAAGTTCCATTCTTACGTACCTCAACTCATTTCAGAGGAACGAATTTCTCCATTTTTGTTTTTCGTCATAGCCATGAGAAGGACTTTGTCAAGCTACCAGTCCGAGAAGAGGTATTAAAACAATGTTATTTCAACATTTATAATGATCATATCAGTAATAATTATCATTATTATTATTATTTTTTTATGCAATTTGTTGTTAATCATTAATCGATGATCAATAATTAATCATAATTTCTGTTTGTTCATAACTATTAAAATTACTATTGTTCTTATGTGTATTACATCATTTGATGTAGTTGTATAAACAATAAAGAATATTTAAATTTAAAGACATAATTATTGTTAGAATAATAATAGAAAGTAATTACCAATTGTAATATAACTATATTTTCGTCATTGTACGATAATTGTATCTTCATTCTTACTTTATTACCTATGTATACAAATAATGTCTATGACGCTTGGAATTTAAAAAGTCAATAAAAAAAAACGGCTTGATATTTTTCAAAGGTCTAACATTTATTTGAAAGGTTGTTTTATGAAATTTATTTGTGGAAAACAATTTCGGACAAATGACCACCACGGCTGAGTTTACAGTAGCTTATCCGATCCACCCAATTTTGGAGTACTTTCTCGATGGTTTCAGGCCTTATGGCAGCAACAGCAGCTTGAATCTCGTACTTTAGATCTTGAATTATTTCTGGATGGTTGGCGTAACATTGATCTTTAACAGCTCCCCACAGAAAATAGTCCAACGGAGTTAAATCGCAGCTTCTGGGATGCCAATTCACATCACCTCTTTTGCTGATTATGCGATTTTCGAAGATAGGGCGTAAAAGATTGAGTGTAGCGTTTGCTGTATGGCATGTAGCGCCGTCCTGCTGGAGCCAAATGTTGTCCAAGTCTTCCTCTTCAATTTGCTAGAAGAAAAATTTGGATAACATTGCGCGATATCGCTCACCATTGATGTTTACGGCGGTTCCTTCTTCATTTTCGAAGAAAAATGGGCCGATGATTCCACCAGACCAGAATCCGCACCATACAGTGACTCGTGCTGGGTGCATTGGCTTCTCGACGATTACGTGCGGGTTTTTTGTGCCCCAAATGCGACAATTCTGCTTGTTAATGTAACCACCGAGGTGGAAATGAGCCTAGTCCAAAAAGATGATTTTTCGGTAAAATTGACCATCTTCGGTCAAACGATCTTCCGCCCAATTTGCGAACTGTAGACGGCTCGGATGGTCGAATAGCGACCCATTTCGTAAATTTTAGACTTTTTACTGAATACCTGTCACTTTCCGAATGGTATTTGACGTTTCCAATTTCGAAATATAGATAGTTCAAATTTAAAACGCTAGATGGCCCACTCTGTATAAATCGGACTTTATGAGTCGGACTCAAAGTGTGTTCAAGAGAATCATTTTTAGTCTTCTCCTAATTGTAAAATTTTTCTCCAATGGTAAATATGTTTCTAACTTTCACACACATTTTGGCTTTCTATTTTAATTTTAATTCATTAAAGCAATAGAGATATCAGTTTTGAAATTTTTAATTTTCACTTGTTTGACTTTGAAATTGAATATACAAGTTTTAAAATGTACTTTGAATTTGTAACAAATTCCGCAGGGTATCGACTTCCTTTCGTTTTGAAGATAAATGAAACAGAAATTCAGGAAAATTTCTTGATAGAAACTGCCTATCTAGCTAAATAAATTAACCCTTTGAATGCTGAATATTCGCGGCCTATGTGGTCCGTACGGGCGGCGCGCGGCCAGCGCTGATGATTTACCATGTGATCAAATTTGACCCGGAATGGTCCAGGCAAACCATGCGCGTAAACCGAAACGGTAAAAAGTTTTTTTATAGGCTGGTAATACCTTCTTTGACAGTCGTGTGAAGTTTGAGTGGGAGACATCCATTAGAGTGTGTTTGGCAGCCATTGGTTTACGACGCGAAAAGTTTGTCTGGCGAATTTTACTATGGAAAACAAATATAACAATGACTTTGCTTACAATTTTGTGTTTCCAATGGAATTACGGCTACGGAATCATTGAAAATATGGCAGAAATGTTTTGGGGAGTCTACTCTATCGAGAACGCAAGTATTTTAGTGTCATAAAGCATTCAGTGAGGGTCGTGAGGTCGTAGAAAACTTGTCTCATGCGAGTCGTCCATCCACCTCTGTTAACGACGATAAAAATAAATCGCCTGATTTCGATTTAATTTTTGGCTAAACACGAAACAAAAGTTATTTCTCAGCCACCATATTGGCCAGATTTTGCTTTCTGTGACTTTTCCTTGTTTCCAAAACTTAAATATTAATATTATATATTAATATTAATTTAATTAATTAATTATATTATTAATATTAATATTAACCGTTGGTATGCTTGAATTGGCTCAAAAAGACCATATTTTGAAGGCGATAATGAAGATTTGTATTAAAATACATAAAAATGTTCGTTTTTTTTAACTAGTCCAGGTCAAATTTGATATGATGGTATATACAGGGTGGGCCATATAAAATTTTAAATTTAAAAAGTCAATAAAAAACGGCTTGATATTTTTCAAAGGTCTAACATTTATTTGAAAGGTTGTTTTGTGAAATTTATTTGTGGAAAACAATTTCGGACAAATGACCACCACGGCTGAGTTAAAAGTAGCTTATCCGATCCACCCAATTTTGGAGTACTTTCTCGATGGTTTCAGGCCTTATGGCAGCAACGGCAGCTTGAATCTCGTACTTTAGATCTTGAATTGTTTCTGGATGGTTGGCGTAACATTTATCTTTAACAGCTCCCCAAAGAAAATTCCAGTGCACCCAGCACGAGTCACTGTATGGTGCGGTTTTTGGTCCGGTGGAATCATCGGCCCATTTTTCTTCGAAAATGAAGAAGGAACCGCCGTAACCATCAATGGTGAGCGATATCGCGCAATGTTATCCAAATTTTTCTTCAAGCAAATTGAAGAGGAAGACTTGGACAACATTTGGCTCCAGCAGGACGGCGCTATGTGCCATACAGCAAACGCTACACTCAATCTTTTACGCCCTATCTTCGAAAATCGCATAATCAGCAAAAGAGGTGATGTGAATTGGCCTCCCAGAAGCTGCGATTTAACTCCGTTGGACTATTTTCTGTGGGGAACTGTTAAAGATAAATGTTACGCCAACCATCCAGAAACAATTCAAGATCTAAAGTACGAGATTCAAGCTGCTGTTGCTGCCATAAGGCCTGAAACCATCGAGAAAGTACTCCAAAATTGGGTGGATCGGATAAGCTACTGTAAACTTAGCCGTGGTGGTCATTTCTCCGAAATTGTTTTCCACAAATAAATTTCATAAAACAACCTTTCATATAAATGTTAGACCTTTGAAAAATATCAAGCCATTTTTTTTTATTGACTTTTTAAATTTACAATCTTATATGGCCCACCCTGTATATATGCGTCTTTAGTACACACTGATAGCTTTAGCCAGACGCATATATGCGTCCATAGCGCTCAAAGGGTTAAACTTACCTTATACGTCGCTTCCAAATCTCAGTTAAAGATTTCTAACGGTTCCTCCTTAGCGAGAAACCATAAGCGAAACACACTGACAACCGACGATGACCGACGGTAGCGACACTCTGCAGCAGCGTGAAACAACTTTGAACTTCACAATACGCATATTGTAATTCCAAATTTCACTTAGGATTACATTAAAATTATTGTTATTTCACTCTGAAATACTCTGATTGTAATTTTACATTAAAATTTGTATTGTAATTTCCGATTGACTTCGTAGACTCGATCCAAGTCTGTCCAACTCAGTAGTAGCTTATAAGCGATATTTCTTCCGTAATATGGCAAGCGAAAATAGCCGAGAGGCTTTACGCATTAGGAATGCGTTTAGTTATGTAGATATAAGTAGGTTAGAGGATTCGAATCCTAAAGCGATATGGAATGTTTAATTTAAGCGTGCGATTACAAATAATGTATCATTGTGTTACTTAAATATCTGAACATAAATAAGGTATTATTATAATAATATTTCTGCAATACCTCCACTGATATCGTTGTATTTCAAGCCCGTTTCGGGGTATAAAAATTGCGAATTTCAGGCGAATGTAGGAAACTTATAAAAGTTGCGAGAAAAAGAGGGGGGACTAGTCTGAAAATCATAGCAACGGCCTGAAAAGTCGTAGCAACAAACTCAAAGCGTTCGTTAAAAATGTATATGGGTCTCATGATTTTGTTAAAGCCTCAAATTTGTACTCCAAAATAATTACTCTCCTTCTTTACTATTGAAACAATTGAGTTTATGATATTATAAACAAGCTGCTTTCGTCTGCTTCGTCTCCGTAAAACTTACTGTTAGAACTGTTCTTCCCAGTCTATGCTAATTATGTACTTCAATTGTAATATATAATACAATATGAGGTGTGCGAAGTAATTTTGACATATTTACATATGAAAAAAATACTCTTACTTGAAAAATTTCAGGAAGAATTAAAATTTTCATCGGATGTGGCTAGATAGGGAACTTGTCCAGAGTTATCGTGTCCCCAAATTTCACTTTCGCGAAACCATTATTTCTGATTCAGGGTGTCTCAAAACGCAAAGATTTGATATAGATTCCGAAAGTCAATTTTCACATAAAACGAATACCTTCTCATGGACGATGAGAATCTCAAAAATGAGAAAGTATTATTTTAATATTATATGTTTTTCGATTAGAGTTATGCGAGTAATGATTGTTTTTTAGAGTCTGTAATATCAAGTTGGTTTTAATAACATGAAATTGGGGGCGTACGATTTTCATAGCTCTTTCAGCTAACAAGGAACCCTAGGTAGGTGTCCCCCTCCGATTTTGTTCGTTCGCTCATGTGTTGTAGTACTCGAAAAACTAAGTGACAAGCATTTTTTTACGTGCCCAAAATGGTTTTTAGGGGGTAAAAATCACCCCCGAAAAGTGCGGTACCAAATACCCATTTAATTGTTTTACATATAATAACAGAATCTTTCACAATCAAACCAACTCGAAAAATATCCTCACTATGAGAGATGAAATATGTGATTGTGTCAACTTGATAAAAAAGATTTTCGGGGGGTAAACTACCCCACAATAAGTTTCAATTAAACAAAAAATTTTCAAATAGACATTACTTCAACCTGAAAAATCTGGAAAAAATATATGTTGCACGCGATAATAAAATAAAGTTTACGTATATCTGCATTTTCATGAGAAATTAATTTATAAGGGGTAACCATCCTTAAGTGCATGTTATTATATTTCCACAAAATAAAGTAAATTTCACGTACAAAACCAAGCAGAAAAAATTCTTTCACACAGAGGGTTGAAAAACATACATACACACTACCTCAAAAAAAGTTACGATCACACATAAAATTACCAAATGAGTGCTAATTCATGTCGTAAAAATCTAAAAAAAGCGTATGTTGAAGGCAATAATAAAATAAAATTTATCAGACCAACAATCATCATTAGACTTGTTTATTCATTGTACATGGTACAGTAGTGATGCTCTTCGAAGAAATGTTTAAAACACAAAGATTTTTTGCACCACGAACATCTAATTGCGGCTACATTTTGACATCCTGAAATTTCACATAACGTGTTGGAAAATGTTTTGAAGGAAAAGTCCAGTGTATTCTCAAATTCTCCTGGTTTTTCTGCAACATAACCACTTTCAAACCAGGAATATTTAAAAAGACTATGATACCTTGGTGAAGATAATTGATTATGTACAAAAGACTGTAACTTTATAATATTATTTCGTATGTGCAGATTTAAATCATAGTCTAACAGTATAACCGAATCTGAAAAATGTCGCACATAATTTTTCCATATGCGAAATCCGTAGACGTCAAGGGGCTGAACTTTTCCAGTAGTGCCTTTTGGTATAATCACAGGAATAACATTCTTCCCCGCAGGCGTTGCTTGCCGTACAACTTCTGGGCAGTGTCCAGTCCAAGAATCTATGAGCAACACGCTTATCGGCTCTACCTTCGGAAAAAAAACATTTTCCAACCAGCTCTGAAAATGTTCTGCAGATAAAATAATTCTAAAAATTTAAAGACTGTAATGAATTTATTTTATGACAAAAAATTACTAAAAATAAACAAATTTACCAGACGTAAGTTTTCCAGATTTAGATGCAGCTACAAAGACGTTTATAGGCTGAAAAATGGTTTCTTGTACAATGGGTCCAAATTTTCCACTTGGCTCTTTTAACACAAGATAAAGTGGGGATAGAAGCTTTCCATCCGCAGAAATCGTGGGTTGGATAGTGTAGCTGTGAGTTGTAGAAGAAATAGATTGGACGACACATTCGACTTGCCGTGTACCTTCAATTGCCAATGTTCTCCCAGAATGCATTTCTAACTGGAATCCACTTTGATCCGAGTTATAGACATTCTCTTTCCCATATTGAGTGATGTACGGCTTCACTTCATTCACAAAATTCTCCGCATTTACTTTTAATTTTTCCTTATCTTCTAATGTTTTTCTGGTGATGAATTTATTGACTTTTCTGGGTGTTATTCGATGAGTTCGTTTAAACTTCCACACCCACCAGTCAGATGCTTTAAATCGTGTGTCTTCAAAACCGAAGATATTTGTAGCATTTAGACCCTATTTCTGTAGGTCTACATCGTGAATTATCATACCAGCATCCATTACACTTTTAAAATTGTTCAATGTGTACTCCGCAATACGATGCAACTTTTCCATCTATGTACCGCCTTTATTTACTTGTCCTGCCTATCGTCTCAATTGACGTACTGATGTTACTTTTCTGAACCGATGTTGAACAGCACTTAACTCACGATTGATTTTTTTCATTCCGCTTCTCCAAAACTCCACTGCTCTTTGTTTATAATCGAAGTCAACATTTCCATCATCTCTCGTACAAACAGCGTCATCTGATTTAGAATCAAGTTTAGGAGTCCACTCTGCATAGGTGTCTTCCATAGCGGAAGGCTCCCAGTCTTTATATGGTTCTGATAAGTCAAACGTATTTTCTTCAACAATCTCAACGCCATTGAACTCATTCATAGCCTGAATTAGTATTTCATTGAAATAATCTGCCAGTTGCCGTTCTGCATCATTAACTTCACTGTCAGGTATGTTCATGGCTTGGAATGCAACTAACAAAAGTTGTATTACATTTAAGGGATTTATAGGCAGTCTTCAGAAAAGTTCGCATCCTAAAAATAAAAATTGCTCTTGAAAAACAAATACATGAAGCCTCATATACATTTCAATACATTCGTAAAGATACGTGGGTCGAGATGAATAGCAGCTTAATCAGTTTAACCTTCTGCATGAGTCAAACATGTAATTAATGTATTTCTACAAATAAAAACTTATATGTATAATATAGAGTTCTTTGATTTATAGAAGCATAAGAAAATGTTCTTAAAGGTGGTTACCCCTTATAAATTAATTTCTCATGGAAATGCAAATATACGTAAAGTTAATTTTATTATCGCGTGGCATATAAATTTTTTTCAGAATTTTCAGCTTAAATTTAACCTATTTGGTAATTTTATTGTATAATCGTAATTTTTTTGGGGTAGTTTACCCCCATAAAATGTTTCGACTAAATTAAGCAATTTACGTTTTTCAACCCTCTGTGTGAAAGAATTTTATCTGCTTGGTTTTGTACCCGAAATTTACTTTATTTTGTAGAGATATAATAACATGCACTTAAGGGTGGTTACCCCTTATAAATTAATTTCTCATGAAAATTCAAATATACGTAAACTTTATTTTATTATCGCGTGCAACATATATTTTTTCCAGATTTTTCAGGTTGAAGTAATGTCTATTTGAAAATTTTTTGTTTAATTGAAACTTATTGTGGGTTAGTTTACCCCCCGAAAAATCTTTTTTATCAAGTTGACAAAATCAAATATTTCATCTCTCATAGTGAGGATATTTTTCGAGTTGGTTTGATTATGAAAGATTCTGTTATTATATGTGAAACAATTAAATGGGTATTTGGTACCGCACTTTTCGTGGGTGATTTTTACCCCCTAAAAATCATTTTGGGCACGTAAAAAAATACTTGTCACTTAGTTTTTCGAGTACTACAACATATGTGCGAACGAACAACATCGGAGGGGGACACCTACCTGAGGTTCCTTGTAAGTTATTGACATTAATCTGTCGGATGACGAAACGTCGTATGTATACCAGATAACATAAAGATATGTGAATATTCATCACAATCACCGATCATTTTATATAAGCTAATGACGTGAACAAGTTTCACATCGAAATAAGAATGTGGAAAATCAGTACAACTCTCCTTGTCACTTTCATTTGCATTTCTGATGCATTAGGTAAGTAGAATGTCTTATAATAATTATAATATATTAGAATATCAGTTAAACATTATACATACATGAGTTTCAGCTGAATATCTAACTCAGAAATAAATAATTATATAGTAATGTTAAACTGGCAGCTGTCCTTCTTATATGAAAGGAAGATTTTTTCGCAGAATTATTTTAATACTCGGTTTTTCTGCCGCCTAAGGCTTGGCTTCAATATATTGGTATTAAATCTACTTTTCATAAGAAAAAAACTATTTAGAGCCAATAATGCCCAAAGTGATCCCAAAAATGTTCTGAGATGTAAAACATCGCCACGTCACATGACACGCTACCAAGAAAGCATTTGCAGTTTTTATATTGGTAGATGTATGTATGTTAAGTACGTTCATATGACTTTGTGCACACAAATATCAATCAGTGATAACAGATGCAGTGTCACGAGCCAAATTGAAAACATTGTGTCAATTGCACTTGTTGTACGCTTAGAGACTTTTCGTTAGGATAAATGATAAAAATGAATGCGAATTTAGTATAATATTGTTTTAAAATGAGGAAAGCCGAGGTTTTGTAACACATTTTCATATAATGGCATCGAAATTCAATATAGTCATAATAGTCTTTAAAATATGTAGTAGAAAAATAAGTATTTTAAATACCAAATATTACGAATCTCCATGCGAAAAAATGATATTATTATCACTGAGTTGTCTAAAAACGATTTTAATGAGTCGAACAATGAATAGTATAATCTCGGAAGCATATTTGGGAAATTCATATTATGAATATGAACTTGCTGAAAACCTGGCGACGTGTAGTAAAAATCAAAACATTTATTTTCGGTTTTTCGTATAATTTGTTTCAGAATGTCGTTCGAATGCTTCCGTCATTTTCCGATAGGCTTCGTAAACTCTATTCAAGACTGTCTAACTCAGTAGTATCTTCTAAGCGAAATTCATGTTCGGAATATGGCAAGTGAGAATAGCCGAGAGGCTTTCGGTGTTAGGGATGCGTTTAGTTATGTAGTGAAACATTTCGCTTTCCGCAGAGTCAAAATATTACTTTATAATATTTTTTAAGGCTTATTTGGAACTGCTTTTGGTTAAAAATTGCCTGTGAAAATTCATAATTGGATCGCACGAAGGGGGGAAATTTCGCTTGACAAAACTCTATATTTGAATGAGTGAAAGCAAAAGAATACTCACGTTTTTATTACTTTGAGAGAACAAATTTTACGTATGCGAGTCCTGGAATTTGTGTCTCAAGGTGCACAGTGTAATCATCCGGAAATCTGGAAATCAAGCACGCGTTATTAGGTTGCAAAGTATCCCGTTCTAATTTGGGGGAAAGTTCCCTAAACCTGAAAATTTGTTCAGCAGTGATTTCTGAATCAAACATGTTCTCATCATCCTTAATGATGCAGTTTGCTTCTCCCACTCCTTACTTCTTAAAATTAATTTTCATTTGAGAAATAACAAAAGAAGGCATCAGTTTAGAAGTACATGGTTAATTTCAAATAACACAGGACTGACCTCAGTCATCACTTGTTCCTCCATCCTAATTTTTATTTAATTTCCAACAATATGCGTGGCTTGTTAGGCTTTACTTGCTGGAAATGTGGCAAGAGTTCTGCTTATATAGACGAAGTTTCCTAAGGGGATTCGACTCCTTCTAAATAGTGAACCAAAAGTCAGCCTTCTCAAACGTAGTCCCCTGTGGGAATTAGACTCCTTTAGAACCTTTCTTTCTTTTGATTCAGCAGTTTCATTCCTTATTTTTAGGGCCACGTTCGAAGTGTCTCTTTACCAGGGGTGTTAGTTGAAATTTGCCGGTTTTACTCATAGATGTCGCTAGAGATATGTATACATTTCTATGATTTGGCATCTATGTCATATTTTTCTATGGACAATAACCTTCAAAAATGCACAATTACATTATGCTAAAATAATAGCATCATAGTTGTTTACCTCAGTGAATATGTCGAGTTTCGTTCCAAGTAAATCGCATTTGCGGCATTCGTTGCTTTTCTTATTCCATCAAAAGAAAAATCGCTTTGGCCGTAAGACAATGCTCTGTGTTTGGTGGGACCAGTGTGGTGTAGTGTACTTCGAGTTATTAAAACCTGGTGAGACGGTGTAGACGGATTGCTACCGACAACAAATTATCAATTTGAATCATGCGTTGATCGAAAAACGGCCGGAATGGGCCGGAAGACATGGAAAAGTTATCCTACAATATGACAACGCACCGCCTCATACCGCTAAAGTGGTGAAGAACACATTAAAAGCATTGAATTGGGAAATATTATTGCACCCGCCGTACTCTCCAGACCTCGCCCCGTTCGACTATCACCTTTTCGCATCAATGGGACACTCACTCGCAGAGCAGCGCTTCGCCAATTTTGAAAAAGTCGAAAAATGGCTCGTCGAATGGTTTACCTTGAAAGAGAAAAAGTTTTTTTGGAATGGTATCCATGATTTGCCTGAAAGATGGGCAAAATGTGTAGAATCCAATGGTCAATACTTTGAATAAAAAATTTTTGTGATTCCCTTGAGAATCAAGTGTTTTCTTTATTGAAAAAACTGGCAAACTTCAACTAGCACCCCTGGTATATGAGACTGCGCACTACTCGTGCACGAGTCGAGCGAACCAGGCGATTGCAGAGTATAAGAAAAAGCAAATTCCAACACCCATTGGTCCCTATCTATTAGAGGATGTGGAGCATTTGCGAAGGAGTTCTCAGGCCGTGTTCGCGAGCATAGGCGATAGCGGGCACTATACTTTGATCCTCTTTTGAGTTTACGCCAGATGGCGCCGATGTATAATTTCTTAAACCTCACCCCGCTGACCTCCGCACCGAAGTTGCATTACCAATGGTCACTAAGATATGCTAAGATGCTAACGGATAGGAATAAACTTCGAGATTTAATAAAACTATTTAAGTAATTATTATTGAGTAAGTATTCGAATCTCATTGATAAACTTGCTTTTTGTCATTGTAGTTTTCTGATTAGTGCATCCTTACATACGTGGAGTATTATTATTTGCATGTATATATTTGTAATTTTCGGATGATTGGGTGATCATCTCTATTTGTGTTTAGCCTGACAGTACTCTGCGATACGCAATTAAAACTCCATGTATGTAAGGATGCACTCATCAGAAAACTGTAATCACAAAAAGCAAGATTATCAATACGATTCGAATAATTACTTGATAATAATTACTTAAATAATTTTATTTAACCTCAAAGTTTATTCCGATTTAATTATTTCCTGAATTATCTAAACATGATCTGAACATGATCTGAAGAGTCATCTATTATCTTCTTTTAGGGTTTTGAGCTTATGCCAGATGGCTCTGATGAAATCTATGTTGGGCCACCACTAAAGCATTACGCGGGCATGGCCTGGGAGTTCTCGAAGTGTTGATGGTATGATGGTGAATTGCATACCGCCAACCACCGTACTTCGATCTATTTTCTAACCTCTGGGCGACAAGTTCACACTTTCTACAGGTGTGGCACCGGACTGAAACTCCAGGATCAGCAACCAAGCACATAAGCTTTGATTTCCACCTCTCTGAATAATCCCTATTTTAATTACCTTCGCGCGTGTCTTCGTTAGTGACCTCGATCTAGGCTAGCTCAATCAATAAATTCAGACATTTATAAACGATATTTACCACCCTTTCCAGACAGTCTTGAGCGCGTATTTCGACATTCTAAGAAAGCCGACACTTTCGCGCTCATAGAGGTATACTTTTTACCCCTAAAATATGCATCATTCGCGCGGTAAATGCATCAGAAGATTTTCGTGCGTTAAAGGGAGAAAGCATCTCACGCGTTCAAGGAAGACAGCGCTTCACGGCTACACGTGTTTTTCCCGGCAGGGACATCGATCCATGCGCCGTGCGACCGCTCGTTGATCAATAGCCCATATGTAAGGGACCCATTGAACTCGGAGAACGAATCAAATGTATCCCCTGAACTGGCGTGCATTCATAGCCCATATTTAACGGACCTGTAACGAGTACCCTGTATTGATGTGTGTACTTTTAGAATAGGACTATAAAAATTACTAAAAACATGCATAACTACGAGTCTACGTACCCAAATAGATAGATCTAAATGTTTTTGGTGGATAAATTATACAAACTATACATTCAGCTTCCGGGTGAGAGACGACACACACAACCTAGTGTGGCGCTGTCTGTTCCTACGAACAGGAATAGTCGATGAAAATGTGATGGATGTAGTTGGAGAATGTGCTTTACGTATATAATTTTTGAAAGCATTTCGGTCGAGTCTACGCCGCCTCAGTAGATATAGGTAGGTTAGAGCATTGGAACCCCAATGCAATTACGGAAATTTCAATTTAAGCGTGTGATTACGAATAATGTATCATGGTGTAACTTAAATATCTAAACACAAATGATGTATTATTATAATAATATTTGTGTCCATGTTTCAACTGAAAACTCTCACCCCTCTTCTTAGCATCGAACCCCTTCATTCTTTCATTTGTTTTGCACGTGTTAGAAAACTTTAATACAGTAAAACCTATCGTAGCCGACACATATGGGAGACAAGTTCGGATACGATGGGTACCAATGACATGCGATGATTGCTAGGGACTTATTACTAGCTTGGTTCAGTGCTGTGGCAACAGGTGCCCCTGTGTTTAGTAACACACGTGTACCGGCTTGTACATATTTTTTGTGTTTACTTTTGTGCAAACAGGTGAGTAAAAGTTAGTTTGAAAAATAATCAGTTCTTTTTGTTGATAATTTAAAAATTTCATGGATAAATTCAGTCAATAAAAAACTATAAAAAAATCTTAGTTCTTTTAGTGGAAAATGTATAGATGACAGTTGAGGTTATGTTGCACGACTGTTCATACATGTTTAAGATCTTAATAAGTTGAAATATAATTGGTTATGAACATTCTCCAATTTTTCGAAGTTAAATTGTAATTAAATTTTATAATTCAAATATAATCATTAATTAAATTAATATATAATTTGAAATATTCATTGAAAAAGAAAATTACTAAGACGTTTTACAAAAATATGAGGACCCTCCAAAGACGGTATTTAAGACGGCCCTGACCATGCACATTTCTCGACCAATAATGTGAAGCGTCAGAGTGGGATGTTCGTTAGGAGAGTGTCGGCTACGATAGGTTTTACTGTATAGTGAATCTCAAATTCTCGTAGGTTTTAGAATATTTAGTCGAACATATATTTCATTTATTCGAAGGGAAATATTAGCTTCCCCGCTTGAACCCCATTATATTCATTTCTAATACATAAAACCTGTTTTTATTATTATATATATTATTACATTCAATTATCGAAACGATATTATACTAAAATATAATTCATTTTTATGATTTACTCTAACGAAATGATTCTCAGTGTGATAAAGCTTGACTTGAATGCATTCGTATTGTATTTACATGCTATAAGAGGAGAGCCATTTCAAGGCAGTAATGCTCAAAGTAATCCCTAAAAAACTAAACGTTCGTTGACCATTTGCTGACCTCGTAATAATACGAATGAAAAGAGCATAAAAATATTTAAAATGATGCTATTATGATTGTGCGGTTTATTTTGAGTTCGATGGTATCCAAGTTGGTTCAATAATTTTATCTTTCAGCGTTGAAAACTAAAAAAACACGTAATACCTGTCATTGAAGGCAGTGCGGTGGTTCATCAATTTTCATGTCTTTACCATCAGGATTGACATTTGTTAGATTAAAACGTAAAATCATAATTAAAACACTTGAAATGTCATTTGTGCTGTTCTTATTCATATTATTACGAAGACAGCGAATGGTCAGAAAACGGATGGGGAACGGTTAACGAATTCGCTGACCGTTCACTGGGCTAGAAACGCCAGGGCTGAAACTTCTGTCCTCCTTGTTACGAAGATACGGAGACACGCCCACATCGAGATCTTTTTCGAATAATGACTTCACATTGTGCCAATACAGTCCTTATTTGTCACTGTCCAACTCGCCGTTTAAAACGCGCACTTTTGATCTATCATGGGAGATTGTCCGTAATAAATTGTGAATACAGACGTCATATCCTCGATATGATCGAATTTTGATCATTTGAATTTTTTTTGTCAGAAGTGGCCAGATTTTATTTTTCGTGAAAATAAATATCGAATATGTGGAAATTTTAGTTCTGATCAAAACAATGCAAGACATTTCCGAGAAATTCTGAGTTTTGAGACATTTTTACGTTCTAGCCGCCATTTGGGAAGGGAAAGTCATTAACGTGAATATAAAAGCATTTCCTGTTGGACTTTAACAAGTATGTGCGCCAACGGTTATATGATATTCAAGATTTTTCCGTGATTTGAGTCCGAGGAAAATCGTAAACATTGAAAATGTACACATTTTTCTCAGTCTTTTTTTACAAAAGTCGCTATATTTATTCCTCCGTTACAGGCATGGAATGCAGGTCCAAAAACATGTTACAACATAAACGATCTTCGTGATAATGGGTTAAGTTAATACAATCTTGCGATTTTAGAATGACATTACCTTTAATATCTCTTTAAAATATTTGTCACTGATTTCCTCTACTTTAGGCCATATGTCATTTTACAAGCAAACATGATATATTCATACTGCCAGAAAAACTGTTTGTTAACTATTAAAGTTTTGTTCTACGTTAACACACGGGTAATAGAAACAGACAATGACTGTTAAAGGACTTGCGACAATTCATACGACCCGGTGCTATTGAACTCGATTAAACTGTTGAAATAACTAATCATATTTCGTAGAGTGGTTTGGGGTTCCTCCTAACTTTTAGTTTTTTACTTAGGTTGTAGTTAGATTTAGTCTGTGCGGGATATATACACGGAAAAAAGTGCAGCTGTGACAGGGAAGTTAATCCTTGTTACAGCCGAACATTTAGCTGCAAACGAACAAGTGAATCTAAGAAAATCTTTGTATCAGCTAAAGTGAATAATTTTGACCAATTTAACGGTTTTAGTGATATGTCCGGGGTGAACCTCGGTGTCGGCTTCTAATGTAGCAGATTACGGTGTTACCTGCTACAGGATTTCTCTTCATCAACAGGCACCTCTGCCACATCCATTTCTCTACCATACATCTCCACACACATACTTTTATTTAGTTTATAATTCTCTGTAGTAATACCATGAGTAGCTAGGAACGTATTCAATCCGCCCTGGCAGAACCCCGCATACAGGGGCAAGATCTCAATGCTCTAGGAGATGACCTGGTCTCCTAGACACACCGTGAAAGACACTACTCCCTGGTGCCATGCAGGGTAGTTAACACCTTGGTTTGGGGGTTATTCCTTTGAGACCATCCCTAGAACATTGTCCGCGACTGCCTATTTAGTTGTGTATCCGTATTCAACAGTAACTCTCAGCACAGGGCCCCTCTATTCGCAACCCGAGGACGCGCCCGATCGCCTGATCTAAGGTCCCCTGATCGGTTTCCGAGGAAACCAATACAGGAACGGGAGATATTATAGTATAGCTAGAACAGAGATATAATAAATAACTGCTACCCAGTAACAAATATATCGAAAGTGACGTCAAATGATAGTTTGAGGTCAAATTAGGCTTTTAAACACATTAAATATATTTTACTGAATAATATGCGCGTTAATGTAAGCATTTTATGTAATGCAGTGTTTATCTAACAATAAATTGAAAATAATTCGTACAAAAAAATATTTAGTTGAAATAATAAATAGTAGGTAAGCAATAGATCTGGCTTCTAAATTTAGTTTAGTTAGAACAGCGATATTTACTTTCATGATACCAGACGAAGAAATTACTGCAATAAGAATGTTTATTTTTCTTCAATCTGAATCTTTCGTTAATTTTAAGGTATAAAAACTATACACAGTTCAGTGAAATAAGTAATTTTTCTTATTTAGAAATTTCGTGACAAATCTTGTTTTAGCCTGACAGTTTATACAATGTAATTAAAATTGACATACAGTACCGGTCAGAATCGTCCGGCCACCTGTTTTTCGATAATTGCTTAAATTATCGTAATTTGAACTATGTAAGTGAAAAAATTTGTTTTCTTAATTAAAATTTAAAGCTATCGAAATTCTTTATAAAATGAGCCCAGCATGAAATCGTTTTGTTAAATTTTGAAGAAGTTATTGCAGAAATAGTCAAGATTTCAATGCTTTCTCAAATTTTAAATAACTTTCAAAGTAATCAACATTTTTTAATGTTCTTGGACTAATTTTAAAGATAAATTTCTACAAATCGATCAAAATTCTTGGAATTGATGTGTAATTTTTTTCTTACATACTGCACGAGGTTAAAGTTCAAATGAAAAAGTTGGAAAAATTCCAATATTGCTTTTGCTTATAAAAACATTTTTATAAGATATATAAAACATATAATCAGGATTATAAATTCATGAATTTTGTATCGAATCCCTTTAAAATATATATTTATATTATCTTTATGTCGAGTTTTGAGCTGAAAAAGTGTCATTTGCAGAACACTTTTGATTTACTTCTTCAATTTGAAAAAATCTGCAGCTGAGGGGCATCGATTGCTTGTAGGAACATATGGTGAGGCTGCCTTATGTGAGGGAAGTTGTCGTGAGTGGTTTTAAATTTCAAGAACGGTGAATTTGACACCGAATACAAAGAACGTAGCGGAAGGCCAAAAGTGTACAAAGAAGCGGAATTGAAAGCATTATTGGATCAAGATTTAAGCCAAACACAAGAAGGACTTACCCACGGACAATACTCCTAATGAAACATAAGGTTCCGTTCTTTCAAAATAAATGCCCCATTTTTGATAAAAAAACGGCAGAAACTTATTTGTACACTTGATAAGTTCTTTAATTTTGTTTCATTCAGGATTCGTTCGGTCGCCGAGAAAAATTTTGTTTTCGTGTTCATACAAATATCTTGTGAAACTTGACAGATCTAACAAGAAGTTATATTTTGATTTTTGTGCACACATCGAATGGTCAGTTTCATAACCTACTACTCTTTTCATTTGTTGCAGAATCGAACGCGTCATTGTCTGGAAGTGAAGCATCAGAAGAGTTTGATGCCAATTCTGAAAAATTTGAACTATGTAAATTTATAAATGGCGAAGAATACAAATTCGTTGTTTCTGTTGGAGCATTTGAGGATAAAGAAAGGAAGATTTTAAGCCATAAATGTTTGGCGAACATGGTCTCATTATGGAACGCTATATCTAGTGCATATTGTGTCGAAAAATGGTACGTCCATAAATATTTTATGACCAAAGTAATTTAATCGAAAAACCTGGGCTTTTCAGAAGGGCATGAGACAAGAACATATTGCGCCTGCAGAAATCAAATATATTCTCTCTTATGCATGCTTCAGGGGTCTACCCACGTTAGACGTTGAAGAAAAAGGCTATTTTCATGAATTTTTTTGGAGTGGTTTATACTACAAATATTAAGACGAAAATTATGAGGCTATGTAAATGTACTCTTACAATACATAATTAAACTCTTTTTTGTGGCTCCAGCGCGTATACTCGTTTTTACCTTACAGTTTTTTTTTTGTGAGGAGGAAAAATGTTGAAATCTTTTATAGAAGTTGTACAGGACTCTCCTAGGAAGGGTCTAGGCATACCTGTTAAAACCAAAAAAACCCCTCTCTCGAACCAATACACCGCCCGCAGAACCGCTTTTCGGCTTTAAACTTCACTGGCGGAGAAGACTAAAAAGAATCCTCCCCCGAACGACGCGGACAGTCGAATCCGCCCGAGACGCAGGACCGCGGGTGAAGGCCCCGATGCGATTTCTACTGGCCCTGCTCGTTGTTTCGCTCTCGACGCCCATCAAGCTCTTCCGTCTTCATCACAAGAGTGACGAATGACTCGATGAGCGTAAAAATTGAACTGCGCATGTGCCTATAACCATACAGCGGAGAGTACTCTTCTTCTTATTTCTCTTCTTCTTCGTACAGCGTCGACACCGTACTGACAAAGCCTTGTACATTTAAACTGTGCATGCTCTGTTACAATACGCTACTACTACACAAGATCGATAAAATCAAAATGGCCGGAACTAGTTGCGGAATATCAAGTGCAATGGACGAGAATCATGCTGAATACTAGATTAGATTCGAGTGCACGCATAAAAACTCGTATACGCACCGAAGTCACATAAAATAGAATATGTGCCAATTCACACAATTCGAGTAATTACGAGACTCGCTTAAAATACTCTCAGGACTGATCGTGCCCCTGCTTGGTCTCGATTTTGTCTCGGCTTTGATCTCTTGCGAGCATTGTCGATCGTCGCGTAATAATCCTCATTATGCGCCTAGGCACATAATGTACTATTAAATTTATTTTAGGCACTTTTTATAGATGAAGAAGGTGATGAATCGGTCCTCAAAAAGTAGATGGGTGTGCGCTGTTGATGAAATCTCGGAGATAGATTATTTGAAACAAAAAAATCAAACAGTTTTAGATTCAATATGTTAATGGCTATAGTGCATATCGTACGATTTATTACTTTTGCAAAAATAACAAAATGGAGGACATTTTTCAAAAAGGAAAAAAGCGTGTTTTTTCACTGTTTTTTGCAAGAAACAACCAGTTGAAATCAAAATTTAAATATCCTTGATATGCGCTACAGCTATAGTTGTAAAGAATATTTGGTAAAAATTGCATAAGGATCGGTTAATTAGTTTCGGAGATTTTATCAACAAGGCGTCGAAACATGTTGTTTTGAGAAAAACCCATTCAAACTTTTTTTAATGAAAAATCGTTAGAAAAACTTACTTGCGCTTTATCAGCGATGCCTGCTCCAAACAGTATGCCTTTTGTTGCTTTATAGTGCTTTTTTTCAACCAAAATAGCCTGTCTCCGTTGAGTTCTGGACTCTTCGGAATTGGTAATGTGGGTAGACCCCTTAATACTTTCAAGCACACATTTTAACAATGGTTCATTTCGTGCATACTTTGCAACACTTTAGACACTTCTCATTTAAGCATCAACATATCAATTATTATTATTACATACTCGTATTTTCATATGTAGTATTGTTTGCGTGAATTACAGGTACGGCAAGAACTCAATAAATGAAGGAGAATTATACGTTATTCATCAAAGGAATCCAAGATCTAAAAATCATAAGAAATACTTTATTGACCTCTTTAAACCTATGGATGACGGAATAGCATTTATAACGGTAAGAGATGTTAAGCATGAAGATCAGATTTCAAGAAAATGAAAAGTAAATGTAAAGTTATTATTTTACCACTGCTAAAGGTTTTGTGTAATTGCGTCGTAAAAATGACTAGAGCGGTAGTATGTACAAATAAAGGTACTATAATGCCATCATTTAAAAAATTTGAGGCTGTTTAATTTGATTAAAGAACGGAAAAAATTTAATATTAACCATTAGTGGAAATATATTCGACAGAAGCTGCTCTTCACTTGCCAGAATATATTATCTTTTGCATCTACTTCCTACTATTTTTAAATTTAGAAAAATTAAAGGACCATGGGAACATATTTTCAATGGTGATTACAACTGACTTTATGGAAATCTACAAGGTCTGTTGCGAAAATCCTTAGAAAAGCTAGAAATCAAGAAAGCTTGAAATATTTTCGGTAAAGTTTATTCATCTTACTCAAAGTAGTCTCCTTCAGATTTGATATACCGCTTTGCAGATAGAGAAGCGAATTGAGAGCGATTTTTATTTTTCTAGTAAAGATTATGTTCAGGATAGGAAACCAACCTGTTTTACAATATAAACTATAGGGGGTGACATAACCAATTCTTCAAAAAACTTGATATTAGCACCCATGATGAGTGTAGGATAAAATGCCTGAAAGATATAACAGATGTCGCCACTAGTTTCTGCTATTTTTGGCTTGTCTGGGAACTTTTGCGATAGACCTCGTAAGTTGATTTTTTGAAGAATATTACTGTATAGTGTCGGAAGATTTTCTAAACTATTCTCGGTCATATCCAAATTTTTAATTAAATTCTCATTTGAGTCTTTTTGAATATTTTATTAATTTTTTTCGTATCTCAGACTTAGAAAGAAAGTTTGGGATTTCTTCAAGGGCATACTTTCATGTCTATAACTAATGACGTCAAACTCTATTATATGGCCTCAATTATAATGACTAAATTTCGTTTCTAGTTGGCGCAGGAAGTAACTTTTTTGTCGAAAACTAATCTCCCAGTTTATCAAGAAGAACATAGCGTTCATGTTGATAGCATGATAGCGTTTAACTATTCACCTCTTCATTGTGATGCTAGGAATCAGAAACCATATTTAATGATATTTGTTTCCATAACGGATCCTTCAAAATGTGGAGAAAAGCTAGAAGCATTTCAGTTTTGTGTTAAACCTTCATGTCCATATGATCGAATCAACTCGGTAATGACTTATTATAACAAATTCCAAGTAACACAAAATTTTTAGGAAGAACGGGAGAGCTCTAGAAGACGTTTCCATTTTCTGCTGAAAGTACTATTAGACATTCTAGTAGAGTTAAAATTGGCCGCTGATTAAACTACTTTTGACGTCTATAAGACGATCGGAAAGAAGCATCTACAAGACGTCCTGATGCCGTCTTTTATAGGAGTGTCATTCGATGAGTTTTGGACTGTTTGAAAAGCGCTATTAGAGCTTCTTAAGAACGTATTCCAATCTCTGTTAAAGGTTGTTGAAAACTTGTCGAAGTTCGCGGTAGTCTATTCTAAAAGACGTTACGAAAATCGTCTTTGAGACAACAATTAAATACTCTGCTAGAACAGGTAAGTATATATTTTCAAGAGATCTATAAGAGGTTTGAAATATTGTATTATAGACATTAAAAAATGGACTAAAAGTGATATTTCTACACAAGATTTTCTACAAATAAAAGCTTAAAAATGTGGTACAGATATTTCTCTTGGGACCGATATCGAAAAAAAGCAATAAAAATATCACCTTAAGCCCATTTTTTAATATCTAAAATACAATTTTTCATACCTCTTCTAGAGCTCTTAACCTAGATTGAAGAGGACTCGAATACGTTTTTTAGAAGCTCTAATAGAGCTCTTCAAACAATCTAAAACTGATCGCATGACGCTACTCTAAAGGACTTCCGGCGGAAAATCGGAACGTCTTCTAGAGCTCTCTTGTTTTTCCCAAAAAGCTGTTTCAGACGTCTAGTAGATGATCTTGTGTTACTTGGTATGAAGATTAAAACAATTTTTTATTATTTTATCTCAGACATTAAAGAAGCATATGCACATTAAAAATGTATTTTGATTATAATACTTATTTTAGAACGATTTAGGTGCTCCTCTGTTTGATAACAATGAACTTGTAGGACTAATTATTAAAAATAATAACGCATATGGAATTGCTGTACGTGTTTCTAAAAGCAAAATTGTAAGGCATTTTGGACCGGTTGCAGGAAAAAGATCATTAGTAGCTAAACCAAGCAGTGGAAGTAAAAATCAACGAATAAAACAGCATTCACGCAAAAATAAGTCTGCTTAAAATAACTGAAATTTGGATTATTTTAACAAGAAAAAAGTGTTGAATATGCCTACATGAATTTTGTCATTCTTTTGCTTTGAATAAAAAGTTCAAATAACGTAATAAAGTGCGTATGTTATTTAAGAGTAGTTACACATACATATGGCTTCCTTAGAAAGACTGAAAAAAATTTATATAGCGCTTAGATATTAGGCTGCGCTGCACATGCGTGCCATCTCAATATTCCATAACCAAGATATTTATACGCCGGAATTTGCTCGACCACACCGTCTACAATATAATATATTGGATTCCATCATTTACACTATCTTCTAGTGCTGTTAAAAAATTCGTTGGTTCGAAAATGCCAGCAGCAGGTTAACAGTAAGAACTAAACAACTATTTGACACATTAGAGTCTACCTAAGAGTAAGTCTTATGACGCGCCTTACCGCCACTCAGGGTAATGGCGGCCAAGCGACGCCACAAATTGGCGACTACGTGTCTCTCAATAATTTTTATAGTTCGATACCCTTTTTCCAAATACAAAAGGGCGCCAATCACCCAGAAGGGGTGATGACGAAATCCCCTGCCCGTCTAGCTCCGTGGAGAGGGATTTCGTGGGGGCGAACTGATGCTGCAGTCACCGCCGGAAGATTTTGGAAATTATCATTTAAGAATGCTAATCTACTTTAAATAAAACTCATCATAATTACCATTTCACTGCCCAATGAAACTTTATTAAATTTGATTCCCCCGTCTCTACAACTTTATATTTCTCCTTACACACAAACACTCACCCATTCACACCATACAAAATGAAATTCACACCAGATTTTAATCCTTTTTTTCTATTCACCTTTGTATCACAGACACGGAGAGAGAGATACTGGTTTGCCCCAATCTTTTGAAGAGAATTACTTTTCAATCTCTTTTTTTTCTTTTCACAATTTGGTACTGACTCTACTTTCTTGAACGAACACACGAGACAGAATGGCGTCTCTCCTCACGGCCCAGCTTCACGTTCCGCGTTCCACGTTCCATGACCGGGAGGTGCTGCCATCTCATGTTCTTTACCAAACCCTTTTATTATGGAACTGGCCGCCGCGCACGCCTCTCCTCGCTATTAGTTAACTTGTAATATTCATTTATTGATTCAGATCTCCTGCCGACCAGAAAACTGACAAAATGGAGGAGTGTTGTTTCCTTGGTCGTGTTGTTATCGACTTCTAGTTGATCTTCAGCGTGATTGGTAGAGGACGGGCTGCGAACGGCCATTCACTATTCTGGCTGGTTGGTATTGGTACACCTTCCCGGCCCAGAACCGTGCGCCCTCGCTCTCCGTTTAGAGAGCCGCCATTCCTCCTCGCTATTTACTGTCCTTCTTTTCTCCTCCTCGATTCTCTCTCTCTCCCCCCCCCCCCCTCTCACTCTCTCTCTCTCATCTAGAAAGGTTACGGAACATTACAAGGCTGAAATAACAACATCTTATTACAATAAAAATCAACTATTCGAAATGTAGACACTATAAACGTAACTTGTAACTTAGTAGCTCAGTAAAAGATAATACATTTTCCGCACCCAGATCAAGTTCTTCTTTCTTCTCGGGTTATTCATCAAGATTTAACCCTTTCTACTCGATCTGGCGTGGTCCTACTTACGTAAGGTTACTTACTAGTTACGTTGTGGATCCTGCCTTGTGTGTCTTTGCCTCTTTACCCGTGCCAGGTGAGAGAGTGTGTTTAAGTGGCCACATGCCACGTTACAGTATATAATTGAGGAGTTATATTCAATAAGGCGACAGGCGCTCGAAAACCTGTAAAAGTATTGTCCGCTTCGTGATGTCATAGTCAAAAATTGAAAATCGAAATTCGAAAAAACCAAAAACATGGTTTTATAGCTCGTGAAAAATAAATGTTAGTTTCCACTTGCAGTTTTTTTATAACGTTGTAAATTTTCGAGTAAATTAATAAAAAGTGTGTTGGTTTTAAAGCATAGAAACTATGTTTTATTTCAATCCACTCGCCTCGAAAAATTCATTAATTAACGGATTGCGAAATTTTGTTTTGCGTTCTACTCGTGAATCTCTGGCGGAGGCGACAGTGTTTGCAAAAAATTTGTTTGTTCATTGTTAAATGGTTTTTTTTTAATCCGAAGAAAAAACTATGTTTTTCGAGCTTCGGACTGAAAAAGTGATCGAGGAAGTTTGAGCTACAGTAAACTTCCCGCGAACAAGTTGATCATTAGTATATGGAGCAACTTTTTGGAAAGTATCAACTCAATTGAACAATTACTTTCAAAAATACAACGAGTTGAACGCAAATGCGAATTAGGTTTTGACGCTCATTTACCTTAAACTTGAAGTCTTTACATTTACAACACTTAGTCAAATATTAAAATCTAATTTATTTTGTCACATGTTACGTCCAAAGTGATATTTTAAACTAACGCTGTTCACAATTTTCTTTCCTTATTTACAAGACAGAAGACACTAACATTAATAAAACTACCACTAACTTAAACCTGTATATCATACAAATGAGTTTCCATACGTTTAATAATAAATTCAAAAAAACATTCATACTTTCAAACTCTTCAAGAGTGGACAATAGTTAGAATTTAACGTATAAATATCATCTATTTTGTTCATGCTATTTTTTTTACATTTCATATGAATCATTTCAGATATATGTCTCTTTTTATAACTCATTTCGGAAGCAACTACAGCAGTCATATTCCAATCAAATTCATGTCCAAAATTAATTTGATGCTGATGTTACGTCACAATTGAGTAAATACTTACTTTGATTAAAGGTTCCTCGTTTTAAGTTAGGATCGAACGATCCTCGCTCAGGGATGAGGATAAGTCAATTAAAGACACAACGATTATGAAAATAATACAAATTGAATTTATTTAATTGATTAAATGGTCATTATACACATTAATTAGAGCGAATCATATAAAAATGTAGGCACAGGCTGGTTGGTACTTGGGTTGGGGGGGGGGGGGGGGGGTACCTTTACGATTCGTTAGTTGCGTTGAGGGTTAATCCACACGGCGGTGAGTACGTTGTACGCAGGATCCCTACAGGTGTATACAAGGTGTGTGAAAGAGACGGAGATATAGACCGCAGAGGTATATTCCGTAAAGGCTGTGATCCTAATTTATGACACAGTTCAAAGATCTTTACAAAGATCTATTCAAGTCCACGATGACTTTTATGAGTCTCGAACTTGGATTTTAAATTGTCCCGGTCAAATTTTATTAATCTCAAACTAAGAGATTTTCGGAGTTAAATTGCAAATACCGTACTGAACTATTGTCGCGAGACCGGTGATAATTCCGAAGGAAAATTCAGAGGACGAACCAGATGAAGAATTAACTGCTCCCTCTTGTTGTGGGCCTCTTTATATTTTTCCATACAAATTGACGGTCAGCGTAAATCGTGACGTAGTCATATCTTCTTAGAGGAGAAGGGGCCCTATACTGCTCCCTACTTTTCCGACTTCTTATTCCCCTTTATCGATTTTCTCATAGATTTCTACTCAATCCAGCCTGTGTGTATTAAATACATTTAAATACGTCGCGGACCGTGACACTGACAAACAACTGATTCATTATTTTTATTATTTTATTATTATTAAGGTAAATGCACCAGTCCTCGGAAACTTAAGACATCAGAGCGGTAAAAATAATAAACCTTTCTATGAAATTGCAATCTATTATTAATTTATCATAGTAGAAATATTAGGGATATCATTTTTTTCACAAAAATATACTTGATAATGGTTTGTCATCAATTTTGATAATATAAAAGCATTATGATGATTGATACACGTGTGCCAGTCCGTGGACAAGTCAAATGTAATTGCGTGAGTGGACGGAAATGCATGCTCGAGTCTCCGGACAAGATAATTACTAAAAGTAAATTAATTGAAACAATATATAACACGCTTATTTTTGTTTTTAACGAACTTTTTAATACAATTAATCAATATTTGTGTTAAACAAAAATTATTTCATTATTGAATTTCAACGCATACGAGCGCTAGTTCTCGTTAATATTTTCGTCGACTGCTTTGGCCTTTTCTGTCTTCGTCTTCTTGGTCAGTGCTTGAATCTCAACTGCTTCTGCTTTTCGATTTTCTTGTCTTCGTTTTTCCTTTCCAGCTTTTTCCTCTCTTTTGATCCTTGCTTTCGTTTCGCTTTTTCAATCTGCTTCTCTTTCTTAATCCTCTCAAACTCAGCACGCCCCTCCTTCTTTTTCTTTGCTTATTCTATTGCTTTCTCCTTCTTAATTTTTGCCAACACTGATTTTCCTTCTTTTTGCTGTTTTCTCAGCTTTACCCTTTCTTCTCTTTCAAGCTAAATTGCGAGTTTCTTTTCCTCATGATCTCTATACCGTTCCATCCAACCGTCTCCTGTTGCAGCGTACGGTTGAGAATGTTTGTCAACTTTTTTCTTCTTATTTGCTGCTTGCGATAGTGAAGGGCAAACAATAGTATATTACGTGCCAAGGCGCACAATGAGGGTTATTGCGCGACGAGCGACAATGCTCGCGGGAGATCGAAGTCGAGACGAATCCGAGGCGCGATCAGTCCTGCGAGCATTGTCGTTTTTACGCTACAGTTCAGAGTAGCGTAATGTTGTGTATTACGATACAGAGGGATGTAATGTGAAAATTCAACTGCGTATGTGCCTATTACGATACAGCGGAGCGTAATCTTCTTCTTATTCTTCTTCTCCTTCGTACAGCGTTGGCACCGTACTGACAAAGCCTTGTACATTTGAACTGCGCATGCGTCTATTACAATACGCTACTACTACACAAGATCGAGAAAATCAAAATGTCCGGAAGTATTCGCGAAATGTCAAGTGAGATGGGCGATAATCACGGCAATTTCGACCTTTTCAGATTGGATTCGAGTGTACGCATAAAAACTCATATATGCGCCGAAGTCACATAAAATAGAATATGTGCCAATGCACACAATTCGGGTAATTACATTTACCTTATTTTTTTTACATTCTCATCATGGATGAGAAGGTATTGGTTTTATGTGAAAAATGACTTTCGAAATTTTCATCAAATCTTTACGTTTTGAGACCCCCTGAGTCAGAAAAAAGGGTTTTTACGAAAGTGTCTGTCTGTCTGTCTCTCTGTCTGTCTGTAGGTCGTGTGCGGCATAACTCTCGATAGAATTATCAGATTGAATTGAGCTTTGGTACACTTTATCGGAGCCGAAAAAGTAAGGACAAGTTCATTAACCAGCCACATCCGATCAAAATTGAGGGTTTGAGCACTACTTTTGTGTTTTTGAAAATAAATTTTTGAAAAAATTAAAAATTTCAATACTGGTTTTTGATAGTGCTCATAAATCTCTAAGAATTATCCTGATAACATTTTTTGATTAAATCAAAATTAGAAATGTTACAGCATATTCAAATTCGAAAAAAGTCAATATCAAAATTCCATTTTCCAGTTAAATTATACGAGATACGAAAAAACGTTATGATACAATATTATTTTCTACATAAAGTCCTACAAATTTGAATTGTAACATTTTTTCATAAGATGCATATTTTTCTTTTTAATTCAAAAAAACAATATTGAAAATCCAAAATTCAATTTTTTAACAATAATATTCGAAATACGAAAAAAACGTAAGAATACAAAGTTTGTCGTTTCAAAAAGATCTACAAATTTTGTCTCACACAGTTTCTGATAAAACATATATTTTTCGTTTCAATTAAAAAAAATGCGATACAAATTCAAAAAATCTGCCCACTTAGCGGGCATATTCTCATCGCGCGCAGCTTGCTACGCTCGCAAGTTTGAGCGCTCCTAGGGCGCACGATTCGATCGTCGCGCTTCGCGCTCCGTTCTTTCTGGACCTCGCGCTTCGCGCTCGGTCTTGTGCTCTTCGCATACATTTAAGTTTATTTCTTATATTTTGATACTGAAGCTCAAACCAATTTTATAATAATATTACAGATGATGTGAATTACACATTTTCTCAAAGTCACTGAATTTCTTTTTGAATTTAAGTGAAACAGGAAATTCAATTTACTTAAGGCTCTATCGGCCTTAAGGAACACATTCTCATCATGACACTCGCGCTTCGCGCTCGATTTTCTGTATACATTTCAGTATAACTTTTTAATAAATTACATGATTAAAAGAATTTACTTTCTTCCACATATCTAAAAAGGAAAAACAATCGTAGACTTTATTTAAGGAAACGATTTTTCAGAACATCGCTTATTTCGTATCTCACATATGTTGGTTAAAAAAATCGAATTTTTTCAATATTAAAAATCAAAACATAAAATATACATCCTGTCCCGAAATTTCTTTATCACAATTTGTAGACCTCATTTAGGCAAACAATTTTCCATCTAAATGTTTTTTTTGCATCTCACATATTTTGTCTAAAAAATGGAATTTTTTCATTTTTATCGTATTTTTTGGAATTGAAACGAAAAATATATCTTTTATCGGAAACTGTGTCAGACAAAATTTGTAGATCTTTTTGAAACGAACAACTTTGTATTATTACGTTTTTTTCGTATTTCACATATTATTGTTAAAAAATTGAATTTTGGATTTTCAATTGTTTTTTTTTAATTAAAAAGAAAAATATGCATCTTATGAAAAAATGTTATAATTCAAATTTGTAGGTCTTTATGTATTTAATAATATTGTATCATAACGTTTTTTCGTATCTCGTATAATTTAACTGGAAAATGGAATTTTGATATTGACTTTTATCGAATTTGAATATGCTGTAACATTTCTAATTTTGATTAAATCAAAAAATGTTATAAGGATAATTTGTAGAGATTTATGAGCACTATCAAAAACCAGGATTGGAATTTTTGATTTTTTCAAAAAATTGTTTTCAAAAACACAAAAGTAGTGCTCCATCCCTCAATTTTGATTGGATGTGGCTGGTTAACGAGCTTGTCCTTATTTTTTCGGCTCCGATAATGTGTACCAAAGCTCAATTCAATCTGATAATTCTATCGAGAGTTATGCCGCACACGACCTACACACAGACAGACAGACAGACACTTTCGGAAAAACCCTTTTTTATGACTCAGGGGGTCTCAAAACGTACAGATTTGATGAACATTTCGACAGTCATTTTTCACATAAAACCAAGACCTTCTCATCCATGATGAGAATGTAAAAATCCATTTTTTAGACAAAATATGTGAGATACAAAAAAAACGTTTAGATGGAAAATTGTTTGCCTAAATGAGGTCTACAAATTCTCATTAAGACATTTCGGGACAGGAGGTATATTTTATGTTTTGATTTTTAATATTAAAAAATTTCGATTTTTTTCACCAAAATATGTAAGATACGAAATAAGCGTTGTTCTGCAAAATCGTTTCCTTAAGTAAAGTCTACGACTGTTTTTTCTTTTTGAGAGATTTGGAAGAAAATAAATTATTTTAATCATCTAATTTATTAAAAAGTTACACTGAAAAAAATGGTTAGTAAAACCAACTACTTTGGTTTGTAAAATATGCCTCAGCTATTTTATTAGTCGGCAAAACAATTTTTTTGTTTCGTGTTACTATCTCAATTGTTATCACAAGAACTTGGGTAGTAACACCAACCAAAAAATTCACATTTTAGAACACAATAATTATCCTTCAAATTTTATTGATCAGAATATTAAAATCCGTGAGGGAAAAATTAGATCTTCTTTTAATTCTAACCGTAATGAAAGCATTAGCAATAAAAATAAGTATTTTTTACATAACTTCAATACTATGATTTGCTCGTCCTTTGTTGAAAGAATTTTTAAAAAATTGTCTTCAAGTTTGAAAGTCTTTAATATATCAACCATCCTAATTGTCAATAAAAATTTGAGCTCTGTCATTAAATTAGGTAAAGACAACACCAACATAATGGAAAGAACTAGTGTTGTTTATAGAATTTGTTGGAAAGAGTGCGAAGCGTGTTACATCGCTGAAAAAAAAGATCTTTAAAGACAGGTATAAAGGAGCATATTAATTTTTGGCAATTGGACGTTGTAATGGGCCGTGATTTTTCTTCATATCATAAATTTTATCATGATGCAAACTGCTTCCAAGCAATTCTCAAGTGGCCTCGAGTTTCAACTCTCCATTTTTCTTTCAGCAAATAAATGAACCATTTGCAAGTTACGAACCCAAAACTCGAATCGAAAAAGAAAGAATAAATGTTACTTACAACAACTATTTGGAGATCGGTAGCATTTCCGAGACTTCACTGTTAAAAATTTCTTTTGTAATTTTACAATAAGTGTAATGGAATTTTATTACCAAATCACAATGTAATTTTACAATAGATGAAAATGTACCTTTAAATATAGTGTTGAAAAATTACGACAAATGTTTATTTAAGAAAAACATGTACAATAGTATTATTCAAAATATTGCCCATCTGAAGCTATGACTTTTTCCCATCTTTCTGGCAATTTGTGGATTCCATCCCAAAAGAACTGCACCGGCTTGGCGGCCAAAAATGAATCAAGCCAATTTTTGATACCCTGTTCTGATGTGAACCGTATTCCAGTGAGGGTTTTCTGCATCGACCGGAACAAATGGTAGTCAGAAGGGGCAAGGTCTGGGCTATAAGGCGGGTGGGGTAAAACTCCCCATCCACTGTTTTCCAAATAGTTCTTAACAGGAATAGCAACATGGGGCCAAGTGTTGTCATGATGGAAAATCATTGCCTCGTGTTTGGTCGCATATTCTGGGCATTTTTCGCCTATATCTCTCTTCAAACCGGTTTATTGTGATCGTTAGCGTTCTCCATTGATGGTTTCTCCCGGTTTTAACAGCTCATAATACAGCACACCCTTCTGATCCCACTAAATACAGAGCATTACCTTCCAGGCATGGATATTCGGCTATGCCGTTGATTTGGCTCGTTGGCCGGGTTTCACATATGATTTTTTGCGCTTGGGGTTGTCGTAATGGATCCATTTTTCATCACCAGTAACAATCCGATGCAAAAATGACTTCTTTTTGTGGCTTTACAGCAGCATTTCGGACATGCAAAACCGCCTTTGAACGCCTCTCGGCTTGAGTTCATGTGCAACCCAATTTCCTTGCTTTTGAATGTATCCGACTGCTTTTAAACGTTTTGAAATGGCTGCTTGAGTGACTCCCAAAGTTTCTGCGAGCTCTTCTTGCGTTTGGCAACAATCTTCATCAAGTGATGCTTCCAGTTCTTCATCTTCAAACTTTTTTGGTTGCCCAGGACGTTCTTCATTTTCCAAGCCAAAATCACCATTTTTAAATCGTAGGAACGCAGTGGCAGGCCGTCGACGGCGGAAACCTATGAAAACATCAACAAAATCAAAGGGTGGATGACCGTAAGCGGCAAATTGACCATTAGAGAGATTGCAGAGCAGTTGAACATTGCCTAGGGATCCGCTGAAGACACTTTGGTTAATGATTTGGGCCTCAGACGTGTCGCTACAAAGCTGGTGCCGAAAGACCTGAATTTCATGCAAAAAAGGGATCGCGTTGATGTCACAAAAGAAATGCTTTCCAAGGTCGAGTCCGACCTATCATTCATCAAACGGATAATTCCCGGTCACGAGACGTGGATTTATGAGTATGATACGCACTCCAGACATCAAGCGAGTGAATGGCGTTCACCCAATGAGCCGCGACCGAAAAAACCACGTCGTTTTCAGTCGACAAAAGAAAGTGATGCTTACGGTTTTCATGGATTACAGAGGTGTTGTGCATCATGAATTCCTTCCAGAAGGCCAGACCGTCATCAATGAGTATTATTTGGGCATTATGAGACGTTTGCGTGAAGCAATTCGCCAAAAAAGACCGGATTTGTGGGCAAAAACCTCGTGTATTTTGCACCACGATAACGCACCGTCGCACAATGCCATCGTTATCCGTAAGCATTTGGCTAAAAACGAAACGAATACTATCCAACAACCACTGAATTCACCTGATTTGGCTCCCTGCGACTTTTTCCTATTCGGTCGACTCAAGAAACCGCTCCGCGGAACGCGTTACAGCACCCGAGATGAGGTCATGGAGAAATCGAAGATGGCTCTGATGGCTACACCGCAAACCGATTATAAAAAATGTTTCGAGGATTGAATCAAGGGCTGGCTTAAGTGCGTTGCCGTCGATGTGGAGTACTTTGAAGGGGACAATATCGATTACGATGAATAAGCTTGTATTTTTTATTTTAAAAATAAAGTCCTAAAACTTTTTGATCAAGGTGGTATGCTGAAAAAGAGGCACAATGACAGTAGCATTCCAACGCAAGTTCGGAATATTGGAACGATGGAATAATAATCAAGTTACGCCATCTCTTAGAAAACCGCACGAATTAAGTTATATATCCAGTACATTACAGCATATATATTGTAATTTTAATATAAATGTATTGTGAATTTGCATGGCTTATAGCCACAATGAAATTTTGAGAAATATGCCTATGAAATTGTTAATGTTGTAAATGCTGTTTGGTATCGGCAATAATACATTTTTCTTCAACAACAAAATATATTCGTATAATATTCATATAAATCGGACTTTATGAGTCAGACTCAAAGTGTGTTCAATAGAATCATTTTTAGTCCTCTCCTAATTATATAAATTTTTTTTCAATCGTAAATAGGGTTCCAAGTTTTACACACATTTAGAGTTTCTATTTCAATTTTAATTAATTAAGGTAGTTCGTTCACGAAAATTAGACCTCAGACAAGAATAGATAATTTTGCTTTCAAGAATAGCAAATATTATCATTGAAGGGCAAATTTGAAAGAGAAAAGATTACTTTTCATGAAAAAATTTGAAACACAAAAAAATAATTTTATTAATAAAGATTATTTTTGCTCAAACTTATTTTCTTATCGCTTCGAGTCAAATTTTTAAAAATGATGCGATTCCAATAAATCACGGTTTAGTTTTTTAGGAAAAAGATTCACTACAACTTGACCGTTTCCAATTTTTGAAAATTAATTCTTTAATGAAATGAATTATGAAAAAACAAATTTTCAAAACAAAATTTTTATGATCAAATTGCTGTATTTGATAATAATTAATTTAATTTCAAAAATAGGAAACGGTCATGTTTTAGAGAATCTTTTTGCTAAAAAAATGAACCGTGATTTATGATAATCACATCATTTTTAAAAATTTGGCATAAAGAGATAAGAAAAGAAGTTTGGGCAAAAATAAAATTTATTAATAAAATTTTTTTTTTGTGTTTCTAATTTTTTTCATGAAAAATAATCTTTTCTCTTTTAAATTAGCCCTTCAATAATAATATTGTTATTATCAAAAGCAAAATTATCTATTTTTGCCTGAGGTCCAATTTTTGTGAACGAACTATCTTAAAGCAATAGAGATATCAGTTTTCAAATTTATTACTTTCACTTGTTCGACTTTAAAATTGAATATACAAATTTTAAAATGTACTTTAAATTTGTAACAAATTTCGCAGGGCATATACCATTTGATCAAATTTGACCCGGACTGGTCCAGTTAAACCATGCGCGTTAACCGAAACGGTAAAAAGTTTTTTAATAGGTTAGTAACACCTTCTTTGACAGTCGTGTGAAGTTTGAGTGGGAGACATCCATTAGAGTGTGTTTGGCAGCCATTGGTTTACGACGCGAAAAGTTTGTCTGGCGAATTTTACTATGGAAAACAAATATAACAACGAGTTTGCTTACAATTTTGTGTTTCCAATGGAATTACGGCTATGGAATCATTGAAAATATTGCAGAAGTGTTTTGGGGAGTCTACTCTATCGAGAACGCAAGTATTTGTGTGGCATAAAGCATTCAGTGAGGGTTGTGAGGTCGTAGAAAACTTTCCTCATGCGAGTCGTCCATCCACCTCTGTTAACGACGATAACATCGAAAAAGTGATTACTATTGTGTGGTTCACCATGAATTCGTTCCAGAGTGTCAAACGGTCAATAAGCAATAGTACTTGGTCGTTTTGAGGCGTCTACGTGACGCAATCCGTCGTAAACGGCCGGATTTGTGGGCAGACAACTTAAGGATTTTTCACCACCATAATATGTCGTCACATTCAAGCCTGGTTGTGACTGAATTTTTGGCTAAACACGAAACAAAAGTTATTGCTCAGCCACCATATTGGTCAGATTTGGTAAAAAAACAATTCGTTTGAAGGAACTAAAGGCCATACAGGCCGAGGCCTATAAGAAGTGTATGGAAAATTGGATTAACCGTTGGCATGCTTGTATTGGCTCAAAAGGAGCATATTTTGAAAGTGATAATAAAGATTTGTATTAAAATATTGGATATATAACTTAATTCTTGCGGTTTGTTAAGAGACGGCGTAACTTGATTATTATTCCATCGTTCTAATATTCCGAATATGCGTTGGAAAGCTACTAACATTGTGCGTCCTTTTTAAGTATACGTCATTCATTTGAAGCGTAAACAACAATAATTATTTTTAATTCAAATATTTCGAACTTTGTGCCTGAAAAAGTGTTTTTGCGGGGAGTTCTTATTCATTATTTTAATATGAAGAATACTGTCGCCGAAAGTCATCGTATTTTGATGGAAGCTTATGGTGAACATGCTCTAGCTGAGCGAACGTGCCAAAAGTGGTTTGCACGATTGAAAAGTGGTGATTTTGGCTTGGAAGACACAAGAAGAGCTCGCAGAATCTTTGGGAGTCACTCAAGCAGCCATTTTAGAACGTGTAAAATCAGCCGGATACATTAAAAAGCAAGGAAATTGGGTTCCCATGTTGCGATTCCGGTTATGAACTATTTAGAAAACAGTGGATGGGAAGTTTTACCCCACCCGCCTTATAGCCCAGACCCTGCCCCTTCTGACTACCATTTGTTCCTGTCGATTCAGAACGCCCTCACTGGAATACGGTTCACATCAGAACGGGGTATCAAAAATTAGCTTGATTCATTCTTGGCCGCCAAGCCGGCGCAGTTCATTCGGGATAGAATCCACGAATACGATGAATGCGCTGGGGCTTTATCGTGGTGAAGAAGCCAGTCACCGCACAAACGCGAATCATTCCTAAAATCTTGTTCAAAATTTCTCAAACAGTAGTTTTCGGTATTCCGAGATCATTTTCTAGTTCCCCGAACAGTTAATCGACGATCACCTTCAATCGCAAGTCGCACCCGCTCAATATTATCCAATGTTTTCGTCGTCGAAGGTCGATCAGAACGAGAATCAATATCAACAGAAGTGCGGCCTCTTTTGAAACGATTATACCACTCTTTTATCCGTGTTTTGCTCATACACTCATTCTCCAAGACCTTCTGCATCATCTGAATAGTTCCTGAATTCGTTTTTCCGAGTTGAAAACAAAATTTGATGCAAATTCGTTGATCTTGTTTTTTAGTCCATTTTAACAATCACAAAATCCGCCGAACTCAAAAATAGCTTTGTAAACAAAGTTACGCTGCGCATGAACTATACGTCCGGCAGATGTCAGCAAGCAACCGATAGGTTCTTGAGGCTTTACTGTTGACGTTTATGCCCCGCAAAGGTCGCTCGAACACTATGGCGCGGACATATAAAGGTAGGTCCGATACCCAGTTCTTAAAACCCTCCTAATTATGTTTCTCTTCATGAAAATCGACGATTCGATCTTCAAAAGGCTCAATAAATAATCCATCGTATTCTTGGAACCTTTTAAAAATCAGAAAAATAAATATTATTTTACAGGCGTGAGCTTTTGACTAAATAATAGTACATTGTGCAACTAGGAGAGAAAAAATTTATTTTGCGAGTGTGAAGTTTGATGCCCGAGCAAAGCGAGGGTAACAACCACACGAATAAAATAAATGTTTTTCCCGTGTTGCACACGATTTTTTTTCTACTATAGGGTCAGAAAGTGGATTTGTTTGCCCCGCATGGGGCAATAAAGTCCACTTTATGGCCCGCTAGTAGAAAAAAATTATTTTGTTACTTCGATTCTCATCCGAAATAACTAAATTATCATTGTCATTAGCATGCGGGGGATTCATCAACTCATCGTTTCCTTGGTTGCGATCGCGCACTGAGCAATAAAATGTTCAAGTATATAATACATAATTGTAAGGAATGGGTTATTATAATTACTGCGAACCTTAAAAGCATGTGATACTTAGGAAATTAGAAAATTTTATTGATTTTAGATTTCTACATGCTTATGGCTAAAGTACATAAAATTTTCTTTTCATAATTTGGAAACTGGTAAGGAAGATAAAAAATCGAAAAATGTATTCTTTGTTTTTCGTATAATTCGTTTCAGAATGTCGTCCGAGTGCTTCCGACGTTTTCCGATTGGCTTCGTAGACTATCCAAGTCTGTCTAACTCATTAGTATCTTCTAAGCGAGATTTCGTCCGGAATATGGCAAGCGAGAATAGCTGAGAGGTTTTAGTCGTTAGGAATGCGTATAGTCATGTAGATATAGGTAGGTTAAAAGGTTCGAATCCAAAAGGGATATGGAATGTTTAATTGAAGCGTGCGATTACAAATAATGTATCATTGTATAACTTGGATATCTGGACATAAATGAGGTATAATGATAATAATATTTCTGCAATACCTCGACTGATATCGTTGTATTTCAAGCCCGTTTGGGGGAATGAAATTTGCGAATTTCAGGCGAATGTAGAAAACTTATAAAAGTTGCGAGAAAAAGAGGATGGACTAGTCTGAAAATCATAGCAACCACCTGAAAAGTCGTAGCAACAAACTGAAAAATTATGGCAACGGCCTAAAAAGTAAACACGCTTCGTTACTACCCATACAAATTGAACGCAACTGTCAGTAACTTGCTTGACAAATCGAAAATTATATACCTTTTTTCCCTTCAACGGGCTTTAAACCACAACACTTTTCTGTGGAGTAATTGGAAAAAGTACAGTGTTCGACACGAATTGAACGGTGATTTCAGATTCGTGTGATTGCTTTCCTCACTTCGCACAGAAAGCCAACTTCATACTTGTCTAAAATCTACACCTTTCGACTCTTGTTGAAGAATCTACTATTATGTCCATGTTTCCCATGAATCCCCTCTCCTCTCTTAGCACCGAACCCCCTTTTTCTGTCATTTGGTTTGCACGCGTTAGGAAACTTTAATATAGTGAATTTTAAATTCTCCTAGGTTTTATAACATTTAGTAAAACATATATTCCATTTATTCAAAGGAAAATATTAACTCCGATGCTTGAAAACTACTATAGTATATTAATTTCCCGTACATAAACCCCTCAGCTGAATAATGTTCTCAGCAACAGGAGAATATACCAGGGGTGTTAGTTGAAATTTGCCAGTTTTACTCATAGATCTCGCTAGAGATATGTATACATTTCTATGATTTGGCAACTATGTCATATTTTTCTATGGACAATAACCTTCAAAAATACACAATTACATTCTGCCAAAATAATAGCATCATAGTTGTTAACCTCAGTGAATATGTCGAGTTTCGTTCCAAGTAAATCGCATTTGCGGCATTCGTTGCTTTTCTTATTTCATCAAAAGAAAAAAGCAGTTGAAGCTCATCAATTGCTGGTAGAAACTTATGGTGAACATGCTCCAGTGATTAGAACATGTGAGACATGATTTCGTCAATTTAAAAGTAGAGATTTCGATTTAACAGACGAAACAAACAGATTTTGCAGCGTAAAAGTTCGAAAACGAGGAATTGTAGGCGTTATTGGATGAAGACCCAACCCAATCGCAACAACAATTGGCACAGACACTAAATGTGACCCGAGGAGCAATTTGCCAACGTTTAACAGCCATGGGAAAAATCCAAAAGTATGGAAAATGGGTACCCTACTAACTGAGCGATAGACAAATGGAAAATCGAAAACCCATTTGTGAAATGCTGCTTCAACGGTTCGAAAGGAAATCTTTTCTGCATCGAATTGTCACGGGGGACGAAAAATGGATTTATTTCGAGGACCCGAAGCGGAAAAAATCATGGCTTTCACCTGGTGAGGTCGGCCCATCGACTCCAAGGCCAAATCGCTTTGGCCGTAAGACAATTCTCTGTATTTGATGGGACCAGTGTGGTGTGGTGTACTTCGAGTTATTAAAACCTGGTGAGACGGTGAATACTGATCGCTACCGACAACAAATTATCAATTTGAATCATGCGTTGATCGAAAAACGGCCGAAATGGGCCCGAAGACATGGCAAAGTTATCCTACAACATGACAACGCACCGTCTCATACCGCTAAAGTGGTGAAGAACACATTAAAAGCATTGAATTGGGAAATATTATCGCACCCGCCGTACTCTCCAGACCTCGCCCCGTCCGAATATCACCTTTTCGCATTGATGGGACACTCACTCGCAGAGCAGCGCTTCGCCAATTTTGAAGAAGTCGAAAAATGGCTCGTCGAATGGTTTGCCTTGAAAGAGAAAAAGTTTTTTTGGAATGGTATTCATGATTTGCCTGAAAGATGGGCAAAATGTGTAGAATCTAATGGTCAATACTTTGAATAAAAAATTTTTGAGATTCCCTTGAGAATTAAGTGTTTTCTTTATTGAAAAAACCGGCAAATTTCAACTAACACCCCTGGTAATACGCGAGCAAGTATTCATAGGTAAGATTTAAAAAATAAAAAATTGAAATAGAAAGACGGTTTTTGATGCCATTGGCTTCATCATCACATACAAATACCGATAAAAATATAAATGTACGAGAATCAAATAAATAACATCAAAAATGCGAAAACTTTTTATTATTAATAAGATAATCAAGAGAAACATCTCATTCTCTCTATGTTTCGAGGAGTTATAGTATAAGTCTAGGATAGTAGTAAGTAGGGTATCATTTCCATAATCTTTATACATCTGTTACGTCACAGCTACGTAAATACTTACTTTGATCGAAGGTTCCTCGTTTTAAGTTAGGATCAAGTGACCCTTGCTTAGGGAAGAGGATAAGTCAGTAAAGAACGCAATGATTAGTAAAGTAAGACAAATTGAATTTATTTAAATTATGAAACTAATTAATATTATAAAATTATAAAACCACTATTATTTCCATGCGTTTGGAAAAAAATTAAAATTAAGTGCATAATGCATTATTTTGTGTCATGTTCATCATATTTGACTATCATGTTTGTATAAATTATACTTAGAAAAAAATGTATTAGCATATTAAAGGACGTCAGAGGAGATGTTAGAGGAGATTTTACGTCAAAAAGAACGTGCAGAACGACGTCCTTTATGGCAACCTTTTCGCGTGAAAAAGTACGTATTTCTAGACGTACTCCCAAAATATATGTCAATAAAATTCACTGAAAAGCAGCGCATATACACTGACTACTAGTGATAAGGCGTCCACTGGATTATTCAGTGGAAGCTACAATTCAATTGATTTAATCTTGATTTTTATTTATTTAAAGAACTCATATTCCAATTATAAATTTTGAAATTACACTACCAGTGTATTGTGCTGCGCTTAAAATAGTCGCCTTTTGAGATCGAGTATATTAAAATTGAATTTCACTTTTATTGAATTTCGAAATAATATATCTTTCTGTGTGTTTGTTGACGATACTCTGTACGATAGTAGAATTTTATCTCGCCAGAAGTACTCTGCGTTGGTCCGTCTACTTCCGCCAAAGGCTGCAACGTTTTACTATATCCGGTGAAAATTGCAGCAGATGAGTATATATACCGTGTGGGCAAATAAACAGCTTCCAAATTAAACTGAGAAGTAGACTCTCATCGTCTATTTTTCTACATATATCTTTCTCTATCCGTTTTTCTCCATCTCTCTCCTTTCCACATCCAATCAGCGAATTGTTGCAACGAGAGAAGGACAAGAAGAGTCAGAAAGGGAAAAGGGATGGAAGGAGTGCAGGATATAGCTTGAGAGGGTGTAGGACGAGGGGAGAGAGGTAGCCAAGCACTCTAACAGCTAAGGGCACTCCTGATTCTGGGCTTGGAGCCAGGATGATAGTAGGAAAAAAAAAATATGATGAGCAGTCCTGAACGAGAGAGCCGTAGAAATTAAAAAACAGAGAAGATAGAACTGCGAATTAACGGGAAAGCCGCGAGGCCTAGAATAGAACGCTGCCACCAAATACTTCTGTGACTAGATATAGCGTTGCAAAAAGAATAGGCTAAGGATTAAGAACTGAGGTTTGAAAAAATCCATCAAAATCTTTGTCATGTTTCAGGAATTAGGAAAGCACTATTTTTTATAAGGTACATCAAAAAATTTTCTTCAGCAGGATCACCAATTTCAGTAAAGTCAGCATTAATCTAGTTGAAATGACAATAGTTCTAGTTTAACATTACAATAAGCATAAAATTAATCCTACTAATGCAATCTTGTCAGCAATATTTAATTTGATTTATACAAATCCCAGTTTGAAATAAAATTATTATGATTGTAAATTCGATTTCGCAATACAAAATTGTTAGCGGTAAATAGTTGGATTACTACTAAAAACTGTTTTTTTTATTATAATAAAAATTAAGCAATTTTTTTCAAAACGATTAAATGTTGATTAAATTCTGTGCATCTATTATACTATTTTCCACATGTTTGGATAGTTTTGAAATTTTAATTTAAAAAACATAGAGAAAAATTTTATATTGAGAATGTTTGAGAATAAAAGTAATGATTGTTAGAAAAACAATGGAAACTACATTAAAGGTTATTGTAAATTTTATTACAAGCTGTGATAAATTTTTCATTAATTCTATAAATTTTAATATTTTTACTGAAAAATATTTTCACTACGTCACACTTTCCCTAACTTTTCTATATTTCCTAAATTAGAACTTAGTTTAATAACAATTTCAAACGCGGACCCTAGCGAACTGGCTGAACGGTAGCTTTACGCTGTATAGTAAAGCTATCGCAAAGTAGCATTATAACTCATGAATGAGGCAAAATAAACATTCAAACTGTTTTTATCCTTATTCTACGTTAAAAATAACGATAACTGGTAATTGAAATATGCAATAATTTTATTTATTTACGCTAAAAATGAAAAAAACATAATACCTATCATTGAAGGCAGTGCAGTGGTTCATCACTTTCCATGTCTTCACCGTCAGGATTGACTATTTGTTAGAGTGAGATGAAAGTATAGTTGCGTCTCACTCCAACCAATGGTCAACATTAACGGAAACGTTCCACAAACGGTGAACCACTGCACTGCCTACAATGACAGGTATTATGTCTTTTTAATTTTTAGCGTAAATAAATAAAATTATTGGATATTTAAATTACCAGTTAACGTTATTTTTAACGTAGTATAAGGATAAAAACATTTTGAATGTTTATTTTGCCTCATTCATGAGTTATAATGCTACTTTACTTTACGATAGTTTTTAGATACTCAAAATCAGAAAGGCCTACAAAAGTCAGAGGTAGTCCATTAGAAAGAGCGTTCCTTCCAATGAATAGCAGAGTAGTATAGAAAACTCAAGTCAACTTGTTTGGAGCAGGGAGGGGGAAGACTGAAGTTTAGTTTGGATTTGTCAGCTACCGCGATGGAGCTTTAGAGACGGGATTTTTCGAGCCATGATTTTCTATGACTACAAATTTGGTTGATAAAAAGAGCAATCTCATGGGCGTTTGGTGCAGTGTTATGGGGATTCTGCTCAGTTTTCAATTGGTTTGCTGAATCTAGACGTGGAAGGCAAAATCTGAAAGATGAGCCGCGCTCTAGGCGTCCTCTTAATGATGCAGTCGTTGGATTCCATGTTAGATTACGCCTGAGCAGAGAGTGAAGAAAAAGCATTCTGGACGCCAATTTGGAACATATAAAGAGGCGATTACTGCTTGCGAGGAAATAGGAGCGATTCTGAAAGACGAGTGGAAAAAAAATTTAATTACTTATTCTTAAGAATGCAAAAAGCTGTTGATGTTCAGGAGAAGTACTTCGAAAAAATCTAATATGTATTCTTAAAATAAATTAATTTCTTTGAGAGTATCAAAAAACTTCCAGCATGACTTGTATAGATGAAAAAATATTAAATATGATGACAAGATTCTAAAAATACTTTTAGAAGATGAATTTGTTCCTTAATTTCAATTTATATTAAGTGAATGTTTAGCGTAAGGGGTTGCGATGAATTAGTTTTAAGTAAATAGGTTCGAATCTCCTAAGCATAAAATGAAATTATTGTAACTCAAATTTCGAAAATTCTATGTATGAAATATTGTATATGTGTGAAAATCTAATTATCTAATAAAAAGATAAGTATTTTAATAAAAAATATTCAATATGAAAGTCTAAATTCTTTTTTTTTTCTATCTTTAATAAATATCTATTAACTATTGAATACCTTTTATTTAGCTAAATTTCGAGATTTTTCACTCATTTTCAAAAATTATTATTTTAAATATTATATTATTATTATTATTATTATTTTGCCCGGAAAATAAGCCATGATTTGTGAAAATCCAATCACTTTATTCATAATTGGTAAGCAGTAATAGTAAGAAAAAATTCTATTACAAAAAAAATTATTAAAAGTATAATTTTTCGAAAGTTTTTAACTTTTTTCATAAATAATCATGTTGTTTCTTTTATAAAACGCGACTAATAATATCATTTTAAGTTTCAGAATCATAGAAAAACTTCGTTTTCCAGAGACCTCAATTTTTGCACAAATACCCTAAACTAGAATCCTTGTCATTCCAACTACATTAATGCTGAGTGTAGAGAAATAGTTAATCCTGCTGAAGAAATTTTTTCGTTGCAGCTGATCCATCCATTAGTTTGCGAATCGATCGACAAACTATCCGTCTCTTTCAATTCTGATCCCTTCCACGTTGAGAATGAAATTAGAGCCTGTGTATGTACTTGTCGAAATTGGTTCTCGTCTGTAAGTGACGGAAAGTTGATGCGCGCCCGAGGTATTGAGATAGATCGTCGTTCATCCGTGAATATCTCATCCCCTTCCATTAACAGCAAAACCTGCCACGGTATGTAATAAAGTATTCCATTAGTCTTGCAAATATTGCACATCACTGTGTGTGCACGTACATGGAATGAACATACTTGAACAGAGGGGTAAACAAGGATGGTTTACGCACAGCATGCAAAATTTATGAATTTGTACAAAACTCAGTGAGCCAACTCTTTGGGGTTGGAGCTCTCTAGCATCTAACACGTGGGACTTGTAAGTCCCTCTACAATTTATATTTCAATTTTGTTGGCAACGACATAAGACTAATATCAGTACCATCTTTTTCCATAAGACGAACTCTACGAGGAGCTCGTTCGTCAGTTGGGAAAGACCATTTACCCCCTCAGTGCTCCACAAACCCTAAACATCACCAAGACTGTAACCGAGTAGGGATAAACTTCTTTCATTGAAATGATGTACTTCCTTGGCGTAGGTCACATGATCTAGGGAACGCTTTACATTTTAGATTTTCATATATATATAGAGGGTGTCCCGGTACTCAACGTACATATTTATATTTTTTAATTTCAAAAAAATGGAGTAAAAATTCTAATACAAAAAATTTGTGAAGTGTATAATTATCGAGTAATTAGCAATTAAAGATTGACCAATCAAAAAAATGCGTTGGATAGACGACAGTTCATGTGCCATCGCTGAGAAAGTGTGAAAATGCAATTTCAGATCGTATAATTTGCCCTCAGTTTATTTTTGTAAGAGGTTTTAACTCTTTGGTGCAACTTCAAACTTAATTATTTACAATTTAATAGTATATTACATTACAAGGGGCGAAACAGAGCGATTGCATGAGTGTGAAGTTTGCTCTGCCCGAGTGAAACGAGGGCTGCAATCACACGAAATGCTTTCGCTGTGTTTTGTTTCGAGTAATGTATACTATTTTTCATAGCAACTCTTTTGAGAATCTGATTGGCTGTAACTGTGGAGCGGGTTGAAACAGCGACTTTCATCCCTAGGGGCGAAACTTTAAAGGTAGGGTTGCAAACCGCACTTTCGTCCCGCTTGACAGGTACCGAAAATCAAATTCTCAAAACAGTTGCTATGAAATAGTATATTACATTACAAGGGGCGAAACAGAGCGATTGCATGAGTGTGATGTTTGTTGCCCGAGTGAAACGAGGGCTGCATTCACACGAAATGTTTTCGCTGTGTTTTGTTTCGAGTAATGTATACTATTTTTCATAGCAACTCTTTTGAGAATCTCATTGGCTGTAACTGTGGAGCGGGTTGAAACTGCGATTTTCAACCCTAGGGTTGAAAGTCGCTCTACAGGTACCGAAAATCGGATTTTCAAAGGAGGCGCTATGAAAAATAGTATATTGCATTACAAGGGACGAAACACAGCGAATGCAACTCGTGTGACTGCAGCCCTCGCTTCGCTCAGGCAGCAAACTTCACACTCGTTTGCAATCGCTGTGTTTCGTCCCTTGTAATGCAATATACTATTGAATTTCAATTAATTTGATGGAAATTCTAAAAAATCCGTGAGAATTCTGCGCGATTTAATTAACAAATACATGTTCATTCACTGCTAGCTTAGAGCAGTTGACTATCTACACTAATTGTGAAAATATTAGGAAAACTGCAATGATTGTATCAGAATTCTGACGAATTTACAGTATTTAAAAGTCTTGAAATTCCAAATAATCAAATGTATCCAAAAGTTTTCAAGGTAATTCAAAAATTTTAAAGGGATTTCTACAGAACTCGAGAGAATTATGCGGAATGCTAAAAATTCAGGAGAATTGTACAGAACTCAAACAACGCATACATTTTAAGTGAAGTAATTAACTCATCGAGCAATGATTTCTAATTTGGTTTCTACGAAAAAGATACTTGTTAATTTTCGAATCTCGTTTAAGTGTGAAGTTGCACCAAAGAGTTAAAACCTCTTAAAAAATTAACTGAGGGCAAATTATACGATCTGAACTTGCATTCTCACACTCTCTCAGTGATGGCACATGAACTGTCCTCTATCCAACGCATTTTTTTGAATGGTTAATCTTTAATTGCTAATTACTCGGTAATTATACACTTCACACATTTTTTTTATTAGAATGTTTTACTCCATTTTTTTTTGGAATCCAAAAATATAAATATGTACCTTGAGTACCGAGACACCTTGTATATATAACACGTGGATCAATAAGTCCCACGACTGACACATAGATGGCGTTGCCAACAAAAGTTCTGTATAATTTTTCATGAGTACCAACCTTAAAAAGATACCTGTCAATATTTCATGATATTCTCATGTTTGGTCCACGAGTTACAGTGATTTAAGTGACGCTAGTCTTGATATTCTCAAAACAATGGATTCGCAACAATTTCGTGTGTTGATGGAAAAAATACACAGTGGAAGCTCAGCAATGGCTTGAAAAGTGCTACAGGGACTCTGCTCCATCAAAAACAACCATTTGTCGGTGGTATGCTGAGTTTAAACGTGGCCGTACAGACACTCAAGATGCTAAACGCTCCAGCCGGCCAAATGAGGTAGTTACACCCGAATCCATCAAAAAAGTCCACCAATTCGTTTTCGAAAACCGTAATATAAAATGCGTGAGATACTATAGCTGACACCTTAAAGATATCATACGACAGCATAGTGCGGCCAGTACCATGTATTTTAGGAGGGTACTTAAAAAGTGAAAATGAGCATCAGCGCCGCCAAGTTTTGATAGCAAGAACTAATATCAATGCAAACGAAACCCCCGTCCCCCCAACCCGATGTATTCTAAAGAGCGGAAAATTTTGAAATATATTGTTTGAAATCCATTTCATAAATTTAAATGATTTAAAGTTGAAAATAATTTGTGAAAGAATAAAAATACAACAAGAATTTTTAAATATGAATCACAATGGACAGTTAAATACTGTACTATTACACGGAGAAAAATAGTTGAAGTAATTTTACTCAACTCTGTCGATTAAACTTGGGACTTAAGAACACTTGAAGATTTATTAAATCCTAGTTGGGTAAAATGAATTTGATAAATACCTAATTCACCCAAAGTGAATAGCAATAAGCATCACATAAGGCATCACAATGCGTCAGTGGGTTAACATGAAATGTATTAGTACATCACCGACACTTTAGGAGCTTCAAACCGTAGTTGAGTAAAATGAGCATCGGGCGTATTATTTCTTCTTCTTCTTCTTGTTTGTGGCTTCTTGTTGTTCAGCAAATAGCCATAACTACCACACAATAGGAAACCTCCACGAATTAGTCTCCTCAATTTTATAGAAACACTCGTATATAACAATGAAATTAAAGGTTGCAAAATAGTGGACGAATCAAGACACAGCAGTAGTAATTCGCCCAATCAAAATTCAGTTCCATTGCCACGAGTATGCGCACACGCAAAAATGGGGTTAAAAGTCTGAGACACCTCGCATTAAAACGAGCAGTTTCAAAATACTAGCAGAAAAATGCTTCAAAGCATCGTAAAAGGACTCACACAGATCCCACTTTATCCACTTACATTTCCGCGCACACGGAGGAGGCAAGCCAAACAGTTTCAGGGGTGCAGGCAAACTACCCTGTTAATATAAACAGTACTGAGAACCATACCGCAGTTAAATACCTATCAGAGTCCAACGGCGGCGCGTGAACAAGCCACGAATAGAGCGACCCCTGGAGAGACGCGCCAGAATCCGAAAACCGCGGGATTCCCGAACCCGGAGGTCACAGTAGAAACAAGCGGAGGCGAGATTAAAACAGAAGAAGCCACGAACGCTCATCCTCACAAAACGCAGAGGACAGAGGTAGCGCTCTCAGAGTCAAAAAGTTGTCACGGCCAGCCAAGATCACACTGACGCCATGAGAAACGATCACGAGACACAGAACAATCGCGAAAGCGTCAGAAAAAACGAAGGCGTGGAAAAGCAGCACGCCGCGAACACAACCCGCAAAGAAACCTCACGTAAGGAACACCCGTATTTTAACAATGAAAAAAAAAGGAAAAGGGGACCACAAACGGACTACGCACACGGACGAACACATCCGGCCGCGGCCGAAGCCACGACCGGAATCGGGGAGTATTATTTCAACTGGTTGAAATATGGAAATATGTCATATGGTTGCTATGGTTACAGCGGTTCAAAAATAGCATCGGTAGCGACAATAGCGCCACCACTTGTTGATAGCAAACATTATAATTCGTTCCCCTTTTCTCCTATATGAGTGGACCCAGTGTGTGTGTACGTCAGCTGTGAAAGCTGTCTGTAAACCACGGGCATTCCTTCAACTACTCGATTGTAGCGCTGCCCAAGCGGCCACTTACGAAACTATTATTCGTCACGATAAGGGAATATCCCTCACCACGGGAGTTGCCAGACCTGTCTATACTACCGTGGGCTATGAGGAAGCTGTTGTCAAAGTGGGTGCCGCGTTTGCTCACGGTGGATCAAAAACGACAACGTGTCGTTGATTCCGAGCGGTGTTTGGAATTGTATCGTTGAAATGAACCGAATGAGAAGCGTCCAAAGCGGCCAAAAACGCAAATGTGGGCCGGTAAGGTTATAGCCTCAGTATTTTGGGATGCTCATGGAGTTTTATTCATCGACTACCTTGAAAAAGGTAAGACGATTAATAGCGAACGTTACATTGGCTAATTGATGCGTTTGAAGAACAAAATCGGTGAGAAACGGCTTCAAACGAAGAAGAAAAAAGTACTCTTCCACCAAGACAATGCGCCGTGTCACAAGTCACTCGCTACCATGGTGAAATTGAATGAGTTGAGCTTCGAATTGCTTACGCAACCACCATATTTACCGGATCTGGCCCCCAGTGACTACTAACTGTTTGCAGACCTCAAAAAAATGCTCCAAGGAAAGAGATTCTACTCCAACTAGGAAGTCATCACCGAAATGAACGCTTATTTCGAGGCCAAAAATAAATCGTACTATAAAAAAGGTATTGAAATGTTAGAGAAGCGCTGGACTGATTGTCTTGCTTTTGAGGGAGACTATGTTGATGAATAAAGTCGAGTTCTGCCAAAAAATGTGTATTTCCTAGTTAGTCCCGGGACTTATTGATCCACATGTTATATATATGATTCTAGGAATTTTTCAGGAATTTAAAAAAATATAAAGACAATTGATTACGATTTTATTTTCTTATTATAAATAATGGTTTTATATAATGAATAAATAGTATATTACATTACAAGGGGCGAAACAGAGCGATTGCATGAGTGTGAAGTTTGCTCTGCCCGAGTGAAACGAGGTCTGCAATCACACGAAATGCTTTCGCTGTGTTTTGTTTCGAGTAATGTATACTATTTTTCATAGCAACTCTTTTGAGAATCTGATTGTCTGTAACTGTGAAGCGGGTTGAAACAGCGACTTTCAACCCTAGGGTTGAAAATCGTAGTTTCAACCCGCTCTACAGGTACCGAAAATCGGATTTTCAAAGGAGGCGCAATGAAAAATATATAACAACAGTTAAATTCTAATATTCAAACATTTTATATATGGCTTTAAAAAAAGGTCCTTGCAATTTTCACTGCTGCTGGTATTGGTAATGATTCTATATTTGCGAACCGGAAATGAAAAAATCGAACGGATCATTAATCAAAAAAGATTTCACTATAGTCCAAAGTAAATTTATCTATTCAAAATCTAATTTGCTTTTCAGAGTTAAAATACAAAAGTCGAAAAATAACGATTTTGTTTGTTTTATTATTAATAAAAAATATAAATTATTATCAAAGAATTATAATTTTACTTCGAACCAAAGCTACTAATATGTAGAACATTTTACCAAATTTGGAGAAAGATTAGTGTATTATCTTCTTTACGGTCGATAAAAAAAAAATCGTTTTGAGAAAAGCACGTTCAAAGTTTTAAGTTATTATTATTGAATTTCATAAATAAAGGAAAATCAATTCTAATACTGATGTCTTTTAATTTTAATAAACCTGTATATCTGCTGACATTAATATAATAAAATCTTAAAATTTTACCACACCCATATTAAATTTAATATAATTTTGTATAAAATTTAATAATATTTTGTATTAAGTTTAATAAAGCGTTTATGCAAATGACTTCATATAATACACATGAAATTTTTCCTAATAGTGTAGGAATTTATATAAAGGACAAAATATATTTTGCTATGAGATATGGTGAGTTTTAATGAAGAAATGAATATTTTGAGAAAGATATTTAAGGCTATGAATAAAAGTAGACGATATAAAAGAAGCGAAATGATGCACGCTTCTTTATTTCTGCTATCTTACACTTCTAATAATCGTAAAGTCTCTCCAGCTTGAGAATCAAGGCTACAATTCTACTTGAAGGATTTCTTCACAACTCAAGAATTTCATGTTTCATTCCAACCCTCGTTTCATTTTCACTCGCAATGCACGATCCATCTAGTTCCTTACAACCCAATGACACGAGCAAATCGAAAAAGTGTATGTTCGATCTTTTCTGAAAACAAAAGTATACTTAGAAACCTTAGGGACTTATTTTCGCACAAGAATGGGACATTTAGTGTTTCTCACACGTCAAATCTCATTTGAAAAATTTCACGGTCATCGTATTCTTTATCAAAAATGAGAACAATCATCATTCTATTTCTAAAATTACTCTAGAAGTTTTCCGTTGAGATAAAACCTTTTGTTTGTTATCTCTTTATTTACACTCGTATCTCGATTTAAGACTGAAATTACTAAATTTCTTTTTTATTTCAAATGAAAATTCTGTATACATTTTTGTGACTTTCTAATAATTTGCGTGATTTAAAAATATATTCATTGATATTCTTATATTCCCAAATATCTCAAAAAAGAAGAAAATTTGTAGACTGTTTTTAAGCAAATTATTTTTTATTCTAAAGCTTATTTTGTATTTCACATATTTCGGTTAAAAAATCGAATTTTTGATTTTCAATATTTTAAATCAAAACATAAAATATGCATCTTGTCAAAAAATGTCCTATTGAGAATTTGTAGACCACATTCAGGAAAATAATTTTTCATCTTAAGGTAGTTGATCCACGAGAATTAGACCTCAGGCAAAAATAGGTAATTTTGCTTTCAAAAATAGCAATATTATAATTGAAGGGCTATTCTGGAAGAGAAAAGATTGATTTCCATGAAAAAAATTTGAAACACACAAAAATAATTTTATTAATAAATTTTATTTTTGACCCAACTTTTTTTCTTATCGCTTCTTACCAAATTTTAAAAAATTATGCGATTTTAATAAATTACAAATCACTTTATCAAGAAAAAGATTCTCTCCAACTTGACCATTTCCAATTTTTGAAAATGAATAAATTATTATCAAATTCAGCAATTTGTTTATTAAAATTTAGTTTTGAAAAATGTTTTTAATGGTTTCAGCCATGACAATTTTTTTTTTTTTAAATCAGAAAAGGTGAAGTTGTGGGAAATCTTTTCTCTGAAAAAGTGATTTATGATTTATTAGAATCGCATAATTTTTCAAAATTTGGTAAAAAGCGATAAGAAAAAAAGTTGGGACAAAAATAAAATTTATTAATAAAATTATTTTTCTCTGTTTCAAATTTTTTTCATGTAAAATAATCTTTTCTCTTCCAGAATAGCCCTTCAAATATAATATTGCTATTCTTGAAAGCAAAATTACCAATTTTTGCCTGAGGTCTAATTTTCGTGGATGAAAACTATCTTATCGTTTTTTTCGTATCTCACATATTTTGTCTGAATAATGGAATTTTGAAAGTTTATTTGTATTTTTTGAAATTAAAATGAAAAATAGACGTTTTATCACAACTTTTTTTCGTATTTCGTATAATTTAACTGGGAAATGGAATTTAGATATTGACTTTTTTTAAGTTTCAACATACTGTAACTTTCCTAATTTTAGTTTAATCGAAAAATGTTATTAGCATAATTAGTAGATATTTACTCTCTAAACCTGATACAGTGTAATAGTCACTGATTATATTATTTCAAATTATTTAGTTGAGTTTGAAAACACAATAATTACAATATATAATAATAATCACCCAATGAGTGAGTTCAATCTATTTCACTGATTCGTCAGTCGAATTTCACTGATTCTCATTGAAAGTCTTATGCCTGCTGGGTCCAGTGAATAGTCACTGTGAATCAGTGGCCGTTCACTGATTCCGGTTTAGAGAATGTCAATGCTATCAGAAACCAGTATTAAAATTTTGGATTTTTTCACTAAGTTTTTTTCAAAAACACAAAAAATGCTCCTATTTTAACAATATTGGTCGGATGTGGCTGGTTAATGAACTTGCCCGTACTTTTTCGGCTCCGATAAATTATGCCAAAGCTCAATTCAACCCAATACTCATCATATGATAAGAATGTAAAAATACACTCAAAAATGAAACTCAATCAACGAAAAAACTATCTCAGTCAAAGAAGCTAACCAACCATTTTTCCACCGCTTTTGATCTTCCCAACAGAAATTCAATGCCTCAATGAAAAAAAAAAATCTGCGAAATAGTTCAAATGGAAAATTCTTATTCTTTTTGAAAAATGAATTTGGTATATTTGCACCATTATACATTGTGATACCAATTGTGTGATGTTTAATCAGCATTGCCGAGAAAACAAAGATGGACCCGTTCGTCAACCTTTCATCAGAAGTTAGTCTACATCATTTGGCAAACAAAATTACTTACCTCATCTGTCTTCAAGCGATTTCTTACTGCATCCCCCCCCCCCCCCCCTTGTCCTTTCCCATCTTTTGGAGTACTGGAGCAGATGCGCGTTTATATATCCGCTACATCAGGCAAATTCCTCACCCTAAACTAAGGAAGTAATAACGTGCAGTGTATTTGCTGTCTTGCAAACTTCTTAAGTAATTATATCGTCGATGACAAAGCCGACAATTAATAGATCTAACGCCTTCCACGTCGCTCGTCTTTGTGCGATTAATGGTTTGCTTAGAGTTTAGACCCGCTCCACAATCTCGTTATCTCTCCGACGTCCTTTATCTTTTATCCTCTTAGCCAAGAAGGGAATAAGTTTTAACAATGTTTAGCTCACGGGAAGTGGAAAGAAAGTTTTTAAAAGTGATTTTGATGTGTTCAGATTTCCTATGTGGGATCTTGCTAGTTAAAAACCTAAATCTGATTAGATATTAAAAAGTTATAATTTTATGATCACTGAAATTTATGGTTTTATGGATTTTCAATTTCTATTGAAAATCCATCATGAAGGTTCTTTTAAGAAATCATTTTGATTGTTTAAAATTTCAAATAATGTACAAAAATATGTCTCATTAGTAGATGTAATTTTTACTTGAAAGTGGAAACGGAATGTAAGGGTAAGACGTGGTTTTTCATTTTTATATACATATCTATACGTGTAAGTCCTGCATCTTCATGAACATTCAATCAATCTAGAAAGTTTAAAACAAATTCTGAAATACCAATCCTGCAATTTTTAATAAAAATTTAATTTTGAGGTTCAAAAATATTAAGGATATCAATTTTGGTAGAAAGAATCATTGATTTGGAAAACTTCGAAATTAAAACTTTTTTAATTTCAAGTGAAAGTTCAAATTTAAAGTTAGGTTCAATATAGATGTTTCCTCGAGGAATTTAAAAAAGGAATTGAACAGTATTAAAATAAGTGAACTTTTATAGAAAAAAGCCAAATCGCCTTTATCGATTTCGCATTTACTGGTCCTCGTTGAAATTCCTCAACCTCCAGTTTGCATAGCCTGTGGTCAGATGTGTAAATGTTGGGGAGCAGGGTCTTCCCCTTTAAAAGACCTTGCGAAGTGAAGGGCAAAGGCTGTAGGTGGGTTGAGTTCCGAGATAACGAGCTAGGATCCATAGTAACATTGTAATCTGGTTAAGTCTTGTGTTTCGTGGAGAGCGACGACAGCTGTTAACGCCTCTTGCATCCGTAAGCATTAAGGAAGAACAGAATTGATCATCCCTCTAGCACCCTATCAAGGTCCTAACTTACAAACTTTTTTTCTTCCTGCTCAATATGAGCATAAAAAAGTTGGATTAGAAAAAGAAATAGAAAAAGTCTTTGAACAAGTTATGATATAAACAAACTGTGCTTTATTACTATTTCAGGAAAAAAATTCAGAGGTGCGGAAAATTCTAGAAATAAAACGCTGAACGCTATATTTCCCCAGGTAGGCCCGGGACTGGCCTAATTTAGCATTTCAAGACAAGATAATATATACCAGGTCTGGGCCAGGTCTGGACCAGGTCTGGAACAGAGCAATCACTACACGGGCTTTTACGCTTTTTTGACGTTTCATATATTAGAAATAATAGGCAGGCAGAATTGTTTGAACTGGTTCTAACTTGGTATGGGATGCTGGCCCAGACTGGGAACTAGTCATGTAGTTTGGAAAACCAAAAGATGGTGTTGCAATATTCGTTTGCCAAGGCTTTCCGGGTCTAACTCTCAGCTTTATTGTAAGTCAAGGCTCGCCAGGTTTGGGCCTAGTCGGGGCCGCTACAATACTTTAGCGCAGGTAAAAATACCCAACCATTGTAGGAATCCTTATCCAATGCAGGAATATTGTCATGTCCCCGGTCGGGGCCAGTTCGGGAATCCAAAATTAGGGTTCGGACACAGGGCCGACTAGGGCCAGATCAGGTTGCCTCGAACCCTATTGGACTGTAATTGAGGGACTGTTCGGGCAACAACGGGCCTGATCAAGCTGTATGTGTCATCACCAGTCTGGAACATGTCTGATGATTACCGCATGTGATAACATGGCTCAGGTCAGACCAGGCTGCCATACCTGAGCCCGGTCAGACTGTGTTTTTCATTAGAAATTTCAGCACGCTTATTGGGACCCGATCAGAGCCATAGAAAATATTCTTCTTAAGAATTATATACCTTTTCTGAAATTTCACCATGTGCCAGACCAGGCCCAGGTTTAGAAGTTTATTTATACCCTCTCATACCGGTCATACCCTGGTTCAAAAATTTCCGCCCAAGTATAGTCTAGTAAACTTCTTGATCCCTAGTTTCCTAATTATCTAATTTTTATATTTACGATTTATAATAGTACCGTGTAGGAATTTCCTGACATGGCCCAGACCAGTGATTTCTGTGTGGAGTTAAATATTCATGAAGCAGAATACTTTAAATTATAAATCTAAGAAACTTGATATAATACATTATTTTGAAGTTACTTGTGCAGAAATTGTCAGGTTCCAAACTTAGGCCAAAGCAGGTGCCCTATGCCTGGCTATAGTTTGTATTTTACAATAGTTCGAGCTCGAGCCCGGCCAGTGTCAAAATTCTTAACTTTGATCGCAGATGGCATAGCATTATTCTGTTTATTTTTGCAAGTATAAAACTTTACAAAATCGCATATTATTTTTAGAAATTAATATTTTTCAAATCTCCTGAAATGAAAGTTGATTGGTAGTTTTATCTGGACTTAATTCCTGAATTTTTTGCAAACAGCGATTCTAATTAGTGATGATTCATGACCATTAATGAAGGTAATGTGGATCATAGCAAGAAGATCCATATTTCATGTGGAAATTCAGATTTTAGATAGTTATGGAAGAAATTGAACATATGATTGCCGATAAGGTTGAATATACCACAGATTCTGGTAGTAGTTCTAGAAATGATAATTGCAATCAGGAAATCTTAGATTCAGGTAAGAAGTTGAATATAAATTAATATAAATTTTCATTATGAGTGTGCAAAAAAGCACAAGTTGCCTCTAAAAAATGAAAGATCATCAAGAAACTTTCATTTTGATTCGTTTTTTGTTTTCATTATACAAATATTTAAAAAAATATAGAGACTGCCAAAAGTCAATTTTGTTAAAAAAAAAATTTCTGCTCAATTTGAACTTTTCATTTAAAAAAACAATTGGTTTGTATAATAGCTTGGGATTGATTAAAAATAAAAAATAAAAATAATGAACAATTAACATTAAACTTGTTTAAATAAATACATAATTGAGAATACTGGAAAAGTAACAAATGGAATTGTCTGCTTCTTTTTAATTTTACATGAAGTGTATTTTGTAGGGGCGAAATATGTTATTACAAGTCTACTCTTGACCCGCAATAAAATTTTCAAGCATCAAAACTTGTCCCAAGTTTTTCGTAGTGGAAGCTAAATAAATAAATAACACAGGATTTAAGGGGAGAAAAAGACATCTATATTTTTACATGAATGGAAGCATGCGATTGTAAAAACGTAGAAATCTAGAAAAGAAAGAAAAAGAAGTAGTCAGAGCCAAAGGCTGTAAAATAGTTGAATAGGAAACAATATGCAATACTGCCAACTTGCCAGGAACTCACTCCCGGTTTTCTGCAACCCCCGAGAACCCACGACTCCCGGATCTCGGAGCCCCATTCAAAGTACAATGGCCGGCAATAAATTACCTTGAAAACGGAGCATTAGATTCTGCCGGATACACCCCTTATATAACTGACTCCTCCTTTAATTGAGCCTTTTGATAGTGTATGTGTGTTATGCCTAGCGTAAATTAATGTTTAATCTCAATTAAGATTTATATCGATCAGGATATGTAATTCTCCGAAAGATCGAATAGATTAGATAAAATTAGGCTCTCCCCTTAAGGCCACTTATATCCTATAAATTCCTACATTACCGACATTATTTCCCTACTAGTTCAAAGCCATGTGAAATAAGATGCTTAAGGGGAACGGCCACCTTTAATATTTATATTTTTTGAGTTTTGACTTTACATTTAATTTTTTTTATGTTCAGTACCTTTCTTCACGGCAAAATCATGTGCGTAAATTTACACACTTTAAGTGTGTACATCGCTTGTCACAGATTTAAAACGTTTCCCGGTGTGCGAATTTTAAAACGGATAAAGTGTGTCGTTTTAAACGGAAAATCCGTTTAAAATGAAACGTTTAAAGTGTGTATTCTTTCATTTCTACACGCTTATAATGTGTATTCTTGATGTATATAGGGAAAGTGTAAATGAAAATCAAATATATGACTGGTGATAACTAAATTGTCAATAGTGAAAATTATCGACTTTTTAATCATCACTGTTGACAATTTAGTTATCACCAGTCATATATTTAATTTTCATTTACACTTTCCCTATATACATCAAGAATACACATTATAAGCGCGTAGAAATGAAAGAATACACACTTTAAACGTTTCATTTTAAACGGATTTTCCGTTTAATACGACACACTTTATCCGTTTTAAAATTAGCACACCGGGAAACGTTTTAAATCTGTGACAAGCGATTTACACATTTAAAGTGTGTAAATTTACGCACATGATTTTGCCGTGATTTAGAAAGATTTCAGTGGTTTATTGAAATTCTAGCACCTTTATGTATTTTTCAACTAAAAATTCTGAGTTTTTTGGGCATTTTTTTGACATTTTTTTGACTTTGAATAACTTTTTTGTTTTTGAACCAATTGTCATGATTATTTTTTTATTTTGTTCCTTACAATGTGTAGCAACTTTTCGGGTATGGAAAATAAGCTCAAATGCCTGAAAATAAAGTTACAAATAAAATAGAATACAAAAATTAATGAAAATATCCCAAAATATAAAAAAAAAAATTGTTGTTAACTTTTAATTTTATTCATTTTTTATAGAAAAAGAAATCAGATTACCCTGAAAATTTAGACACATATTCAGAAAAGTATAGAGAATAAAAAATTAACATTGTGAAGTTCTTTTTCAAAAATACATTTTTTTATCTATCTTTGTAATTTCATTTTACATCGAAAATCGAGATTAGTCTAAGACTTAGTGTCAGGTAAGGTAGGAATCAATAGGTGTTGCATGACCTTAAATTTTTAATTGGAAATTACATATTTATACATTTTACAACTTTTGATTTAACTGAAATTAAATTAACCCATAAGTCGAAATTGGTTACGAAATTAAAATTGTATAATTTTGCAATCACAAAGTCCCGTGTGGAAATTCTGCCATGGGCCAGATTAGGCCCAGTATCCCTGGTTTAAAATAAAAAACTGCGTCTAATCTGGGCGTTTAATTTCAAACTAAGGCCAGATGAGACAATTTTTGCACGGGATGTTGTAAATATTAAAATGTTTTCTGGATTTCAAATCTTGTATCTAGTTTCTGAATCCTTAATCCTGATTGAAACATAGCTATGCATCCAAATGAGTTTACCTTGTCGGAATAACATTAGTATACTGATCCTCTTATAATCAAATGGGCGTTACATTTATGCAATGGAATTGCCGAATTAAAACTTGAATCGCTGTCTCGGAAGTTTGAAATTTAATTTAACTGTTTTTCTCTTTGTTTACTTCTGTCTCTTCCTTTGGAGAATATATATGATAATCTGAGTGAAAACCTTATCTGAAAGGAATGATTTTTGACGACAGCAAACGATTCTGTTGTGGTGGAAAAGCAACTTTAATCGTTTCCACCTTGCAAGGCTCGTCGCTTGTTACCAAAAAGCAGAGATTTATCCTTCTTAGTGGACGAAGGGAGAAGCAAGCGTCTCCTTAAAAAGTTTTTCTTGAGAAAATCTCTGAGAACTTTTCGTGCACATTCGCAACGACCATGTAAAGCTTGTTGCTTCCCAAGCTTCTCAGAACTTGAGTAAACCATTGATGTATTTTTAAGTGTATCCCATACATATATTCATTATAAGCGAAGCAAACTATGTTTTTTTCCGGTAATGCGTTTACTACAAGTCAGATGTTTCCCCATATTTGTTATTCTAAAGCTTATTCGCTCGTTATGTTATTTTATTTTTTTAAATATCCAGAGAGAAATTCGAGCATGAGAATTAATTAACTAAAAGAGATTTCAAAAACAATTAATTAAGCCAATTGCCTCGTAGATAAACATATTTCAGGATAGAATAATTATATATTCAAGAATTGTATAACAATTATTGATAATATTATTACAAAAGAGGCAGATTATCAACTCTGTCAAAAATTTTGTAACGTTTTTACTAAAACGGAACAGACAGACGTTCTTTATTGTACCCCATAATATTATCCAAATTTTCAGAAAAATATTTTGTGTACACATAAAGTTATTTCACACAAATATAGACTATAATTTAGTCGCGTGGTTCGATTGGTGCATTTTTAAAAGAATTGATGTTCAGTAATAAGAAAAGTAATTCAATGAAAAATAAAAGTTCTAATAGAAATAATGATTCATATTTGTTAGGAAATGTCCAGATAGTAATAATTCATGAAAATAAGGAAAATGAATGAGCTGGACTAAATATCTCGTGTAGAAATTTTGATAGGGTTCTAGTGGGGCCCCGACGAGTTTGTCCTATCTTTAGTCGGGACCTAGCGTGAAAAACTAGTCAAGGCCCCGTTAGTAACGTAACGCTTTTGTCGAGGTGGGCCATACTAGACTTTCTAGTAGGGGTTTAGTGAGGTCAGCCCTTACACTACCCCACCTACAAAAAAGGACACCATTAGGGCCCTATTGGACCTCCGCATTGAATTTAATGGCATATATCAGCAGAGTCACGTGACCAATTTTTTTCAGGTATCTCACTGAAAAAATAATAAATAAAAAGAATTTTCCACACTGAGCGAAAAATTACAGGGAAAATTCGAGTTAAGACTTTAATATTTACCGTTTTTAACGGTAACGGAGGGATATTGGCTTGGAAGTTTAAGTTTACTGTTTTCACAGTAAAAAATCTGTTTTCAAGTGAGGAAATTTTTTCTGAGTAAATTGACAGTACTTTTTCATTACACGTACACCGAAAAAAAATCGCAGTAATTTTTACTACTTTTTAACTTACTTTCCATAGTTTATAAAGGCCCCAGTGTAAGTTTTGAAGTTAAGTGAACTGCAGGAACATAGGGTTAAATCGAATAAGAGCAGTAGTTGAATCAATGAATATTCTTCGTACATTTCAAAACTGTATTTACTTTCAAGTAGATTCTAACTTACTATTTTTATATGCACACCTACGAATACCCCCCCCCCCCCCCCCCTTCTACACAGTACACAAACGCTCGTTTAGGTGGTATTAAAAATTATTCTTAACGCTGCGGGGTTTGGAACCCTCTCTACTTATAATTAACGCATTACTAACTTAACGACTATTGCAGGGCCGTGAAAGAAGTGTATGGGCCTGGTGTAATAAGGAATTTTAAAATTTTATGCCAATTTATGATTCTGATTGAAATTTTTAATTATTAAATCGATTCTCTATAAAATGAAATATTTTTGAAAGTAACAGATCAAATTTTTGAATTAAAGAACATTACATAATAAAAAGATTTATATACATTTTAGAAGTATTAATTTTTATTATTGTATATTAGTGATACTTTATACAGGTTATGATTCCTTTAATTTTTGTTTTTAAGAGCAAAATCAACGTATGTTCAGAATCTAAAAAATTTGAGTTTTTTCAATTCCAAAAATATGATGAAACTTTTGAATCAAGAAAATTATCGCATAACGAAATTATGCATTCAAGTTCGCAATAAGTAATTCCAACTAATGGAGTACTATTAAAAACAATAGTACACTTATTTACTTATCATTAGTTTGTTTTTCTAACTACTCTTATGTAGTAACTTCTACCGCTTAAGGTGGCTTGAGCGTTTTTGAAAAAAATTACAGATTGCTCTGAAAGTTAGAGATTATCTTAATAAAATATGCTAGATTCATTTCGAAAAAAGAAATACCGTGGTTGGCGATGTCAATGCCGAAAAAATCGCTACCGAAAAAATGTCAATTTAACACGTAGTCTTATGGGATTCCTCATCAAAATCGGCGAAACTCCGGAACAAAACACAAGTCCCCATAAATCAAATATATAATAGTACTTTCGATTTCGAGGAATCTATTAGTATTATGAAAACAAAGGGTTGACGACTTCAATCAAGAGAAAATTGCGAGAAAAGTACAGAATATAAAAAACCGCCTCGAGGTGAAACTAATAAATTTTTACTATCACTTTTTTCAGAGGACATTTCCGTGATTTCTTACCCTTCTACTCAGATGTAACTATGATACATATGATTATTAAAAAAATAAGTAGCAATGAGCATTCATGTAAGACGTGCCCCCACGGTGCCCCTCACTTCATACGACACCAAACGCTCAAGCCACCTTAAGTTTACTATGAAAACTTCAATTGATTTTACTATTCACCCCATGTTAATTTAACTACATGTTTAGTTATTATTATTATCTCGAGACAATAAGATACACACACATACACATACGTGCTTGCATATGATTATTATAATTACATGCGAATTTGAGTTAAATGTTCTTGATTCCTTTTAAGTATTGATCTTATCCAAAACCGTGTTCAGAAAATCTCCATTTTTTAAATATAAGATCAAATTTTGATGGGAATAAATAATAAAGGTTAAGTTGTATCTAATGGACCTAATTTCAACCACAAATATTACAGGTAGGGATTTTCTAGTCGGGGCCCCGCCAGATACAAATAGATTTTCCATACTTAAGCGAGACAAGGAATTCCTCACTGGCACCTGACAAGGCCCCTATCAGTTTTTTCTCGTCTAGAAATATTAATCGGGTGCTAACAGCGCCCCTACCAGTTTTTTCTAGATGAGGAAATTCTAGTCCGGGCCCCACTTGAACCCAACTTGAAATAAGGAAAGATAGGGCAATTTCTACACGGGATACAGATGTTGTTGTTTATTATTATATGGCCAACGTTTCGAAGACAACACAGTCTTTTTGTTCAGGGCTTACATTTATTAAAAATTACAATTTATAAATTTACATACATAAAAAGTATAATAAGATAAAAATTAAAAAATATATAGGAAATTCAGAAAAGAATTATAATCGTAACAGAAATTAGAATAGACAATGAAGTAAGTTAAATATAATAGAAAAATTATGATTACACCGAAAAAAAATTTTTTCCGAGAGTCAACTATCACCCATAGTTAAGTCTAACCTAGTTGAAATAACACGGATTCCTGTTTGAGAGAATCACGTACATAGAGTTAAACAAACCAATATAAACCTTGTTACAGAGAAATAAAGAATTCTAATTCTATTAAAAATTGAATTCAATTAATATTGCTATGCTTTTATTACAAAACTCCGCTGTAAACAGAGTATCTTCTGTATTTATAACTTTTTCACTGTGTAAACAAAAATTTATTTTTGTCAATAATTCTTTAAGACCCACTTTTATCAATAGAAATTTTGCTCTAGTAGATCATAAACGTAAAGTTGTTTTTTGGTTACGTTTAATATATGCGCCTGAAAGGATCTGTCCGTCAAATCAACTTGCTTTCTTTGTTTTTCTTACTAAACTTGAACTTTGTCATTTCAAATAGGATTGCAAAGTTGGTGCCTGTCCTAACTAGGCAAAATAGTATACGAGTACAAGGAATTTTTTTCGGTGTAGGTTAGAAGTTAGAAGAACAGAGATACAGCATTAACAATTGTAGAGTCAAAAAACAATATGGTTAAAAACCATTGTCAAAACACTAAAATTTGTCAAGTTTGGTAAAAGATTGGTAAGTTAACACTCCAGTAAAATTGTTAATTATGATTCATAGAAAAAAATAAGAATCTGACAGATTAGTACCCTCAATTCCATCTTGTAACAATTGAAAAACTGTAATATATTAAGTTAGAAGACGTAGACAAGTAAAAAATGTGAAGAAAAGAGAAAAAGGGGGAGAGCAAGATGTTCGGCAATCTCCCGCCTTTGAGAAAGACTATTCTACTAAGGTGAATACGTATAACAGTAAGGAAGGTGTAAGAAATAATAGAAATCGTAAAATGGAGGGAGGGGGGAATTATCAACCAGTATTGTATGAACAATTAAAGTCACCTAGTAAGAAAATTGATAGTTGGAAATATCTGAGATAAGAGGAAAATATGATTCGCTGAGATTGTTACAATCAATTATTTTATTGAGACTATTGTCTTTTCTTTGTGTATTATTTGAATTTGGTTCCAGTTGAAATTGTGGTCACGGTTCTCAACTATAAGCTTTGTGATCATATTATGATATTTGGAATTGAGTTTTATGTTATTTCTATGTTCGTTGCATCTAATTATTAGCAGTTTTTTTGTCTGTTCCACATAACTTTTACCACAAATTTCGCAGTTAATTTCGTAAACTATACTACTTTGATCGCAGTTATTTAGGGCATCTTTAGCGAATTTGATAAATTGTTTAAATGAACAATTGTTTCTGAAGGAAGTTGTAATATTATAAGAATTAAGAATACTTTTTATTTTTTGTGATATTTGGCCAAAATAAGGGATCATGATATATTTATTGTTACTATCTGGTTTTTGATTATAGGATAAGTTTCTGTCTCTGTTATTATTAAGATATGTAATTCTTCTTGCTATTTGTTTGTTGATGAGGTTGATAGGATAATTGTTCAAAAGTAATAATTGTTTAATTAATTTTTAATAACTGCGAGTTTTTGGTTAAAGCGGTGGCAAGACAAAAAATTTAAAAACCTGCCAGACTGAGTATTCTTTCTATACCAGTTAGTAATAATAATTAATTAGTAATTAAATTTACATAAAACTATGTCCACTTTATCTTGAGGTACACACAGTATTGTGTCATCCACATATCTAAAATACCAAGGAATCACAAAGTCGAAAGAAGGTAAAATTTCTGATTTCAAATCAACCATTACTATTTCGGCTATAATTGGAGAGATAGAAGAACCCATGGGAGTGCCAAAAACTTGATTATAGAACTTATTATTGAATTTAAAAAAAGTGGAATTGAGAATAAATTCAACTGCATTTAAAAAGGATTTTTTTGGAATATTAGTATTATTTTTAATTAGTTCCCATCTTTTTTCGAGGCCTATCAAAATTAACTTATTAGGAATGTTAGTAACGTCAAGGGAAAGTAACACATAGTTCAAAGGAACATTACATTCCTCAATTTTCTGTTTGAACTCCCAAGAATTTTTAACGTTAGAAGTAGGTGTCGGTAAAGATTTGGTAATTATTGTTTTAATTTATTTCGATAATATGCAAGTAGGAGAATTAATATCGGAGATTATTATCCTGAGAGGATTGTTTTCCTTGTGTATTTTAGGAAGACTATAAGCTCTAGATAAATTAGAATTATCATTGTATCATCATACGATGATCAAACCCTCCTTACTGTTATACGTATGAATCATAATTAAAAATTTTACTGGAGTTTTAACTTACCAATTCTTTTTAAAATTTTCTATATTGATATTAATTTTTATCTTATTATATCTTTTATGTATGTAAATTTATAAATTGTAATTTTTAATAAATGTAGGCCCTGAAGAAAAAGACTGCGTTGTTTCCGAAACGTTGGCCATATAATAATCAACAACAACACCTGTATATTTAGTCCAGCTCGGTCATTTTCCTTATTTTCATGAATTATTACTATTTGGACATTTCCTGACAAATATGAATCATTATTTCTATTAAAACTTCTATTTCTCACTGAATTACTTTTCTTATTACTGAACACCAATTCTTTAAAAAAGTGCACCAATCAAACCACGCGACTAAATTATAGTCTATATTTGTGTGAAATAACTTTAAGTGTACACAAAATATTTTTCTGAAAATTTGGATAATATTATGAGATACAATAAAGAACGCCTGTCTGTTCCGCTTTAGTAAAATCGTTACAAAATTTTTTACTGAGTTGACTATAATTATTGCTGATAACTTCTCCAATTATATGTTACGTTAGAAACGCAACACTTCTGTTCTTAAAAGATATTCTCCGTTTATGTAAAAATTGATAGTTGGCGATAAGAAAAAAGTTAACACGAAAAACTCATTTTGATTACATTTCATAGGTTTATAAATAAATGTTTTAAATTTTTCATTTTTTATAAATCGAATCGAAGAATTTCTTTATATTTTATAATCTAATTTCTTATATATAATCGAATTAAAATAAAAGAATGTCAAAAAAATCTGAAAATATGTAAATTATGAAAATTAGAAGAAAATTTTTCATAAAAGTTGCGAAAATGGATCAAATAAATGAAATTGCTGATTTTTCAAAAAGTAATAAGGAATAAAAATGTTCCACCTCAAAAAATTCTGAAAAAATGACCCTAACTTACTTTCTACTATCTCTTGTAATTTTCAAACAAAACTAAAATTTTTATTCCACAAATTGACAATTAAGCTGAAATGAATAAATTTCAAGTATATGCAATGCAAATTTATGTTTAAAACGTTAAAAATCATTGAGTTGAAAGGCTTGAGTATTAAAATAATATTTAAACGTTTAAGATATTTTCAATGATCACAAAGTTAAAATGTTTAGGATTTGAATCCATAATTAGAATTACTTAAAATTTTCATGTATATTCGACGTTTCTCAATCGGCCCACAAAAGGTAATAAAAAAATCTGCCCGCTTGGCGGGCACATTCTCATCGCGCGCAGCTCGCTTCGCGCGCAAGCTTGATCGGGCCTAGGGCGCGCGATTTGATCATCGCGCTTCGCGCTCCGTAATACTGGATCAGTAACTTTTTAATAAATTACATGATTAAAATAATTTATTTTCTTCCAAATCTCTCAAAAAGAAAAAATAATCGTAGACTTTATTTAAGGTAGTTTTCATCCACAAAAATTAGACATCAGGAAAAAATAGATAATTTTGCTTTCAAGAATAGCAGTATTATTATTGAAGGGCTAATTTGAAAGAGAAAAGATTGTTTTTCATGAAAAAAATTTGAAACGCAAAAAAATAATGTTATTAATAAATTTCATTTTTGCCCAAACTTATTTTCTTATCGCTTCGAGCCAAATTTTTAAAAATGATGCGATTATAGTAAATCACGGTTCATTTTTTTAGGAAAAAGATCCTCTACAACTTGACCGTTTCCGATTTTTGAAAATGAATTCTTTAATGGCTGAAATGATAAAAAAACAATTTTTCTAAACAAAATTTTTATAAACAAATTGCTTTATTTGATAATAATTAATTCAATTTCAAAAATAGGAAACGGTCAAGTTGTAGAGAATCTTTTTTCTAAAAAAATGAACCATAATTTATTAGAATCGCATCATTTTCAAAAATTTGACTCGAAGCGAGACGAAAATAAGGTGCGGCAAAAATAAAATTTATTAATAACATTATTTTTTTGTGTTTCAAATTTTTTTCATGAAAAATAATCTTTTCTCATTCAAATTGGCCCTTCAATAATAATGTTGCTATTCTTGAAAGCAAAATTATCTATTTTTGTCTGAGGTCTAATTTTCGTGATCGTACTACCTTAAGGAAACGATTTTGCAGAACAACGCTTATTTCGTATCTCACATATTTTGGTGAAAAAAATCGAATTTTTTTAATATTAAAAATCAAAACATAAAATATACATCCTGTCGAGAAATTTTTTAATAAGAATGTGTAGACCTCATTTAGGCAAATAATTTTTCATCTAAACTTTTTTTATGTATCTCATATATTTTGTCTAAAAAATGGAATTATTGAATTTTAATCGTATTTTTGGAATTGAAACGAAAAATATATGTTTTTTCATAAACTGTGTAAGACAAAACTTGTAGATCTTTTTGAAACGAACAACTTTGTACTCTTACGTTTTTTTCGTATTTCACATATTATTGTTAAAAAATTGAATTTTGGATTTTCAATAGATTATTTTTGAATTAAAAAAAAAATATGCATCTTATGAAAAAATGTTACAATTCAAATTTGTAGGTCTTTATGTAGAAAATAATATTGTATCATAACGTTTTTTCGTATCTCGTATAATTTAACTGGAAAATGGAATTTTGTTATTGACTTTTTTCGAATTTGAATATGCTGTAACATTTCTAATTTTGATTTAATCAAAAAATGTTATAAGGATAATTTGTAGAGATTTATGAGCACTATCAAAAACCAGTGTTGAAATTTTTGATTTTTTCAAAAATTTATTTTCAAAAACACAAAAGTAGTGCTCCATCCCTCAATTTTGATTGGATGTGGCTGGTTAACGAACTTGTCCTTACTTTTTCGGCTCCGATAAAGTGTGCCAAAGCACAATTCAATCTGATAATTTTATCGAGAGTTATGCCGCACACGACCTACAGACAGACAGACAGACAGACACTTTCGTAAAAACCCTTTTTTCGGACTCAGGGGGTCTCAAAACGTAAAGATTTGATGAAATTTTCGAAAGTCATTTTTCACATAAAACCAATACCTTCTCATCCATGATGAGAATGTAAAAAGTTTTAGATTAATTACTTAAAATTTTCATGTATATTCGACGTTTCTCAATCGGCCCACAAAAGGTAATAAAAAAAGCTTTAGATAACTTTAAATACAGGTTTCTGTTAGAAATTTTCAAGACATCAACATCTCTAGTATACCAAAAATCTTAGGAGTGAGGTTGTAGGTGCGAGAGAGAGTCGTTTATTATCGGTATAGATCCTGAAATGGGAAAACTGGTCTGAATAGAGAACTCAATGGAGATCAAAGATGTCTATCTTGTGAAAGCCATCGATTTTGCCTAGCTTCTCCAACAAAGGCGTAAATTTATTAGACTACGACTTTGTTTCTTAGGATCGAGATTTTATTCTCGCAAGAAAACTTTTTTAAAACCAATTTAAGATGATCATCTTGATTGTCAAGTTTTGAATGATCTTTAAGGAAGAATAGTTTATCAAGGAACTTAAATATTTGATGTCAAAGCATCCTTCTAATTTTAATTATTTTTCCATTCATTATCAGAGTGCGATCCGCCCCTCTTTAGCTCTCTTTGTGAATAAATAAATTCTGGTAGGCGTCTCTCACGACCCTGGCAATTCTCTTCCACCTCATCGTCCACTAAAAGGCACTGTGATTTGCGATTCTCAACTCAGTACGTGTCTTTGTCAGATAAGGGCAATCTTTTATACCAAAAATACTCCAGAAGCGAAAAAGAAGGTGGCGGAGAAATACACATAATGTTCGAAATAGAATACTGGAAATTCTTTCACTGCTATTTATTATATGGAATATTTCTTCTATTTTAAATTTCAACATTATAGAACATAGATAAAAAGTACTTCCAATTTTTCTTCACACATTTTGCTGGTATCATTATTTCAGAAAGAATCTTTGAATATTCATAGTTATTTAAGAAAGAAGTGAGAATACGTAAATAGAAATCACTTATGCAGAAATTTCTCGTGACTCAGGTTAGGTAAATGATTGGAAAGCCTTATACAAAGGTGGATTGATAATTAACTTGGTTCACATACTGAGGGAGGGCAACAGCGAGATTTCTATAGTTGCCCATAAAGTAATTCCAACACTGATACTTTGTTTGTATGTTTTTTTTTTTTTTTTTTTTTTTGATGAGGAGGAAAAGTGGCGAAATCTTTTATAGACGTTGTACAGGACTCTCTTAGGACGGGTCTAGGCATACCTGTTAAAACCAAAAAAACCCCTCTCTCGAACCAATAAACCGCCCTCGGAACCGCTTTTCGGCTTTAAACTTCGCGGGCAGTTGGTTCCAGCTTAAAGTCGCGCACGACTCTTACGTCATCCGTTCGCCCGGGACTCCCATCCGCAGATACACGCCCGTTTGGCAAGCCGCCTAGCCGCGCCAACCAGGAGAGGAATGAAAAGATTCCTCCCCCGGTCGAGCGAACCTTGTTTGTATGTTGCGGAAATAGAAGCGTTTCGGATGAAAGTGAAAAATGAACAAAATTACAATTCGTGGTATGATTCAATTCTTTTTCTGGAAGGGAAAATTGCAAAGGAAATTCATGAGAGGATTTTGGACAGATTGAAGACAGCGATCAGGCTAAGTCAACAGTGTGGAGGAAAAATGGCAAAGTTCTTGGTGCCAGCTGTGTCGGGCGGTGAAGTAACAATGTTTGCATGTGTTAGTGCGTATGCATGTATATTCAGTACCCTTTTATGTATTGAATATTTTATTATTTTATAAAATTAATGATGATTGATAATTTAGTCTTTTCTATTTGCTTCATTTTTCATTGATTTGTAGTGAAAACAAATACATGGAATAGCGTCGCATGTTGGGAGGCTGGTATATAAAACTCTGACAGAACAATTGCAGAACAAAATTGACAATATGGACGCGGCTCCTTATTTACTCCACAACTCCCCGCAACGGTCTAACTAACGCCAACTGTGTTGGACGGTGATTTTTTTTTCCCTTTACGGCTTCTTGGACCCCCTCAGCCTAGCTCTAAACTTTGCCATTTTAGCCCATAAGAGTTGACCTAGCCTGACAGCGATCGCGAAATGTTTCGGAATGGCCACGAAAAAGGTGTTTCAAAATTGACACAGATGCTCAAAAATTAAATTGCTTCCGCATCCAGCCTATTCTCCCGATCTGGCTCCTTCGGACTTCCATCTGTTCTGGCAATTCAAAACTTTTCTGACTGGATAAAAATTTGTATGCAACGAAGAAGCCACTTAGGTGTTTAAGGACTATTTCGAGGCTCTTGAAGAAAACCACTTCAGGGAAGGAATCGTAAACATGGGGAAACGTTGAGCCATGTGCGTTGAACTTCGAGAAGATTGTTGTTTTTATAGTCAGCAGTCCTAAGACTGGTTTAATGTATCTCTCCATCCGTTCCTATCCTGATCGAGTCTCTTCATTTCGCAGTATCCGCTACAACCTGCGTCATCTGTAATTAGTTTCACGTACTCTAATCTTTTTCTCCCTTTCCTCTTGCGCCCCTCTACTGTACCTTCTAAAATTATTCCGGTCAGTCCCTCGTGTCTAAGTATGTGTCTTATCAATCTGTCTCGGCGTCTCTTTATATTAGCATATAAGATTCTCTTTTCTTTTACTAAGTTTGAAACTTCTTCATTTGTCACCTTATCTATCCGACTTACTTTTAATAGTTTCCTATAGTACGATATTTCGAAAGCCTTTAACCTTCTTCTTTCTCTTTTACCTACAGTCCATGCTTCACAACCATGAAGTGCCATTCTCCATACGTATGTTTTGATCAGTTTCTTTTTATCTTCTAGATATATATTTGAAACCAATAATTTTGGTAACTTAGCAAAAACTTTCTGAGTTGCCCTATTCTGAAACGAATATCTGCATTACACGGTCATCTCTTGTTATTTTACTTCCTAACTAACAAAATTCGCTAATCTTCCCCCTATATTTTCAATGACTATTTTCATGTTCAACGCCTTCATTAGTTCTCTTTTGATATTCGCTAGCAGAACAATGTCATCTGCTAATCGTAACATTTTGATTGTTTTCCCCTGGAATTTTACGTTTTGTCTTACCCCTTACCCAATACTTATACTTCTCCCCGCTCTTCCTGAATTTCTGCCACTGCCTTTTGTTCTCAGTATAGAGAGCTAATAATTTTTCTGTCCTTGTATTTTATCCCTTTGTTCTTTGATATTTTGAAAAGTTTAGGTTAGCTGACCTGGCCAAATGCTTTTTCCAATTCGACAAAAGCAATAAAAGTTCAGTTTCCTACTTGTAGTCTACCGTTCTGAATCAAACGTAATGAAAGTAATGCTTCTCCTGTCCCTCTTTCTTTGCTAAAACCAAACTGATCTTCGTCGAGTAAGCTTTCTATTGTCTGTTCTAATCTTCTATAAATTATTGGAATCAGAATTTTAGACGCGTGTGTCGTTAGGCTAATAGTAAGGTAGTTTTCGCATTTGTCTGCCCAGACTTTTTTCGGTATAGTTACAGCTTCGTTAACCTTGTAGTCGTTTGGTATGTCATCTGCTTCGTACATGTCGCAAAGGAATTTAAATAAGATGTTCTTCTCTGCTTGCCCTAAGTTCTTTAGGAGCTCTGCTGCTAGTAGATCTACTCCTGGAGCTTTATTTGCTTTCAGGCCCCTCAATGATTTCTCAAACTTCTCCTTTAAAATCGAATCCGCCCAATCATCATTTTAAACCTCACTTTCGTTTTCTATGAGGTCGGCTACAAGTCACACTTGTATAGGCTCTCTATATATTCTACTCACGTACTAACTTTATCTCTGCTTCCTGTTAACGTTTTCCCGTTTTTATCCCTAACTATGTTTGCATTCAGTCGTCATTCCCCAAACTTTTCTTTGACTTTCCTGTTAGCTGTATCTACTGTTCTTATCCAAAATAGCGTTTCTACTTCTTTACACTTTCTATCTATCCAGTAATCTCGCGCTTTTTGCATCTTTTCTGCACTTTGTTCCTAAGTCTCTCATATTGCGCTCTTCCTTACTCGTATTTTGCATCATGTCGAAAAATAAGGTATGATACAAAACTCAGATTATTGTCTTTCACATCAAACCAAGTTACTTACTGAACCACCCTCGTAGCCCCGACTCAATAGGCGGATTATTCTATACATATATTTTTGAACCTGGCCCTAACGTGAAATAAAAAGGCGAATAAGATTTGCACCCTGTTAGGTAGATTAAAAATCCGGAATATAGAAAATTCATGTGTGGGACTGCAACGCCATCGTTCGGACTTTTTATTTACCTGACAGGGCCCAGTTCTGGTATGACGCTTTATTTCAAACCCAGATATGACATTCATAGTTTAGCATGAAACTCCAAGCACGAGTATGATATGGCACGGAGGATAGCCATCAAAAATTTTTCTTCGATGTTTGCAGCCCAATCATATATAGTAGAATATTTTAGCCGCCTAGTCGGGCCCTGCGTTAAATCAGAGATCTGGGACATGCTATGGAAATTACTGTAAGGGTAACAATAAAATAAACTAGCCCCTGACCCAGCAATGTTGACTAGGGATGTCCACAACAAAATTTTCGCATAAGAAACAAGCAAAATCCGTTACTTGAAAATTAGATCAAATAAATTATTCTGCTTGTGGAAATTGTAAATTTTTGAAATTTTTTTTCTTTATCAAGAAAAACTTTTATTTCAGATCATACTTTGATATACGATTCTTCATTATCTATCCTCTGAAGCTGACTCGAGCTCTTTGTTTAAAAAATGTCAGTAGAGTAAGGAGAAACTGTACGCTTTTTGTAGCTGTCAAGAGAGACTTCAGTTCAAGAGAAAATACACGAAGACTGGTCCATGAATATTTAAAAAGATTTCACATAAACTGGTGCAGAGGGCAAATACGTAAAGATAAAGGGAAACAGAAAGAAGAGAAAAGTATATTTGGATCTGAGCTTTATTGTCAAGTAACCTTCCAAGAAAACATTTCTCTGTCAATTTTCATCTTGAATAAAGGGTCTAGCGTGGTAAGCATTGTGAAATGGTCCCCATAGCTAATATTTAAAATAACCTACATTGTGACATTTGCCCGCCATGAGAATACGACACATACCGTTTTAGGGCTCTAACCTTGAACTGTCCTTGAGATAATCGAGAAAGTACATGTAGATTCGGTTATTTTTTAAACTCATTTTTCTCAAAAACTAAAGGAGCTAGAAAAATAAAACCAATTCCACTCGTTGGGGAATACTTCAAAGAATATTATATTTTTTTTTTTAGATTTTCACACAGCTGTTAGTAGAGAAAAGAAAACAAAAATATTTTCTAACATTTTTTTTACCATAGTTCTAATTCATCTACACCAACCAAAAAAATTGACAATATTGTTTATAGTATGCAATTTGACCACAAAAAATTCCATTAAAATCGAAAAGGCGCTTTTTCTGCAATAAATAAAACACTGTTGGTACTAACTATGATAGACCGGGGCTAGTTGAAACACGGGGCATGTTGAAATTTTGGGTCTTCAGCGAAAAGTATTCACCAGGGTGCAGCACCAGTCATAGTATTATTGTTTGCACTCATACGTACATCAAATACCAGGGGTGTTAGTTGAAATTTGCCGGTTTTACTCATTGATGTCGCTAGAGATATGTATATATTTCTATGATTTGGCATCTATGTCATATTTTTCTATGGACAATAACTTTCAAAAATACACAATTACATTCTGCCAAAATAATAGCATCATAGTTGTTTACCTCAGTGAATATGTCGAGTTTCGTTCCAAGTAAATCGCATTTGCGGCATTCGTTGCTTTTCTTATTTCATCAAAAGAAAAAAGCAGTTGAAGCTCATCGATTGCTGATAGAAACTTATGGTGAACATGCTCCAGTGATTAGAACATGTGAGACATGGTTTCGTCAATTTAAAAGTGGAGATTTCGATTTAACAGACAATGAACATCCTGGTGCAGCGAAAAAGTTCGAAGACGAGGAATTGCAGGCGTTATTGGATGAAGATCCAACCCAATCGCAACAACAATTGGCACAAATACTAAATGTGACCCGAGGAGCAATTTGCCAACGTTTAAAAGCCATGGGAAAAATCCAAAAGTATGGAAAATGGGTACCACACCAACTGAACAATAGACAAATGGAAAATCGAAAAACCATTTGTGAAATGCTGCTTCAACGGTTCGAAAGGAAATCTTTTTTGCATCGAATTGTCACGGGGGACGAAAAATGGATTTATTTCGAGAACCCGAAGCGGAAAAAATCATAGCTTTCACCTGGTGAGGTCGGCCCATCGACTCCAAGGCCAAATCGCTTTGGCCGTAAGACAATGCTCTGTGTTTGGTGGGACCAGTGTGGTGTGTTGTACTTCGATTTATTAGACCCTGGTGAGACGGTGAATACGGATCGCTACCGACAGCAAATTATCAATTTGAATCATGCGTTGATCGAAAAACGGCCGGAATGGGCCCGAAGACATGGCAAAATTATCCTACAACATGACAACGCATCGTCTCATACCGCTAAAGTGGTGAAGAACACATTAAAAACATTGAATTGGGAAATATTATCGCACCCGCCGTACTGTCCAGACCTCGCCCCGTCCGACTATCACCTTTTCGCATCGATTCGCAGAGCAGTGCTTCGCCAATTTTGAAGAAGTCGAAAAATGGCTCGTCGAATGGTTTGCCTTGAAAGAGAAAAAGTTTTTTTGAAATGGTATCCATGATATGCCTGAAAGATGGGCAAAATGTGTAGAATCCAATGGTCAATACTTTGAATAAAAATTTTTTGAGATTGCCTTGAGAATTAAGTGTTTTCTTTATTGAAAAAACCGGCAAACTTCAACTAACACCCCTGGTACTATGACCGGTGCTGCACTCTGGTGAATACTAAAAATATACACTAAAATAATATTCTTTGAAATATTCCGCAACAAGTGGAAATGGTTTTATTTTTCTAGCTCCTTTTGTTTTTGAGAAAAATGAGTTTAAAAAATAACCGAATCTACATGTACTTTCTCGATTATCTCAAGGACAGTTCAAGGTTAGAGGCTAAAAACTGTATGTGTCGTATTCTCATGGCGGGCAAATGTCACAACGTAGGTTATTTTAAATATTGGCTATGGGGGCCATTTCACAATGCTTACCACGCTAGACCCTTTATTACGAAATCTTACAGTGCATGACCTTAGTTCATTCATAGCTATTGTGTTTTAAATCCCTGGTTATAGTATTATTCTGTAGCGTAGCTAACACAGAGTATTTTCACTTTTAAAATTTAACAATCCAAAAAAGAATGTAGCAGTTCGAAGGCGAAAGTGTAGAGAGTGGAATAAAGACATTTAGAGGATTAAGCCGCCCGACAGGCAGGCCCAACACCGAACCTAGGTAGGCACGTCCGAACGATTTATTTTTTTGTAGCGTTCTTGCATAGCCTTTTGTCTGCGTTTAGCTAGGTACTAGAACATAAGTTGATCATAAATTGATATTTTCCAAAAAGGTTCTTTAGCTTAGAGTTGAAACTGGAAGGGCGTCTTCCAGGCAGTTAGATCACAAGTGCGAATTGCCGAAGATGATAATACGGCACAATATTGGCCCAATCTCGGTAGCCAAGATTCGGTTATTGTTATTGGGCCAGTGTCACTGTTTTCATCGGTCAAGTGCTGGGCTGACGACGGCGGCCTTTTTCGACTGTTTAAATTTACCGACCTTCGGTCAAAACTTGGGCCAGCATTGGCCCTATACCAAACCGATTGTCATTTTTACTATGGCATCCAGTTCTGAAAGTAGAAGAGCCACAGTCGGGCTCATGGACGGCACATTACTGGGCCATGTGTCACTTTTACCACAGCAAACCATTCTGGAAGTGAGAAAAAAAGAGTTCAGCACAGCATTGGCCCCTTGCTGTGCCGAAAACAAGTGCTAGCGGCCAGAGTTTGGGCCAGAATTGGCAGCCAAGTGCGTACCGGAGTTATCATTCCAGCAACGGCACGATATTGGCAGCCGATCTTCGGCAAATTTTTGGCGATGCTGGGCCAGTGTTGGGCTGTATCTAACTTCGCACTTGGGATACTTGATCGCTATAGAGATCACCTCGTCTCTCGACTCAATTCCGATTTTTTAATGTATAGTTGTTATTTGAATTGAATAAATAAATTGTTAATAAATCACGTTTTCACTTAATCGAAATCAGAACTCGAATTTACAAACTTTCAGCACATAGCTACCCACAATTCAAACTCGCAAAGCTTTTAAAATTTTAATTGCATTTTTTGCAATGTGATCACAATTTAGAGTGAGGAAAGTGGAAAAGTAAGAACTTGAAGAAAAAAAAATGCCCATCCCCTCCTAGAAACCTTCTTCGTCGTTGTCTACATTAGAGGGAATTGAAAGTACTTTGTCTTGAAGTGTAAATTTGCTCACTGGCGAATTGAATACTTGATTTCCAATTTCCCGTGTAATCGTTCCTCAGGATTCTGGAGAAATACTCTATCCTCTGTCTTGATTCGACGCTCATTCAGTTTTTATCATCTTATTCCCTGTATAAATTCCTTTTTATTTACTTTGCGTCTTACACTTTTATTTTGAAAATATATTCGTGCTTTCTTTATTCTCTGAACAATGTTCGAAACTCAAGCTAGTATTTATTTTATTATATACGCCAATTCAAATTCTAATAAGGTACATAAATGTGAAAAGCAACAAATTTTTAAGGGGAAACATTTTGGAAAGATAAAAAAAAATTTTATCGCTTTATTGGAACACATAGAGTCTCAAAAATACACAGTAAAATTTTTAAAGCAGATTTGAAAAACTTTCGAAGTTGAAAAAAGTATTTTTAACGATAACAGCTGATTTTTGTGAAAAGGTCAGAGCGATCGTCACTTTAAACTTTAAATGCGTTTTTTTTATACCACTTTTTCTCGCGTATGTTGAAAGATACAATATTGAGCGCTGATTAAAATTATATTGATTGGCACTATACTTCCCGTAAAAAAAATCATAAAGAAAGCGTTTTTTTGGGCTTGCACAGTGGACTAACCCGATAAAGTGGTGTTTCCCTTTAAATGGTAAGTTTGCTCTCTGAAAGGCAAAATAATAACTAATACATTTTATTTTTGCGACTATTGCACTATTTACAATTTTATCACAGTTTTGATAGCTGAATCGTAAATAGTGCAATACAAATGGTAACACGTGCAAAAATAAAATTTAATATTTACTATTTCGCCTTTCAGAGCACAAAATGGCACTTTCAGCTATTTTTTTTTCTTCGTGAGAGTATCATAATTGAATTTTACCTCTTCGATCTCAATAACCTATAAATATATGCATGAATTCGAATAAAAGTAGATCAGGAGGTAGAAGGATTGGAGTTTGAAGTAATCTGATGCTAAATCTTTTAGTGACTGAACGAAAGAAGCACAAATCCCTGTCCATTCCTCTACAAGTTCGAATTAGACCACAAGGGTACATTACTCTCTCAACGAGTGTCACTTTGAACTCTTGCCCCCTTCTCTCGTTTTCCACTCCCCTTTTCTTGGCTCTGCTCTCTCAGAACAAGGCTAATCTCAAGAAGCTTAAACCGGTCCTGCAGCTTCCGTCTCTGACAGCGAGACGCTCTCGATTAAATTCCTTCAACGAGGGTCCTTTCCCTCTCAGGAAAGACCCTTTGAACCTCCTCGAAATACGTTTATTTCCTGCTTTCGCGTAGCCACATACAAAAAAGAGGCAAAATATCACAACGAGAAGGATGAACACCAAAGGCGAAGAGAAAAGAAAGGTGGGTGAAAAACCGTTTCTTAATCCGCCAATAAAAGTGGATACCCACTTGTGGCCCAGATAGGTAGACTCAGTTTATTGAGACGATATTGGGGAAGCTGAATACTTCTTTGAACTTTACCGAGGGCTTTATTGCCTTGACTTTATCGACTTGCAATAAGAAGCCTTTTATCTTAGAAGTATTGAGTCTGCAAAATATGAAATTACGAGCGCTATGATTTTTACGATAACTGGATATGTTTCTCTAAGATGATACTTCTGATAAGAATTCCAAACCCTTGGAGGAAACTTTAGTAGTTATTCAGGGTCTCCAGATAAGAAGGGTTGAAAAAATACTTTAAGAAACCTAGTCCTAATAGTACAGAAAACCAATGAATAAATCATTTAAACTGATTAATATCTTAATTTAATCATTAAATAAATGAATATTTAATATCTGTAATTCCAAAAGTATTTCAAAGTAGCAGTCAAATAGATAATAATCTTCGACAAGTCATTTGATGCTCATTAAACTTCCAAACTTTAAATCAGATTAAATTTTCTCCTCTCCCAATTTAAATTGCTAATTATTGATATGTGACATAATTTTTAAATCCATTCCTCAATTACAAATTTAAATAAGCAGTATTTAAAAATCTATAAATAAATGCTATATTAATTGTAAAATAATATATACAATTTATAAAAGTAAATTTTGGAAGCAAAGATACGAGTGATTGAGATTTTAGTTATTTTTTCAATATTCATATTATCTTAAGAATTGAAGTGTTTATTAATTTTCGAGCCTAGAGAGTAAAACTCCAATAATAAACTTGATATACTAGCGTGAAAGTTACTTTACATCCATTTCGAGACGTTAAAACAGTTTCCCAAACGTATTGACTGCAAACTCCCATAAATACATCTTGCCTACATGTTCACGCCAAATGCAAAAACTGCCCACATTTCTCCTGGCTCGCTATATTTTCCGACAGAAATCCGTTATTAATCCATATATCGCCAGTACTCGGTTCCGATTGTACTCTTTATATACCACCGCTGTCATTATCTGTTTCGCGGGAGGTCCAAATTTAATAAAGATTTATACTAGCATCCCTCTGAAGCTGGCTCTCGTCCAATCATCGTTCACTTTTGCTCATAGGCTCTAGATAAAAGCTCTATATGTCTCACCAGAGCCGTATACAGAATCATATACGGTTTCACAACGGCGCTTGCGCTTACCGTAATGTACTTTTTGGCGCGTGCGCTGCGTTTTTGTTTTATCTATAAGGGTAGTTACCCTCGTCGAGGGTGGTTAGTTTTCACCCGTCTCGGGTCCGGGAGCTTGTTGAGAAACACGCGCTCAAAATCGTCTTTACGGAGTAAACTGTGCACCTGCATCAGTTAAAGATTCTTTTTATTAGAGACATACACATGTTTTTCTCCTTGCGATATTATTTTTTAAACAGTGTTGAGAGAAGTTAGTTAAATTATCTGTGAACCGCAGTGCGGATGTTGGTGAACCGGAAGCCGAATACTTTAAAGAAAAGGTTAGAAAGAGTTAAAGAGTCAAGAGTACTTCACCGCCTGTGGAATTTCCTTTTTGCTCAGTTTCCTATTGTTCAATCCTAATTTACCATTTAAAGGAAAAAAACACCGCACACGTAACAAGAATTGTCGTGCGAGGAAAGACATCAAATAATAACCAAGACCTTTCATGGAATAAAAAATGTAACATGAAACAGCGATTGAAAGATTTATGCAAATGATTCTAAGATGATATCAAACTTGAAGAAAAACATGACGTGAAATAAAAATGATAAGCTGATATGAAACGTGGCTTGAGAATAACAACATCATTTGAAAGCAATAACATGGTCTTTCCTTTAATGCCATGTTTTTGGAATTAATATTCCTAGGTAACTTTAAAGGTAAATAATAAGAGGATATAGAACACAACTTTCCACATCACCATAACATTACCTTCCTTACCCTTTCATATTATCACATCCTCAAAGCTATTTTCATAGTGGAAACATAGCACAGGTTATTATAATCATAACATTCTATCTCTCTATTTGATACAAAATCATCTCCAACCGCTCGTAGATAATACAGAAAATCAGAATTGGAAGGCAGATAGAGCGTGAAATTTCACACTCGATGCAGTTGGAATTCAGAATGCTTTACGTAGTATGGATAATTCTCAATAAAGCGTGTCTAAAATATCCACTTAATTAGTCTTGTCTCGGCATTCTTTCATTCATTTAGAAAAATCTAATGCAGAAAGTGAAACATGAAATTTTATGGCTTTTTCAGATCTTCTTTTTAATTTATCATCAGTGCAATGGACATTCTGCAAAGAAAGTAATATTGTCTTGTTAACATTCGTTTATTATAAAAAATTGGATGATAATTCCAAAACAATGCCTATCTTCTTTGATAGCTTTCTCTTCGTCTGATACTATGTTAGGTATTGTCTTCATCTTGTCATTTCTTTTGTATAATAAAAATTAGATAACAATTGCAAAACAATTTTTATATTCTTTGGTGAATTTCTGTTTCACATTTACTATCTTTGGCTCTCTCTTCTTGTGAGCATTCTTTTAGTTGAATACAAATTGGACAACAATTATACAACATTTTTCATATTCTTTAGTAGCTTTCTGTTTCTCAGGTACTATATCCTGTAATGTTTTCTTGTTAAAATTCATTTTGTATAACACAAATTAAATAACAATTTTTAAACAATGTCTATCTTCTCCTATAGCTTTCCGTTTCTCAGTTACTATAACTGGTACTTTCTTTTTGTTGGCTTTTGTTCTGTATAACATTTCCAAAACAATGTTTATCTTTATTGACTGCTTTCTGTTTATGAAATGCTATGTTCGTTATTGTCTTCTTGTTGGCATTTGTTCTGTATAATAAAAATGTTATAACATTTCAAAAGCAATGTTTATCTTTTTTGGTTGTTTTCTGTTTCTCAGATACTATGTTAGATATTGTCTTTTAGATGAAGTTCTTTTTATATAATAAAAATTAGATACAAATTTCGACTCAATGTCCATCTTCTTTAGTGTTACAAATCAATTTTAGTTTCTCAGAGAAGCAGAGCTTTAAAGGCGACAAGAGTTGTAGAATCATGGATTAGGATATACAAAACTTTAAAATGTTAATTGAAAGTTATAGTATAGTTGTTGCCAAATCATTAAATCACAGTTTCTTCTTTCTTTCAATCCACTTCTAGTCCTTTAATGTTCATTTTTCTGGTTGTTTTTAATTCGTTTGATGATTAGGATCTAATTAAAGATACTAAGTGTTAACTTTTCAGCTCTAAACTAGTGTTAGTAGATGATTCAACATCTAATGAGATTCATATAATTTTTCATAGTTTCTATAAAAATGGTCACGTGGTTTATGGATCAAGTCTGAACACAAATAAAAATATCAATATCTCAAAAGAAAAATTAAAAAATTGTTTGTTATCTATACTTGCATACTTTTAAACGTTTTCAAAATTCTCGGACAGTATCAAAACTAATTAAATTTTTAAAGCACAAATATAGTAGAAGTTATCTGTTACAATGTTTGTTCACAAACTTTGCATCGAATCATTAAAGAGACACTTTCGCTAGTTTAGATTCCACAAGAGAAACTCTCGGACTTGGTAATTAAGATTCTGACCATCTTAGAAGATAGAAGGCTTGAGAATAGGTTAGCGCAGCATAAAGATCTTTCGATCGTGTAGATATGGAATCCTTTCCGAAAGGAACGAAGACAGATGCGCTTTGATGATCAAATCTCTCTAAGAATCCTTTCACATGGAATTTCATAGCAGGGCATATTAACGGAGCTGAAGTAAATTCCTTAGCAGGCTGTATTATTACATGAAAAACGTTGCTGTTCAGGTTAACTAAAATAAAAGGCAGAGTTCGTTTAAAATGGGAGGTAGAATTTAAGGTAAAGCATCAGAATTCCAATAAAATTTAGCGCATTCGTGTACTACGTTTGATGAGCTAATATTACTTGTGTTCTAATTGTAACTCGATCCTCTTCAGGATTACCAGGATTATCTAGCATGGATGACTATTATTAGATCGATTGCTTGATGTCTAGGTGAATAATATTCCAGTTTTCGCATTGCGGAATGTAGGAAACATCTAGAAAATTCACACCCACGAAGTGGGTATCTTGTGAATTAATTATGAAGAAAGCGCAGTCGATATCTTGCTGAGTGAACAGGTTCTTCCATTAAAACCCTTTTTACGTGACTCGAATTCGAATGGACGATTATGGATGATGGCTCCTTCATATTCTCGTTTTCACTCCTTCTGAGACATTCCCAGGTGGTGACGAATGCTAGTAGCGTATTATGGCACTGGGTGCTAGAGAACTCAAGGGTCTCCATCGGTTTTTTTTTCAGAGATTCTGCACATGTATAAAGGGGAATTTTAATGCGAGGATCCAGGACTTTTTTACATTCAACTCTGGAGCTTCCTTCAATGCCACCCATCTGAAGTGAGTAGTTCATTTGCTGAAGAATTATCCTGAAAAATTTGAGCGGAAGAATCCGAAGGACGTGAAAAAATAAAAATGGGGATTCCTGATGTGGAGCAGGCCAAGAGGCGATTACAAGATATCCTCAGAAAGGCACAGAAGTTAGAAATCCCAACACAGGAAGTTATTTCGACAAGGACAGCAAGAAAGCTGCTTGCCAAGTCTAAGAATTCCCTTGCCTGGACCATTTGGGTTGGCATCTTTGTCCTCCTGCTTTCTGGAGTCGTTTATGCTCGCTGGCCAACGCAGGAAGTTGAAACTGTCAGAACTGTCCTTAGGAGAACGGTGAGTTGACTTTAAAATGGCAAAGGAAATGAGAAGCATGATTAATGGTCCATGTTTTTTTTTTTTTTTTTTTTTTGAACTGTCTGTAATATTGGTGAAAGCTTCACTACCGATCTATGCGGGACATTTGTTTCAAAATTTTTTGCGCAATGCATGAATCAGCATGACACAAAGGTGCTTGATAGGAATTTGATTTCGTATTCCGAAATCAGTATCATTTTTGCACTGAAGGAACAAATTTCAAAAAAATTTCAACTCAGAATGGAGTAAACAATAAAAACTGATTGACGATTTTTCATTCAGCTTAGATGAAAGTTATCAAAGTATACATTTATGACTTCTGATATAAAATAAACGTTTTTATAAATTTATACTGCATTTATATCCTTTTCATATGCTGAGTGTGTTGCAATGTCATATTTCAATGCATGTTAACAGTAAAAAACCGAAAGGTAATCGTACGAAACTGCACCACAGCATTGAATTCACAGTGTGAAACAATTAACTCATTGTTTTGTGGAACGATATTCACAATTCAGCTCAATAGATTATTTTAAACGCATTGTCTCATTCAATTTAGACTTTTATAAACAAGTTAACTAAAATTTTTAATTTGATGATAACGATTTGTGCCAATTTCAAAACAGGATTCGAAAATATTTATTATATTTAAAATATATTTTATTCATATTGTTTAATACTTAAAAAAAAGATAGTAGTGAAGTCACATACAATCTTTAGTATTGAACTCATTTTGTTAACTTGGGCATTAAACTTGTAAGTGAGAGATAAAGCCAAATGATTCGGACGTGGTTGTAAAAGTTGGTTTATTGCACCAATAAAATTTTTCTTCCTGCTGACATTCTAGAAGAAAAGGACAATTGGAAACGTCCCCACTCAAGATGATCGGTTTTTTATTGTTACGTCATTCTTTAGAAATCTCGTTAAGCAAGAGTAGCAATTAACCATCAAGTAGTTTAAATATATGCGACAAGGCAAGTAGCAAAAAATAAAAAATTAAGTAAGGGGGAACTAAAGTGACACGTAGATGGCAGAATTTTTTTCTTGACAAATTATTTTGCTTTGTCACGCAGAAAGTTTCAAATAAATTTCACGAAATACGCAGTGTTGCTCGAATTTATTTTTGCTACCGCAAAGTGCACGTGTTTCTCATCGAGATTAGATTGATTGATATGCCAAGTCCAAATTTCGGACGATTTTTTATATTTTCTTTTCAATTCTTTTCATACTACACACTTCAATATTCTTAGTAGGACAATGGAAAAGCATAACTAGAATATCCAGGTTCCATCCTTCTCAGCCTTTTATTTACTCTTTTAAAAGCACAATACCTCGAAATATATTATTCTTGGAATCTATATATGTTCGAATCTATTTCCTTTCTATCCATTATAGTAGTCCTTTATATGAAAATTATCATATGGTAATAATTATATTTGATATATTTGATATTTAAATGATTCCAGTTATTAATTTTGTAATGTGGAAAATGTTATAGAAAAATTTTAAAAGCTTATTACGTATCAAAAATAATTTTTATTTTAACATCGAAAACCAATATTACTACTGACGGGCTATTTTTTGAAGTTGTTGCCTGGAAAGGGACTGACAAGGTCCTGACTAGTAATTAAAAATTGTTAGATGGTTTTGAGCAAACTCCTTTAATGTTTGCAAAATCAACAATTAGGTGAAAACCTAATTACAGCCCGATCGGGCCCTGTGCAGCTAGATCTGGCCCTACTCAGGCCGTGTGTTTTATCCCTCATTTGCCATTCCCGATCTGACCCTGACCGGGGCCATGACAAGATTTTTGCACGGGTTTATTCCTGTTCAGGACCAAATCAGAAAATTCCTGCACAGCTTGAAATTAACAAAACCCTTTTTACTACCATTTACAGCCCGATGAGATCTAGGGCAGCCAGATCTGGCCCCAATCGGGCCGTGTGTTTCTTCCCTGATTCGAAATTACCAATCCAGGCCCAGTCAGGGCCACAGTAAAATTTCTGCATGGGAAATTTCTGCGCTAAAAAGAGTAATTTCCGGTGCATAAATTTTGTCATGGCCCAGATCTGGCGCGATATTTTATTTCTAACTAGAAATACCATGCCTGGTCCCGACATGGGCCAAGACAAAAAATTTTCACATGTGATTGAAATCAACAGAAAAAGGAATTTTCCGTGCATATATTTTGTCGTGGCCCAGATCAGGTCCTAGCCAGATCAGGGAAATTTTTCACGATTCATTAAACTATTCTCAATTTATAATACTCAAGAGAGATTCAAAGCATTCGCTTCATCCCTACTTTTTTGCCAATGTACATGTATATGGCTTTGCAAAATTTAGGTTAGATGAATGTTTTTCTCAAAAACCGGTATCCGTCAGTTGTGCCAAGTTTTCTTGTGGTTGCTTGAAGATAATTCTTCTGTGTTTCTGGACTCCTAGTTCTGTATATATATATATATATATATGGGGAATTCCATCCAAGCTTTACATTTTAAAATTTTGTTGGGAAAAATATTTTTTTGCGTTCTTTGATCAAAAATATTCAACACGTATTTTTTTACTTTAATATGATATTAAACATTTTTGAGTAGTAAATTTTTAAACTTTTCAGATATTGGAAAAGTACTTTTTTACGATTGCGTATACTGAAAAAAGTATTTTACTCATGAAATTTTTGCACACCATGAAATTTACGCTATTTTTTCAACTGCCGAATGAGGTTTATTCGAAATTGATTCGTTTTTGTGAATAAAGACGGGTGTACGTCTATATTGTATACATAAAATCTGAAAGTACACCTGATCAAAGAAATTATTTTTTATAATTATGAACATTTATGAACATACAGGCCTATAATAATGTATTTTATTTAATTCTACAAATTTTCAGTTACCTATCTTAATTTTTATGGAAATGGGGTCACATAAAGTGAAATGTCGGTAAAGTAGGAATCTAGTCACGTACACCGAAAGTTAGCCTTGTCGGTGTCGTTTTGCGTGCGAAAACTTGATTTTCTCGCACTAGTGCGGTAAAATTTTAAGTGAGCGGAAAATTAAAACAAACTTTATATATATATATTTGAGTGTATGTGTGTGTGTATTCTTTATAATTGGCATTCCTAGTCTCGCAGAAAACTGTTGCAGGAAATTAGCTTCTGCGCTTTACGAAAACACCAATTTACGTGGATAATTGATCTGTTTGTTTTGAAAGTGAGCTTCATTATCTTTCCTTTACACAAACGTGAATACCAAAAACAACCGAGTTGAATTTGATTCTAATCTGAAATGAAAAAATATTTGTTAATTCGTAGACTCAAATAGGTCGATAATTAATCTAGAGTTTCTGAAGGTGTTATATTATTATTGTCTGAAATAGATATGAAACAATTACGTATTAGTCTATATTAGGTTACAATTTTACACGGAGCTTGCTTCCTTTTATATTTGACGCTAAATTAGATTAGGTTTTCAGTAAAAATGGTGAGGCAGGTGCATATTGTCTATTTTATACGTCTTTTGATGATGCAACGTGCATTTAGATGCTGATAAGGAAAATTGCCAATAAGAATTTATGTAGGGGTAAATGTGAGTGCGTTTCTTGTGAAAGAGAATGAAAAGCTTTTTTATGGAAATAATATATTTTCTTTAGAATTTAATCCCCTTGAAATTAACACTGTTAGGAAAAACTTTAAGTACTTTAGTTGAAGTTTTATTCAATTATCGTGGTTGAATGGAACTCCTAACAAAAATAAATAAATTTTTAATTAGAAAGTGAATGAACTTTTTACTACATCAAATAGATTTTTAATTAACATAGAGTAGATGAAAGATGATTAAATTTCAGGAAATTTCTAACAGTATATATTCTTATCTTTTTGTCAAAAACTACGACATTTTTAATTTCTTTCGTAACTAATTTCAATTTATATATTCAATTTAATAATGGTATGTAACATTTAATTGAAGATTAAACAAGTTATGATATGGCAAAAAATTTAATGATGATTAGTGGTTGTTTCACGCATAAATATATAATTTCGGGAGTGTTATATTCTGAATCATGACATAGGGATTATAATATATAGACTTGAGGCGTATACACATATTATTACATCATATTTATTCAGTGATTGTCATCCATCTAAATTACAAGTTATGAGGATCTATTTTCCAAAATGATATAGGTACTATAATAAAAATATAACAAAATGATGAATGGAATCTAACAATTTTTTTCTCTAAATATTGTCCATAATTATAAAGTTTACTTCAGTGCCAAAAAGTTTTCAGAAGTTTTTATTTTAATTTGCATATTTTCTGACATAGGATGAATTATATAAATTGAAGTTTCTACTATGAAACGTTTTTGTTTATCGATTCCAAACGCTTGGATTTCCGACTTTATATTCAGAGCTCTCTTTTCACAATTTATGGAATGCCGATAGCAAAGAAAATTTCTCAACTTCAAAAATACGTGTACAAAATCATTTAATTTTATTCGAATGTTTTAATTGATCAGAATTTAGCATTTTATCTTCGAGTTATTAAAGTTTACAATTACTTTTTTTTATTAGCTGTATATTTTAAGAGAAGTCCTGAAAATATAACATCTAAAATCCTAAGATTAAAAAAAATTTAGGCCAAGACATTTCTATACAGGAGGAATTGTAATTCGAGAAATTGTAATTTTCTACTTTTGAGTTCAATTTCTTTTGCAATCTATTTTTATATATTTTGCCAAGAACGTGAGATTTGGTTTCTTGAAGTACTTTCTTGAAGAATGTTTTTTGGAGTCAAATCACAAGGATTCAGTGATTGATCACAGAATTTCCATTGTATAAAGATTCACCGACTGCAGAATTGAAAAAAAGGTCTCGTTGTGTCTGTATTCTGCAAATAAAGGCCAAGAAGAACGACACAGAAAATATGTAAAAACCTGTTCGACATAGTGACGGGTGTCCCATATGTAAATTTCGTTTGCGAATCAGTGGTGTTTCGGCGAATTCTCATTTGCTCAATTACTACATGCTCCTGCGTTTGAAAACGAGGGGAAAGAGGGATAGGAATGGAACAAAATGAACGAAAAAGACGCAACAATGGTTTTAAGCTTTCAGCCCTTGTTCGAACGCACATTCCAAAATCCTGTTCAACTCAATCAGTCTTCATGCAGTGAGCGGGATGCAGTTTTTTTTTAACTTATATGATTTTTAACTATAAACATATTTCTTTTTTCCATTTAAGAACTCAGAATTCAGACATTTTTGTCATGGCACAGACAATGCTTAGGCCTGACATGTTCTGCATTGGAATGTAAGGCCGAGCCGGGTCTGAGCCCGGTCTGATGTACGAATTATTAAAACACCATCTTCAGAATTTTTTGTTTGCCTGACCAGGCCCAGAACTAGTTTGATATTTTATGCCGAGCCAAAGCTTGCCAGGCCTAAACATAGTCAACACCAGGACAGAATTTTTGCAGAACTAGACCTGAGCCCGGTCAGGTAGATTGAAAGTGATTCCAAAAAATTATTCTGTTGAGACCCATTCCCGGCTGAATGAATTGTGCCAAGCTAAGGCCTGCCACGCATCAGCCTAGTCTGAGCCAGGAGGGAATTAAGGCATTGAAACCAGACTTGGGACTAGTAAGGTAGACTAAAAGTTCAGAAGATGTTATTATGAATAGTCCATTAGGGCAGGCCCAGTTTCGAATGAGTTATTGATACCAAGCTAGAGTTTGCCAGGTTTCAGCCTTGTCTGAAGCACGAAAAAGTATTTACATGGAATAAAACAAAAAGTTTCTTGTTTAAATCCTGCTTAAATTACGTATTTATATATGCGCCTGTATTTAAGTCAAATTGAAAAATACTTGCTGGAGAAAATAGAAAATATTAATTGTCTACTCAGGATTGTAAATACAATTAAATGCATTCTTGCCCTGACATTAGAATTGGAGTAATTCCATGAATTTAAACAAAGAGCTTCTTCTTCATTTTTATTGTACTGTGGAAGGAACATTTGCATTTCAATGCTCGTTTTAAATGCAAAAAGTGGAATGCAAATAAAGTAACAAATGCACAGACGGAGAAAAATAGTTGAGGTAATATTACTCAACGTTCGATCAAATTTGGGACATAAGGAAAAGTTAGAAGTTATTTAGTATCACTGTAGTTATTTGTGATATATTAAATTTCTAAAAATAAATCACAGTTGAGTATAATTCAGAAGTGTGGGGTGAAGTTTAAAAGCGTGCATTAAAAGTTTCTAAATGTATATGGGTTATTCCATATCAGATTTACAATCAAAATTTTGATTAACCTGAACATTTTTTTCCTCGTTCTAGAACGGAAAAAAAATGACACGTATTTTTTTTTCAATATGATATGTAAATTTTTCAAGTTATTGATTTTTTTATTTTCAAAGTGCAAAAAATGTTTTTTTCAATACTGCTTCTAATATTCAACGAAGAGTATAGAATACGTAAATGAAATATGCCATGGGATCTACTATTAAGTCCATGCTTTGATCAAAACTCAGAAACGGTATTCAGTACTTTCTATGCAACAATTAAGTAAACAAATGGAATTATCTCAAAAGGGACATGTCTAAATTGAATAATTTTTTGTGTAATTTGTTCGTTAAGTACACAGAACTTTGTGTCAAAACTTGGTAGTGGACCGTTTGATACTTTTCGAGAAAAAAATTTGTTTGTGTGACTGCGCGCTTGGAGCGCGCAACGCGAAGTATCCCGTGTAGAAATCGCCCTATCTTTCCTTATTTCAAGTTGGGTTCTAGTGGGGCCCGGACTAGAATTTCCTCACCTAGAAAAACTGGTAGGGGCCCTGTCAGCACCTGAGTAGTATTTCTAGTCCAGAAAAAACTGGTAGGGGCCCTGTCAGGTTCTAGTGAGGAATTCCTTGTTTCGCTTAAGTATGGAAAATCTATTTGTATCTGGCGGGGCCCCGACTAGAAAATCCCTATTTGTAATATTTGTGGTTAAGGTTAGGTCCAGTAGATACAAAATAACCTTTATTCTTTATTCCCATTAAAATTTGACCTTATCTGAGAAAAATGGAGATTTTCTGAACACGGTCTTGGATGAGAACAATACTTAAGAGGAAGCAACAAAATTTAAGAATACTTTTTCATAAGTTTAACTCGAATTCGCATGTAATTATAATAATTATATGCGAGCACGTGCGTGTATGTGTGTATATCTTATTGTGTCGAGGTAATAAAAATAACTAAACATGTAGTTCAATTAACATGGGGTAAATAGTAAAATCAATTGAAGCTTTCATAATAAACATAAGCGGTAGAAGTTAATACATAAGAGTAGTTAGAAAAACAAAACTATTGATAAGTAAATAAGTGTACTATTTTTTTAATAGTACTTCATTAGTTGGAATTACCTACTGCGAACTTTAATGCATAATTTCGTTATGCGATAATTTCCTTGATTCAAAAGTTTCATCATATTTTTGGAATTGAAAAAACTCAAATTTTTTAGATTCTGAACATACGTTGATTTTACTCTTGAAAACAAAAATAAAAGGAATCATAACCTGTATAAAGTATCACTAATATACATTAATAAAAATTAATACTTCTAAAATGTATATAAATCTTTTTATTACGTAATGTTCTTTAATTCAAAAATTTGATCTGTTTATTTCAAAAATATTTCATTTTATAGAAAATCGATTAAATAATTAAAAATTTCAATCAGAATCATAAATTGGCATAAAATTGAAAAATTCCCGATTACACGAGGCCCATATACTTCTTACACGGCCCTGCAGTAATTGCACGTTATAACCGCTATTTTATTTCTTGTATTCCAAGCGTGCGCAGCCGAGAGGCTTAGTCGTTAGGTTAGTAATGCGTTAATCATAGGTAGAGAGGGTTCGAACCCGCCGCGTTAAGAATAATTTTTAATACCACCTGAACGAGCGTTTGTGTAGTGCTTGAAAACAGATTTTTTACTGTGAAAACAGTTAAAATTAACCTTCCAAGCGAATATCCCTCCGTTGCCGTTAAAAGTGGTAAATATTAGAGTCGTAACTCGAATTTCCCCTGTAATTTTTCTCTCAGTGTGGAAAATCGTTTTTATTTATTATTTTCTCAGTGAGATACCTGAACAAAATTGGTCACGTGACTCTGCTGATATATACCCTTAAATTCAATGCGTAGGTCCAATAGGGCCCTAATGGTGTCCTTTTTTGTAGGTGGGGAAGTGTAAGGGCTGACCTCACTAAACCCATACTAGAAAGTCTAGTAGGGCCCACCTCGACAAAAGCGTTACGTTACCGACGAGGCCCTGACTATTTTTCCACGCTAGATCCCGACTAGAGATAGTTTGAAGTCATGTTTGGGCCTTTTTTTAATGTACTTTGCAACATTTTAGCGAAAAACCAAGATTGACGTTATTTTGTGCTTGATTTATATTTTTAAAAGCCGTTTTCAAAATAAAAATCGGACCACCTCTGCGGCAAGCAGATATTTTACAATTAACGGATTAAATAAATTAAAGTGTCAATAACGCGAAAACGTATTATCTCAAAGTGTCCGTTTTGTTATGCATTTGAAGAGCATAAAGTCTGCTACTTTTGCACCAAACCTCAACCTAAAAAGTTAAAAATTAACTGAGATATTAATTTGTTTAACAAAAGCTAAATTTACTGGTTTTTCCGAATTTTCTCCGCTTTTAATTATCCAATCAGATCAAGCGACAGCTTATTTTGTTGGCAATTCAATTGTCTACATCTTATCAATTGATATCGTCAAGATTGGATAATTACCTTTAATGTTATAAACAAAAAACTAAAAAAAGTGCGATTTTTTGGTCTCAAATGTTGATAAAAAATTTATAAATCATATTTCATTGTCCAAAACAGGACACAATTACTCTATGACCAACCTTTCTTCTGATGGCGCAGTCCGTTTTCTGAAATAAATGTCATAAATCATTCATAATAAATGACCTGTTGCTTGGACTATCGACTCTATACTTCGCGTTGCGCGCTCCAAGTGCACGATCACACAAAAAATTTTTTTTCTCGAGAAGTATCAAACGGTCCACTACCAAATTTTGACACAAAGTTCTGAGTACTTAACGAACAAATTACACAGAAAATGATTCAATTCAAACATGTCCCTTTTGAGATAATTTTATTTGTTTACTTAATTGTTGCATAGAAAGTACTAAATACCGTTTCTGAGTTTTGATCAAAGCATGGACTTAATAGTAGATCCCATGGCATATTTCATTTACGTATTCTATACTCTTCGTTGAATATTAGAAGCAGTATTGAAAAAAACATTTTTTGCACTTTGAAAATAAAAAAATCAATAACTTGAAAAATTTACATATCATATTCAAAAAAAATACGTGTCATTTTTTTTCCTCTCTAGAACGAGGAATAAAAATTTCAGGTTAATCAAAATTTTGTTTGTAAATCTGATATGGAATAACCCATATATTACTACTCGTAGTATAATTATAAAAAACCAGTCTTTTATTAAAACACCAAAATAATAGAGCTTTCCATTCATTCTACTCTACGCTTCAATCGAGAGTTGAGTAAACCGTGAATCGCAAGACTTATTCCACCAGCTATATCCATTTACGCAGGATCGAATGAAAGTAATCTGCGCCTTGGGCACATATAATATATTTATAATTTGAAAATCGTGTTGAATTTTTAGCATACTGATGTTCCAAGTTATTATATTTAAGAATCAAAATCAATTAAAAACATACAAAATACAATACAATTACAGTTTATTTTAGCACTATCTAAATCCAAAATAGTGGATTCAAGTAATAAACTAGTGATTTTAAAAATTCATCGTACTGCAGTCGTGTTTGATCGTGTTTTGTCTTTTCGCCACGAAGCTTTCGTACATGCTCCGCAGTATTAACCACTATTTTTTATTATGATTATCCACTAGTTTATATATATATATATATATTCATATTTAGTGGAAAAAAAGACGCTTTCGACTGCGCTGGGATTCGAGCCCAGGTCTTTCGATTGCCTCTTGACTTCTCTAACCACTGAGCTACACAGACGTCGGACATCTACTCTACAGGAAGACCTCCTTATATCGCCAAGTGGCTCTGCCTTGCGGCTGTAAATTCATTTCAAATTAATTAGTTGAGTTTGAATTATTAATTATATTATATATATCAGCAATCATAATTATAATATTTAAAGAATTTGAAAATCTTTCTGTGGAAAAAAAAGACGCTTTCGACTGCGCTGGGATTCGAGCCCATGTCTTTCGAATTATAATTAATTAATTATATCAATTAAAAAAAATTTTATGAATAATTTATCAAAAAAGTTGATTTATTTTTACCTGACTAAGGCTCAAGAACTCTAGTCACGACACTGGTTCACAAGCTCTGAATAACTTTTGCAGTCACTATATAAGAATGTTCCAAGTTCTATGTCTCAGAATTATAAGCCTTAAGGTAGTTGTCGTGCCAAAAATCAGTCTCTGGAAAAAGAAGTTTTTCTATGATTTCAAGACTGGAAATTATATCATCAGCCGTGTCATATGTAAGGAAAGACACTCTTTTTAATGAAAAAATCTAAAAATTACGAAAAATAATTGTTCAATAATGCTTTTGTAATAGGATTTTTCCTTACTATCAGTTCTTACCAATTTTTTGAAAATGATTGAAGTTTCTTAAATCATAGCTGATTTTTTCGGGGAAAATATTCTCTACAACTTAACCGTTTCCAATTTTTGAAAATAAATTCTTTAATGGTTGAAATCATTAAAAATCAATTTTCCAAAACATAATTTTTATAAACAAATTGCTGTATTTGATAATAATTGATTCATTTTCAAAAATTGGAAACGGTTAAGTTGTAGAGAATATTTTCCCCGAAAAAATAAGCTATGATTTAAGAAACTTCAATCATTTTCAAAAAATTGGTAAGAACTGATAGTAAGGAAAAATCCTATTACAAAAAACATTATTAAGTGAATTGAATTTCCTGTTTCACTTGAACTCAAAAACAAATTTAGTGACTTTGAGAAAATGTGTAATTCACGTCACCTGTAATATTATAAAATTAATTTGAGCTTCAGTGTCAAATTATAAGCAATAAACTTAAATGTATGAGAAGAGCATAAGACCGAACGCTAAGCGCGAGGTCCAAAAAGAACGGAGCGTGAAGCGCGACAATTAAATCGCGCGCCCTAGGAGCGCTCAAACTTGCGAGCGAAGCACGTGACGAGAATGTGCCTGCAGAGCGGGCAGATTTTTTTATTTAAGATAATAATACGCCCGATGCTCATTTTACTCAACTACAGTTTGAAACTCCTCAAGCGTCGGTGATATACTAATACAACTCAACTGCTTACTCTCTAAATCTGAATTAGTCGAATTTTCACTGATTGAATCAGTAATTTGCCTTTTCACCGATTCATCAGTGCAAAAAAAATTTTCACTGACAAATCAGTTAATTTTCTGTTAAAAATCACTGTTAAATCATCAGTTGATTTCCACTGAAGTAATCAGTGAAATTTGACTGATTTACAGTAACCTCTTTTTAGCTATTTGAATCAGTCAAATTTCACAGATAATCAATAGATTTTGACTGATTCAGATTTAGAGAGTACTATTTCCTAGGTAACGCTTATTGTTATTTACTTTGGGTGAATTAGGTAATCATCCAATGCATTTTACCCGACTAGGATTTAATAAATGCTCAAATGTCCTTATGTCCGAAGTTTAATCGACTGAGTTGAGTAAAATTACCTCAACTATTTTTCTCCGTGCAAGTAATTTAGAATAATGAATAAGTTACCATTTTCGATTAATATTAGTGACATATTTATGAAATGCTACTTACCTTTAACTATGTAAAAAGTGATAAAATCTAGGAAATGATTGTAATACATTAGATGTATAGATGTTTGAATCAAAAACTTGCTCTTAACAGAAAAGTTACTAAAGTGGGAAAATTTAACGTATTTTTAGAGCATTTAAATCTTTGAAATTTGCTGCAAAATTGCGGAAGTAAGTAGGTGATTATGAATACCTTATGATTCTCATAAATATTCTGAATTGGAGAAGACAGTTCATGGGTTCAGTTTTCTTAATAAAATGCGTCTTATTAGTAATAGGAGAAACTCTCTTTGTCGGTAATTTTTACATTATCATCATGGATGAGAAGGTATTGGTTTTATGTGAAAAATGACTTTCGAAATTTTCATCAAATCTTTACGTTTTGAGACCCCCTGAGTCAGAAAAAAGGGTTTTTACGAAAGTGTCTGTCTGTCTGTCTGTAGGTCGTGTGCGGCATAACTCTCGATAGAATTATCAGATTGAATTGAGCTTTGGTACACTTTATTGGAGCCGAAAAAGTAAGGACAAGTTCGTTAACCAGCCACATCCAATCAAAATTGAGGGGTTGAGCACTACTTTTGTGTTTTTGAAAATAATTTTTTGAAAAAATCAAAAATTTCAATACTGGTTTTAGATAGTGCTCATAAATCTCTAAAAATTATCCTGATAACATTTTTTGATTAAATCAAAATTAGAAATGTTACAGCATATTCAAATTCGAAAAAAGTCAATATCAAAATTCCATTTTCAAGTTAAATTATACGAGATACGAAAAAACGTTATTATACAATATTATTGAATAAATAAAGACCTACAAATTTGAATCGTAACATTTTTTCATAAGATGCATATTTTTCTTTTTAATTAAAAAAAAACTATTGAAAATCCAAAATTCAATTTTTTAACAATAATATGTAAAATAAGAAAAAAACGTAAGAATACAAAGTTGTTAGTTTCAAAAAGATCTACAAGTTTTGTCTTACACAGTTTATGAAAAAACATATATTTTTCGTTTCAATTCCAAAAAATACGATTAAAATTCAAAAATTCCATTTTTTAGACAAAATATGTGAGATACAAAAAAAACTTCTAGATGAAAAATTGTTTGGCTAAATAAGGTCTACACATTCTTATCGAGAAATTTCTCGACAGGATGTATATTTTAATTTTTTGATTTTTAATATTGAAAAAATTCGATTTTTTTCACCAAAATATGTGAGATACGAAATAAGCGTTGTTCTGCAAAATCGTTCCCTTAAATAAAGTCTACGATTGTTTTTCCTTTTTGAGATATTTGGAAGAAAATAAATTTATCAATAATCATGTAATTTATTAAAAAGTTATAAAAATGCATACAGAAAATCGAGCACGAAGCGCGAGTGTCATGATGAGAATGTGTTCCTTAAGGCCGATAGAGCCTTAAGTAAATTGAATTTCCTGTTTCACTTAAACTGAAAAAGAAACTTAGTGAATTTGAGAAAAAGACTAATTTACATCATCTTTAATATCATTAAATTGGTTTGAGCTTCAGTATTAAATTATAAGAAAATTAAACGTATGCGAAGAGCACAAGACCGAGCGCGAAGCGAGAGGTCTAGAAAGAACGGAGCGCGAAGCGCGACGATCGAATTGCGCGCCCTAGGCGCGCTCAAACTTGCGAGCGAAGCGAGCTGCGCGCGAAGCGCGCAATGAGAATGTGCACGCGAAGCGGGCAGATTTTTTCTATACATTCTGGGAAACTTTCTTTTTTCATATAATTTACATAACGTTCGGAAGAAGGCATAAGAAGATAGAAAAAGTTAGCGTTTAGGGGGGGGGGGGGTACAAAGTGTATAGTTGTCAGAGATAGAAAATATTTATTTTATATAAAAAACTTCAATTTTTTTACAAAATTCCTCTACCCTACAAATATCTACGCTTTTCTTTTTTATTCATTTTTGTAAATTGCTGCCATGCCTCAATTTTCTATCACCCTTTCATTTTTATCCAAGTTTATCCTTCGTTTAATAATTTAAATCCTTTTTTATCTATTATGCAATCTAATACCACATCTACATTTTTTTAAAACTATCTTTTTATTAATCAACAAGAATAGACGCAATGTAAGATTTCAAAAGAGATCGAAAGGAATCAAAAGAAAAAAGATTGGACATTTCAGAAGACGAAAAATTTACTAAAGGGTATATATAGATATTAATAGACATGGTGGATGAAAATATGGATAGAAGGATATAAACTTTGTTGGATACGATTTATAAACACATAGATAGAGAAATATCATGTTTGAAGGATACAAAGTGTGTACTTGTCAGGGCAAAAAAATATTTATTTTCTTGCATCCAAAGATCATCTATCTTTTTGAAGCTTTTTCTATCCTATGAAGAGGTATGCTATTATTTAAGACAAAAAGGTTGAATATTGAAGTGCACGAAAAATTTAGTGAAGAGTTTAATAAGATGGATACCATTATACCCGACGGATAGGTTTAAAAAATAGAATATATAGATATCAATGGACATGGTGGATAAACATTTGGATAGAAGAGTATAGACTGTTGACAAGATATATGCAAACATAGATAGAAAAAGATAACGTTCAAAGGATACAATGTATGCTTCTCAGGAATAGAGAATATTTATTTCCTTCTATCCTTTTTCAAACTTTCACAATCTTACAAATATTACGCTCTTATTTAACAGAAGAGGCATTAAATGTTGTAGTGCACGATGAATTTACTCAAGGGTTCAAATAGATAGATGTCATTAGTCACGACGGATAGGATTAGGAAATTGAAGAGATAGATATTCCTACACACGGTGGATAATCTCATGGATACAAGAATATAAACTCTGTTGGACACGATATATACATGCATATGTAGAAAAAAATAGCGTTTGAAGGATACAAAGTGTGTACTTGTCAGGGATATGAAATATTTATTTTCCTCCATCCAAAGATCATCTATCCTTTTAAAAATTTCCACTATCCTATAAAGACTTACGCTAATATTTAAGACAAGAAAGGTTGAATATTTCAGTGCAAGGAAAATTTACTGAAGGGTTTAATAAGATGGATACCATTATACCCGACGGATAGGTTTAAAAAATAGAATATATAGATATCAATGGACATGGTGGATAAACATTTGGATAGAAGAGTATAGACTGTTGATAAGATATATGCAAACATAGATAGAAAAAGATAACGTTTAAAGGATACAAAGTGTGCTTGTCAGGAATAGAGAATATTAATTTCCTTCTATCCAAAAATCTTCTATCCTTTTTCAAACTTTCACTATCCTACAAATACTACACTATTACTTAACAGAAGAGGTATTAAATGTTGCAGTGCACGGAAAATTGACTCAAGAGTTTAAAAAGATAGATATCACTAAACACGAGGGATAGGTTTTGGAATTGGAAGAGATAGATATTCATAAACAACACTGCAAAAAGAAGTGTCTTAATATAAGATACTTGTGTAGTTATTTCTAAGATGTTTCGGTAGTCACATTCAAGTTGCCTGAAGCATATTAATTGGAGACACGTAAAATATCTTGAGTTGAACCATCGGTAACACAGGTTACTTAAGTTACCGACAGTTCATGTTCCTTATAACCTCTACACTGTGAGAAAAAACTTACGGCACACCGGTATCTGTTACACATGTGGTGGTTTACATGGCTGTATGTACTTCTTAAAAAAATTAATTCAAGAAAATGCTCTATTGGGAAAGGAGATAAGCGACTTAGCAAACGTATCCACTACGTTAAAACAGAAGGTATACCTGATATCGAGTTACGTGTTGCTGATACGATTCCCAATTTTTATATGTACACAGAGAGAAATTTTAGGTTTCACTGACCAAAGTTTTTTTGTTAAAATCGTCTTTACAAAAATGTTAAAGTTCTCATGACAATCATGGTAGTGGCTGTCATACATTGGAAAAGTGTTTACTTCAACTGCAAGGAACGTTACTGAGACCACGATTCTGGTACTTGAAATACCATAGCGCTGCGGTTATAGGAACCAAAGTCCATCGTAAAGCCGCGCATAGACTTTAGTTAAAATGACTAAGTCTACGGACAGTAAATACTCAGCCAAAATTATTTTTAAGGTTATAGGTATGGTTCTCTTAGTTATCAAAATACAAATTCAATTTGATGAGAAAAAATAAAGTTTCACCGAAAAGATCTAAGAAAAATAATCCGGTATAATGATATTTATGATAACTTTCGTCGATTAAGTTAAAAAATTGTCACTTTTTTCATCATCATAAACTTTTTTTGACTGACTATAGTTTTGACAAAATACGACGAGACAGCAAAATTGGAACGCATTGCATTGTCCCCGAACAAAATCGTTTATCATTTAGAAAGAATTGTCAAACTATATTTATAATAGAATTATTTACCTGATAATGCTTGGCACGGTGAAATATAGTCCAGGAATCGAGAACGAGAATTGGCAGGATTCAACTTAGGCTGCATATCTTTCAATGAAAGTTATACTTGATTTGTCTAGCGCAACAGCGAACGCTGCGGTTGTAGTAACCAAAGGAGCTTGGCAGTACACATAAAGAAAATGTACGTGTACTAACCGTTGGGGTACGTATAAAGCTCATTCTAATCATCAACTTTGGTCACAACAACCGAATACACAAAAAAGTCCAAATTACTGTCATGATAACTATAAAAGTAGTAGCTTCTCTCAACTTTTTTGGTCAAGGCAACTACTGTACAAAAAATTTATGTGCTATGTGCACAGGAACCAAAGCCGATTTCTCTCAGTGTAGCTCCACATCCATCATATCTAAAGTTTAAATAAAGGATCGTGTCGATGAAAATGAACAATATATTCCTCTAAATGTGTTGATATTACACCACAGAAGAAAAACATGCAACACTCAAAACGCTCCATTTTTTGAGGTTATGAACTGTAACTATAACCCTTTGAGAGATTCTATCTTTCGACCACTACTTCTTTGACACTTTACGCGTCTTAGTTTTTGCTAACTTATTGACCTGCTATATCTTACAATTCAGAAACATCTTATGCCAGAACCATCTTATGACACCCTAAACATCTTAAACTAAGATACATTATCTAACTCAATCAAGTATCTTATTTTGTAAGACGGAAATTACATCTTTATTCGTACCAAGATACGTAAGTCGTCTTAATTTTGAATAAGACACTTCGTGAGACATCTTATTTTAAGACAAAAGATAGCAAATTCCCATCTCATATCTTACAGTAAGATACCAGGTAAGACACTTCTTTTTGCAGTGAAGGTGGATAATCTCATGGATAGAAGAATATAAACTCTGTTGGACACGATATATATACACGCATATGTAGAAAAAGATAGCGTTTGAAGGATACAAAGTGTGTACTTGTCAGGGATATAAAATATTTATTTTCTTGCATCCAAAGATCATCTATCCTTTTAAAAATTTTCACTATCCTATAAAGACTTACGATAATATTCAAAACAAGAAAGGTTGAATATTTAAGCACACGAAAAATTTACTAATAGGTTTGAAAAGATGGATACCATTAGACCTGACGGATAGGTTTGAAAAATAAAAGATGTAGATATTAATGGAAATGGTGGATAACCAAATGGATAGAAGAGTATCGACATTTGAAAAGATATATGCAAACATAGATAGAAAAATATAACTTTAAAAGGATACACAGAGTGCTTGTAATGAATAGAGAAAATTAAATTACTTCTATACAAAAATCTTCTATCCTTTTTCAAACTTTCACTATCCTACAAATACTACACTATTACTTAACAGAAGAGGTATTAAATGTTGCAGTGCACGGAAAATTGACTCAAGAGTTTAAAAAGATAGATATCACTAAACACGAGGGATAGGTTTTGGAATTGGAAGAGATAGATATTCATAAACAAGGTGGATAATCTCATGGATAGAAGAATATAAACTCTGTTGGACACGATATATACATGCATATGTAGAAAAAAATAGCGTTTGAAGGATACAAAGTGCGTAATTGTCACGGATAGAAAATCTTTATTCTATCAAAAGAGCTTCTATATTTTTTACTTCAGTAAGGAACAATAGGAACTTCAATTGTGAAGTAAATTTTCCTCAAACTTTTCGTAATGTATAGAAAATTTAAAAATATATTTACCAAAATCTGTGGATTTTTAAAAAATTTCTCGAGAAACTTTTGGGAGAATTTAGAAAAATTTCTAGAAATGAACGTCTCAACCGGTTTGTGGAAAAATTCCCTCAAAACACTTTTACAACGTGTTATTTGCGCCTCAGCTCATTAGATTCCACACAAATAAATTGGAATTGAACATTATACTGTATTGCAATATGAAATTCTCGTTACTTCAGTTGTCAGCTAACAATGGAGAAAATCAACTTTAACTTTAAAGAGAACTTCCATAAATAAGCTTAGTGCTTAGCTTAGAGCGTAGTCTTCCGTCTCGTCTAACCACGTAGGCAGTTACTACTGCTTAGTTAATTCTCTCATTAGGAAGACGGCGCTTGTTTTAGCATTTAAATAAGATTTCTCTTTATACACATGCATATATGTATAGACTAGGGAGATTCCCCATCTCGACATACGTTGCGCATTAACTTGAGCAAAGACTTGCACAGCTACAAGCGTGCTTTTATATTTTCACATGAAAATCTTTGCGAATATGTGTGAAAAGCCTGAGGACCAAGTAGTGGTTTGTTTGCACCCAAGAACCACCAGATTCTCTAATAGAACCTTTGTAAGGAAGAAAAAAGGGATAGACGAGACAAAAAGGAAAAATGAAAGGGAGATAGAGCATGAACCAGATTTTAATTAGGATAACTAGGAATACAGTCCTGAATATTAAATAAAATTAGATATCTGCGTTGCTCGTGTTTAAAAAAAATGCACTTGTATCTTTTTATCTAAATACATAGAGACGTGGGACTTAGTATAGTAATCATTAAAAATTTCTTAATCTGATGAGAAACTGAAAACAGAATCAAGGAAATGCTAAATTATAATAGTATACAAGTTATCAATTAAGAAATTAATTTAAAATTTCTGCAATTTGAAATATTATTACAATAGATGAATGTAATTAAGATATCATTGAAGAAATTTCAATTGCCGCAAGGTGAAAGATAATTATTATGATTGCAAAATATGTACTTAATTTTAGAAACAATGTTATCAACAAATGCCTTAGATTTTATTCTCAGATGGATTTTTGTGACTTTCTTTTTAAAGAATAATTTGAAACTTACCTTTAGATAATTTACGAAAAAGCTGGAGTAATTCGCGAATTTGATTTCAATTTTTGTGTTAAAATAATCTGCAACAAAAACAAAAGCTCGATTCTCTTTGCTGGGATGAAGAATAACTTCCAATCAGTTTTATTCCTTATTTAATTCATTATTATTACATTTTTTATTATGAAATGCCGAGCGCGGCAGAAACAGATTTTCTTTGTGGAGTAATTCCAGGCCAGTGCCAGTTCAGGAGATTTCTACATAAAAAAGCAGACGCTAAAAAGAGAGTTCTATTATTTAGATCTTTTGTTGTAGATTATAGGAATATTTAGTCTTTCGAGAAAAAATACCATTAGCTAAAAAATATGCAGTGAAGCGTAGGAAATTCGACATTTAATGTATATTTACAACAGAAACGTAAATATTTTATTAAATATCCGTTTACACTGTTATAAAAAAATGGTATTTATAAACAATCAACTCTTGTGTTTTTTCTGAAAGAAATTATTTAAATTAAAGAATGTTTCAGAATCATTGAAATGATGATAGTTAATGACAAAATAATTTTAATCATTATTTATCAAAGCAGGGTTTCAATATTTTATAAGCAATTAAGAATTCAAATTTTTAATAACAAATTTGATTCAAAAACATCTTATACCAGATATTTAATTTTAAAAAATATTTTTAACAATCAATCTCACCAAAAATCAATTTAAAAGTCATTTGTATATTATAAATACCATTTGTTTATAACAATGTAAACGTATATTAAATTATGTATTTCTGTTTCCCTCGTAAACATAAATTAAATGTGAGAGATAATTATTTCACTTTATTTTTTTCTATAAATAAGAAATAATATTGTTCTAAATGTTATTTTTTCCATTTATTTGTTAATATAGAATTGGAAACGAAATAAATATGAAAATCGACTTCGACAGTATGTCTTTAATCTGGACTTGGCCAGGTCCACAGAAAATTAGTGCTCAGACACTAGTAAAAATAAATATACCTTCGACAAAAATTATCTGACCTGGCTCTAGCTTGGGATGAAACACCGAACTAGACTGGGGCTTGTGTAGGGAGATTAAAAATCATTCATTCTTTACAGAAATTCCCTGATCTGGCCCTGATCTGTAATGAAACGCTGTGCTCGATCTGGGCCTGGTCTGGAAATTCAAAATTCCGGAAGAAAGCGCTGCGAAAAACCTTTCACCAGTTCAGGCCCAGAACGAGCACGACATTTTATATCGGGCCCCAATCAGCGCCACTGCAAAATTTGTATACAGAATAGGGTATTCGATAAATCTTTAGCCAAACCAGGCCTGGATCAGACATGGCGTTTTATGCAGAGCAAACGCTTGCCAGTCTAGAGCCTGGTCCTGGCCATGACAAAATTTCAACATATAATTAAATATTATAAATTTAAATAAATATTAAAATACATTAAACTTTCTGAAATTTAGTATACGTTAAGTTACATATAATAGAAGTTTAAAAGAAAAATTTCTGACAGTTGATTAATTAACTGGAAATGGAAATATAAATGTAAAGGGTTTGTCAAATTGGTTATGTATTGCAATCTTTTTTGGAAATGGAAATGGCTTTTGTTGGAAGCCTTTGATAACTGAGCTCAACAAGAAATTCTCAATTGCCAGATCAAAGGGGAAAAATCCATTTTAGAACTGATGTACAAAAGATATATTTAAAAAACATTTTACTTCTTCATGCTGCAATTTTCGAATTTATTTTTAAATTCAATACCCCTGTGCTGAACTAATTTATCCGTTGAAAAAGAATATGGACAGAATGAATTTTGAAAAGGAACTCTACCTAAACCCTCTGGCTATAAAGTGAAATTCAAAGGAGACAAATTTGTCGTGTCATAAGTTCGTATTAAAAGGACGGTTAACTTTTGACTTGTTCTTGATGTTAGAAACGATGTGATCAACAAAGGCATTAGATTTTATCCTCAGGCAGATCTCTGTGACGTTTATTTCAGAGAATAATTCAAGTGCAAAGTCTGTCGAAGACGAATTTTTAAATAAACGTAAGTCAGATATGACACATCGGGTAAGTTTTTTTACACGTGCCTCTTTTTCTTTGAAGCTCACCTTCAGGCAATTTATGAAAAAAGATGAAATGATTCTCAGTTACTATCTCAATTTTCGTAATAAAACAATTTGCAACAAAAACAAAAGCTCGATTCTCTCTGCTGCGATGGAGAATAATTTCCAGTCAGTTTTATTCTTTATTTGAATTTAAATTCCTATTGCAAGAGAAAAAAACGGCTGTTGAATTTACGAAATAACGTGCTGCGGCATAATAAAAACATTTTTCTGTAGATTTTATAAAAGGAGAACTTTCAATTAGGAATATAAATTTTATTGATTTTTTCTACAGTGGGATAAATTTAGAATTTTCTTTTGCAACTATTTCAAGAAATAACCAATTTCAATGCTTCGATATGTGGAGAAATATATTGAGATCATCGTTTGGAAATTGGTTTAATACAAATTCTTCAAATGTCTGAACTTAAAATTTTCCGAACATTGAAATCTCTTAAACTTTTGATAATATATGCTCCCTAAATTAGGAAAAAGTTGAAAATTTCGAAGGATAAGAAATACGAAAACATTTGAAAGGAATTTCTTTTCAAAATATGAAAAAGGAATTGAAATATTTTTATTTCCTGATTTTAATACTTTGAAATACTCTTTCATAGATTAATATTCAATCAAATATTTCAGTAAATGTTTCATTCACTGTTTTATTTAATAGTAATCGTTACTTTTTTTGGTTCACATATAGTATTAGACAGATTATTTATGTGACACGTTTTCTTCCCTTTTATTTTCTAATTTTTTACATTTTTACCAAATTTTTTTTAATGCCTAAACTTTGTGGTTGATTTAATTTTTACAAATCAATTTATTTTTCAAAAATAATTAAAATCTATAAAATTGAAAATATGGGCATCTTACTTTCCAAATCTGAATCAGTCAAATTTTCACTGATTGAATCAGTGATTTGCCTTTTCACTGATTCAAAAGTGAAAAAAATATTTTTCACTGTCAAATCAGTCAATTATCACTGAAATAATCAGTGAAATTTGACTGATTTACATTAACCTCTTTTTAGCTATTTGAATCAGTCAAATTTCACACTGAGAAAACTGGAGTGTCAACCTAAACATTTGGAGGGTGAAGCAGACTATATTTGAGGTTAAACTATAGGACAGCCTTCTAGATAGTGTAACTTATTACCTGTGAATTGTCAAAATAAGATGGTCAACTTGAATACTTTAGAGGGAAAAGTTGATCATCGCAGAGAGAAAAATAGATTATCGAAGAGTGAAAAATATACTATAATCTACCTCTATGGCTAACCTCAAAACTATTACATTTAAGCTTTCACAATTATTATGTTATTATAGCAAGTGAAATAGGTACTCGCCAATTAGTTGTCAAAAATAACCCTCGTGACACTTTAACATGTAAAGGACGCGAAACCGGCAATGAGGTTAGAGTCCACGCTGGTGATATTGGAGGAAAAACAGGCGAACCCACGTGACTTTACAATTTTGGCGCGTATTTCGCCAATCGACACTCTTTATAGTGATTCTGACACTCTGGTAACAGTTAAGCAGAATATCAAATGAGTGTCTCCCTGACCAAAAAGAAAAATCTCGGAAAGAGTGTTGTACTATCTAGAAGTTCAGACTGACTATCTACATTTTGGCACTCAAAGTTTGACACTCAAGTTTTCTCAGTGCAGTAGATTTTGACTGATTCAAATTTAGAGAGTAGAAAACCAGAAAACTTAGTGATTGGAATATTTTCATTCCAAAATTCACAAAAGCTTTATCAAATTCTGGAATGATCAAATCTCATAACTTCTAAATTTTATAATTTCTTTGAAGTTTTATAACATAAAAGTATTTGACGTTTCACTCTTCAATTTATCAAAGTCATAACAATCTCCTCTTCAAAATTTTAAGAGACTCGGAATTCAGAACATTATAACAGTAGAAAATTGAAGAATTAAACATTTTATTATTTGGACGTCGCAAAAATTAAATAAAGAAAAAAGAGTAATTGGAATATTAGACTTAGAAAAATAGAATCTTGTAAAATCGAAGAGATTTTCTCAAAATTGATAAAAATTTATTCTTAAATACATTTTTTCGTCAAATCAATCAAAGAATTCGCTTATTGGATGACTGACCAGATTTTTGTTTACACTAACCAAAGATTATTTTTTGACTGCACGATTTCATTGAATAAAACAAATATTTTAATTCATTCAATCAAGTTTTCTTTGATTCAATTAACTTTTTTTTGGCTTAACCGAAGATGTTGATTTATTCAACAAAATGTTTTAATAAGATGAAATATATTTTTTCTAGGAATTGACACCTTTATACTGAAAAATATTTGCTTAATTCAACCAAAATTTATTTGGATTAAACAAAAAATTAATTTATTATATACGTTTTACAAACTTTTATTTAATTCAACGAAACAAATTGTTTTATTCAACTAAAAATGACCTGTTTGACTACAATTTAGTAGAGACAAACAAATGTTTCAGTTTTCAGAGAAAATTTTGGTTGATTTAACAAAAATTTAGTTGTATTAACTAAATAAATACATTAATATAGAGTCCATCAACGTTTTGGTTGATGAAACTAAATCTTCAGTTGATTCAACTCAATATTTGGTTGTTTATTTTTTTTAGGTTGAATAATTAGGTACATTTGACCAAAATTTTTCTTTGATTTAATAAAGATTTTTGTTTGTCTAAGAAAAAACTTTGTTTGAATCAAGTACCAAAGATATTTGTGACAAATATTTTTCTGCAAGAACTCAATTCCGTATTAAATTTATTTAGATCAAAAATATATAAGTCTTCAAGAATTTATCAAATAATTTATATATTCTTTCTCAAAAATTCAAATATCTTCATAGTCATAATTTTTGTGTTAAATTATTCCATACATATTTACTTAATTCACAATGTAGGGGAAAGATCTATTACCTTTTGCATATTTCAAAAAAATTATTTCTTTCGAAATCATAAGAAAAAAATGTCAAAGATGGTCCATAAATGTAAATATAATATAAAATATCGAACCCATTGTTGACTAAATGGTGCGTATAAAAACATTATTTTTAATAATTTATTTTTGTGATTTTAAGCTTTTTGCCGCATCAAATATTGCTGTTCAGACCCTTTGCAATATTTATCATAAGTAAACATCATTTTAAAGCCACCTATTTGTATACAAACACTTATTAGAGCCAGGGTGAATTTTTACAACAGTATCTCGAAAACAGTTTTTTCCATTTTTCTCTTTTACTTATAGATTTGTATGGCTCAATTTTTTGGATAAAGTGTCTTTTTATGAATGTTATTTAATCTTATACATTGAAGCAAATTCCTTATATTCGTTTTACAAGTAAATAAAAAGACCCATTGTCTGCAACGACTCAGTAATAATGCTATTAATCATTTTATTAATAACTAATTATTTTAGTCTTGCTAATTATAAATGTAAGAAATTCACATATTGCAATTTTGTCGAATTTTTTATTATTCATGAATATTAAACATACTTCAGTGTCAGAAAAATACACATCAATAAAATAAATGACCCAGTTTATTATTTTAATTGTTTTTTTTTCATATAAAAAGGGGCTAAGAAGAAGAAATTAAATAATTTAAACCTTTTCTAAGAATGGTACAGAAAAAAATATATTCTTTGTGAAATGAACTTCTTATAATTGTTTTTCGATATAGTGGATAAGCCGTTTTGAATTTTTCAAATTCAATCTTAGACTCATAACACAGGCACACAAAAAAAACCAAGTCTCTGATATTTGAACGCGACACATATGTTCCCATGTAATTTGATCCGCTGATCACGAATCCGCGGTCCAATTGACCCCATGACGTCTGGGTCAAGGGCATTTGAAGGTCAAAATTGAACACACACATTTGAGTTGAAAAAAATGACTAATATTTATGTTTTTTGGGTCGCTGAATAATAATTCGAGGTCGGTTTGACCTCAAGTAGTAAAGGTCAAGGTCATTTGAAGGTCAAACGTGTTTATTTTGGAAATAATGCATTTTTGACTGCAGATTCTGAAAGAACGGAAAATTTTACGTCCAAAACTGTATTTTTTAATTTTTTTAATATGATCCAAAGGTCATTTCAAGGTCATTATAAGTGGTGATGTGGAGAATCAATTTAATCACTGCAAAAATACGAAAATATGATTTCCTTTACCTAAAGTACTGTGGTAATATATTTTGGTGGTTGCTGGATCAGAATACGAGGTCTTTTTGACCCTATCACACCTGGGTCAAGGGCATTTGAAGGTCGAAATTGGGAAAAATATCGTTTTAGTGGAATAAACTACTTATCATTATGTTTTTTGGTTCGCTGAATTCGAATTTGAGGTCGGTTTGATCTCAAGCTGTGAAGGTCAAGGTCATTTTAAGGTCAAACTTGTTTATTTTGAAAAGAAACTGCATTTTTGACTCCAGATTCTGAAAGAACGGAGTAGTATCTATCAGTAATACCTATCTTGTGTCAGCACCCAGGGCACCTCCACGTGGTGACGGCGGAAACGGCTTTGTTTTTCTTGTTTGTTTTCCGGCTAAGCCCTGGGGTGAAGGCATGACGCCGTCATGGCTGGCACAGGAAAGTCTACGATGCAGGGTCTTGGATGCCCAGTATCGGCGGTTGGTCAGGGTGAGCAAGCGGGCCCGCAATCATCGTCATCAAGTGACCGCAGCTCTTTACTAGTTGGTGACTTGGCTAATAAGGAGTATGATGCTACAAGAAGAATTGAAGATGCTGCAAGCCACTTTTGTGGCACTGATAAAAATATTTTTTGTTACGTTTGCGGGAAATATGAAGTAAGCAAATATCGTAGGTCAATGAATAAAAAATGTACAGATATATATGAGAAATGTTATAAAAAAAAACTTTCTGTTCAAAATTCAACGTTTGCTCCAGAAACTATTTGCTGCTCTTGTTTTAATATGCTTATCCGATGGGATAAAACCAGAAATGATAAAATTTTGAAATATACTTCACCAGTAATATGGTCAATACCTGAATCCGAGAAAGATTGTTATTTTTGCAATACCAATGTTAAAGGATTCAACGTTAAAACAAAGTCACAGATATCATACGCACTAGTATCTTCCGTTGTACCAGCAAAATCTAGGGTAGAGTGTGCTGATGAAAAAATGGATACGAGTCCATCAATGAATGAAGCTTCAACGAGTAAAGAAACTGATAGGGAGGAATGGTTTGACAGTGTAGAAGAATCTCTCGATAGCTCCGACGAAGATGATCATGAAGAAGAATATGTTCCAAAATTGAGGGAGGAAAAAAATAAACCTGTAAAATTATTCAATCAAGAAAGTTTAAGTAATTTTATCAGGGATATGGGGCTTCCTAAAGATGCTTCTGAATACATGGCCGCTGTGTTGAAAAATCGAGGAATGCTTGAACGGGGAACGAAGTCATCAGTCTACAGAAATAGAGAAAAACAATTCCGTCAATATTTCAAGAAAGACGAAGAAGGCACTCTGGTATATTGCACAGATGTTTTAGGTTTGATGAACGAAATGAAAGAAGGTATTTATGTTCCTGAAGAATGGAGATTGTTTATAGATTCCTCAAAACGGAGTCTGAAGGCAGTGCTTCTCAATAATGGAAATGGGTACGCAAGTCTACCTTTAGCGCACTCAACGCAATTGAAAGAAAGTTACGAAAATGTGGAATACGTATTGGATAAAATACGATATAAAGAACATAATTGGCAGATTTGTGGCGATCTAAAAATAATAACGATTCTTCTTGGTCAACAGTCAGGATTTACAAAGTATCCCTGCTTCCTATGTTTATGGGATAGTAGAGATCGCGAAAACCATTATGTAAAAAAAAATTGGCAATCAAGAGCACAACTAGTTCCTGGAAGTTACAATATACTGAAACTGCCTTTAGTTGATCCCTCAAAAGTTTTACTTCCGCCTCTTCACATAAAACTTGGGCTGATGAAACAGTTTGTCAAAGCGTTGGATAAAGGTGAAAAATGTTTTAAGTACTTAGTGGAGCGATTCCCTCGATTAAGTGAAGCGAAGTTGAAGGAAGGGATATTCGATGGACCTCAAATCCGTAAAATGTTTAACGATGAAAAATTCATTGATACCATGAATGACTTAGAGAAAGCTGCATGGCTCAGTTTCCGAGATGTTTGTCAGAACTTTTTGGGAAATAACAAAAGCGATGACTACAAAACTATTGTAGCAAATATGATAAGAAACTATAAGTGTTTGGGATGTTTGATGAGTCACAAAGTTCATTTTATGGATGCTCATCTCAGCTATTTCCCTGATAACTTGGGAGATTACAGCGAAGAACAAGGGGAACGGTTCCATCAAGATCTGAAAGAGGCTGAAACTAGATGGCAAGGGAAATGGGACGTAAATATGTTGGCGGACTACTGTTGGTTACTGAAAAGAGATCGAGTGTCAGATGATGAAGAAGATGACGAGAGCGCAAAAAGAATTAGAAATCCGCTACACAGATCCTTCGAAAGTAAAAGAAAGCGTTATAGAAGAAAAAACAATAGCTAAGTCTCATATTTATAGTTCTGCAGAGATTCAGTGCTTTTTTTACCTTGATGGGGCGACCCTTATCTTGTCCTTGAGGAGACAGACGAACCTTGTATTCTGGTTCAACGATCACCAAAATATATTACCGCAATAGTTTAGGTGAAGGGAACCATATTTTCGTATTTTTGCAGTGATTAAATTGATTCTCCACATCACCACTTATAATGACCTTGAAATGACCTTTGGATCATATTAAAAAAATTAAAAAATACAGTTTTGGACGTAAAATTTTCCGTTCTTTCAGAATCTGCAGTCAAAAATGCATTATTTCCAAAATAAACACGTTTGACCTTCAAATGACCTTGACCTTTACTACTTGAGGTCAAACCGACCTCGAATTATTATTCAGCGACCCAAAAAACATAAAGATTAGTCATTTTTTTCAACTCAAATGTGTGTGTTCAATTTTGACCTTCAAATGCCCTTGACCCAGATGTCATGGGGTCAATTGGACCGCGGATTCGTGATCAGCGGATCAAATTACATGGGAACATATGTGTCGCGTTCAAATATCAGAGACTTGGTTTTTTTTGTGTGCCTGTGATAATTAGTGATCCCAAGAATCTTCAAATACCATTTTTCATCTAAATGCGATTACTTTTCATAATTTTGGTCCACCATATTGAATCTGCCATTTTGAATTTCTTAGGTACTATTTTTCAGTGAATTTAGACTTTTCTTTACTATTTTGATGCGCCATATTTGATCCCCCATCTTGGATTTCAAAATTTGGAAATTGGACTTCAAATTTGAGATCATATCCTCGAAAACTCCCAAGTAACAATTTTCATCAAAGTCAGACTACCTTTTGCCATTTAGGTCGGTCATATTAAATCCAACATTTTTAATTGAATTCAATTCAATTCTTACTACTGAAATCATGTCATTTTTTACATTTTCTTAATGTTTTCATTTAAAATGAAAGATATCTTAACTTGGTTAAAAATTATGAATGTTTGCAGAAATTCATGATACAGCGTATGTACCACTGGCTGCGAAAGGATTAACTTATGAAATCAGTTAATGCAACAGATTTTTTTTACCGTCTTCAATCCCATTTAGAACTGTAAAAATTTGTTATTCATTTTGAATCGTTGGATGTAAAATTTTATCACAGTCGCTATATAATTTCGGATATTGAAGTAATGGTCATTAGCGATTGGACAAATTGGATTCGGTAGAATGAGCTTATGTGAGATATTTCCTCTCGATGGTGTTCTCTGCTTCTGGAGCGAAAACCTTGGAAATTCGAAATTGTAATATTATACGCTGACCTGTCAGTGCAGCACTGAAGTTAACTGCTATTAATTACGTCGCGAATGCCTCTACACGTCTTTGTGCGTGACATGCATGCGTGGCTGGATTTGTGTGGTTCATGTATCAATCACTCTCTGACACAAGTTTTCCACGTGTGTGAATTTTTTCAGGTGTAAGAATCGCACACATACATTCTCTGGGATTCAAGAGAAAAACAAGAGGCACCATTATCAGTGATTTTTTCTCCCATGCTCAAAATTCTCGCTGAACTAGCATGATGCTCCGATTAAATGTTTTCTCTATTGTGATTTTACTATAGAACGTTTACCATTGTTCCGATGTTATTTTGATTCTGCTACAGAGTATCATTTAGCGATATTCAGCTGGATTCATCTCGCAGCGGAAATTAAGCAAAATCGAACGGCCTTCATTTTTCAGGATTAAAAAAGTTTGCTGATTGCTCAGCATTGGGCTTCGAAAACTGAAAAACTTTATTAGAATATATTTCTAAACTTTTTCCTTTCTAATGTGTGCGGCATTCATCTTCAAAAAGCAATGATCAATGAGTTCAATTCAATATCACTAATAGGTATAATTCTAGTTTCCGAGCATACAATTTTTTTATAACAATTAATATCTTTGGCTGAAAGTTTGGGACCATAATTGGTTTCGCCCATTGAAAAAATTAATTTCTGTTTCATCTCATTCTCCTTCTTCACAGGAAGACCTCCTTACTACTGTGGGCAAAAACTAAGGTGAATTTTTAATTTAAACTTCGCAGGCTAACCGATTCGGGCAAACTCTTTTATTTTTATGTTGGTCCTACTGTTACTGACATCTGTGTCGAATTTCATGACAATGTCATCATTTGTTACATAGTTACGCTTGTGTTTTCTAAACGACTAAAAGTGATTTCTTCTATTTTTACAATGTCTGAATTTGTTGAGCAAAGGAGTGCCATTAAATTTTGTTTGCGGAATGAAATTCGAGTTGCGGAAACGTTCAGAATGTTGCAGAAGGCCTTCGGTGATTTGACCATCTCGCAGTAAAATGTTTATAAGTGGTACAAAGACTTCAAAGAAGGCAGAGAACGTGTTGATGACCTGGAACGCCCCGGACGATCATCAACATTAACTGACGAGCAACACGTCAATCAAATTAAAGAATTAGTGCACGAAAATCGTCGATTGACAATTAGAGACCTTGCTGACACTATTGGCATTTCAAAAGAATCACTCAACACCGTTTCAGAAGATATTTTGGACAGACAACTCGTGGTTTTTGCATCACGATAATGCGCCGTCTCACACTGCACTCGTTCTTCGTGACCATTTCGCCAAAAACTCAACGCATATCGTTCCACAACCACCATATTCGCCTGATTTGGCTCCGTGTGACTTATGGCTATTCCCCAAACTCGAAAGACCACTCCGAGGACATCATTTTGACACGATTGAAGAGATACAAGCCGAATCGAAGAAGACTTTGAAGGCAATTCCGGAAATCGAATTTAACAAGTGTTTCGACGATTGGAAGAAAACGTTGGCATAAGTGCATTATATCGGGAGGGGATTACTTTGAAGGGGATGAAGTTGATTTGGAGAAATAAATAAAGATTTTTCATTTTATAACAAAGTTCACTTTAGTTTTTGCCCACAGTGGTATATCGCATAATGGCATTTCCTTACGGCTGTAATGATTTCAAATTAGTTGGTTGCGTTCAGCAGGACAAATATCCTTCTGGTACCTCTAAAGGATCTCTTGGTTGGAGACATCTTCAGGTCTATTGCCGACCCATGATCGAAGAAGCGTCTTACGGTCTCTTCAAGATCTTCAACCTTAACGCTGGATTCGATGTCCGAAATCTTACCTGAATCCTAGGGATGAGGTGGCGAGCTGGTCCGATAGTACCAATAACTTCTGAGGGTGGAGAATAGCCACTCTCTATCCTCCTTGGAACATTTAAGCTCCACCAGAAGATCCTTGAAGCGCGTATCCCTGATTTCCTGAACAGTGACGCCTAGTTCCTCAGGTCTAGTGTAGCCAGCTTCTTCAGGTCCTTCAATTTGGCCACGTAGGTCACCCCACCAGTGAGCTTTATTAGGATCGGTTCTGGACGGACACGTTTTGGTCACTCTGGTTTCTTAGCCTCTGGTTCAGGCTTTGGTTCCCAAGAGGTTCTTCCTCATTGGAACCCTCAACCGCTTTTGTATGTCTGGAGTGGACCTTACCTCGAATTATGGCTGGCAGCCCTCATTCTTAACGTAACTCAGGCTTCTTTTACTTTCCTGATTCGTTCACCTACCATCCGCCATTCCAAGCTGGTACTCGAACAAGGCGGCACAGCTCTCTATCCAGTCTGTATCCGAGTGAAGTCCCTTAAACTGGGACAGCACCCCATCAATGCCGTCCCTAATTGGCTAGAACATGTTTTTTTCATCCTGATGAACGCCTCCATACCCTTCACGGTTTTTTTCACCCCCATGATGCGGTTCAGTAATTTTTGGAATGCCCTACGCATGCACCATTTGTACATCCTTGTTTCTGACTCCCCGCCCTCTTCGGGTCCATTCGTTACATCCAATGCTCCCCTTCCCTCAAAAATTTCCTCACACATAAGGTAAACGTTCCAGTAATCGGTATCTTAGTTTCAGTAATCGGCACATAAATAATCTTTATGCAACGGAAGAACGTTTTCGCGTCTTTCCGGGAGTGTTTGGTAATATTAGCAAATCGAGTAATATTTGGGGTGGGGATTTTTATCGTACTTGGATGGTAAAACTGACTTTACCAGCGCTTGTGCATGCGCAGTTCATCAGTTTTACCGTCCAAGTACGGTGAAAATCCCCGCCCCAAATATTCCCTGATTTGCTAATGTTACCACACTCCCGAAAAGACGCGAAAACTTCCTTCCCTTACATAAAGTCAGACTATCCACGCGTAATGCTTTAGTGGGTGCTCAACATAGTTTTCGTCAGAGCCATCTGGCTCAGAAAACTGCGATCCCAAAAAGCAAGTTTATCAATGCGATTCGAATACTTACTTAATAATAATTACTTACATAGTTTTATTGAACCTCGAAGTTTATTCCTATCCATTAGCATCTTAGCACATCTTAGTGATCATTAGTGATGCAACTACGGTGTGGTGGTCAGCGGGGTGAGGCATAAGAAATTATACTTCGGCGCCATCTGGCGTAAGCTCAAAACAGAATCAAAGTTTACTGGCCGTTATCGCCTATGCTCGCGAACATAGCCTGCATAAAGTACCGTATGCAAATTAGAGCCAATCGCGTACTTGACTCCCCTACGGCTCGTACAAAAAACATCGTTCGAGGCCGAGTACGGCAATGCTTTTTTTTTGGTGAGGGGAAATAGAGAATGCATTTACGCACGTTGTATGGGAATCGGCCGAAGCAATACCCACTAAACTGAAATCTCTTCTGCTTTCCCACCAGTCCATGACCCCGGAACTGCGTTAGCTTTAAACTTCAGGGTCATGTTCTATAGGTGCTCTACGCCGAGCCTCGGCATCTCCATCTGCTTCATATGCGGCCTCTCGAAGGCTTCCTCTTCGGGGCTGCCTCCCGAAAAGCCGCGCAACGTATTGTCGGCAATGCTTGGTTCCGCGTTACATAATGTACTATACAATATATTGGATTATCATTGATTTTGACAATTTTTTATAATCCATGTTACTAAGACGTACTATCAGTTGTTATAAAATAGTTCAATTGAAATTGCTCGTTAGTACTTTGTCAAATTTCAAGGGTAAAATGACGATCCCTGGTACACTGACGATTACTGGGTCATCTATCTCACTTTTATTAAAAGAAATGTTCTCAGTCTCCATATTGTTTCCATGATTAGCTAGGGAAGTATATGGTTCACCTCTTCAGAGCCCCGCATGCAGGGGCAAAGTCTGAATACTCTAGGAGGCGACCTGGTTTTCTAAAGACATCGTAAAAGACACCACTCCCTGGTACCACGCAGCCCTCGACACGGTAGTTAAAATCTTGGGTTGGGTGTTTTTCTGTCGGGACCATCCGTGGAACATTATCCGCGACTGCTTATTTAGTTTTGTGTCGATATTCAGCAGTAACCCTCAGTACAGGAACCCTCTATCCGCAACTTGAGGACGTGCCCGCTGGCTTGTTCTAGGGGCCTCTGCTCGATTTCAAGAGAAACTGGAGCGGAGGCGGAAGTACTAAGGAGTTTGTGAGGGTGCTGATTTTAAATTCAAAACCAAATTTTCAAAATTCAAAATGTTGGATCAAATATGGCTGACCGAAATTATGAAAATTAGCCTGACTCTAATGAAAATTGGTACTTGCGGGTCTTTGAGGGCACTGATTTCAAAATTTTTAAATACAATATGGCGGGTCAGATTAGTAAAAAAGGTCTGAATTCGACGGAAGTGAGTATTAAGGAGTTTATGAGAATAAATTTTTGAATTTTGATTTTTATTCGTAAAAAATAATCCCATTATCCTTCCGAATACCAGTTATCATCGGATTCCGACTGTTTTTGACAATTTTGTATCGACATATTAGATCCACCATTTTGAATTTAAAAAATGTGGGTTTGGGATTGAAGTCAGCATCATCAAAAAGCGCCTTGTTCTAATTTTTGTTTAATTCGGACTCCTTTTTAAAATTTATGTCCGTCATATTAATTCTGCCCTTTTCGATTTTAAAATATTGAAATCAGTGCCCCCAAAAACCCCTAGAAACAAGGGATCAGCAAATTCAAATCGCTAGAAATAATTTAGCCGTGAAAAGATTAATAAGTTCATTATCACGTATTGTAAAAAAAAATTTAGGGAATACCGAAATTCTTTTCTTGATCACGCGACACACTTACTCTATGGTTTCAAGACCTATTTTTAAATTTATTTATTGAGTTTTAATAGCAAATTCAATGATACTAAATCGGTTTGGATAAAATAATAATAGTTGTCTTTTTGTGTTTCAGGTAAGTGGAGAATTCAGTTTTCATTTCACTTGGATAAATGCAGGTAACATGAAATGAATTACAGTATTGATTTTAATCACCTAAAATAGCTCTTATCACGAAAAAATAATTTCTAGATGGAACTGAATTTGTTTTACTGTCGTAATAAATATTCAAAAAGTTCCTGTTCCAGATGAAGGCAAAATTTAGTATAAATAGCCACGAAAAGTTTATTTGTAGAGACAATCCATACGAAATTGCAAACTGAAGCTCAGGAGTTTGATCAATTAAAACTTTCCTCGACACATCTAACTTTTGTAAAGCTCTGCCATATTTTCTCCGTCACGTAAATTTTAAGAACAATACAGAACATTACTAAACAGGACAAAACAATTGCAAACTCTCATAAAGAACTTTCTACAAAGCATTCTTAAAAGAGTATTATGAATATTTCATTTTTTAATATTTTCATAGTCTGCTAAAAGTATTACCAAAGAAAATAGATCATTATGATATTATCACCATACTTAGCTAGGAAAAATGATAATAGGATATATTTTTCTTTGAGATAAAATATCCCTCACTTAGCCTTGCTCCCTTCAAGTAAGAGTAGAGATTTGCAGGAATCAGAGCAGACGAAATCTTAAACTCCATTTCGTCTTACTTTTCCTTCCATCTCAATCGAACCAGGAAGAGTTTAAGCACTTTCTGGAAAGTAGGAGGATTCTCGCAGTTTCTCTAGGTAACTGCATGCTCCATATCGCAGTCTGAGTGCAAACATAAATTCTCTTGCGGCTGCGAGAGGGTAATTTAATGAAGGAGAAACGATGCTAAATTGCCAACGCTATCATGCGTGTATATACACACTTCTTCATCGTTGCTTGATGGTATGGGGATGAATCCTGGATAATTGAATGATAACATCTGTGCACGAATGTGATTTCTCGGTGGTTCTCAACCAGGGCTACTAGTAGTGTGGTCATTTAAAAAAATCATTTCCTTTTATAATGCTAACAAACACGAAATTCCATTCAATAGTGAAGAAGTATAAAGTATTTAGAGTTTCAGCTAAATTGGTTAATATCTACCACTTCCATGAATCATTTGAAGTTTTCTTTCCAGAGTCTCCAAAAAGGATGAGCTCTAGACTTTGGGCCCTATTTGGACCCCATTTGGAACGGATAAATATCCCCGGTGGTGAAATGTTGATGGGGCCTAAATCAAACTCAGATATAACATCCCTGTTTTGAAATGAAGTGACGAGCCTTATCTGGGCCTGGTCTGCCAAATTTTGAACCACCCAGTTTGGATCCAGTTTGATCCCTCTTCTGAATAATTTATTTGTCTCACAGGGCCCTGATTAGGATCGGTGTTCCATTTCGAACTAAAGCTAAATCGGTGAATATCTATACAGGTTCAAATAGCAACTCTCATTTTTTTTTAAATCACACAGGGAAATTTTTTCTGTTGAAACATGTGTATTATACATACTTAGGTACTTAGGTTCCAGATTCCAGATTCAAACTTGGCTTAAACCGGGCCCAAATTAGACTGAATCCTAGTTTGAAATGAAACGCAGCGCGTGATCGGGGCCCAGTCTAGAAGGTAATACCCGTGAAGAAATTTTGTCATGGTCTGCCAAACTTGTCCCAGATTAGGCCCAGTGGTTCATTATGGTACAGGGCTTACCATGTCTGAGCCTGATCTGAACCACGAAAAAATAAACTCGGCTCAAACTCGGGCTTAAGCATCCCACCTTGCGGAAATGATTTTTTGGCAATTGAAAAAAATTACCTAAATGAGATGAAAAACATTTTAAAGGTGTTTTCCACCCTATAATTAAGGGTTATTTTAGTCGCCTGCACCAAGAAATGGTGACGTATGCGTGTTCAGTTTCTGGCATGATGCATGGAATCAAGTCTCCAAGTAATTAAATGATAATATCGACCGCAAACCGCAAATAGACTCTTTCGGGACTCTTAGCGCACGTAAACCTGGGAAATTAAGTTGCACTGCTCTTTCCATTTTCGTCATGCGATCCTTATAATGATAATTAACCTAGTAAGCTTACAATGAATGAAAGCACTAAAAAGAATCACTTATTAGTTTGGGTTTTTCGTTTCCGAAACTTAGAATTCGTTTTTTCTCGAAACGACATTTTTTCGAATTGCGGGAAACATAACTTAAAAACTAATGTACCAATCGTTCTCAAATTTGATACACGATTACTTTATTTAATTTCCAAGATTTTGAACATATAATTGAGATGATAGTATTTTTTAAAGTATGCTTATTATTTTGAAAGCCTAAAAAAAATGGTGAAAATTTATACCTTTTTTCAAACACTTTAAAAAGATTTAGTTTTCAATCTTTTTGGCCACAGATTTGTATATATTCTTAAAAAGCATCGTAATAATGTAGAGAAATCGTTGGATTGATTTCAGATAAAAATTGCGACATCTAGAGTTCCCGCAAATTGCTAACTCGGATGAAGACCTGCCATGGAGGATTGATAATAACTTGATGATCTGTGGCTAAAAAAATTTGAAAAAATTATCACATGTACTTAAAAATATGAATAAAAGATACATAATGTCTAAAAAAATTTCATTACGTTTTTACCATAAAAAACCCCAAAAACACTCAATTTTTGGCATTAATTTCATTTTCAAAAAATAATTTTTTTTTTTTGCATAAAAAGGTCCTTTAGGGTCCTAAGAATGGTGCGCAATAGATTTTTTGTATGGAGGAGGCATAGCAGATTAGAGGTATATCAAAATTATAGTACTTTTATACGTTATTAAAACTTTAAACGCGTTTTTCTTGAAACTGACTTTTTCAAATCGGCAAGACACACCATTTCAACAATTTTCAACCGATTGACACGAATCTTATTTTAAATAGAAGATTATTTAATTATCTAGTGTAGAACCTACGATTACAAAGATTATGTAACAATTGTTTATTCGTTTAACTAATTAATGTCGCTTTTGGGGGAAAATGGAGTGTTACATTCAAATGCTCACTATTTTTGCAAAAATGAATATTTTTTTATAATCTTGGCTACTTTACTGGGCAATCTTATGAGAATTAGAAAAAAATTTGTTTTTTTTGTTCAAGGTGCAAATCTCAATTTTTTGGATTTCTTGCCGCGAAAGACCGCCGAAAGATATTTTTTTGGACACAGCAATACTCAGCAGCCATTTTGTATTTCCTAAAAAAAAATTTTTTATAAAGTTAATATATTAGTTAATAAATTTCATCAATTTTAATTGCTTTAAGTTTTGTTATCTGCCGCAAAATAAATTATAAAAATGTCACCATTTTTGGAGACTCAAAGGTGATGAAACCCCTTAAGACAATTCTGTTGAGAAAATTGAAAGTTTTTGTGCAAGAGGTTGATTTAAATAAACAAATTAAGAAAATTGTGTCAATGTAATTGGATTTTAGTCTTATGATTTTATAATCGCTGTGACATTATCGATAACGTAGGAAGAAGAATTAACGTGGAGCATGAAAATAATTCAGTAATAATAGCCACAGGCGACAGACACTTCACCGAATGTTGTATTCGCGGCGGTTGCGGCGACATTTAGTATTTCAAATACTATGTAATTACACAGAGCATCGCGCACAATCAACAGGCATGTCTCATGAGGCCTGGCGAAGGTATATTGCTCCCGCTTAATTATGAATCTAGATTACGTGAGCTTTGAAACGTCGCCTTCTCTCGCGAATTAATCACTTTGATTTGTGCGTATAATCATGATTGTGTCGAATATTACTTAAGAAACTTAAATAGAATTATAATCAGTTGGAATAAATCACAATTATTTCATTTGCATTGTTCACTACATTGCTAAAAATTTATCTCAAAAGTACCTTAAGGTAGTTCGTTCACGAAAATTAGACCTCAGGCAAAAATAGATAATTTTGCTTTCAAGAATAGCAATATTATTATTGAAGAGCTAATTTGAAAGAGAAAAGATTATTTTTCATGAAAAAAAATTTGAAACACAAAAAAATAATTTTATTAATAAATTTTATTTTTGCCCAAACTTATTTTTTTATCGCTTCGAGCCAAATTTTAAAAAATGATGCGATTCTGATAAATCACGGTTCATTTTATTAGGAAGAAGATTCTCTTCAACTTGACCGTTTCCAATTCCTGAAAATAAATTCTTTAATGGCTCGAATTATAATAAAACAATTTTTCAAAACAAAATTTTTATAAACAAATTGCTGTATTTGATAATAATTAATTGAATTTCAAAACTAGGAAATGGTCAAGTTGTAGAAAATCTTTTTCCTAAAAAAATGAACCGTGATTTATTAAATCGCATCATTTTTAAAAATTTGGCTCGAAGCAATAAGAAAATAAGTTTGGTCAAAAATAAAATTTATTCATAAAATTATTTGTTTGTGTTTCAAATTTTTTTCATGAAAAATAATTTTGCTCTTTAAAATTAGTCCTTCAATAATAATGTTGCTATTCTTGAAAGCAAAATTATCTATTTTTGCCTGAGGTCTAATTTTCGTGAACAAACTACCTTAAAGTAGCGGAATCTTCAGAAATTGTTAACTAGAAATTTGGAAATGTTCTTGTTTTTCAAAAATAACTTAATTGCTTAAAAAGGTCAAGATTTTCTATTATATACAGTTTTTATTCACTAATTGGATTTTCAGGATTAAATAAAAGCCTCATTTGGAAAATTTTAAACATTTAGTAAAAGACATACGTTCCTCATTACATTTTGTTTAATTTCATGGTTTTTTAAACACTAATAAAGATTTTATAGTTCAATGTTGGTTTACCTATTGAAACCTGTTTATATATAGGGTTAGTTTTTTATCTTGAAACATCAAAATATATCAAGAAATACACATCCTACGAAAAAAATTTCGACAATAAAAACTTTTTGTTTTCGAGAAGGAAATGTGACAAAGATTTCGCCATTTCTCACCTCACTCAGAGAAAACAAAAAAAGCAGGAAACATGAGATCAAAACTCATTGCAGTGGTACTTTGAAAAAACAACGATATATTACATAGGAAAATAAGTTTGGTACGGAATCATTTATTTTTTAATAGTTATTTAACATTTGATATATATATATTTAATATAAATATTGTTTTCTTCATTGTTTATGATTTGTTGAATAAACAATTTTTGCAGTGTGTAGTTTCTACAAAACTTATTTGCAAAAATATTTTAGACTTGTAGAAAATGTTTTAAAATGCATAACGAGCTGTTTTTTATTAAAATTTAATCAAAATTAGCATAAGTTATGAGAAGGTTGGAATATTCTGAAATGCCAGATTACTATCAATTAACAAATCATTTTAAGGGCATGTGATACTTAGGGAATTAGCAAATTAAATTGATTTTAGATTTTTACATGTTTTGTGTCTAAAGTACATAAAATTTATCTTCTTTACTATTTCCCAAATTTTGAACAGAAAATTTAATGCACTTTAAACAAAAAAATGTAAAAACCTAAAATTAATACAATTTGCAAACCCAAACTAGCTTTTTTGAAGAAACCTATTGCTGTATACCGTTCGTTAAAAACTTAAAATTTCTCGTGGTAAGAGGGTTTTATACGTAAAGTATGTAATTTACGTAGAAAACCTAAAGTTAATGTCGGTAAAGTAGGAATCGATAGAGGATATATGGCCTTAAGGTCATGCAACCACCAAATGGCGTGACTAGATTCCTACATTGCCGGCATTTTCTCGTTTGTAAATTCATGTCCATGCAAAATGAAATACCTATTGAAAAATTTGCGGAATTAAAGAAAAGTCACTAAGGAATATCTGTCAACTTTTAGATTTTTATCATTGCAAAAGAAATTTTATCCCGAAATTTTTGTTGCAATTATCAAAATCTAAAAGTTGCCAGTCCTTCCTTAGTGCCTTTGCTTCAATTTCGCAAATTTTTGACTCGGCATCTCATTTTGCATAGATTACAAACAAAAAAATGCCGGCAACGTAGGAATCTAGTCACGTGATTTGGTTGTTACATAGCCTTAATTAAATAAATCTTGCAATTCAAAAAAATCAAAACTGAAGTCAGAAGAAAGTCTCGCAAAATGTAGCATACGACGAAAAAAATTTCTTGCTATTATGACATTCGTTGACTCAATAAAACCGCGAAATTCAAATTAATGTTATGATGCTAAAATTCCTGATTTTGTAAATTAATTTCCGGAACAACAAATGGATTCCAGAAAGCCTGCTACGTAACAAATGAGTGTCACATGGAATAGAATTTGTTGCTTTTCATGCAAGGTATTAGTGTAGAGCTCGTTTTCCCGATTTGTCACTTTAACGACGTGCCACCTGATTGAAATATATTTTTCATTTTCATTTGCGCACGTCAAAGAACTGCTCGCCATGGTATGTCAATCAATTGCAGAGATTTCACGTTGTGTTCTCTTATCGTTTCGCTGTTTTCCAATCTGACGCTTTTTCTCTGTAATGGCGGAGTTACAGTCTCGCCGATACAAAATGTGAAGTAGTTAGCTACGGTTATGAATTCACTGTCAGAAAGGGAACGAATCGCGTTCAATCGAGCAATGGCCATCAGTAACATTGAACATTGGGAAAGATAAGCATGTACTCGTAGACGATACACGTCATATGGGAAATGCCGAAACGTATCGTGGGCTCACGTGCTTTATTTTCGATTCCGATACAAAAACAAAATAGAAAAGTGTACGTCGAAATCGATAGTTCCGTGGATATTCTCTTCACTATACTTCCAGATTGATTCTCTGAATTTCAATCGGTGGAATCTCGATGATTCAACTAAAAGTAATATTATTCTATCATTATGATGATTGTGCAATTTTCTATCCAGCCTCAATCACACATTCAAATTTTATATTCATATTAATTCAATTATTCCAATCAAAAGTCTCGAATTTTACAAGGTTCATTTTATTTTTATCTGCACAAAGGTTTTATTGATAAAATTGTATTTTCGTTATTCTCTAAACCCGAATCAGTGAACGGCCACTGATTCGCAGTGACTATTCACTGAAGGCAGCAGCTATAAGTCTTTCACTGAGAATCAGTGAAATTCGACTGACGAATCAGTGAGATGGATTGAACTCACTTATTGAATCAGTGAAATCTTCAGGTGGAAATAATAAAAGCAGCAATATATTTCAATGATCGACGAACACGTTTATTTTAGGTTAAACAACACCAAAAATAAATTACGTAATTATTATTATATATTGTAATTATTATTGTGTATAATTATATTATGTGTAATTAAAAATTAAAGATGCATCGTTATACTTTAATTGTTCGCAGGAACTTCGCGAATTTAAAGATTATGTTCACGTGGCACGTTCATTGATTCCTCAGTGAAATCAAAGCAGGGCACTGATATAATCAGTGACTATTTCACTGATTCAGGTTTAGAGAGTATATTTTTGCATAAAGTGGTTCTGATAGGGAAATTCTGAAATTTTGAAATAGACAGTATTGAAAAAAATAAAGCATTAAAAGATTTGAGATATCGGTGCAAAAATCTCATTGAAGTTTAATGTTTCAAAAATGAGGTAAACGATTCATTAACTTGCAAAAAATTGACTAAAAATTACGAAAACTCAACTGGATCCAATTTGCCAAACAAGTTTGTGAAATTGTAGCGAAAATTTACACTTTGCATCCTTTTAACGCTATCTTTCTCTATCCATAAATTTATAAATCATCGGGACCGGCGAAGACTATATTTCTATCGGAATTTATCCTGTGTCTATCCATTTTAATCAACAGGTAGATATGGGTTGAGAAGAAAGAGACAGTAGTAGAATGAAAAAAGAGATAGAAAAGAATTAAATTATGAAAAAAGGATATATCTATCCTTTTTGATTTCAAATGAAAAAGTTAATTCTATTCAGTTAAGGCTCTATCGGCTTTAAGGAACACATTCTCATCGTATTACTCGCACTTTGCGCTCCGAAACAAAAGATATAAGTCCTTATATTTCCGATTCATTACATAATCTAATGTTAATATTTCCAAATAATTTGTATCCGAATTTTTATTTCTCCGAACCATTATTTCACATAATTTTCATAATACCATAACATCATTTAACCTGATCTTCATTTATCCGAATTATCATTTGTCATAATTTTTATATTTCAGAATAACTATTTCTCTTCATTTCCACTTCACCGAATTGGCATGTTACTGAAAAACCATTGGACCTTAAATAAATCGAGCTGGAAAATAACAGCGTCAAAGGTCAATCAAAATTTATAAAAATTTAAATAAAAAATTTCGATTAGCTGCATTTGAATTTCGCGGCGTTTTTTTCGGCCGGATGTGTTTAGCTCAAATGATCTTTCTGTAATATAACAATTAGGTAAAGTGAAAATCAAGAGGAATAGTAATTTGGAAATATAAAAATTATGAAAAATAATAATTCGGATAAATAAAAATTAGATTGAATGATGCTTTGGTGAAATGAAAATTAGGTCAAATAAAGATTCGGAGAAATAAAAATTCGGATATATAGTTATTTGGGAACATAAACATTAGTTTTTGCGATTAAACGGAAATATAAAAATTAGAGCGATTGGCAACTTGGTTACATGAACTTCGGTAAAATAAATTTTAGGAAATATAGAAGTTGGGAAATATTTATGCACCTCCTTGTAGACTTTTTTGCAATTAACAATTTTGTTGCCTAACATTTTTCCTGTGTCTCGTATATTTTGAGAGAGAAATCAAAAAATTTTATCTTTAATAGTATTTCTTATTAATAGACAAAAGATGTAACTACTATGAAACAATGTTCAATACCAAAGTTGTAGATCTTTTCAGAATTAAAAATTTTCTTTTTTCTGCAGTTTTGTATATCGTTTTGGAAATCTAAAGTTTTTATTTTGAATATCATTTTTCATTGATAAACAAAATATAGAACTCCTACCCGTGTAGAAATTTTTGTGGGGCGCCGATTAGGCCCCGATAGGGTAATCTGTGTCGCGCCAGACCAGTAATGAAACGCCCTACCCGATCGGGCCCAGATCTGGGCCTGTAAAATGGAGGCCCGATCTGGCCCAGATATGGCCCCTTCTAATTTTGTATTTCTACAAATAGTAAAATTTAAAGGCTTTTCGTTTAATAACAATAAATAGTTGGTTCAAAAAAATTTATTTCATAAATTCAGATTAGTGATGCAACGGTATAATTAAAAGTATAAAAACATTATAATCTTCAAACCCATCTTCGTAGTCTCTAGAACTATTCGATTCTTCTGAATCTAAAAATAAATTACATTATTAATAATTTTCTTTCTAAAAAATTCACTTTGAAAAATTGAATATACGATATAAAAAATAATTAAACATAATAACGTTCTAGACTTAAAATTATAATTTTTTTTTCAAATTACCGATAATAAAAAAATTTGAAAATAATCTTGTCTATCATAATCCGATGTGGTTCTATCCTGGGCCACACCATGTGCCCCTATGCGGCCACATGTGGAAAATCCGATCGAGCCCGGTTCGGAACTTGGAAACAAGTTGGGCAGTTTTTGCACGGGTATGAGAAAATCCTCTTCAAATTTGTAGATATCTTTGAAATAGACATTTTTATTTATTAACATTTTTTCCATATCTTGTACACTACCGGTCAGAATTGTGGGACCACCTGTTTTTCGATGATTGCTTAAATTATCTTAATTTTAATTCGGTAAATTGTCATTATTAATCTATAATTTTTTTCTTGCATAATGCAAAGAGTTGAAATTGTAACAAAAAAGTAGGGAAATTTCGAAAACATTTCATCTGTAGGTAAATCATAATAAAGATCATATGAATATATATTTTAAGGGGATTCGACACAAAATTCATGATTATATGTTTCATATATCTTATGAAAATGTTTTTCTCAGCAAAAGCAATAATGGAATTTTTAAAACTTTTTTATTTAAACTTTAACCTTGAGCAGTATGTAAGAAAAAAATTACACATTAATTCCAAGAATTTTGTTCGATTTTGTAGAAATTCAGCTTCAAAATTAGTCCAAGAACATTAGAAAATGTTGATTATTTCAAAAGTTATTTAAAATTCAAAAAAGCATTGAAAGTTTGACTTTTTCTGCAATAACTTCTTTAAAAATAAACTAAACGAATTCATGCTGGGCTCATTTTATGAAGAATTTTGATAGTTTTGAATTTAATTAAAAGAACAAATTTTTTCACTCACATAATTCAAATTAGGATAATTTAAGCAATTATCGAAAAACAGGTGGTCCCACAATTCTGACCGGTACTGTATATCTTGGCGGGAAAATTGAATTTTTTTTTATGAAACCAGAACCCTTGGTCAAAAACCCTAATAAGGAAGCAGAAGGTTTCAAAAACTTCGAAACTACTAATTGGGCGCATAGATAAGGAAGTTTAAAACTCGTTCATTTGAATCTAGTTACGAAACCTTACCCTGAGAATAGCTCTGAGACTTCTTCGTCTCATGTGACAATGGAAAAGGATTTAAAGTGTATTTAAGACCAAACTGGGAAACGATGACGATCTGACACTAAAATAGGATCTTCCTAACCAGTTCTTAACGATCTAACAGAGCATTGTTGCCCTCATTAGCGAAATGCAGTTGGCAAGAAACGACGCTGATAACGACAACTGATCCGGAGAAGTCGCTGGTGCAATCGTGCCAACTTCCTGCAGTCGTCATTTAGCCGCAGCAATTCAAACTTCCAGAGTGCGGAAGATGTCAAAACTCTCCGGCACTTTACTAACTTATTGTTGGATAAACGTGATCCTCAGACTCGACTTGGTCGCGCCGACTCACCCATTGCTGGGATTACTGCACCGCTGCAACCTTTACAAGGGAGCTCAAAGCGATAAAGTTCCTGGCAACTACGACTTCCTTTCTCCACCAGAGTCTTAAAGATCAGTCCAACCGTGACGTCAACCCTTCATTTTGAACAAGCAGTTAATCTTCATCGATGCTCATCCATAACTCGTACTGAATGTTTTACTTGACACACATCTTCTGCTCCCCTAGCAATCCATTTAACCAGCGCTAAATTGACGTGCGAGCAAGAAGCAAGAAGTATTGGATTCGAGAGTCGAATAAGCTGTGTTTGTCGAAGGGTGCGAAAGAGCAAAGTGTCCTCCAGCAGTGGTCCAGACTAACAACTTTTCAAGGACGAGGAGATACTTTTATCTCGCACGGCTGCACTCCCTCTTTCATCATCCATGGCTGCAGCAACCTTCTTTCGACTCTTCTTCCGACATATAAATACACCCTGAAACTTCAAATCAGCTGAGGAAATTCTGATTTTATTGAGCTTTGTCAGGGGGATCAAAATTGGTTGATGGATCTATCAAAAGTAATTAAGTATTTTCACTTACATGTACAGCTAATTTTTTGTAGTATTTCAGAATTTTTGTACCCTTATAAATCACCCCTGAATCAACGAACAAGTATTTCAGAAACCTCCTGCTTCTTACCATTTACCCCTACTTTGATAGTTCTCGAAATATTTAGAACCTGAATCAATCCTTATTTGCTGCTTCTCAAATCTAAAACCTAATTTAGACCTTGTATGTTTTGAATGTTGGATACCTTTTAGACCTTATTTTAACCTTTATATCTTAGATTTCTATTATTCTTAGTTTTTATTTGTGATTGAATTGTTATTTAAATAATTTTAAAGCTGAAAATTAAATATACGAGGTCTGTCCGGAAAGTATCGGGCCTACCTTTATATCTCCGCGCCATAGTGTTCGAGCGACCTCTGCGGGGCATGAACGTCAACAGTAAAGCCTCACGAACCTATCGGTTGCTTGCTGACATCTGCCGGACGTATAGTTCATGCATGAATTTGCATCAAATTTTGTTTTCAACTTGGAAACTCGAGTTCGGAAACTATTCAGATGATGCAGAAGGCCTTTGGGAATGCGTGTATGAGCAAAATACGGATAAAAGAGTGGTATAATCGTTTCAAAGGAGGCCGCACTTCTGTTGATAGTGATTCTCGTTCTGGCCGACCTTCGACGACGAAAACATTGGATAATATTGAGCGGGTGCGACTTGCGATTGAAGGTGATCGTCGATTAACCGTTCGGGGAACTAGAAAATGATCTCCCAATACCGAAAACTACTGTTTGGGAAATTTTGAACAAGATTTTAGGAATGACTCGCGTGTGTGCGGTGACTGGCTTCTTCACCACGATAACGCGCCAGCGCATTCATCGAATCTTGTGCAGCAGTTTCTGAGTAAACACAGTATCGCATTGCTTCGACAACACAGTGGGTCCACTCATATAGGAGAAAAGGGGAACGAATTACAATGTCCTTAAGTCCCAAGTTTAATCGACAGAGTTGAGTAAAATTACTTCAACTATTTTTCTCCGTGTAATAGTACAGTATTTAACTGTTCGTTTGCATTGATATTAGTTCTTGCTATCAAAACTTGGCGGCGCTGATGCTCATTTTCACTTTTTTAAGTACCCTCCTAAAATACATGGTAGTGTCCACACTGTGTTCGACAACCTCTGTATAGTCCCGACATAGCTCCCTGTGACTTTTGGCTGTTTCCAAAACTCAAAAAACCACTCAAAGGATAAAATGACGGTTGAAAATAATGCGACGAGCGTGTTATTCAATAAAGTGGGGATTACTTTGAAGGATGCCACCCGCCCGATGATGAAGAATAACGCCAGCGCGGAGATATAAAGGTAGGCCCGATACTTTTCGGACGGACCTCGTATAAATTATGCGATTACTCGAACTATAATCCATAAAATATTAAATCATAATAATTATATACATGAAAAAATGTTACGATTCAAACTTGTAGATATTTATGTAGTAAACAATTTTGTATCGTACCATTTTTTCGTATTTTGTATAATTTAACTGGAAAATAGAATTTAGATATTAACTTTTTTCAAGTTTTAAAAATACTATAATTTTCCTAATTTCAGCTTACTAGAAAAATTTTAGTAGGATATTAAGTAGAGATTTATGAGCACTATCAGAAACCAGTATTGGAATTTTTGATTTTCTCATAAAGTTTTTTTCAAAAACACAAAAACTGCTCCTATTTTAACAATTTTGGTCGAATATCGCTGGTTAATGAACTCCTTACTTTTTCGGCTCTGATAGAGTATGCCAAAGCCGCGTTAACATTACTTCAAGGTCATTACCTATGGGCGCAATTCTCTCGGAAAGTAAGAAGGGAAAAAGAGAATTTATGAAAATGTTATATATAGAAAGAGAGGGAACATATTCTATAAATTTAAAAACGGATTTGGTGAAGTACAATGGCTGTCATGATAGCGTGATAAGTTATCTTTAAATACAATGTTCCACAGTAAATTTTCTTGAGGTTTCTGGATTCTGCGAAACGATTTGAATATAATTGAATGACCCTTAGGGTCTTTCAGGTACTTAAAAGGGAGGAATACACAAGGTCTTGTTGCAGTTCCCTGTTGGCGTTCCATGGAGAAGGGTCTATGTCCCCATGGAGGGTGATGGGAGACACAACAATTTTAAAATTTTTAAAAATTTTTTAAAAGAATTTCAGCCTTGAAGAGGGTGCTGCAAGAGCACCAAACCGTCGGCGAGTAGTTTGTTTAAATTTTATTTATGTAAATGGTGGTGGGTAATAAAGACGAAAGAGGACGAAAGGAAGAAAAAGAAGAAAGGGGTTTTGGAAGGTTGCCTTCTTTTTTCTTTGTTTTCTCAAGGTTTTTTTCTTAATAGTTTCAGTAAGGTGTGGTGATTTTGGTCCATATTTGGTTGCGTTTTTTGTATTTTGAGGATTCGAGTGGTTTCGAATTCTTGAAATTTTTAATTCTCCGGGTTTCCTCTTCGAGTCCGCCCCGTGTAAAACTGCAAACCTGGTCGTCCCAGGAAGATGATCAGTCCGGGGTTTTTTATCTCGCTCGGCGCAGAGGTAGCACTGCGGTTTGCCCATGTAGGCAGCCGCAGTGTGTCCCTCTACACCGCACCTCCAGCAGCACCTGCTCCTGCCCGGTTCTCCGCATGGGGCAGTCATATTTCCGGAGCCTAGGCAACGGTAGCATCTGCTAGTCTCAAACCTCGTACTCTGCAGGATACCCATATGATCTTAATGTGAGTCCTTTTTAAATCCCCAGGGCACGCACTTCCTCCAGTTTAACGAAGGCCTTTTTTGCTCCTCTGGAAAACCTCCTTGTTAACAAAACCTCAACATTCGCTGACGGATCCTCGTAAAGACAGCTTTCACTGCCTCTTCTACTTCTACTTCTCCTGTGTTGTGAGGACTAGATCGCATCTCATTTCAACTAGGAGGTCCTTAGAGCGGGTCGCCCTGGTTCCCTGGGCTCTAATACCCAGTTCCTTAGGGTTAACCCTGCTCTTCAGGCTCCTCAGAATGGTCGCGTAGCTCACCCCCTCGGCGGGCTTGACCAATACCGCCTCAGGACGGGCACGCCTTGAACTCTCCGGTTTCCTGGTGCCCAATTTAGGCTCCTTTTCTCTTCTTTCTTTGAGGTTCTTGGCCTCTACTCCGGCTTCTTGCTCACGCTCTCCTGGGGAATTACATTTGGCTCCCTCGGCCGTTTCTTTTCCTCGTTCACGAGATTTGCCTGCCTCTTCGCACTCCTTATCTCCGCCTCTTTTCCTTTGTCCTTGGCGACCTGCAGGCCAAGGAAATATTCCAGCGATGAGCAACCTACCAAGCTCCTCTTTCGCTTCGGCTATGTACACATACTTTTATCTAAATTTTAAATACCATAATCATTCTACGAGTATCTAAGGAAGTATTTTGCCCACCCTCACAGAGCCTCGCGTGTAGGGGTAAGGTCTTAATACTCCAGGAGGTGACCTGGTTTCCTAAAGACACCGTGAGACACCCCTTCCTGGTGCCATGCAGCCATCATCACGATAGTTATAACATCTTAGCTTGGGGGTTATTCCTTCAGGACCATCCCTGGAACATTGTCGGTGACTGCTTATTTAGTTTTGTATCCGTATTCAGTAGTTACCCTCGGTACAGGGCCCCTCTATCCGATATTTTACATAAAACCTTCTCATATGATGAGAATGTAAAAATACTTCCTTTATGTATTTAACCAACAATATTAATTAACACATCATTTTTTCCACCATGAAACAGTAGATTGTTACGTTTGTTTATAAAAATGTTTCATCTCCAGTCTTGGCCCGGTCAGGGCCACTGAAAAATTTATGTTCAGGCAAACTCATAAGCCACTCCTACCATAAAAAATCACCCCTAAATTTAGAAATAAGATTTCTAAACAGTAGAAAATTATAATCTTATTCCTAGTTATTTTATCGTTTTCTGAATTGAAGAAAACATACCTCTGAACATGTAGCTAGATTGAAAAAATAGTTAAGGCTATTCAAACCCTTCAAAAGCTGCTCTAAGTTGAGAAAAAAGTAACCCTGAAAAAAAGAATTCATAATTCAGTTGTGTGTAATCCTTCCTAAAATTTTAATAAAATTAGTAATCTGAAATTTCCGTTCGTTATTCTTAAGGTAGCTTGAGCGTTTGGTGTCGTATGAAGTGAGGGGCACCGTGCGGGCACGTGTTACATGAATGCTCATTGCTACTTATTTTTTTAATAATCATATGTATTATAGTTACATCTGAGTAGAAGGGTAAGAAACCACGGAAATGTCCCCTGAAAAAAGTGATAGTAAAAATTTATTAGTTTCACCTCGAGGCGGTTTCTTAAATTCTGTACTTTTCTCGCAATTTTCTCTTGATTGAAGTCGTCAACCCTTTGTTTTTATAATACTAATAGATTCCTTGAAATCGAAAGTACTATTATATATTTGATTTATGGGGACTTGTGTTTCTTTCCGGAGTTTCGCCGATTTTGATGAGGAATCCCATAAGACTACGTGTTAAACTGACATTTTTTTCGGTAGCGATTTTTTCGGCATTGACATCGTCAACCGCGGTATTTCTTTTTTTCAAATGAATCTAGCATATTTTATTAAGATAATCTCTAAGTTTCAGAGCAATCTATAATATTTTTCAAAAACGCTCAAGCCACCTTAAGTGCTCGGAGGTTAGAAAATAAATTCTCAATAATTTGAAGAATAAATGAATGAATAAAATGTTTGCTCAGTGCACCAAATATAGGGTTTACTCATTAATTTAACTTTACTCATTAATTATTATTGTTAAATTAATTCTTTCATCAAAACGAAAATTACGAACATTACGAAAATTATTATGGAAAATTAATTTATAAAGAATATTTATTTTGGAGATTAAATGAATAATAATAGTATTATTACGATAAAATATAAATGAAAATTAAATCTATCAATAATAATAATATTAATCCAATTAAAATATCAATATCAAATTTACCAACCTACCAACTTTGATTCAATTTTAGAAATATTTTCAATAATTCAAATTATTTCAGGAATCCTACTATCAATCCATTATACCCTTCATATTAATTCTGTATTTAATAGAATATTTCATATAATGCATCATATTAATTATGGATGAATTACTCGATTAGTTCATATAGATAGAATATCTTTTTCTTCTTCTGTTTATACATATTAGACAAGGAATTAATCATAATTAAAAGCAGTGTAAGATTTTATTAATATTATAATTCCTAATTTTTGAAAATAATATGATTTTCAGGATTATTCATTTTTTTATTAACTATAGAAACAGCTTTTTAGGATATATATTACTATATGAAATTTATATAATTTATAACATGCATTTTCAAATTAAATTTAAACCCTAAATACCATTTTTATAATATAATAAATATTTCTCATATGTTATTAAATTTAATTAATATTTATTCGATTTAATTTTAATTATTTATTACATAAAATCCTTTGGAAAAAATATTTCGAGGGTAGATTTTATCAAAACCTTTCTAAAAATGATTTGGTTTTTGATTCCAAATACATATGTAATCTAAAAATGCATAAAGTTTTTTGGGTAGTTTTTTGGGACCTTCTTGCACATATTTTTCATGGTGATTCGAAACAAATTGATGAAATCCCAATGGAAAACCAAATGTTCATAAAAGTTGTGCTCATTTTTCAGTTTTTTGCAATTTCCGCATTTCTATGCTCGAAAAATTTCACGTCCTGAGACCTATCCTTCGTCATTAAAATGAGATGAAAATGATGGCAATATGTCAACTTTGCTAGTAAGGATATTGTTGTCTCACAGTCAACTGAGTATTTTTGTTAAACCAATTTAAGTATTTGGTTGAATGAGGGACAATCGTAATAAAAGAGGGAATTTTATAAATATCAGTCTATAATTTATCTTCGCGGCTATACTAAAAAAAAATATGAATCTTAACTTTGCTTCCTAATCAAATGCAAGTTTAAGAAAAAAAATGTATATACTTTATTTTGATTTACTTTGATTCCAGTGGAATTCCATCGAATTTGTAATCACAATTTAGAATAAAAGTCACGTATCACTTGTCGAACTGAAAGTAAAAATATTTTTGAAAACATGTTTTTAATACAGAGCGATAAACGAAGAATTAATACATTTTCGTCTCATCATGCATCACTGTTTACTTGGCATAATTGTTTAAAATTGAAAATTTTTTTTTTCAAAAGAGTCCCAACAAGATATTTTTTCATGTTCTTCACCTTCAATAGCACTAACTTCAAATCACCCATTGCGATTAATTCTATAGATAATTTATAAGTTATATTTTATTTCGACCACTTGAATTTCCGAAACCTAAAGTACTTTTTGCAATACTTCAAATTTCATTGATAACCTGTACCTCTTTCGAGAAATGTTTTCCCTCAATCTTCTCTTCCCTTATCTTAAAAGCAAATTTTATTATTAATATATCTTTTGAAACATATGCAATAATATATTAATACTAAAATACTGCAATTACTGAATTTGAAGAAAATTCTATTTTTGTGGCACACTGATAGAAGCTTGAAATATTTAATCAGATTAAATGTTCCTTTATTGCGACGATGTTAAAGCCAAGTTAATTTGAAGTTAATAGCATCGGATTGTTGATTAACTAGAAAAGGAAAAAAACATCTTGTATAGCGAAACTTGAATGAAGAGCTGTAATTTTGATTTCTGACTCAAGGCAAAAGTCTTTGTCAACTTCTGTTATTTCCTTCAATGGCTTCATCGTTGTTTTCTCCTTCGGGCTTGGCAGCCTTTACCTTCTTTCTCCAACAAACCTTTGAATAATTCTAATGAGAATGAAATAATCGACCGACTTGTACAATCCTGGCGTCGCGCCATGAGCCTTAATAAAACAGATAAGATGTTAATTAAGATGACTGCCGGTACCGCATCGCCCCAGAATATGTCTTCCTCTTGTAACTAAAGTAGATCTTCAAAAGTTATGAAATTTCCTCATTTATAGGAAAAGTTAGAAAGGCTTTTCGTGAATGTTGATACACTCAAGACATTAAAATTATTGTATTTCGTAATACGTACCTATTTCATTTCTCAATTCTTCATCATCAATCGGCAACAAAAAAAATCCAAGTAAGTGGAGAGCAGAAACTGAAATCATAATTGAAAATTCTCATTTGAGATTTTAATCACAAAATTTAAGACACTTTATATCTTTCTCAATGGAATTTTTCTTAAAATCATATCTATAGGAAATAATGAATATGTAATCTATAAAACTGTACTAAATATGGTAATAAATATATGCATGAATTTATAATATAGTCATCATAAACATATGGTAGTAAAGTTAGAAAAATATTTATTGAAACATCACTTTTGATATAGGCAACAAAAATGTCCTAAAAAATAATGAATGTCAAAAAACTTTTTAAAAGAGGAAAATTTGTTATGTTTATATGTTTTCAAGTTTTTTTTTTATTTTCACAACTTTATTTCCTTAAGGCTATGCATCAACTATAGGTTCCTACGTTACCGATACTGTTTTATCAGCAAACTCATATCTATATGAAATATGATATGATGATATATGATATGATGATATGATATGATATATGATATGATATATGACATGATATATTGTATTATATATCATATGATATATACCCGTGTAGGAATTTCCCTATCTTTCCTTATTTCAAGTTGGGTTCTAGTGGGGCCCGGACTAGAATTTCCTAATATAGAAACAACTGGTAGGGGCGCTGTTAGCACCCGATTAGTATTTCTAGGCCAGAAAAAACTGTTAGGGGCCCTGTCAGGTGTCATTGAGGAATTCTTTGTTTCGCTTAAGTATGGGAAATCTATTTGTGTCTGGCGGGGCCCCAACTAGAGAATCCCTACTTGTAACATTTGTGGTTAAGGTTAGGTCCATTAGATACAACATAATCTTTATTCTTTATTCCCATTAAAATTTGATCTTATCTGAGAAAAATGGTAAATATTGGTCTTAACTCGAATTTTCTCTGTACTTTTTCTCTCAGTGTGGAAAATCCTTTTTATTTATTATTTTTTCAGTGAGATACCTGAACAAAATTGGTCACGTGACTCTGCTGATATATGCCATTAAATACAATGCGTAGGTCCAATAGGGCCCTAATGGTGTCCTTTTTTGTAGATGGGGTAGTGTAAGGGCTGGCCTTACTAAACCCCTACTAGAAAACATAGTGGGGCCCACCTCGACAAAAACGTTACGTTACCGCCGGGGCCCTGACTATTTTTTCACGCTAGATCCCGACTAGAGATAGGGCAAACTCGTCAGGGCCCCACTATGCCCCTATCGAAATTTCTACACGGGTAAATTTAAGAAATTGAATAAAAGGCACTAATCAAGATCTCTCGACTCACAAATGTTTATAATTCAAAAAAACTTCATTACATTCTCATCACGGATGAAAAGATATTAGTTTGATGTGAAAAATGACTTTCGAAATTTTCATCAAACTTTACGTTTAGAGACCCCTGAGTCAGAAAGAGTGGTGTTTACGAAAGTGTCTGTATATAATTTTGATTAGACATTCAAAAATTGCAATGTTATTATTAAAGCCATGGATCAATCGGACCACGTGACTAAATAATACATTTATTCGATCATGTAAAATAACTTTTTTAATTTACAAATTATCTTTCCGAAAATTTGGGAAACGTAACAAAAGACAATAAAGCGCGCATTTTAACTTCTTTTTAGTAAAGATTTTGGAGAAAATTCAAAAACTTATCGACAATTACAGTTGATTGTAAAATTTTTTTCAAAATTTTCACTCAAACGAAATTGAATGACGCTCTTTACCGTTTTCTGTTGTATTTTTCAAATTTCTAGGAAGACATTTCGTAAAATAAAAAAGTTATCTTACACGAACTTTTACAGGAATATTATATCTTCCAACACGTAAACAAATTTTTTTCGTGGGTTTTTTTTCTATGAAAATTTAGTTCGCTGAAATCGGCACCTCGAAAAAAGGCACCTTTATGGCGCAGGTAATTATAGGAGTTGCAATTCACTGAAAAAAGAAGTGTCTTACCTGGTATCTTACTGTAAGATATAAGATGGGAATTTGCCATCTTCTGTCTTGAAATAAGATGTCTCACGAAGTATCTTATTCAAAATTAAGACGTCTTACGTATTTTGATACGAATAAAGATGTAATTTCCGTCTTACAAAATAAGATACTTGATTGAGTTGGATAATGTGTTTTAGTTTAAGATGTTTAGGATGTCATAAGATGGTTCTGACATAAGATGTTTCTGAATTGTAAGATATAGCAGGTCAATAAGTTAGCAAAAACTAAGACGCGTAAAGTGTCAAAGAAGTAGTGGTCGAAAGATAGAATCTCTCGTAGGGTTATTACTGTTCATAACCCCAAGAAATGGAGCGTTTTGACTGTTCCATGTTTTTCTTCTGTGGTGTAATATCAACTCCTTTAGAGGAATATATTGTTCATTTTCATCGACACGATTCTTTATTTTAACTTTACATATGACGGATGTGGAGCTACATGTAAAAAGGGTAAATTGTATCAGCAACACGTGACTCGATATCAGGTATACCTTCTGTTTTAACGTATTGGATACGTTTGCTAAGTCGCTTGTCTCCTTTTCCAATAGATCATTTACTTGAATTAATTTTTTTAAGAAGTACGTACAGCCATGTAAGCCACCACATGTGTAGCAGACACCGGTATGCCGTAAGCTTTTTCTCATTTCTCACGGTGTAGAGGTTATAGGAACAATAAACTGTCGGTAACTTAAGTAATCTGTGTTGCCGATGGCTCAACTAAAGATATTTTACGTGTATTCAAATAAGATGTTTTAAGCAACTTAAAAGTGACTACCGAAACATCTTAGATATGACTACTCAAGTATCTTAAATTAAGACACTTCTTTTTGCAGTGTTGGTCTATCTGAAAAATTCAACAAGATTATTAATCTATACGAGTGTGGCTGTCTTTGGAACATAAATACTAATGGAGAATATGTATTTAAATTTTGAGCAGGGTTCATCAAGTAAATTTTTTAAAATCACCTGCGTCGTCTGAAAAAAGTGATTTTTAGAAAAACGCATTTGAAGTTATGAAAACATTTCATGATCGCTCTGACCTTCTCAGAAAAATTAACTTTATTATTGAAAATACTTCGAATTCAGTCCTAAATATTCTTCTACATAACTTCCAATATTTTTACTTTCGAATAAAGAAATGAAAAAAATCAAATTTTTCAAAGGAACCAAATTTGTCAAAACTCATAGGATTCTAATAAACGAGAGTTTATTTTTCTCTCGTGGAAGTTTCTTGAAAACTCGACCACGTTCACTTTTTGAAACAAACAAATAAATTCCAAATAAAGTTATTTTTCTAGATTTGTTTTAAAAAAAGAAAAAATTCCTACGATTTTAGGCATTAATAATTTAATTTGCAAAAATTGAATCCAGTTAAGTTGTCAAAACTCTCATTTTCGCAAAAATCAAGTCCTTCTTTATTAAATTCAAATCTCTAAATAATTTCATAAAATAATTTTTTCTCTTTTAAGCAATATTATTAATAAAAATAATAGCAATAATACAACACTTCAACCTATAATTAAATATTCCTCTCCGCGAGACAAAAAATTAAATTTCTAGTTACTTAGTAAAATTTGTATTTCATAATTAATTCATATTGCATTACCACGTGAAATAACTATTGTCTTTCCGAATGAAGTTTACGAAAGTTTATCTCATAACACCGACAAAGTGAATACAGAAAAGAGCTATAAAATTTTGAATTAGTTGCTCACGTGTGGGAAGGAGGCAAGTAGTTAAGGTATTAATATAGTCAGACCCGATAAAAAGTGAACGCATGCCGTTGGTCTGACCATAGCGTGATTCACTCCACTTAATGCTTGATTCAAATCTAAAATGAGCTCTTATTTATGCTTATGATCTCCAAATCAGAGAGGGATGAAATTACATATGATAGTCGTGAGAGACTATTTCATGGATGATCATTTCGACCAAAGAAGCTGTTACACTCACCAGCTGTGATCATGGTGTTATATGTAAGTTATAAGTGGGAATCCATAGGTATGAGGGTCGACGCGATATCTGATTGGCTGGCTACTTCGACAATTGCGTGACCACAAGCACTTCGTACCAACCCTAATGCGCTCCCATTAGTGCTGACTACGGTTCTTCCAATCCCCAAGGTTCAAATTACGGGAGCATCAGGTTCAAATGAACACCGACAATCCCTCTCGAGTTCGTTTCACGGATGATCAAGCCGACGAACGAGCAATTATGTCGTTTCGCTCGTTTCGTCATTTCATCCTCTCTCTATCTCTCTCTCCCTCTCTCTCAACTGCATATTGTATCACTTTGCATAATACAATGTGAAAGCTTCAATCATCGACGAAAATTTACCCTATGAGTGATTTTTAATATTCAGGAAAGCTTTTGAATATAATTAAAGTGAAACATATTTTATAATTATATGCATCTATATTCGAATGGAAAATTTTCGAAATTATAATCTTTTTGTTCAAAATTTATTGCCGTTTATTGTTCATACAGATTTAACGAATGATGCAGATCTGAAATTGTCAATATTTACAATTGCAAGATTTGTAAAAATAAACATTTATGTAATTATGAAGATTTAGGAGTTGACAAACAATTGTTAGTTTATTTCATATCAAGTTTTTCAAATTTTTAACCTGATTTTTCCTTTTGCCTGGACACACGCCAAAAAGAGCGATCGTAAATTCCAAAAAATATTGTCGGAATATCCGAAAATATTTTCGTCAAAGGGCCTTCGGGGCCTAAATTCGGTTTATCAACGACGACAATAAAGATAATAATAATAATAACAAATTCTTACTTATATAAATTCTTTCTTATATGAAAAAGCTCGAGCATTTAGGTAAAATCTACAAAAAACTGATCGGATTGATCAATTTAATCTTCTTTAAAATCTATAAATGAATTATATCATTTAATGAATTTATTATTATTGAAAATATTATTTATATTTTATTATTTATTTATTTGAATTTATTATAGGGAAAGACTTTTTACATTTTCAATCATTTATTTTTTATAAATTTACTAAAATTAACTTATATTAAGTCTGTTAGGTCATCAAATTCAATTAATGACTTAAATTAACTAAAATAAATTTTATCTATTATAATTAATAAATAGAATAGAATTTAACAAAAATAATAATATAAAAAATATGATGTAACAATATATTATAACATATATGTTACATTTTCTAAAAATAATTATTCATTCAAAAGAAATCAGAGTTGTAACAAATATTGAGTAATAATAAATATAATCATTAAGCAAAATAATTATTAAGTGAATATTATATAAATAAAATTGAAATTTTCTTTAATTGATAGTAAATAAATAATTAATTCATATACTTTACATAAATCATAATTTAATGAAGTGGAATATGATTTTCAAATGCTTAGAATATGACATTCTGAAATTCAGAAAACCATTATCTGAATTTCGGAAATACGAATACACGAAAGACGTACTCTAGTCGCGTCCGAAGACGAAATTCCGAAAATAAGAAACCGGTTTGCTTTTTTTGGACATAATTTTCTGAATTTTGGAAATTAACAATCACATATTACGAAAGTTAAAAACGAACATTCTTTTTCAGAATTTCCGAAAATGTCATTCTGATTTTAAGAAACTATTTTTTTTTTTTTTAACTTTCACCCAAATTAGAAAGTTTTTTTCCGATATTCCAAAAATATTTTCCTTTTTCATGAATGAAATTTTAGGCAGCCCGAAATTCGGCAAATGCGTTCGGATTTAAAGAATGTTCTTTTTAGCGTGCATGAACTTAGGGATTAAAGGGACGATTCCATATTGATGGTTAAAAAAATCAACTTTTTTTCCATTATGAATCAGTTATCTGAAAGATGTACATTCTGAAACACCTGTGCAAAAATTTCAGGTCGAAATTCGAAATTTGCAAAATAAATGGATTTTTGTAGCACATCACATGGCGCAGCCCGTAGTTGGCGCTTTCGAGCGTTGTGTTTTTCTCGAAAAACGCCCTCTATATGGAATGGTCCCCTTAAAAGGTCAGTAAAGTAGCGGTCGATAAGTAATACATGGCCTTTGAGATATCATTTATTACAAAAGCCCAATTAAACAGAATGAAAAATAATTAATAGATTTTAAGGCCATGGATAAACCAGATCACGTGGCCAAATTCCTGCAAAATTTCAGGTAAGATAACTTTTTCATTTTACAAAATGTCTTCCTGAAAACGTGGAAAATACAGCAGAAAACAATGAAGAAAGTCTGTCAATTTCGTTTAAGTGAAAACTTTGCAAAACATTTTAAAGTTTATTGTAATTGTCGATAAGTTTTAAAATTTTTTTCGAAATTTCTACTAAAAAGAAGTTAACAGATGTGCTCTCTTGTCTTTTGATACGTTTCTCAAATTAACAGAAAGATTGTAAACTAAAAAAATTATCTCACATGAACCAATCAATGTATAATTTAATCACGTGGTTCTATTGATCCATGGCCTAAAATAATGATTACAAAGCTCAAATAAGTTCGATTGTAAAATATGGAAACTTTAAAACATACAAGCCTTAATATTTTTCCACAAAGGTAAGCCAATTAAGCCATAAATGTCTTATTCTCATTATTCAAAAAGTGAATGCAATAATTTAAATGGAAAAGTTGATGATCCACTCTCTAAATATGAATCAGTCAAAATTTACTGATTATCAGTGAAATTTGACTGATTCAAATAGCTTAAAAAAGGTTACTGTAAATCAGTCAAATTCCACTGATTGCTTCAGTGAAAATTAACTGATTCAACAGTGAAAATATTTTTTCCACTGATTCAATTAGTGATAATTAACTGACTTAACAGTGAAATATATTTTTTAATTGGTGAATCAGTGAAAAGGCAAATCATTGATTCAATCAGTAAAAATTTGACTGATTCAGATTTAGAGAGCATTCAGAAATATAATATTAATAAACTATTGATTTTTCTCAAAAATGTTTTATTTGCAAAATTCATAATTTATTAATGGAATTCAATTAATGAATTTAATGAACTTAACTAAACATTATTTTCAATCCGTATAAAATGTCTGAAGTATTCAGAAAAGTAATTCGTGAAATTTCTAAAACTTACATGAGTTGACATTTATCACAAAGGTAAAAGTCATTTTGACAAAGTAGGCCAAGCTGTGCACACATGCAAAGTTTTCTTTCAAACTCAATGCACAAAAAGGCTTGAAAGAAAGTGGTTTCGCATGGGAACGTGTGAAATAAACTTTCCCAACGGAATCCCGTGAACTCAAGATCTTGAGCTTGAAATAAGGGCAAGGAACTCTCGGGGTGGAAGAAGGTGATAGTAGCGCAGACTTTACACTTTTTTCGAGACATGCTCTGAATACGAAATCTCCTTGGAGAAGTGCACAAAGGTAGGCAAGAAAGGTTAATAGGCGATGTTAGATTTAGGTTGAAAAACTATGAACCTTTAGGGCTCACAAATACAAAAGATTGTGAGTTTTGAAACAATCTTGTTATAAAATATTTTAGTTTACAGAAAATTGTTTCGAATGTCATGAATTATGAAACAATATCGATGGGGTTCACAACTCAACTGATGACCTGTATAAAAAGGCATTTTATACATATATTTCCAGATACTCCAAATACTCCATAATATTTCAAGATACCTTCGAAAGTTTCAAGATACTTTAGAATATTGTGAGGTACTCTAAGATATGCTAAGGTACTCCGAGATATTTTATATACTCTATAATAGTTCAAAGTTCTTTAAGATATTCAACTGTGTTTTAGATTATTTCACATACTTCAAGATACTTCACATACTTCAGGATGTTTCATGGTACGTCAAGATATTTTAAAGCACTTAAAGGTATTTTAACGAACGTTGGTATATTACATGTACTAAAAGATATTTCAAAGTACCTTAGGATCTTTAAAGATAATTCAAGTGATTTAAGAGTTTTTTAAGAATATTTTAGACACTTTAGATTATTTAATGGAACCTTAAAGATATATTCTATATTACAAAGTATTTCAGAGTATTCCAATGTACTGCAGAATATTTCACATACTTCATAATGTTTCAAAAATTTCGAACCATTTTATGGTATTTAAAAATAGTTAAGGATAATTCAAGGTACTTCGAGATATTTTATCACATGTCATGATATTTTGAAGTGTTTTAAGGTATTTTAACGTACTTTGGTATATTTCACATACTTGAAGATATTTTAAAGTACCTCAGGATATTTTAAGATAATTCATGATATTTAAAGTAACTCGAGTGATTTTAAAGTTTCTAAGCATATCTTAGATATTTTAGAATATTTAAAGGGAATTAAAGATGTCCCATATACTTCATAATGTAATAATAATAAATAATATTTCATGATTTTTGAAGATATTTCAATGTGCTTCAGAATATTTAACATACATCAAGACATTTTACATTCTTCAGGATGTTTCAGAAATTTCAAACCATTTTATGACATTTTAAGGTACTTGAGAATATTTAAAGGTACTTCAAGATATTTTAAAGTACTTTAAGGTATTTTAACGTATTTCGGTATATTTCACATACTTGAAGATATTTCAAAGTACCTCAGGATATTTTAAGAAAATTTATTATATTTAAAGTAACCCAATTGATTTTAAAGTTTTTAAAGTATATCTCAGATATGTTAGAATATTTAAAGGAAATTAAGATGTTCCATATACTTCATAACATTGAAAGGTACTTTTGTCTATTTCATTTTGTTTAAAAATATTTCATGATTTTTGAAGATATTTCAATGTGCTTCAGAATATTTATAAATACATCAAGATATTTTAAATTCTTCAGGATATTTCAGAAATTTCAAACCATTTTATGACATTTTAAGGTACTTGAGAATATTTAAAGGTACTTCAAGATATTTTAAAGTAATTTAAGGTATTTTAACGTATTTCGGTATGTTTCACATACTTGAAGATATTTCAAAGTACCTCAGCGTATTTTAAGAAAATTCATTATATTTAAAGGAACTTATGTGATTTTAAAGTTTTTAAAGTATATCTCAGATATGTTAGAATATTTAAAGGAAATTAAAGATGTTCTATATACTTCATAACATTGAAGGTACTTTTGTCTATTTCATTTTGCTTAAAAATATTTCATGATTTTTCAAGATATTTCAATGTGCTTCAGAATATTTAACACACATCAAGATATTCCACATTCTTCAGGAACACCAAGATTCATTTTATAACATTTTTTTTGAGTACCAATAACACATCATAAATGAATCATTTTCTCTATCTCTCCGTTTTGAAAAATTTCATCGGTCCCAAAATTTGGATAGCATGGATAGTTACTCCAGATATACAAGTTATCATGCGAGGATCATCGGATCTCAACTTAAAAGGATAAACCTTTCGAAAAAGTGCTGCCAGGTGGTTGAAATATAAATCTTCAGATTTCCCAAATTTTTCTCTAGAAATCTTCAGACAAATTAAAAAAATTCTTCAGATTTCATCAAAACTCTTCACGTTTCAAAAACCCACTTTTAAAATAATTAACAATGCTGTTATGAACTACGTCTATTCGAGTTGCTAATGTCGTATATATTATTTTAAATACACATGACCAAAAAATACGAATTAGAAATGATTTTACAAAAACGTGTACCTTGTGTGCAGGATTTCAGCGCAAGATAAACATAAATATTACGTTAGTAGGATATTTAAAATATTAGTGGAATATGTGAAATGTAATTATTTTCTAAAATGGAAACATACATACATATATATATATATATATTATTATGTTAAACCTCTAACAACCTCAAACCTAATAACAATTAGCAAGCAATTAAAAAATCAAATCAAAGAGAACTGCAAGTCAGACAAATGAGACAGTTTATCCAATAAGATAAATTTTTAAAACAACCTGACCATTAAAGACCAATAAACTTTGACTTTTAAATACTTCTAGCTAATTTAGTAGAATTTAGAAAAATCTTCAAATTTGAATCAAATTTCAAATTCTTCGTAAATCCCAGAAATTTGTCAAAAATTTTCCAAGCCTGAAGAAAAATTCCTAGACCTGGAAAAATTATTTCGAAATAAGGTAGTATTCACGCTTACCATGACGTAACAAAATATTGAATAATAACAATAATTGAATCACTAATTGGACACGAAATCCATCATCTTGAAACGAGAACACAATAATAGAATTAGTGCAGTACAGTAATTATTTCAACATATTATTACAATAACCAACTAGAATACTTAATGAGGATCTTAACTTCTGAAATAGACTTGAACATCTTAAAGGGGTCTATCAAATATGATAATTCAGCCAGGAACCTGGACAATGATGGGACTTGCAAAGTTACGATTCGAGCAAGTTTGTACAAGGAGCTCTGCCATCTCGCATAACACTTTCCTCTCTGAGGAATGCGCAATGCGTCGTAGTTGCACATGCATACCTTATTTCTTATACAGAGTAACATGTGAGCATAAATATAGCACTTATGTATAGAAAATTCTCATATATATGTACCTACACAAGTATAAGTACACTCGCTAGACTTGTGAATACTTGTACATTTTTCCGCTCATAAATCGCAGGAATATCTCTCGGAGCTTCCTGTTCCCAAATGCGCCTCTCTTTACTTTTTGCAAAAGGTGTAAGGCAGCAGTTTAGTGAAAGTATGGCTCATACAAAATATATATAATACTTTTCGCTACTGGTATACTCATGGGTACATACATATATAACGAGTGTTACGACATGTGCGTATACACCAGAGCGTATCAAGGTAAAAAGCTGCTGTATAAGAGCCTCAAGGTACAGCTCAAGATTATAGATAAGGCAGACGTGCTCTCCAACCCTGAGCTTCCGTGCGATATGCTCTTCATTACTCAGCACTTCCACTTGAACGCGTATACAAGCCACACGACACGATATACGTCGCATCGACGACGTATAATCCGTTATCTAAACGTTCTTCTTATTGTTTTCCGATCTCGGGAAACGATAACACTTCCATGAACATGATTAGTGGTAACGGAGTGTTTTTAGAATGGTATCTGCGTGGAATAATAAATATGATTAGACAGAATAAATTTTAGTATTCTCATCACACATAGACGTGGAAAAATGGATATTCAAGTATGTGACAAGCATCTTATATATTCAGTTCTAATATCTAGATATTGAACTGTAATATCTGAATACTCAGTTTCACTACTCTCTAAACCTGAATCAGTCGAATTTTCACTGATTGAATCAGTAATTTGGCTTTTCACTGATTCATCAGTTCAAAAATATTTTTCACTGACAAATCAATTAATTTCCATTGATTGAATCAATGAAAAAATATTTTTCACTGTTAAATCAGTTGATTTCCACTGAAGTAATCAGTGAAATTTGTCTGATTTACAGTAACCTCTGTTTAGCTATTTGAATCAGTCAAATTTCACTGATAATGAGTAGATTTTGACTGATTTAGATTTAGAGAGTATATGAAATTAGGTTAATATGAATATTTAGATATTTCAATTAAATATATGAGATGCTTGTCACATAGTTGAATATCTAGATATTGATCCTGAATATCCATTTTTCTTCGTGTAGAAAAACGATGGATATTAATTTTGTTGCATAGGGAATTGCTTGTAAATAGCGGAATTTATATATAATTCTTTATAAATTTAAACGCATATTTCTTTGTACAATATTTATATTATAGGTCTCAATTTGCTAATTTAACCTCTAATTGAATTGACAAGCAATTTTATGTTTTTAAATTGAATGTATATCTCAAGGAAAATTTTTATGCTACTGACAATTTTATTAATTTTACAAGAATTTAAGAAAAATTTTACTCTTTACATGGAATTTTGAAAGAAAAAAAATTTTAAATACAAAAAGTACTATTGTATCTACTGCTTTCAAGTTTATCTGATGTGAGAAAATAATGTTTGGATATTTATCCACGGTATGTTTTTCTCTCTATTTTCTTTTAAATTCATTTTTCAACATCTATATCATTCTTAAATAATTTATGCTTATATCTGTTGTTTCATTTTTTTCATACATGAACTAATGTGGAAATTTTTCCTTTGTAGTCTTGATAAGGACCAAAACTTTGGACGAAACGTCGACGAATTAAAATAAACATATGTACAACACCGGAAAGGCCACTTATATCTTTTTTAAATTGAAATACCGGTAACACCAAATTTACAAAAAAATTAAAGTGAAATTCTTAATCATCGTTATCATATAATGGAATAGAACCTTTTCTATTTTTCAAACCTTATTTTCACAGAACGTAATTATGTTCAGTAATTTAATCATAAAAAATGAAACTGTTTCCGTATTTACAATCTAAATTATGTTGTTGTAATCGTCTGCACTTTTCTTCGAACTCAGTTTACTTTTACATTTCTCCGAGTTATCAATGAAAATAGATTCTTCTTTACTTGATTTTTTATTTTAAACATTTTTTTACTTCACTAAAGGCCCAAGACTCTAGCGAAACTCGCGTAGAGTTCTAAAGAGTGAATAGTCTTTTGAGAACCGGAATATACTCAGGTAATTTTATTTAGAGAATTTATGAGGCTTTAAGCTTCCTATAAAAAATTCAATTTGATTTCGAAATTTAATCATATTGCTTTTAAATTAATCCATAATCTGATAAAAAGTTGTAGTTTGTTTAGATTAGAGTTGAGGAGTAGCAGTACACTGTTAGAAATTTCTGTATTAAATTTCCATTAGATGTAATGGAAGTTTTTTTCAGTAACGTATATTAAATTTAAAATACATTAATCTTAAAAAATGCAAACTTTTATTTGAATTTAAATACATTTTAATGTTTGTTAATTTCAATATATTTTTATTGAGATGTTATTAAATTTAAAGAATTTGAAAACCTTCAATCGAAAGACCTGGGCTCGAATCCCAGTACAGTAGAAAGCGTCTTTTTTTCCTCGGCATGTCCATCTACTGCCTGCTTGGTTTCAAACGCGGCCTCTTAAAGGCTTCCTCTTTGGGGCTGCCTCCCGAAAAGCCGTGCAGCTCATTGTCCCCGGAATATGGTCGTCCCGGGGCTTATCTTTTTTAGCGGAGTAAAGGTAGCACTGTGGTTTCCTTGTGCAGGACTCCGCAGCGTGCATCTCTTCGCCGCACCTCCAGCAACTTCTGCTACTGTCGGATGAGGTGACGGACAGTTCCACTGGCACAAATAACCTCTTTCAGAGCGGTATCTAGCCGCCCTCTGCCTTCTTTGGAAGATTTCAGTTCCGCCAGCAGGTCTTTAGAGCGCGTATCCTTAATTCCATGGACTGTGACACGCACTTCGTCAGGTTTGACGTGCTTTTTGAGGTTTTTTAAAATGCCCGCGTAGCTCACTTCTTCAGCAAGCTTGATCAGCCCCGCTTCTGGGCAAGCACGCCTTGACAAATCCGGTTTCTTAGCCTCCGGGTTAGGTTTTTTTCTTCCGGAGTTTCTTCCTGGATGGGACGCTCTTAACACTTTGGACCCGCGCCAGTTTCACCTCTCTACCAAGAGTCTTTCTCAGCTGATTCCCAAATTATTCAACCCAGCCCTCTGTGTGTTCGGTATCTTGGCGAAGTTGCTTCAATGCGTGCAACACCTCAGCGATACCCTCTCTATTTGGCAGGAACATGTTTTTTTTATCCTGCGAAATTCATCCATCTTCTGGACCATTTCCTCAATAGTGAAAATGCGTTTCATTGCAATATGAAGCGTCCGGTATAGACAGTTCTTCTGCCACCTCGCCTCAGACTTCTCAAAGCAATCGGGCGCCACTGTTACTTTCAACTTCCCTCCGAATAATTCCTCGCACATACTTTTATTTAAATCATTTTTCTCCCTTGATGGGCGTGCAGAGCGCGGCAACAACGAGGGCCAGTAGAAATCGCATTGGGGCCTGCACCCGCGGTCCTGCGTCTTGGGCGGACTTGGCTCTCCGCGTCGATCGAGGGAGGAATCCTTTTATTCCTTCCCTGGTTGGCGCGGCTAGTCGGTTTTCCTAACGGGCGTGTGGCCGCGGATGGGAGTCCCGGGCGAACGGATGACGAAAGAGTCGTACGCGACTTTACGCTGGAACCAACTGCTCGCGGAGTTTAAAGCCAAAAGGCGGTTCCGCGGGCGGTGCATTAGTTCGAGAGAAGGGGTTTTTTGGTTTTAACAGGTATGCCTAGACCCGTCCTAGGAGAGTCCTGTACAACGTCTATAAAAGATTTCTCCATTTTTCCTCCTCACCAAAAAAGAAAAAAATAATTTTTCTCCATGTTATTTCCACGATTAGCTAGGGAAGTATAAGGTCCGCCCCTGCAGAGCCTCGCATGTAGAGGTAAGGTCTGAGTACTCCAGGAGGCGACCTGCTTTCCTCGAGACACCACTCCCTGGTGCCATGCAGCCCTCGACACGGTCGTTAACACCTTGGCGTGGGGGTTATTACTTCTGAAACATCCCGGGAACATTATCCACGACTGCTTATTTAGTGTTGTATCCGTATTCAGCAGTAACCCTCGGTACAGGGCCCCTCTATCCGCAACCTGAGGACGCGCCCGGTCGCCTGTTCTAAGGACCCTTGATCGGTTTCCGAGGAAACCAATACAGGTCCGGGAACCACTACTATACTAAAGACTATTGAAATCAATAAGATTTTTAAACGTGTACATAAATATTGCATAGAATTTTAATTATTGACTGACAGTTATCGTTGAACAATAAAGTATTTTCTAGAAATTCTCCAACTTTATTTCATTGCTCGTAATGTTTTAAAACTCCAAATGCAAAGAAATATAATATAATTCAATATCAATGGTGTAAAAATCTTTGTTTTGGAACTTTCTCAAAATGTTATCTTAGGTGAACTTTTATAGAAAAATGGTCATGTGGTCTGGTTAATCTATGGCCTTAAAAACGATCACTTTTTCTGAATAATAGAAAATGTCCCGATTGTTGCCCACTAAAGGCAATTTGCCTACAAAACTGTTGGGAAAAACCTGGATATTTTCCACAGCGTACAAATGCACGTGAATTCAACTTTTAATCATTCATGTCGCATCAATTTATTGAAGTTCATATATCCGGAACAAATATACGCATATTGTATAGGTGAAATACTTTATGAAATATGAAATGTATAAACTCATATTGATATTTGCAGATTTACAATTAAATATTTCTAAGTTCAAGGAGAAGCAATAATAAAGTATTTCAATTCAAAGAGGTTTACTTCCGTTTGAAAGGAATTTATAAAACTGTTTATATTTTCTCTCACTGTTCTTAATATAGGATGATTCTAAAGTAAACATGAATAGAAAAGATGAAATATTAAAAAGCTAACTGTAGTTAAATGGTTTAATTCCCGTAGTAAAGGAAAAATGTAATTACCAGACTACTTATTTTGCATCAAACAACAATCTTTAGTTAATGTATTCCAGTTTTAAATTGAAGTTTAATGAAGAAGGAAATGAAAATAAATTTTTGAGAATTTACCCGAAATATTCGGCACGTAAAAACAGATTTTTGGTATTTTTTCCAGAGACGATTTCGGTAAATTTTCCAAACTTCATTAGTAATCTTCCATATTGCCTGACTTATGAAAAAAATTGTCGATATATTGTGGAAATATTTCCTTATAAAAAGATCATTTTTCCTAAATAACGTAAAAATGTATCTAATTTTAAGGTCTTTTACATCCATTTCAATATATTACTTCCATTATGATAAATTTGAAATATATTGTACATTGAGTGTTTTCTTGACCCTGGCGAAAGTTTTGGATTGGAATTCAATCCGAGCGAATCGAAACTATTCTTAGCCATTATGAAATCTGCTTTGGAACCATTCCAAATCATTCAGAATCAATCCGTAAATTGCTTAAAAATTAATCTGACTCAATCCGATTCATTCCAGTGCAATGCGAGACTTCAATCTGAATTAATCAGAACCAAGTCTTCAAACCGATATAATACGAATGAATCCAAGGTCAGAATGATAAGGATTGATTCGGATTAAAAATCCGGTATGGACCAATTCGAGCTGGGATTAATTTGGAATGAATTGGATTGACTTTTATCTGTTCTGCATCAAACAAAATTCAAAACTTTTGTTTCGATTTGTTTCAAGTTATTTGGTATGTTGCAGAAAGGGAATTAATCCGAGTGAAATTAAACCATTTGAACGATTCAGAATGATTTCAAACAAATGCAAAAAACGTTTGGAAATTGATTTTTGACTGATTTGCATCAAACGAGATTCAAAACATTTTTTGTATTTCTTTGAAATTTTTTGGAATGTTTTGTAAAGGAATTCAATGCGGGTGAAACTGAACAATTCGAACCTTTCCGAATAATTTTAAACAAATAAAAAGAACGTTTTGAATCCCGTTTTATGCAAATCAGTTAAAAGTCAATCCGTCTCCATCCAATTTATTTCAGTCTAATCCAAGACTTTAATCTAAATCCTAACTCGAATCGATCCAAACCGAATTTTCAATCCGTGTCAATCCTTATCATTCCACTCTTGGATTCATTCGTATTGAATCGGATTAAAAACTTAGTTTTGATCAATCCAAGCTAGGCGTTGTTTGAATTAAAGTCTCGGATTGGACCGGAATGAATTGGATTGATTTTTATTTTATTTGAATCAAACGAGATTCAAAACGTTTTTTGTACTTGTTTGAAGTTATTCGGAATATTTCGGGAAGGAACTCAATCCGAGTGAAACTGACCCATTCGAACCATTACGAATAATTTTAAACAAATACAATGAACGTTTTGAATCCCGTTTTATGCAAATCAGTTAAAAGTCAATCCAATTCATTCCTGTCCAATCCGAACTTTAATCCAAATAAATCCTAGCGCGGATTAGCCCAATCCGAATTTTTAGTCCGATTCAATACGAATGAATCCAAGGTCCGAATGAAACGGATTAATTCAGATTGAAAATTCAGTTTCGATCAATCCGTGCTTAGAGTTCTTTGGATTAAAGTCTCGGATTAAGTCGGATTGACTTTTAACTAATTTGCATCAAACGGTATTTGTCTAAAATGATTCAGAATGTTCCGGAATGGTTCGGATTCGCTCGGATTGAATTCCTTTCCGAAAAACTCAGCAGAAAAATCTTTGATTTTGTTTCAACCTTAAAGTTCTTTATTTGCTTTGAAAGTTGGTTAGGCAGTTTACTGAATATGTTTCTCTATTATGTGCATGGATTTCTGGAACTTGCAGCTTGGCAAAGTTTCAACAGTATCGTTGACCATCTGTATCTGTAGAGACCAAATATAATATATATACAGTAGTATGTACACTCATGAAAGCCGAGGCGTAGAGACTTAACTTCAAATAGCACTCGAGGGCTCTCAATCTCGTGTACAAGTTCTTCGTTCGTGATAACCTCTTCTCATATCTCGACCTCGACACTCGATTCGAGAAGACCAGAAATGAGGATTCTAATTTCATATCCACTTTAATATTTATCCACCCCCGTTGAAAGTCATTATGTCACAAATTACATCTTCTCCACAAAGAAGACATAAAAGTAATTGACATAGATAATTTATGAAAATTTATATCAGAGATAGGAAAAATTAAATTTCCGTATCCTAAAGTGGATTATTCTTGATTAAAATTTGCCTTTGCACAAAATATGTTTCAAATTTGAATTTTATTAAAATTTGCCTTTGGTCGAAATATGTTACAAATTTGAAGTTGACTAGAATCCTTTAATACTTATAAGTAGTTCCTTGAGAAATTTCTATTTTATCGACATTTTTTTCTTCTGTAAATTCATCTCCGTATAAAATGAAATGTCTAGGTAAAAGTTTTTGAAATTAAATAGAAGTACTCTCTAAATTTAAATTTATGGAAATTCATCCATCAATTAATTTCAGTGAAAATTTCTATCGATTATATTATTCATTTTCTTATGTAATTTTATTTCTAGTTATAAACTTCTCACAAAATTATTTAGTAAAATGATTAATAATTCGTGGAAAATTTCACTATTAAGTAAATCAATGGCTCACTTTTCATTAATTCAGTTTAAAAAGTAAGGAAGGTATTTTTACTTCTAAATATGTATTATGATCAGATAGAAATTAATTTTGAAAAACAATTATTGTCATATAAACATTTTCCTCGCTGACTTTTTTACGTGATGATACATAGCCTTAGATCATTTAAAATTATTTTTGAAAAATGAGAAAAACATGGCCTTAAATAAATTTGAATTATTTCAAACACTAAAAGAAGATTGAATAGAGAAATGTATACGTAAAGTTAACAGAATTAGGACAATTCTGCATGTTTTGTGAAAATTAATTTTAAAAAGCCCATAATTAATAAAATAAATGAAAGTTAGTCAAAAGACAAATTTTCTACCTGTGACTTTGAATACACCTAATGTGTATGAAAAAAATGTTTATACCTATCTTTACATACCTTCATTTACTTTTTCATTTATCATATTTAAATTAAATTCACAGAGTATACAAGTTGAACGTACAAAAGAATAAAAAATTCGTGAATTAAATTGTATTTATGAATTGCGAAGATTCTCAAGAAAGTTTCTTAAGCAGATTAAAACATTGAAGCCTTGAATCCTTGAGCATTTCTTCATCTAACTTATTTCACGGTGAAAAGAGAAAAGGGTAATCACTGACGAAAGTTTTCTATTGTAAACAGGAAAAGTCTGTGAAATCGATTTCGTTCCTGTAGATCTCGATTGCTAGAGAATTGTTGCTCGTTTTGCTTTTAATGAAAACAAGCATAGAAATCTGGTTAAATGCAGAAACGTACTCTCTGAATCTAAATCAGTTAATATCAAATAATTGAGAGTAATACTTACTGATGGAATAGTCCAAATTCATTCACTCTCATTTTGTAAGAAATTTTTACTAAACATTAGTCAAACTTTTACTCTGTATTAGTAAAATTTCACTAAGAAGTAGTTAAATTAACATTTTAATTAGTAAACTGATACTGAGACGTACGATATGAATTAAGATTGGTATTCTGGGGTTTTTGAGGTTGTTGATTTTGAATATGAAGTTAAAATTTCAAAATTCGAAATAGCGGGTCAAATATGGCTGACCGAAATTGCAAAAAGTAGTGGCTTTTGGAGGACATTAATTTCAAATTCGAAGTCAAAATTTGAAAATTTTTCAATCCAATATGCTCTCTAAATCTGAATTAGTCAAAATCTACTGATTATCAGTAAAATTTGACTGATTCAAATAGCTAAAAAGAGGTTACTGTGAATCAGTCAAATTTCACTGATTACTTCTGTGAAAAGTAACTGATTTAACAGTGGAAAATATTGTCTTCACTGATTAATCAGTGAAACTTAACTGATATAACAGTGGAAAATATTGTTTCCACTGATGGGTCAGTAAAAAACAAAAACACTGATTCAATCAGTGAAAATTTGTCTGATTCAGATTTAGAGAGTGCTGGATAAAATATGGCGGATCAAAATAGTAAAAAAATCCTAAATTTGATGAAAATTAGTTCTAAGGAGTTTGAAAGGGTGCTGCTTTCAAATCCGAAATTAAATTTTGAAAATTCAAAATGCCTGATACAATATGGCGAAGAAAAATTATAAACAGTTGCCTAAAACAATGAAAATTAACACTCGGAGCTTTTTGGTACTTTTGATAACAAATACAAAATTTAAATTTTAGGATTCAACATAGTTGACCGAAATTGAAATAAGAAGTCCCAATTTCCTATTTCTTTCCATCCTTTCATCCATACATTCTTTTCAAATATGTTACCCTTAAGTTATGTGTACAATTGAAATTTAATATAATAATATTTTAACATAATTAATAATTTTACAATACTCGTAAAAAATGTCCGACTTTCGAGAATCCTAGAGTTCTTTTTCCGAGTGTCAATAAGCTGCATTAGCTGTATGATTCAGGTGCTCCGGTTACATACGCTTTAAAATGGTATTTCTTAACTTGAATTTCATGAACGTAAAATTATACTTGATGTTGAGGCATAAAAAGAAAATAATAATTTTCAACCAGGTTGGAACGTTCCTAACGTCTCGTATAGTTTATTTGTTTTTTTTTTTTTCAATCACATTTTTCATTAATAAGCAAAAGATATAACTCCTATGAAAAAATGGTCAATACAAAATATGTAGATATTTTTAAAATAAATAATTCTGTTTTTAAAAATTTTTTTCGTATCTCTTATATTTTGTCGAGAAAAGTGAATTCCAGAGCAAAGAGAACTGCAGCTCATAATCATTTTAACTTCTTATTAATAAAAAATTCACTTGACAGATTTTTATTTAACGTGCCAAGCTTTACTTAATTTGATAAATTATTTGTAAAAGAATGTCAGAAAATTCTACATCTAGAAAGAATAAATTTTCAGGATATTAATTTCATTTAAAGCAAACTAATGTTTATGCAACAGTTCATTTGCAAAATAATTGTTATTAAAAGTTGAAAACATGTTAGTATATTTCTTTAACCTCTAAAGTGAATTCTTGCTGTTTTATTGTACTTTGGACTGAGTTTTTGTTTTTTAATAGTTTTCGTATGAATGTTAAGGAGATCCGCCACCTTTAATATTTTTATTTTTTGAGTTTAGACGTTCCATATAATTTTTTTTATGTTTAGTACCTTTATTTATAAAGGTTTTGGGGTTTTTGTAAAATCCCATCACATTTATGTATTTTTAAACTAAAAATTTTAAATTTTTCGGCATTTTTTTACTTTGAATAACTTTTTTGTTTTTTGATCAATTGTGATGATTTTTTTGAAATTTTGTTTCTTACAATCTGTAGAAACTTTTTGGTTATGGAAAATAAGGTAACATGACTGAAAAAAGTTACAAATGAAATAAAATTAAAAAATTAATAAAAATATCCCAAAATATAAGAAGAAACTTTTTGTAGTTATTTCTTTTTTTAACTAGAGTGCTTTCCACACCCAAAATATTGATAACATAACAGAGAATAAGTGGTATAAATTTCAAAGCCCTGTGTCCAATACTTTAGATTTTATTCAAACATATATGTTGCAACAAACACGGAAAATCACAACTTGCAGAAAACAGAGTTTAAAGTAAACTCAGCAATTATATTGTGTTTTTATAGGGATACCTTTTATATACCATTTCCCATATAATTCAGAAATATTAGTAAATAAATAAACAAACTATTTTGTGTAAAAAGCTCCTTTTCGCTGAAAATGCGTTATTCGTAAATCGTAGTAACTTTTAATTTTATTTCTTTTTGCAAGGAAAAAAATCAGATTGCTCTAAAAATGTACACACATACTCAGAAAAGTATAGAGAATAAAATAAAAACATTTTTGAAAAATTTCAAAAAAATCGAAAATATACCAATTAAAGGTGGTGGATCCCCTTAAGGTAGTACAATCACGAAAATTAGAGCTCAGGCAAAAATAGATAATTTTGCTTTTAAGAATAGAAATATTATTATTGAAGGGCTAATTTGAAAGAAAAAAGATTATTTTTCATGAGAAAAATTTGAAACACAGAAAAATAATGTTATTAATAAATTTTATTTTTGCCCAAACTTATTTTCTCATCGCTTCGAGCCAAATTTTTAAAAATGATGCGATTCTAATAAATCACGGTTCATTTTTTTAGGGAAAATATTCTCTACAACTTGACCCTTTCCGATTTTTGAAAAGGAATTCTTTAATGGCTGAAATTATAAAAAAACAATTTTTCAAAACAAAATTTTTATAAACAAATTGCTGTATTTGATAATAATTAATTCAATTTCAAAAATAGGAAACGGTCAAGTTGTAGAGAATCTTTTTTCTAAAAAAATGAACCGTGATTTATTAGAATCGCATCATTTTTAAAAATTTGGCTCGAAGCGATGAGAAAATAAGTTTGGGCAAAAATAAAATTTATTAATAACATTATTTTTTTGTGTTTCAAATTTTTTTCATGAAAAATAATCTTTTTTCTTTCAAATTAGCCCTTCAATAATAATATTTCTATTCTTAAAAGCAAAATTATCTATTTTTATCTGAGGTCTAATTTTCGTAATCGTACTACCTTAATGTATGAAACAAGATTTATTTACATTTAAAAATCGCTGTTGAGTGGGACACATGAGGGAATCAATAAAACTGGGGCGATTTCATGGAAATGGGAGTAGAATTACTTTCCCCGGCGTCGAATCCGTTTCTGCGGCTTTTCGACCATTGCATCCTTTACTTTATGTCCATGTCGTTTACAGTTTTCGATCGTCCCCGCCATAGCAGATTTCCGGATAATCCCCTAAGCGGGTTGGATGCTTCGTTCGTCTATAAAGATACTGGCAGAGTAGGAGAAAATGTGCGGGTGAAAGAGTTGGGGAATGAGAAGAAAATAAAGAATTTTGAGGGTCAATCTAGGCAGGATTGGAATTTACAGTACTCTATTTTTAAAGAAGATATTCCAATCGAACGTTTAAAGTTTATTTAATCATGAAAATAGCTGTATCCAACAGATAGGATATTACACAATTTATTTCCATTTGGTTACATTTTGTTACGTGCGCAGTTCGCAAGTTCTAGCGCAATTCGGCTTTCACGCTCGGTTTTTGGTTGCCCACGGGTATTCAAGTTTATTCTTTATGATTTATTACTATAGCTCAGTAAATTTTATGGTATTCTTGATGTAAATTTACTTTTTTCGAAGTTACTTCGACTTTGAGAAATACATTCTCATCAAGACAATCGCGCTTCGCGCTCGATATTTACAGTCGAATAGAAGGAACTGAGACTCGATATTTAGAGTCAAATAAAACTAGAAATATACATGTAGTCAAAGAATGTGTAAATAAAAATGTATAGGGATCATTCCATACAAAATTTACATTTCAAAATTATTTTCGCACAAAATATTTTTTTTCGTGTTCTTTGGTTGAAAATATTCGACACTTCTTTATATTACAGTAAACTACTGCCGGTTTTACTTCAAAAATTCGTTTTGGACGAAGGATTCAACGGTCCACTCCCAAATTTTTACAGTATCATCATAAGTATTTAAGGAAGATTTATCAACAAAAAAAGAAAACAAATTATTTGCATATAAAAAAGTTATTTTTCTACGTTAACAAAAAATTTTATCGTTTTTTAGTTAACTTTATCAGAAAGCTGAGAAAAAATCGTAGATAATATGTCGTTTAAAAATTGATACAAATGTACGCTTTTTTTGCAGTGCGCAATCGTAAAAGAGTACATTTTCCGAGCGTAAAAAGTTTTAAAATTCATATCTCCAAAATTCGCGATATCATAATAAAATAAAAAATATGTGTCGAATATTTTCGGATAAAGTTTTTTATCGATTCGATCAAAGAACAGAAAAAAAATATTTTGTGCGAAAATAATTTTGAAATGTAAATTTGTATGGAATGACCCATAGACCTCCTTCCAACAAACAATTTTGTATTCTGATATTTTTTCGTATCTCGGATATTTTAGCTAGAAAATAGGATTTTTCATCTTCAATGATATCTTTAAAGTCAAAATGAAAAATATAAAATTATTATAATACATGTTCCGGCACATGTTTTAGGTTTTTTTGAGCCACAGTAATAAATTTATAATAATTAAATTGGCATGGGGTCAATTTCGTTTTTCCATTTTTTAGATGATAGAAAACATAAAAATTGCAAAGGGCAAATGGTTCGGCCACAAACGTGGCCCCTCTTCAGTGCCAGATTTTTTGAAGTTTTAAAGTGTCAATAATACCTTGAAAATAATAATTAAAAACTGAAATGCGTGCAAACTAGTCATTATTCGATAATGTAGGCTGTGACCAAAATTTCAAACTCAACTAATGAATACTAATTTTTATTTGTCTTCATTTTTTTATTTTTTATGAAACTAAATTATCAAAGTCGTGCATTAAAATTTGAAAAACTCATGAAAGTTGAAGGCCTGGTGTTAGAAGACTTAGATTAACTTTTTAGTCACTAATCACATTTAAATTCTAATCACTTAACTGATCTGAAACACGACACCGTCGATAATAAAGGAATCACATGAACTGTTACGTTAAAAAAGTAAAATTTCTCTTATTAAAGATTTCTTCCTTTTATGTGCAAGCACAATGGAAAAATTGTAACAAAGATGGAAAATTCGAATTACACAGGTCTACAAAATATGAGGTTGTGATTGTTATAGGAATAACGATGGTCATTTCCGAAGTAATTTTTGGCGTAGAAACCGAATCTGGGCTCAGAATTGCTTCATCACGTCAGGTTTTCGAGTAATCTTAACCTAAAAGTGCGAAAAACACCGTTTTTCGCCATATTTGAGTATCTATAACTTCGCGAATTTTTATTATTTGTTGGGTCATTGAATGCAGAATTTTGTTACCTTCCATGTTACACTCGAGATTCTCTCCAACGAGAAGATCGAGCATCAGAGTGTTCTCCGCAACGAGCGCGAGAGGGAACCCCAGCATACCCTACTTGTTATGATGCGCGTTATATGATGCGCGCAGTCAGTGATGCCATGTAAATAATTGTTCTTCAAAATTTACCCAATTAAATAGTGAAAAAGTGTATGAAAGAGTAATTTGGAGTACTTAACATGGAATCGACTTCTTTGACGGTATGTACTCAAAATATAGTTCTATCAGTCTAATGTAGTATAGAAAAATTATCCATTATCGATCCTAACCTAAAATAATATTTTTCTTCGCTTCCTTTATAGACGTAATTCCTCAAAGTAAAAAGGAAAAAATAATGCGAAATAAAAAAAAATATAAATATCTAAGCTTATGAGATGTATTTTTAAATATTTCCTTCAAAAAAAGAAGAAAGTAGTGGGGGAAGAGGGGTCGATCAGCTGTTCGTTTGTAAGGAACGGTAACGCGCTTGTATAAGAGAGCTCTCGTTCAAAGGAATCTCGAGTGTATTTTTTCATAAACATTGTAATTGTTTATAATAATTTAATCCGAATAAAAAAAATAAAAAATACCTGACGTGCTGGAGCAGTTCTGACCCCGGATTCGGTTTCTACGCCAAAAATTACTTTGGAAATGATCTTCAGCTATTCCAGAACAAAACCATGCAGACCTGTGTAATCTATAACTTTTATCTGATTCAAGCTTTTCATGAATCAATTCATTTGAGTTAAAATTTTCCATACTTTCACCAAAAAAAAACTTGATAAATGAAAATTATATATAAACAAAACTAAGGGAATAGTCGATTCGACTAACTTTTTCCCCGACTGCCCGTTTAAGTCTTCCATAAGTCGGAAATCTCAAATTCTTAGTCATAAGTCACATCCTTTACGGCAACAATTTATGCAAGTGAAGAAATTAAAACTCAGCCTGATACTGAACTGAAGATAACTCTCGCTTTAGCTGTTTAATCCTTTAACCCCTTCGCAGTGTAGTAAAATTGAATTTTCTGTGCTACCAGTGTGTGAAAAAATAAATTAGGTTTCTAGGATCACTGAATTCGAATTGGTGATCTGCATTTCAAAATTCCAGATCCAATATGGCAGATCAAAAATTTTTAAATGATCAAATTTTCACAAAAATAAGTACCTTAAGGTTTGTGGGATTTCTGAATCTAAATTTGAGGTCGAAATTTCAAAATTTTAAATGGTGGATTTAATAAGGCTGATAAAATATTCAAGAATGGTTAAATGTATACTTTACCAGAGCCCAAATAGTAATGACAAGTTTGTTAACTCGCCATATGCGATCAAGATTTTAAATATTAGAGGATTTTTGGTATTTTCAGTAACTAATTCTTGGTAGAATACAATATTTTGATACTGATTTCTGGTAGTTTCCATAAAGCTTAACAAATTTCCCTTATGAAATTTCTCAATCAATCCAGAATTATAAAAGTAACAGTATTTTAAAACTTGTAAAAAATCAATAATAAACATCAATTTTTCAGTTGAACTATAGAAGGTACGAAAAAACTTTATTATGAAAAAGCGTTTTCTGGAAAAAGTTCTGCAAATATTCATTTACACATTTTTTGTTTTTATTAAAAAAAAACACTTTTGGAAATTAAAAATTCGGTTTTTTATAACTATTATATGCGTGTTATGAAAAAAAAATTAGAATGCGAAATTGTTTGCTCAAATAACTTCTACAAATTTGCGTTGAGATATTTTTTAATAAGATGTATATTTTTGTTTTGATTTAAAAAAAAAGAAACTTTTCAAAATAAAAAATTTGGCATTTCAAATAAAATATGCTAGATATGGAAAGAACGTTGTAGAGAAGAACTGTTTGTTGGAATAAGGTATACGAAGTTTCATTAAGAAATTTGTTCCTGAAATCTATATTTTTCCCTCTGATTGAAAAAACATATCTTTTCACAACTCGTGTCTGGAATATATTTGATATTCGTCGTCTGTACACGGAAATAATTGGTGCAGTGAAGTTCATACAACTGTTCAAAACTTAGGGAAACAAGCATTTACGGAACAGAGTTTTGGAAAGTATAAAGAACTTTTCAGAATAAAATGCGAAACATTCAGGAAAAATTATTGAAAGTTCCGCATTTTATTCTGAACAGATCTCTACATTTTCCAGAATTTTGTTCCGCAAATGCCTGTATCCGCAACTCGTTTCTAAAAATTCCATTCAAAATCAAAAATACTAGTTTTTAATCAAAATATTCGAGACATAGTAAAAAAAGTCATAATAAGACATTGTTTGTTTAAATAAGTTCTTGAAATGTGTAATAACATATTTTTTGGAATTATATATCAGATAAATGAACAGGATGCAGTTTTGTGTCTTTTGAGGAATGTACGCTTAGCTTAGCATTTTTCAAATGATTGAGTACATGAACACGTTCAAAGAACTTTTATTTTACTAACCCCGATGAATTATTTGTTCAGATATGCATTTTCATTTTTCTGAAGCATGTCACAACCGTGGCATGTCCTCAACCCTGATTTCCTGAAAATTTTATCTGATCACGACTTGAATCTTTCGCGAAATAGTAAATGAGCTATACGTGTCAGCAATAAGTAATTGTACCTGCAATATTTGAACTTTTTGTAATTTTTGCACGTTTTTGAAATACCCTAACTTGACTTTAAAAAGTGTCCATCAGTTTTGATAAAAATTACATGTTTTGAATTATTATTTTGGTTCGTTTGTATCGTGCTTTGTTTTGCGCCTTGCATATGTCAATTCGAATCAGCAGTGATCTCTGTACGTTTTGACAGCGATATGTCAGTCTAAAAAAAATTTGTGTGTATTTTATCACCCGAGAAATATCAAAAAACGGTACGTATAAAAAATGTATGTCACAACCGTGGCACTTGTATCTTCTGAGTATCAAATAATTTATCGTGAATTTAACTATTTTTTATTGACGTTTGCTAGCAAAACCTCAAAATATTTCGGAAAATTTCCTAATTCAAACCGCTTCTCCGTAATGATCAAATAACTATCAAAATGTCACAACCGTGGCACGCGCGAAATGTCACAACCGTGGCAGTTTTTTTACTTCGGAGAAAAACTTTATAGAATGTGAATTTGTTGTGCACAACTGATTTTAACAATATATTGTGGTTAATATTATAAAAATATTGTGTGCTGATGCACAAAATAATAGGAATCAGGGGCGTAGGTGAAAAAAATTTTCGGGAGGGGTTTTTCAAAAAAAATATATTTCCTTCGGTATTTTGTAATTTTTATTCATCGACGATCTGGTTACTAAAGTAAGATTCTTCAATTTTTTTATTTTTGAAGTCATACAACCTTTGGAGTCCAGAGTTGTAGATTTTTCATGTTTGTATTTAATGTAACGGCGTACGATTTTTGTGATTTTCAAGTCACGGAAGTTTAGGTTTTTTTCCTTATACGTTTAGTATTTTTCATAATTGTTTTGGTATTTTTTCAAATTGAAAGATTATCTGATATTATTATAAATTTATATTCAGCGTTATAAAATTCGATGCTCTACAAATCAAAGTTCTGAGAAGTTTGAATATTTTTATAGATATTTGAGTAAATTATCAGTACACAAATTTAAAGTATTTCGTTTATTTCTAAAATTTTTTTATTGTATGTTATTTTTACAAATTTGCAGTATTTTCCGGTATTTAGGTAGATTTATAGTATTTCTATGGATCGCTTCATAGATTTTTAGAATTTGATTATATAGTTTTGAAATTTTCAACCATTTATAGTATTTAAATTGATTTTACAGAAAACATTACCTTTCATATAGATTACCAGTACTTTTTTCGTATTTTTGTAGTATTCATGAAAGTTGTAATTTACAAAAATGCATCGATATTTTTTTACATAATCGTTAGTTTGAGGAATACTTGTGCAACTTTGAATACTTTGGGACAATAAATATTTCCCTACTTCAATATTAGGACGAAAAAAAAGGAATAATTATATTTTTTATTATTTGCGTGAATAAATATTCTTGTCAAGCATTATACGCCTTTCACACTAATTCATTTTATTTGTCAAATTTCTTTTTAAGACGCACGCAACAATTGTTTTCGTACCCACCCCTATCTTTTGAATATCTACACAATGTATACTTTTTTAGGAAAAATGGTACGTTGTAAAACGCGACTTGTTTCTGAAAAATCAATCAAGGCTACTGAAAAACGTCAGCAAGATATTACGAAAATGAAAAAGTCGGTTTCCAATGCTAATAAAATAGGAAACCAGAAAGAAAGATTACTATTTATCGAAGCTTGATTTGGTGCAATAATTTGGTTTTACTTTTCATTTATTATGTAATTATTCAACGTAAAAGAACATGTGAATTTAATTTTGTTTCCAAAAAAAATATAATATTGGATCTATAACTTAATTCGTGCGGTTTTTTTTAAAAATTTGAACGTTTATTTAAGAAAAACATTTGAAGTAGTATTATTCAAAGTATTGCCCATCTGAAGTTATGACTTTTTCCCATCTTTCTGGCAATTTGTGGATTCCATCCCAAAAGAACTGCGCCGGCTTGGCGGCCAAGAATGAATCAAGCCAATTTTTGATACCCTGTTCTGATGTGAACCGTATTCCAATGAGGGCGTTCTGCATCGACCAGAGCAAATGGTAGTTAGAAGTGGCAAGGTCTGGACTATAAGGCGGGTGGGGTAAAACTTCCAATCCACTGTTTTCCAAATAGTTCTTAACCGGAATAGCAACATGGGGCCGAGCGTTGTCATGATGGAAAATTATTGCCTCGTGTCTGGTCACATATTCCGGGCGTTTTTCGGCTATTGCTCTCTTCAAACGGATTAATTGTGTTCGGTAGCGTTCGCTATTGATGGTTTCACCCGGTTTTAGCAACTCATAATACAGCACACCCTTCTGATCCCATCAAATACAGAACATTACCTTCGCGCCATGGATATTCGGCTTTGCCGTTGATTTGGCTGCTTGGCCGGGTTTCATATATGATTTTTTGCGCTTGGGGTTGTCGTAATGGATCCATTTTTCATCACCAGTAACAAATCCGATGCAAAAATGACTTCTTTTTGTGGCGTTCCAGCAGCATTTTGGACATGCAAAACCGCTTTTCAACGTCTCTCGGCTTGAGTTCATGTGGAATGTATCCGGCTGCTTTTAAACGTTTTGAAACGGCTGCTTGAGTGACTCCCAAAGATTCTGCGAGCTCTTCTTGTGTTTGGCAACAATTTTCATCGAGTAATGCTTTCAGTTCTTCATCTTCAAACTTTTTTGGCTGCCCAGGACGTTCTTCGTCTTCCAAGCCAAAATCACCACTTTTAAATCGTGCAAACTACTTTTAGCACGTTCGCTCAGCTAGAGCATGTTCACCGTAAACTTCCACCAAAATACGATGACTTTCGGCAGCAGTTTCCTTCATATTAAAGTAATGAAGAAGAACTCCCTGCAAAAACACTTTTTGAGGCACAAAAGTTCGACATATTTGAGTGAAAAAAAATTATTGTTGTTTACGCTTCAAATGAATGACATATACTGAAATAGACGCACAATGACAGTAGCTTCCCGACGCATGTTCGGAATATTGGAACGATGGAATAATAATCAAGTTACGACACACTGATAGAAATGGTTCGGGAGTTTTAGCCATTCAGTTGTAGGTTGGGAATTTATAATTGTATTTATAAAATAATATGTCTCTCTGAACAACGCAGGATGTTAAATACAGAAATCAAAATATTGTAAGTGAAACTGGTCGAATCAGAAATATAATATGGGAAGGCGAACAATACATTTTTCCATAGCAACCAATAATATGGTTAATTCGTTCATATTTATTCAGTTATATTCGGATGGTTAAAATACAGATCTCATATTGCTGTATCTATGCCAGCAATAAGGTAAGGTTTAATTAATCATAAATATCGTTGTAACAGCCATTCCTTTCTATCAGTGCATCTCTTAGCAAACCGCACGAATTAAGTTATAGATCCAATAAATATTGTGTACTTTGTTATCGAATGTATTTTGTCGTTCTATGAAACCACTTACAGCGGTCAACTGCACCAAAAGCAGGAAAAATGTCACAACCGTGGCAATCTGGTCACAACCGTGGCACCGAAAATTAAAGATTTTATCGCCAAGAACAGACCATGACACTTGTAACTTGACCACATTCAGGGTGTATTTCAGTAGTAAAAACACAAAGGAAAATGACAAAAACCGTACAAAAAAGAGAATTTTCGTTTACAAAATTTTGGGCTTCCAAAACTGCGTCCTGGCAGAGAATCACCCATATATATCACATGGAAATCAATATAGGCTTATACTGATTTTTCCTTTGAAGGATTAGACCACTGTGAAATTTCTTTTTTTCAGAATTTTTGAAATTCAATACTTCAAAAAGTTATCAAACGATTTACGCTTTATTTTCTTGTTACGTTTGGAAAAGTAATTTCTGCAAGTTTTGTATGGAAATTTTTCCAATAAAATCAAAATTGTTGACTTAGTTGGCAAAAAAATTTTTGTGTTTTGTTGGATTGTGACAGAGGTACAGGTCGCTATAATCATCTGCAACAACAATTCGAAGACGATTAATAAACACGAATAGACACACGAAATACACTTAAAAAATTTCAACCAAATCGGATCAAGCCCGATGAGCGCTTAAGTTTGCGAGCGAAGCGAGCTGCGCGCATTGAGAACGTGCACACGCCCCCAAAGAGAACTGGGGAGATGTTTTTCATAATATGCGTAAAGTTTTCAGGATATATTATATTTAGAGATTTTTGTATATACTTTGATTATATTTTTAAAATTATCAACTTCAATTTTTTTTCTAAATTTTTACTTTGCACACTAGTATGCGTAAAAATAAACTTCCCACGCCGGAAACAATGCGCAAAGACGTACTTTACGCATACTATGAAGATAAAAACTTTTTTTGCTGTGGTTTAAGTTCCTGTATAATAACAACATTTTAATATTGAAAAAAAATTGCAAGGCGTAGTCTTAGATTGATACGCACCTGGACAAGAGTCCAGGATTTGGACTTCTCTCAGGATAGAAGAGGATGGCACAGGGGTGGAGCTCGTTCTCTGCGATAAAGGATTGACCCAGATACACGTGGAGTTGCGACGCTACAGTAGAAAGAGGGAGTGACTGTACTTGCAGCTTTCAAGCTTTAAACTTATAATACTTTGTACTCAAGATAGGAAAATGTACCTTGACTATCACTAGCCCTTACATTTCCTTCCATTTCTAACGTCCTCTGCCTTTCTTTAAATCCACACAGTCTTTCATAGACTATATATCTGTAACGGGATATCTGATTCAATAATCTCGTTTCATAATAACAAACCCATGAACACCGGAACAAACTAATCTCAATCCCAATTTAATTAACTAATGTATAGGAAATTGAATTCAACTAACTTTGACTTTAATTTTAGAAAGTTCAATTAACTTTGCAAAGATAGATCTTCTTGTTTCAGAAAATAAACAGTGTGCTAATTCAATTTTATTTTCTATTTATTTAATTATGTACTTAAAATCAGCTCTGCCCTGGCGAAAAGTTCGGATTGGAATTCAATCAGAGCTATTTCGAGCCATTCCGAAATCTGTTTCCGAACTAATCCGGAAAACGTGTTGTATATCGTTTGAAGAAAATGGGTCCAAAATCAATCCGACTTAATTAGACTCATTTTGATTCAATCCATGGCATCAATCATAATCCGAGGTCAGATTGATGAGGATTAATTCAGTTTATATCAATCCGAGCTAGGATTCATTCAGATTAAATCGGAATGAATTGGATTGAGTCAGATTGATTTTTGAGCAATTTTTATCAAACGAGATACAGCAGGTTTTTCAGATTAGTTCGGAGATTTCGTCGTGTCTCGGATTTGTTTGAATTCAATTTCTCTCCGTAACTTTCGCCAAGGTATCTAACGATTCAGTAGATTTATGTAGAAGCGATTGGAATTCAATCCGAGCAAATCAGAATGTTTCCGAATCAATCTGAAAAACGTGTTGTATCTTGTTTCATGAAAATCGGATAAAAATCAATCTGACTCAATCTGATTCATTCCGCTTTAATCCGAGGCATCAATAAGAATAAATATGAATCAATCCGTATTGATTCGAGCTCAGATTTATCCAAACCGAATTCTCAATCTGAATCATTCCGACCTCGGCTTCATTTCAATTGATTTTAGACGAATTGGTTCGGAAAAATGTTTCGGAATTTCTCGAATTCGTTCGGATTGAATTTATTTCTGAAACTTTCACCAGGATAACTAGTAGAAAATTGAGTTGTTAAACGGGCAATTTCCCACTGCGAATACATATTCCAACTTTTTGTGAAAATATATTCGTAACTGTAAGATCGATTTCAGAATGGCCCGAAATAGCTCAGATTCGCTCGGAATGAATGGCAATCACTACTACATAAATCTACTTAATTTTTAGATATCTTGGTGAAAGTTTCAAAAAGGAGTTCAATTCCGGACATTCCGAAAATTCCGAACTAATCCAAAAATGTATCGTATTATTTTTGGTGAAAATCGGTTAAAAATCAATATGACTCACTCCAATTGATCCCAATTCAATCCGAAAGAATCCTCGCTTGGATTGATCCAAACCGAATTAATCCACACCAATCCAAGTTCGGATTTGGACCAATTTTAAAAAGAAGGGAAACAAAACATTTTTTGAATTTGTTTGAAAACGGATTTCGAAATGGCTCGGAATAAAAAAAATCATTAAAAGTTTGAATCAGATAAAAATTATATAAATTTTTTATTGGTTGGATCATAATATCCAATAGCAGCTAAAAACAACTATTCGTCTATCGATTTCGACTATAAAAATCTATAATTTTTATTAAATTGAAACATTTCATGGCGCCTATTGTTAAAGATGGAATTTTCTAAACTTTCTCCAAAAAAAACCCAAAAAACATATTGCAAATTCAAAAAACTGAGGGAATAAACACTTTGAATGAATTTTTCACGGTTATATGTCATATTTTTCTTTAAAAATGTTTCCTCCAAACATAATAATCATTAGAGCTTTGATAACGTATCATTTTTAATTCAATTAATAATGTTTTTATTATGACTGAATCGAAATTACTCAATAATAAAATATAATTATGTTTAATAAAAATTGAATAATGATATAATATAACAAAAATTTTTATATTTCGTACAATATATAGATTTTGATGTATATGTGGTATTATCACCTTCCATAGTAAGTAATAATAACACGCATTAAAGAACATATTAATTAAAAAAATAATGACATCAATTAAATTTCAACGATAAATTTAATTAGAATAATACATTTGTAGTCGATTCCGAAAGTGATTATAAAAAGAGGCTTATCTCCGAAATGATACACATAAAATTTCACCAAGATAGTATTAACAAAAAAGAGGATATTTAAACACTAAGTAATAATTTTTTTCCATTAAGGGATTTCATCACCTTTGAGCTTCTAAAAATAGTGTAATTTTTATGATTTATTTTCAAGTAGATAACAAAACGCACAGCAATTAAAATTTATAGAGTTGATTAACCAATATATTAACATTATAAAAAAAAAATTTTATTAAGAAGTATGAAATGGCGGCTGAGTATTGCCGTGTCAAAAAAAAAAAAAAAATTTCGGAGGTCGTCCGCGGCAAGAAATTCTAAAAATTGCGATTTGCACCTGGAACAAAAAAAATAAATTTTTTCCTAATGTTTATAAGATTGCCCAGTGAAGTACCCAAGATTATAAAAAAATTTCATTTTTGCAAAAATGGTGAGCATTTGAATGCAACACTCGATTTCCACCCAAAAAAGCAACCCTTAATTTGTTAAACAAATAAACAATTGTCAACCAATCTTGTCGATTTGAAAAAGTCAATTTCAGGAAAAGTTTCAATAACGTAGAAAAGTACTATAATTTTGATATACCTATAATCTGCTATGCCTGCTCCATACAATGATCCTATTGGGCATCATTCTTAGGACCCTAAGGGACTTTCTTATGCAATAAAAAAAAATTATTTTTTAAGAATGCAAAGGTAATGAAACCTCTTAAGGGGGTGTTCTCATGGATTGGCCATATTTCGAAGCGTTTTTTGGAATTTTACTGTGAGAAAACTATAATTGATTTTTTAATGCGGTTTCTTTCAAATGTTTTATTAACCCTTAGACTACAAAATTCAGAAAACTTGTATGAAAAAATTTGCACGGTTTGGCCACTGCACCCTCGCGAACATAGGCCTTCCAAAAAAAGTTGGTTGATGGTTTCCACCAAATCTCAAAAATGGCTAGTCTGAAACACAAGAGTAAATGTTTTTCTTAATCTATGGTAGTGTAGTTATCGTCTGACGGAGGCTTTTTTTATCATAACAATTTTCAAAATGGCGGGCTATAGAAAAAAAATCGTTTTTTTCACCTTTTTTTCATCTTTCAAAATTCATTAAACATTTGTTATAAACACTAGGGGAAAAAACGTCCGTCAGACGATAGCGAGTACATTTCCACACATTTAAAAAAAAAGTTTATCAAAATCCGTTTACTAGTTTCTTAGAAATCATGGGAACATTGATTTAAATTAGTGGTAGTTATATTAATATTAGTGACTTTGGGGTATGAATTAGAGACTGAATCGCGAAATAAAGTTTAGTAATAATTTCACTAGCGGACGTACCATGTTGATTTTGTAATTTTAATTTTAATGTTTTACTGTTTCAAATATAATTTATTTGATTTTAGGTAACTATAATTTTAAATATGAAAAGTGTCTTCTTAAACAAAATTATTATTGTTAATTAATGTTTAATTATTCAATTAATTTAGCCTGGCGAGGTTAGTGAACCAAGCCAACGAAACGTTGCTCATGACTATCCAAAAATGAGTGTTTCAATTTTTTTTTCAACCCCCAAATGAATCGATGATTATCTCTATCTTTTAATTATGTAGTTTTTATTAACTAATTTTTTTCACTTTTCAAACATATTTTCTCAGAAAATCCTGCTCATCAGGGCTTCAAGTATTACTTCATAAATATGAAAAAAAGTATTTTCATGAATTTTCATTATTAGTGAGCAGTTTTAAGTTATAAATTATTTGTTTTTACATTTTCTTAAATGCATTGCTAGGCAAAAATCAGGTCCAGCTGTATTGTTCTTAGAGTTTCGTTTTGTAATTAAAAAAAAAAAAAGAATTTCCTCGATCAGATTCCTTGCAAATGTGTCTATCTTCATCTATTTTAGCAAGTCCTTGACTCTTTTCTCTTTTGAGAGTTGCAGCTCGACACTGATACTCACAAGTTTTCTGAAAGGAACGTGAGTTTCTGTTCCTACCATCTTTCCTTCGTTCGTCATTGTTTCTTCTTATTCTTCTGCTTCACGAGCTCCTCCACATCGAGTCAACAAAAGAGCTTTCCAACTTTTGTTTGCTCTCTGCTCTCAAACTAATACGCCAGCGCGTAAGAGGAACAGAATAATTTACGGAAACAATTATAGGTTGAGTCGAGTTTGGGCTGATCTTTAATGAGATGCGAATTAATTTATTTATCTCTGTGTCTTTCTAGTTTCATTTTTTTTTCTTTGCTTTTAGCTCCTGCAATTTATTATTTAGATGAGAGCTTTTAGTATACGTAGGAATCGTAGATGTGGCTACGGAATAATGAATACTCTTCTTTCACCTTTACTTTCTAGGCCAGCTTTTCGTTTCATTAGGATTTCTTCTACACTTCGACCCAACTGAGCATTATTAATTAATACGGAAATAAATTAAGAGCATGTGATACTTAGGAAATTAGAAAATTTAATTGATTTTAAGTTTTCATTACTCCATTATTTCATTATTTAAACAAAATATGTGACGTACGAACAAAACGTTGAGATGGAAGATTATTTGCCTAAATGAGGTCTATAAATTTTCAGTAGGAGATTTTTTGACAAGATGTATTTTATGTTTTGGTTTGAAAAAACCACTATTGAAAATCAAAAATACCATTTTTAACCAAAATATGTCAGATACAAAATAAGCGTTAAAATAAAAAATCGTTTACTTAAATATTAAATAAATAATAAATAATAAACATTAAATATTAAATACATTTCTGTAACTTTCTAATAATTTACTTAATTAAAAAAATTTTACCTTCTTCCAAATATCTCAAGAAGGAAAAAAAACCGTAGATGTATTGGATCTATAACTTAATTCGTGCGGTTTTTTTTTTTAAATTTGAACGTTTATTTAAGAAAAACATGTGAAATAGTATTATTCAAAGTATTGCCCATCTGAAGTTATGACTTTTTCCCATCTTTCTGGCAATTTGTGGATTCCATCCCAAAAGAACTGCGCCGGCTTGGCGGCCAAGAATGAATCAAGCCAATTTTTGATACCCTGTTCTGGTGTGAACCGTATTCGAGTGAGGGCGTTCTGCATCGACCGGAACAAATGGTAGTTAGAAGGGGCAAGGTCTGGGCTATAAAGTGGGTGGGGTAAAACTTCCCATCCACTGTTTTCCAAATAGTTCTTAACCGGAATAGCAACATGGGGCCGAGCGTTGTCATGATGGAAAATTATTGCCTCGTGTATGGTCGCATATTCCTAGCGTTTTTCGGCTATTGCTCTCTTTAAGCGGATTAATTGTGTTCAGTAGCCTTCTTCATTGATGGTTTCACCTGGTTTTAGCAGCTCATAATACAGCACACCCTTCTGATCCCACCAAATACAGAGCATTACCTTCGCACCATGGATATTCGGCTTTGCCGTTGATTTGGCTGGTTGGCCGGGTTTCACATATGATTTTTTGCGCTTGGGGTTGTCGTAATGGATCCATTTTTCATCACCAGTAACAAGCCGATGCAAAAATGACTTCTTTTTGTGGCGTTCCAGCAGCATTTCGGACATGCAAAACCGCCTTTCAACGTCTCTCGGCTTAAGTTCATGTGGAACCCAATTTCCTTGCTTTTGAATCTATCCGTCTGCTATTAAACGTTTTGAAATGGCTGCTTGAGTGACTCCCAAAGATTCTGGAAGCTCTTCTTGTGTTTGGCAACAATATTCATCGAGTAATGCTTCCAGTTCTTCATCTTCAAACTTTTTTGGCTGCCCAGGACGTTCTTCGTCTTCCAAGCCAAAATCACCACTTTTAAATCGTGCAAACCACTTTTGGCAAGTTTGCTCAGCTAGAACATGTTCACCATAAGCTTTCACCAAAATACGATGACTTGCGGCAGCAGTTTTCTTCGTATTAAAGTAATGAGGAAGAACTCCCCGCAAAAACACTTTTTAAGGCACAAAGTTCGACACATTTGAGTGAAAAAAAATTATTGTTGTTTACGCTTCAAATGAATGACATATACTGAAATAGACACAATGACAGTAGCTTCCCGACGCATGTTCGGAATATTGGAACGATGGAATAATAATCAAGTTGCGCCATCTCTTAGTAAACCGCACGAATTAAGTTACAGATCCAATATATACAGAAAATCGAGCACGAAGCGCGAGTGTCATGATGAGAATGTGTTCCTTAAGGCTGATAGTGTATTAAGTAAATTGAATTTCCTTTTTAATTTGAAATCAAAAAATTTATTAATTTTTCTGAAAATGTAATTGACATCTACAATATTATAAAATTGACTTAAGCTTCAGTATCAATTAAAAAAAAAAAATAATGATATGTATGCGAGGAATATAAGACCGAGCGCGAAGCGTGACGATCGAATGGTGCGCCCTACCTAGGCGTGCTCAAACTTGCGATAGAAAAACTTTTTGTATAAAAATATATGTAAATTTGGGTACATTTTGTGTACATTTTAAATAATTAACCTCATTTGTCCATATTTACAATTTGTAAAATCTGCAGCATGATATTACGCATTTTTTTCAAGCTTTTGTCTAATTCATGATGCAAAAATTGTTAAATTTTATTAACTTATACGCAACAATTTTGATTCTTAAAATTTACATGAAAGAAATCCTAAATTAGTAACTTCATTTTATGTATTTATTAGAGCTCCAATCAGAAGCCAACTATTAACATATATCCTTAATAATTAGTTAGTGGTGAATATAAGTGCAGAATATGAATATTATATATATATTTTTACATTATCGTCATTGATGAGAAGGTATTAATTTTATGTGAAGAATGACTTTCGAAATTTTCATCAAATCTTTACGTTTTGAGACCACCTAAGTCAGAAAACGTCCATTTTTTTCACCAAAATATGCGAGATGCGAAAAAAGCGTTGTTCTGTAAAATCGTTTCCTTAAATAAAGTCTGCGATTGTTTTTCCTTTTTGAGAGATTTGGAAAAAAATAAATTATTTTAATCATGTAATTTATTAAAAAGTTACTGAAATGTATACGGAAAATCGAGCGCGAAGCGCGAGTGTCATGATGAGAATGTGTTCCTTAAGGCTAATAGAGCCTTAAGTAAATTGAAATTCCTGTTCACTTAAATTCAAAAAGAAATTTAGTGACTTTGAGAAAATGTGTAATTCACATCATCTGTAATATTATTATAAAATTGGTTTGAGCTTCAGTATCAAATTATAAGAAATAAACTTAAATGTATGCGAAAAGCACAAGACCGAGCGCTAAGCGCGAGGTCCAAAAAGAACGGAACGCGAAACGCGCGATGAGAATGTGCCCGCGAAGCAGGCAGATTTTTCAATGTCCAGTTCACCCAACATAACTTCTCGATGAAAAATATTTGGTTGATTCTACTAAATAATTTTCTTGATCCTACCAAAGATGTAATTAATGCTGTCAAATATAGTCGTTGGTCCAAAACAAAGTAATGTATTTGCCCAATACATGCATTTGATGTTTGAACATCACAGTTTTTTAAACATAAATCTTTATACAAGTAAAAAAAGATCAATTTTTTACGAGATGCTCTCAGTAGCTTCCATTTATCCTGTTTCTCGGTCGTAAACGACACCAAGAATTTGTAATTAAAATTATCGATCGAATTCAAACCGAGTTCGTAACATACAATAGATAATAAAAAAATTAAATTTGAATTAAACGAGTCTCCTTTTAATTATTCATTTCTCATGTTACCATATTACATAGTCTAATTCAAATTAAATACTTCTAAAAGCGTTGCAAATTGAATTTAAAGTGCAACCTAGTTAACGTGGGAGTCTGGCTTTGTGTCGTCTACATCATTGCAACGGGCTCTAGTTTAGTTCAGGTGTTCGGTAGTTTTTTACAATGAATAACTTTTCATGAATCTACATTTTCTAACAAACGTTCTCAAAATTTTAAATAATTAACATTCCACGCAGTTACACGTACTTTCCGTGTAAACATTTTTTCATTAAGGTCATTTATCAGTCACCCGATTCTTACCTTACCGACATATTTTTTTTGTGTATTCTTATCTACGCGAGAAAAGATATCGAGTACCTTACTCAGTCCTTTTTATTTAATTTTACAACTTTTCAATTTGGTGTATCATTTCGCATGGACATGAGTTTACAGACAAATAACATCGGTAAGTATATAATCTATTGGGTTGTCCCAGAAGTAATTGCTGATTTTTTTATACAAATTAAACACATTTTTTTAAATACAAGGAATGAACTTTAATCAATGATATATTTTCCATTTTGTTCAATGACCTTTTGCCATCTTTCTAGTAACTTCATGATGCCTCGCTCAAAGAACTTTTGGTCTTTATCGGCAAAAAACTGAACCAAGAGCGATTTCACAACTTCATCATTGAAAGTTTCACCATCTAAGGAGTTCTGCAAAGATGGAAATAAATAGTAATCTGATGGTGCAATGTTAGGGCTATATGGTGGATATAACATCATTTCCCAACCGAGCCTTAATAATTTTTTGCGAGTGGCTAAAGATGCGTGTGGTGTAGCGTTTTCATAGTAAAAAATTACACCTTTAGGAATAACCAAAAAATACCACACATTTTCAATCCCACCAAACAGACAGCTTAATCTTTTTTTGATGCATTTCAGCTGTCGATGTTGTTTGTGATGGTCCATCACGCTTGGAACATGATCGTTTTCGAACGACGTTATTGTAAACAATCCATTTCTCATCACCAGTGATAACTCGTTTCAAAAAAGGATCGAATTCGTTACGTTTAAGATCCAAATTACAAGCGTTGATATGTTTTGTAAAATGATTTTTTTTTCAATTCATGTGGAATCCAAATATCAAGTTTTTTAACGAGTCCAAGACGTTGTATATGTCGGTCGATGTTGATTTTGGTATTTTTAACATTACCTAACTTTTTAGCAGCCAGTGCTGCGTTCTTTCCTTAACGAAAATAAAAAAGAAAAATATGACGAAAATGCTCGTTTTTATACTCCATCTGAAAGTTAATGCCAAACTAACTTCTCTAAACGAAATTGCGCGCAATGTGTTTGTAAAGCAAGCTAAGAGTGACAGCTAACAAATACTAGAAGTAAAAAATCATGACATTAAAAGAGGTCATTCAAAAAGATGGTTAATATAGATATATGTGAAATCAGCAAATACATCTAGGACAACCCAATACGAGGTCTGTCCGGAAAGTATCGAGCCCACCTTTATATCTCCGCGCCATAGTGTTCGAACGACCTCTGCGGGGCATGAACGTCAACAGTAAAGCCTCACGAACCTATCGGTTGCTTGCTGACATCTGCCGGACGTATAGTTCATGCACAGCGTGTCTTTGTTTACAAAGCTATTTTTGAGTTCGGCGGATTCTGTAATTGTTGAAAATGACTGAAAAACAAGATCAACGAATTTGCATCAAATTTTGTTTTCAACTCTGAAAAACGAGTTCGGAAACTATTCAGATGATGCAGAAGGCCTTTGGGAATGAATGTATGAGCAAAACATGAATAAAAGAGTGGTATAATCGTTTCAAAGGAGGCCGCACTTCTGTTGATAGTAATTCTCGTTCTGGCCGACCTTCGACGACAAAAACATTGGATAATATTGAGCGGGTGCGACTTGCGATTGAAGGTGATCGTCGATTAACTGTTCGTGAACTAGAAAATGATCTCGGAAACTGTGCAGCAGTTTCTGAGTAAACACAGTATCGCATTTCTGCGACAACAAAGTGGGTCCACTCATATAGGAGAAAAGGGGAACGAATTATAATGTTTGCTATCAACAAGTGGTGGCGCCATTGTCGCTAACGATGTTTATTTTAAACTGTTTTAACCATAGCAATCATATCATTTCCAGTTGAAATAATACAGCCGATGCTCATTTTACTCAACTCTCGTTCGAAGCACCTCAAGCGTCGGTGATATATTTATACATTTCACGTTAACCCACTGACGCATGTTGGTGCCCTGTCGTCGATAACGTTTTACTCAACTCCTTACTATTCCCTATGTAACGCTTATTATTATTCACTTTGGGTGAATTAGGTATATATCAAATTGATTTTACCCGACTAGGATTTAATAGATGTTCAAATGTCCTTAAGTCCCAAGTTTAATCGACAGAGTTGAGTAAAATTACTTCAACTATTTTTCTCCGTGTAATAGTACAGTATTTAACTGTTCATTGTGATTCATATTCAAAGATTCTTGTTGTATTTTTATTCTTTCACAAATTATTTTCAACTTTAAATCATTTAAATTTATGAAATGGATTTCATACAACATATTTCAAAATTTTCCGCTCTTTAGAATACATCGGTTCGGAGGGGGGGGGGGGGTCGTTTGCATTGATATTAGTTCTTGCTATCAAAACTTGGCAGCGCTGATGCTCATTTTCACTTTTTTAAGTATCCTCCTAAAATACATGGTAGTGGCCGCACTGTGTTCGACAACCTCCGTACAGTCCCGACATAGCTCCCTGTGACTTTTGGCTGTTTCCAAAACTCAAAAAACCACTCAAAGGACAAAACGACGGTTGAAAATAATGCGACAAGCGTACTCAAGGCCATCCCTAAAAGTGAGTTCCAGGACTGTTTCGGGAAGTGGAAACATCACTGGAACCGTGTTATTCAATCAAGTGGGGATTACTTTGAAGGATGCCACCCGCCCGATGATCAAGAATAACGCCAGCGCGGATATATAAAAGTAGGCCCGATATTCTCCGGACAGACCTCGTATAAGTGATAAATAGCTTAAAGGGGATAGTTTTTGAATGAAATGGAATAAAAAAATGAAAAATGTCTTTTTGGTAATCGAAGTTTTGTAACCTGTAGCGGCAGATTTGCAACAACGCGTTTTCTCTTATTCTTTTCAAAGATAAATCGTAAACACGGAGGCGGAAGAAGAAAGTTACCTCGCATATAAGCTGGTCCCCGATCAAAACTTTAACTTTTCCAAGCGAGATTTTCCCTGCGGCTTTTCCACCGCCAAGCATGAAACAGCTTTTGAATCGACGAATGGTATAAGTCCATTCTTCCTTCTATTGTTTGGGTGAATACGTTTTTGTGGTAGGGTATGTATTTATATTCCGTACATGCAACGACTTAAACCGCTTTGTTTTCAAACTGCTTCGATAATCCATTATACTCTTTCTCGACTTAACTAAGCTGAGAAAAATGTGCTGTTTGATACAAGAGATATTTTAAGGCCATGGATAAATCGAATCACGTGACTATATTATACATTAAATCGTTCATGAAAAATAACTCTATTAATTTACAAAACATCTTTCTGAAAATTTGGGAAACATAACAAAAGACAATAAAGCACGTCTCCTCATTTCCATTTAGTAAAAATTTTGAAAAAAATTCGAAAACTTGTCGACAATTACAGTTACCTGTAAAATTTTTTGCAAAATTTTCACTCAAACGTAGTTGACAGACGTTCTCTATCGTCTTCTGTTGTATTTTCCAAATTTTCATTGAGATATTTCATAAAAATTTGGTCACGTGTTCTAGTTGTTCCATGTGTCACGTACCATCTGATGAAATTTTACCCAGACTGGTAAATAAAATAGGCTCCTTTTGAGCCGATACAAGCATGCCAACGATTGATCTAATTTTTCATACACTTCTTATAGGCCTCGGCCGGTATGGCCTTTAGTTCCTCCCATGTAGGGTTATCTGACACTCACGATCGGAACGACATGTGTCGATTCAGTAGCGGAATGATGTCGGCAACCCAGTACTGGATTGCAGACTTAAAACCATTGTTGAATCGACACTGGATTTCAATTTTTATTGAATATGTATAAATAAAGACGAGCAAAACCCAAATTTCTTAAGTATCAATGGATTTCTTATAATCACTGTTGCAAATTTTATTTTGTAAAATTCATCATAATTATTTTCAATCGAAAATAATGATTTTAATTATGCAATTTCATTGAATTTGGTAATTGTATGAGTTATTCATAAAAATAGTTCCATTAAAAATCCATATAATTTTTTTAGAATTTTTTGATTTGTACTAAAATTCTAGTTAATTTTAAATTATTACAATAACTAATTAATCAATTTTAATTAATTAAAATGAATTTTTAGTTAATTTCAGTCGATTTTAAATCACTTAGATTTGCACTTATATGCCAATAAATATAAATTTTATTAAAATTTTATAATTTTTTAGAAAATAGTACATTTTTGTACTTTAAACTTGAAGCCTCATAATTCCAGAGTAAATCATAATTTATTAGTCTTTTAATATAAATGAATATCCTTTGTAAGGGATATTTAGAAATATCTGGTAGCCAGCCGCTTATTTTTCGTTGCTTGTCCAGATATGAAATGTCTTACTTAAGTAGTGTCTTATTCTTTTTTTAACGTAGAGGCTGTTTATATATCGGTGATGTGAAAAAATGAATGATATAAATAGTAAAATAGAACAAAATCGGAAAAGATCATGCGAGTATACCAGGAAGCATCGTATCTTAAAAAGACATTTAGTGAGAGTCAAAATAATTGAAAGTGAGTGTGCATTAAAAAGACAAAAGACTCAAGAATTAAATAGTTGTTTTGAAAGTGAAATTTACAGTTCCAATAATATAAGTGAGAATAACTCGAATTTCCATAATGCTAATGATATTAACGAAACGCAGACGCAATATGAGTAATGAGGGATGAAGCGAAATTGAAAATGGAACAATTAGTTCGTTTTTATACTTATTAGTATTGATTATAAGCTTCGAAATTCGATTCAAATAAATATTATGAAAACTAAATTATTGTTTATATTTATTGTATTTAAAATTCCGATACCAAATAAGTGTCGTCCTTTGATAATGGAACAATATTAGAATCCAGTATCGGAACGATATTGAAATCCAGTATCGGAACGTTGTTAGAATACAGTATCGGAACGATGTTGGAATCCAGTACCGAATCGGTCTTACATTTCGACATTCATCCGACACCGATCCAGTGTCGGCAACCAATGTCGTTCCGAAACTGCAATTTCGGCTGCCGACATCGGAACGACATTGCTTCAATACTGGAACCCCACTCGGGCTTCAGCGAATTTCTTCTTATGGCCTAAATCGACTCATGATGCGTTTTCCGGAGCGGATATTTGAGTTTTTGAAACACGAAAAAGTCACAGGGAACCAAATATGGCGAATACGGTGGCTGAGCAATGACTTTTGCTTCGTGATTAGCCAAAAATTTAGTCACAATCAGGCTGGAAAATTCAGGTCTTTCGGGACGAGTCTGGCGGCGACGCGCTTCATACCCAAAACATGAATCACAATGTGTTGAGTCGATCCATAAAAGATGTTGAGAGCCTCTGTTACCTCTCTAATGCCAACACGACTTCCGTTCTCAATAGAGTAGACTTCCTAAAACACTTCTGCAACGTTTTCAATAATTCCGTAGCCATAATTCCATTGGAAACACAAAATTTCAAGCAAACTCGTTGTTCAATTTTTTTTCCATAGTAAAAATCGCCAGACAAACTTTTCGCGTCGTAAACCAATGGCTGCCAAACACACACTAATGGACGGCTCCCGCTCAAACTTCACACGACTGTCAAAGAAGGTGTTAATAACCCAGACAAAAAACTTTTTACCGTTTCGGTTTACGCGCGCGGTTAACCGGACCAGTCCGGGTCAAATTTGACCAGATGGCATGTATCGAACGACCCGGGCTCGAATCCCGGCACAGTCGGATGCGTCTCTTTTTCCACAGAAAGATTTCAAATTCTTCAAATTTAATTAATTATTTCCAACATTTAAGAGTTTGAAATTGTCTGCGAGGACACCTGTCGGGAATAATAATAATTATTATCAACATTGTCACGCATGTATGATTATTATCATAATTACTAAAACCAATGTTAATTTCATCTGAATTATGCGCTTGTTCATATTTTCAATACAATTTTTATTATTATTGACTATAATATCGAATTATAACAATGAAATTTATATAATTGATAATTAAGAAATCACAACAAATATTATATTTTATTTAAATCAATAAACAACTATTTTTATTGTCACTTTTGTCGCTATTATTGTTGTTATTATGATACGGAAAATGATTAATGAACTACAGAAAATATTATATTTTTATTTGATTACAATGCAACAGTAAATGTTATTTTGACTATTAATATTATAACTATTTTTGATTGTAATATGATAAATGATTAACAACGAATATTATATTTTTATTTATTGCCATATGTCATTCTTATTATGTATAGAAATATTTTATAATCATTATTTTTATTACTGATTGTAACTTTTACATAACCAATTATAATTATTTTTCTATTATAAAATATCATTTTCATTTTTATTAATTATTAAGGGGTTACACCACTTTCGTCGCTTCAAAAATTCGAATTTTTTTTTTTTTATTCTTAAAGTACTCTCTATATATACGAAAATGATTTGCCGTTAGTTACAAATCGATAGCGAAAGTGAAAGGGCAATTTTCGAACTGTAGAAGTAGAGGTGCGCTAACATAACGAAAACTTCAAACGCATTTTTCTCGAAACTGTATTTTCAAAGTCGGTGGACACTCTAACTTTGCCAAATTCCAATCAATCGACTTAAATATTTTTTTAATGGAATCATCAGATGATTTTGTAGTGAAATACGTAGGAGTGTTTTAAAATTGATATTTTCATTTTTATGCAACTTTAAGTAACGAAATTTAGGGCTAAATACGTCTCTTTTACTTTAAATCGATGCCACTTTATTAGAAATGTATATTTTCAAAAACGGCTACGCATTTTGCTAGTTTTTTGACTAAAGAAACTAATTTTTTTTGTTTCACTGTTCTAGCTTTAACCTGGCACGAGTTATTGTGCCCACCATACGACCATCTATTTTTGCAGCGCTCCACTACATCGCCTGTCAAGCCGACATTTTTGCAAAAAAAAAATCATTTTCTAGTTTAATAGTAGTATAATACATTAATGTAGTTCAATTTAAATAAAAACGTTTTATTACTTCAATAAATATTCTTGGAAAAGCATAATATTTTGGTGGGGCAAAGTGGTGTAACCCCTTAAGTAAATTAATAGCAATAAACAATAAATGAACATAAATAGATAATTAAAAATTAATTGGATGAGACAGATAATTTTAATGTAATGTTATTATATGACTTTTTATATCTTTTGATAATTTAAACAATTGTATTATCATTATTATTTTATAACTACAATATTTCCGATATTTAGAAACACTGTAATTGATCCTTATGACTAAGTCTACGTAAACCAATTTTATAATAATATGACAGATGATGTGAAGTACACATTTTCTCAAAGTCACTCAATTTATTTTTGAATTTAAGTGAAACAGGAAATTCAATTTACTTAAGGCTCTATCAGCCTTAAGGAACACATTCTCATCATGGCGCTCGCGCTTCGCGCTCGATTTTCTGTATACATTTCAGTAACTTTTTGATAAATTACATGGTTAAAATTATTTATTTTCTTCCAAATCTCTCAAAAATAAAAAGCAATCGTAGACTTTATTTAAGGAAACGATTTTGACGAACAACGCTTATTTCGTATCTCACATATTTTGGTGAAAAAAATCTAATTTTTTCAATATTAAAAATCAAAACATAAAATATACATCCTGTCCCGAAATGTCTTAATGAAAATTTGTAGACCTCATTTTGGCAAACAATTTTCCATCTAAACGTTTTTTTATATCTCACATATTTTGTCTAAAAAATTGAATTTTTGAATTTTAATCGTATTTTTTGGAATTGAAACGAAAAATATATGTTTTATCAAAAACTGTGTGAGACAAAATTTGAAGATCTTTTTGAAACAAACAACTTTGTATTCTTACGTTTTCTTCTTATTTTACATATTATTGTTAAAAAATTGAATTTTGGATTTTCAATAGTTTTTTTTTTTGAATTAAAAAGAAAAATATGCGTCTTATGAAAAAATGTTATAATTCAAATTTGTAGGTATTTATTTATTCAATAATATTGTATCATAACGTTTTTTGGTATCTCGTATAATTTAACTGGAAAATGGAATTTTGATATTGACTTTTTTCGAATTTGAATATGCTGTAACATTTCTAATTTTGACTTAATCAAAAAATGTTATCAGGATAATTTGTAGAGATTTATGAGCACTATCAAAAACCAGTATTGAAATTTTTTATTTTTCCAAAAAGTTATTTTCAAAAACACAAAAGTAGTGCTCAATCCCTCAATTTTGATTGGATGTGGCTGGTTAACGAACTTGTCCTTACTTTTTCGGCTCCGATAATGTGTACCAAAGCTCAATTCTATCTGATATGTCTATCGAGAGTTATGCCGCACACGACCTACTACAGGCAGACAGACAGACAGACAGACAGGCAGGCAGGCAGGCAGGCAGGCGGACAGACAGACAGACAGACAGACAGATAGACAGACAGACAGACGGACAGACAGACAGACGGACAGACAGGCGGACAGACAGACAGACACTTTCGTAAAAACCGTTTCTTCTGACTCAGGGGGTCTCAAAACGTAAAGATTTGATGGAAATTTCGAAAGTCATTTTTCACATAAAACCAATACCTTCTCATCCATGATGAGAATGTAAAAAACGTTACCATCATATTTTATGAAAATATTGACTGTTAATTAAATTTTTGTTTATTTTCAAGTGTCACGAAATTCGATTCGAAAGACCTGGGCTAGAATCCCAACGCATTCGAAAGCGTCTTTTCTCCACAGAAAGATTTTCATATTCATATATATATATATATATATATATATGAATATGAAAATCTTTCTGTGGAAAAAAGACGCTTTCGAATGCGTTGGGATTCTAGCCCAGGTCTTTCGAATATATATATATATATATATATATATAATTATATTAATTTCTTTTTTATTTATATTATTTTATATAACCAATTAAATATATAGTTATATAATTTTATTTATATTTATTTATATTAATTTTCTTAATTAATAATAATTAATATAATTATATATGATAATATAATATATTTAAAAAAATATATATATATACAGTAAAACCCCATTTATCGCAACACCCGTTTATCGCAACTCCCGTTTATTGCAACTTGTCTCTCCCGTTTATCGCAATAAGCTTTACCATTTTTTTCTCCCTCTTATTAGTAGAAGGAGTGGTCACGTGATTCTTAAGGATAGGCGGGAATACCCCTCACTTTTAAATTTGTGATGCATATATTTATATGAATTTTCGTATATTAGGGAGATATGAAATATATTGTTTATATGATATGAAACTATCGTTTATGTATATATTGCTACATATTTGTGTATTCGAAAATTATGAGAGAAATATGTAAGCTTTAAAGTAATTAAAATGTATTGTTTGTACTAGTCGTTTACGTACCATCGTTCGGTTCCACGTTTTCACTCATTTATAATTGCACATATAATGACAATAAAAAAACGCATTGGAGGTTATTGAAACACGACTGTAAACAATGATAAACAGCGAAAGCGCGTGAAACTATTCGTTTAGGCGCATGTGCTGATAATCAGTTGTTTAAGCTGGCGGCGAAGAAGTGAGAACCCCTCCGTTTTTGCGATAAACGGGAGGCATTTGATTGGAAGGTGTTGCGATAAACGTGGTTTTACTGTATATATATAATTGATTTATATTATGATTTAATATAATGTATATTATAGTTCGAGTAATCGCATAATTTATATATTGAATTTTTAGCTTTAAAATTATTTAAATAACAATTCAATTACAAAACTGAATTTGAATTCAAATTCATCTTAGCGTCCAAACAAAATAATTCAAAATTTTAAGAGTTCGGGACCGTTCAAACTCTCAAGATACAAAAAGCGATCAAATTTGGACCAAAAAAACTTCCTATGATCAACGATTATGAGAAACCAACAAAAAAGGAAGAAATAAAGAAAAAGAAGGAAGGGGTTTTTGAAAGTTGCCTTCTTTTTTTTCCTCCTTTTTTGTTGCTTCTTATAATCGTTGATCATATAGGAACTTTTTCTGGTCCAGATTTGGTCGATTTTTGTATTATGAGAGTTCGAATGATTCCGAACTCTTAAAATTTTGAATTATTTTGTTTGTAGCAATACGGGTCCGAATCAGATATAAAAGGATTTGAATATTCGAAACATATTCTAAATATTTCGAGAAGTATCAAAGCATGAGTAAATGAGAAAAAGCACCTAAAAACGTAAAATTTGCTCCGTGACTTCGACTCAGGTTAGTTCAGACAAAGTATTCATAAAGAGATAAGGAATATTTTGAATAAAGAATAATATTGTTGAAAACGCTCATTTTATCAAATTATTCATTTATACATTATTACGCACAAAATTAAATTTAAAAATTTAAGAAAGCAGCACCCTTATAAATTCAATACTGATCATTTTACGAAAAACAAAACATTCAAATCCGTTAAGCTAGATTTCGCGCCAAAAAACAGGTCTCTGGTAACAAAAGTTTTCCTATGAGAAATAATATTATTAGTCGCGTCTCGTAGAAGAAAAATACAAAATTGCAATATTGGTTTCTGATAGTGCTCATAAATTCCTAACAATTACCCATATATTATTTTTCGATTAAGGGGGTGTTCTCATCGAACGGTTTCAGAAAATCGATTTTTTTTTCATTTTTTCAAAGATTAGGGATCTAAGAACGATTCAAAGATGTACGACTTGTTTTACTATGGCAATTGCGTCAGGAAAGTTAAACTCAATTTGTCGCTTTTTTTCATTGGAAACTTTAAACGCGTTTTTCTCAAAACTACTTTTTCCAAACTGGTTCCCACGATTTCTAAGAAACTAGCAGACGGATTTTGATAAACTTTTTTTTTTAAATGTGTGGAAATGTACTCGCTATCGTCTGTAGGACGTTTTTTCCCCTATTGTTTATAATAAATGTTAAATGAATTTTGAAAGATGAAAAAAAGGTGAAAAAAACGTTTTTTTTCTATAGCCCGCTATTTTGAAAATTATTATGATTAAAAAAAAGCCTTCGTCAGACGATAACTACACTACCATAGATTAAGAAAAACATTTACTCTTGTGTTTCAGACCAGACATTTTTGAGATTTGGTGGGAACCATCAACCAACTTTTTTCAGAAGGCCTATGTTCGCAAGGGTGCAGTGGCCAAACCGTGCAAATTTTTTCATACAAGTTTTCTGAATTTTGTAGTCTAAGGGTTAATAAAACTTTTTAAAGAAACCGCATTAAAAAATCAATTATAGTTTTCTCCCAGTAAAATTCCAAAAAACGCTTCGAAATACGGCCAATCCATGAGAACACCCCCTTAAACCAAAATTACAAAAGTAACAGTATTTGAAAACTTAAAGAAAATCAATAATAAAAATCCATTTTTCAGTCAAACTATACAAGATACGGAAAAACGGTAGAATGCGAAATTGTTTACTTAAATAAGTTCTACAAATTTGCACTCACATATTGTTTAATAAGATGGATATTTTATGTTTTTATTTTTAAAAAAAACTCTTGGAAATAAAAAAATTGATCTTTTAAACGAAATATGCGAGACATGGAAAAAATATTATTCAGAATTGTTTGCTTGAATAAGGTATACACATTTTCGTCAAGACATTTTTTGATAAGATGTATATTTTTCGTTTTGATTAAATAATAAAAAACACTTTTTTATCTAAAATATGTGATCCATACATTTTTGGTAAAATGTATATTTTTCGTTTTAATTTTTGAAAATAGTATTAAAAAAAATGCTATTTTCAACCAAAATATTCGAGATGTAGAAAAAAAGTCATAATGGGAAATTGTTTGCTAAAATAAATTTTCCTAATTTGCATTCACACATTCATTAAAATGATATGGTATATAAGATAAATGAACAGGAACCAAAAATAAAACGCAAAAAAGAATATGACGCAAGAGATTACGAAATTATGAAATTACGAAAATATATATGCATTGCAGGGAAATTGTTATAGGCTTTATAATTTTTCTTTTTCCTTCAGATCACGAGTTTTAGTTCTTTGTTTCCGATTGTAAACCTTGAGCGTGAAGCGCGAGTCTCGCGGTGAGAATCTATTTCTCAAAGTCGAACTCAGGCCGTATTCTTAACTTTTATTCTCACCACCCATTACACTACAAAATTAATGTGATTAGCAACCTTGTTGACAGAGGCATCATCTTAGCACACAAAAACTTCCACACAGAAGACTTAAAAAAAATCCAAAATATCCTATCACAAAACAATTATCCAACAACAATAATCAACTCCACTATAAAACACAGACTCAATTATCTGCTACATAAAGCCTCCATAACCGGGCCCCTCATTCACCATCCACCTGTGAGGGAGGGTGAGGAATCTTCTCACTTTTACCCTCGCACAAACAAGCAAAAACAAAACTCAGCTAGCCAAACACAGAAATATGTGTCACTTCCCTATGTTAAAGGGTTATCTGAAAAACTTTCAAGCATCCTTAAACCTTTCAATGTAAAAATTGCCCCACGTAATACCAATGACCTATCACATCTTTTCAAATCAGCAAAAGACCCCACACCAAAACTTGAAACAACACATGTTGTCTACAACATTCCTTGCATTGATTGTACAGCAAATTATATAGGCACAACCAAAAGACCTCTAAAAAATAGAATCCAGGAACATAAAAAAGATGTATATAACCCCCTAGAAAAATGGACCGCCCTCACCAAGCACATGTGGCGCCAGAATCATAAATTTAATTTTGACCAGGTAAAAATAGTTGACAGATCTAACAATTATAAAAAACGTATGATTCTCGAAATGACTCACATTGCTAGCAATGCCCATACAGTCAATCAAAGAACGGACACAGACAATCTATCTGCTTTTTACTTTCCTCTTTTAAATAAAAAAACTTAGGTTTACACAAATTTTCCACAGCTTCCGAAAAATCTGGAAAACTTTTACCAAATTTTATCGAATTTTATCGATTTTATCAAATTTATTATTAAATTGCAAAAATTTAAAAATTATATAATTTCTGTTTAAGAGTCTTATAATTCCACATGCGGGCATCATAATATCCATCACTTTGTATGTACGTTAAAAACTCAATTTATTTTCCACCTTAATCTTGCGACACTGAGACTGTCAAACAAAAAAATTTTTTAAAATTTTTTTAAAAAACCCCGGTCACATGTCTCGGGAGATTGTTGGTGAAAATTTCTAACAGTTATACACAGACTCTTATGACTCGTCTCAAATTTCATAGCCCTCCTTTGTCACATTCTCTGGACATCTTGTGGACATATTTCCACAATTTTTTTTCTCCTTTTCATTTAACCGAGACTTTCCAAAGCAAAAAAACCTAACCCTCCACTCCACTTTACAAAGCCTTTTCCAAGTCAGTTTCCAAGTGCAACTCAGTTTTCAAGTAAAACCCGTAGTGTCAGGAGTTATTTGTTCAAAATTATGTGTCTATCTTGTTTGGGACGAAAGAAAAGGAAGAAAAAGGAAATTTTGTGTTCATTTGGATTAATCTTTTTTATCATCGCTGTATGTCTACTTAATAAAATAACAGGTCAGTTTCGTTTACAGTGTTTTGTTGGTGATAAGCTCTCACTTTTTGACTTTTTATCCCGCAATGTTTATCCGTCACATGTGCTATTTTTAAATTTAAAAAATTTTTTTTCTCCCCTTAGTAATTTTACAGAATTAAATTTTTATGTACTTTATATTTTCATGCAAATCGAATTTTTTAGACCATTTTTATAGTTTCACTTATACAATTCATTTACATCGGTTTTACCAAAAATTGTTATCTGTTACACGTGCTACTTTTAAGTCTCTCTTGTTAGTAATTTTTTCAAATTAAGTTTCACAGTTTTACTTTTTAGCTAATTTAGTTATTTATACCAATTTTATAATTTCAAACTTGCAATTCTTTTACATCATTTTAACAGAATGCTCATCGGTCACACGTTTAAAATTGTTTCAAGTTCTTCTTTTGTACCTTTATAGAGAAAATTATTCTGTACAGTTCATTTACATTTAGTTTAGACCCATTTTATAGTTCACATGTATAATTCATTCATATAATTTTATTACAATGTTATCCGCCACACGTGCTATTCTTTTAGGTTCTCTTTAGTAATTTCACAGAAAAAATTTTTTGTACAGTTTTTGTTACAGTTTTACTGTTTCGAAAATTTATTTATTCAGCCCAATTTTATAGTGTCAAACTTGGAATTTTTTTACATCATTTTTTAACAGTATGTTCATCGGTCACACATTCAAGATTTTAAGTTTCTTCCTCTGTCTTTTTACGAGAAATTTTTCTGTACAAGTTTTTTTACATTTTTTACATTTTTCTTACATTTTACATTTTTAACATTTGGTTTATACCATTTATAGTTTCACTTGTACAATTTCATTCATATCGGTTAACCAAAATTGTTATCTGTCACACGTGTTACTTTTAAGTCTCTCTTGTTAGTATTTCTTTCAAATTAAGGCTTTACGCCTTTACTTTTTTAGCAAATTTAGTTATTTAGACCAATTTTTTTAATTTCAAACTTGCAATCCTTTTACATTATTCATAACATATTTTTCATCGGTCACAGTTTCAAATGGTTCAAGTTTCTTCATTTGTATTCTTATAGAAATATTTTTTTTCTGTACAGTTCATTACAATTCAATTTAGACCAATTTTATAGGTTTACATGCATAATTCATTCATATCATTGTATTACAATGTCTCTTTAAGGTTCTTTTTAGCAATTTTATGAAAAAAAAAAAAAAAAAATTTTTCGTACAGTTTGGTTACAGTTTTACTGTATTGCAAATTTAGTTACTTAGTCCAATTTTATTTTCACACCTGCGATTCTTATATTACTTTTTTACTACAATGTTTATCCATCACACGGTCAATTCTTAAGATTCCTCCTTTGTATTTTTTATAGAAATAAATTCTCACTGATGAGGACTCCAACCTGAGTCGAAACGTTTGAAAGAATGTAAGAACTGAGTTTTCATCATTTCTGGACCCTAAAGCCAATTTACACATATATCGAATAACTTTGAGAACATTTAATTGACATTTACTCTCTAAATCTGAATCAGTTAAAATCAAATCAGTGAAATTTGACTGATTCAAATAGCTAAAAAGAGTTTACTGTAAATCAGTAAAATTTCACAGATTACTTCACCAAAAATTAACTGATTTAACAGTAAAAATATTTTTCCCTGATTATTTCAGTAAAAATTAATTGATTTAACAGTGAAAAATATTTCTGTCACTAATGAATCAGCGAAAGGGCGAATAACTGATTTAATCAGTTAAAATTTGACTGATTTAGATTCAGAGATTACAATATTATAAAATTGACTTGAGTTTCAGTATTAAATTACAAGAAATAAACTTGAATTTATGCAAAGAACATTATCAAAAGTAATTTTACTTGCAAGTTTTAAATTTCTTTCACTAAAAATACTGTTTTTTCTTTCAAATGACATGAATTATAATATCATTTCAAGTATTAAAACTACAGAAAAACTTTTTTTTCCGTGACCTAATTTTTGGTACAACTTCCTTAAGATTGGGACCTGTGATGGATTACGACCTTTCAAATATACAATTCCTTTCTAGCTAAATATGAAACTACCTTTTGAGCTGAAGAAACTCGAAATCGCAAATGTCAAAGTTAGAGAGTTTCAAAATTAGAAAAGCTTTTAAGCTCAAAGCTCTCGCAATAGGTTCTAGAGAAAGCTTTTACTCAAATGCGTTACAGTCGTGTATTCGTATAATAATCCATTCAAGAATTTAGATTTGAATTCAAAACGTGAATAAATTAGAACAGATAAATTAATTATAATAAGATAACTATGATAATGTGTTTTGGGATTTGCATTGATTTCGCAAGAGAATTGGTGCGTTTATATATGTATGAATTTTAGAAACACTCACAAAGGGTTTGATTGTTCCAAAGTAACTTGGTGTTAACAATTTGATCGTCACATCAAGTAAATGATTATGCCTGTGGTTCGACACAGCCTGATCTGAAGATTAATATTAATCGGCAATTATGGTCAGAAGATAGCATGTTACATACTCACTTGTTGTAACAAACTTTCCAATGAGGTGGAATGAGCAATGTTTCTCTGTAAACAAATTCCTCTACCAACCAAAGCATATACGGGACTTGCACGCTGATGAATATTTATGTTGATAATGAACTCTCCGCGTAATTTTGAATAATCGAGAAAAGCGAATGGATGAGAGGATTCATTAATGATGACGCGGCTACGTTCTATTGTTCCTCGGCAAGGAACCTCATTGAAAATGTTTTTGTTGCAAAATATAAAAAAAATATTCTTCCTTTATAACCTCATTTTACAATATAGATAAAAATCACGTAACGAGGGAATTTTTTAATGAGGTAATATTTCTTAAATAGAAAAATATACTTTATAAATCTGAATCGGTTGGAATTGTTAATAATTGTAACCAACGACTGACTTTTTACTCTGGAATCAATCATTTCTGACTGATAAAATCAATCATTGTTAACTGAAAATCAATTACTTTTCAATTCAATTCAAATTAAATTCAAAAATTCAATTACTGATCGAAAAGCCAGAAGTCAATCACTGATTGATATTATAAAAAATTCTGATTTAGATTCAGAAAATATTGAAACTGTTTAATTATGCACATTTTAATAAATCTTCAGCTGAGAAAAATGTATTTTCTTCATGAATATAATTCTTCTTTTCGAGGAATAATGAGTTTTATATTGTAAATTTGTATTGACCATTAATTGCTAATTGAAGATATATATCGTCTGATTATGTAAAACTTTATATTAATTAATTTAATTAAAAAGGTATTTGTGCAGTATTTTTGTTAAAATTATATACTTGTTCAAAAATTGGTGTGAACTGGTAAAAAAAAAATGTTTCCGCCCGGGATCGAACCGGGGACCTTCCGCGTGTTAGGCGGATGTGATAACCACTACACCACGGAAACACGATATGATTCTTAGCGGAATGGCTGGACAGGTTCTGACCCAAATTTTTATCACTTAATTCGATGACGCATGTAAGGAAAAGTTATAAATATGCTCAACTGAGGAAAATTGCTTAAATGTATATTTTTATACAAAAATTGTTGATAAAAAATATATTAAAAAAACTTATCTTAAAATTTTATAATAAAATTAATTTCTGTTATAGTTCAGGCGGTACATTAAAGTACATTAAAGAAAAGATATTGAAACTTTTGTTCTAATTGTCACAAAAGCATGGAATTTGGTATGAAGCTTCCTTTTGTCATTGGATAATTTTTTAAACCGGATGCCATGAATTAAATTTTTCATTTCTTCTGAAATAAAATGGCAGTTTTTTTTTAAATGCCTACTTTTTCAATTAATTAAGATATTTAACTTTGGTTTTTTATTCTAGCGAAAGTGTTTACTTTTTTTCAGAATACGAAAAAATAATTTTTAAAATCTTGAAAATTATTAAAATAGCCTCGATTTTACTTGAAATAAAATATTTCAATTAAAAAAAAAAAAAAAATATGTGAGATACGAAAAAATATTTCGGAACAAAGTTGTTTCTTTTTAAAAACTCTACAAAATATTTCTTTACCATTTTTCGATATATATACATGAGTATATTTCGAGAACGGTGCAAGGTGTCGACAAATGGTAAAGGAACTTTTTCCAGAATTTCTAAAAAGGAACAAATTTACTCTGAAACACTTTTTCGTAAAATTAGAAAATTTAAACTCGAATTTTCATGTTTTGTAACTATTCGAGCAGAATTTAAATGTACCGCTTGGATCATTAAGATATGGTGAAAGTTTTACTTTCTCCTTAAATCTGAATTAAAATTTTTAATAATCTCAATTGTTAACAGACCTTTTGCACTCAGAAAAAGATTTAGTTGAATTTAACTAAATATTTTACTTGATTTTGATAAATGACAACTATTTATCAGATTTTACCAAAAAATTTGGTTATTTCAGTAAAGTACATTGAGAATTCAGCAAAAAAATTTTATTCAATAAACAAATTATTTTTTCTGAGTCAGCTTTTTAGTTAAAAATGATTCATTATCATTAAGGAATGATTTTACAGTGAAAAATTAGTCACTGGTCAAAATTATTCCTATGTCACGTATCCATGACTATTATTACTAATATAATTATTATTATCATTATTACCATTGTCACGTATATATGATCATGATTTTCATTTTTAATACCAATATTAATTTCATCTGAATTATGAAATTGTTCTTATTGTTAATATTATTATTATTATTATCTATCATGTTAAATTACAATAATGAACAATATATAATTGATAAATAACGAATTACAGCAAATATATATTTTTATTATTGTTGTGTTTATGGTACAAAGAATGACTAATGATCTACAGCAAATATATATATTTTTTATTGCAATCGAACAACAAATGTTATTTTGACTTTTATCATTATTACTATGACTGATTGTGATACGATAAATGATTAAGAAATAATATTATATTTTTATTAATTATAGCATAACAAATAATGTTATTGCTTTAATTTTGAATATTTTGTTATCTTATTATTGATTGTAGTTTCTACGTAATCGATTATAATTATTTTTCTATTGCAAAAATATATTATTGTTTTTATGTAAATCAATACACTGAGAGACTTTTCGTTAGAGTAAATGATAAAATTGAATGGAAGTTTAGTATAATATTATTTTGAAATGGGGAAAGCTGAAGTTTTATTACACTTATTCATATTATGGCATCAAAATTTAATATAGTCATAACAGTCTAAAACATCTAGAAGAAAAATTATTATTTTAAATACCAAATATTATGAATCTCCATTCGAAAACTTTAATAGAGTACGAAAATATGATATTATGATTACTAAGGTTTCTAAAAATAAGTCTAATAAGTCGAACAATGAATATTATAACCTGGAAAGCATATTTGAGAAATTCATATTATGAATATGAACTTGCCAGAAACCTAGCGACGCGCAGCAAAAATCAAAACATTCATTCTCGGTTTTTCGTATAATTCGTTTCAGAATTTCGTCCGAGTACTTCCGACGTTTTCCGATTGGCTTCGTAGACTCGATCCAAGCCTGTCCAGCTAAGTAGTTGCTCATAAGCGAGATTTCTGAATTTTGAAATTTAATTAAAGCGTGTGTGATTTATAAATACTGTATCATTGCGTACTTAAATATGTGAACATAAATAAAGTATATGATAATAATATTTGTGTATGTGTTTCCACTGAAACCTCCCCTCTTCTTAGTGCCAAAGCCCCCCTTCTATCTTCCTCTTGTTTTACACGCGTTAGAAAAAAACACAAGAATTCATAATACGGAACCGTCACTTCTGAAGGTCAAACCTTTTGATGGAGCGAGTGATTTTTCATATCTTGGTTTTCAGATCCATATATTCTTTGTTTCCCTTCGCAACTTTCATATAGTGAATTTTAAATTCTCGTACACTGAGAAAAAAAAACATGACTCAGTAGCGTCCGGAAAGGAGTGGTTCATGTCCGAAGACGAAAATTGGAAATAGACATCACTGTGTACTCGCTAGACATAAGCCACTCATGTCCAGATCGTACACACTAATGTCTTAGGCATTAATAACGCGCACAGGACTCAGCCCTGTCTAGACAGTAGTCAGTCATGTCCAGCACCGGAACGACAACGCGCTAAACATTACTGTATATTGTGTCAGTGTTTGAATGTGGAAAGTTTTGTCGATTGTGTCTATTGAAGATTAGCAGCAAAAAATTTCAAATATAAAGTACAAAAGTACACTAAATTAAGTGCCACGTATTTTTCATGATTATTGAGTTTCGAGAGCACAATTTCAATCATGGAAACGAGAGGTAAGTTCGAAATCCCTCCCATAACCTCACTTTTTTGACATATGCCAATTCTCGTTAATGGCAGAATCATTGGAATATTCGCCGAGGACGGACACTTCTACAAAATAATAATTAACAATTTATAAGCAAATCAGAATTGGCATATGTCAAAAAAGTGAGGTTATGGGAGGGATTTCGAACTTACCTCTCGTTTCCATGATTGAAATTGTGCTCTCGAAACTCAATAATCATGAAAAATACGTGGCACTTAATTTAGTGTACTTTATATTTAAATTTTTTTGCTGCTAATCTTCAATAGACACAATCGACGAAACTTTCCACATTCAAACACTGACACAATATACAGTAATGTTTAGCGCGTTGTCGTTCCGGTGCTGGACATGACTGACTACTGTCTAGACAGGGCTGAGTCCTGTGCGCGTTATTAATGTGATGTCTATTTCCAATTTTCGTCTTCGGACATGAACCACTCCTTTCCGGACGCTACTGAGTCATGTTTTTTTTCTCAGTGTAGGTTTTATAACAGTTAGTAGAACATATATTCCATTTATTCATTGTATAGCAATAAACAATGAATGAAGGTAAATATATAATTACCCTAGCGGACTCGTGTGAGAGAACGGTCATAGAATACTCTGACCGTTCTCTAACTGTTCTATGACCGTTCTATGACCTCGCATTATTACGGATAAGATCGGTAAAAAAGACATTAAAAGCTTTGCAATTATGATTCTGTGGCGAAATTTGGATTAGAAGGTGAAGCAATAAATACAATTATCTTATTTTTCAACGATAAAAACTAGAAAAACATAATACTGCACTGCCTTCAATGACAGGTATTATGTTTTTCTAGTTTTTATCGCTGAAAAATAAGATAATTGTATTTATTGCTTCACCTTCTAATCCAAATTTCGCCACAGAATCATAATTGCAAAGCTTTTAATGTCTTTTTTACCGATCTTAGCCGTAATAATGCGAGGTCATAGAACGGTCATAGAACAGTCAGAGAACGGTCAGAGTATTCTATGACCGTTCTCTCACACGGGTCCGCTAGGGTATTAATTAATTAGTTGAGACAAATCATTTCAATGTAATATTATAATACGAATTTTTATATCTTTTATTCATTTCAATTATTATATTATCATTATTATTCCATAGCAATAATATTGCCGGTGTTTACAAACAATGTAATTAATACTTGTTCATTTCTCGTTATTCTGGCATAGGATCAGATTCGTTTTATTTTCTTCGATTAAAATTATTACTAATAGATATAAAAATACGCAAAAAAAGAATAAAATGCAAACGTTTCGGCCACATATGGAGGCCCTCTTCAGTGCCATAAATTCAAAGAATAATTCAAAATTTCTGTAAAAGATTAGAATGTAGGAAATAATTAAAATAAGGATTAACAGACAAATCAAAAAACGAATTGAAAAAATATTTAGATTTCACTGTGAACAAAAAACCGGATAAAATGAAAAACCATAAAAAAATTTGCATGCGAATCGACCGGAAATTTTTCAAAATTTTATTATTATAGAAGGATGTCCAATTGGTTATTAATGACAAAACGCGAACAAGGTTTAGATTTTTTGAACTTCTATGATAATCCTTATTTTAATTATTTCCTATATTCTTATCTTTTACAGAAATTTTGAATTAATCTTTTAATTTATGGCACTGAAGAGGGCCCCCATATGTGGCCGAAAAGTTTGCCTTTCTTTCTTTTTTTGCGTATTTTTATATCTATTAGTGATAATTTTAATCCAAGAAAATAAAAATAATGCCAAAATAACGAGAAATGAACAGAAATTCTATGAATTTTGGGTCAATATAATAGCAGACATGTTATCAAACATGTCACTTTAAAATGTAATTAATCCCTGCGACTAAGTTTACCTAAGTCAGTTGGCACGCGCCTAATCTACACTCTTGGAAGATGTGGGTGACACTCACACCATGAAGAAGATCGTCGAGAGTCCGAGATTCGTCTTATAGCCGCGCCGTCTAAAAATAAACCAACGGAGTTAGTACGTGGAAGTGAAAGTGGAAAATTGATATCTAACCGTATTTGAACAAATATTGATCCCAGAGGAATTCATAAATGCATCGTTTTAACCAAGTCACCGTATACCTGGATTTGAGGTCTTACCTCCAGATTTTACCATTGGCATTCAAATAAGGGATTTACCTAAAGGTTGGAGAAAGAGATTTCTACCAACCGGAAGGAAAGCACCAAACTATAACCAACTGAATTAATTAACGAAGTTGCTTGGGTCACCTAATTTTTATGTTTCATTAAAAATTTAATAAATGTTGTTCTTATTTAAAATAATTTTCATGAATTTCATTGGCTTGTCCTCGATCCGGAAAATTATTAACTCTAACAATAAACTAAGGAACGAAGAAATGACAATAGATTCTAGAATTTTAGCCTGGAACTATTTACCAAATTAAAACTTATGACGTCACATCACTTAGAAAAAAAATAAACCAATTCATTCCGCTTCAATTCGAGGCATCAGTACTAATGAATCCGAACTAAATTTCTAATTCGAATCAATCCGGTCATTCCGAGTTCAGGTTCATTTGGATTCCTCAAATCGAAGCGGAATGAATCGGATTGAATCGAATTAATACGGATTGATTTTAGACAAATTTTCATGAAAAGAGATACAAAACGTTCTTTGGACTGTTTCAGGAACAGATTTTGGAATTGCTCGGATTCTTTCGGATTGAATTCTTTTCCGAAACTTTCGCCAGGGTAACTAGTAGAAAATTAAGATCCTAAATGGGAAATTTCTCGCTACTAATATATATTCAAGCTATTTGTGAAAATTTATTCCTAATTGTAAAATCGATTACCGTCAAGTAAATTGATAATGCATCATAAACAATTAGCCTGCCTTGGGTAACCGCAACGTCGGAATTTGTACCAACAGTGGCGTGGTAGCAACGGCGTAGGCAACGTTTCTTATTCACTTAAAACTAACGTTACGGTGTAAGCTCCGCCCTTTTTAATCCGTTAAACAAACTTGCATAATCTCTTCGTGACACTCATACAGGCTACTACTAAGGCTCACTCACATTCATAAATACACGTACCTAACACTCGAATTCACCGAGGTCGAGTTTAAATATTCACCGTTTAATCTAAACTTTCATCTTATCGGGGAAATCCGCGGGAGAGGATTGGCTGTCGCGCAAGGCGAGCAGTTTGCCTGTAAATTTTAGGTTTAAAGGTCTCTTCACACTGATAGCGCGAACGATATTTCGAATTGGCCCTAGGCATTTCCCTTTCGAACCATGGAAACAGGATTTCATTCGAAACTACTACCTTTCGACGACCGCTCACCAAACTGAATTGCTTCCTTTCGATTTAGCCACGTTGATTGGATCAGAATGTTTCTCTCGCAATACCTATGAGTTTTCCTCAACTACGAAGACGATGGCGGTTGAAAAATACGGAGGAAAACTATGAAATAACTTACAAGCCTTTCACTGCTGCAAATGTCTGCTCCTTTTTTTCCATTTTTGCCAATGAGTCTTCCTCTATTTTCGAAAATTTTCGGTAAATTGTAGATACACTAAAAAAAACTTACATTCAAATTAAAAAAGCAATTATTCATCCTAATTTTTTAAATTTCAAATCCAACATTGCTTTTTTTCAAACAAAAAATTATATTATAAATATTATCAGAAAACAAAAAATTTATAAATTTTATCTATCGTTCTGTACAGTTTCTTTATGATACTATCAAACTGATTTTTTAAAAATCGAATTTTTTTATGATACACACTAAAAATTTGTTAGATTCAAAAAAAGAAGGTAAACCAAAGATTTTTTTTGAGTAGACCACATCCCTTTGGATTTTAAAAGAAAATGCTTACAACCCAATTTATCATTTGCCAAAAAAAAACCAACGTGAAAATCCTGGTTTCACAACAATTAAAGTCCCTTCTAGAGTCCAAAAATGTTCGAAAAAAACTAAAAACTATATGTGGCGCATGCAAGTTTCGACATTTTCGCGATTCTTACAAAATGTATTTTCGAAGCACAAAAATGTCTTTTCACATAAATATTCGGCCTACGTGACAAATATACAATTCAGAATATTATTTTCTACTCTTGTTAGTATTCTCCGATTTACTGCGCACCTAAGCAGATGTTCGACAAATTCCTACTAGTTTGTCCCTTTACAGCTTAACCCATTAACGCCCAAATTGTAGGTTTTCACATGATCATATTTCATCGATTGCCCACAACGCTAGGGTAATAGAAATCTTACAAAAATTCGTACCCGACTATTTTCGAGTTTGCTCTTTCCAATTTTGTTACTCAGAGAGCATAAAAAATTTATTTTCCCAAAAAATTTTGCAATTAAAAAGAAAATTTCGACAAATTTCTGAGGTAGTTTTTCCAAAAAAGTAATTTTTTCAAATCGTTTGACTACTCGAATCGGCCTGTTTTCATCAATAGTCGTGAAATTTTTATATGTGCTTCAAAAACATGTATTTGGGAAAAATTTATTTTCATTAGTATTTTCAAAATGGCGACTGGAAAAGTGTAAAACGTTGCGTAACATTGAAAAAATGGACTGAAACGGTTTTATATTGTTTTTTGAAGTGAATCGTTGAATACTGTGTTGAAATTTGTGAAGAATCATTCGTGAGTAATTCTTGTACAACAATTGAGGTTAGATCTCTCAAATTCAAAATGGCTGATTTAAGATGGCGGAGGAAAATGATAAAAAACGAGATTTGATGCAAAAATTTGGTCCCCTGGGTTTTTAAGGATGCTGAATACGAATCTGAAATCAGATTTGAGAATTCTGTTATGCAAGATTGAAGATGGCTGACAATGCATCAGTTTAGAGCGAAAAGTTTTTCAATGAATGAATTTAAGACGATCAGTCCAACACTATTTGCTAACGAGTTTCTAATTTCTACACTGTTGCCCGATTTTCACCACGTGGAGGTTGTGTTCCGAAAAATCTTGTTTTTTTTTCGTTTGGTTTTTTGTTTTCATTTTTGAATTCTTTTTGTTTTTTTTTCAATATTTTTGGTTTTTTAACTTTTTAGTATTATCTATCTGTTTTTTTAATGATGTATTTCATTTTTAAATTTCAAAGTTGCTTACTATAACCTTTTGTTTAAAAAATTTGGTGTTTCCGTTCGGAACATGTCTTGAAAAAATACAAGTCACAAACAGAGCATATATTCACAGTGCGTTTATCACATTGGTTGCTGCAGAATTTTGAAGTCGTTTTAGTGACTTTTTGATGTTTCACTGCTTTTCGCTTGTTCTTTTGGAGATCATTCATTTTCGGGTTAAGATAATCTTTAATCCATTTTCGTAATATAATTGTACGATTTGTAAACGTTGTTGAGGCGTAAGTCTTTCCATGATGAAATGTCAATAAAAACTGAATAAAATTGTGTATTTAGTTTGACAGTAGTCACGCGTGACATGTCAATAAATCCCTATTGGAAAAAGTACCTCCAATTTGATCACACTTTATAATTCAAAATTTTAAGAATCCGAACTGTCAAAATACCATAACGACCAAATTTGGACCAATACAAGTTTTCAAAATGAACAATTCTGAGAACCTAACAAAATAGGACAAAAATTATTTTGAGGGTTGAAATTGTTTGGGGTTCTTGAAATTTTAAAACATTCCGATCATTTCTTTGAGAGCAGGATTAGGAGCTTCTTAAATATTACAAAATATGGCAAGAGGAGCGTTCATCCTAGGATGAGCGAGAAATGTTGCTTGTGTTATGCTCATCTGGCTGTTCTCAAACGCAGCTTCTGCTTCCAGAGTCGACTCCACCGGTGTTTTCCCTTTGACAATACCTTGGAGAAGATCGTTCAAGAGCGCTTGAACCTGTGCAGCTTTAGGTATGAATCTTCTGTAAAAATACATTTCGATGGATTGATAACCACTCCGTAGTTCCGCAGACGCTCGAAAATAGCATAGCAGAAATCCAGGTTTTCGGGTATTTCGTCGGTGAACTTCTGGAATCTTTGAGTTGCATTACAAAGTCCAAACGTCATGAATGGAAACGCAAACAAACCGAAAGTAGTCGTGATTGCTATTTGCAAATATCCTCTTCGGCGACCGGGATCTCGTGGAATGCTTTCACGAGATCGATTGTAGAGTATAACTTCGTGACAGCCAGAGATTGTGAAAAGTCATGGATATGGTGAACTGAGTAGTGGTCAGGTTCCGTTCTCGCGTTTACTCCTCGATAGTCACCACAGGCCTCCACTCATCTCCTTGCTTTAACATGGCGTCGAACTCCTTGGCAGCTTGCAGCTTATCTGAAGCAAGACGTTGTCGTTTATGTGCAACTGCTTGTCCTGGTGTTTTTTTGATGAAATGCACCGTATTGTGTGTCACAGTTGCGGTTCCATCCGGACGAATAATTCCAGGTGTTTCATCGGTGAGAGAGGTGCTCAGGACGCAAGGTCAAAACCACAGTGCGACCACTACCATATATTTTAGGAGGGTACTTAAAAAAGTGAAAATGAGCATCAGCGTCGCCAAGTTTTGATAGCAAGAACTAATATCAATGCAAACGAAACCCCCGTCCCCCCAACCCGATGTATTCTAAAGAGCGGAAAATTTTGAAATATATTGTATGAAATCCATTTCGTAAATTTAAATGATTTAAAGTTGAAAATAATTTGTGAAAGAATAAAAATACAAGAATTTTTAAATATGAATCACAATGAACAGTTAAATACTGTACTATTACACGGAGAAAAATAGTTGAAGTAATTTTACTCAACTCTGTCGATTAAACTTGGGACTTAAGGACATTTGAACATTTATTAAATCCTAGTTGGGTAAAATGAATTTGATAAATACCTAATTCACCCAAAGTGAATATCAATAAGCATCACATAAGGCATCACAATGCGTCAGTGGGTTAACATGAAATGTATTAGTACATCACCAACACTTGAGGACCTTCAAACCGTAGTTGAGTAAAATGAGCATCGGGCGTATTATTTCAACTGGCAATGATATGGTTGCTATGGTTACAGCAGTTTAAAAATAGCATCGGTAGCGACAATAGCGCCACCACTTGTTGATAGCAAACATTATAATTCGTTCCCCTTTTCTCCTATATGAGTGGACCCACTGTGGTAAAAACTTACTGGTTTTTGGAATCTCAAAAGAGAGTGGAAAGAGTGAGCGAATGAGTGAGTGAGAAAGAAGTGTAACTGTATGAAAGAGTAGGAGAAATATCTAGATAATTAGCGAGATTACCTAAGGAAAGGTACCGACAAGGCTGTCGACTGCATGCATAAAATATTTGAATTCGGATTAGGAAAAACCCGAAAGCTGGGCGACAATTACAAGACGCTGATTTTTATGATCGATTGTTTTGAAATTGTCGAAGAAACAGATGTTCAATGAGGTTGTCTACAGTAACTTATTGTAGTTAAGCAAAGCTTCTAGAATCATAATGGCGTGAATTGTATTGAAGAATAATAGTAAAATAAAGCGCATGGTAGAAGTAGTGAATGGTGCCTGAAATACAGAAATAGAATCAGAAATAGAAATAACTAAGAAAGATCCTGAGCACAAATATACAATAGACAAGATTATTAAATACATACAAAATATGAAAATTTAAGCAATTTAGAATTTAGTGTATATATTTTTTTGCGTTTTTTTATATCTAACATTAATAATTTTTAATCGAGGAAAATAAAAGGAAACTGACCCAATGCCAAAACAACAAAAATGAATAAAAATTTTGTGAATTCTGGGTCAATATAATAGCAGATATGTTCTCAAACATGTCACATTATAATTAAAAGTGAGATTTTTGTAATGAAAAAATACTGTTTTGCAGTGTCATGTCTTATTCACCTGCAATTAAAAAATCATTCAATTCGGGTACGTACTTGCTGAGAAAAAAATTAATTCCCAAAACACTACAAAAAACTTCAATTGTTTGTACAAAATGTACAATCTGGAATTTTACAACGGAATTAACAGAATGTACTGTTTACATATGAAACTCGGTTTAAGCCAAATATCAACGAAAAATACAAACCTTCGAAAAATCGGGTCCCACTTGAGAAATCCTTACCCATATGGCGAATCGAAATTGCAAAATTTAATCTGACTTACATGTAACTCGATTAGAAGTAAAATTTAAAAAATTCAAAATGGCCCATCCAATATGTCAGACTAAAATCGCAAAATATGACGATTTGCATAAAAGTCGGAAGCTAGGAGTTTTTCGGGTCACTGATTTCGAATCAGGAGTGAAACTTGTGCTATTCTATTTTTTCGTTATTTTAAATCATTTTGATGTGAAACAATGAAAAAATTCAGATTCAGATGAAAATTAACTGATCATGACACTTCAGGAGGTGGCTTTTTACGACGGAGTGGTTTTGATTGTTTTATGTGACTTTATTTCATTTATTATGTACTTTCGTATTATTTTATGATGTTTCCCTCAAGTTTCGGAGACGCGTGCCAGAAAACAAATTTTTCTTTCCTGGTGGGTAGTTTTTAATGCGAAGGGGTTGTTTGAAGTCAGGAAAAGTTGTGAAATATTTTTTTCCCAGATCGGAACCCTTCATCCTTTGTTTCCAAAACCGAAATTGTTTGTAATCTCCCTGACAAAAAGTCAGGCACGGAAGGGTTAATAACCAAAGTTAGCATATTAATAATTAACTTATGTTTGATGTTAACACACCAATATATAGATAAATTTTGTCTACCTATTTCTATTAAATCAATGTTTTCAGGATATTGAACATTCAATTCTTACCATATTTTATTCAGAATAGCAAGTGCTATCAACATGACTGATAATTTTTCGAATCAAGGAAAAGAAACTATTCTAAGTGAATTCTCTTCACTTTTTATTCATAATATTATTTATGGTATTTTTCAAAGTCAGTTTGAAATTTGAGTTTATGTTCAATTTTTCTATTTTTATTCAAATCTAAGATATATTTTACTCTACCAAAACTAACCCCTGACCTTTGATCTAATATTTCCTCTTTAGTATTACGTACATTAATTGGCTAGTATTCGCTCTTCAAGTGCTTCATGAAATTAATTAATTAAATCTCAGATTATTTTTAATAACTAAATGTTAATGATAGTAAAAGTGTGAATGAATAATTATGCCGTGATATGTATCTAATATTTTAGTTTGTGGGCATGTTTTAAAATCAATTCCTTTTTACTTTAGTTTTTATGGATTATTACCCGCAAGTAATAATATAAGGTAAAAGCACCAATAGCCGGACGTCTGAGGAAATATCATTCAATTTTTTGTATTAATCGTTCTAAATGTGATGCGGAATCAAGAATTGCCGCGATTATTTTGATGTATGTGTCCTCCCTACTATAACAAAAAGTCCAAAGTTGTGTTGAATCTGAATAATCCATTTTAATAATTCTCTTCACTAAATAATGCTCTGGAGCCAATTGCCGGATGGGAAAAGTGAATTGATCCAGTAGACGGACAGCGCTGCACCAATACTCGGAAAAGAGAATATTATAATTTGATTGATATGGATTTGATATTTTATAACCATAATAAACACTGGGAAATATTTACAGAAACATTTTTTAGGTCTACGCTTATAAAAAAAAATATTGAAAAGATTTAATAAGTTTAATTTATTTTGCCAATTTTTTTTCTATGAACTTTGCTTTATATTTACATAATAAAATATTTATTTAACACTTCTGCTTCTTCGTTTTCTTGTTAGTTTTTTGTTCTATTCTTCTTCCTTTCTTTTCAAAGATTTTTTCTTTAGATCCTGCTTTTGATTTTCCTTTAACGTGGCTTCTCTTTTTTCTTGCTGTTCCTGTTTTTTCTTTGATGCAGCTACTTTTTTCTCTTTCTGTTCTTGTTTTTTTTTTCAGTGTAGCTTCTTTCTTCTCTGTCTCTTCCTGTTTCTTCCTCAAAAAGTAGTGCAATATAATGCCGGACATGCGTTTGGTTATTAAGCAAAACGAATATTCATCGACCTAATAACCGTATTTAAAATATTTAATTAAAGGAAAATGTTTTTTAATTTTGAAAAATATTATGGTTTATATAAAGCATTTGACTTTAGTGTAACACGTATTAAAATGACAAATGAAGGTAAATGTATATGTTATTTGCTTAACAAAGACAACGCGTCAGTTAGTTTGTAGAGCAGATCTCGCCACATTGCAACCAGCCTTGTGCTTCAGTAGAGAAATTTGTTTTTCTTGGCGAAGTTTTAATTTACAATTCAAAAAGTTTTTCACTTTTTTAAAGTGTACTTTTCGAGGTTTGTATACAGTACACCAAAATAGCATTGAGTGATTCATAAATCTCTAATTTTGAGAAAAATTCATGGCTCTGTCCGGCTATTGGTGCTTTTACCTTAATTTTTTGATCCACATGGTGCTTCACGTATAACAAGTAAATTTTTCATACTTCTAGGTGGGCTAGGGGGATGATATTTTGGTTAATTGTACAACCCCATAAATGATTAAAAGTACTTCTAGTGTTAATCAAAGATGTTAGTTGATTAAACAAAATCGTTTGGTTACATAAACACATTAGTTATTTTAGTGAGCTCAAGGGAAAACACCAGTTTAACGAACCAGAAAAAACCTTTTCTGGAGTAAATTATTTTCAAATCCATGTAAATATTTCATAAATCTTTTTTATTTGCACTGAAAGTCATAAAATTGAACGGTTTTCCAAAATTTCTTAGAATAACTTCAATTAAAATTACAAAATTTTAGAAATTACAAAAATTTCATAGAAATTCATCATTTTTTTAACTTGAAAAAAATTCAATTTAAGAAAAAATTTTAAGTGATATCCTTCCTTCATTTGATTTGATTGTTAAACCAAAATATTAAAAGTAATAAGGGTTTACACAGTAATCACATAATTTGTCCAATCCAACGAAAGTTTATATAATTATTAAAAATTATAAATAATATGAAATTTATTTTTAAAAATCAAAGAAAAAAGATTATAAAGACAAAAATGTTTAATTTTTAAATTCGATAAATCAATTTCAATTTTCAACAACAAATATTCCCTGGATAGGTAAAGTAAATTCCTTAAAAATTATAATAAGGTAAACATTTATAAATAAAATCATTAAATTGATTAATTAATATGAAGCTTTGGACCTAGAAAAATTATAGTTCCCCAGTTTCTTAGTTTATAAATTTTTTATTTTTCCCATTCATATACTTTCTATTAAATTTTTAATCATTCCCATAATAATGATTATTTAAAATAAAAATAAATATAGACATAATCTGATGATAATGAAAGATAGGTAATTAGGTTGATTAAAACTATAAATTTTCTCCGAAAAATTGAAGTGAGCATTAGCAACTTTTTTCTTTTGGAAAAAAGTATTTATCATGTGTTTAGTAGCATGATATTGAATCCACCCTTACGCTATAATATTTCTTAGCATGTTTATACTTTCTTTTTCCTCTTTATTGCTCTGCAGCCTCTTGAAGGAGCCTTCTAAGATCGATTTCTCATTTTCGAGGGTGCCACAGCCTGAAGTGTCTGGTTTCGATCGAGTAATCAAGTTTTCATCCTTCACCTTCAGTCTTTCTAGAAAACTTGTTTTTTTCATCTTTCTCATTCTATTTCACTCTTCCTTTTTTCATTTTTCCTTCATTCGCCCTGACGCGTATCGACGTTCGATCCAGACTCAATTCTTCGCAAAATCTTGTTCTGGTACACTTCGCAATACATAGTGGAAAAGTTTGCCCAACCAATATTGCAGTCATCTTTCCAACATCCATCAGTTCCGAAAACTTATTGAAAACTAATTTTCAACGGTTCGATGCTTTTTAACATCAACTTTTTTTGTGGCTACAGTTATTAAGTTTATTTTTAAAATCTTGTTATTGCGTCATTAAGTAAGAAATTAGAAGTTCGAATTCAAAAGTTTGCTTCATTGTTTTTAGAATAAAATAAGATTTCAATTATTTCAAGTATGCTTCTGAGGCATCGATACACTTTTGCCATTTCAATGGTAATTCATTATTGAATATTTCTGAAACAAATGATAACCAGTTTGTGAAAGGTCCAGTAAATACGGAGGATGATCGATAGGAGAATTGAGGAGGGTGCTGCAAGAACCGCCTTAGCGCGCGGCAGCGCACGGCCTAGTCCAACCGAAGATTGACGAAGGCTCAAATCGGGGAGAATTTTTAAAATTTCTCAAATTTTAAATTGACTGATACCAATCTATAGAAAATTTTACTGCGCTTTTTTTTATATGTAATATTTCCATTGAATTTTTGCATGTTTTTGAATTATCTATCAAAAACGTCATTTTTTTACTAACCTGAAAAACAATAAAATTTTATCTTCAACTCGCGAAAATAAAGAAACCACTGAATATTTTTAGAACGTAACTAAGATGGAACGCCGTACATTACACGCCCGCTGAGGCTGGTCGGGCTGTGCCACTTTTACGGACGGCAATATAAAAACTCCTCCCATTTTTTACCTAATGAATATTTTTATCTAAAACTCTCCAAAAAATTTCTTTGATAAATAAGGAACAACTTTGTCGCAACAAGTTTTTTCAACTCGAAAGTTCCCTCGACACTTTTTTAATCCGAAGTTAGTCCTAAAAAAATTGGAACTTTTTTTTTCAAAAAATCACAAAGCAGTCCTAAATTAAAATGAACACTTCTAAATCAATTATTCGGACGTGAAATAAGTTGAAAAATAACGTGCTAAATTTTTGTTAGAAAATATTCAGTGGTTTTTTTATTTTCGCGAGTTGAAGACAAAATTTTATTGTTTTTCAGGTTAGTAAAAAAATGACGTTTTTGATAGATAATTCAAAAAAATGCAAAAATTCAATGGAAATATTACATATAAAAAAAAGTGCAGTAAGATTTTCTATAGATTGGTATCAGTCAATTTAAAATTTGAGAAATTATAAAAATTCTCCCCGATTTGAGCCTTCGTCAATCTTCGGTTGGACTAGGCCGTGCGCTGCCGCGCGCTAAGGCGGTTCTTGCAGCACCCTCCTCAATTGGTCTGTCGCCATATACTAATCTCAGTTGTTTTTCTGTCAGATTCTTCATCATGTTGTCCAGTTGGATACAGTAGGTCTTTGCTGTGATCGATTGATCATATTTTTATAAAGCTATAATGAATTAAACTGTGGCTGCTCCACCAAGCAGTAACCATGAGCTTCTTTTGACTAATGTTTGGTTTTGATGTATCATTCTTATCCAACCTGTTTGCTGAACGCTTACGATTATCATAGAGAATTCATTTTTCATCACAAGAAACTATACGATGCAGAAAAGGCTCACCTTCATTCCACAAAAGCAAAGAAACGCAAGCTTCGAAACGCTTTTTTATCTAATGTGCGTTTAATTCGTGCGAGACCCATCCGTCAAGCTTTTTTCCTTTTTATTTGACGCAATGATCTAATATGGTTGGGATCAAAACACCAAATTTTGATACTAACTCACGAGTAGTTTGAGATGTGTCACTCTTCAATAGCTTTCAGTTCATCATTATTTATTTTGGGTTAGGGTCTTCCATGTCGTTCATTTTCCAGACTGTAATCTACAGAACGAAATTTCGTAAACCAAAACAATACTCTGCTATGGCTAGTTGAACCTTCTCCGAACATACTATTAATTTAATTACTAGTGCTATAAATTATAAGACCAGAAAGAAAAGTCCAGTACAAAGGAAATTTATTATGAAACAGGCAAGACGCATATTTCTTTGACTTAACTTTAAAAGTTTTCTATAATTCTATGAAACTTTACTTTACAATTAAGAAAGTTGTTTTTAGTGTAGACTTTAATCTTTAGAGTTTATCATGTGGAAAATGCGAAATGAGACATTAGTTTTTTAGACTGCAGGGAATTTTTAAAGATAGAGAAATTAAGAACAAAATTCTTTCTGACCTTTTACTTTTCGGATTTCTTAAATTTTATCAACGTCCTTATCCTCTAAATATCCATTTTTCAAAAATTTTTAATTTAGCAACATTTTTATTTTCCAGTTACACGTGTTTTTGAATTTGAAACCTTCCAATCCTCTGAATGCCTAAAAATTTCAATATCCGAATATTAAAGCTTCTTTTACGTCAGAAACGCAACACTTCTTTTCTTAAAAAATTTCCTCCTTTTATGTCAGGATCGAAAGGAACCTCTCTAAGGGATAAGAAATAAGTCAGTGAACAGGAAGGAATTAATAATATGAAATATGTTTATTAACACAAAATAATTTATGAGTAAGCACCATAGATTATTGGTAACAAGATAAAATATTTAAATTCTTGTATTTATCTCTGAGTAGAAAATGAATTAATGTGATTGAGTCCAGTTGGTTGAATATGATGAGTTGAGTCTTTCCTTCGTGGGTGTTTGAGATGAGTTTTAATTAGCTGGTAAAACGTTGTGGTCCAATCGGTTGGGATGATTGATTTTCTGATCCCGGTTACTTTGGAGGATTCTTCAAGTCGACTCCCCTTCACTTTCTACTGTCGTTGAACTCGCAGAACTCGTAGACGTTATATCGTGGCGTTGATTTTACTGAATACAAAACGGGACTACACTGAACTGAACTCGCGGTATAAAGAATGATGAGACTGGACTGACTTACCGTGGATGTTACATTGTGTCGTCGATTTCATTGAACTAAACTGGATTGAAGTACTGCTGGACCTTTCGCTTTTTATAGGATTTTGAAAGGTCAACTATGACGAGCTACATCTATGACGAGGTACATGCTATTACAAGGTACATGTAATGATTCTTATACCATCTGATCAAATTTGACCCGGACTGGTCCAGTTAAACCGCGCGCGTAAATCGAAACGATAATAGTATGTTATGTGCCTAGGCGCATAATGAGGGTTATTACGCAACGAGCGACAATGCTCGCAGGAGATCGAAGCCGAGGCGCGATCAGTCCTGCGAGCATTTTAAGCGAGTCTCGTAATTACCCGAATTGTGTGCATTGGCACATATTCTATTTTATGTGACTTCGGTGCGTATACGAGTTTTTATGCGTACACTCGAATCCAATCTAGTATTCATCATGATTCTCGTTCATTGTACTTGATATTTCGCGACTAGTTCCGGCCATTTTGATTTTCTCGATCTTGTGTAGTAGTAGCGTATTGTAATAGACGCATGTGTAGTTCAAATGTACAAGGCTTTGTCAGTACGGTGCCAACGCTGTACGAAGAAGAAGAAGATGAGTAAAAAGAAGATTACCCTCCGCTATATTGTTATAGGCACATGCGCAGTTCAGTTTTTAGATTACATTCCTCTGTATCGTAATACACAACATTACGCTACTCTCAACTGTAGCGTAAAAACAAGTTTACACACGGGAGGCACATAAAAATTATTACTTCTAGGTTGCTAACACCTTCTTTGACAGTCGTGTGAAGTTTGAGCGGGAGACCTCCATTAGTGTGTGTTTGGCAGCCATTGGTTTACGACAAAAATAGTTTGTCTGACTATTTTTACTATGGAATAGAAAAATTGAACAACGAGTTTGCTTGAAATTTTGTGTTTTTGATGGAATTACGGCTACGGAATCATTGAATATGTTGCAGAAGTGTTTTGGGGAGTCTACTCTATCGAGAACGCAAGTATTTGAGTGGCATAAAGCATTCAGTGAGGGTCGTGAAGTTGTAGAAAACTTGCCTCATGCGAGTCGTCCATCCACATCTGTTAACGACGATAACATCGAAAAAGTGAAGATAATTGTGCTCGAGAATCGTCGTGTTGGCATTAGAGAGGTATCAGAGGCTCTCAACATCTCTTATGGATCGACTCAACACATTGTGGCTCATGTTTTTGGTACGAAACGCGTCGCCGACAGACTTGTACCGTAAGACCTGAATTTTTTGCAAAAAGAATAATGGGCCGTCACATTACAGCCTGATTGTGACTGAATTTTTGATTAAACACGAAACAAAAGTCATTTTTCAGCCACCGTACTCGCCAGATTTGGCTCCCTGTGACTTTTTCCTGTTTCCAAAACTCAAATAACCGCTACGGGGATCGGGCCATGCGTCGATTGAGGCCATAAAAAGAAATTCGCTGAAGGAAGTAAAGGCCATACCGGCCGAGGCCTATAAGAAGTGTATGGAAAATTGGGTTAACCGTTGGCATGCTTCTACTGGCTTAAGAGGAGCCTATTTTGAAAGCGATAATAAAGATTTGTATTCAAATACATGAAAACGTTGTTTTTTTTAACCAGTCCGGGTCTTATGTGGGTATCATCATTCTATTGATCTATAAATCTGTCTGTAACTTTCGTTGATAAAATCACACACATTAATGCTATCTTGATTCCTTCATTGGTTTCTTGATCTGTTTGTAACTTTGAGTTGATAGAGTCGCGGGACGCGATACTTCTTTCACTTTTGATTTTGTGATTCTCAGATTGCAGGAAATTTTTAAATTTTACTGACTCAAGTAAATTCTAACCAAAATTCTTATATTTTTACAATATAAAAATATTTTGGAATTAGAAAATTATGATTCCAAAAAATAAAATTCATTGTAATAAAAGATAAAAAATTATATTTAAAATCAATTTCTCTGATTAAAAAAAATAATTTTTTCCTACAAAAGTTCGAGTCACCGAACAATTAAGGATATTTCAGTTTCCTAGACTATATACCTGAAACAGTAAATATTTAATGCTGAAACTTTGGGAAATAATAAAGGACACGTGGATGGAATTAGGAACATTATCCTTGAGCTTGGATAATTACGAAAATTAATCACTATAATGTTGACCATGTTGAAATTATGGATTTTTCAGCAACTGAAATTCAAGGGTAATTCATCGACCGTATTGCCCATATGTCCTTTATTATTCAACAAATTTTTAGCGTAAAAAATGTATGACCTAAAGAATATGAAGTCAAAGAATGTAAAACACGATATTGATCATAAACCAAGGAATGGGACCTGGAAAAATCTATATGTTTGGCCTGTAAAACCGGAGACATCCTAAATTCGTTTTCGAAGCGAAACCATAAATACGTATGGAAAATTTTATTAAATCATAAGTTTACAACTTATAAATAACTACAAGTCAAACTACGTAAGTTGTATCTAGGGGAAAATAATAAAAATAAAGATTCCTAGAAAATTGATTAAAAAATTTAATTTTTCTAATTTCTAACTCAAAAAACATGATGGTGCGATCTGAATCACAGGGTTGAAAGATTATAGTTGACACATATAATCTGGTTTATATAAGAGTATTATGTAGGCCACAGCAAGAATAATGTATTTGAATCAACCTCAAAATGAAATCGGAAAATGAAGATGTCTCAACTTTGGAATGTTTAAACTAATTCAATTCTTTCCAATCCAATTTTGTTATGTAGTCTTTTATATTATATTATGTAATTAGAGCAAAAAAAGTTTTTTCGCAAGTGTAAAGTTTGATACCAGAGCCAAACGAGGGCAACAATCACACGAGTAAAATAAATTGTAAGCAAGCAATTTTTTGACTCCCAAGTGGGAAAAATCGTATGCAACACGGAAAAAGCATTTATTTCATTCGTATGATTGTTGTTCTTGTTTTGCTCGAGGATCAAATTTCACACTCGCAAAATAAAATGTTCCCTCCCTGGTTGCATAATATATTATTGTTTCCCTGCAGGGAAAAATAAAATGCACTTTTTGACACACTAGTATAAAAATATTTCTCTGCAGTTGAATTCACCATATTAGCAATGTACAGATTAATCTGATTTGACAAATACTGTTTTAATACAAAGTACTATATTGTGGAACTAGGGAAAATAAAATGTATTTTGTGAGTGTGAACTTTGATGCTCGAGCAAAGCGAGGGTAACAACTACACGAGTAAAATACTTTTGTTTCCCGTGTCACACACGATTTTTTTCTACTGGGGGGTCAGAAAAAGAATTTGTCCCCGCACGAGGCAATAAAATCCACTTTATGACCCTCTAGTAGAAAAAGTTCATTTTGTGAGTGTCAAGTATGATGGTCGAGCAAAGCGAGGGCAAAAATTACACCAGTAAAATGAATGTTTTTTCCGTGCTCCATACGTTTTCTTTTCAATCGGAGGTCAAAAAATGGATTTGTTTGCCCCGCAGGGTGTAATAAAATCCACTTTAGTACTCGTCAGTAGCAAAAATGTATTTCTGAGTGTAAGTCATATTGATCTCTCCTATTGACCATACTAATTCTTGTTATTTCTACATCATAACATTTCTTACTTAATTTTGAGTCTAAACTTTCTTAATACACTGCCAATATTCCATTTTAGCTCGATTATCCGCCTTTTATGATTGGAAAGTTTGTGCACGAGTGGGATAAAGTTGCCTGATGCACAATAATATTAAATTTAAACTTAATTAAATTCGACTGTTTAGAATTTTTGAAGAGAGAAATAATATCAATTTTAGTGTAAAAAACCTATTTAATGTGGAGAATTGAATGATGTGATTGAATTACAAGTGATTACGAAGTCAGTATGGAGTGCATAAAGGAAGACTACAGGCGACTAACTCGTTTTTCTCTCGAGGAAAAACTTTATAAGTTTTGCTTTCCCAAGCTAGCCCCCCTTCTTGCCTAATAATTTTCAAAGTCGAATCTCATTGGATGATTGTCTACGAGGGTGTATCTTAGCTGGAGAAATATTCTTTTTTCTCTGCAATATTCACAATAACATTAACATTGGGCCGTTTCTTTACTATGGCACTAAAAAATGCGAGCGCATATGTTCTGTATCTTTTCAGCGAAACGCAGACTCAATTATTGTTACGTACCCAAAATTTCTCAAACTATTACAATGGTCTACAGAGTTTATTCTAGACTGCTCAGGGCTTGAATGGCAAAGGAGAGCTTAGACGAATTTTATGAATTACAATCTACTGTTTAAGAAATGCCAGATGTCCGTTTCTAAAGTATTGGCGTTTAAAACGTGAAGTATATTTGACTCTGGTAATGAATTTAAGATCCTAATCAAGGGAAGATAAAGTGTGAAGAAGATTTTACATTATTAAAATTAAAATTAAGTAATTTTAAGTATTTTAATATAAAGTCAGTTTGCGACACAAAAATAACACAGGTCTGAAAAAAAAAAATGTTGAATTTGTTCTAGAAAAGATAGGAGTCATTTGCGAAGTAGTTTTTCCCGTAGAATCCAAATCTGGCCTCAGAACTGCTCCATCACGTCAGGTTTTTGAGAAATCCTAACCTGAAAGTGCAGAAAACACGGTTTTTCGCTTTATTTGAGCACCCATAACTTCCCGAATTTTTATTATTTTTTGAATCTGAAAAAACCACCAAAAAGAGTCACTTTCCAGCTTTCTCCTCCACTAATTATATGTATGATTTGAACTTTTGTGACCAGAGATATCGCCAATTGAAAAAAAAATTGCAGGTTTCGTAATGAGCGACATATGAAGGGACAAACTTATAGGACGTCAAATTTTTTTTTATTCTTGTTTCTGCTGAACGAGGCATAAAAAAACAAATTTGACGTCCTATAAGTTTTGCCCTTCATATGTCGCTCATTACGAAACCTGCAATTTTTTTTCAATTGGCGATATCTCTGGTCATAAAAGTTCAAATCATACATATAATTAGTGGAATGGAAATCTGGAAAGTGGCTCTTTTTGGTCGTTTTTTCAGATTCGAAAAATAATAAAAATTCATGAAATTATGGGTGCTCAAATTAAGCGAAAAACCGTGTTTTCTGCACTTTTAGGTTAGAATTACTCAAAACCCTGACATGATGCAGCAATTCTGACCCCGGATTCGGTTTCTAAGCCAAAAATTACTTCGGAAATGATCTCCAGCTATTCCAGTACAAAACCATGCAGACCTGTGTAATCTGATATCTAAATTATAAATTTGTTTACTGTAAATCACTGCAAAACGTCTTTCTACATGAATTTTTTGAATAAATTAATAAAAAACTAGAAACTTTTGCTAAAAGCTTCGCAAAGCAAGCGAGCAAACTTCTTAAATGAATGTTTGTAGTGTAATCATTATTACGAAATTTACTGCGCATAAATATATCTCCCATCGAGGGTAGCTTCTCTAGAATCTAAAGCACCCTCAGGAGTCTCGCTTGTCAAAGTACGCGTTAAATCGCGCTCCGTTTCGTTGTAAATAAAACACAAGCAAGTGTGTATAGGATCGAGTAGATGGGTTCTCGAATTCCCGTTGAAATCCCTTTTGGGGTTCTCACTCTCCTTCTTGTATCGTCTACTGTACAAAACTATCCACATTTACGTGTATATATATAAGGCATACACCAATACAGGAACACGTGCCGTATTCCATTTCGCATCAGTTCTTCGATGAAGATTATTTACATCGTCCCTCACACGTTCTCTCTATGAAACTACATGAGATGTGTCACAGTTCGAAGAGTCTGTAGTTTGTAGGTTCAAAGGCCCACCAAGGCTTCGTTAAATATCCTCCAATAAGCAACAATGTGTTAGAGTGTTCGAACAGTGAACGATTCTTCCCTGTATAAGTATAGAGGTCACAAACATATTCGAATTACGACGCTTGATTACATGAGCTAGTCGGTGGCCAGATTCTATCGCTTCAGGGTTCTGTGCTTGTAACACATTCCATAATTTTCCCCTCGTCGAATATCTGGTACCACTATTTAGTCTTTGGAATTGTGGACAGCTTCTGTATTCGGATTGCCACGTATAAAACATTTTATAACTTTCAAATTCAGATTAAGGGGAAACGACACCTGTTTTCTTTTATTATTTCTGATTCTGAAATTGAAGCATTCTTTATTCTTTTTAAAAACTGCAGTTCAGCGACGACACTTCAAATGCGCAAAATTTAAACTTCATCAGGTAAAATTTTTAATGGACGGAAGGAAGAAATCAGTAGAAAATAATTTTGAATATAACATTAATACCGTAGATGATGGGAAGCCACCCAAGTGCGAATTGCCGAAGGTGATAATACGGCACAATATTGGCCCAATCTAGACAGCCAAGACTCGGCCATTGTTATTGGGCCAGTGTCACTGTTTGCGTCGGTCAATTGCTGGGCCGACGACGGCGGCCTTTTTCGACTGTTTAAATTTACCGACCTTCAGCCGAAACTTGGCCCAGTATCGGCTCTATACCAAGCCGATTGTCATTTTTACTATGGCATCCAGTTCTGAAAGTAGAAGAGCTAGAGTCGGGCTCATGGACGGCACATTACTGGGCCGTGTGTCACTTTTACCACGGCAAACCATCCTGGAACTGAGAAAACCAGAGATCGGAACAGCATTGGCCCGTTGCTGTGCTGAAAACAAGTGCTGGCGGCCAGAGTTTGGGCCAGCATTGGCCGCCAAGTGCATACCGGAGTTATCATTCCAGCAACGGCACGATATTGGCAGCTGATCTTCGGCAAATTTTTGGCGATGCTGGGCCAGTGTTGGGCCGTATCTAATTTCGCACTTGGGCATGTTTAGAAAAGTTTAACAAAATATTTTGAGAGGAAAATGTACAATGAGAAGAGATGCTCGGTGGCTGAGGTGGTAGCACACTGGGCTTCTGAGCAGAGGTCTTGGGGTTCGATTCCTGAGTCAGTACTATTGGAAATTTCTCTAAGTACTTTTACCGAGATTCTGGTGGTTCGGATTTCACTTTAAACTGTAGGTCCTGTCGAAAAAGCCTAGTGACCTTTCGTGGAAATGATAACAAATTATATTAAAACACGATGGGATCAATAATTGATGTTTTCATTGATTCATTGATTTTTTTAATTTTTTAAACAATTATTGTTTAAAAAATGAAAATGTACTATTGAAATTAATTTTCTACACTTTTTTTCTCCGTGTATTTTACTTTCAAAATAGTTTATTGCAATTGTCGAAACAATTCTTTACACCATGTATTTAATTTTAAAAATAATTTAATGTAGTATTCTAATAGCCCAGAATAATGCTCTCCGTTGATAGTTTTACATTTCTCCAAGTAGTTTACAAAAATTATCCCATAGGAGTCCCAGAAGACTGTGGCCATCACTTTGCCTACTGGTGGAATTGCTTTCGCCTTCTTCGTAGTGGATTCATCCTTTGCAGTCCATTGTTTTGATTGTTTTTTTTTCCGAGGTGTAATGGTGAACCCAAGATTCTTTATCAGTAATAAAACTTCGTGAAAGAATCCCTTTCATTCCGCTTGGAACCCTCAAGTTACGATTGCGAAATTTCTAATCAACAGTGAGCATATATGGCAACCAATGCGCGTTCAGCTTTCTCATACCTAATTCCTCATGTAAACTGTGTCACACTGAAAATCGCATTTGTACTCAGAAAATGTACTCAAAATTCTGAAATTGTACTTTTGGAGACAGCGCCACGTTGGTGCTACTAACCAGCAAAATTTTTGTGCGAAATTTAAATCATGAAAATTTGCATTAATCTGTGTCATTGTTATTGATTGAATCTTTTAAATTTACATCATTATATAACGACATACGAGAATTATTATCTTTTTTTTATTACAAGACGAACTCTCTGGTCTCAGTTAACATTGAAGTCCTTATCTGGCCGTCTGGTTTGTATAGAAATCGGAAAGCATATAATAGTAATAATAATTATTATATTATTCTAATTTAAAATTAGACTGTTCAACAAAAATGACCCATGTCCTCGCTGATTGGGACATATTATTTCCGAAGTATTGAATCTGTAACTTAATTCGTGCGGTTTTTTTCAAATTTTGAACGTTTATTTAAGGTACTAGTACACTTTAGAAGGCAAAAAATAAGGCAATTTTGAATAATTTTTTTCTCAGTCCCATTGATATATATTTATATGAAACTTTTTTTATCATGTAAATACATGTTTGTGGAGTACAAACAAATTTTTATTTAAAATTTTTGTTTTATGGCCCAAATCCAGGGAGCGCCGAAATCGAACATCAAAAAAAAAATTTGACGCATGGCCGACAGTTTATCTCTGGATCGGCAAGTCTGAAACAAAAAAATGAAATGGTTTCTCTAAAAGGAAGGTTGCTTACGTGACAATTCACCACATTTTTAAAAAAATCAAGAAAAAAAAAATGGCGGGCGTTTGAAAAATTCATTGAAAAAATGGCCTATTTTTCCGCTATTTTTTGGGTCAATAAAATATTAAATTTGTATTTTTTGGCTTAATTACGGTAAATTGTCATACAGGACATATCAATAAACAAAACCCAGCCAGGTGTTTGAAAATCGGTTCAGTAGTTCCGGAGATAATCTGTCAGCTATTTGAAAAAAAGTCATTTCGAGAAAAACGCGTTTAAAGTTTTGACTAGTACTTTTTATTGAATATTTTCAAAAAAATCAAGTTCTAATACTCACAATAAATTAATCGGCTATTCCTGGACCGTACAGCAACAGGCCACTGTCATGGTAAGCTGCCTCATCTTTCTGGCGGGCCTCTTTTTGGGCCAAACGGCCTTCTTTAGTAGACGCGTTTGTCGCTTTTTCAGCCAATAAAATCCGCTTTTCGTCTTTGGACTTCACGTATTGATATTATTTCATGGTGTTAAGAGTTTGAATTTTTTGAAAATATTTTAGGAGAAGATATTTAAAGGTCTAAGGAGTAGAAAAATGCAAAAAAAACGAAAATGATTTTTTCAAAATTCTAAAGTGTATAGTACCTTAAGAAAAACATGTGAAATAGTATTATTCAAAGTATTGCTTGTTATGTTATGACTTTTTCCCATCTTTCTGGCAATTTGTGGATTCCATCCCAAAAGAACTGCGCCGGCTTGGTGGCCAAGAATGAATCAAGCCAATTTTTGATACCCTGTTCTGATGTGAACCGTATTCCAGTGAGGCCGTTCTGCATCGACCGGAACAAATGGTAGTCAGAAGGGGCAAGGTCTGGGCTATAAGGCGGGTGGGGTAAAACTTCCCATCCACTGTTTTCCAAATAGTTCTTAAACGGAATAGCAATATGGGGCCGAGCGTTGGCATGGCGGAAAATTATTGCCTCGTGTCTGGTCGCATATTCCGGGCGTTTTTCGGCTATTGCTCTCTTCAAACGGATTAATTGTGTTCGGTAGTGTTTTCCATTGATGGTTTCACCCGGTTTTAGCAGCTCATAATACAGCACACCCTTCTCATCCCACCAAATACAGAGCATTACCTTCGCACCATGGATATTCGGCTTTGCCGTTGATTTGGCTGGTTGGCCGGGTTTCACATACCATTTTTTGCGCTTGGGGTTGTCGCAATGGATCCATTTTTCATCACCAATAACAATCCGATGCAAAAATGACTTCTTTTTGTGGCGTTCCAGCAGCATTTCGGACATGCAAAACCGCCTTTCAACGTCTCTCGGCTTGAGTTCATGTGGAACCCAATTTCCTTGCTTTTGAATGTATCCGGCTGCTTTTAAACTTTTGAAATGGCTGCTTGAGTGACTCCCAAAGATTCTGCAAGCTCGTCTTGTGTTTGGCAACAATTTTCATCAAGTAATGCTTCCAGTTCTTCATCTTCAAACTTTTATGGCTGCCCATGACGTTCTTCGTCTTACAAGCCAAAATCACCACTTTTAAATCGAGCAAACCACTTTTGGCATGTTTGCTCAGCTAGAGCATGTTCACCATAAACTTTCACCAAAATACGATGACTTTCGGCAGTAGTTTTCTTCATATTAAAGTAATGGAGAAGAATTCCCCGCAAAAACACTTTTTCAGGCACAAAGTTCGACATATTTGAGTGAAAAAAATTATTATTGTTTACGCTTTAAATGAATGACATATACTGAAAAAGACGTATAATTACAGTAGCTTTCCAACGCATGTTCGGAATATTGGAACGATGGAATAATAATCAAGTTACGCCATCTCTTAGCAAACCGTAAGATTTAAGTTACAGGTCCAATGCTTTTCAATGCTGAACACGAATCTGGCTTCCGTTTGTTGTTATCGCGTCTAATTTAATAGATATTCGCAATTGAAAATGTTCATAAAAAATGGTTTAACAATTTTTTTTGTGAGTGAAAATTTTTTTTCCGTCACCAATGCAGGCCATTTTGATGCGTTTTTTTAACTCAGTTTGAGAATATCGTCTTACTCTAGCGATATCTATAACTGTTTTTGAGATATTCTTAAAAAACTGGAAAAAAGTGTTAAAAATGTACTGAAATTTCAGTGCTTTGTAATTCAGGACATATTCATTTTTTCTTGAATAAACAATTGGTCGATTTATTTTTTTTTTCATGAAGAATAATTATCTGGTCAAAATTTTAATTTCGGATTATCCGCTTCTGAAATATCTCGAAAAATGCGTACCCTTCTTCTCAGTTTTCAAAAACTTATACTAAATGCTGTACTGTGCTTCAGATCTTCATTTATTTATATTAAAATGTTCGACTAAAGAAAGTTAAGAATGATTAGAAAAGTTTCTATAGATTTCACAAATGAAATTGATAACTGTAAAAAATTTGATTCAGAAAATAGTTTACCAATTTTTCAGATTATTTTAAAAAATTATAATTTTTAATGAATTTGAAATCTTGTCAAAAATTAAAAAACTTCGTTGTCACTGGATGTTTTTGAAACTCTCTTTATAAAAATCTTGGAAAACGAAATACAAAATTATTTTATAAAGTGCTTAGTGCGCATGTGATAGTTGATTCGTCAGCTTCAATATATTGTGATACATTACGTATGCAGACAATTCTATTCATTTCGAAAGAAATTATAAAAGACTAAGGACTCACGAACATTTCTCTCAAACGTTTACACTTGATTCGCCTAAAATATAAGAACGAATTCCATGCAATTGCGTTAAGTATGCCATTTTCCTAGGGAATGTTTCAAATAGTATTTTTATCATCAATCCGAATACAGTTTTCAATCTAGAAAATAAGAAATTGTATTCGACTAAATCTGACTACACAGCGAAAAATGAAAATTTCGGGTTCCGAATGACTGCCAAACTTTATTAAAAAGTGCTATTAAAGTAGGAAAGAAAAAAGAATACAGATTCTGTTCCTCGATATTTTAGCAATCATAATAAATTAAAATGACTCCTAAATATATTGACAAATACTTGATATGCTAACAGGATTAAGTGCCATTATGTGTCATAGTTCTATACATTTTGTTGAAGAAAGCAATGCTGAAGATATCTTATGATTGTATTTAGTTACAAAATGTAATCGTAATTCAAAGTTTGGTGCTCTAATAAAGAAAATACATGTACCGGTTCTTCAAATAAAAGTAAACCTAAGTATTTTTAAATTGATATTGAAAGTAGAAATATATTTTGAGGATTGTGTCATTTTACGCAAATTTCAAAACGTTTAGTAGTCAGTCCTATACTTCCAGAAGACGATGCATAAGCTAAATGTACATTTTTTGCCTTTTTTATCCCCGTAATACATTTCCTGCCTTTCAAAATCTTTTATATGTTTTTTTGATCATTGGTTTTTAATGAAAAATTAAGTGACCCAATGCCATTACGAAGACACTATATCGAATATGAAGAATATTTTTTGTGTTTAAAAATGAGTCATCATATTAAGGAACATTTTTTTAAAGTTTTGAGGCCACTCCAATAGATTATATATTGCTTTCAGTTTCAGATTTTATAGAATTATTACTATATTTCTAATTTATATAATGACTAATATTACACCAAAGTTTCATACATTATATCTTTATACCCTATAACAGGCAGCATTAATTTTTATTCAACTATCCGTTGTATCATTTAATCTAGAACTAGTTCTCTAAACTTCATAGAACTTATTTTTTCCGTGTACATTTTTAATATAAAGATCCAGTTGATACAGAATCTTTTGCAATTCAATTGATGATAATTACTTTGTTCGAAAAGTTCATACATTGCTACAATATATTAGTAGTAGCTGTCTTTTCCGTGGGCAATGATACTTTTTCGCCCGTGCGCACCTTATTTTTTGATATAGGACTGATCATTTATTGAATTCTCATCCTGGATCTGAAAAGATAGATTCGTTTGGGAATGAGGCCCGAAATGATAGCAGTGTAATCGCAGACTTTGAAACCCATTTTTCTCCGCGTATGTCTGGAATCAGTAAAAAGATACTTCTTGGCTTTCTAGTTTTCGTGATTACGTTTTTAAGTTTACCTTATGGCTTCAGGTTAAAAAAATATCCCAGAAATTATAGTATTTATTCGAAATAATATTTCTTATCACATTTTAAAGTTTATATTATAGCATAATTTTTTTTTTTAATCATGTACTTAATCAGAATAATATTGAATCTTATGCTTTTATCGCACTGAAGCTAGCACTGTTAAGTATGATATCGATGTTCGAACAACCTTGAAAAAATAATTATAAATTAATAAAGTAATTCTATAAAGGCCCTAACAAGGTAATTGAATTATGGCTGCCCACATATGGAATTGGTCCAGATTAGTGTAGTAAGTTGTTACTATTATAGGACTAATTTATGCTACTTATCAGCTTCAGAAATGAATTCTTACAGAAGCTATAAATCAATTTTGAACTTTTCCCCATATTAGCTCAAAAATAAATAAAAGATGATTTAAAAAATATTTTAATTTTCTAACCATTTTTTTGTAATATACTTACAACTAATTTTGAATCTGTATCATTACAAACTGCAAAATAATCTCAACGTCTAAACAAAACTACAATTCAAACTTTCAAGAATTCGAAACTATTTGAACCCTCAAAATATCAAAACAACCAAAATTGGACCAAAACAAATCCTTAAGGGCATGTGATACTCAGGAAATCAGCAAATTTTATTGGTTTTAGGTTTCTACATGTTCGTGTTTAAAGTACATAAAATTTGAAAAATGCTAGAGAAGATGAAAATGGACGTAGATAGACTACTTTTGGTTATAAAATTAAAGAGATGTTTCTTTTTAGCTGAATATATCAGATGTTTTTTTTTATTGTTAAACCAAAATTCATTAAATCTTCACGTTTTGAGATCCCCTGAGTCAGAAAAAATGTTTCTTACGAAAGTGTTTGTATGTCTGTCTATAGGTCGTATACTCGATAACTCTCGATAGAATTATCGGGTTGAATTAAGCTTTGGCATACTTTATCGGAGCCGAAAAGTTAAGGACGAGTTCATTAACCAGCCACATTGGACAAAAATTGTTGGAATACGCCTAAAATATGTATAACGAAACACACAACTACAGTCACACGCAGACAAGCAGCTACGGTAGACTCGGACACCCCGCCAGTCTACGCCCAACGCAGCTGAGCCTTAGTACAAAAGTGTCAATCACCACTGCAACTCACAGAGTAAATCCTGACAGACGTTATAATTTCCATTATTATTTCACAGGGCATTATCACATTCTAAATACGTGTATTTTTTCTTGTTTCCTTATTAATAAATGAACCTACATTAATAAAAATTCGAAAAAGTTATGGGCCCAGTGTCTAATATGTGTACTAGGCTGGTCCAAAAATGCATTGCAAACAATTTAGGATTTATTAGATAATGTATAGAGGATACTTTGAAATTAAAATATATAGGTTTATCACAAGAAAAGCTGACTTTTTTACCATAAATTACAAAAAAGTAGAAAATTAATAATAATTAATTGTTTAAACAATAGAAATAAATAAATAAATAAAGTTACTTTCAAATAATAAACTGCCATTCCGATCTCAGAGAACAGATTTAAAACGAATTTTATAGAAGAACATATTATTTAAACAAATAGAATTTATTTAAATAAATGGAAATTAACTAAAAAACATTTGTAAACATTCCAATAGACCTATAGTAATGATTTCCGGAAAAAAAAGCAGAATAAACTGCTTAAAAGAGTCAATTTCCTGAAGAATGTACATTTTTCGATTTAAGGGTAGTTTTCAGGGCAACTTTTCCCTAACCCTGAACAATTATTCGAAAAATACCAAAAAGTGACTTTTTCCCATGCATTTTCCCATGCAAATTTCAAGTCCCAACAGGCACCATATAAAATCAAAATTTTGAAAAAAGAAAAAATAGGACCTTTATTTTTTTGGATTTCGAAACTTTTTGGGGGGATCGTTTGCATTTATTTAAAAGTCGCCATTTTGGACCACCCTAATGTGTACAGTATAAAAAAAACGATTTCATAACAGACAAAGGAAAAGTGCAGTGATGGACAATATAGAAAAGTTCAATAACATAACTTTATAGCTGACACTTACATATAGTGACTGTGACAACATTACATAGTCGCTGTGACTACATTACTTAGTCACGGCGACTACTTTTAGTACCTACATTGACGGGTCAACCATTGCTTGAATTTAACCACCAAAAGTAGTTAAGGACATTTTCAACTACATATATCACGTCACTATGCCCAGGATTTTTTCTCAGTGTAGCGCTTGGAGAAGCCTGTCAAGAAGAATTATGGGTTTGGAGAATATTATAAGATTTTTTATTCAAAAAACCAGACACCACAGCTATTCACGAAGATAATCAAAGCTGCCTAAAGTTAATTGATAGTAAGAAGTTCAGTCACCGCACAAAACACATAGACACAATGTTCCATTTTGTTAAAGATTTAGAGGAGAAAGGATTATTGAACTTCGAATATTGCCCAACAGAGAAAATCCTAGCAGATTTGCTTACAAAGCCGTTGAGCAGATCTAAATTAAGACAATTAGCAAAAGAATCCGGTCTATCATTAGGGCAATAAAGTACATATTATTGTCAAGGGAAGGTGTTGGAATACGCCAATAATACGTACAACGATACACACAACTACAGTCACACGCAGACAAGTAGCTACGGAAGACTCGGATACCCCCGCCAGTCTACCCCCAACGCAGCAGAGCCTCAGTACAAACCCAGGTAGAAATGTCTTAAGTTTCACTTGTCAGTTGATTAGTAAATAGTAAGTCAAAACTAGTAAAAAAATATTCGTAAGGGACTTACTAGTTATTTGTAAGTTTAACTATTACAAGCTAAACTGGAGTAAAACTTGTCCGGTTTCCCCCGTGATTAACTTTTGAATATTTCTTGTAAGTAATTGTTGAAGCATTTGTAAGCGAAAACTTGGAATCATTTCATTTAATGTGTGCATACTAAAAATACAAGTTAAATGTCAGCATAAAATTTAGTCCGTTAGTAAGGTGTTGGAAAAAAAATTTTGCATATGGAAGAATGGACCGAAAAAGGGAAGGAAACAGAAATCGAGTGAAGAGGTTTCGTAAACGGAAAAAAATTAACCAAAAGTATCAGTATGAGTCCGGTAAGTATTCATCAGCCCCCGGAATCTCTGGAGTTGAAAATGTCACAGATGTTGACCGTTGGCCACCGTGGCGCTGGCTGTTCATGAGGCCGACCTTATACAGACTAGCATTATAGAACATTGAAATTTAACGTTTTTTGTGGAAAATTGGTGTCTGAAGTGCTTTTGTGTGCTTTTTAGGTAAATTGGAATGGTTTTAACAGTCGGTGATATAAAAATTTAAGTGAAAATGCGGAAATTTGTTGCTGTAGGTTGCAAAACAGGCTACACGTAATGCTCTGAAAAAGTGCATTGTTTTGTGGTTTATTTATCATGAGCGCCTTTAACTTATTAAAATTTAATCTATACTAAATTTAAAACGCTTTGAATAAAAAAATCAACAAAGCTGACTGACTGAACTTAAGGTATTATAGATAAGGATGGGCGATCTTAAAAAAAAAAGAATTGATTCTGAAATTATTGATTCAATTTAATCGATTAATCCGTTAAAAAGATCGATTTTTGAATCGATCTTCAAAAATTGATACCTTTTTCTGAAAATGATAAATTTCTGTAAAGTAACCTTTTTTTAAAATGTTTTATAACAATTGGAGATATAATTGTTACTTGAATATTTTGTGAATTTAAATTATCAAAATAAAAAAGTGTTTATATCAATAAAAAGGGAAATTAGGCTTAAAAAACACACTATATTTGCGAATCAGGAACGTTTTTTATTTTTTTAAATTGCACAATTTCTAAAGCAATGCGTATTATTAGTGATAAAGTTTCTGACATAAATATGAAGTATTACTATAAAGTTTATAATATTAATATACTTTGAATTATGCATATCACTTAAAGTATTATTTATGATAAAATTTCTGGCATAAATATGAAGTATTATTATAAAGTTTATAATATTAATATACTTTGTATATCACATTAAGGATATTCTCGTGGTCGACCCCTTGATCTCACTTTTAAACTAAAAAACAGTTCATAGGAACAGTTTATAGAAATAGGAAACAGGAAAAAAAGAAAGGAGAATCGTTCGTAAAGATCGAAAAAAAATATCAATCCAACCGATTAATCGAGTAAAAAATTCCGTAGATTCCGTAGATTCCGTAGAATCGAATCGAGATCGCCCATCCCTAATTATAGATAAAATACACATAATAAATTATGTGCATATGAGATCTAAATATCCATTATATTATTATGAAATATAGTATATTATGTTGATTATTATTTATTACAAACATCTTTGTTCTTAGTGTTTTCAAATACTTATAAAGGAATTTTATAAATTCTTTATATTTGTTACTTTTTCAAATGTACGTTCATTCCTTATGTGAAAGTTTTGTTCATAAAAATGTAATTTTTTCAATTACTAAGAAGTTTTAAAATATAAAATACAAAATGTCCTATAATAAAATCTAATTTTTCTAACAAAATCAAGATGATATAATTAATACCCGTATTATAATTAAATTTGATGGAATTTCAATAGCCAATTTTTCAATTATAATATGTAAGACTGATATAATATCAATAATATTGATAATATAAACAAATATTGTATTTTTATTTAATAATCACAATGTAAATATTAATTTTAAAACGAAGATAACAGAACATTCATTTCAATTTGCAGCCAGAATTACAAAGACGATTTTCGCCCAAATTTCAAGCATATTACCCTTTATATCAGTAAAAATTGCTTTAAATAATATTTAAAACTTTCTAGTTTAATGTGTTGTAAAAAAATATATGATCAAGTAGTTTTTATCCCCAAAAATTTAATTTTTATGCATTTTTCCCATGCATTAAAATGAATTCAGGCCTCATGAACAATCAGCGCCCCTAGCGGCCACGGTCAATTCTTGTGACATTTTCGTTTCGCGGATTACGTGCATTCTGGCTAAGATGCAGGGGGCTGGTATTGATCGCAATAGGTCTATATACTATAGGTTATGACATTAGTTTTTCAATAAAATTCTCAATTTCCTTGTTTTGTTTCTTGGACAAAATGTTGCACAATCATATCACGTACAATTTTTGTTTAATCTACAAAGTCCTTTGATTACTTTCCTACTTAATCTATAATTCCTCGGGATCCCGCATAAGTTTTCGTTGCCTGGTTTTCAAAAACCTTTTTTTATTCTCATTTTTGGTGTTAGGTTCTTATATAACGTTTTTTATGGCAGATGGATCAACTGATGCGGCAGAATTTTTTGGAATCGACGTTCAAGGCCCATCAACATCAAATTTTATTACTCGAAATCTTCACTGACATTAAAGTACATATGTCAGATTTCCATTCCTGAGAAAGAACTGTCTATTTTCTCAAAAATAACTAGAGAGTGCCTCAACAATACTTGAAAAGTTTAGACTCACTAATAACTTAAATGGCCTAGTATTACATTTCTTTTGAATAACTTACAATTTTTCCTCAATAGGGCCTCACTAGTTGAAAAGGAAAACTTACGAGTTTCTCAAATAAAACTTTTGAAAATTTCTACTTGGGAAAGTGTCAATCACCACGGCAGCACACAGAGTGAATCCTGACAGACGTTATATTTTCCATTATTATTTAACAGGGCATTTTCACATTCTAAATACGTGTATTTTTTCTTGTGTCCTTATTATTAAATAAACCGAAATTAATAGAAATTGCAACAAAAATTGTTGAAATACAAGCATTTTTTGTTTTTCAAAAAAAACTTTATGAAAAAATAACAAATCCCAATACTGGTTTCTGATAGTTTTCAGAAATCTCTACTAATTATCCTCATAATATTTTTCAACTAGACTTAAATTCGGAAATTTACAGTGTGTAAATTATACGAAACACGAAAAAAAAGTTACACTGCAAAATTGTTTACTATTGGATCTATAACTTAATTCATGCGGTTTTTTTTCAAAATTTGAACGTTTATTTAAGAAAAACATCTACGATACTATTATTCTAAGTAATGCCCATTTGAAGCTATGCCTTTTCCCATCTTTCTTGCAATTTGGGGATTCCATACCAAAAGAACTGCGCCGGCTTGGTGGCCAAGAATGAATCAAGCCAATTTTTGATACCCTGTTCTGATGTGAACCGTATTCCAGTGAGGGCGTTCTGCATCGACCGGAACAAATGGTAGTTAGAAGGGGCAAGGTTTGGGCTATAAGGGGGGTGGGGTAGAACTTCCCATCCACTGTTTTGCAAATAGTTCTTAACCGGAATAGCAACATACGGTCGAGCGTTGTCATGATGGAAAATTATTGCCTCGTGTCTGGTCGCATATTCCGGGCGTTTTTCGGCTATTGCTCTCTTCAAACGGATTAATTGTGTTCGGTAGCGTTCTCCATTGATTATTTCACCCGGTTTTAGCAGCTCATAATACAGCAAACCCTTCTGATCCCACCAAATACAGAGCATTACCTTCGCACCATGGATATTCAGCTTTTCCGTTGATTTGTCTGGTTGGCCGGGTTTCACATATGATTTTATGTGCCAGCGGCGCGCAAACTCGTTTTTTCGCTACAGTTAACAGTAGCGCAATGTAGTACATTTCGCCAGAAATGAATGAAATGTAAAAATTGAACTGCGCATGCGCCCATAGCCATGAAACGAAGCTCAATCCTTCTTATTCTTCTTCTTCTTCGTACAGCGTTAGCATCTTACTGGCAAAGCCTTGTGCATTTGAACTGCGCATGCGTCTACTAAAATCCATTACTACTACACAAGATCGATAAAATCAATATGGCCGGGACTAGTCGTGACGTATCAAGTGTAATGAATAGCGCCGCAAACAACTACAATACTAGTTTAGATTCCAGTGTACGCATAAAAACTCGTATCCGCACCAAAGTCACATAAAACAGAATACGTGCCAATGCACACAATTCGGGAAATTACGAGACTCGCGACAATGCTCGCAGTACTGGTCGCGCCTCAGCTTCGTCTCGGCTTTGCCTCAGCTACCTCTCGGCTACGCCTCGACCACGCATCGGCTACACCTCAACTACGCCTTGGCTCCGATCTCCTACGAGCATTGTCGCTCGTCCCGCAATGACCCTCATTCTGCGCCTGGGCACGTAATGTACTATTTTGCGCTTAGGGTTATCGTAATGGATCCATTTTTCATCATCAGTAACAATCAGATGCAAAAATGACTTCTTTTTGTGGCGTTCCAGCAGCATTTCGGACATGCAAAACCGCCTTTTAACGTCTCTCGGCTTGAGTTCATGTGGAACCCAATTTTTTTGCTTTTGAATGTATCCGGCTGCTTTTAAACTTTTGAAATGGCTGCTTGAGTGACTCCCAAAGATTCTGCGAGCTCTTCTTGTGTTTGACAACAATCTTCATCGAGTAATGCTTCCAGTTCTTTATCTTCAAACTTTTTTGGCTGCCCAGGACGTTCTTCGTCTTCCTAGCCAAAATCACCACTTTCAAATCGCGCAAAAAAATTATTGTTGTGTACGCTTCAAATGAATGACATATACTGAAAAAGAGGCACAATGACAGTAGCTTTCCAACGCATGTTCGGAATATTGGAATGATGGAATTATAATCAAGTTACACCATCTCTTAGTAAACCGCACGAATTAAGTTATAGATCCAATATATAAATATAGATATACTATATAAATTATGTAAATTATTAGAAAGTTACAGAAATGTATATAGAAAATCGAGCGTGAAGCACGAGTGTCATGATGAGAATGTGTGACGTTTTCTCATTTTAAGAATTTTAATCGTTTCGAATTCTTGAAATTTTGAATTCTTATTTATAAATTCCATAAATACTGTTTTTTTCCAAGCTCATATTTAGAATACAGTAAATCTGAATTGGGGTAGCCCTACCACGTTTACCTTGCTAAGGCTCTCATACTCTAATGAAATACATACCATGGCGAAGCTTTCCATCGAATATTTATACAACTTTCCAACCACAATTGGGCTTGGTTTAGCACTCCTTTTTATAATCATCAACAATAGCTTCTGTGACTTCGGTGGTAATTCATACCAATTCCCACTGTATCTAAAGTGATTGTACAGTGGTAGAAGAATTAACTTTCTCGAAAAAAATGTAATTACGGCTATGCATCAATGAGACCATATCATCAGATTCCTATTCCTACCTCACCGGAAGTTTTTCGTCTATAAATTCTTGTCCATGCATAATGAGATATCTAGTTCAAAGTTTTCGAAATCAAAGAAAAGGCACTAAGAAAGGTCTGTCAACTCTTAGATTTTTCAAAATGTTTTTAAAAAAAATTTCTTTTTGTACATTTAAAATTCTAAGAGTTGCCAGATCCTCCTTAATGCCTTTTATTTGATTTTGAAATTTTGAACTCAGTATCTCTTTTTGCATGGACATAAATTTACAGACAAAAAATGCCGGTAAAGTATAAATTCGATGATATGGTATGGGAATTCCATGGCCTTAAGGGGGACTATACAGCTAGAATGGTAAAAAAATCGATTTTTTGATTTTTGTGTTTTCTTGACGCTCGTTGACTTAGGAATGTCTGGTTAAAATTGCAAGGAAAACTTCGAAGAAATGAAGATACAGTGAACGCCTCTGTGTAAGCGCCTCGCGTTTTTCTTGAAACCATGTTTTCCAAATCGGTGACCACAATAACGCGACAACCACTGTACCGATCAACTTGAAATTTTTTGTGTTCATTATATACATAATTATCTAGTCTTTGTCGTAGGACTTTTTTTTTTAGTAGCTTAGATTTTGTTTTATCGACAAAATAAGAACGAATTTTTGCCTAAAAATCACTACTTTGAGTTCAAACACCCGCCACTTTGTCAAATAAAGATATTTTTAAAAACCCATAGGACAAAGGCTAGATTATAGTCTCTATTTGAATAATCTTTTTGATTTTTTTCATTCTGATGATTACACATAAAATAAGAGTGGTCACCGCGAAGGACTTCTTTTTTGCGGCAGTTGAAAGAGGACGCGTATACTCAGCTAATATCGTAAATCAAATGAAAAAAATAATTAAACATGTTCTCGAAAGTGAGTACTTTTATTTAGAAGAAAACTTAATTCAATTATTCGTATAGGCTTCCTGAAAAAAATTCACGAAAATCGTCTTTTTTTCGCGCTTCCAGGTGTATATTCCCCCTTAAGGCCATATCCTAGGTGGGCCACGTGACCAAGTCAGTCCTCGGATCGATATTTTTTTTGTCCACATTTAAAATTAAAAGTTGAAAGAAAGCAGAAAAAAGGTGGGAAAACGTTAAGAAAGTAGAATTGAAAGTGTGAGTCAAAGCGCACGTTTAGGGGAATGAAAAAAGTTTGTTATAAAATAATCAATCAAGCAATCTGCATTACCATGACAGATCTTGCTAGATCGTGCGCATACAGAATTCTATGGGAACCGTCGGTGTAAATATTTAGGACCAGGTAAACCTTCTTTATTGTCTTTTATTCAATTTCGCCAAGTTTTAAACCAATATCTCATTTCGTGTGGAAATGCGACATGCGAAAAAAATTATCCATATTTAATTTCTTTGGAAAATTTTTTTTCGGAATTTTTAACCAAGTGAAGCAGATAAACGTAGGTTATCATTCTCTCTACCATTTTCCAAAGTTTTAGAATAGAATTTCCATTACAAAAATAGTTATATGGGCAAAAAAAAAATTGAATTCGTGGTCATGTGGCCCACCTAGGACATGGCCTTAAAATAGAAAAAATGTATTGCAAAAGATTTTAGTTTCCGCAACTTTTTTCGAAAATAACAACTTATTATTTCTCAATGAAATCTTCGAAATCTGAAGTCAATTAATTTTTTTACGTGATTATTTGACCAATGTCGTATGTCTCTTATGGCATGTTTGAACATGGATTTCTTCATTAACAACATTATTTTATTTATAGAAACACGTGCATGCAAAATAAGATTCCAAGTTAATAATTTTCCAAATCAAACAAAAGGCTCTAACTAAGGTCTGTTTACTCCTGCATGTTTATAGTTACAAAAAACTTATTTAAGGCCATGGACCAAGCTGGTCACGTGACAAAAATTATATGTTTATTCGACCATCTCAGATAAATTTTTTTGTTTATAAAATATCTTGCTCAAAATTTGGTAAATGTGTCTCTCAATTTCGCTTAAGTAAAAATTCTGTAATTTATCTCATTTTAAATTATAAAACTGAAGTAATAAATAATAATAAAATAAGTAATTTTAGCAAATTTGTAGAGTATATTACCGACAGTGTTATACCAGTACAGCAGAATTCAAGAAACTCAGTTGATATTATTAATAAAAATTTTTTTTAAATTGATCATTTCCTAAATTATGATCAACTTATTTTTATTAAAAATTTTATACATGGAGAACAAAGTCGATATCCAGTAACTGAATTGGTCACGTGACCTACATTGCCCAGGGCTTTAAAGGCATATCATTGCCGTGACTTTGTCAAATACTTTCGGTGCTTCCCATTCTTAAATTAATAACTCAAATAGATTTTCTATAGCATATGGGAAGCATGAAAATTATTGAATAAATTCACGTCAATGACATGCTCTTAAGGGGGTCGTCTACTTTTTTCCTTTCAAAGAATCGATTTTTTTTTCACATATTTCTTATATAAAAGATATGAGAAATTCGCTGTTAAATGGATTTAGTCAAATTCGTCATAGTTTGAGTGCTACAGGTCGTGAAATACACCCGCGCGCGGTCAATTTGTGTGACTGCGCTACATTCGTCCGCACTTGCGTCACTTTAGATAAAAGCTGCTCCAATATGTTTTTTTTAAGATCTATTATTTTGACGAATAATCTTGTAGAGCAGTCTTTAAAACATAAGTATGTTAAATTTCAAACATATGCGACGTGTTTAACTACCATAACTACATCGGGAAAGTTGAAAAAAAAATTTCGAACTTTTGGGCAGTAACATCGTAAATCTTTAAAGTCGATTTCCCAAAACTTGTGTTTTTGAAGATGGGGTAACCAGTTTCACCAAGAAAGACTGTACATATCCAGTTAAACTTTTTTTTGTTCTTTTCAGCTAACATGTCGCCAAAAGTTGACACGAGCTTTTTGCAAAATTTTATTTAGTCAAGTATTTAAATAAATAATTGTGGATCTAAATCCATGAAAAAAACGTCACCTTTACTTTGTAGGTCCGCATTTTGAAAAAAAAAACAAAATAATTCTAAAAGCTCGTGTCAACTTTTGATAGAAGTAACAAAAAATAAAAATTTGTTTGGTTGCTCACTTTTCAGACACTCTCAACTCGCAAAGGTGGTAAGCCCATCTTTCTATACACTTTCGATTGAAGCCCGGGCAACCGAGTGTTTTAGCTACGGGGATGGACATAGTGAATTATGAAAAACAATGTGAAATGTTGAAGAATAAATCTACCACTGGAAAAAAACCGCATTGAAAAATCTTGAGTAGTTTTCTTTTAATCCATTGGTATAGTAAGGGTAAAAATAAGGCCTAAAAAGTAGACGACCCCCTTAAAAAATAAACTTTATAAGAAAAATTGTTTTGCAATTACAAAAATTTAAAAGCAGGTAAACCATTTTTATTATTTTTATTATTACATGAGTTTGCACACAATAAAATGTCAGGAAAGTAGGTATCTTTGGGTGATACTTGGCCTTGAATAAAATATTACTCGAACTAGTACTTACAAAGATTCTGAGACACCAAGGCTAAGATCTATTAGATTTTGACAAGGTATAGTAAGACACATGAGGTGAATAAGAGAGCCCCCAGCTGGAATCGCACATTGCAGAACAAAGTCCAGTCTCTCCAAATTTATAACAATCTAGATAAAATAGAATCCTTAAATTAATAGAACAAAAAAATTTAATCACATATTCTTAAGGCATATGATGCTTAAAAAATTCATAACTTTGTGTAAGCAGAGGTAGATAGCCTATTTCTGATTATGACAAAAATTTCAAACTCAACCATCTAATTTGAAATTATTACATCCGTCCTAAGCAGAAATTAACAATCGGACAAACATCGAGCCAACGGTGGATACCCACTTTGGACTGTGGGCGGACAGCCGAAATGATAACGGTGTACTGCGTTGGTACATAAGCGGTTTCCAAAGTTCTACCAATACTGGTCACCAACATATTTTCAACGTTGGCTGTCAACATTTCTAAAATACAGGTTATATACTTTTATTATTATAGATCCATATTTCACGAGTAAAGACTTACTTTAAGAAAACTACTAGTGTCGAATCAACTTTGCACAAACACTGGTATATTACGCCGTAATTATCAGAGTCGATTAGACACTGAGTGGACTTTGCACATTAACTGTCGGAATATTACTTTTTGCAAAGTCGGAAGAAGGTTAGATCTGTTGTACATCCAATGTTGTACAATTCTGGTATTTTACAGTCGACTACCGGGGATGAATAAACACCGGATAGGTCTTGTACATGCACTTTCGGAAAATTAAATTTTCCACAGTCAGACGAAGGTTGGACCTCTTGAACAACCAACGTTGTAAAAACGCTGATAACTTTTTAGTCGGCTACTGGGGCTGAATAGATACTGGATAGACCTTGTAGATCCACTGTCGAGAAATTACATTTTCCAGAGTCGAAAGAAGGTTGGACCTATCGTACATCCAATGTTGTACAAACGCTGGGATTTTACAGTCGACTACCGGGGCTGAATAGATACTGAATAGACCTTGTAGACCCACTGTTGGCAAATTACTTTTTTCAGAGTAGAAAGAAGATTGGACCGTTAGCATTTATACAACCAACGTTGTACAAACGCTTGTATTTTGTAGTCGACTACCGGGGATGAATAAACACCGGATAGATCTTGTACATCCACTTTCGGAAAATTAAATTTCCCACCGTCAGACGAAGGTTGGACCTCTTGAACAACCAACGTTGTAAAAACGCTGATAACTTTTTAGTCTACTACCGGGGCTGAATAGATACTGAATAGACCTTGTAGATCCAATGTCGGGAAATTACTTTTTCCAAAGTCGACAGAAGGTTGCACCTATTGTACATCTAATGTTGTAAAACCGCTGGTATTTTACAGTCGACTACCGGGCCCAAATAGACACTCGATATGCCTTGCACATCCACTTTCGGAAAATTACGTTTTCCACAGTCAGACGAAGATTGGACCTCTTGAACAACCAACGTTGTAAAAACGCTGATAAGTTTTTAGTCGACTACCGGGGCTGAATTGACACTGGATAGACCTTGTAGATCCACTGTCGAGAAATTACATTTTCCAGAGTCGAAAGAAGATTGGACCTATTGTACACCTAATGTTGTACAAACGCTTGTTATTCCAATCGACTACCGGGGATGAATAGACACTAGATAGACCTTGTAGATCCACTGTCGGGAAATTACTTTTTCCACAGACGGAATAATGTTGGGCTAATTGTTTCCCAACATTGTACCAACGTTGGTAATCAACAGTCGATCTCCTACATTGGACCAACATTTAACCGATCGTCATAGTTGGCAGAGTGTCATGATTTCTGCTTGGGGTAAGGCAATGCCTGTAGGCGATATGATTCCTGTGGAGAAGGAAAGCAATAGGAAGACCTGGGCTCAAATCCCAGCACAGTCGAAAGCGTCTCTTTTTCCACAGAAATATTTTTAGTTTTTTGATTTTAAATAATAAATGAAATTCTGGTTAAAGATTCTACTAAAATGAAGCATGTAGAAGCCTAAAGTTAATTCAATGTAGTTTATTTATATTGGCATTGGGTCATAATTTTTCATTAGAAAACAATGTGCAAGCAAACATATCAAAAAATTTTTAAAGGGGCAGAAAATATATTGTAGTGATGAAAAAGGCAAACGTTTCGGCCACAAATGGGGGCCCTCTTCAGTGCCAAATTTAATGTACTTAGTATCTAAGCTGTAAACATGCAAGAAAAGTTATTAGCACTAACATTAGATTTTTTTGTTTTTGTTTTTTTTTGGTCTTTTTTAATGATATTTTATAAACATGCAAAACTTATGTGAGAAAGGAAGATGGTAAGCTTCAAGGCATCTAGGAACGAGACCGCTCCAAAACACAGCCTTAAAAAAGTGTGAGAACTCCTATATTGCAGATCCGCGAAGAGTGAATCCGCAAACCGCCCCTCCTCAAAGGTACACACGAGAACCACCTATGGACACTGATATCTCCTACAAAATAAACACAGATCCTGCAGAAAAAACATCACCATCCACAAGGGGCTCACAACACCCACAAGAAGTAAGCACTTCACAAAATCACAAAACACGAACCCGGACGGAAACAGATTTTTCGTTAAAGGGCAAAATCAAAAATTGATAGTTTTTATTTCAATTTTTAATTTTCTATTTTCCTTTAAGACACAAAGGCGGCAGATAGAAGTAGCCACACACTCTGTTTGGTGTCAAAAAGGAAACTGATTTGAGAAGAGAGCAGTACCGTTTGAAAACTAGCGTAAAATTTTAATATATACAGTGAAAATTTGTTGTGGAGGGTCAAGTTACAAACGCATAAACAAACCCCATTCACGGTCTATGTCCTGGAAACTCGGGACCTGAGTACGCTTAAGTGTTCGGAGAGCGGAGAGAGAGAAAGAAGGGTTTCAGACCACATGTTGAGAGAGACCCTCGGAGGAAGTAATTTGAATATGAAATAATGCATTTTTAAATAAACTAACTGAATAAGACATAGCCCTTTTCATTGTTTTGCAACTCTCTTTCTAAGAATATGTTTTTTTAAAACATCAAATTTTATTTTATTCCAAAATTACTTCCTCCGAGGGTCTCTCTCAACATGTGGTCTGAAACCCTTCTTTCTCTCTCTCCGCTCTCCGAACACTTAAGCGTACTCAGGTCCCGAGTTTCCAGGACATAGACCGTGAATGGGGTTTGTTTATGCGTTTGTAACTTGACCCTCCACAACAAATTTTCACTGTATATATTAAAATTTTACGCTAGTTTTCAAACGGTACTGCTCTCTTCTCTAATCAGTTTCCTTTTTTGACACCAAACAGAGTGTGTGGCTACTTCTATCTGCCGCCTCTGTGTCTTAAAGGAAAATAGAAGATTAAAAATTGAAATAAAAACTATCAATTTTTGATTTTGTCCTTTAACGAAAAATCTGTTTCCGTCCGGGTTCGTGTTTTGTGATTTTGTGAAGTGTTTACTTCTTGTGGTTGTTGTGAGCCCCTTGTGGATGGTGATGTTTTTTCTACAGGATCTGTGCTTATTTTTTAGGAGATATCAGTGTCCATAGGTGGTTCTCGTGTGTACCTTTGAGGAGGGGCAGTTTGCGGATTCACTCTTCGCGGATCTGCAAGATAGGAGTTCTAACACTTTTTTAAGGCTGTATTTTGGAGCGGTCTCGTTCCTAGATGCCTTGGAGCTTACCATCTTCCTTTCTCACATAAGTTTTGCATGTTTATAAAATATCATTAAAAAAGACCAAAAAAAAACAAAAACAAAAAAAATCTAATGTTAGTGCTAATAACTTTTCTTGCACGTTTACAGCTTAGACACTAAGTACATTAAATTTGGCACTGAAGAGGGCCCCCATTTGTGGCCGAAACGTTTGCCTTTTTCATCACTACAATATATTTTCTGCCCCTTTAAAAATTTTTTGATATGTTTGCTTGAACATTGTTTTCTATTGAAAAATTATGACCCAATGCCAATATAAATAAACTACATTGAATTTATTTTTGGGTCAAGATAAAAACTGAAGACATTAATACAAACATGTCTCGAAATTATTTTCCTAAAGTTAATATTGCTGATTTTCTAAGCATTACATGCCCTTAGGGTTCACGCTTACCGCAAGTCCTGCCATGCTGAAAGTAGACACGCTGACAATAAGGACTATACAATATATAGCAGAACAGAATTTGTGGATGTTTTCTATGAAGCTATGTAAAATAAAAAGAGGGATATTATTATGATTTCAATGGACTGTATATATATGTTTATATTGTATATATATTATGTATATATATATAATATATGTATATATTATGCTTTAGAAAGTTATTTTCACATTATAATGTTATTATGTTGTTTGATGCAGAAAGAGATGTTTTGATTAATTTCGTATTGTGATTGAGTTCCATCATCTGTGCAGTAATTGCCATTTACTACAATATTCTTTAGTTTGTATCTATAAAAAAACACCATATATAAATATTTTCTTTATTTTACTGTCACATAAAGAAAGCTTTGCATTGATAAAAATTCTCAAACCCACCAAATGAGTATTTTTATATGATTACCAGGTAGGATACATTTAATATGATATATTCAAAAAATTTTCGGATTTAAGTGAGAGTGTTTCTGATATTAAAAGGATTAAAATTTCTTATTTTATGAAAATACTTTTACCCTATGGCTGCAAAAATACTACACGCATGTTGAGTACTGGCAATGAATATCAAGTCTCCACACACTAAAAATGCTGTCACTATGATACTGGATATGGAATTATGAATGAAAATCCAATAGTAATATGCCTGTGGATCAACATAATATTGTGCAATGTAAATTGAGCTTTTTGGTCTGGATTCATTCAATGGAATTATTAAATCCAAAATCTGTGAGCCAAGAGGCATCAATACAAAAAATACAATCATTCCAAGCATAATGGCTAGAAAATAAAATGTAATTATCGATAAAAATGATAAAAATTAATCTTGTAATATAAAAAAAATAGTAATAAAATTGCGAATTTTATACTTACTAAAATATGCTATTCTATATATTTTTCCTCCCTTGGCATAAACTTTTATTATTTCGATTTCTGGTAATGATGACCAATTAATCCAATCTGTTTCGATCGCATCAAGCAGCAATTTTAGCTGTTTCAATGAAAACAAATTTCAACACTTTTTTTCAGGGAAAGAGCTTGTCTTTTTCTTATATTGTTTTATTAAATTTTTCCATTAGACTTCCCAAGCAGAAATTAACAATCGGACCAACGTCGATCCAACGTTGGATACCAACTTCCGACTGTCGGCGGACAGCCAAAATGATAACGATGTACTGCGTTGGTACAACACCAGTTTCCAACGTTGTATCAATACTGGTAACCAACATATTTTCAACGCTGGCTCTCAACATTTCTAAAATACATGTTTTACGGTTAAAGACATTTTTTGAAGAAAACTAGACTCTAAAAACAGACTATTGACTCTCAAACGATTCCCTTCACTATTAAAGAATTTTCTATTCAAAATTGGCATGAGAGGAAATCCTTTAGCAGTTAAACGATTATCGTTTCAAATGCTAACCTTTTACTGCCAAAGTATTAACTTTGGTCTTGAAATGAAATCCTTTCTCGTACAAAAAAAATAATTTTGAGGATAAGAAAAAACAAATTGTATTATATAACCTATCTAATATAAATATTAGAAATGTACACAAGCCCAACTTTGACAAATGCCAATATTAAATCGGTTATCATCAATACTACAATAACAGTAAAACGATTCTGTTGATAGACAAAAGAAATCTGCTTATGTAATTTCAATGGATGCATTTTGAAAGGAACTTAACTTCACTATAAATAGACATTTTTTAGAGTGTGCCAGTGTCGAATCAACTTTGTACAAACACTGGTATTTTACAGTGTTAATTATCAGAGTCGATTAGACACTAGGTGGACCTTGTACATATACTGTCGGAAAATTACTTTTCCCACAGTCGGAAGAAAGTTGGGCCTGTTGTACATCCACCATTGTACAAACGCTGGTATCTTACAGTTGACTACCGGGGCTGAATAGACACTGGCTAGACCTCGTACATCCACTATCGGAAAATTACTTTTTCCACAGTCGGAATGAGGTTAAGCCAATTGTTTCCCAACATTGTACCAAAGTTGGTAATCAACAGTCGATCTCCTACATTGGACCAACATTTAACCGATTCTCACAGTCGGCAGAGTATCATGATTTCTGCTTGGGTTGGTAAATACAAATCGTAATAAAGTGATTACTTACATTTTTGTTATTTAAAGTAGCATTTGCATACATAATTATTGACACAGACCCAATACTAAGTGGTGGTAGGCATTCCATCATCCTATCAAAGTCACCCCATATTTCGTAGAGTCCTATATACTAAGTTCAGAAATTATTTGTTATATATACATTTCTTGTTTTATTCGAGGATAAATTTTTTAAACCTTCGTTGCCAAAAAAGGCACAAACAAAGTATGTTCAAAATGAAAAACTCAGAAAATGGTCGGTTTTACTAACTTCCTTCGGAACAATTGTAAATCATATCAATTGAGAAATCACTGATATATAGTTATAAGATATAGTTACTGATTGAATTAAGTAAATAAAACTATTAGTTAAAATTAATATAAAGCCATATCCGGCAAAATTCAAGAAAAATACTATTCTGAAATCTACAAAAATCTTAAAAACGGTATAGAGAGACCCAAGTTTGGAATTTTTACTCGACAATATTTAAATTTAGAAAAAAATCCGTCATAGAATTTTTTCCACACAGAGAGAAATTCCTGGTTACCACATTTTCTATTTACGAAAACCATATTTTCTGGTTTCAATAACCTTAAATTAGCTTGTTCGTGTGTGTTATAGATTATTAAATAAATAAATATTTTATAATTAAAAATATAATTAATAAAAAATACTTCATTAAATTTTGTATAATAATTTTTATAGAATAAATGTAGTTTAAAATACTTCTTTTTTTATTCAAGAAACTCATACTGCTTATTTCACTATATTTTTTACAACGGAAAAGAATAATTGTGGTGCCAACATAATACAACGTAGATTTAGAGATGAAGGAAGAAATTGAAAAAATTCTTGAAAAATTGATGATAAATGTTTCATAGTATTTTTTGTGCCAGAATTATTCTCTCCCGTTGTAGAAAATGTAGTGAAATAAGCAGTATGATTTTACATTGATACAAAACAACCATTGACAACTGCACTTAATATGAAGTTAGCTGCAGACTAGCGCGTGATAAATCGAGATAAATCGAACCTTACTGCCTCGAAGCCACTAAATTTTCAGGTTCCTGTAACCAGAAATCTTTAACAAATATAACTTGACATTGTGCTTAAAGACATTTTCAACTGCGACGTGTGGTTACTGTAATCAGAAATAAGAAATCGTATTGAATCTGGTTATTGCAACTAGTTTCCAGGTTATTGTTACGGGATCGTTTGTCACCCAGACTGTGCTTTGTAGTACTTGTGACCATATTCAATTCAACCAGACTTTTCTGGTTAATGTAACCACGACTTATTTCTCTCTGTGCAGGAAAATATGAAACTTAAAAAAAACTGTACACGGAAAAGTTCAGTTGTTAAAAGTTTCTTCGAATATTATCAACCCTTGGATTGAACTCATGTTTCAAAATTAACGAAAATAATCTAGATAAAAAATAACTCACAAATCTTTCAAGGAGGTTCGAACGTGGCTAAGAAACCATTGGGAAACTTGATTAATTACCATTTAAAAAAATTTTAATGCAGTTATTCAATACATAAAATTAGTGAAACATGTATGCTTTACTCAGAAAAAATCCAAAAATAGCTATGGTATTTGTTTTACAAGTGGGAAAAATGAGAAATTGCCAATGAATGTAAAGTTTGTAACACGAGCCGAAGACGCTTGCTGCAATCACACCAACACGTTCAAGTTTTTAAATTCCGATACCAGTAGATTTATCAAAAGTGCGATATAGACCATTATTACATTTTCATCATAAATCAGAAGGCATTAGTTTTATGTAAAAAATAACTTTTGAAATTGTTATCAAATCTTTACGTTTTGAGATCCCTGAGTCAGGAAAAACCGTTTTTACAAAAGTGTCTGTCTATCTGTAGGTCGTACACTCGATAACTCTCGATAGAATGAACGGGTTGAATTGAGCTTTGGCATACTTTATCGGAGCAGAAAAGGTAAGGACAAGTTCGTTAACCAGCCACATCCGAACGAAATTATTGAAATAGAAGTATTATTTGTCTTTTTGAAAAAAACTTCATGAAAAAATCCAAAATCTAAATTCCATTTTCCAGTTAAATTATACGAAATACGAAAAAAAAATTATGATACAAAATTTTTTACTACATAAGGATCTATAAGTTTGAATTGCAACACTTTTTCATAAGATGTATAACATTGAGATGGAAAATTATTTGCCTAAATGAAGTCTGAAAATTCTCCTTAGGACATTTTTGACAATATGTATAATATTAGTTGTACAGCTTTGCTTCCGCCGCTTTTTACCAAAATTTGAGCCTTTATTCTTGAAAAGTGATTACCTATTTATAATTGGAAGTGCTATCCGTTGCTAGCCACTACTTTTTTCCACCTTTCTGGCAATTGAGCCCTCGGGAAGAAGAACACGCCGAGCACTCGAAAAAGGGGAAAAGTATTGTCCACTTTCTAAAATTGAAGTAAAAAAAAAAGTTGTAAAAACTCAAAATAAAAAAATGAGCTGTTAGAGCTTGTCAAAATACAACTTTTATTCCTCAAGTATTTTTAAGTACAACATGATTATTACGAAAAAAAATGTATTAAAAGTATTTTTTGAATAACCTAAAATCAATGTTTCAAAAAACATAAATTGCGATTTCCCGGTAAGTACTGCACGCAATGAATTAAATTTTGCGTATTTTTATTCAGTATTCATTACTTATGCCGAATAGTCATTTAAAAACAATAAATACCATCAACATTTGATAATATTCAATAACAAATCAATACCTGTCAATTCTTTTTTTTCGCGATTCGGAGTGAAAAAGTGACGAATAAATTTTATGTTTCGAAAAATATGAAGTGACAAAGTTATTTATTTGTATTTAAGGAAGTTTTTCGTAAAATTTAAAATTATTCGTACTATAAATAAAGAATTGAGAGGGTTGTTAATAAAAAGCGCACGACGCACGAAGCGCTAAAGTTGAGTTATTCAACAGAATTCCGCGGTTTGCTTAGTTTATTTGGATATTCGTTTGAATATTTTCCACTGAAAATCATTAAAATTCATAATATGTAACAATAAAATAAAATTATTCAAGTTCAAACTTCTTCCCACCTCCAAAACCTTATATATATGATGAATTGTGCGAAACACCTCAGGCCGATTCGATTGGAATAAGCGCAGAAAAATTAAAGATGTTCGAGCCTTATTAAGGTATTTGAGCCCAGGCGGAAAAAAAATATTACGAAGATATATTCACGAAAGTCCCAGTTAAGAAATCCAAATGAAATAGTTTTTCAACATACAAGATTAAGGTATTATTATTGAGTTAGTATAGAATGATGTTTCAATAGATATATTGTGTACAATTGTAAATTATTTTTATTTTCATGATAATAACATTTGTATAAAAAATACAAAACGTCAAATTTAATATCACGATTAATTGTTTAAGAAAAAATAATGTACAATCGCATGATTTTCAGTAGCAAATTCACAAATAAACTAAGAAAACCGCGGAATTCCATTATATAATTCAACTTTAGCACTTCGTGCGTCGCGCGCTTTTTATTAACAACCCTCTCAATTCTTTATTTTTATTACGAATAATTTGAAATTTTCCGAAAAACTTCCTTAAATACAAATAAATAACTTTGTCACTTCATATTTTTCGAAACATAAAATTTATTCGTCACTTTTTCACTCCAAATCCCGAAAAAAAAAGAATTGACAGGTATTGATTTGTTATTGAATGTTATCAAATTTTGATGGTATTTATTGTTTTCAGATGACTATTCGACATCAGCAATGAATACTGAATGAAAATACGCAAAATTTAATCCATCACGTGCAGTACTTACCGAGAAATCGCTATTTATGTTTTTTGAAACATTGATTTTAGGTTATTCAAAAAATACCTTTTATACATTTTTTTTCGTAATAATCATGTTGGGATAAAAAATACTTAAGGAATAAAAGTTGTATTTTGACAAGCTCTATCAGCTTATATTTTTTTATTTTGAGTTTTTACAACTTCTTTTTTTACTTTAATTTTAGAAAGTGGACAATACTTTTTTGCTTTTTCGAGCGCTCGGCGAGTTCTTCTTCCCGTGGGCTCAATTGAGGAGGGTGCTGCAAGAACCGCCTTTGCGCGCGGCAGCGCACGGCCTAGTCCAACCGTAGATTGACGAATGATCAAATCGGGGAGAATTTTTAAAATTTCTCAAATTTTAAATTGACTGATACCAATCTATAGAAAATTTTACTGCGCTTTTTTTTATATGTAATATTTCCATTGAATTTTTGCATTTTTTTGAATTATCTATCAAAAACGTCATTTTTTTACTAACCTGAAAAACAATAAAATTTTATCTTCAACTCGCGAAAATAAAAAAACCACTGAATATTTTTAGAACGTAACTAAGATGGAACGCCGTACATTACACGCCCGCTGAGGCTGGTCGGGCTGTGCCACTTTTACGGACGGCAATATAAATATATAATAATTGTGAAAGCTTAAATGTAATAGTTTTGAGGCTAGCCATAGAGGTAGAATATAGTCTATTTTTCCCTCTTCGATAATCTATTTTTCTCTCTGCGATGATCAACTTTTCTCTCTAAAGTATTCAAGTTGACCATCTTATTTTCACAATCCACAGGTAATAAGTTACACTATCTAGAAGGCTGTCCTATAGTTTAACCTCAAATATAGTCTGCTTCACCCTCCAAATGTTTAGGTTGACACTCCAGTTTTCTCAGTGTTCCATCGATCGAAACATATGGTAGTCGAAAGAAGCAACATCTGGGGAGTACGATAAAACTTCCAATTTCAGCGTTTCCAAGTATGTCTTGACCGGTCTTGCGACATGCGACCGAGCATTGTCATGCTGGTGGATAACTTTGTCGTGTCCCTCTTGGTACTATGGCCATTTCTCCTTTAATTCTCGGCTCAAACGTATCAATTGCATTCGATATCGACCCCCTGTGATGATTTTACTCGGTTCCAACAGCTCATGATACACCACATCGAGCTGGTCCCACTAAATGCAGAGCATAACCTTGGCACCGTGAATATTTGGTCTGGCCGTCGACGTGGAGGCATGTCCGGGCATTCCCCATGACTTCCTGCGTTTCAGATTATCGAGTGGACCCATTTTGTGTTGCCGGTCACAATATGATGTAAAAACCCCTTCTGATTTTGTCTATGAAGCAGCTGTTCATGAACACGGAAACGCTGTTCAACATCTCTCGTCTTCAACTCGTGTGAAACCCATTTTCCTTGCTTCTGAATCATTCCCATGGCTTTGAGGAAATGGCTTGTTAAATCACTCCCAATGATTTTGCCAATTCTTCATGCGTTCGGCACGACATAAAAATCACTGCTCTTGAAGCGTTAAAACCACTCACGACACGTTCTTTCACTAAGAGTAGCCTTATCGTAAGTACTTGAGAGCATTCGATGAGCCTCAGCCACAGTTTTCTTTAAATAGAAGCAGAAAATCAAAACTTCCCGCAAATGACATGAACTAGCGTGGAAAAATTTCATGGCGCTGGCCAGCGCCAGACCAGACTGTCTGGTTTCCAGTTCTGGTGCTGACAAGGCCTGGTGTGGGGCTGGCCAGAAATGTAACGTTTTTGTACGATCAGCCGCTAGTGAGCGGCTGGCCAGCCAGAAGCCAGCGGCTAGTCAGACACTAATTCGAAGCTGGTTAGCCACTAATTGGTGGTCAGTTAATAAAGTTTTGGTTGGAAACCATTTTAATTGAACATTTATTGACTTCGATTAAAACTCTCAACCACTCAAAGTAATTCAATCTTTTCTTATATTCTTCTTTATTAGATACGCGGAATTTATGCTTACCTTTTAATTAAGAAATAGATCACCGTTTGACAAGAAACATTCCACTTTTCATGCGTCAAAAAATGCAGTCAAGTTCTTGCTCATAAACTTTTGACGCAAAGTCACAACTTAATCTTCGCAATTTATGGAATCAAAATGTAAGCAGTAGCAATATTTACAAAAAGGAGATACTTGTTTCCGATCACGTAATAAATGTTTCTAAAAACTTGTTACTAACCTAGGAATTTTTCGAAACTTGTAAAAAAAAATGTCGTTCGCCACATACAAACTTTTTTCTCATGGAATGCTGACCAGCGACAGATCTGAGCCAGGCCAGAACTTCTAAATTAGCCAGTCTGGACATTGCCAGACCTGGGCCAGATCAAACAATAGACTGCCATGAAATTTTTCCATGTGGGATTTTGGCTCGAAAACTGACGTCTTTGATCGAGAATAAATTTATGATGCAACCACAAATTCACTGATGTGGTGCTGTCGTTATGTTGACAGATATTCTAGTTCACTGTGTGACATTTTTCATTTGCCTATTTCGACCACTACTTATCGCTGCAGCCATCTATCGAGAAATGGCGGAAGCAAAGTTGTACACCTAATATATTTTATGTTTTGGTTATAGAAAACACTATTGAAAATCAAAAATTCGATTTTTTAACTAAAATTTGTGAGATACAAAACAAGCGTTAAAATAAAAAATCTTTTGCTTAAAAACAGTCAACGAATTTTTTTCCTCTTTGAGATATTTAGAAGAAAATAATTTTTTTTAAATCATGTAAATTATTGAAAAGTTACAGAAATGTATACAGAGGAACTCCAAGCCCCAATGTAAGTATTCAAAATTAATAAAAGAAACAAGAGAAGACAATAATAAATAATCAATCGCCACTTGGTGATATCAAGTTTTGAGCTGCCAAAACCTGTAGGGTTATTACTGGAAGTAACTTGATCGCGTCTATCTTTATAACAAAAACATATAAGGTAAAAGCACCAATAGCCGGACGTCTAAGGAAATGTCATTCAATTTTTTGTATTAATCGTTCTAAATGTGATGCGGAATCAAGAATTGCCGCGATTATTTTGATGTATGTGTCCTCCCTACTATAACAAAAAGTCCAGAGTTGTGATAAATCTAAATAATCCATTTTAATAATTCTTTTCATTAAATAATGCTCTGGAGCCAATTGCCGGACGGGTAAAGTGAATTGATCCAATAGCCGGACAGCGCTGCACCAATACTCGGACAAGAGAATATTATAATTTGATTAATATGGATTTGATATTTTTTAAGCATAATAAACACTGGGAAATATTTACGGAAACATTTTTAGGTCTACGCTTATAAAAAAAAATATTGAAAAGATTTTACAAATAGAATATATTATATTTAGAGCTTGCAGCACTAATTGTCAATCGTTTTTGTCTTATATCCTCAATCGCATTAATTATATCCGCTTTGGTATAAAGCTTTTTAATCTTTTTTTCTGATACTTTTTCCATGATCTATAATAAAGACACCAAATACATAAAATCCAGAAAATACATATGTTAAAATGAAAATACTTTCTCAAAATATCAGATTTTCAGCAAATTCATAATTCAAACATTATTTCTTTAAAAATTATTCATTATCAATAATACTTTATCATTATTATTGAAAATTATCATTCAAAAAGTTCAAAAAGTGGGGAAATTTCACTCTGAAATTCATATTTTCATTGTTCTCAATGTAAAATCAACAAGAAAATAAACGTCAAATTTCAATTGAGGTTGGATTTCATATTTGACTAATTAAAATATGTTTAAAGTAATTTACCTAATATTTTATCAGATAGATGTCTTCTATGAATTGAAAACAATCAAATACTTACCACATTTCTCGAAAATATCAACAGCACTTTTTAAAATTCGCATTCGTTTTTGTAATAACCTTTTCGTCCGGTGACTAGAGCGAAAACAAAATAAATGCAATGTAACTCCGGACACGCGTTCGGTTATTAGGCAAAACGAATATTCATTGACCTAATAACCGGATTTAGAATATTTAATTAAAGTAAAATTTTTTTTAATTTTGAAAAATATTATGATGTAGATAAAGCATTTGACTTCAGTGTAACACGTATTAAAATGAAAAATGAGGGTAAATGTAAATGTTATTTGCTTAACAAAGACAACGTGTCAGTTAGTTTATAGAGCAGATTTCGCTACATTTCGACCAGCCTTGTGCTTCAGTAGAGACATTTTTTTTTCTTGGCGAAGTTTTAATTTCTAATTCAACAAATTTTTCACTTTTTTAAAGTGTACGTTTCGAGGTTTGTATACGGTACACCAAAATAGCGTTGAGTGATTCATAAATCTCTAATTTTGAGAAAAATTCATGGCTCTGTCCGGCTATTGGTGCTTTTACCTTAATTTTTTGATCCACATGGTGCTTCACGTATAACAAGTAAATTTTTCATACTTCTAGGTTGGCTAGGGGGATGATATTTTAATTAATTGTACAACCCCATAAATGATTAAAAGTACTTCTAGTGTTAATCAAATATGTTAGTTGATTAAACAAAATCGTTTGGTTACATAAACACATTAGTTATTTTAGTGAGCTCAAGGGAAAACACCAGTTTAACGAACCAGAAAAAACCTTTTCTTGAGTAAATTATTTTCAAATCCATGTAAATATTTCATAAATCTTTTTTATTTGCACTGAAAGTCATAAAATTGAACGGTTTTCCAAAATTTCTTAGAATAACTTCAAATAAAATTACAAAATTTTAGGAATTTTGTTTTCCGACAAAATGGCAGCACTTTGACAAAAAATTACAAAAATTGCATAGAAATCCATCATTTTTTTAACTTGAAAAAAATTCAATTTAAGAAAAAATTTTAAGTGATATCCTTCCTTCATTTGATTTGATTGTTAAACCAAAATATTAAAAGTAATAAGGGTTTACACAGTAATCACATAAATTCATGGCTCTGTCCGGCTATTGGGTACCGTCCGGCTATTGGTGCTTTTACCTTACATGTCTAAAACTTCAGGATAGTACGAACATGATCGATTACTACTTATTATGTGCTTTGATTGAAATTTATAATGATAGAAACCGAAGTACGAACGTTTTTCTGCGCTTCTGTAAAATTTCGAAATTGGCACTTATCAACTTTTGAATTTCCATGCTTCAATTCTACTTTCACTATCTGTTTTGAGACAGGAAAATGGCTATTTTCCCCCATTCGTAGGGAAAATAACAACAGTTGTAAAATCAACCATTTTCCCGTCTTAAAGGAAACGGTGAAAGTATAATTTTCACTAGACGTGTTGGGAAAATATCTTGTTTAGTAACAATTACTGTAGATCCAAGTTCAATGCAGTTTCGTCCAAGTTTATTCTTTAAAAATGATCCGATTTAAGTCAGTGATTACTCATTGTCTTCTCTAAACAATTTTGTAAGACCACCATCTTAACTTCTCAAATTAATCTCTTGTTTTCTAACTGCTAATCAGAAATGTTTAAAAATTAATTAAGTCTTATGAAAAAATAGGTATATTTAGATAATGAGAGATTAATTTAAAAAGTTCAGACAGTGAAGGCTTTTAAAATTTGTTAGAGAAGAAAATTAGCAATCATTCCTTAAAATCCGATCATTTTCAAAGAGAAAACTTGAAAGAAACTGCATTGAACTTTGGCCTACAATAATTGTTACTAAACAAGACATTTTCAATGTTTTCAAATTTTTCCTCGGTAAAGCCAACATTTTTCTCTAATATAATGTACTAAATAACAGCGTTAACATTTTTTAATGTAATAATTAATTAAGTTTTCTAAAGGCTTCCTAGAAACGGTCGAAACTCCTCAAACAAAAGAAAAATCCAAATTGATCCGAAAACGACAAGAGATAACTTTAAGATAATTTTTGTAGAATTGTTTTAATTGAAAAACTTTGAGACCGCGTCTTTCTTCCGTGTCACACCATATTAATGTCGAGCGCGAGTACCATAAAAAAAATCTATCCCTAAAATTTTATAAAATTTAGTTCTGTTCACACTAGCACGATAAGATTGTGCCCACGCCTCTTAAAGGAACCAGGCAGATTTTCTCTTTTTAGAATTATTAATATATCCTCACCAAAGGTAAAATTAAACTCAAACTAAAGAATGACATTACAAGTCTTCTTGTCAATTTTGCTAAGTTGGTTTGATACGGCCAGTGTCCTTGAGTCAATAAAAGGATTTTATTCAATCTGTAGTAAGGGTTATGCATTTCTTGAGCGGTCGATACAATACTGTTAAGGCTGAAGGTTTTGTCCATTCTTCAATATAAATTCTATACGTAATTTCTCCTGCAGCTCATTATGTTTTCATGCTATAATCATCGCTTGAATTTCTCGTTCGCAGTACTTTCCAGGAATACTCGGAAAATATATGCATGGACACTGCCAAGGCAATTATAGTGTACGAAGAAACGAGGGGACATGAAATTGAGAATATTTAATTAAGATAGAATAGAAGGGAGTAGAAGCTAAAAATATATCATGTGGAAATCTGCAGTTAGTCTTACGAGAACTGTTATAGAGTAAAGAACATACATGGACAGGAAAATCGCAAATAGAAGTTTCAAAAACTGCTATTCCTGTATTGTTAGTCGTAAGATATAAGTATACAAACACATGAAAAGGAATGAAGCTAGAAACATTTAATTGTGATAAAATGCGGAATAATAATGTCTGGAAATAACGTTACTTTTGAGAGTTCAATAAGTAATTGAGGCAAAGAAAAGCTCAATAGGTGCTGAAAATGATTACAAATGAAAGAAAAATTTGGAAAGTGTATCAATATCATCGTCGAGCAGGATATTAGGTACTGTATTTTGGGTTTAGCCGGTAACATAAGATAAATTATATATTCCCTATTGGCGCTAAATTTAAACTTTACAAATTCGACGACAATCTCTTAGAATTTAATATTATGATAGGAAAATGCACTACACTATTAAGGGTAAAATACACGATGAAAAGATTTATACAGGGAATTTTAAACAAACTATTGTTCGGGTAAAGTACACGAAGAGAAGAAATGATTCAAAAATTAGTTTTAACAGGTAATTTAAATCTTTTAAATAACTATTCCCATTGTGTATTTTATTCTCGAAAATTTTGTTATAATTGTTCAAACAATTCCTCCCATCATGTATATAATTCTCAAAATAGTTAATTACAATTTTCTAAATACCTACTTCTTCCCATCCTTCATTTCAATTTTGAAATATTTTGTTACAATTTTTAAAATAATTCTCCTCATCGTTTATCTTATTCTTGAAATAGTTTGTTACAATTGTTTGCATAATTCCTCCTATCGTTTAATTTAATCTCGAATTAGTTTGTTACAATTTTCTAAATAATTTTTTTCATCGTGTATTTTACTGTTAAAATATTTATGTTTTGTTTTTTGAATAACTTTTCCCATCATGAACTGTATTAATAATTATTTTCTACTTTTTTCTCCTATGTCTATTAGAAATATTACCTTTCGAAGTCTATAGTTTTATTTTTTCTGTGTTTGATTTTTCATATTACACGTTTCGAATTTTCAGTCCGCTATATTGGGTTCGTCATCTTAAATTTTGAAAATCTGGCGTTGGATATGTAATAAGCGGTCCAATAACAACGTGGGTACCAAGATTCACATCGGTTCATGCAAGAATCTCAGAGAAAATGAATTTTTTCTTTCCAAGCAGCTGAAAAGAGGAAGCTTTCTTTGTTTGGAGTGGTACTCCCCCAATGAAAACGGGCTTTTAGAGAGATGGAGAGATGTTTTGTTTTTGGCCAGTTTCCAGAAAAGTGAATGTAGAGAATTCCAAGTGCTTGTTTAACGAGCCGTCGTAAAGAATTTTTGAAGCGCCAACAGCTCACCTGATAGAGCTCTTACCTTATGGGCGGAAAGCTGCGCGTTCGATTCTCGCTACTTTTAATTTGATTTTTGATTTTTTCATTTATCCAAATCTTTATTCATTCAATTTCTGAGTAAGCATTAATATAATTATGCCAGTTTATGAATATTTGGTAACTATTTTAAATAAAAATTCTCTTATTCATATTTTTATTATATCTTGTTCGGAAAAATTGAAGTATTGGAAAATTATAAGACTCAGAAATGGAAAATTGTAATTGGAAATACTGAAAAAATATTTGTCCGTACAGTAAAATTGACATATTTTTCGTGTTTTCTGTGACGAGATACAGAAGTCCACCGAAACTCAAGAATAATTATTTGTTTAGTATTGTTAAATAATATTTGAATAAGGAAATCAAAACTCGTACGTGTTTTCCGAGCTTTACCGGGAAAAAATCAGCGTGGAAGTTTTGATTTGGAAGATCTTATAGCCAAAAAGTTTTCCCATATTTATTCACTATTCAAAATTTTTATGACTAATTTGTGAGAATTCAATAAAATAATTTTCCAAGATAATTGCGAAAATAAAGTTGTTAATTACTGAATAAAGTGATTATTATATTAAATATTAATCGTTGCGATCACTATAGTACGCGATCATTCATTAAGGCGTTGATAAATCAAGTCAAGCAATATAAATATAAGTTCCGTGCAAATTTTAAAATCAAATTTGATTAATGATCGGAACAATATTAATTTATGGAAATCAAAATACCACTATTCATAATAAATGAAAATGGAAATTTTAGTTTTAAAATTTCAAACAACAGACAAAAAGTAACTATTCAGGTGCTTTCAACGACCTCTGTACAATTATTTTAAAAATGTTTAATTAACGTATTTTAAATTTTGAAATACCTGGCAGCATTTATGGTACTTTTAAACTATTTTTTTGAAAAATCACAAATTTTAATTCCTGATTCTAATTTCTGATAGTGCTCAGAAAGCTAGACAAATTTGCTCTTATAAAATTTTTATTTCAATCCAAAATTGAAATATACAGTATTTTACAATTTGAAAAAAGTCAATAGTACAACAAATTTACATTTACATAGTTTCTAATAAAATGTATATTTTACGTTTTTATTTTAAAAAATACGAATGAAAATCAAAAATTCTATTTTTTAATAAAAACATACAATATGAAATAAATGCCAGAATACAAAATTATTGGTTTAAAGAGTTCTGTAAATTTTTATCTAGACATTTTTCAAAAATTATGCATGAGATAAACAAACAGGAACCAAAAATAAAAACGCACAAAACAATATATGGTGCAAAAAATACGTATACATATATATACGTATATTACATAGAAATGTTAATAGGAGCATATACTGATTTTTTCCTCTAAATCACGAATACTAGGTCCATGTTTTCGATTATGATTATCGAACGGGATTATAGTGATAAAAATATATTTCTCAAAGTGAGAGTAACTTTGAGAAAATTTAATCCACACTTACAATATCATTGTATAAAACTAACTTCAATAAATGTAAAGACCATAAAACCGAGCGCGAAGCGCAGTGAAAATTTGCCCCTGACCCCTAAAAGATCTGGGAAAATGTTTTAAAAGTCAATTTTTTTCATTTTGATATTTTACAATGCACAGGTATTTTGTTGAAAGAAAAGTTAAAAATATTACAAACGCAAAAAAGGAATTTCTGAAAATCAGACGATATTTGATACTATAATATAATGTAGAGTGCGTTCTAAATCCCCGCAAGTTATATTTTACAAATTAGATATTTTCGTTTGAAAATTATACCCTGACTTGCTAAATTATAGTAAAGATTTATGAATTATAGCAGTAGACTTTCCGGATTTCAGAATGTCGTGCTCTAAGATTTAGAATTTTGTTCTTGATCTTAGAAGATGACTTACTGATGTCGAGAAAGCGCTCTACTGAATGTTAGCAAGTGGTCTGCTAGATTTCAGCATATTTATTTCGTGTCTCAAAAAAAAATTTGTTTTTGAATTTAAGTGAAACAGGAAATACAGTTCACTTAAGGCTCTATCGGCCTTAAGGAACACATTCTCATCATGACACTCGCACTTCGCGCTCGATTTTCTATATACATTTCAGTAACTTTTTAATAAACATATCACATATTCAGGCTAAAAAATGGAATTTTTTCAATAGTGTATCTTATAATCAAAACATAAAATATGCATTCTGTCGAGAAGTGTCTTGATGAGAATTTGTAGACCTCATTCAGACAAATAAGTTTCCATCTAAACGTTTTTTTTTTATCTCATATATTTTATCTAAAAAATGGAATTCTTGGAATTGAAACGAAAAATATATGTTTTATCAGAAACTGTGTGAGACAACAATTGTAGATCTTTTTAAGACGAAGAACTTTTCATTCTTACGTTTTTTCGTATTTCAAAAATTATTGTTAAAAAAAATTGATTTTTGGATTTTCAATAGTATTTTTTCAAATTAAAAAGAAAAATATACATCTTATGAAAAAATGTTGCAATTCAAATTTGTAGATCTTAACGCAGAAAATAAATAAATAAAATAACATTTCTAATATTGATTTAATCAAAGAATGTTATAAAGATAATTTGTAGAGATTTATGAGCACTATCAAAAACCTTCTAATCCATTATGAGGATGAAAAAAAAAATTCAATGAGATGCACACTGAATTTTAGCAAGTGATATGCTAAAAATTAGAAAATTCTTGCTGCTCTTGAGCATTTTCATGCTTAAATAAGAAGTAAGTCTTTTGCTCAGAATTTCAGTATGCTCCACGCTGAATTTTATGATACAATATGGTAAAAGTTAAGACGTAACAACTAATTCCGAGCATCTTCGATCACTGATTTTTAGCATCTTCACGTTTCTATAAAACAGAATGGAATTTGCTTGTTGACAGCAATAACCTACTAATTTACGGGATACTTTATACTTATTTTCAGCAAGTGAAATTTAGCAATGGACTTATTCGACTTTAGCAGAAGGTTTTCTAAAATTTAGTACTTATTCGCTAATGTGTCATAATTTTTGTACTGTTCCACTGAATTACCAAAATCTAGACAGCGCTTTCTGATATTCAGAAAATAATTCCAATATTCAGAAATTCTTTTTTTCCGTGCAAAGATTACATAGCGTTTAAGGGGGAAACCTGGTTTAGAACGCCGAAAATTGCATGATATTCGGCTCAGTTTTTTAGACTGCCTAACTTATGAAATGTTTCAAGTACTGTTGAAGTAGGTCATAGATACACAAATTTTGCAGAAAAAATTTATTTTTATTTTATTCGATAATGTTTAGCAATAAAAATTCGTATTTGTTTGGGGCACTACTCGCTTGAAGATTCTCCACTGCGTACATGATAGCGATCGTCCTTTTTATCTGAAACATTAAAACCAAACTTTTTTTTGCACTTAAGGAGTTTATCTTCTATTTAAACCTAAGAAATTTATTGAAATGTTAAAAATTGCAAATTTTATGAGTGTTTAAAAAAATCGCGTTTAACTGACGAAATTTTGAGATAATTAACAAAAAATAGTTATTAAAAAAAATTTTTTATGTGATTTTTTAGGTTCTCATAGAAGCTTACACTTTCATCTCTAAAAAGAGTTATCATTTATAAAGATGCGGCAATTACAACATTCTTAATCGTGTACGCAGTGCAGGAAAACGCTGTTTCGAGAAAATCGCGTTCAAAGTTTTTTTCAAAAGTTATCTGTCTCCTGAGCGCACGGTCTCTCAGAGGCCATATCTACGAAACGATTTAGAATTTGACTCTGAAATTTTGGAGACATATTTCTGAATATATTTCTAATCGAATGAGATGACTTTCAAAAAATTGATTTTTTTTACCCTCTAAACCAGGTCCCCCCCTTATACAAGAAAAACACGTGCTAATGGAGGAGCGTGAAAAGCGCGCGAGGAACAACTTTCGTTGGAAGGCTGTCTTATAGAGATTCAAAGAAGATGGTAATCACAAATTTAATATGAAGTGGCAAGAGCTTTATGTAAGAGCTATGACTTCGTTGAATCAACATCGAAAGGTAATATTTTCATGAGCGATAAAGTAGGAGCTAGTAATAGATAGTAAAGGGTGATCAATTTAGAGGTATAGGATTTTAAATTGAAATAAAACAACGAAAATTCAAATTGATTGGGCAATCTTTTTTATTTTTGTATAGAACCATTCACGACATTTATTTTTTAAAAATAACCCCTTTCAAGTGTTGGCCGCAACTGCGCTTTAATTCGTCCATCCGTAAACACCAATTTTGAATGACTCGCTTGAGGACTTCGATCGGTATCTCGCTAATAACTTTAGTAATGTTGGCTTCCAATGCCTCAATAGTAGCTGGTTTATCCACAAAATATTTAGACTTTACATACCCCCACAAATAAAAGTCCAAAGGTGTGATATCACACGATCTTGGAGGCCAATCCACCGGTCCGAGACGAGAGATAAATTGCTCACCGAAACGACTACGCAGTAGATCCATTGTTTCACGGGCTGTATGACATGTAGCGCCGTCTTATTGGAACCAAATTTCGTGGAGATTACACGCTTCAATTTCCGGCATCAAAAATCGTCCAAGTAGTGCCATAAGATAGGCCAAGTTGTTGAGATCGGCGCCGAATCGATTCTTCCGGGTCTCCGGCAAAACTCATTTACAGCCGCAATATTCTCTACAGTTCGGGCTGCACGTGGTCTAATCGGTCGAGTATCATCCAATAATGTTAAATTATTCTCGAGTTTGCCGATGGTATGCCGAATAGTGCGTTCGGTAGGACGATTATGTACACCATAAATTGGCCTGAGCGCGCGATAAACACTTTTCACAGAGCGTCCATTTTCGTAATATAATTGTACGATTTGTAAACGTTGTTGAGGCCAAAATTGAGGTCAAAACCGTCTGTTTTGAGACAAGAAAATGGTTTATTTCACAACTGTTGCTATTTTCTCCACAAGTAGTGGAAATAGCCATTTTCCCGCCTCAAAACAAATGGTGAAAGTACAATTGTCGCTAAACGTGTTGGGAAATATCTATTTGTTATATTAGTCGGGAGCATGGAGAATAGATGGTCGGGAAAATGAGCAACTGCCAATCAGTGTGAAGTTTGCAACACGTGCCGTGTTGGGAAAAATAACGTGTTTCACTCGTGTGGAACAAGCGATTGTTAATTTATCTGATTGGAGTCACTTGCTTTCGGCTCGTGTTGCAAACTTCGCACTCATTGGCAATTGCTCGTTTTCCCCACTAGTATAACAAATAGCTATTTTCGAATACCTCTAATGAGGTATTTATAACACCATTGTGTTTTAAAGGCAGTTGAGGGGAAAGAGGATATTTAATTTTCGATTTGTCTAGCAAGCGACAGACAGTTGCGTTGAATTTGTTCAAACAATTAACAGTTGCATTTGAATTCGTATGAATAGTAACGGACCTTGTTTACTTTTCAGGCCTTTGGTATAACTTTTCAGTCCGTTGCTACGACTTTCCATGCCGTTGCTATGACTTTTCAGACTATTTTCTCCTCTTTTCCTCGCAGTTTTTATAAGTGAAATTCGTAACTTTCATTCCCCGAAACGGGCTTGAAATACAACGATTTCAGTGGTGGTATTGCAAAAAACTTATTAAAGTTGCGAGAAAAAGAGGAAGGACTAGTTTGAAACGTCATAGCAATGGCCTGAAAAGTAAACTTTATATACCTTGTTTCTCCTCAATGGGGTTGAAAACACAACGCTTTTAGTGGAGTAATTGAAAAAAGTACAGTGTTCGACACGAGATGACAGGTAATTTCACACTCATCTGAAATCTGCACCTTTCAACTCTTGTTAAACAATCTACTGAAGTTTTTTTCTAGTTAACAGTTGGCTTATGGAATATATTTGTATTTCAATTGAATGCAGAAATTTCGGTTTAGCCAATCAATTAAAACAAAAGAAACTTTTGCTAAAAGCTTCACAAATCACGCGAGCAAACTTCTTTAATGAGTGTTTGTAGTGCAATCATTATTACGAAATTTACTGCGCATAAATATTTCTCCTATCGAGCCTAGCTTCTCTAGATCGAGTAGATAGGTTCTGAAATGCCCGTCAAAATCTTTTTTGGGGTATTCAAACTCTCCTTGTTGTATTACCTTCTGTACACAAGAATCCATATGTATATTTTTTTCTTCGTATTATACACGGAGAAAAATATACGGTTTTTCAATTAGAGGTTTCATTTTGAATAGCCGCTATTTTGACAGATGTCATAATAAGAGGTGTCATTTTTTGACAGATGACAACTAAAAACTATGCCATTAATAAAAATGGAACAATACACTCTTTAACAACGCATTGAAATTGTTAAAATTCACTACAAAAATGCATGAAAATAAACCTGAATTTCACCGAAACACTATTATGAGCGATGAGACTCATTTTTACCTTGGAGGCCACGTTAATGAGCAGAATTGTCGCATTTGGGGCTCAGAAAACCCAAAAATGATTACTGAAAAGCCTCTCTATCCGCAACGTGTACACGCAAAAAAGAAAATGCTGGTGATCAGTAATCGAATGCTGATTATCAGCACGCCGGTCGGTCAGCAACAACAGTTGCTGCTGAGCAGCATTTTTGTACTGTGGCTCAATCCGTGCACATACTGAAGGCTAGTGCTAAGCCTAACAGCATCACTAGTCACTACGAGTCAGTAAGAAAATGCTGGTCAGCAGCAACTCGCATTCTGAGGTGCAGAAAGGCGATACCTAATATTATGAACTACGATTCACTGACCCGCAGTACGCGTTATAACTAAATCAAACCATTTGACTTCCACTTTTACAGTGAATCGGTCACTGAATATAAGAAACAAAGTACTCAGGGACAATATTTCTTATTTCGCGATACTCAAGTGCTGCGTTACGACGAGCGAGTTGCTGCAAAGCAAAACTTCTAATTTGAATTGAAGTTACTCTACTTTATCATTTTCCCTTGCGAAAGAAAAATTAAGCATCTCAGTTTCTGCTGAGCAGCACGAAAATGCTAATTATTAGCATTTAGTTCTTTGCGTGTAACTGTTTGATGCGGTTTTTAGACAAGAGGGGTCAATGGGCCTTATTTTTTTGAAAACGAAGCTGGAGTGGCTGTTTCGGTGAATGGATTGTGCTATCGAACCATCAATAATCAATTTTTATGGACGGAATTGGAAGATATGGATGTGGACAATGTCTATTTCCAACAAGACGACGCTACGTGCCACACAAGTGGCGAAACCATCGGTCTTTTGCGTGAAAAAATTCCAGGCCGAGTGATTTCTTGAAACGGCGATTACAATTGGCCGCCGAGATCATGCGATTCAACACCTTTAGACTTTTTTCTTTGAGGCTACGTGAAAGATGAGGTTTTTACTGATGCTTTTCAGTCAATTCTAGAACTCAAGAAAAAGATTCATGCCGTTTTTAACGAAATAGAGCCCCAAATGTGCGAAAATGTAATGGACAATTTCATGAAAAGAGCATGGTCCTGCAAACATAGCATTGAAGACCATATGAATGATATTGTTTGTCATTATTAATGGCAAACCTTCCACTACTGAATGCAATAAAAATCGAATGATTTATCACAAGAAACACGCGTTTTTCTTATAAATCAAAATGAAACCTCTAACTGGAAAACCCTGTAGTTGAAGTAATTTTATCAACTTTCAATCAAAGTTTGGACATATGGACAAGTTAGAAGTTACTTAGTATCACTGTAATCATTTGTGATGTACCAAATAATGTTCAAGAATGAATCGCAGTTCAGTAAAATTCAGAAAAATGTAGAGTATGTGTATGTGGTCTGGCGTTATCTTGACAGAAGATGACGCCTTTACGAGTTGACAGTTCTGGACACTTTTTCTTGATTCCTTTGTCCAATTTCATTAGTTGACGATAGTAGACATTCGAATTGATAGTTTGGTTTCTTGGGAGGAGCTCAAAATGAAAAATACCTTTCAAATCCCACCAAACACTCAGCATAACCTTCTTTTGATGAATGTCGGCTTTTGCTGTCGATTGTGCAAGCTCATTTCGCTTACTCCATGATCTTTTTCGCACGACATTATCGTAAACAAGCCATTTTTCATCGCCCGTTATGATTCGCTTTAAAAATGAATCGTTTTCGTTACGTTTCAGCAGCGAATCGCAAATGGAAATTCGTTTGGTGAGTTGAATTTCGTTTAATTTGTGAGGAACACAAATATCGAGCTTATTACCGTAACCAAGTTGTTTTAAATGTCTTTCAAGACATGTATGTGATATGTTAAGCTTCTCTGCGATCTCTAGTGTCGTACTACTCCGGTTATTTCTATCATTGCTTTTATGTTGTCGTCGTCAACTTCAGTTGGGCGTCCGGAGTGTGTTAGATCTTCGCGGTCAAGATCTCCAGAACGAAAACGAGCAAACCAATTCTGGCACTGGCGTTCTGTTAATGATTTTTTACGATAAACATCATACAACTTTTTCCGAGCTTGCACTGCGTTTTTACCTTTTCGGAAGTAATAAAGTAAAATGTGACGAAAATTACCGTCTGGAATGCAAAACAATAAATAAAGAACAAAACTTGAAACTTTTTTTTTACTGGATAATCTATGAAGCGTCAGCTGTACTACTTAAATGCTACTTTTCCAGGGAAGATGACAAATAGCTATTGTTTATTAGCTAGTCGATAAATCATCTCCTTTGGTGTATCGATACTCTTGAAAGTAGAAGTACATATAGGTATATACGTATATACATAGGTATATTCTTTACTAATCTCAAAATAATAAGACGGAACGCTTCAATGTAAAATATAAAATTGACAGAAAAAGATTCTCAGTCTGGGGGAAAAGCCAGAAAAAATCCACCTCGCTATTTTTGAAGGAGAAAAAGTCTCGTTAAATTAAAACAAAGTATTTATCATTCAAGCTCGGATTCATTCAGATTGATTTTGATTGAAAACTTATTTCAGATTTATTTGGATTGATCTCTTGGATTGAATCTGGTTGATTCGGATTGACTTTTAATCGATTTGCGTCAAACGACCCGAGTCGAAGTTCTTGCCTTCTCTTTGCCCTCGCTACACTTTCTATTTAAAAAATCGAGTGTTTGGCGAGTGTGGAGCGAATATTATGTCTCAAATTCTCGAAAAACTGAAGGTGAATAGTTTACAAGTTGAACGCAGAGAAGAACGAATACGAAGCGATAGTGAAACGAGAGCGAAGTGATATTGAAAATTACAATTCCAAGATCAGAAAGTTTATAATTCAAGAAGGTATAATTAATTATTTGGGGCAGATGTATATAGTTGCAATGAGTAATATGCATATGGGACATTCTTATATTTTTGTAGCTTCCTTTTAATAAATTAACCAACACGTATAACGGGATTTAAAAAAAAATTTTTTTGAGAGATATATTAATTTAAACTTTTGATAAAATTGGATAAAATGCTAAATTCTCTTATACTTATAATTCATTATTTCCGGTTGAAATAATCAAATCGATTTTAGGCTTGTTTCATTTTCTAGCTTATTACGTTAGGTTTTCAGATAAATAATTTTATAAATTTTATTTTGTTAATTAACTACAGATATAGGCAATTTAATTGTTTAAACAATTTTTTCATGTTTGCCCCCTCATTAGAAAAATTTGGAAAAAATAGTATCGTATGCGCTATTTCTCAATATAACTAGCGCATATTTAAAAAAAGTGGAGACTCAATTAGATCGGACGATATTAAATATTTTTGAGTGCGCGAGGTGTTTAATCATGTCCGAGTCGAGCCGCAACTAGCCTTCCTCGAGACATAATGTGCTTTTGGTCGACTCAGACAGGATTAAACACGTCGCACGCTCGTAAATCTTTAATATCTTCCGATCTAATTGAGTTTCTACTTTTATTAAATATGCGCTAGTTATATTGAGACATAGCGCATATGGCTGCATTTTTCCAAATTTTTCTACTGAGGGGGCAAACATGAAAAAATTGTTTGAACCATTAAATTGCCTATATCTGTAGTTAATTAACAAAATATAAATTATAAAATTATTTATCTGAAAACCTAACGTAATAAGCTAGAAAATGAAACAAGCCTAAAATCGATTTGATTATTTCAACCGGAAATAATGAATTATAAGTATAAGAGAATTTAGCATTTTATCCAATTTTATCAAAAGTTTAAATTAATAAATCTCTCAAAAAATTTTTTTTTTAAATCCCGATATACGTGTTGGTTAATTTATTAAAAAGAAGCTATACATTTTTTTTAATGCATTACATGAAATTTAAATAAAATTCATATTTTAAAAATATACAACACGGAAAATAAAAGAACCTTCTTATATATATGCCGCTAAATTCATCGTATAATTCGTTTGTTTAATTTAATTTAATGTGACTTCATGCAATTGCACGAAAAATCAATATTAATATTGTTTCGGTTTTGGGCGTACTTTCGGCTGGAGATCAAGAAAAATAGTATACAACCCACGGCCAGAATGTTTGATGCCCTAGGGTCGTAATATACTATTACACAAGATACTTTTTGATAATAAATAATGCAATTTTTTAATGTATATTTCAAACTTTAGTTTCATTAAACTTTATACGTAGTTATGATAAAACTGTATGCTAAATATCAATTAATAATTATACTATATATATCAACAATCATAATTATAAAAATTAATTAATTAATTACATTAATTTAAAAATAAATCATTATTATATGGAAAATTTGTGAAAAAAGTTGATTTATTTTTACTTGAGTAAGGCTAAAAAATTCTAGTTACACTTTCTCTCACAAGTTCTGAATAACTCTTGCAGTCACTATATAAGAAAGTTTCGAATTTTATGTCTCATCATTGTAAGCGAGCGTGAGCGTGATTCGACGAAAGCGTATCGTACTAAAGGGTTTCCCAATAAGGGTGATATGTTTTGAAATTGAAAAAAACACTGAATATTCATTCGAAATTGATCGAAATCTTTTTTATTATATTGGATATTCTATGCCATTTATGATTTAAACAATATATCGGCCAAATGTCCCCCGAGACTTGAGCCAAAAATGCGCCTCATCAGAAAAGATGATTTTTTGATGAAAATTGGGATCATTTTCAATTGATTCCAGAGCCCAATCCGCGAACTCCCGACGCAAACGATGGTCATTAGGCTTCAGTTCTTGGGCCAGAATGATCTTATAGGGATGCAGGCCAAGATCCAATCGCAAAATACGCCAGGTAGTCATCCTGGACAGGCCCAATTCCTGAGATCGGCGTGGCACGGACAATTCACGGTTTTCCTCGATACTAGCCTGTACGGCGGCTATATTCTGTGTAGAACGTGCGGTACGCATACGATTTTTAGGCTTAGTATCCAATAGAGTAAATTCACTCTCCAACTTATCGATTATTCGACGAATTGAGAGCGCGGATGGAGCAGAATGACGACCATATTTTGCACGATATGCTCTTTGAACACCGACAAAACTTCTCGAATTTTGATAAAATAATTGGACAATTTCCAAACGTTGTGGAAGCGTGAAACTACTCATGATTAAATGGCAAACCTTACTGATGACAACTGACAGCAGACGTCAAAAATTTCAGTTCAAATGAGCCCGATAGGGACATTCAAAATCATATCACCCCTATTGGGAAACCCTGTATATAAGTGTAGTTGTTAGGTTTATATATGTAAGGTTATATGTTTAAGTGTATTTGTGATTAAAAATATGATTGGCTACGTCTGAATGGTGTGAATGTATTTATAGTCTGTTTATGTATGTATGTATGTATGTATCGGATGACCAATGGCAGGTTCGTGGTAAGAATTTTTTTGTTATTTAAGAGAACCATGACAACGTATTTCTATAGAGTTGGCCATCGCCTCACCCTCGAAAAATGGGAAAACGGTAATATGTGCAGTTTTCGATGACTAGAAGAGAGTTGACTATGAATGCTGAACATTTATAGACTCTCTTCTCACATTCTCGTAACCGTCGTCACACATTCGCCTCAATCTCGACAGTAGAGACTGAGACGAGTCTTAGGATTTCGACTCGGGGAGATTTAAAACTTTTTCCAAATTGATTCGGAATAGTTTGAAAATAGATTCCGAAATGGCTAGGAATGACTCTGATTCGTTTAAATTGAACTTTAATTCAACAATTTCGGTAAGGTATGTTCAAAGGCATGAACGTAGTGGATCATGTGATCAAGAAAAAGTTTGGGACGTGATAATGTTGGTGAAATAAGAATTCATTTTTTCAATTAGTCAAAAGTTATCAAAGTTTACCTTATGAATCAGAGTTCAAAAACAATATTCCAAAGATTAGAGTATTTATTCAGAATAATATTTCTTATGGCAGCGTCAAGTTTATATTAATGCATCATTATCCTTTTCAATAATTTACTTTATATAATAATATCGAAGCTTGTATTTTTATCGGGCTGAAGCTGGTACTGTTAGATATGATATCGATGCTCGAACAATCTTGAAAAGATAATTATAAATTAATAAAGTTATTCTTAAAAGGCCCTCACAAGGTATAATTAAGTTATGACTGCCCACGTTCGGATTTGGTCCAGATTAGTCAATTAAGATGTTACTATTATGGGACTAATTTAAACTAATTATCGGCTTCGGAAATAAACTCTTACAAAAGTTATGAAAATTTTTTAATTGTTTCCCTAATTAGCTCAACAATCTTCATAGCTCAAATATATTTTGCACAGGGTATTGAAACAGTTTGAATAAAATTAAAAATCGGTTCCATTGGTTAGAAGTTTGTTAATAACTATTGTAACTTTCTAATCATTTTTTTGAAATATACCCATAACCTAATTAATAACATGTTTCTGGGAAATAACTAAAGGTGTACTTTATAGTGAAAAACAATAATATTTTTCAAAAATTATTCATAACTTTTGTAAAAACTGTTTTTCATATCTAATATTCGGGATTAACGATTGAACTAACTTACTTTTTTAATATGGAGTAAATTTGAATTGTGGTAGCCCTACCATACTTACCTCGCTAAAGTTTTCAATACTGTAATGAAAAACATTCCACAGCGAAGCTTTCCATCGAGTATATACATATTTTCAACCATAAATGGGATTGGTTCAGCACTTCTTTTCATAATTGTCAACAATAGCTTCTGGGACTTCAGCGATAATTCATACCAATTTCCACTGTATCTAAAGTGATTGTACAGTTAAAGAATTTACTTTTTTTTATAAAAATGTAATTGAGGCCATGAATCACCAGATCATATTTTTGGATTTGTACCTTATGGGCATTTTTTTTCTGTAAACCTATGTCACTGCACTAAAAAAGGTCGGTCCACTCTTGAATTTTTCGCAATACAAAACAAAAAAAGTTTATCAAAAAAAATTCTGTTTGCACTCATGCCACGGAGAAAAATAGTTCAAGTAATTTTACTCAACTTTCGATCAAATTTTGGGACATATGGACAAGTTAGAAGTTATTTAGTATCATTGTCAGTATTTGTGATGTACTAAATGATGTTCAAAAATGAGTCGTAGTTCAGAGAAATCCAGAAAAATGTAGAGTAAAGTACTGACAAAGCCTTGTACATTTGAACTGCGTATGCGTCTATTACAATACGCTACTACTACACAAGGTCGAAAAAATCAAAATGGCCGGAAGTATTTGCGTAATGTCAAATGACATTTCAGATTGGATTCGAGTGTACGCATTAAAACTCGCATATGCGCCGAAGTCACATAAAATAGAATATGTGCCAATGCACACAATTCGGGTAATTACGAGACTCGCTTAAAATCCTCGCACACAAATATTCACAATCGTTCGAAATTAAATGCACACATATAATATGTTTATATCAATTTCCATTGTCTTCATATTCCTTCCATACAGTAAAATAGATTTAAATTTTAAGAATAATAGAATATTTTGTCTTATTTAATAAAAAAAAAGGTCGTAAACGATATCGGATATGGTCCCAAAATCCAACGTCGCTTACGATATCACTTACAACAACGTTTACGATATCGCTTACGATAACGTTTCCAATGTCGTTTCTAACGTCGGAATTTTCAATAGGGCACACCTAAAAACTTTTCAATTTCAAAAATGTGTTGAATTTTCAGTATACTGATGTTCCACGTTATCATATTTAGTAATCGAAACCAATTATGAATACAAAATACATTTACAGTTTATTTTAGTAGAGAGTTATTAATTTAATTCTAATAGATTGAAGTTAACGCTCCTGCACAGAAAATTTTAGTTGTCGATACTTTTTTTTATTGTCATCGACTTTTGGATATGACTACACGGAGAAAAGTAAACCTGAATAGTTACAAACGAAACCGTAATGGTTACTACGCTGACCGCAATGATTGGGCAGAAATTTTGTGTTGTAGCTATTCTGCGTTTGTTACTGTCATAGTTCGAACAGCTCCTCCTTAAACCGTAACCATTACTCCGCGAAACAGAACGTGATCTGGAGGAATCATTACTGCGTTGATAGTAACAGTTACTCCTCTATACCGAAAGCGTTTCTTCTGGCACAGTTCTCGTTGCATATACCAGGTCTAGAAGTATAAAACCGGAATCTCCATTGCTATTTATACATTTTTCCCACCTCTCCGGAAGGTGATGAATTCCACGCCAATAAAACTGTTCGTCTTTTAAATCAAACCAGTTATCCAGCCATTCTTGTACATTTTCGTACAAAGTGAAGCGTTGTTCAGCGAGAGCGTGGCCCAGTGATGCTAACAGATGGTAATCCGACGGAGCCAAGTCTGAAGAATAAGCCGCATGCGCCAGTATTACCCAACTGAACGTCTCGATCGTTTCCTTGACCCGTTTCGCTGTGTGTGATGGGGAATTATCGTGAAGAAAAATGACTTTGTGTTGCTTCGATAATCCGGTCGTTTTTCTTGTAATGCTCGATTTAAATCGATCATCTGCTGTTGTTAGCGATTCGTGTTGACAGTTTCACCAGGTTTTAGCTGCTCATAATAGATAACACCCTTCTGATACCAGTTTTCGAACTTTTTCGGTGGTTTTCCACGATTTTCGTTTCTCACATCAAAATTACCACTTTTGAATTTTTTAAACCACTCGAAACACTGTGTTTTGCCAAGAGCATGTTCACCGTAAGCTTCGACAAGCAATCGATGCGATTCTGCAGCAGTTTTCTTCAAGTGATAACAAAAAACCAGTGCTGTCCGCAAATCGTAGTTCGTAGGCACAAAACTCGACATGTTGATGCTTGTAGTAAATACACTGGTATATATCTCGCAAAGTTACACGCTGTTAAAGTAAAGGGAAAAAAAACAGATCGTGTCCATCTTGTCACGATTCTCACCCTTTTGGTAATCTGAAAAAGAATAAAAGGTCAATTCTTCATCAGTTCAAATATCATTATGGTAGAAAGCAGGAAAAATGAAAAAAAAATTTTTACTGCAAAATGGCGGCTACTAAAAAAAAAGGTCGATTTTTTCACTTATTTGTTAACGGTTTCGAATTTTCAAAAAATAGAAGTAATTGAACATTTTTATTTTTCGTTAGTTCGTACCAAAGAGGGATATATAAAGAAAATTCATGCTAAATATCAAGAAAATCGGTGGATTAGAACTTGAGATTTTGTGACAAACATTTCGAAAAAATAAGTTCAGAGAAAAACGCGTCTAAAGTTTTTAAGTTAGTTTCAGGCGTTCTAACTGATAAAACAGTACATATAACTTACATTTCGTCAATCAGCGATTCCGGCTCGATACATCGGGCCTTCTTCTACCTCAAATTGAATATTTAGAGAATTTTTCTCCGCAAGAAGAGCAGTTCATCTTTCTTTTGAAGCTCTTGAAGCTCGAAACTCAGAACGTTCGATTCTAGCTACACAGCTCAAAGGTTAAAATGAAACTAACTCAATCTAAATGCAAATTAAATAACGATTTCAGTATAATACGTTACAATGACCTTCAAATCTTCGATTTTGTATACCGGAATTACAAAGAAAAAAAATACAGAAGGGTATTGGATGGCTACAACTTTAAAAATAATTCGAATTTTAAAAACTCGCTCTAGAGAGATATTCTTGAATATCTGAACAATCGAAATATAAAAAAAAAATTTTCAATTTTTTCAACTTTCTAGACTACAATACCCCCTTAAACTGTTGCGCTTTTGGGAATAAGCATTTAGGTTTATTTTTCTCCGTCTAGTCAATAAGAATTTCGATAATATTTTTAGCAGCTTTCATTGAAAGGTGTACGGAATTATTGAATTCGTCAATGAATTTTTTTACAATTTCAGTCCTATCTAAAAGTCGATAACAAGAGACTACAATAAGAATTTTTATTCTCATTCCATTTGAAACTTTCGTCACTTTTAAGGTATAAAAACTATAGTCCATTTAGTGAAAAAAAGTAATTTTTCTCATCAAACACTTTTATGACAAATCCAGCTTTAGTCTAACAGTTTATATAATTTATTTGAAACTTTCACATGATCTAGTTATACAGATTCTTTACGTTTAATAAATTCTTGATTTATAATTTTTTCTCAATTCATTTATAATTACTTCTTTATCTTTCACTTAATTTTCTAAAATTGAAATGATTTTATTGAAATTTGAACAGGAAAAGTCTTGGTAAGTGTATTAGATAAAATATAAAAAATTTACCAGGTCTAGAAGTATGAAACCGGAATTTCCCTATAGATGGTGCTTGCCATCAGTTTAGGGACCGTACGACCGCTTCTGCAGCGCCATCTTCTCCCTCTAGCAGCTGAGAAAGATTTTCAGTAGACAACAACCCAAGTTCGATATACCAGTGTATTTACTACCAGCATCAACATGTCGAGTTTTGTGCCTACGAACTACGATTTGCGGACAGCACTGGTTTTTTGTTATCACTTGAAGAAAACTGCTGCAGAATCGCATCGAATGCTTGTCGAAGCTTGCGGTGAACATGCTCTTGGCAAAACACAGTTTTTCGAGTAATTTAAAAAATTCAAAAGTTGTAATTTTGATGTGAGAAACGAAAATCGTGGAAAACCACCGAAAAAGTTCGAAAACTGGTATCAGAAGGGTGTTATCTATTATGAGCTGCTAAAACCTGGTGAAACTGTCAACACAAATCGCTACCAACAGCAGATGATCGATTTAAATCGAGCATTACAAGAAAAACGACCGGATTATCGAAGCAACACAAAGTCATTTTTCTTCACGATAATTCCCCATCACACACAGCGAAACGGGTCAAGGAAACGATCGAGACGTTCAGTTGGGTAATACTGGCGCATGCCGCTTATTCTTCAGACTTGGCTCCGTCGGATTACCATCTGTTAGCATCACTGGGCCACGCTCTCGCTGAACAACGCTTCACTTTGTACGAAAATGTACAAAAATGGCTGGATAACTGGTTTCATTTAAAAGATGAACAGTTTTATTGGCGTGGAATTCAACACCTTCCAGAGAGGTGGGAAAAATGTGTAAATAGCAATGGAGATTACTTTGAATAAAATATTTTTGATCATTTTCATGCAACAGACGTGTGACTTATGCAAAAAAATTTTGGTTTCATACTTCCAGACCTGGTACATAGGATTTACAATAGATTTCACATAAATTTCTTAGGCACAATAATAATTTAGAATTCACAATTTTGAAAATATACAAAAGAAATCTAAGAGTTAATAGACCTTTTATAGTGCCTTGTATTTCATTTCACAAATTGAGTTGCCACATCAAAAAAGGTCACGAAAACTTATTTCGCTGGAAGTGGAATGGACCCTTGCCATTTGAAAATCAAGTTACGAATTCGAATTTTTTTAAAATATATCTCATTTCGAATGGACGTGAGTTTAAACAAATGAAGTATTACAAGAATTAGTACTTAGGAAGATTTTCTTGACAAGATGTATTATATATTTTATGTTTTGATTTTAAAAAACAATATTGAAAACAAAAAATTTCATTTCTTAACCAAAATTTGTGAGATACGAAATAAGCGTTGGAGTGCAAAATCGTTTGCTTACATGAAACCTACGATTGTTTTTCCTTTTTGAGATATTTGGATGAAAATCAATTATTTTAAACGATTGATTTATTAGAAAGTTACAGAAATGTATACAGAAAATCGAGCGCGAGTGTCATTATGAGAATGTATTCCTCAAGGGGACTTTGTCGGTCCGGCTATTCGACGCTCCGTCACTTCCATGCCTCACAAAATGTGTAACTCCAAACCAAATTATTTCAAATTTTTACCGTATTTTTGGAACATACTCAGGGTCACTCTATCCAAATTTAGTCACATTTGGACCATTGGAAGAAATAATTAAAAATAGTATATAACAATTTATGGTTACTATTAGAGGTATCACTTTCAAATTTATCCCCTGAATTCATTCATCTTTGCTATATTTTCAAAACCATGAATTGTTGTATATTATTTTTAATTTTCTTTCCAATGGTCCAAATGTAACTAAATTTGGATAGTGTGACGCTGAGTATGTTCCAAAAATACGGCAAAAATTTGAAATCATTTAGTTCAGAGTTACAGATTTTGTGAGGCATGAAAGTGACAGAGCGCCGAATCCGGGTTTTGGACCGCCAAAGTCCACTTAAGGCCGATAGAGCCTTAAGTGAATTGAATTTCCTCGCAGATTTCTTTAATTGAAAAACTTTGACGACACATCTGTTTTTTGTGTTCTGCGTTATTAATCAAGCAAAAAGCGCGAGTATCATGAATAGAATGTATTCCTGAAATGGAAAAAAAAAATTGAGAAAATTTAATTCACGTTTACACAAGAGCGAGGCGAGAACGATAAGATTGTTCCCACGCCTTCGAAGGGGACCAGGCAGATTTTTCGTTCTTAAAATTAATATAATGTCACCATTGGTAAAATTATGCTCAAACCAAAAAACGACATCAAAAACCTTGTCATTTTTTGTAAGATAGTTTCATACGGCCAGAGTCCATTAGCCAATAAAAGGGTTTTATCCAATCTGTAGTAAGAGTTATGTATGTTATAAGCGATCGATACAATATTTTTCAGGCAAAGATTTTGTCCAATGTGAATTTTATACGTGATTCCTCTTGAAGCTAATTATTTTTTATCCACTAATCGTCACTTGAGTTTCTCTTTCGCAGTATATACCTGGAATACTTGTAAAATATTAACCTCGCGTGGACAATGGCAAAGAAATTATAGTGTACGAAGAAACGAGGGGAAATAGAATTGAGAATATTTAATTGAGATAAAATAGGAGGGAGTAAAAGCTAAAATATATCATGTGGAAATCTGCACTTAGTCTTACGAGAAGTGTTATAGAGTAAAGAACATACGTGGACAAAAAATCACAAATAAGAGTTTTATACATTTTTATCCCTATGTGAATATATGTAAAATATACACAAAGACAGACTATTAAGAATAAAATACACAATTGGCAAACTTATTCAAAAAATTGCAACAAAAAATTTTGATAATAAAATACGTGACGGTAGAAGTAATTCATAAAATGATAATAAACGATTTCAGGAATGAAATAATCAAAAACGTTACCTGCCGAAGTTTATAGTTTTTTCTTCTGTGTTTGATCTTCCATATTTCACGTTTTGGATTTTCATTTCGCCATATTAGGTTCGCCATCTCGAAGTTTTAAAATCTGACGTTTGATGTCTCACCAGCAGTTCAATAAACACGTGGGTACCAAGATTCACATCAATTCATGCAAGAAGTAGAGCATTAGGAAATCTATGAAAAGTAAAAATCTATCACTTAAGGTAAAAATATCACTAAAATGAATAAAGACAAATCAATGACTTTTGATTTGGCTAATTGAATATTGAACAAAAATGAGTGCATCACAGTCGAATCTCATGAACGTTAATTAGTAAATGATTTATTAAATATTTATATGTAAAAAAAACAATTTTTGAATTCTGAAATTCCAGCGATCCTTCGAAAACAAAATCGTGTTTTTATTCGTGAAACATACATTTTTGATGAACTCAGATAAATGATTAATTGAATATTCAAATTTCTTCACTAGTTTTTATTTTCGATTTGCAGACACCAGACTTTGAGTACTTCTAACTGAAGTTGATCACTTTTTTGTTAATTTGAATAAGTTTGAATTAGAATCATTTATTAAATCAAATTCTGAAATTTTTAAGAAATGGGATTTGAAAATTGAAAATTTTAGTTTTCTTAAACCTACCAATTTCTCAATACTAAATTCTAAAACATCTTCATTCTTTAAATAATTTCAAATTCTCAATATGCTAGATAAAAATTAAGGGGATCCACCACCTTTATTTGGTATATTTTTGATTTTTTCGCCATTTTCCAAAAATTTTATTTTTTTATTCTCAATACTTTTCTAAATATGTGTGTTAATTTTCAGGGTAATCTGATTTCTTTCTGTTGGAAAAAAAAACACTGAGAAAAAATATTTGATTGAATGAAAGAAAATAATTTGTTAAAAAGGCTTTTTTTGATTAAAAAAAAAGATTTATTTGAATTGAATAAAAATTGTTTAATTCAAACAAAATATGTTTGAGCCAAATAAATATTTGTTTTAATCAAATAAATTTTATTTAAAAATAAAGAAATTAGTGCATTGATATGTGGTCAAAGATATAATTTGTTTAATTTAAGGCAGAAATTTATTTGATTTGAACAAATTTTTATTTCGTAAAAAGATATTTTGTTTCAATTAAACAAAATTTATTTAATTTAAATAAATATTTTGTTTGAATCAAAAAAAGGATTTCAAACAAATTATTCTCTTCCATTTAATTAAATCTTTTTTATGAGTGTAAGGAAAAAAAAGAATCATGACAATTGGCTAAAAAACAAAAAAGTTATTTTAAGTCAAAAAATGTAAAAAAAAATGGCCAAAAAACTCAAAATTTTTAGTTTAAAGGTACTGGAATTTTTACAAAACCCAAAAATATTTTTAAATAAAGGTACTAAACATAAAAAAATCTATACAGAAGGTCTAAACTCAAATAATAAAAATATCAAAGGACTTAAAATTACTACTTTTTAAAATCTACTAAGATATTTAAATTTTACAATTTACACATTTTTTCATTTATTTTATTATGATATCATTAGAATATTTTCGTGTTGACGATGACGTGTGACAGAAGTTTTGCGTGTAAAGGAACTATCACGATGTCCTAATTGATCTATAGAACTCCTAAATTGCTGGGCAAATGCAATAATGAACTCTACTCAGTGGTGATTGCCCTTTTTGTCGATCGTCATTATCAGGAACCACAAGTCACGATTGTTTGGACACAAGTTAGAAATTTACATTTTACTTCCGGTCACTGGGCGGTAAAGAAAGGACGTCAAGTTCGAGAACGAGGGTGTCAAGCAGCTATACAAGCACGAATGCTTCCATGTAACAATCATGATACAACTTGATAAAAGCTACAACAAAATCCTGACTTTGATAAATGCTCGTTTCTTTATCTTCAAATTGATCTTAAACTCATTTTTTCCTTCCAAGTAAATATTCAATCAATTATCAAAAACAGAAAGGGACAAGTTTAATTAAAAAAGAGAAAATGATAAGAGTGAAAACAGAAAAGTGTGTTTTGGTTTCGTTTTCATATTTTCATGCAATTATGTACTTCTCAATTAGGAAATTTGTTAAAACGTAATTAAGTTATAATTTGCTTTAAATTACTCAATCTCAGTTCAATTACCTGTAAATTAATTATTCGAAAAGAGGAATTTGAATTTTGATAAGCTTTCGAAGAGGAAAATACTTGGATGCCAAAATTTGCATCTATGGAAATAATGATTTAGAGTCAGTGTGATGAGAGTGCGATTCCTGTATTGTCATTTTACTACCTATTTTCCTGTAGCCCAATTTTATTAGCCATTGAGGTTTATCTACCCTGGTATCAGGTGGGAAAGTTTATCGGAAGCAAAACTCGTTACCAAACTACCTCGAGTTTTTATAGACTTTATATGAAAGAATTAGACACCTCGTAAAGTTTATCAATAAACTAAATTGTATTCTCTATGTAAAAATGGGAAAATGTGTCAATGCAATTAGGATTAAGTAATTGAATTCAGAGTCAAAGCTGCTCACTCAATTTGGTATTAATCTACTTTCATTCTATTAATGTCCTAACATATGAAACTTCTATTTTTTCATCCAAACATTTCTATTTCTCCAGAATTTGATCGCATCTGTTAATTCACTAAATAAGTAGACTCGATAAATTGAATTTATTTTTCGATCCGCTTTTCCCAAAAGGAATTCATTTTCTTCTTTTTTATTATTCATGACGTATCCACTTCTATATGCTATTTGGGAAAACCCGCAAATTAAATTTCTGCCTTATAAAATTTGCAGTCTTTGAGGTTGGTAATTTTGTTTTATTACGCTTTTTTCACTGAGAATCGAAATGAATTTTTAAACTACTTTGTGTCAATTTTAATTTTTTTTTTCAAAGTTCAGGATGATAGGGCGAATTTTAAATTTATTTTGACCTTCATTATTGTCTTTAATTAAATTTCCCAAACTAACTCGGTATTCCATTTCGCATAGACATGAGTTCACAGAAAAATGGCTTCAGTACTCTCTAAATCTGAATCAGTCAAAATCTACTGATTATCAGTGAAATTGAACTGATTCAAATAGCTATAAAGAGGTTACTGTGAATCAGTCAAATTTCACTGATTACTTCAGTAAAAATGACCTGATTCAACAGTGAAAAATATTTTTTCCACTGATGAATCAGTCAAAATTAACTGATTTAACAGTTGAAAATATCCTTTTCACTGGTCTATTAGTGAAAATGCAAATCACTGATTCAATCAGTGAAAATTTGACTATTTCAGATTTAGAAAGTAAGGTAGGAACTAGTTTATCGATATATTGCCTTAAGGGCATGTGATGCTTGAGAAAAGTAGCAAGTTCATGTGAACAATTTGGTCCAGTTTCTACATCTTTGTGGTAAAAATACATCAAATTTTGTTTTCGAAATCAGAAAAACTGTAGAGGAGGTAAAAACGGACGTGGATAGACTACTTTCGATTTTGGTAATATGAAAAAAAAATTTCCGATATATTTTGCTAAAATTGAACTTTTTTCAATTTTCAAACCAAAAGTAGTCTATCTACGCCCGTTTTTATCTTCTCTACCATTTTCCAAATTTTGAAAAGCAAATTTTATATACTTTAGACACAAACATTTAGAAACCTGAAATTAATGAAATTTGCTAATTTCCGAAGTATCATATGCCCTTAAGGTGGCTCCACCAAGACGGGCCGTATCAAGCCGGGGCTCGATTGAGGGTTATGGGAAATATTATGTTTCTTTCAATAAAAAAACTGTATATAATAAGGTCATAACCAACTAATCGTTTAAATGGATATAATTTTTTATATAACAATGAAAAAATTAATTTTTCAGTCGCCCCTTTTACATACACGGACCTGATATACCTAGATTTGGCAACGTTGCGCGGCTCGCAACACGACTTGTGCTCGCATGTGTTCATTCCGGCAAAACCAACTCGAAGCCGGACAGTTTCGTTACCTATTATTTTTTATTGAACACACAATGTAACATTTATAATTCACCGTTGAAATAGAAATTATTCTAATTTAATGTTTATAATTCTCAATTGCAGATATTTTATGAATAATACTTTTAATTGTTACTAATATATCTACATTATGAGAATCGCGAGATAAAAATATCAATAAGAAAACGTCCTTACCGACTTTACAACGTTGCCACATCGCACGGATAAAACTCACCGTTACAGATTCATCATATTTCAGTGAAATAACTTTTGTTGCTCATAAAATATCTTTCGTAGAATTTTGGAAATGAAATAGAATATAAGAAGCAACGTTTGTCCGATTTTTGCAGCAAAAATTTCGCAATATTCTTTATTAAGGCCATGGATCAATCGTCACATGATTCAAAGAGTATTTCAGCTTCCCCCAATATTCTTTTACAATAATGAACAGATTTAGTTGAAATTTCAGAACATGATAAAGGACATACGAGGGCTGTTCAATAAGTCCGTGACTTCTCGAAAGATGGTGCTGTTATCGTAAATATATTACTACTCTAAGAGAATACCATCTAATATCAGTGCGTATACAAAGTTTCAAGTCAGTACGTTGGTTAGAAAATTTGTTACAGCCAGTTAAATTTAGTTTTTCATTGTTAAAACAAAACCATGGAAAAAATAGAGTTTCGCGTGCTTGTTAAACATTATTTTCTGCGAGGAAAATCAATCAAAGAATCAAAGAATTCAGTGATTCACTGAATTTCGTTGCTTGACCAATGCATGAAAGTTAGACTTTCTGCCGTGAAATTGGTGCCGAAACCACGTACTTTCGACTAGGGTAGAAAGAAAAAGAATTTTTCGATGTTATGTAACTTTTGATGAAACGTAGATTCATTATTATACGCCAGAAACAAGAAATCAGTCGAAAATGTGGACTGATGGGCCTGGCGAATCTGCGCCGAAAAAAGCGAAGACGGTTCCATCAGCCGGTAAGATCATGGCCATAATTTTTTGGGACTCACATGGTTGCAACGGCCAAATTATTTGATTTACGCTATGAAATACTTCATCATCCACCTTATTCCCCAGATTTGGCTCCATTCGATTATTTTTTTTTTCTACCATGAAAACTTGGCTTGAAGGTAAAAGATTTTCATCGAAGGAAGAGATCATTGCTGCGACAAATTAGTATTTTTGTTATAAAAAGTGTTCTTCATTTCAAAGTTACGGATTTATTGAACAGCCCTCGTACAAAATCTAAAATAATTTTTTGGATCATTTACCTCTATTAATACATACCCTTAAAGCCATGTGTTACGAACAGATCCCTAAGTTACCAGCATATTTTGTCGTTTAAACTCATGTCCATGCAGAATAAGATATTAAGTTAAGAATTTGTGAAACTAAATAAAAGGCACTAAAGAAGATTTATGTTCCCTCAAATGTTTATAATTAGAATGTTTTGTATAAATTGTAACCATTTAGGATTACATAGAGCTTCCTTGTAACGAGGGTCGTTCAATAAGTCCTTAGAAAATCCAAGAGATGGCGCTCGGAGTATCGAAAATGGTTTGGTTTTAGTAAGCATTATTATTCACTAGACAGGAGTTAAAGTCTCAGTTCATTTTCATTATCGATTGAAGCAAAAAACTTTTATGTATTTAGAAAAATAGAGAAATTCTTTACACACGAAGAATAGACATAAGGAGACCAAACTAATGTAACGGAAAATGAGTCTCTTATTGTCGGAAATACATTGATTGAATACGGAAAGATCTCAAGAGATGGCGCTCCTGCAAGTAGCGTAAAAAAATGAACTCGTCGGATACCTTTGCATGCATGCAGGTTGTCTTAGTTACATTTTATACTATCATAATAACTTCTGTTTGTTGTTCTTTAATTATAATTAATTTAATTATACATCTATACAAAACACAATAGTGGATTCACGTAATCGGCACATTATTTTACATTCTTATTTTACACTTTTTTCAAACAACCTCAAACATACTATTTTTGTAATAAATGCACCAACGCTTTGATTTTTAAACTTCAAATAATAGTTTCAAATTAAAAATGTTTACAAAAATTTACAAATGTTAACTTCAATTTGCGGTTATGTTAGAATATTTTGAGCGAATAGAAGGAAGGGGCCAGTTTTTTACGCCAATTGCATTCGCGCCATCAATCGGAAAGTTCTTGTACCTTTTCCATGTACTTCTGACAAAAGCGTGCTCAACTTTTGTGAAGTTTATGCATAAGAGATTGGACTTCTTATGTCTATTTTCCATGTCATTGCAATTGGGTAAATGAGTAAAAAGATAAATATTGTTCGGGAAGTCTAGTGGAAGTAACTAACCACGAAATGATTGACAAAATCCACAATATGGTTTTGAGTGATCGACGAATTCAAGTGCGCAAAGTAGTTAAGGCCACAGACATATCGCAAGGTACAGTGTTTTCAATTTTGCACGAAAAATTGGGCGTGAAAAAAATCTCGGCAAGATGGGTGCTAGGTTTGCTCTCAGAGGAGAATAAACGCAATCGTTTGGTCGACTCTAAGGCTATTTTGGCGCTTTTCCGTCGCTATCCTGACAATCCGTTTCTGCGTCGATACATAACTGTGGACGAAACATGGATACACGATAACACTCCAGGGATTTTTAAAGGCGAGCGGGCTCCGAAGAAGACGAAGAAGCTGAAATCGGCCGGCAAGGTAATGGCTACGGTTTTCTGGGATGCAAATGGAATCTTCTATACCGATTACTTGGAAAAAGGACAAACGATAACTGGAGCGTATTATGTGTCGTTATTGCACCAGTTGAGAGAAGAAATTAAGAAAAAACGTCCTCATTTGAAAAGGAAAAAGATCCTCTTCCACCAGGACAATGCACAGGTGCACACTTGCACAGTTTCGATGGCCAAAATTATGGAATTGAAATTCGAATTATTACAACATCTACCGTATTCACCGGATTTGGCCCCCAGTGACTTTTTTTATTTCCAAACTTGAAAGAATGGCTCATCGAACAACGGTTCGCGTCGAACGAGGAGGTATAGAGTTAAAAGGAGATTATGTTGAAAAATAAAATGTATACAAAATAATATGTTTTTCTATCATTTTCTAAGGACTTATTGAACGACCCTTGTACTTTTCATTCGATTTAACTTGTTCAGCTCATTTTCTCATTTTGCACGTTGATGAGTTTTCGCCCAAATCGATGTCGATAAAGCAGAAATCTATAGACGATATATGGCTTTAAGACAATTTACCAATCAAAATTATGGTGGAAAAAATTCTATATTTCACGTGAAGTATAGGGTTGAAATTTTAGGTATGCGACACAATTTCCAGTGAAAAAAAAGTAATGAGAATTGCCAACCTAACACGATTAAAATTTTATGGAGGTATTTCGGTTGCGGATTACCTCGAAAAGTTGAATTGGCAGAGAAAGGGCTGAAGCTTTTATAGATTCACGGCATGCAGTTTCGGTTTCGGTAATAAAAGAAGGAAGTAATAACATCGAGTCACAGAAAAGTGGTGTAAACTGGTATAGTGGTCGTACAATGCGCTGCGGTCAGCCGCTCGAACAAGTTAAACGATATTGTACTTTTCTCGTGGCGTCAGTTAGTGGTGGTTTTTCTCGAACAAAGGAACATTCTTGTTTTTGTCACAGAAACGTGATCAAAAATACAAACTTTCTTAAATCTGTGAAACATAAAAATAATTTATTGCTATACAAAAAAAAAGGTTTAAGGCTATGGATCAACCAAATTACGTGACCAAATTTCTCTAAAAGCTCGAGTAAGATAACATTTTTATTTTACAAAACTTCTTCCTGGAAAATTAGGTAATACAACAGAAAATGATAAGAAACGTCTGTCAACTTCCTTTGAGTGAAAATTTTCCAAAAAATTTTACAGTTAAATGTAATTTTTGCTGAGTTTTTTATTTCTTTTGTCAAAATTTTTACTAAAAGCAAGTTTATAGACATGCTTTATTGCTTTATTGCAGGGTATTTTTTAAAAATAATCTATTCATTAATAGACAAAAAATATAACTTCTATAAAAAGAAATGGCCAACACCGAAGCTGTAGGTTTTTTTGAAAAAAACAATTTTGTTTCCCAAAAATTTCTCTGTTTCTCGTATATTGTGGCGAGAAAATTGAATTATTAAATTTTATTAAAACGTTTTTGACAAATAAAAGAAAAAGTATAACTCCAATGAAAAAATAGTCATCAGCTCATTTGTAGATCCTTTTAAAATATAAAATTTTGTTTCTTAAAGCCATAGATGAAATTTTACAGTTAACGGTAATTTTCGATAAGTTTTGAAATTTTGTTTTCAAAATCTTTAATAAAGGAAGTTAAGAGACGTGCTTTATTGTCTTTTGTTACTTTCCCCAAATTATCAGAAAGATACTTTATAAATTGAAAAATTTATCTCAAAATGTCATAAGTTTTTCGATTTTCGATATTCTATATACATTTCTGTATCTTTCTAATAATTTACATAATTTAAAAAAATGTATCTTCTTCCAAATATCTCAAAAAGGAAAAAAAATTCGTAGACTGTTTTTAAGCAAAAGAATATTTATTTTAATGCTTATTTTGTATCTCACATATTTTGGTTAAAAAATTGAATTTTAAAATTATAATCGTATTTTTTAAAATAAAAATAAAAAATATACGTTTCATCAGAAACTATGCCAGAAAAAATTGTAGATCTTATTAAAACATACAATTATGTAAACTCACGTATTTTCCATATTTCACATATTATTGTTAAAGAACTGAATTTTGTATATCCAATAGTATATTTTTTTAAATTGAAATGAAAAATATACATCTTATGAAAAAATATTATGATTAAAACTTGTAGATCTTTATGCAGTAAATAATGTTGTATCATAACATTTTCCGTATTCCGTATAATGTAACTGGAAAATGGAATTTAGATATTGACTTTTTCGAAGTTTAAACATACTGTAACTTTCCTAATTTCAGTTCGATCGAAAAGTGTTATTAGCATAATTAGTAGAAATTTATGAGCATTATCGGAAACCATTATTGGAATTTTGGATTTTTTCATAAAGTTTTTTTCAAAAACACAAAAAATTCTCTCATTTGAACAATTTTCGTCGGATGTGGCTGATTAAGGAACTTGTCCTCAGTTTTTCGGCTCCAATAAAGTATGCCAAAGCTCAATTCAATACGAAATTTCTATTCAGAGTTATCGAGTATACGACCTACAGACAGAATCTTTGGTAAAAACCGTTTTCTCTGACTTAGGGGGCCTCAAAACCTAATGATCTGATAAAAATTTCAAAAGTCATTTTTCACATGAAACATATACGTTCTCATTTATGATGAGAATCTAAAAAGATGCGTAATCAAATTTCAATTCGCATGGTAATTTTCACGATACCGTTTATCTTTTGTGGTATGGTCATTTGTACACCAAATGACCTGCTTGTCTGGAGTTAAAATAAATTGCTCCCCCCCCCCATCTTGTCTTCTGTACAAGGCCGTTACACGACCAGTGGAACGATTTAGAGGGAAAAAAGGAAAAAAGCAATGCTTGAGAAAAACAATAACCGCTTTTCCCTGGAAAGACAACGGGATACGAGTTTTCAGAGGAAGGTGGTAAGGGCGGATGGGGCGGAAGGGAGGGGGTGAGAGTAAACGAGGTGTCCTGGACAGGATAACGACGAGATTACACAGCAGCGACTGTAGGGTAGTCCTGGACCTACTCGTCTTTGTGTTCTGACAATCTGTACTCCTGGTCCAGTTTCAGAGTAATTAAGAAAGTTGGATCGATTCAACGTTATTAAACTCCTCACTGGTCTTGAAATGGAATTTATATCCTGTAGGGAGTTCGACCTTGTCTTAAAAAGGAATTTATTATCGGAATTCCGCGCAAAATTTTAATTAACCCGTTTCGTGTTCCTCTGATATCGAGCAAGAGACGAGCAAAATTTTCCCGAGGATGTCACCCTGAAATCGGAACCTCCCTTTCTTTTTTATTACCCATCTTCGATTGAAATAGTGTTCCAATCTCACTCCGAGCGTCTCCGGTAATTTACTTTCTGCGACTTTAACTTCTTTGGGATTGTGATGAATATTGGTAATTTTTCAAGCTTATGCTATAATATCGTGACATGTTTCCGTACATGTTCCTTGTTACATTGACCCACAGTTATAATTCTGTAATATTTATTTTGGCTTGGGGTCAGCTTAGTTTCTAATTATTTATGTCATCGAGGACATAAATATTAGGAAGGCAAACGTTTCGGCCACAGATGGGGGCCCTCTTCAGTGCCAATTAGCTTAATTGTAACCTTTAAATATTTATTAACTAATACATGCAATTAAGAAATATATGGTATTTTTGTTTTTGTTTTTTTTTTGTTTTTTGCTTTTTGCTTATTAATTAAAAATAGAGTACACATGCAGAAAAACTTATGAGTAAGTGAGTTTCTAGGTGTGAAGAACCAGGCCGTTCCAAAAACTGCTCCAACAAGTAATCCTCTCCCACAGGAACCGTGAAAAATGCGGCCGCGGAACGCACTCCCTCAAGGGCACATATATAAACACAATTATTTCAAACCAGAAAGAAACAACACACGGGAGAATATAACGTGGGTCCTTGGTAAAGCACGCACAGCAAACCACACATATGCACGAGCACCAGAAGTAAAGGACACTGAAGTTAAAACAATCAGAACATTGCAATTGGTACAGAAAAATTTATTTATTTTCTCAAAAACCACAGAGATGACAGACGGATGTAAGTCCACCACTCTGCCACATGGCTAGAAGAAAACTGATTTGGGAATAACTCGTGTTTAGGAAGACAAGTGTTCAGAGTTTGACGTATATGGAGAGCATTCTCCATGATAGGTCAGGTTCCAACACCAAGGGTTATACACAGTCAAAATTTACTTTAATGTCCCCGGCACTTGAGATTTCTATGTGCTCAAGCGTCCAAGGAAAGCAAACCCCTACCACGTGTTCGAAGAATTCTGTAAGGAAAGGCACTCAATACGGTCCCGGCGTCGTAAAAATTAAACACATTTTTGTGGATATAGAAAATAAAATGCTGGTGTTGGAACCTGACCTATCATGGAGAATGCTCTCCATATACGTCAAACTCTGAACACTTGTCTTCCTAAACACGAGTTATTCCCAAATCAGTTTTCTTCTAGCCATGTGGCAGAGTGGTGGACTTACATCCGTCTGTCATCTCTGTGGTTTTTGAGAAAATAAATAAATTTTTCTGTACCAATTGCAATGTTCTGATTGTTTTAACTTCAGTGTCCTTTACTTCTGGTGCTCGTGCATATGTGTGGTTTGCTGTGCGTGCTTTACCAAGGACCCACGTTATATTCTCCCGTGTGTTGTTTCTTTCTGGTTTGAAATAATTGTGTTTATATATGTGCCCTTGAGGGAGTGCGTTCCGCGGCCGCATTTTTCACGGTTCCTGTGGGAGAGGATTACTTGTTGGAGCAGTTTTTGGAACGGCCTGGTTCTTCACACCTAGAAACTCACTTACTCATAAGTTTTTCTGCATGTGTACTCTATTTTTAATTAATAAGCAAAAAGCAAAAAACAAAAAAAAAACAAAAACAAAAATACCATATATTTCTTAATTGCATGTATTAGTTAATAAATATTTAAAGGTTACAATTAAGCTAATTGGCACTGAAGAGGGCCCCCATCTGTGGCCGAAACGTTTGCCTTCCTAATATTTATGTCCTCGATGACATAAATAATTAGAAACTAAGCTGACCCCAAGCCAAAATAAATATTACAGACTTATGCTATAACTTGGAAAAAAATTCTCGTTATTGATACTCCGATCAGAGATGATGTGAAAGATTGATTTAATTACTGGTTGAATTGATGATTTTCAAGTTCAATTTCTGGAAATTTTTGAATGAAATAAGTTCTGGTGATGCATAAATTATCATTTTTTTATTACAATATTCTGGTTAAAAAGCTTTGATTTTAAATTAATATTTTTCAGGTTAAAATTCAGGAAACGCTTTTTAAAATTATTTCCACACTTTGTTTCAAATTTTAACAATTTTTTAAAAATGTTGTGTCGTTATACATAAAAAAACTGTTTTGTTCATTTCTCACTCATGTTTTTTTCGAAATTATATTGCAATTCAACACAGAAATTGGCCAGTTTTTATAAGCTTCTTACTTAACGGTACTTCCTATAAGAATAGTTTCTACGTAACGAATATTATTGCATGTTTCCTTTAGTTTATCATTCAGATATGATTTTTACGAAAGAAATTCACTGAGTTAAATCAGATAGTTTTTTAAAAAGTACATAAGTTACTTATAATCGGCCACGAAAATCTGTTGATCGACCAATACAGTATATCTTTTTAGAAGAAATAATTCATAGACCTAATCACTAACGTCATCTACTGAAGTTTGAAAATAATGTAGAATATTTTAAAAAGATTATTTTCAAAGTATGAAGAGCAAAATTCAAGATTGGTACCTAAATATATTTAGAATTTAATACAACATCCCGTGCAGAAATTGTCTCGACTATGCCCTGCTAACGGTCGGGTCCTGGTCGGGCAATAGCCGGGTAACTTTTACCCAACCAGGGCCTGGTCGGGCCTTGCCCGCGCAGTTGTTTGGAAAATTCTCCCCAACCAGGACCTGGTCAGACTATGGCCATGCAAGATGCTTTACGGTTTCCGCCCGGGCACTGGACGGGACCCGACCAGGTCGTCTGCTTGTTTCGAAATTTGCATTTTTATGAATATGCCAACAAGTTTTATAAAAATAATGTATCTATAATATATTAAATCAGATGTTAAAATATATGTGAGACCAAAAATTGTGTAGAAAAATTTAAAAACACAACTTTTGCCAGATACACTTACAGATTTGAACCTTCATTGAACGATGACAGAAAATTTTGTTTTACAAGATAATTAATTATTATGTTTATATTTGGGGTCCTTTAAATATACAATCGGCCATAAACAAACCACTATTATTTTATTTTCTTGGGCAAAAACTAATCATTTCGTTTTCAAAAAGATATTTTCCATCGTTTAATGAACGTTCAGAACTGTAAGTACGTTTTTGTCACTGAAGTTGCAACCATGATGTCTTAACCTCAAAGTTTTCGTGCATGTTAACATTCTTGGGAATTCACTGTAAATTATAACGTATAGTATCGGTTTAAATAATGGATAAACGTATTCGTGATGTAAATCATAGGCATTCTAAGAAGCGCAGGTTAATAAAAAATAGTTCAATTTTACATGATTTAATCGATATCGACATAGATGATTCTGATAGTGAAATTGAGACTCCCATTACACCTTTGGGTAAGTTCTGTTTGTATGTTTTGACATATATTTATGTTTAAATAATCAAAAATGTTTTATTTTTGTATCACAAAAGACCATGAAGAAAACTTTGATCACGAAATTCACCAGGACAATAATGAGCAAGAGCCTAATATAAGTGAAGATCCTGCTGATACAATTCAATACATTCAACAAATGAACTTGATTTAATTTAAAGATTTGTCGCAACAAATATATTATGTATGACTAATAAATAGCAATTAAAAATGTATAATTTTCTGCTTTTATTTTAATATTTTAAAGTAATTTAGAGGGTTACATCTTATACGTATACCTGACCAGTGACTGGCAGGGTACAGAACGGAAACTATCCGGTACCCGATCGAGGATTAATCGGGCTTCTAGCCCGACCGGGGCGCGCTTGATTCCCCGTGACGAAAATGATCGCGCCCTGTCCGGTATACCCGGCCGGGGCCCTGATATTATCCAGGCTGATTATCCGGGGCCCGGCCAGGGCCCGATAAAAACCGGTTAAAATTTCTACACGGGATATGCTGGAATATACACATTATAAAATTAAAATTTATAAAAACTATTTTTTCCTAGACAACTTTTTCCTAAAATAATTTTATTGATAAAAAAAGACAGATTAAACATTTGCAATCAATCATTGTCACATTTTCGTTACGAAAGTACTAAAAAATGACCATAGTTTTAAAATGGGTGCAAATCTCGAGGTTATAACTCGTCACCTAGTAAAGCTAGAGCAATTTATTTGTTTTATTCTACGCCGAAAATGATCCACTTTAATTTATCTTAATGAGATTCCATCATTAAACTTATACAAAATCAGCAATTTACAAAAAATTGCGGCTTTTAAGTTTTTGGTAAAATATGCAAAAAAAGTTGGATTTTTAAAACATCACAAATCCGAAATTAAAGAGACTAAAAATTCTCTTTTTTCAAAATTTGCACAAAATTTCATATGCTTTACTTCATCGTCTCGCATCTTTATCCATCTTTTATCCATTTGTAAAACACTTTTCCATAATTTCGATAGATTTTACGGTACAGAGCTAATTTGAAAAAGCACACTCAGAAAAAAGGCTCGGTTAAATTTACTAAAGCTAATCAATTAAAAAATTTCCGGTTAAAATGATTGAACTGTTAGTTAATTTCCCCAGAAAAATTGTCTACTTATTATTATTATTATTATTCCACTTAATGTTAGACGAAAATATAGTAAAAGTACTTTAAAGATACGCCGTTGGCAGCGTTACTGTCTACCAGGGGTGTTAGTTGAAATTTGCCGGTTTTACTCATAGATGTCGCTAGAGATATGTATACATTTCTATGATTTGGCATCTATGTTATATTTTTCTATGGACAATAACCTTCAAAAATACACACTTACATTCTGCCAAAATAATAGCACCATAGTTGTTTACCTCAGTGAATATGTGGAGTTTCGTTCCAAGTAAATCGCATTTGCGACATTCGTTGCTTTTCTTATTTCATCAAAAGAAAAAAGCAGTTGAAGCTCATCGATTGCTGGTAGAAACTTATGGTGAACATGCTCCAGTGATTAGAACATGTGAGACATGGTTTCGTCAATTTAAAACTGGAGATTTCGATTTGACAGACAATGAACATCCTGGTGCAGCGAAAAAGTTCGAAGACGAGGAATCGCAGGCGTTATTCGATGTTGACCCAACTCAATCGCAACAACAATTGGCACAAACACCAAATGTGACCCGAGGAGCAATTTTCCAACGTTAAAAGCCATGGGAAAAACCCAAAAGTATGGAAAATGGGTACCACACCAACTGAACGATAGACAAATGGAAAATCGAAAAACCATTTGTGAAATGCTGCTTCAACGGTTCATAAGGAAATATTTTCTGCATCAAATTGTCACGGGGGACGAAAAATGGATTTCTTTCGAGAACCCGAAGCGGAAAAAATCATGGCTTTCACCTGGTGAGGTTGGCCCATCGACTCCAAGGCCAAATTGCTTTGGACGTAAGACAATGCTCTGTGTTTGGTGGGACCAGTGTGGTGTGGTGTACTTCGAGTTATTAAAACCTGGTGAGACGGTAAATACGGATCGCTACCGACAACAAATTATCAATTTGAATCATGCGTTGATCGAAAAACGGCCAGAATGGGCCCGAAGATATGGCAAAGTTATCCTACAACATGACAACGCACCGTCTCATACCGCTAAAGTGGTGAAGAACACATTAAAAGCATTGAATTGGGAAACATTTTCGCACCCGCCGTACTCTCCAGACCTCGCCCCGTCCGACTATCACCTTTTCGCATCAATGGGACACTCACTCCCAGAGCAGCGCTTCGCCAATTTTGAAGAAGTCTAAAAATGGCTCGTCGAATGGTTTGCCTTGAAAGAGAAAAAGGTTTTTTGGAATGGTATCCATGATTTGCCTGAAATATGGGTAAAATCTGTAGAATCCAATGTTGAATACTTTGAATAAAATTTTGTTGAGATTCCCTTGAGAATTAAGTGTTTTCTTTATTGAAAAAACCGGCAAACTTCAACTAACACCCCTGGTATACACAATTTGGCGCCTTTTCGTTTTTCGCTATACATGCAAGCCTCGGCATTTTGAGGCAATAGAAGAAACCGGTATCAACATGTGAGCCGTTTATTTTGAAAGTGGCCTAACTCGATTTATCTTCAAAGCGAGATATTTAAGGGTTTGCGTTTCAATTAATTTAAAAATATACGTATAGGATACTAATGAGACATACTGCTTGAGTGTATTTAAGGGTGTTAAATTTACAGTTCCTATTAAAATAGTGGCAATTGTTAAGTGAATAATATGCGTTTTCTTATCAAGAATGGAGTTAGGCCACTTTCAAAATTAACAACCAGATTCATTATAAAATTTGAAGGTGCCCAAGTCCATTCAACATCATTTAAGATGCTGAAAATTGAAAAAAAAAACAATACTGAATTTATTTTACATATCTTTAAAACACTTCGGAAACATAATTTATGCGATTCAAAACATTTTCTAACTACATAACGTACAAAATTACAAACATAAATTTATTACAAAACAATTTATTACTCATTTATTATGACAACGGCAATCTTTGTTCAAGAAAATTTTTTCAGGTACAATATTTCCGGTTTGAGTACAATATCTTTTTCCTAAATTCCGTTTAATCTTTTGAACTTTTTAAATGTCTGATTCATCGATCTCTTTTCCATTGTTATTCGTATCTTCATCCCCTGAAGACGAATATTGTTCAATAATTCTGTTTCATTTTCGATTTTTTTTTTTTTAAATCAGTAGTTACTATTTCTTCTTCACTATCTGAACTAAATGGTCTTATTCTGTTCTTCCCCATGGGTGAAATAATTTCTAAAATTTATTAATAAATTTTAAGTTTTATATTAATTGTCGTATCCATGTATTACACCATCCGTATGTTACACCACACGTTCAAATTACGGACAAGAAATTATCTTTTAAGGATAAATTGATAGATCAAAACTAAAAAAGAGCATTTCCTTGTTCAGACGGTGTTTAGAAACGTTCATATAATCTTAAATAGAAGAAAAAAACACAAAAATGCATACCAGGGTCGATATAATCGCCCAGTTGGCCATATATGGATGGTGTAACATATGGATACGGCATTAATTATACGTACCTGTTTTTCAACTAACGCAATTGTCCAAAAACTGAGGTTAACTTTTAAATACTAATTAATTAAAATTACCTTTATCACTGCTTTCCGACATTATCACTAGTAAATATCAAAATTTAAGTAGAAATGGAGTTAGGACACTTTCAAACTAAACGGTTCAATTATTGAACTAACTCTGAAAACTTATGTGTCAAGAATTATCGTATTTGCTCGGAATAAAAGAAAACTAAAATGCTTTACTGATAAATAACATGAAGTTGTACATGTAACCATGGTAACCGGAAAATATTGAAAAACGGAGTTAGGCCACTCAAAATAAACGGCTCATGTATACAAGCCTCGGCATTTCGACTCTAAAGGGGCAGCCCCCACCACGCCACCTTCCCACTGAGGCGTCGTGGGGGCTGCCCCTCGAGAGGCAAAATGCCGAGGCTTGTATACATGTTGATACCGGTTTTCTGTTAGTTATGTTGTGTATTAGGCCAGGGCCGTTCAACCTCTAATGGATGAGGGATCGGCGTAGCTTAGTTCAAGTGCACAGTTGTACGCGGCGCTAGTTGTCGCAAGGAGGCGGAGTGCGGCAAGGGGAACTGGCTTCGTTTGATTCCGTCATTGTCACAGTGCGGCCACTACCATGTATTTTAGGAGGGTACTTAAAAAAGTGAAATTGAGCATCAGCGCAGCCAAGTTTTGATAGCAAGAACTAATATACATGCAAACGAAACCCCCGTCCCCCCAATCCCAATGTATTCTAAAGAGCGGAAAATTTTGTAATATATTGTATGAAATCCATTTCATAAATTTAAATGATTTAAAGTTGAAAATAATTTATGAAAGAATAAAAATACAAGAATTTTTAAATATGAATCACAATAAACAGTTAAATACTGTACTATTACACGGAGAAAAATAGGTGAAGTAATTTTACTCAACTCTGTCGATTAAACTTCGGACTTAAGGACATTTGAAGAGTGGACATTCAAAAGGGCGTAACTCCCAATTTTTCAAAAATCGTTTTTTTGGCTACAAAAATTCTTGAGGTTAATGCCAATACAATAGCGCAAACGACTTTTTTTCCAATCGGAAATATTTTTATTTTCGACTTGGAAATCAAAAATCTGTATCTCGAGGTGTACTGGCGATCAAAAGGGCGTATCCCAACATTAGCTCTTATGGGAAATCCGGGGTTTTTTTTTTGAGCGTCAGGTTGTTTCGTTATTTTTGTACAGATTGTGGTATCTAGCGTCGTCACCTAGTGTAAACCTTGTACGACATCAGCTTCCTGAGAAATTCCGGTTTATTAGCGTCTATCTGTCTATCGTCGAATTTTGAAATAAAAAGTGTTGTGTTTTTGAAAAAACCAGTTTTTTCACAAAAAAAATCTTCGTGCACATTTTGATGTATTATAATTATCATTATTCCTTCTAGAAGTCCAGTTATGGTGAATAAAAAGAATAAAAAAATAAAATAAATTAAACCTAAAAAACCAATTTTTTCACTTGAATTTTCAAAAATTGAAAAACACTTTGACAATACGTGTGAATAATAAAGAAAAAATGGAAAAAACCGAAAATTTATATGAATTTTCTCATTACTTACCTGCGAGGGAAAAGAAAAAACGAGAGGGCCGAGACGAGATACGCCCTTTTGATTGCAGACACACATCGAGTTACGCCCTGGAATAACTTTACGGGCGAATATCTACCAAAGTATCAATTTTAAATCAACTGTCTCATGGGTTTCGACATTTCCCTAAGTAATTAGCAACATATCCGAGTTGCAGATTTTTCGGTTGAAAATTGTCGAAATAGGAACGTTTTTGTGCCGCCGTGTAAAATTTCAGAAATGTGGGTTACGCCCTTTTGAATGTCCACTCTTCATTTGAACATTTATTAAATCCTAGTTGGGTAAAATGAATTTGATAAGTACCTAATTCACCCAGAGTGAATATCAATAAGTGTTACATAGGAAATAGTAAGGAGTTGAGTAAAACGTTCTCGACGACAGGGCATCACAATGCGTCAGTGGGTTAACCTGAACTGTATAAATATATCACCGACGCTTGAAGTGCTTCGAACGGTAGTTGAGTAAAATGCGCATCGGCTGTATTATTTCAACTGGCAATGATGTGGTTGCTATGGTTACAACAGTTTAAAAATAACATCGGTAGCGACAATAGCGCCACCACTTGTTGATAGCAAACATTATAATTCGTTCCCCTTTTCTCCTATATGAGTGGACCCACTGTGGTCATTGTTATTCACAAGTGTTTAACAATTCATTGTGCGTGTACAGAAAATAAATACGGTAATAATCAAATCATGAATAAAGAAATAGTTATTCAGTGCGTCAGAATGAAAGTGTGCCTATTCATCGGTTTCCGAAGAGAGGAGATGATGGTCAACAATGGATAAAAGCTTGCGCGAATTCTTGGTTGTAATTTTTGTCGTTAATAAAAATACAAAATACAGATATTTTTTTATTTTTACTTGTTGCAACAAAACCTTGATTCCCTTTTAATTATATTCTCTGCCACATATTTAAAGAACCTACGTATGCATATATGTACGCTAGTTGCTAAGCATTCACCATCTATGCATTAAGTTTGCATGTAAGATAACTTTTCTATTTTACAAAATATCTTCCTGAAAATGTGCTTTATTATCTTTTTTTATATTTCCCGAATTTCCAGAGAGATGTTTTGTAAATTAAAAAAGATATATTACATGAACGAATTAATTAATAGAAGAAATTTTTCTGTGAAAAAAGGAACGCTTCCACTCCGCTGGGTATCGAGCCCAGGTCCTTTCGATTGCCGGTCGAATGCTCTGTCATCTGAGCTACGGAGTTTCCACAACTTTTCTCACAGAAACTTGTTAACGCCAACTTGGCTACCGATAAACCGGGAACTATTTTCTGATTTTTCTAAATCATTTCAGTCGATTATGTCGATCATTAGAAGAGTGTATCACTGTACGTGATAACGGAACTCTACTATATCGACCTTATCAACCTATGATTCAGAATTAATTTAACGTTATTTAAAACTAGATGGTATTTTCCAATATAAATTGAATTAATATTAATATTTAAAGCTACAGCGCTCAAAATTTGGCGTATAATTGAAAGCTCAATCCATTTGACAAAATGTTTTATATCGATGAAAATATCAAACATAGTAATGATTGGGTTGACGGGAATTAAATTCCAGGTTCAACTGCTTCCAAGTTAAAACGAACGAGTTAGATCTCTTTTAAAATTTTAATTCCTAGGCCGCTAAAGCTTTCATATTAAAAATATTTTATATTTCATATTATACTGCGCAAATTACATTGAAAGCTTTGTAAATATTCGAATTGAATCCGAATAAATTAGAGGCCAATCCAAGGAACCTCTTCAATCCTTCTTAATCTGTGCCACACGACGAAAATCAATCCGAATAATTTCGGCATCTATTCTAGTCATTTATTCAATCCGTTTAATTCCGTAGTTTAGTCAAATTGTGTCAGCATTATTTCCGGTTAAGGGGGTGTTCTCATGGATTGGCCGTATTTCGAAGCGTTTTTTGGAATTTTACTGTGAGAAAACTATAATTGATTTTTTAATGCGGTTTCTTTTAAAAGTTTTACTAAGCCTCAGACTACAAAATTCAGAAAACTTGTATGAAAAAATTTGCACGGTTTGGCCACTGCACCCTTGCGAACATAGGCCTTCCAAAAAAAGTTGGTTGATGGTTCCCACCAAATCTCAAAAATGGCTGGTCTGAAACACAAGAGTAAATGTTTTTCTTAATCTATGTTAGTGTAGTTATCGTCTGACGGAGGCTTTTTTTTTATCATAACAATTTTCAAAATGTCGGGCTGTAGAAAAAAAATCGTTTTTTTCACCTTTTTTTCATCTTTCAAAATTCATTAAACATTTGTTATAAACAATAGGGGAAAAAACGTCCGTCAGACGATAACGAGTACATTTCCACACATTTAAAGAAAAATGTTATCAAAATCCGTCTACTAGTTTCTTAGAAATCGTGGGAACCAGTTTGGAAAAAGTAGTTTTGAGAAAAATGCGTTTAAAGTTTCCAATAAAAAAAAGCGACAAATTGAGTTTAACTTTCTTGACGTAATTGACATAGTAAAAGAAATCCTTTTGGTATACTATTCTTAGATCCCTAATCTTTGAAAAAATAAAAAAAAAGAATCGACTCTCTAAAACCGTTCGATGAGAACATCCCCTTAACTAACACATTTTGTTAGCTTAACAAAACTTCGTCCAAGATAACAAAATAAGACCAAACATGGTAATTTTGTTAGGCCAAAATATATTTAGTTGACTTAAAAAAATTACTTTGTGACAATAATAAAAATTTTGTTCTGACAACAAAAACTTCTCAACAAAATGTTGTTGTTGTAATTACCAAATTTGTTCTCAGTGTCTGTAATTTGAAACTTGAATTATTTTAGGCTATGTTTGAAGCGTTTTGCAAAAAAACTAAGGATAAACTAGCTTTAGGAAACTAGATAATGTACCTATATGGACATTATTGTTAAGATCTATCGACAGTTATTGTAAGTGACACGAATTTAAGCTGCTATCTCGAGCGAGCTACAGCTTGTAAATGTGCGACCCTGTCTGTGGGCTTTCTCATCACCACTAAGCATTATTCCATGATTGAACAAGAATCTTAGCTAAGACAGCTTTGGCAAATGTCGATAAATATGACAATCAGATCGTAAAGTTCGAGGTCAATACTTAATATAACAATTATACCTGCTTAAGGTGGTTATATCGTGAAACGAAATCCATGCTAAAAAGCTGAAATTTGTATTATAGCTTCCTTGATTATTTTAGAATACACCAGCAAAGTTTTAGGTTGCTTGACCGTCTATTTATAGAGAAATAATTAATCAAAGTTTCACCGTTTGGTCATGGATTACTATACCGTCAATGGGAATGACAAGTGAACCCACGTTTCAATTGAGCACTATACTTACAAAATCCATGCTACGATTAAAAAAACTATACAAATTTCCCGCAAACCTTGAAATATTCGTCTGCTTTTTGAAAGAATTTTTTACCGTACAATAAGTCTGTATTGACTTTACAAAGATTATAACTCTGTCGACTTTTATCGGCAACCATAATCGAAGAAGACAGCAGTGAGAACGTGGCAACGTCGCAACGCATGCTCGAGCGTACACATATACGTAGTCAGTAAAGTAGGTCAGATTTCTATCCATGTGCACTTGAGCATGGTGGACTAAAGGAGTGGAGAGAGTGCGACGTTGCCACATTGCTTCATTCGAAAGTCATATGGTCGTGAATACGCAAACCGTTGAGAGATATTTTTTTATTAATTTATTTATTATTCTCATTTACATCGCGGAACGGTCGCAAATGTCAATCTTAATTAATTTTAGGATTTTACAACACAAAAGTTTCGATGCAAATCAAGAATATATTTTACGCTCTTATGTGACTTACCGAGTCATGATATAACAACCTTAAGGCCGTGTGGTAGGGTGTGGCGTCACCAATTACATACGCCCACTTTACTGATATCGCTTTTACGCTATAGTTGAGAGTAGCGTAATGTTGTGTATTGCAATACAGAGGGATGTAATGCAAAAATTGAACTGTGCATGTGCCTATTACGATACAGCGGAGCGTAATCTTCTTTTTATTCTTACACCGTTGGCACCGTACTGACAAAGCCTGGTACATTTGAACTGCGCAAGCGTCTATTACAATACACTACTACACACAATATCGAGAAAATAAAAATGGCTGGAAATAGTCGCGAAATGTCAAGTGGGCGATAATCACGGCAATTTCGACCTTTTCAGATTAAATTCGAGTGTACGCATAAAAACTCGTATACTCACCTAGGCACATAATATACTATAGTAACTGAAACCATTAAAAATCAATTTTACACAACAAAATTCTTTTAAAAAATTGCTGAATTTGGTAATAAATTACCAATTTTTTTCTGAGGTCTAATTATCGTGGGTGAGGTCTAAATTTTCATTTTCTCTTATTCATACTTAACGTCACTTTATCCTTCTTTAAGGCGGTATTCTAGTCTAAAATTTTGAAAAAATCGATTTTTTTTCTTTTCCATATTTTTAAAGAATGGACCTTTAAGAATATTTCCTTTAAAGGAATTTTAAAAAAATTTAATTATTTACGGAGTTATAGCTATTTTAGTGATGCAGCGCGCGAACCGGTCACATGTATTGTCCACCTGGTTCATCAAGCTGGTGTAAGTGGCAAAAAATATTAGAAGCAATCAAGCCGATATACGAAAGTTTATCCGATTAAAATTTGCTGCACCGTTGTTTGGGCTCAGAAACCCAAAATAACAATGAATCGCTGAATTCATTGATTTGGACTTTTGCGCCGAAACACATTCATGCAGGAAAGAAGACAATTGAAATTGCAAATTATTTAGCAGTTTGCATTTTCAATGAAGGCTTTTTACCAATCTATTTTTTTTTTTTTTTTTTTTTTTTTAGATCGCCAGAAGGGTTGGAATTGTGTCAATATGGACGCACCCTTTTTTTCACCCCCGCCACTTCACCAGCCTGTAACTTTGTCAATTTTCAAATTTTTTTAATTTTTAATTTTTTTTTGTATTGTTAAAATATTAATAAATATCTCATAAAAAAATGGATCGTAAAAATATTTTTAGTTTTTTTTTTATAGAATTTAAAAAACACCCAAAATTTGTAACTCTAGACTAGAATACCCCCTTAAGGTAGTTATCGTTCCAAAAATCAAGTCTATAGAAAAGAAGCTTTTCTATGATTTTAAGACTTGAAATGATTGGAATTCCACTAATCATTGCTTATTTTTTTAGGCAAAACATTCTCTACAACTCTATTGTTTCCAATTTTTGAAATAGAGTTTTCGATGGCTGAAATCATGAAAAGAACTTTTTTTTAAAAATTACTATATTAAAAGATTGTTTTATTTATTTTAAGAATTGGAAAACAGTGAAGTTGTACACGGAAAAAATAAGTACTGGGAAATTTACTTGACAGTCCTCGACTTTTGGACAGGACAAATTTTTCCGAAGATCCTATATACTTTTTATTAAGAAGCTTAGAACTTCATCGAAAAAAAGAAAGAGTGTCCTAGATTAATTCAAGCACAGTCAATGAATGAAATTCTTTCAAATTTTAGTGTATAGTTTTTGAAAAAAATTATAGAAAGGCAAATAATACTTCTTCTAAAGAGTGCTTCACGTTTTAAAAGAGTTTGGATAGAATAATTTGATTAGGAAGAGATGAATACCTGCTATACAAATCAAAGAAAAATTCTTGGACTGCGCTTGAAAGTCTTGTGAAATTTTTAGTGGCACGATTCGCAGTTGTCAATGTCAGTTTTTTAGATACGCAAAATTTTTATTACTTTGTAAATTGACATAAACTTCAAAAATTATGAAATTCTTATATTTGATATTTTAGAATTCATTAATTAATTTATTAAAAGTCTCTTCATCTAAAAACTTTTCTTAGCCTTATATAAAATTGATAGCGAAACAAGGCGCAGTAATTTCTTACACGGCCCTGCATTTTCAAAGGATAAAATGTACCCAAAATTTTTTGAGAAGTATCGCAAGTGCTTCGGTAGCCGTGCGGTTTAATTTATAAGATTAGACTGCGTTATAAATGTAGGTTAGGTAAAAGTTAGGGTTCGAATCCTATCAGCGTAATATTAATTTCAACAGCGGTAATATAATTTGTAATAAAAATCAATAAAATAGTATATAAAAAAAAGACAGCTTGCGAAAATAATTTTTGTTTCTTATTGCCTTTGATACTGATAGTCCATAAAAATTTCATTGACTGGCTTTGAAGTTTTCATGCACGAGTTCTGTGCGAGCTTCATCTGCCTATATTCAGAATTTCATATTAATTCGTAAAAATATCCAATCTTTGAACTTTATTTTCTCAAATGATTCATAGACATTATACATTTTGCGTACTCAGAATTTTCACGGACTTTCTACTGAATATACTTTTGGAAAGTTCTATACTTTTTCCAGGATTAATGATCTAATTGTACAGGAACGGTACTTCTAGTTTTAAGTAACTTTTGAACGTATCTGAAAGTCGAGCACTCTGTCATGTAAATTTCCCAGTAATTATTTTTTCCGTGTAGAGAATATTTTCCTCGAATAAATAAGCCCCGATTCATGAAAATTTAATTTTTTTCAAGAAACTGTTAAAAAGTGATAGTGAGGAAAAATTCTATTACAAAAAAACATTATTAAAAGTATTATTTTTTGTAAGTTTTAAATTTCTTTCATAAAAACTATTTTTAAGAAACCTGATTTTTGGCACAACTACCTTAATCTCCATAAATTTTTTGTGGAAAAAAAAACAATTCTAAATGATGCAAATATTGCTTGGAGTTTCCAAGATACTATAATTTAGGATCTGAACAGTAAACAAGGTTTAAGATGTTTTCAACAACTTTATTCATTCTTAATATGTATCCTTTTGACATTTTACCATCTCTTAACATATTCTCGGGGGAAATTCACCATGTAATGTTCTGTGCTTCATTTCCTTTTCTTCTTCACTTCATATACTTGTCCCTAGAGTAGCAGCGAAAGCAAAAAATTTCTTTGGAAGAATAATCCTCTACAGAAATATGAAATCAGAGTATCTTGAGATTGAGACTTCCTAAGAAATAAACGTCAAAAATCTTGGACATGTTTCAGCATTTTTATTGAGATTTATCGATAATAAACTACAGATTTAAAAGTATTTTCTTTCCTATAAAGGAGCAATATCTTATCTTTCCAACAGAATAATTTATGACGATCTTTTACTCATTATTCTTGCTTTAAGGAAAACGTAATTTACTCTTAAAAATATTTGGCTGAATCAAAAATATTCATAACCTCAATATTTATAATATCAAAAATAGTAAAACACGAGTAAAATAAATGTTTCTCCCGTGTTGCATACGATTTTTTTCATATAGGGGCAAAAAAATGCACTTTTTCACCCCCTAGTAGAAAAAATATTTTTAAAGTCTATAAAACTGTTCAACCAAAGGCTTTGGTTGATTTAAGCAAGTTTGTTTAATGGAACAAAAACTTAGTTTTTCTAACCAACAAATTTTTGTGAATCAACCAAAACTTTGCTGAATGATTGTAGTCAACAAAGTTATTTTGTTCAACCAACTTACATTTTATTCTGGATGTACGTACAAGAAAATAATCTGTTCAATCCAAACAAAATTTAGTTCGATTAGTCAAAAAATGTTTTTGCTATACGGTTGATCAAATTTTTGATCAATCAAACCAAATAATTTTTCGATGTAACCAAAAAAGGTTTGTTTGGATGAGATTTGGTTACATCAAATATTCCTTTAATTCAACCAAATTTTGTTTCACTTGACTCAAGATCCTGCTTTATTTAACAAAATTGTTTGGTCAAGTTAATTGATTTTCTGGGTGTAGAACAAAACAAAACAGTATTTAACTTTTGAAAATAAACAGTGAACATTTGTGGTGTTTCGAAGTGAGTTCGTTATTGACACGGTAAAAGCTCTACGGTATTATGCAGATCAGTGAATTCGTATGCCGCCACACGTGTGTGTAAAACATATGCATCACATCCATACACTTTATGATAACGTATCCTAATAGCACGTAACGAATCAGATTGTTTAACGAAAAACGGTTATTTCATTTTAAAAGAGAAAAAGTGAAAATATTCAATTATACTGCATTTTGTACTAAATCCATTCAATTTCCAATTCTCTAAATTAACCCCTTCGCCTACAATATCGTGTGAGACTCGGAGTAGCCTTGCTGAAAAATTTAATTAAATTCGATAGAAAAACACAAAAAAACAATTCAATTTAATAGAATTCTTATAAAATCTAATCGTGTTTTTGTATCAAATTGAGTTTTTCGAACAAACTTAATCAAATTTTTCCAGTAGGGAAGGATATCAAGACAAACATGAAGAGTACAAACTAGGTCAAAGGCTTAATGCAAAAACTTTCAATTCTATGCCTGAAACCTTTCCGGGACGGGACATTTTCATTTGCCAATCCAGGTGCGTATTGACCGTCGGCCCACGGTTGGGCCAACCTTGTTAAAGTTGGTCCAACCTTGTTGGCCAGAGGTCAGGCCAACTAGTGAAATGATAACGCTATCCGTCCATTGGCGTGAACAGTTGGCCCGACGCCGGGTGCCGGAGATGGGCCGTCCTAGATCAAAATATGCTTGTACCCGTGTAGAAAATGAAATCAGGGCACTAGCAGGGCCTGATAAGGTACATTACTTGATTAGTACATTATTAGTACGTTATTGATACATTATTTGTAATCGCACGCTTGAATTAAAAATTTCATATTCGCTTTTGGATTCGAACCCTCTAACCTACCTATATTATCTACATAACTAAACGCATTCCTAACGCCTAAAGCCTCTCGGCTATTCTCGCTTACCATATTCCGAATAAAATCTCGCTTATAAGCTACTGCTGCAAAGGCCGTATAAGATGGGTCTCTACCCTGTTAATGAGCAATGTTTTTGTTTCAAGTATTGTAATCAGTTATGGGTTTAAAATTTTTACACTTTCAATGACTGAATTAAATTTCTATAAAACACAGTATTTTTGCATGAAACTTGGAAAATACTTTTTTATCAAAAACATTATCTAATAAAAAGTTGTATACTTTAGAAGTATACATTCTTACAGAACGTTAGTAATAATTTACATAGTATACAACTTTTTACATTTTAATGTTAAGATTTTTTTTTAAATAAGGCAATTTCCGCACGGGTATAATCTAGTTGATAATATGCCGACGATTGGTTCAACTATGGCCCAGAGGTGGGCCGACCAAACTATCAAGGTCATCTAAGGTAATTCGCCAAGGTTGTCCCGACAGTCAGTTCGAGTCTGGGCCATAGTTGGGCCGACAGTCGGTCGTGCAATGGCAACGGAATCTAGTTATTAATATGCGGACGATTGGTTTAACCGTGGCCCAGAGGTGGGCCGACCAAACTATCAAGGTCATCTAAGGTAATTCGCCAAGGTTGTCCCGACAGTCAGTTCGAGTCTGGGCCATAGTTGGGCCGACAGTCGGGCACATCTTTGGTAGCCGATGTTGGCTGCCAAATTTGGTAAAACCGAAGATACCACAGTTGGCCCAACTATGGTCACCAAACCTTGGTCGCCAGAGAAGGGCCAACCGTGGCCCGATGGTCTAACTCTGGCAGCCGACCGAAATTCGCACCTGGAAATGTTCTTATTAATTTATGAATTTGTTATCCTATTACAGTCAACAGCATTTGAGGAAAATGTTAAAAAACAGGAGAACTGACAGTGAATTACTCAGACCCCCTTTTTATGATTCTGAAATGAGTTTCTTACTTTTAACGATTGTGGAATTAAAAACTACTTTTTTCCACTAGCGGATCATAAAGTGCATTTTATTGCTCCCTGAGAGACAAATAAAACCGTTTTTTCTCCCAAGTAGAAAAAAAAATCGTGTGCAAAATGAGAAATACATTAATTTTACTCTTGTGATTGTAGCCCTCGCTTTGCTTGCGCATCAAACTTCACACTCGCAAGATACATTTTTTTTCCATTGTTGCACAATATACTATTTTGGAACTTTGTTTGAAAATTTTAAAAAACCTCAACTTCATACATTTTAAATTATTTCCGAATCCTATAACTTTACAGAAATTGTTCACATTAATTTTTTGTTCTCTTAAAAATCTTGAAATTAAAAAAATTTTAATTTCAAACTCTTAAATTTTACAATTATTCTAATATTTACACATTCTTTTTTCAAAATTTATATTAAATATTATAGTTTTTTTAATCATACAAAATTCATACAAACTAGAAAATCAAAAGTTTGACCTTTTTCGAATTAGAAAATTTAGAATTTGAGAACTTTTTAATCATATATCAATTAATTCAAAGAATTGAATTGTTTGTAAATCTGATAATCAGAAGATTTTGAAGATTTGAAAATTTGTATTACGAAGAAGTGCCCAAAAGTGCTTCTAAGTTTAAAAAAAATTACTTAACGGTACACTGTAAAAAATGTTTATTGTAATTTTACAATACTCTAATCTAATACTTTTACTTAAACGTAATCTGATTTTACGACACATGATGTATAATGATTTTCAAAATAATTGTTATGTCGCTTCATAGCAAATTAACAACAGTTGTGTTTATAATTGAGGAGTTCTTATCAAGAAGGCGACAGTCGCTCGAGAACAGGTATAAGTATTGTCAATGAAATTTTTACACTCAAGATAACAACAACTAATAAAAATACTAAGATTATTGATTATGTCTCTGACTATCGGAAAAGATTAACAGCAGAGATGATCCATACAAAATTTAATAAATTTAGTATAAATAAAAAAGAAGATATATTCACTTCGAATAGAATTTATTTGCCTCCGGCGCGTAAACTCGTTTTTACGCTACAGTTGAGAGTAGCGTAATATTTTCTATTACAATACAGAGGAATGTAATGTAAAAATTGAACTGCGTATGGGCCTATTACGATACAGCGGAGCGTAATCTTCTTTTTATTCGTACACCGTTGGCACCGTACTGACAAAGCCTGGTACATTTGAACTGCGCTTGCGTCTATTACAATACGCTACTACTACACAAGATCGAGAAAACCAAAATGGCTGGAAGTATTCGCGAAATGTCAAGTGAGATGGGCGATAATTACGGCAATTTCGACATTTTCAGATTGGATTCGAGTGTACGCATAAAAACTCGTATTTGCGCCGAAGTCAGATAAAATAGAATATGTGCCAATGTACACAATTCGGGTAATTACGAGACTCGCTTAAAATGCTTGCAGGACTGATCGAGCCTCGGCTTTGCCTCAGCTACGTCTCGACTACACCTTGGCTTCGATCTCCTGCGAGCATTGTCGCTTGTCGCGTAATAACCCTCATTATGCGCCTAGGCACATAATATACTATTTCATTACTTAATAGATTAAATTTATGATTGTTTTCCAGCTGATGTCTGTTCACATTTCAAATTCTGTGTTTACAATAACTGTTGTCAACATTTAAAGTTAACTGTTAGAATGTAATAATCATGATTTTTATTTTAATTTTATACTTTCGACATTACTCATCATGAGTTAACCTTTTTTATAAAGGTAAAATTTAATATTTGTGTGTGTTATTAAGATAATTTTTTTTATTTTTCTTGTGTGTGACAATTTTACTATTTGGTGTTTTTTTTAATTCAATAAAGCCTAATGAGGTTGGCAAACTCAAAGTCAACGAAACGTTGCTACAATCTTGATATCATGAAGAGTTTTCGTCTTTATGGTATATCGTACCCTCATCGATCGCAAAAAAGCATCTTTTATAATGTTATATAAAAAATTCCAGTTTTTCAATACTTTGAGTAAAAAGATTGTTAATACAAAAATAGAGGAGAAAAAAGTTCTGACCGCGAAGCTCTTCAAAATATAATGCACTTTAATGTTAAAAAAAAAATTAAAAATTGGACCAAAATTGAAGGCTCTGGACATTTTTGAACGAAAAAACGGCTGTAATTTTACATCACATGTTAATAATAAAATACCATTAAAGTATTGTAAAATCATACATTTAAAACAAATTTCCTCATAATCAAGGGTGCTAGGTAAGCGTATATCATTGGATGCATGATTAATACAACCATAAAGATCGAACTATATTATTCCTCCAGAGCAAATATACATAATTCTGTGGTTAGAGCATTAGAGGTGGCTTATAAGTTAGAAATGACTTGGGATTCTCAACAGTTAAGGGAACCACAGTCTCCACAGTATTTCCCAATATCCTTAAAATTTACCAGCAAAGAGAATCATTTAATAGATTAATGCTTGTTCTTCCTCTTATGAACATCGAAATTTCCCTTTACAGCTCATAAAGTAGTATCGTTGTTATTATGCAAATTCCACAAGAATTTTATTATTTGTGCTATTTGAATAAAGTTAATTCTGACCCCTCCCCCCCCCCGTGGATTGTCCCCCCTAAATATAATATTTTTTTAGCCAAAAGTATGCTCAAGTTTAAAAAGAATTTTTTTTAACATAAAATTAAAAATATACATTATTAATATTATTTTTGAAGGCCTCGGTCGGTCGACTAACTTGGCTGCCAGACCAGGCCCAGGCCTGGTTTGACGATTTATGCTATGTTACAGCATGCCAAGGGCCTAATCCGCCATTTATTATGTAGGATTGGATTTTTAAATTTTCCTAACCAGGCCACGACTTCGTTTATTATTTCACTTCCAACTAAGGCCAGATCAAAAAATTGCTGCACAAAAAGCTATCTCATGAAGATATGTTGTCGTGGCCCATATGAAGCCCAGATATGTCATCTTTAATTCTTAGTTTTCCGTTAGAATTGGCTTACCCGCGCAGAAATCGCCAGACTTATTCCAGATGGGTCCCTAATTTGGTATTTCTGATCTGGCCCCGACCAGAGCCATGAAAAGATTTCTGTACGGGTAGATAAGCCGCAAAATTTTATGTTGAAGTATGGATGTTATGTTTGGCTCTGATATGAGTTGCAGAAAAAGTTCTACACGTGTATTTCTCATGCAGAAGCCAACATACGATTGCCAGACCATAAATAAACCCAAAATCACCATATCAGGGCCCCAACCGGTGATAAACGCGCCCGATTGGGCCCCGACCGGAAGTCGAGCTGCCAGATATGGCCCTGGTCAGCACATTTGAATTTCCCCATTAAGGGGGTCCACCTGTGTTATATTTAAAAAAATCGATTTTTTTTCTTTACATTCCTCGCATCTTTAGGATGTAAAAATGTTATTATTACTCAGTAAAATAGAAAAATAAACCTTCAAAATAACGTTTAATTCGTAGTTCTTCCAAAAAAAAATTTCTGATAAAGCACTCGATGTACCACCGACACACAAGTGGACCCCCTTGAGGGGATCTACCACCTTTAATATTTTCATTTCTTGAATTTAGACCTTCCATATAATTTTATTTATGTTAAGTACCTTTATTTAGAAAGATTTTGTCGTTTCTTTAAAATTCGAGCACCTTTGTGTATTTTAAAACTAAAAATGATGAGTTTTTTGGCATTTTTTTGACATTTTTTGACCTTGAATAACTTTTTTGTTTTTTGTCATGATTCTTTTTTTATTTTGTTCCTTACAATGTGTATCGACTTTTTGGTTATAAAAAATAAGGTAACATGACTGAAAAAAATTACAAATTAAATAAAATAAGAAAATAAATAAAAATATCCCAAAATATGAAAAAAAAATTTGTTAGTTTCTATTTAGGTAGAATGCTTTTTCTATACAAAACGTTGCTACAAATTGTAAGGAACAAAGTAAAAAAAGAATTATGACAATTCGTTAAAAAACAAAAAAGTTATTCAAAGTAAAAAAATGTCAAAAAACTCAAAATTTTTAGTTTAAAATTACATAAAGGTGCTGGAATTTTTGAAAAACCCAAAAAGTGTCTAAATAGAGGTAATAAAGATAAATAAAATTTTAAGGAAGGTCTAATCTCGAAAAATAAAAATATTGAAGGTGGTGGATCCCCTTAATACCTGGCCAGAGACAAAGAAGAATTTCTGCTAAGGTGCAATAATCCATCCGCCACACTTAGCTCAAAACAGGTTCGCTGTTCCATCCCGAATCAGGGAATGACACTTCTGCGCCTGATTCTGGCTAAAAAAGTGTTTTCATGGATACTCTCAATTTTTGGACACAATCTGTAGACGGCTAGTTTGAAATGGCCATATATAAATTACGACATTCAAGCAATAAACTCATTAATCACTTTGTAGCCATTTCACGTCAGTTTTATCGGTTTTGACATTTCCGAGTTAATGAATTTTTAATGTAAAAACGGAATTGCATTAGGGCTTGTGATATACGTAATGCGGCGTGGTTTGCATCGCGATAAGATCGCGAATGAAGCAACGAATAAATCTCGTAAATGGTAAGTGTCGCGTATTTGTGTAAATATATATACACACATATATACAGAATCAATAATGTTGTTGGCAAAATAGTCGCATCACAGATAACATCTGAATTAAGGTAAAATTAATGTTGAAGGAAATCACGCTAATTTGTAATTGAGAAGTCAGTTTATTTTTCTTCTGGGAATTATAAAACATGGAATTTATTGTCATGATCTCCGTTTTAACGTTAAAATATTCAAAAATGGAGATCCTTATACTTCAGCCTATTAAAAAGCAATAATTCTTCCCCTAGCCTCATAAAAAATTTTTATTAATTAGAACACGATACTAATATTTTTTTACACCGTTTTATTATTTTCGATTGTTTGTCAAATTTTCGATTACCCTAATCGTTTCACCTTTCTGTATATCCGTAAATCTTAAGGTATTTTTATACGTTGAGCCTTCTTGAAAAAATATATAGATAGAAAGGTTTCAACGAAGAGATATACTTTTGGTCCTGATAAACGATCGTGTTTCCTATGAAGCAATTTTCGCCTCAGGTTTCTTTCTCGATGGGTGTCAAGCCAATTTAATCCCAGCACACGAGATTAGGACTCGGCTGTTTTGTTCTGCTCGATTGACGTTTTGATCATTGCGGATCGACATGGCTTGGCTTTTAGTTGCGAGATGGCGCCAGGTTTTGACATTTCTACACGGGTAATAATTACCATTAACAATGTAATATTATCCCGTGTAGAAATTCTATCGTGGCCCAGATTAGGTCCGGACATGGTAAGCACAGCACCTAATCTGGGCCCGGTCAGGCTGACAATATCCAAGTCAGGTTTTCACAAAATGCAATACACTCGAGCATAAATTGCCAAATTGTCGGCGAAAGCGGTGATAGAATACATGGCCTGACCAGGCCTGGATTGGATTATACCACATGATCAGCCTGCCAGATCTGGGCCCGTTTAGGCAGCGTTTTTCATCACCGTCTGGGCCATAGTATTTCAATTTCTGCACCCGTCTAGAAGTTTGATTTTGGCTCAGGTCGGGTCAAGATTAGGAATCCCAAATCGGGAATGAAACACACAGCCTGACTGGATTCCAGACAGCCAGATCTGGCCTCAGTCGGGCCGTGTGTTTCGTCCCTAATCTTGAAAAGAACATCGTGCCTGATCTCAGCTGGGTCTAAAAGTCTAAAAATTCGGCGGAGGGTAAAAATATCCAGATTTGGTCCGTATGTAAAGAGAAAATTCGGGCCTGTTAAGGGCCCAGTCTGGGCCTGATCTAGGGGTTAAGAATCCGTTGATGAACTTTGTAACTCTCTATCTACTAGACCTGGCCCCGATCAAGCGCGCCGTTTCAACTAGGGATTCTTTGTCTTGGCCTGTTCTGAACCACGGAAACTCATGCAGATATTTTACTATGGTCCTGCCCGGGCCTAGATGGGGAATCCCGAATCAGGGATGAAACACGCCGTCCGAACGGAAACAGTCATGGCTGACTAGGATCTGATCGGGCTTTAATTGGGGGCTGGTCAGGTCCGACCTGGCCCTGATCTGGCTGTGCGTTTCATGACCGATTTAGGCCATATCTGGCGATTTCTGCACGCGATAATTACTACGCGGGATTTTAATGTTTAAAGTAAAAATGTTAATCGTTAAAAATTCATCGTTTCATTATATGTTTTATTTCTGTTCTAGGTAAGTGCAACACTATCAACAGTTACTTAGAGGCAAATTAGGGTAATATGAAGACTACATTCACTATTTACAATAGGCTTGGATCCAAGATTTTGGCATCGATATGAATTAATTACTTACTTCTTTCGGTACAACAAAGATTATATACATATTTTATGATTTTTTATTTTAAATTTATTAAAGTTTATCTCATCAAAGCCTACATTGTGTTTCGTTTGTATAATCGACAGATGAAAAATATTTTTTGAAAAACAAGCCAAGGTCGATGTAGAGAATCTATTTATGAATAAAATCACCTGTTGATCAATAAAATTAAATAAAAATTGCAACTTTTATGCAAAACGGTAGCAGAAGCACTAAATTCTAAATAAATATTGTTAAATGAACAATTTCATTCGGAAATATTTTTTTCTTGTTGGATAAGAGTTCTCTCCCAAAGTTGGTTGCAATTTTTAATTACGAGAATATTTTCAACGATTTTTTAAATTAACATTAAGAATACTGGACTGTAAGGCGGAGATGACAAGTTAACTTCCTCGAATAAAGGGGATAGAATTGCATAAAAATGACATAAAATTAGTCGACGGATTATTCATCAATCTTAATCAAGTTGAAGAAAAAAGTTTTACAGTAAGAAAGTAGGAATTGAGATAAATTTAAGTTATTGGAATTAAAGGAAACGTGGTAATTTTAAGAGTATCTTCAGGATCGTAAAACGAAGAAAGTAACCCCAACTTTAAGTCCTAGTTTGCGGAATGGCATATTTCCGTTTTAGGGTCCATTTGGACTGAGAATGGAGGAAAGAGTTTTGTGGCTTAAACAACAAAAGAGTTCCTTTAAAGTCAGCCATGTAAGCTTAGTAGAATTCTCAGCCATTTTATCATTCCATCCGAAAAGGGTCACTTTTTAAATTCCTTGTAGAAAATTATGCCTAGGGTTGATCTGAGCCACAAAAATAATGTAACAAGAATTTAGAAGAAAGTTCATTGCCTTAACCCATGCAGAAATGGCCATGCCATGGCCCAGTTTGGTGGTATAACGCAGGGCCAGACCAGACTTCGACTAGATCAAGTTACGTGATGAACCACATGGCCAGATCTGGCCCGGATTCGACCTAATCAGGCCCAGATTTCAACCTGATTGGACCTTGAGAGACGATCAGGGATTTATAAAGTATCCTCCAGTTAGGAATCCAATACTGCGCCGGTTCTGGATAACGGATCATTGTCACGCCCTCTGCCAGATTTCCAATTCTCCAGACCGGGCCCAGGTCGGGCCCAGGGAACAGTGGAGTGAAATAGAAATTTTCAACAATATTATTTCTAATTCAAGGAATAAGAGTGAATAAATTATCTCTCAGATTTACTGCATTTTCGCAAAAAAAACATAAATATTTTATCTAACATCTATGTAAATGGTTATAAACAAATGGTATTCATAAACAAAAACTCAACTATAATGTTATCGATGGAAAAAATTAATTGAGTAATTGAAGATATTTCAACCAAAACCGAAATTGTTTTTGAAAAGACTATCTTTGAGCAATTATGAATTCAAATTATTAATATAAAATTTGATTAAAAATCATTTTATATCAGATAATTTTTGTTTTTTTTTTTAATAACTTTTGACAATGAGTCTTACAGAATTTTTATTATAAAAGCAGACATGGGATTCCAATGAAGTTTTATCAATGTCAGAAATTACAAGAGTGAATCATACATTAACCCCTCGTTTGCCAATGGCAAAAATGTTTATCTTCGACAGTTAAAGGATTAATTTCAAGACTTGGAGTAATTTTCCAATTTGTGTCGTGCCAAAAATCAGGACTTTATAAAAATAAGTTATTCTATGTATTTAGGACTTAAATGGTATTATCAGTTGTTATTTATGAAAAAAACATTATTTTTTATCAACAAAATTTTAAGCTTACGATAAATAATACTTTAACTAATATTTGTTACAATGGAATTCATCCTTACTTTCGCCTCTTACCAATTTTTTGAAAATAATCGAATTTTCATAAATCATGGCCTTTTTTTCGCCCTTTGCATTTCTACATTAATTGAGATATCGAGTTAAAACTTTGAGTAATTATGTAATAAGCACTATGAAACGTTTATCTGGTCCTAAATTTTTATAATTAAGAAACACTTTTGTATGCGGGAATATTGATTCCAGCACATTATCTTTTGCGCACTTTTGCACTGCGCTAAGCACAAACTCCCTGTGCAGTGTTACAAAAAATAAAATATGTATGATAGACGTGCGAGTTGGTGGTTCCTCATTCGTGTGAGTGAAATCACCAACTTCCCGGACGAGTATCATGATGAACTATTTTTAGAGACCCGAAATTTTGCATAACTACCTGAAACGAGTCCTTCTATTTAAAAAAATAGTCAAAGCTATATCCATAACTTCTCGAAACTCTAGACTGATTCAAAATTGTTTTCTAGTTTATCAATGAATAAAGTGAATATCAATTTTTCATACTAGAGTGAAGTATTTGACCATAAAAAAAAACAAATTTAAGGATTTTTGAAAATTCCTTTATTTTGTTACATGAACATTTGGACACTATTTTCTTGAAAAAAATCAAAACTCAACCCAAGTGGTGTTCCAGTCTTGGAACAATGTCGTTCCGATGTCGGCAGCCGACATTCCAGTGTCGGATTGACGTCGGTTTCCGACACTGCATCGGTGTCGGATGAATATGGAAATGTAAGACCGATTCGGTACTAGATTCCAACATCGTTCAGACATAGGATCCCAACATCGTTCCGATATTGGATTCCGACGTCGTTCCGATACTGGATTCCGACATCGTTCCGATACTGGAATCTAACATCGTTCCGATACTGGATTTCAATATCGTCCCGATACCTGATTCCAATATCGTTCCATTATCAAAGGACGACACTTATTTGGTATCGGAATTTTACATACAATAAATATAAACAATAATTTAGTTTCCATAATATTTATTTAAATCGAATTTCGAAGCTTATAATCAATACTAATGAATATAAAAACGAACTAATTTTTCCATTTTCAATTTCGCTTCATCCCTCCTTACTCATATTGCGTCTGTGTTTCGTTAATATCATTAGGACTATGAAAATTCGAGTTATTCTCACTTATATTATTGGGACTGTAAATTTCACTTTCAAAACAACTATTTAATTCTTGAGTCTTTTGTCTTTTTAATGCACACTCACTTTCAATTATTTTGTCTTTCACTAAATGTCTTTTAAAGATACGATGCTTCCTGGCGTACTCTCGTGATCCTTTCCGATCTTGTTCTATTTTACTATTTATATCATTCATTTTTTCACTGCACCGATATATAAACAGCCTCTACGTTCAATAAAGAATAAGGCACTACTTGAGTAAGACATTTCATATCTGAAGAAGCAACGAAAAATAAGCGGCTGGCTACCAGATGTTTCTAAATATCTCTTACAAAGGATATTCAGGTATATTGAAAGACTAATAAATTATGATTTACGCTGGAACTATGAGGTTTTAAGTTTAAAGTACGAAAATTTACTATTTTCTAAAAAATTACAAAATTGTATTCAAATTTATATTTATTGACATAAAAATGCAAATTTAAGTGATTTAAAATCGATTGGAATTAACTAAAAATGTATTTTAATCAATTAAAATTAATTAATTAGTTATTTTAATTAATTGAGGGTATATAATTAGTTTTTAAATTAATTAAAATTGATTAATTCGTTATTGTAATTAATTAAAATTAACTAGAATTTTAGTACAAATCAAAAAAGTCTAAAAAAATTATATGAATTTTTAATGGGACTATTTTTATAAATAACTTATCAAATTACCAAATTCAATAAAATTGCATAATTAAAATCATTATTTTCGATTGAAAATAATTATGATGAATTTTACAAAATAAAATTTGCAACTGTCATTATAAGAAATCCATTTATACTTAAGAAATTTGGGTTTTGCTCATCTTTATTTATACATATTCAATAAAAATTGCAATCCAGTGTCGATTCAACAATGGTTTTAAGTCTGCAATCCAGTACTGGGTTGCCGACATCATTCCGCTACTGAATCGACACCGGTTTCATGTCTGCAATCCGGTACTGAGGACCCTACATAGGAACGATGTTGTTCCGGTTGTATAAACGATGTCGGTCCAGTGTCGGAATCCAGTACTGGAAAACCGACATTGGAACGATGTCGTCCCGATCGTCAGTGTCGGATAACCCTACTTGGGATAAATTCTGTTGATAATAATACAGTGAATTTTTTAAGGATTGTAAATAATTATCCTTCCTTTAAAATGAACCAGACAAAAACGGGAAATGTGTTAAACACACGAATTTTTAATAACATTTTCATAAACAATTCAAAACTTCCATGTGTTCTCAATATGCAACTGAGCTAAAATTGTAAACACATATGGAATGAACCTTCAGTTACGGGTTTTTGAAGAAAAAAAATGTGCCCGCTTCGCGGGCACATTCTCATTGCGCGCTTCGCTCGCAAGTTTGAGCGCGCCTAGGGCGCGCAATTCGATCGTCGCGCTTCGCGCTCCGCTCTTTCTGGACCTCGCGCTTCGCGGCGCTCGGTCTTGTGCTCTTCGCATACGTTTAAGTTTATTTCTTATAATTTAATACTGAAGCTCAAACCAACTTAATGATATTATAGATGATGTAAATTAGTCATTTTCTCAAATTCACTAAGTTTCTTTTTCAGATTAAGTGAAACAGGAAATTCAATTTACTTAAGGCTCTATCGGCCTTAAGGAATACATTCTCATCATGACACTCGCGCTTCGCGCTCGATTTTCTGTATGCATTTTTGTAACTTTTTAATAAATTACATGATTTTTGATAAATTTATTTTCTTCCAAATCTTTTAAAAAGGAAAAAAAAATCGTAGACTTTATTTAAGGAAATGATTTTGCAGAACAACGCTTATTTCGTATCACATATTTTGGTGAAAAAAATCGAATTTATTTAATATTAAAAATCAAAACATAAAATATACATCCTGTCGAGAAATTTATCGATAAGAATGCGTAGACCTTATTTAGCCAAACAATTTTCATCTCAAAGTTTTTTTTGAATCTCACATATTTTGTCTAAAAAATAGAATTTTTGAATTTTAATCGTATTTTTTGGAATTGAAACGAAAAATATATCTTTTATCAGAAACTGTGTGGGACAAAACTTGTAGATCTGTTTGAAACTAACAACTTTGTATTCTTACGTTTTTTTCTTATTTTACATATTATTGTTAAAAAATTGAATTTTGGATTTTCAATAGTTTTTTTTTTTAATTAAAAAGAAAAATATGCATCTTATGAAAAAATGTTACAATCCAAATTTGTAGGACTTTATTTATTCAATAATATTGTATTATAACGTTTTTTCGTATCTTGTATAATTTAACTGGAAAATGGAATTTTGATATTGACTTTTTTCGAATTTGAATATGCTGTAATATTTCTAATTTTGATTTAATCAAAAAATGTTATCAGGATAATTTTTAGAGATTTATGAGCACTATCTAAAACCAGTATTGAAATTTTTGATTTTTTCAAAAAATTAATTTCAAAAACACAAAAGTGGTGCTCAACCCCTCAATTTTGATTGGATGTGGCTGGTTAACGAACTTTTCCTTACTTTTTCGGCTCCGATAAAGTGTACCAAAGCTCAATTCAATCTGATAATTCTATCGAGAGTTATGCCGCACACGACCTACAAACAGACAGACAGACACTTTCGTAAAAACCATTTTTTCTGACTCAGGGGGTCTCGAAACGTAAAGATTTGATGAAAATTTCGAAAGTCGTTTTTCACATAAAACCAATACCTTCTCATCCATGATGAGAATGTAAAAATTATACCTAACCTTGGGAGCGTGGAAAATGAATTTACGAACAAATTTCACTCTGCTTTCGTACCAAATTTTTTTTCATGATTCACAGGATTCACTAACTTGAATTTATTTTTGTACTGTGCTTCTGATCCACCTGAGAAATAAAAAAGCTTTTGAATAGTTTTCGCTCTGAATTTTTGTTCCAAATGAGTCACAAGTTTCTTATTAAACAAATGAACCGATTTTGTATCGTGATTTTAATGCTCTGAAATAATGTCATAATTGAAGTGCATTTCGTTCCCGTTTGAAGTGTAATAAATAACGTAGGGATGGGCGGCAGCTTGACTATTCGTCGAATGATGGGATTGGATAGCATTTTGAATGTGAAACGTGTAATTTCCAGAGAAATCTAATGTCACAGTGGATTCTCTTTCTTCGGGACTTTTCTTCTTTTCAACGAAATAAGCTGCTTGGGTTTTAGCAAGGAAATCGTCTTTTAAGAGGAGAGCAAGGTCTGTCTCAAAATTCCTGAAAAATTCCTTTTTTCTCTATTTTTCCAATCATGTCGCTTCTAAAAAAATAATATTCCAGGAAATTTTTTGCAGATTGACAAGAAGCAATCCGCTGATGAAGTCGAGCAAATGGAATTGTGAATAAAATTTTGAGAAGTTTAACGAAGTCCATAGCCTCAATCTTGATCTGTTGCTTCATTCCGTGGATTTTTAAATACATATTTTGATGCATTTTACATACACACACGTTGTGTGCGCCACTGTCACCGGCCAGAATGCATTCGCGAGGTCTTAGTTCCTGAAATTTCGAAACACTACTTTTTGAATAGTGGCGTCGCGAGTTCTTTTACCAACTTTTTTGCCAGGCCGAGATGCATAACCGACACTTTCACCTATTCTTTTTTGTAATCGATACATTTTGACGCTAAACTTTAAATTCACGACGTATTTTCGCAGTAGTCTATTCACTTAAGACGGTAGCCTAAATTTGAATTTGATCAGATTCAGTTTTCGTGGCATTTGGCCATCTCTTAACGATAATTGAGCCAAACGTTTCTTTTTTATTGGAGGTGCTCCCAGCTCGTGTAGAAGTGTATTTACTACTTGCATTTTCAAGGAATCATCAACTTCTTCGCATTGGAACGTCGGGTCTGAATTTTCCGAATTTAAAATTTGAAAACTAAAGCAGTTTTAAAATTTTATTTTCCACTTCTTCGTTACTAGATACAAATTACTCGTTACGCATTTATGATTGTCTTTTCTCAAAGGATTGCAGGATACGTTGGCCCGACCTATTTTTTTCTTGACAATAACCACTGATCACGCAAAAAATCTCCACAGTCCTAATTGTTATTGAAAACTACATTCATGCAAAAAAAAAAATCTCCGAAATAATCAAAAATTCCCACAAAAACGGCAAAAACTGAAGAGCGAAATGAAGCACATTGCACATTTGTCAATTTTATAGCGTACCGGTTTGGACATGTTTAGCGGCCTCATTTGTTTAACACGTTCCGTGCCAGACTTTTTGAAGTCATTACGTTCAGGCTGCAGCGGGGGTCGTATACGCCCCATGTGGCACGGAACGTGTTAATAAAAAACTTGTGGCTTATTTGGGATAAAAATTTGGAACGAAAGCTATTCAAACGCTTGTTTATTTCTCAGATGGATCAGGAGCACAATACAAAAATAAATTCAACTTAGTGAATTTTGGGAATCATAGAAAAGATTTTGGTATGAAAGCAAAGTGGAATTTTTTCGCAACTTTGCATGGAAAAGGGGCGTACGATGGGATTCGGGATGCTGTCAAAAGAAATGCTTATACCCGTGTGGAAATCGAACCCGGAAACTGATCTAGATGCGGAGAGATAACCCTAGTTGTAACCAGGAACCGGTCGGGCTATCCGACCAGGAACCCGCCGGAAACGTCACGCTGGTTTGCTTATGTTCCTGACGTGAAATCTGGTCAGGAACCAGTCGAGCTACTCGGCCCTTTTCTGGCTTTTAGTTATATATAGAACCTTTTATAGTATATATAAACTTGGGCACTCTGAGAGTCAAGGGCATGTGATACTTGGTAAATTTACAGCAAACTTTATTGATTTTAATTTTCTACATGTTTGTGTCCAAAACACATACAATTCTGTTTCAAAATTTGGGAAATGGTAGAAAGGATAAAAACAGACGTTGATAGATAACTTTTGGTTTAATAAATAGAAAAAAATTCAATTCAAGCAAAATCTATGGAGAACATTTTTTTATTATCAAAATCAAAAGTAGTCTATCTACGTCCGTTTTCATCTTCTCTACCATTTCCCAAATTTTGAAAAAAAATGTAATGTATTTTGGACACAAACATGTAGAAAGTGGACCAAGTTGTTCATATAAACTTGCTACTTTTCTCAAGTATCACATGCTGTTTCTGCAAATTAGTTCATCTGATAAACTTCAGTAGACTGTGGTAGGGTATTCAAGTAAAGACGCAGATTTAGTTGTTGGGAAACATGATAGTGGATTTATTGGCATGAAACAAATTCCCCTCCACACTTGTAGTGGAGGCAGAGGCTGTTGAAAAGAACAAAGAACAGTGCGTGAATTGTTGCGTCACTGACAATCGGAACCAGCCCAGAGACAATGGTACAGCCGTTATCGTAAGTTGGGGAGTAGCCCCGAAGTAACGGTTCAGCCGCTAAGAGAAAAATCACTCACCCCGCAGTGGTGACGATATGGATAGTCCTCATTCACTCTTCCAGGCACCTTCCAAAGAATTCAGAGCGTGGCTTAAGTCAGCAGTCCTCATCACAGGGTTGACGTCATCCACAGGGGCACTCACTCAATCCGCTTCGAATATGCTTCGGACACTAAACACTGTTACCCACTTCCCACACAATCCACAGGGGCACACGCGTAATCGACAAGCCTTTCTTCAAGAAGAGAAAAGTAACGGCACGTTTCACTGCCCTGTCGAGGATCCCTCTCGTTGCCAAGGGTGAAATGTGACTGATTCTCCCCCATTTAAAACAAAAACCCAAAGGGAAGTCCCATGACTGAAAATCCCAACCGAACGTCGTGGTAGAGGGTAATTAATTTTGATACCTGCTCGACGTTAACCTTAAAGGTCAGCGCAGAGCCTACTAAGTTAAGTAAACGAACACAAAATAAAACAAACGACAAAGACGACGTTTTCCCTAAATGGTTCAAAGCACCCGAACACATGTCCTTAAGGAAGGAAAACTACTGCGTTACATCTTTGAAAATTTAAAAAAAGTTTTAAACATCATATAGGTTCAGCCTGGCGAAGGTTCCGGACTAAAATTCATTCCGAATCAATCTGCACTATTCCGAGCCATTCCGGAATCTGATTCCGATCTGAATCAAACCGAAGCAAATTTAAAATCAATCTGCAATTTCAATCCGAATAAATTCGGTCAATTTCGGATTAATTTGGATCCATTGGGATTGAATGTTTGTACTGATTCGGATTTATTCGGATTAAGAGTTCGGATTGATTTTAAATTGGCCTCTGATTAATACGGATTGATACTGACTTCGGATTTTTTCGGAATAACTCGGATTGGATTTCTGAATGGGTCGCATTGGTTCGGAATAAATTCCCAATCCGAGACTTTCGCCAAGGTACTTGACTAGCGCCCGACTAGTTCCCAGTCAGTTTCTGACAATGAACTTCATCCTGGATTGATTCTGCCGGGTCCCGACTTGACCCGGTCCGGTTACGAGTCAACCCGGACGAGTCCCACATAGTTCCCGTCCATGCAATACAGCCCGAGTTTGTCCGACAGGGATCCGGCCAGAAACCTTTTTGTAATGAGGCTAACTGTGGCAGTTTCCACATGGGTAGAGCAAGTTTGCAATGCGTTGATGAAAACTACTTGAATTTTCCTTCCTGTTTTTTCGAATGGGCCAAAGTGTTTTTCAAGAACATTAGTTTTGATTCTTGTTACGATGCTGATTACAATCTCCACAAAGAAAGATTGTAAACTCGTTTTAGCCATGCAATTACTCTCAAAAATACCCGATAGTATCACCACTTTTCAGCGAAGAACACAACAACCGTTCAGTGTAAATTTTTTTCAGAGGACCTAAGATTTGTCGAGCATGTCATTGTCAAAAAAAAAGTATTTGGGGGTTTTCCTTGTCGCTAATTTCGAAACAGGAGTCAAACTTCAAAAACCCTAAATGGTTGATCTAATATGTCCAACTGAAAACGCAAAGTATAACCTGATTTGCATGAAATTCAGAATCTAAGAGTGTTTCAAGTCGGTGATTTTGAATTAGGAGTCAAACTTCGAAAATTCAGAATATGCCATCCAATATGGCAGACTTAAGCCGCAAAATATAACTTGGTTATCATGAATCTGGGGGGTGGTTTTTCATGCAAAGGGGTTGTTGAAAGACAAGAAAAGTTATGAAATATCACTTTTCTATATCTGGGAACTTTTATCCTCTGTATCCAACACTGACCTTGTTTGTAATCACCCCTAAAAAAAGTCAGGCACGAAAGGGTTAATGCTGAATATTTTCAAAGAAAAAACATCCAAATTCACCAAGAATTGCGCTTACCAGCTTGTTTTGACCCCTTAATTTCTATTTTGCCACATCGTGCGGTGTTTTGTTTCATATTTTAAGACCTGGCTCTGGCCTGGAATATAATAATTAGCCAGACTTGGACCCGTCCAGGTTGTTTTTTACATTCTCATCATGGATGAGAAGGTATTGGCTTTATGTGAAAAATGACTTTCGAAATTTTCATCAAATCTTTACGTTTTGAGACCCCCTGAGTCAGAAAAAATGGTTTTTACGAAAGTGTCTGTCTGTCTGTCTGTAGTAGGTCGTGTGTGGCATAACTCTCGATAGAATTATCAGATTGAATTGAGCTTGGGCACACTTTATCGGAGCCGAAAAAGTAAGGACAAGTTCGTTAACCAGACATATCCAACCAAAATTGAGGGATTGAGCACTACTTTTGTGTTTTTGAAAATAATTTTCAAAAATTTCAATACTGGTTTTTGATAGTGCTAATAAATCTCTACAAATTATCTTGATATTAATTTTTGATTAATTCAAAATTAGAAATGTTACAGCATATTCAAATTCGAAAAAAGTCAATATCAAAATTCCATTTTCCAGTTAAATTATACAAAATACGAAAAAACGTTATGATACAATATTATTGAATACATAAAGACCTACAAATTTGAATTGTAACATTTTTTCATAAGATGCATATTTTTCGTTTCAATTCCAAAAAATACGATTAAAATTCAAAAATTCCATTTTTTAGACAAAATATGTGAGATACAAAAAAAACGTTTGGATGGAAAATTGTTTGCCTGAATGAAGTCTACAAATTCTCATTTAGACATTTCGGGACAGGATGTATATTTTATGTTTCGATTTTTAATACTAAAAAAATTCGATTTTTTTAACCAAAATATGTGAGATACGAAATAAGCGTTGTTCTGCAAAATCGTTTCCTTAAATAAAGTCTACGATTGTTTTTTCTTTTTGAGAGATTTGGAATAAAGTGAATAAATTAATTCAATCATGTAATTTATTAAAAAGTTACTGAAATGTATACAGAAAATCGAGCGCGAAGCGCGAGCGTCATGATGAGAATGTGTTCCTTAAGGCTGATAGAGCCTTAAGTAAATTGAATCTCCTGTTTCACTTAAATTCAAAAAGAAATAGAGTGACTTTGAGAAAATGTGTAATTCACATCATCTGTAATATTATTATAAAATTGGTTTGAGCGATTTAACCTTACCTTATTGCTGGCATAGATACAGCAATGTGAGATTTGTATTTTAACCATCCGATTATAACTGAATAAATATGAACGAATCAACCATATTATTGGTTGCTATGGAAAAATGTATTGTTCGCCTTCCCATATTATATTTCTGATTCGACCAGTTTCACTCACAATATTTTCATTTCTGTATTAAACGTTCTGCGTTGTTCAGAGAGACATATTATTTTATAAATACAATTATAAATTCCCAACCTACAACCGAATGGCTAAAACTCCCGAACCATTTCTATCAGTGTTGTCTAGGCATACCTGTTAAAATCAAAACCACCTCTCTCGAAGAAATTTAGAGGGTAGTAATTAATGTAATAATAAATGAAAATTTTACTAACAATGAAGATTCTCTGAATTGAATTTCAGCATATCCAACTTAACCTAAAAAATGACGTCTAGAGAATTGAAAATAAAGAAAAATATTCTTAAAAAAAAAAAATTGTTAAAAATCTACCTAATGTGCGTTCAGGAAAAGACAAGTTTATATTATCAAGAAATTTTTGAGAAATCAAAATCATTTTTTATCGATTCTGAAGTTTTTTTTGGTTAAGTTTTCGTAAGTGATAGGTGCCCTATTGAAAAAATCCTCATCCAAAAATAAATTTGATTTAGATTTTTTAAAAATTTCTTAATAATGTAAACTAGTCTTCTCTTGAGCGCACCGCAGGTAGATTTTTTCCCTTTTTCTTCATTTTTTATTCTCTAGACGTCAATTTTTAATTTAAGTATTAGGACATACAAAATTTCATTTCAGAGAACCCTCATTTTTCGTCAAATTTTAATTTCTTTTGCTTACATTATTAAATTTTATCACTGATAAATTATTTTGGGCAAGTAAAACTTAAAATGTGATTGATATTATAAAATTTCTTGTCAAAAGAGAACTTATACCAAACCCAGTGTTTCATGCCAAGTTAGGGCTTGCCAGGCTCGTGCCTGGTCTGAGTTACAGCAAAATTTCTACTCGAAAATTTAAGGTCATGTGATATCCAAGAAAAGTAGGAAGTTTATGTGAACAACCTGGTCCAGATAAACTACTCTTGATTTTGATAATATAAAAAAAAAGTTTCCGATAGATTTTGCTAAAATTGAACTTTTATTATTCTTCAAACCAGAAGTAGTTCATCTACGTCGATTTTTATCTTCTCTACTATTTTCCAAATTAGTGATGGGAAATATCGGTAAAAAAACGTATCGACACATATCGATATTTTTGGGAAAGATATCGATAATATCGATATTTATCAATAACATCCCCCACCCTTCACCATCCTAACCTGACTTTATTTAACAGTTTGGCAAATTAAAAATAAATTTAAACTAATGACAAAGCGAAATACGATAAAAAATACAAGAAATACAAAAGTCATTTATTTTTTGTTGTTATATTTCACAAATTTTGAGTTATAAAAAATGTAATAAAATGAGTGAAATTGAACATTTTGAAAAATTATTAACACTATTAAAAACAAGCCAGGAAAATATCAATATATATCGTTAAGAGAAAAATGTATCGATACTTTCCGATACCGCGGTGTATCGATATATAGTGATATTTATCGATTATTCTCCCATCACTATTCCAAATTTAAAAAACATAATTCTATTCATTTTAGACGTAAAGATGCTCTCTAAATTTGAATCAGTCAAAATCTACTGATTATCAGTGTAATTTTACTGATTCAAATAGCTAAAATGAGGTTACTGTAAATCAGTCAAATTTCACTGGTTATTTCAGTGAAAATTGACTGATTTGACAGTGAAAAGTATTTTTTCACTGATGAATCAGTGAAAATTAACTGATTTAACAGTGAAAAATATTTTTTCTATTTTTACTGATTGAATCAGTGATTTGCCTTTTCACTGATTCAATCAGTAACAATTTGACTGATTCAGATTTAGAGAGTGTAGAAACTTAAAATCAATAAAAAATTTCTAATTTCATAAATATCACATACATTTAACGATCTTTTTCAACATCAGAGTCTCTTTTCTCAGAAATGGATCCAATGCAGAAAGATTGATTCACACGAGCAGTTGTTTTATTCTTGAAACTAGTGAAATCTGCGGAAAGCTTTAGACGAAGCTAGTTCTTCCTAGCGGCTGCCAATAACTTCGTAAATTATGCATGATGTTAAGTCAGAAGAGGAGAAAGAAGAGAGGAATGTGGGGTTAGGTGATGTAGGCCACGAGATGTGCCTTGTGTCTATGCAAACCATCGTGTCTGCCCCTCCTTTTTATCTTCCTTTTTCATCCTCCCTCTGATATCAGTGGAAGCGAGAAAAAATATTAAGGTTCACGGGGCAAGAATAAAGTTAAGTCAAAGAAGTTGAAATCCAAGGAAGCTACCTAGGTTTGTAATCTGGTCGAGATTACTTTAAATTCAGATGAATGTTCTCCGAAGTATGGAATGTTTTTAGATTTGCGAAGGGTTTCGTGTTATTGGATTTATGGTAAATTTATAAATTTCCTTTGCTTTTTTGTTTCTGCTGATTTCTCTTGATATGTTATCTCAGTCAGATATAAGACTTTTCTGAATGATAGAAAATAATTTTTAGTAGATTTTACTAGAAGTTCAGTTCAATCAAAAGATTTTCTCTACGTTTCACTTGTCGCCCAGTAAAATCTACTAAACTTGGATCTTTTCGTTTTTTGTAGATTTTTTTTAGGACAACGCATAAAATTTGATTCTACTCAATTATAAAGTTATCTTTGCAATGGATTTTGGATGCAATTAATAAAGTAAATTATTTTTTTTCATATATTGTAGATGAAAGTTGATTTTTTAATTATGAAAGATATCCAAATATTTGAAAAATTAGTTTGCTTAAACTATAAGCAGTTAAACAGGTAAAGAATTTTTTCACAATTATTTTGTTTTTATTATTATAAGTTAAGACACAGTGAACTCGAAAAATGATTCCGAAGAATCGAGTAATTCGTGCACTGAGAAAACAGTTTCTTTGAATCAAAGAAACATTTATTTGATATACGGTCAAAGAAAAAATTTCTTTGAAGTAATGAAAGTTTTGATAATTCAAGAAAATTTTCTTTGATTCAAAGAAATATATTTGCTTAAATTAAAAAAAAATTTTTTGAATCAACAAAACTTTCTTCAATTCAAAGAAATTTCTTCATTGATCGTATATCAAAGAAATCTGTCTTTGATTCAAAGAAATTGTTTTCTGGGTGTGGTTCCTGTGATTCGAGAAATAAAGTTTTAACTAATTCCTCGTCAATTGGTTCCTTCACCCTGTTGATGAGTAAATTGATTTGACATATTATCAACCAGTTTTAATGATGTACGAGTTATCAAAGAATCTAGAAAATATTATGCTTTATCGACACTTTAAAGCATATTAAAATTTATAATTGCGCATATATTAAATTTCATGTGCTAAATATGCAAATTACTTCATATACTTTATTATTCAATTTAATAGAAACATTTTCAACAGTTTTATCACCTTCAATTGCACGTCATGAATTTTCATATATAGATCAATTTTCGGCTAAATTCGTATCTCTGAAATCATTAATAAGCACTTTGATGCATATTGAAATTGTTAATTGCGTATAATAAATTTCATATACACCCACAAAAAAGTTTCTTTGATTTAAAAAAAATGTCTGAATCAAAAAAATTTGTTTATTGTTATACGGTCAAAGAAAAGTTTCTTCGATTTAAATAAATTTCTTGATTCTTTTGTTCTCTTTGAATTTAAGAAATGAATGTCTACGCAGTTACATGAGTATACATGTGTAATGTGAATAACAGAAATATTTTCTTCAATTTAATAAAAATATTGTCTTCGTTTAAGGTAATAAAATTAATTAAATTATTTCTTAAGTTTTCTTCGGTATTGTATTTGAATTAAATAAATAATGTTAAGGAAATAATTTTTTCTACTAGCGGGTCATAAAGTGGACTTTATTGCCCCGTGCGGGGCAAACAAATCCACTTTCTGACCCGCTAGTAGAAAAAAAATCGTGTGCAACACGGGAAAAACTATTGCTACTAGCGGGTCATAAAGTGGATTCTATTGCCCTGTGCGGGGCAATTGCTCGGGCATCAACTTCACATTCGCAAAATACATTTTTTTTTCCTAGTTGCATAATATACTATTCTTTTATTCAAAAAAGGCTAAAAAGATGATTTTTCAAAATCAAAAATCAAAAGACTATTTGCAATGTATCAAAAATATTTTGATAGGTTTTTTCCTGATACTATTGTAGTTCAAATTTATAAAAACAAAGTTGTGAGAATATAAAGGGTTCTCATACTTGAAAAATGGATTTTAAAAATTAAAAATTTTGATAATATGAAAAAATACAAAACATCATTAAAAATTACAATTAATTAGTTGAGTTTGAAATTTTTGTCACTGCCTACATTATCGGAGAATCACTAGTCGCGTATCAGATAGGATACGTTGTCGACAGGTGTCCTCGTAGACAATTTCAAACTCTTATATCGCAAATAATGCAAATAAATTCAATATTTAAAGAATTTGAAAATCTTTCTGTGGAAAAAATGACGCTTTCGACTGCGCTGGGATTCGAGCCCAGGTCTTTCGACCCCGGCAATCGAAAGACCTGGGCTCGAATCCCAGCGCAGTCGAAAGCGTCATTTTTTCCACAGAAAGATTTTCAAATTCTTTAAATATTAAAAATTACAATAATATTATTTTCAAAATTGAAGTTTTACAACTTTTTCGTTCTGAGCTCAGATTTTGACTGCATTCAAGAAAAAATGATTACAATTTACTTGCTACATTACCGACATTCTACGTAAATTTAATTTTGAAATGAGTCAAGAAAAGTTGAAAAATATTCATTATTTCAAGAGTTATTCGAAATTCAAAAAAGCTTTAAATTTTTGCTTCTTTTGTAAATATCTTTGTTAAAATGTACTAAAAAATTTCGTTTTGGGGTCATTAAATGCAGAATTTTGTTACCTTTCATGTTATTCTAAGGAAAAAATGCATTTTATATCAATTACATCTGAGTGCAAATCGAACTGGTAAAAAAAAATTGTCTCCACTGCTGAGTACTTTACCAGCAATAACTTTTTTACGAGACGGCGAGGAAAACGCTTTGATCGAAAATGGAAGTGCAGACATAACGAATCCATGCCAGGATAAAAAAGAAAAAGTGTGAGTTTAGGTCGATTTTCAATGTATGTAGGCAATTGAAGTTTAATGGACTTCTGAAATACGCTTTTCTATTCCTGTATCTTTACTGAGTCAGCTATTAAATTAACCCTTATTTTCTTCCTCTTTTATGGATTTCTCAGAGGTTCAGCCCATTTTGAGGCACGTATGAGTGGAACTTGTGTCATATATGTACATATATTAACATAACACGCTACGAGGAATTATTCGCTCGTCTATCAACGTTCTGTTTCATGGAAACTTGGAACCAGGGAAATATAGTGGCGGATGTCTAGTAACTATATTCATGAGAATGTATGTATGCGTGTGTATAAGTAGAATTCTGTATGGATATAAAACATGCAATGAGACATCCACATGCGAAAAAAATACGTGCGTATCGAAATGTAGTGAATTATGTATTTTTATTAATAAAAGAAGAACAAAAAATTGATTCCGAGATATTTCAGATTATATTTATGATACTTGTACATGTATTTGCATGTGTGGCTACAACAGACATCAGTAATTTTATTCACGTGATCTATTTTATGTATTCCAAGCACTCTGCTTTTTATTAGACTACCAGCCGTGCCAGGCACGCTTCTATTCGAAACTAATATATTTCATTTTGAGACGATCATTTCATCTATGTGTGGGTAAAAATTCTCCCAGTGCGTCGATATAAAACGATAATTTCAATAATAAGAATGGAAGGAGAAATGAAAAAAAGATTAAATTACTTTTATTTGACTATATTGGAATATAAATTTGGATTCTAAGGTTTTGCGGCTTGCTGACTTCGCATCGAGAATAAAAATGTCAACACTTTAATAATTCTATGCTGGATTTAATATCGGAGACAAAAAACGTAAAAATGGAACTAATTTGAACGGAAACTGATATTTTTGCTAAATTGCGCTTCAATTTTGGGTAAAACGTATCGGTGAGAGTTTTGTACAGTAAGATACTAAACTTTAGATTAACTATATGATGATTTGATATAAATTGCATCAAAGTTTACTATAACCTATACTGAAGTTTCATATATTTTTCAAATCTTTAGTATTTTTACTGCGAAAAATGTTCAGTCTGCTAGGAATAATTACCATTCGACCTTGATTTTTCCTAGATTCCTAATATTTTTTAGAATTGTTATTATAAAATAAAACATATATTACTATAAAAAGTTCCTCCGTGTACGAATGTGAAGTCGGGATTTTGAAGTTTTATGATACCAATTTCGTTTCAGTCGGTTTGAGTCATACCATTTGGGTCGAGTTAAACAAAAAACACCCTTAAACAAAATTTTATACTATTTATTTCTAGTCTTGATATCTTTGGTCTGCCACATTGAATCCACCATTCTTGATTTTGAAATTTAATTTGAATTCTAGATTTAAAATCATCAAACCGATAAACCCATAAATTCCAAAAATGATGAAATTTGAATTGTTACGTCAGACACGTAACACTTCTCTCTTAAAAGATCTCCTCGTTTTATGTAAGAATCGGAAGGATCCTCTCTAAGGGATGAGGAATAATCAGTAAATGAGAAGGGTTGATCATATAAATATATTTATTAACAAAAGTATTTTAAGTGAGCACCATGGAAAAGATAGACATGAATATATAAAAGTTAAAATACTTAGTGATTACCCTGCGTTGAAATTTTGTCGGTGATGAAATGAGTCCAGTAGATTGGATGTGAATACTTGAGTCGTCACTTATAGATGTTGAGATAATTTCAGTCAGATCGGAAATTGTGGTCTAGCCGGTAAAGATAGTCGATTCTCTGATCCCAGGTTTTAGAGAGAATTTGGAAGGCGATTCCCTTTCACTTTTTACAGTCGTTGAACTTGGCGTCGAATTAGAACTGGTCCGACTAGCGGTGAATAATTTGATGAGACTGGACTGAACTGCACTGACTGGACTGAACTCGCGGTAAGAAGTGACGACACTGAACTGGACTCGAGTTGGTTACATTTTAGAAATCGGACGTTGACTAAGCGACTGAACTGACTTCTATTGGAACCTTCGCCTTTTATAGGCCCAAAGTATGTCAATCATGGTGGGGGTAAAACACCAGGTGTGCTACCCTTTCCATATTTGGTATTGAAGCTTAAGATCGGATGAGTTGCCTTCTCCGATGACTCACCTGCCGATGAAATTTATTACCTGGCATTAATGTCACAGCCAAATATATCAATTCCATTTTAATCTGCCTTTCGATTTTAACGATCGTCCTATTTCTTATTAGATCTTGCTGTATCTTGAGTCGATATAATCACGCACGCGGTAATGTTGCCTTGATCCCTTCATTGGTTCCTTAATTTGTTTGTTACTCTAGGTGGTAGAGTAGCGGGACGTGACAGAATGAAGGAAAATTATTTTATCCATCAATGGTTAAAATCAATGAAAACATTTTCTTTGATGTGTATAATTTGTCATTTGATTAATATATTTTTGAATATCCTCTAATGCTTAGAAAAAATCAAAGAAGCCGCATAATTTAATTCTATGAATAATGACCTCAATATGGAAATAGTTACAAAAATATATACTATCATAATGAGATTATTGTGGATTTAAAATGTTTACTTATTTTCCGTTGGTAGTTGATTACATTAATTGTGTGGTTTTTTTCATTAATATTTTTCAATATAAAAAGTGGAAAAAATTGTTATGGTAATATTAGAAGTTTTGTCTCCTCAGTTTGTATATTAATAATGTTTTTACTCAAAGTATGGAAAAACTGAAATTTTTCGCATTATAATTTTTTACATTTTAATAAATGCTTAGGTAAGCTGTATATTATCTTAAATGAATGTTTGGGGATTCACAGAATACAAATAACTTGTTTATTATTCCATTTAATTGTTATAAACAAATTTTAGTAACAAATTGATAAATAATCTTATTATCGGTAAGAAAATGTTTCTTTTTGCTAAAAGTGCTTCGTATTAATGTATGGATGATATTCAATTACAAAAATAATTAAAAAGGTTACAATAACCATTGTTATAAACAATTCTTGTGACAAAATATTTAAATTTCAATATATATTATGGAGACCGCACTACTGTACGTACGTTTATACCCATGGTACTACATAAGATATTATTACATGTATCTGATGTTATAAAACATTTTCTCTTACCAATTGGACAGTTTTCCGAAAAAGCAGGTGAAGCTCAGTTACGAAAAAAAGAATTTTTATAAAAATCTGAAATTCATGAAAAAATACTTGTAAATGTATATATATATATATATATATATATATATATATATTTACATATATTATATTATTAAAGATTTATTATTTTAAAAGGAATACCTGAAATCGTTCTGGCGTAAAAAATTGCAATGTAAAAAATTTCAGTTTTTCCATACTTTGAGTGAAAAAATTATTGATAAAAAAATAGAAAAGACAAAAGTTCTGACCGCGGAGCTCTTCAGAATTTAATGGGCAAAAATAAGAATATTGTACAGGGTAATTATATATGTATCTCATGAATATTAAATTCACTGAAAAGTGTGGCGAAAATATAATATGTTTTATTAATGAGAATCTTGTTGGTTTTTATCCACCATCGATAATAATTAGAATTTCATGATATTCTGAATATATAACAAATTATTATTTATAGCTGGATTGATGCTAAATTAATGAAAACTCTAACATTTTATCGTCAAAGCTCTAAATCTGAAAGATTTCCGATGGAACTTTCATTAATTTATTCATCAGTTACTAGGACAATTCTTCTACTTTTTTAGCAAGCAATTTTATTATTTTAACATCATTTATAGCTGTTAAAATTCAGAAATGAATTTTAAGAAGATTCAAATACACTCTAAAAACGGAATATTGACTGTCGAACAATTCCGTTCACTATGAATGGATGTTCTGCTCAAAATTGGCATAAGAGGAAATCCTCTAACAGTTGAAGTATTTTCGTTTCAAGTGCTATCATTTTATTGCCAAAGTTTTTCCTTTGGTCTGGAAATAAAATCCTTTGTCGTGTGAAGGAAGTGTAATTTCGATGTTAAAAGAAAACAAATTCTATGATATAAGCTATAAGAAATATACACAAACCAAACTTTGACAAATCCCAATATTCAATCGATTATTTTCAATAATATAATAACGACCCGTCTTAGATTTCAGCTTAAAGAAATTTTAAGATATAACTTTGCTTACATTACAAATTTTCCAATACGTGTAAAATTGAAAGTCCATAATATATTAAATATATAATGTTGAAAAAGTGTTACAAAATTATTTTTAAACTTTGTTGCATTTTAAATTTCACAATAAATTCTATAGTAAACATTTTACTAATAATTTCGAATCAAAATATTTTTTACAAATAAAAAACAACTGTATATTTCATAAAATGAATAAATTGTATAAAAAATTATGCATATGAAGGCCTCGATGCAATAAGGGCCTTAACGCTCGAAACAGCTTGAAAGTGACGTCCCGATTACACAAATGAACAAAGTACAGGAAATGATTTCAAAAAAATACCATCAGATTCCTTACCCTACAATGCTTTTATTGACATTCTGGGGAATATCTTTGAATTATCATCAGAAGCAATGAAAAGTAAGGTTATGCGGATCAAAATTGTTTGTTTTGGTATACGTACCTTTCAAAATGTCTACGTCGCACTCTGGGATTCCTAATGATTTGTAGAAATCCATTATTTGATTTCTTTAATTGATTTTGATCATAGAAATATATTCTTCGTAGTTGGTACCGTACTGACAAAATATCTGTGAACAGATTAGCACCAGACGATGTACACTAACTAATGCGCAGGCGCACTTCGTCTCCTAATCTAGAAATGCAATCCTTACATAATTAGAGGATTTCTTTTCAGAGTCAAAAAAAATCGTTCATTGCTAAAAATATTTTCTTTTTGCATCTCACAGATGAGTTTTGTAACAGGAAAAAGATTCTGTTGGTAGACAAAAGGAATATGCTTAATTTCAATGGATGCATTCTGAAAAGAACGTAATTTCAGTATGGATAGACTTTTTTTTAGAGTGTACAATAAAATACGAGAGATAATAATAAAGAGAAATTAAACTCATTTGGTTTGCTAAATATACTCATGAATTCATTCATCATTAATATTGTCTTGAGCCCTGTTCTTATAAAAACATAAATGATGCTGTGAAATGAAGCAAAATTGCTTTTTCATGCAATAAGATTCGTATAATAGAAAATCTTCTGTAAAGTAAATGGCACAAGATCGAGTAATACAATTCTGTAACTTAAATTTCTTACGTCGCCGCGAGGAAATTTGTAAAAGTATATATATACATTATGTGAATAAAATTTCGACTTTAATATCCGTTTTACAAAAAAACTTGTTTTAAATATAAATAAGCAGCTTTTAGATTCTGTTCTTTCGTGAGCTTAAGCACTGAAGTGGTTTTTGCAAATTGAAAGTTATTTCCATTTCACGGAAATTATTTTTATTTTATTTGAACTATCTTAATTACATGAACAAGACCAAATTTTGTTGACCCAAGAGAATAATTTTGTTTGTACTTGTGCAACAAAACTAATTTGGTGTTTAAACAAAATTATTTTTTTCAGAGAACCAAGCAAGAGACAACAAAAAAATCTTGTTAAGTCAACAAAATAATTTTGTGCTGGGACAGAAATGGTTTTATAACAACAAGAACTGCTAAAGAAAGAATATCTTGCGATTTCTAAATATTTTTTCTTAGTTTAAATGGACGTTGACCAGTATGCGGTAAAGTAATGCTATTTCTGGACGATGGGAACTAAAATAAGATAAATTGCTAAAATAAGTCGTTATCTAAGCTGATGAAAATGATTTTACGTTGAAAAGATTTCTTCCAATGGGATTTTTACGGTTAAGGCGATATGATAGTTACTTCCAGTAGATTAACCCGAATTTGATACGAACTGGAAAGCTTTTCCTGGCTTACATTCAGAAATAGCAGAACATAAACCCTATTCCTAAAATTTAAAGTTCTATCTATCAAAAAGCTAATCAAAGAATGTTAAAATGATTGCTAAACTGAAAAAAAAAATTTTACAACCAAATTTTTTTCGTCAACAAAATATTTTTTTGGGGCATTAACAAAATTTGGTTATCTATTTATTGTACCTACAAAATGCTTTTGTTACACGGAGAAAAATGGATATTGAAAAGTAGATATCCAAATGGGAGATATTCATCCATAATATCTAGATATTGGCACGCAATACTAAAATTTTTTTTCAATATATAAGATTTTGCCGATGAGTAACATTTGATATTCAGATTCAATAGTTTAGATATTGAAGCATGAAGTGCGCGCGCATATATATAAAGGTCATGTGATCACTTTTTGCGCTCTCATCGAAATCTAAGTGAATCTAAGATTGACATGCTTGCAGCGTTCCGGAAAGATAAATTTCCTTAAATTCTAATGAGTATTTCTAATGGAATAAAAGTGATCGGATCTTTAACTTGAGATGCAGTAAGTAAAACATATGTTATATATTTTCTCTATATCTGGTTTATAGCCGAGAATGAATTCTAACCTTAATGTTGAGCTTACGTTTCTAACAAGAACATTAAATTAATTTTAGACATGCCAGATAATGAAAATTTGGTTCAAACATCTACATTACTTTCATAGAAAAGAAAATAATAAAATATAATTTGACTTTTTTCTAGAAACTGAATATGTAGTTATTTTATAACCTTTAAAATAAGTTTTTGAGTATCTTAGACATTGAGCTGTAACATCTATAACTTACCTTTTCAGTATACCTGATATTGATGTTAAATATCTGAGATATTCAACTTCAGTACCTCAGACATTCAAGTTTACTAACGAGGATATTCAGAAGTTTAGTATCTTGAATATTCATTTTTAATATCTGAGATAATCAAGCTCAATATCTGAGATACTGGTGGTTAATATCTTTTTTTTCAATATCTGCAGGCATTGAAGTAGAATATCTAAATGTTTGTCACATAGTTGAATGCTACTGACATTGTGCCTCAATATCTAGATATTATTGGTCAATATCCATTTTTCTCCGTGTAGTTTAACAAAACTGTTTCTTCAAAGTTTAATTTTTCAACCATTTTTCAAATGATATTTAAAAATACCTTACTATTTATTTAAATTCTTAATTTTGAGAGCAAATAACTAATTTGGAATGAAAAGCAATCTGTGTATGTGAATAAGCATTGAATACAAATGCAGAAATGCTTTCATTTATGAATTTATAGCAATGCATTTAACCGTTCTCACCACAAACCGTTGCGGTGAATTGAAGAGGAAAGGTTAATATGAAACAAATTTAAATCACGGAGAATTCTAAATTTTGGGATAAATACTCTTCTATAAATGTATGAACTTTTGAAACAACGAAGGCTTTGTAAAATAACTAGTGAGGTAGTTTTTCAACCGTGCATACATCTCTATTTATCTTTATTATTCAAATTTCGACGCATTAAATTCAAATGCTAGATTATTGATCTAGATGAACGGATAAAAAGTATTTTAAATTTGAAAATAATATCATTTTAGATACTTGAGTTAGTTATGTATCCTGTAAACTAAAGTGAGAAACTAATTATTCGAATAGTACAACTTTGTTCACTGATTGACTTGAGAAGTACTTGAAGCAAAAAATAGTAGTCTATAATAACACAGGTCTGCAAAAAAAAGTGTTGAATTTGTTCTAGAAAAGATAGGAGTCATTTCCAAAGTAGTTTTACCCGTAGAATCCAAATCTGGCCTCAGAACTGCTCAAGTACGTCAAGTTTTTGAATAATCCTAACCTAAGATGCAAAAAACACGGTTTTTCGCTTTATTTAAGCACCCATAACTTCGCGAATTTTTATTATTTTTTTAATCTGAAAAAACCACCAAAAAGAGCCACTTTCTAACCAAAGATATCGCCAATTGAAAAAAAAAATTTGCAGGTTTCGCAATGAGCACATATGAAGGGACAAACTTATAGGACGTCAAATTTGTTTTTTTATTCTTGTTTCTGCTTAACGACGCATAAAAAAACAAATTTGACATCCTATAAGTTTGTCCCTTCATATGTCGCTCATTGCGAAACCTGCAATTTTTTTTTCAATTGGCGATATCTCTGGTTATAAAAGTTCAAATCATTGTTATAATAATTATTAGTGAAATGGAAAGCTGAAAAGTGGGTCTTTTTGGTGGTTTTATCAGATTCGGAAAATAATAAAAATTCGCGAAGTTATGAGTGCTTAAATTAAATTACTTAAATAATTGAATTAGATTCAAAGAGTTCTCCCAATCTCAATCAGTAATTTTTCTACTAATTTCATTCAGTCACTTATTTTTAGCTGTCCGATAATTTTATCAACTGAAATTCATTGAAAAAACTATCAGAATGAAGTGAATAAATAGAAAAATAAGTCACTGAATGAAATTAGTAAAAAAATTACTGATTTCAATAGAGATATATACAATGATATGAATTTATACATACTTTTCATGAGTATACCTCTCTCTGAGACTTTTATGCTTTTTGGTTTTTGCAATCGCTATTGAAAAACTTGACGTAAAAATGACGTAAAAAATGACGTAAAAAACGACGTTAAAAATGGCGTGAAAAACGACGTCAAAAATAACGTAAAAAACGACGTCAAAAATGGCGTAAAAACGACGTCAAAAATTGGGATAGTTTTTTACGTCATTTTTTACGTCAAGAATCTGTTGTCCTGAGAATTGATATTAAAAAAGTGTGCGTGCATGTTGTAAATAATGGCACTGAGTATTTGTGTGTGGTACCTAATTTATACTCTTATTAGAAAAATATAGTCGATTCATTATATTCAATTGAATATACTCTTATAGAATCAGTAAACTAAAGTTAACCATAAAATATTGTACTATTTATTTTCCTCTTACATTTTTATGTCACTCCTTTACGGAATGCCCATTCCACTTTGAAATAAATTATTACATTATATAATAGTGCCTTTACTGATGGGCATTTCTTAATTACAATATTCAGTAAGTGATTAAATATAAATTGTTAAGACTTCTTAAAGAAAAACTTGACGTAAAACTTGACGTAAAAAATGACGTAAAAAACTATCCCAATTTTTGACGTCGTTTTTTACATCATTTTTTACGTCAAGTTTTTCAATAGGGATATCATTTTTTTGATTCCACATTAATATTTTGTTTGTTCGTGTCTCTTTTTGCGAGTAGCTTTACTCTCAATCTCTCCGACGTAGTTTCCTTTCATTTTCAAGCTTTCTGTCGGAAAATAATAATCCTGGATACTGTCAAAATACATTAATTCACACGGTACATTAGTAGAAGCCTTGTGGGGATGTCCAGGCATTAATGGAGGTGGTTTTCGAGGTTAGGCCACGCATGAGGACATTCCCTTAAGCGCTTAAACGAGAAGGTTCCTTCGCATATTCTGTGCCCATGGCACTTACTGTTAACGCATTCTAAGGAACCCATTTAACGCGAGTTAAACGCTGATTCAACGTTAATTGAACTCCCGTTCCATGCAATACGTGCTCGAAATGAGAACATTTCAGATCGAGTCGCTGAAAGCAACTATAATTATAATTTTTTTTTCATTTCCCTTCCAAAGTTTATTTTTGTATTTAGAATTTCAAAATTCAGAGATAAAAAAATTTACACATTTGAAGAAAGGCAGTTTTTAGAGGGAAACAAAATTCACTCAAGCTTTGACAATTTGCCAATATTAAATGTGAAAAAAATATATGTTCGAATCTAAAACTATCCTACAATTAAAAGGATTTAAATTTTCTAATATCGAGATTGAAAAGTCTTTTATTTTTTTCAATTTTATAATTTTTATTTAACCTTTTTCATTTTCATCTAGCTTATAACTTGTTACGACTCATTAAATATGTAACTTTGAAGTTTTGCTCGTTCTCGATATTCTAATTCAAACGTTTTCTTATGTTACTTTACTTGAAATGTGCACACTTATTTTCAATTGGTAGATCTTGTTTACATATTTTAATCACCGCCTGAATTCAAGCTATACTGAAAAACACATTTGGTTGAATCAACAAAATTTTTAGTTAACTCAATACAATTTTTTAGTTTAAAAGGTTTGGCTGTTTTTACTCTCCAAATCTAAATCAGTCAGAATTATTAATTATTTAATCAGCGATTGATTTTATATCAGTCAAAAGTGATTCATTTTCAGTTAAGAATGATTGATAATCAGTCAGAAACGACTGATTGTAAAGCAAGAGGTCAGTCATTGATTGAAATTATTAAGCCTACTGAATATGCTTTCTCGGCGTTCAAATCAGTTGGTTTTGACTGATTTTCCAGGTAATATGAATCTAAATAACCAGATTGTATAGCTAAAATGTAGTCACTAATTGCAATTAGTAAAAAGAATTAATTCAAATTAAAAAAGTGGATGTTTGGATATATCTATGCGTACAATATAATTTATATGAATTGAATATTGAATAGTTACATGAATAATAATATGGATAATAATATTCTATCAATTGATGTATCAAAATTATTCTCGAGTATATTTTCTAGTAGAAGATATTCTAAAATTTTTTTATGGGAATCCCAATTATTTTGCGTGTATTTGTAGCTTCTGACTCCATTTAAAGTAAATATAAGTTATTGTTTGTATAATAGATCGCATGCAAATAAATAATCTACCTTTAGGCCATATTTCAAATTGCAATCAAAATTTGCCTTTCAAAGATCCATATTTCTGTATTCTACAAGAACCAAGTTTCCTGTGTATGAGTCGTTATCCACCCAACAATATATATTGTTGGGAGACAGTAGCGTGTCACGAATGACAAACTCATGTACTTCCCGCTGTGTATTATCGGTTAAATCCTAAAATAGAGAAACTCCAGTCGTACCAGATGTTACTGTTGACTCCGCAAACGTCAGAAATTAACTTTAACTCCTTGCAATAAGTATACTGAAACAGAAATGCCACACCTTTTTCATACAGGAATTTCTATTTCCACGAACTAGGTTTTCAATTTTGATATTTCATTCTCATTTTCATCAAATTTTCATTCCCAGTCGACACTCACAGTTGTTACGTAATTTTTACACAACACTTATATAAAAATGTCGCCCTACTCTCTAAATCTGAATCAGTCAAAATCTACTGATTATCAGTGGAATTCGACTGATTCAAATAGCTAAAAAGAGTTTAATGCGAATCAGTCAAATTTCACTGATTACTTCAGTAAAAAGCAACTGATTTAACAGTGGAAAATATGGTTTTCACTAATTAAACAGTGAATATTAACTGATTTACCAGTGAAAAATATTGTTTCCACTGATGATTCAGTGAAAAGGCAAATCATTGATTTTTTTGAAAATTTGACTGATTCAAATTTAGAGAATATAACCCTATCAGACTTTAACAACGGGCGCACTACTACGCCTGTATTTCCGGATACGGGTGCGGTACTGATAACCAGTACGGACACATGTACTGACATAATCCCGCGAAAGAAAAGTTGATCTTGTTAGATCTGGTGAGATTGAATTCCCAGATCTAACCAGATCTTGATTTTGTCGAGATCTGATCAGATCTAAAGTTGATTTGATCAGATCTAAAGTAGATCTGGTTAGATCTCGACAAAATCAAGATCTGGTTAGATCTGGGAGTTTAATCTGACCAGATCTAACAAGATCAACTTTTTTTTCGCGGGATACGAGGATGATAGCGCTTTAATAGTACTGGCTTGTTAGTACTGACCGAGTACTGCCTGCCAGTACCAGTAAATACTGGACTTACACGGACATGCCAATACTGGCTAGACAGTACTTGAAACGTACTGGCAAGCCAGTCTTGGGCTCAGTCGGATTTTCATAACGGGCGCGGTACTACAACCGTACTGCTAAATACGGGCGCGGTACTGCCGGATATGGGCACAGTACTGGCGGGTACGGGTGTGGTACTGGCAACCAGTACTAGCCCATGTACTAACATAACATGAGGATGATAAAGCTTTACGGGTACTGGCTTACTAGTACTAGCTGAGTACTGTCTGTCACTACCAATCAGTACTGGGCTTATTATCTGTTACCTTTTACTATAAAACTGAATACTTCAATAAAATTTCGAAAAATAATACAGGTCAACATTTTATCTACTCTGGAATACCAGAAATTGATAGGACATACAAAAGTTTTTGAGGTCGCTGATTACAATAAGAGGGTCAGTTAACCTCCATCACGTCCGTTTCAAGGTCATTTGAAGGTCAAGTGTAGAAAAATGCGCCAGAAAAATCCGGAAAAATTCTTACTTATGTGTTTGAGGTCACTGAGTTAGAATCCAAGGTGAGTTAATTTTGATCACGCCAAATTCAAGGTCATATATATATATATATATATATAGTTTATCTTAATGTTAAGCTGGAAAACATTTAAGTTGAGTTGCAAATAATTTAAACCGATTCCTTGTTTTCGTTTGTTATATTTGTATCTCTGTTTATGAATTGCTTAATGAACTAACCTTCATATTGATGAATTCATTATATTTTTTAAATGCTTACGAAAATTTGAATTTATTTTTGGAAATACACTGTCTACAAAAAAGGTAGAAGCTGCCCAACTTGTTTTTGCATGATCAAGATATTTTTTCAGTTTTTCTTATATTTGACCTTCATATGACCTTGAATTTGGCGTGATCAAGACTAACTGATCTTGGATTCGAACTTAGTGATTTCAAACACATAAGTAAGAATTTTCCCAGATTTTTCTTACGCATTTTTCTACACTTTACCTTCAGATGACTTTAAACCTTGCAGAGTGAAGGCTAAGTGATCTCGGTGTCGAACTTAGTGAACATAAAAAAATAAGTATGAATTTTTCCAGATTTTTCTAACAGTTTTTCCTATAGTTGGCCTTCAGATCACCTTAAATTTGGCGTGATAAAGACTAACTGACCTTGGATTCGAACTCAGTGACCTAAAACACATAAGTAAAAATTTTTTCAGATTTTTCTGACGCATTGTTCTACACTTGACCCTCAAGTGACCTTAAACCTGACGTGATGGAGGTTAACTGACCCTCTCATCGTAATCAGCGACCTCAAAAACCTTTGTATATCCAATCCGTTTATGGTGTTCCAGAGTAGATCAAATGTTGACCTGTGTAATTAATTGAAGATGATAAAATCGAATAAAGTAGGAATTTGAAATAATATATAAATTTTAGTTTTAATATATATTAAATAAATAATATTATAAAATAAAATAAAAATATTAAATATTATATAATATAAAAGTATTAATTGTTATTTTATTAATAAATCATAGAAATAATTAATTATTTTTTCGAATTAGATGCCATAATAAATATTTGAATAACTGTGCTTTTCAAATAAAATTATAGTTTGAATTCTATTTTTATTGTAAAATAATACTTTAGTACTGGGCCAGTACTGCGTCAGTAACGGCTACCCAGTACTGGCGCAATACTGAATTTTTTGTGAACGTTGTCACAATAAAGATTGATCAGACTGGGATGTGACACAGTTACAAAATAGGAGACGTTATGCAAAAGTTATGGAATAATATTATAGAATACATTGTTCAGTAAGTATGACATTTATATGGGGACATTTTTTTATAAAATTGTCTTGTAACCATCACAAAACAATTGTAATTGTCTACTGAGTTAATTGATCCAAATATTCGAAACATTATTTTAATTTGAAAAATACTATTCTTTACCGAAAATCCCCTCATATTTATACCTTTACATTCATTTATCTTAAATAAATGGTGAATAATACTAATCTTTTATCCGAAGCGAAAAAAATCTAATGTAAAAAAAGGGAAGGGCTGCTAAAATCGCACGAAACGTCACGTGAAGAGAAAAGGGTGGATTTAAATACCATCCCTAGGTAATTAATGTACGCTCCCCAATATAATTATTCAATAATTATAAAGCTCATTCTAATTAACTCGTTTTTCATTTTACTTTAGTTAAAAAACTGATTGTCATACGAATCGCATGAATTTTTTGTAATATGGTACACCATATTAGATTTGCCATTTTGATACAAAAATGTTGAGGAGGGTGCATGAATACCTTTCAAATTCAGTATATTCTAAGATTTTTTTTACTAAAATTCACGTAACGGAATTACTAATCGCTCTAATTTTCATAGAGCAGAGACTCCAATTACTCTCTAAATATGAATCAGTCAAAATCTACTGATTATTAGTGAAATTTGACTGATTCAAATAGCTAAAAAGAGGTTACTGTAAATCAGTAAAATGTCACTGATTACTTCAGTGGAAATAAACTAAATTAAATGTGAAAAATATTTTTTTTGATTGATTCAATCAGTGAAAATTAACTGATTTGTCAGTGAAAAATATTTTTGCACTGATGAATCAGTGAAAAGGCAAATTAGTGATTCAATTAGTGAAAATTTGACTGATTCAGATTTAGAGAGTACAGAGTTAATAACATTGTAACTTATTATCAACAGACAACCATATAACTGGGATTATAGAAAAACAAAAGAGGTTTCGTTAAAACTAGGACATTTTGCGTGTTTCAAAGAAGAAAATGGAAGTTTTCCATACATTTGACTTATACTTTATTTTTTATTGAGCAGTTTATATTTCTGAATACAATTTTATGAAAAAATGGAAGTTCAATCAATTTATTTTCCAAATAAATAGCTTTTAAGCTATTTGCGATTCATCACATAACATATCTGTATTGTTATCACAAGAACTCGGGTAGTGAAATCACTCACAAAGATAGTTGTGCCCACTTTTCGGAAATGCCAGTCAACAAATCAATATCTCTATTCTTACCCCAACTGGAGATACACAATAAGAGATGCAGCCGACATGTCATCGCACCCTAATTTTATGAGGATGATTTAAAAGCAACAAGTGGATTCAGGAATGCGGAAAGTATTGATCTGAAATACATGACCGATTCTCCAAAATTCTAACGCAGAATCCGTACACGGAGAAACTTTTTATATCAATTTTTACTGTAGTACTTTTCAATTCAGGGAAGAACGTATCACTTTGGGAATTTTTGTTAGTAAAAATACTAAACTTTAGAAGAATGATATGAAACTTTTGTATGAACTATAGTAAAATTTGCTATGAACTATGCTGAAGTTTTTACTAACAAAAATTCTCAAAGTGATACGTTTTTCCCTAAATTCAAAAATACTATAGTAAAAATTGATATAAAAAGTTTCTCCGTGTAGCGGACAAAAACTACAATAGACGCAGACTCCAAATGGTGATGTCAATTGTTTAACATTGCGTAGGAAGAATTAAAAAAATAAAGTAATAAAATGGCAGTGGAAGAAAACAATTTCAGAGACCAACAGGGGGAAGGTACTAGAAAAAATCATAAACCAGGATGGAAACTTTTACACATACAAAAACCAATCACATAAATCGTCTCACATACACGGTCCACCTCGGGAAGAAGCAACTGAACACACAAAAGAATGAAATTAATTAAAATTGGGAAATGTCAAAGGGCCAAGTTCCAGAAAAACGAAGTCGTAAAATAGAATGAAATGATCAACCCCCAGGATATTTAAGAAGCCTGATTTCAAAGAGGGACGGCATAAGAAGGTCAGTTTTCAGTCCAGTTTGATTTCTGCCCCTAGGGGTTCACCAGCCGTCAGATATAAGTTTGATTCTTGCCTTCGGAGTTCTTGAACTGTTTTCAGTGTTGGGTGCCCTTATTCTTTGGTTGAATAAATTTCAGGTCAAATGGTTTTTCTATAACATGACAGTCTGGTAGAGTAGGATTTAAGTGAAATGGTGATTTGGAAATATTAAGGGGGTGTTCTCATCGAACGGTTTCAGAAAATCGATTTTACTTTTTTTAATTTTTTCAAAGATTAGGGATCTAAAAACGATTCAAAGATGTACGACTTGTTTTACTATGGCAATCACGTCAAGAAAGTTAAACTCAATTTGTCGCTTTTTTTCATTGGAAACTTTAAACGCGTTTTTCTCAAAATTACTTTTTCCAAACTGGTTCCCACGATTTCTAAGAAACTAGTAGAGGGATTTTGATAAACTTTATTTTTAAATGTGTGGAAATGTGCTCGCTATCGTCTGACGGACGTTTTTCCCCCTATTGTTTATAACAAATATTTAATGAATTTTGAAAGATGAAAAAAAGGTGAGAAAACGATTTTCTTTATAGCCCGCCATTTTGAAAATAGTTATGATAAAAAAAAGCCTCCGTCAGACGATAACTACAATACCATCGATTAAGAAAAACATCTACTCTTGTGTTTCAGACGAGCCATTTTTGAGATTTGGTGGGAACCATCAACCAACTTTTTTTGGAAGGCCTATGTTCGCAAGGGTGCAGTGGCCAAACCCTGCAATTTTTTTCATACAAGTTTTCTGAATTTTGTAGTCTAAGGGTTAAAAAAATTTAAAAAAAAACGGCAATAAGAAATCAATTATAGTTTTCTCACAGTAAAATTCCAAAAAACGCTTCGAAATACGGCCAATCCATGAGAACACCCCCTTAAAACTGTGACAAATGACTGTTGGAAAAAATAAAAATTGATGTCAAATGGTGATTCGGAAACAAAAATGAGGAAAAGTGGTCTTTCAGTCATAAGAATTTCGGTGAATAAAATTTTAGGAAATATAGAATTTGGGGGATTTTTTGAGGTTAGATTTAAATTTAAAGAACGCGAAAACTCAATCAAACAAAATTTTATCTACATCGAAAAATTTATAAAATTTTGATCTGCAAGATTGGATCCACCACTTTTTGTTGCATAAACCCTTCCATTTCCAATTTTAAAAAGAAATTAAGTCTTCAAATACAGTAAATAAAAAAAAAAAATTTTAACGACTTCAGCCACTGAAAACTTTACATTCAAAATTGGAAACAGTAGACTTGTAGAGAATATTTCCCCTGAAAAAAGAACATGATAAATGTAAATCCAATTATTTTTTAAAAATTGATAAGAATCAATAGTAAGAAAGAATTCTGTTACACAAAACATTATTAAAAGTATTATTTTTCGTAAATTAAAAATTTTTTTCAGAAAAAAAATGTTTTTCTTTTACTAGACACGATTGATCATATCATTCGGAGTCTTAAAATCACAGAAAACCTTTTTTTCCAGAGACCTGATTTTTAGGACGACAACGACCTTTAAAGTAAATTCTAAATCACAAATTGAAAAAGTCGATGAAGTAGAGTTCTTCCCTTAAGATGGTGACTGATACATTCCTCTAATAATCAACTGAAATGATTTGTAAAAATGAGATATTCTTTCGTTTTACTTATTCGAAATAAATTTAGAGGCGTAAATGGTCATGACCGTGAAATAGTAATGGTTAATCTAGGTTCATTGGTGTTGTTTCTAGTGTGCTTTTGGTATCTGTTCGTTTAGTGTTGATATCGGATTAGCGTCGTGATCAGTCTGTAGTTTGCCTTTCTGGTTAGGGAGTCCTTTCCAACACTTCCTGTCTAGATAGTGATTAACGTGAAACTCTAAAGGGACGTGTTCTCAAGCCCTTAGTCGCAACCCTTTTCAGTTACCAGCCAGTACATATATTTATGTCAACCTTGTCGTATATATACATAATAAAACTAGTATAAGATACAGAGGTATAAGTGCTCCCCAAATTGCCTTTTATTTGTTCACATCGAGTGTTTTACTTTTTACCGCCCCATGCAGAAGCGCTTCAGAATTTAGTCTGTGTATTTTACGAATTAAAACATAAAATTAAAAATATATATTTAAGTTTCTTCAATCAATAACGAATTATAAAATTAATAATTAATACTCATGTAATTGAAATTTTCAATTCGTACTTTATTTTTTTCAACAATTAGGCATGAATCATAAAAGATTCCAAATAAAATCAACTTGAGTTAACAAAATTTTCCAGATTTTTAAATTCTTAATTTGGATAAATTTTAAAAGTTTAATAAAAATGAAGACATGCACAAACAAATGGAAATTCATTGGATAAGAAAAATAAAAAATTTTAAAATGAGACAAGCCAAAATTACGGAAATTGTAAAAGGAACAAGTATATTCGGGAATTACAGAGAATAAACTCAAAAAATTGGAATCTTAAAAGATTTTGTAAATCAGTTATTGGAAAATTGAATTACTAATAGTTTTTAAATTATAAAGTATTATTTTCTGAAAATTATCAAATGTTTAAATCTTTTAACATTCGGTTTGACATTAAAGTATTAAACTAGGAGAGTAGCGGAAATTCGTAATGATTTTTTTTGGCCGTTTTCTCTCATACTTCATTTATTCTGACCAAAAATTTCACATTAAAAAATGAAATATAATTTACCAAATAAACAATTCACTCCATAATTACTTTTTGATCCAACAAGAAAATGCTCGAACATAAAAACATATTTAACTTTCTATTTTTACAATAATCAGAATGTTTAGTATAGAAATCAATCTATAAATCAAGCTATTGATTAAAATTTATATGCTATGAAAATTTCAACATGCTTTTTAATTGAAAAGTGTTGTCTCAATTGAATTGCACAATTATTTTACGATTAATACACGCTAAAAATAGAGCCATTTAGTTAGTGTTATTACTTTTCTTGTTTTTACAAATTGGACACTGACATCAGTTAAATGTCGGGATGAGTTAGACCACGAAAAAATTGTCGTGACAAATATGTTAAGCAGTCTTGGGGGAAGTTTTCTGTAAAGCAATATTTTGTTTAAATGAAAATCATCGAATACACAGCGAGTTAAAGTCGAAAGCGCTCGCTTCTCATAACGATTTCCGCGCGACTTTTTCATCTTTTCAAGTTGCTAGAATCACATCATTTAAAAGACATGATTCCAATCATTTTTATCATGAGAAAAGTTATGAAGAAATCCTTTTGAATCAAGAGGAATAATCTTAAACCGAAAGATTTTTCTTTCAAATAAAAACGATACATTATTTAAAATAAAAAAACCCTTTTATTTTTTAAATAAAAAATTAGCATCTAAATTCCAATACAGATCGCCGTTTTTAATCAAAAATATTTTTTCCTGAATGTACTCGCAAAAATAGGCCTCAGGAAAAACATATACATATAATTTTGTTCTCAAGAACAGCAATATTATTATTGAAAGGATCATTTTAAACAGAAAAAGATTATTTTCCAAAAAAATTTGGTACAAAAAAATTATTTTATTGATTAATTTTATTTTTTCCAGAACTTTTTTTCTTATCGCTTTGATCCAAATTTTCAAAAATAATGCGATTACAATAAATCACAGATTTTTTTACAGGAAAACGATTCTCTACAACTTGACCGTTTTCAGTTTATAAAAAAAGATGTTTTAATGACTGGAACCATTAAACGACAATTTTCCAAAACAAAATTTTTATAAAAAAATTGCTCAATTTGATAATAATTAATTAATTTTAAACAGTTGGAAACTATTAAGTTATAGAGAATCTTTTCATTGAAAAGATGATTTGTAATCTATTAGAATCGCATCATTTTTAAACATTCGACTGGAAGCAATCAGAAAAGAAATTCGGGTAAAAATAAAATTTACCAATAAAATTATTTTTATGTGTTTCAAATTATTTTTATGGAAGATAATCTTTTCTGTTTTGAATAATCCTTTTAATAATAATAGTAATATTCTCGAAAGCAAAATGATCTATTTTTGCCTAAGGCCTGATTTTTGCAAGTGTACTATCTTGAACGCAAAAAACGTGTTCTCTATGATATACCGCTTTGTTTCACATAATATCATGAAAATTTATGTGCAGACCCATACAATGTAAAAGTTGCTGACTAAAATTTCTAAAACAGACGACCACAGGTTGAGAATAAATTTTGAAACCTGACAAGACATGCGTTGCTTTTCAAATAACAGAAAAAGCACAGAAATTTTAAGTTTTCCAACGTCTGGCCAGTTGATGTTCAATGCATACCTCGGTATTGCTTGCGTGACGCGGAAAATACTCGATAAGTCGAATTTCGGGGACAAGTTAAGGTGAGAGCAGACAGAAGTGCATTTTCAGTGCAGCTGATTTGAAATTTAAATATACTGTCAGCGATTTCGAGTGGTGAAATGTATTTTGAAACCTTCGGTTGAGGTAAGGAAGGCAGCAAGGAAGCGTGGTACGTGAATGGTAAGAATTTTGTGAAAATCGAGGATACAGAAAAAGAAAAAATGAGGGTTAGAGTAGCTTATGCCAAGCTTGTCTCCGGATAATAGAGCCAAATTATAAACCTGGGGATTGGGGTATCCACCCGACCGATACGTTTCTTGGTACTCTTGATTTCGAATACGCCCCTTTATTTTTATCCTGGCCTCTGAGAAAGTCCCGTAAATATTTATTATTCGCAACCCTCTGATTCCGTAATGTGGCGTGAGACCAAAAGGCTCTCCCAAATTTCGACCCAGAACCTAATATTCCCACTTTTCATAAATAAGGCTACACTTTTCGGAGCAAGAGGGTCTTATTTATGGGAACGATATTGCACCAAAATTGCACCAAAATTTCACACATTAGTCAAGGGCGAACAATATAAAATAGTGAAAAAATTACGAGGAAATTACTATAAAGCTTGCTCTTTAAATTTTAAATCAGGAGTTTAACTTATAAATTTATAGTTACTGTCACGTCCCGCGACGTATTAGAATGTACTATAGGCACAGGCTAGGTCTAGAGAAAAATCTGGGGGAGTTACTAAAAGAGAGAGAAAACCACCTATTGAAAAGAGAGGTATAACTACATCACGCACAGCGGGATACTGCGCAATACGTGACGTCACCAAAAAATATAATATGAAAAGGACACGCCGCCAAGGGTAAAACTAGTCTTGTGAGCAGAATTAAGTGCGGCAAATTTCTAAAAACTTAAAAGGAATCACAATGTGAAGTACCCGTTCAGTGCAGTTAACCAGCCATAAATTCACCGTGTTCCATTTTACTACCCTTGGAAGGATTTTAGACTCAGTGTCAAAAGAATAGTTGTTGTGTCTTTTTCGCACCAGTGTCATACACACTCCGTCCTTGTCACTCCTGTGGGAATCCTACTCACGACTTCGTCGCAGTCACACCTGTGGGGATTCTTTTAACTAAAGATTTATACTTGTGTGGACCATCAGAAAAGGATATTTGAAGGATATATATGGCGTGTTCCATGGCAAATCGGACGGGTTCAGGACTCCGTGTTTCCGATTTCCTTGAAATTTTAAGGACTAATAAACTAACATAAATAATGAAGAAACCCAAAATTTGAGATTATTTCATGCATTATTTAAAAAGTTATGGGATAAACGAACAAAAAAAATATTTTTGTTCTTTTTCAATTATTTCCAAACTGAAACTAGCAAAAAGTCTGAAAAAAATTACACAAACGTATCATTAGATGGCCGATGTAGCAGTATTTTTTGGGAAAATTTTTACTTCAAATTTAATGATAAAAAAAATGTATTTTTTCAAACAAATTGAGTTTTTGAAAAAACTCCATCTTTGAAAAATCTGAAGAAATTCTTAGTGATAGCCGCAAGTATTACGCAAATTTTAGGTATATAATTAAGGTGCGCACTCAAAAATTGTGCGATATATGAATTTTTTTGTAAAGTGATGTGCGTAGAACCACGATCTTCGATCGACGGTATCGGGCGCAAGTTCCACTAATGTTCTATTACTATTTGCTTTTTCGAGAACGTTACTATAAAAAAGTGATGAGAAGTGATTATTAATTGTTTAATTATCGCTTTATACTCATAACATATGAATAATGTAATGAGTTTTATAATTATACATAAATTATCAAAAAAATAATTTTTTTTATTATCATGAAAATAAATTAGTTGGTAAAAAATCCACGAGAGTTTATTTTCAAAGAGCAGTTGACATGATTCGACAAAAAAGGAAACATTGTTGTAATCCATAGAAAAACAAAAGCCGTAAGTGAATATCACGTGATTTGTCACTCTCGATACAAATAGAAATATAGTGAAATCATCACGTGCTGATCTATAAATAATTTATCAAGCCTCAGCTTAAAAATCATTTTCCTCTTAATAGATTATACTCGCAGATTCAAATGAAAGCAGTTTAAGGGCATTCCCAGAGCATTTTCTCAATAAATTCAAAGATGTCAGTTTTTAAATAATTGAAAAAGAACAAAAATATTGTTTTTGTTCGTTTATCCCATAACTTCTTAAAGAATGCATGAAATAATCTCAAATTTTGGGTTTCTTCATTATTTATGTTAGTTTATCAATCCTTAAAATTTCAAGGAAATCGGAAACATGGAGTCCTGAACCCGTCCGATTTGCCATGGAACACGCCATATATAAAGGTACCGAAACTCTCTCTCTCTCTTTTTCTCTCTCGTTTGTTATTTTTACCAATAATTGCCCGTGCCATACTTATATGTATTGATTGATATTTAGATTCTTCTAATTTAACTTCATAATTTTATAATATTGATTAACATTATTATTCAAATAAATTCAATTTGTGTTATTTTACTAATCATTGTGTTCTTTACTGACTTATCCTAATCCCTAAGCGAGGATCATTTTATCCTAATGTGAAGAACTGGTAGTGTCACCCTCCATATTAATATTATAAAAGATGCTGGTTTGCGATCAATGAGGGTCAAATATAAAGAAGAAAACTCTTTATGATGTCAAAATTGTTGCGACGTTTCGTTGGCTATGGGTTTGCCAACCTCATCAGGCTTTATTAAATTAAAAAAAAACACCAAATAGTGAAATTGTCACACACAAGAAAAATAAAAATTAAATTAACTTAATATCAAGAACATGCACAAAATTATTAAATTTTACCTTTATAAAAGAATTGATGTTCACAGACTACGGATTCACTGATTTTTTATTTCTTGTGTTCATTAATACGAACTCTTAATGCTCTCTTAGATTCACCAATATAAGTCGCAGTGCAATTTTTACAATTAAATTTGTACACAATATTAGTTTGTTCCCATTTGTTTGTGGAGTCTTTACCTAATTTTATTATTAATTTCAAAGTTTTGTTAACGACTGGGATAGTTGACATATTGTATTTTTTTTTAAATATTAGACAATTTAGTAAAGTTTGTTACGTTGTATGGCAAACATACCTTTGGTTGATGTCTGTATGTAAAAAAAATATTATTTATAACTTAGTTGACCGAGCGATATCTTTATCTCACAAAACGTTTCATAACGCCAATTTGAAGATTGTTAAACAAATATTATCAAACAACGATTATCCAAATAGCTTCATCGATAAAAATATAAAAATCCGTATGAATAAAATTAAATACAGCTCTCCAAATTCTCCAAATAAAAAAAACCGTTCAGATTTATACAGACATCAACCAAAGGTATGTTTGCCATACAACGTAACAAACTTTACTAAATTGTCTAATATTTAAAAAAAAATACAATATGTCAACTATCCTAGTCGTTAACAAAACTTTGAAATTAATAATAAAATTAGGTAAAGACTCCACAAACAAATGGGAACAAACTAATATTGTGTACAAATTTAATTGTAAAAATTGCACTGCGACTTATATTGGTGAATCTAAGAGAGCATTAAGAGTTCGTATTAATGAACACAAGAAATAAAAAATCAGTGAATCCGTAGTCTGTGAACATCAATTGGAATTCAACCATGAATTTGGTTGGGAAAATACCAGGATTGTTGATTATGTCTGTGACTATCGGAAAAGATTAACATCAGAGATGATCCATATAAAATTCAATAAATTTAGTATAAATAAAAAAGAAGAAATATTTACTTTGAATAGAATTTATTTTTTCTACTAGCGGGCCATAAAGTGAACTTTATTGCCCCGTGCGGGGCAAAAAAATCCACTTTCTGACCCTATAGTAGAAAAAAAATCGTGTGCAACACGGGAAAAACATTTATTTTACTCGTGTGGTTGTTACCCTCGCTTTGCTCGGGCATCAAAATTGACACTCGCAAAATACATTTTTTTTTCCCTAGTTGCACAATGTACTATTTCATTACTTAATAGATTAAATTCATGATAGCTTTCCAGCTGATGTCTGTTTACATTTTAAATTCTGTGTTTACAATACCTGTTGTCAATATTTAAAGTTAACTGTCTGAATCTAATAATTTAGTAGACAAAGTGTCGTCGACTCCATGACATCATGTCATTTTATCAAGTAAAATCATGACTTTTATTATAATTTTATATTCTCGACATTACTCATCATGAGTTAACCTTCTTTTATAAATGTAAAATTTAACAATTTTGTGTATGTTCTTGATATTAAGTTAATTTAATTTTTATTTTTCTTGTATGTGACAATTTCACTATTTGGTGTTTTTTTAAATTTAATAAAGCCTGATGATGTTGGCAAACCCATAGCCAACGAAACGTCGCAACAATTTTGACATCATAAAGAGTTTTCTTCTTTATATTTGACCCTCATGATTGCAAACCAGCATCTTTTATAACATTTTATCCTAACTTAAAACGAGGAACCTTCGATCAAAGTAAGTATTTACGTAGTTGTGACGTAACATTACACTGAGAGAAGGGATTATGTATTTATGCTTAACGGGATTCGTTAATAGTTAACGAATTGTATATTTGGATATGGCGAAATAAATATTTCTTTGCGTCAAACATTTCGCGCATATGGAAAATATTTTTGACCAAAATTCGAAATTCGTTAATAGTTAATAAATTATTCGTTTCATACAATTTTACCGTAGTTTCGAGCAATTGTATGACCTATTCGAAGCTAGAAAATGTACAGTTGTCATTAATAATCAATTATTTGAATGAGATATGAAATTCTATTGCGAAATACACTCGAGATTCCCTATAACGAGATTCCCTATAACGAGATTCCCTGTAACGAAACCTCTCTTTAACGAGCGCGTAACGCCTCCCTATAACGAGCAGACGATCGACCCCTCTTCCCCCACTACTACGGAATGAAGCGCGCTCGAATTTGAAAAAGTAATCAATGAATTTGATGGCTTTTATCACAAATTAACGAATCAATCACAAATTTTTAGTATTTTGAGTACATACCGTCAAATAAGTTAATTTCATGTTCAATACTCACAGAAATATTTTTATACGCTTTTAACTATGTAAATAAATTATTCACATAGCCTCACTGACAGACTGACTGCGCGCATTATATAATGCGCATAACAGCGCGTAGCAACAAGTAAGATATGGAGGGGATCCCTCTCGCGCTCGTTACAGAGAGGTCTCCGATGCTCGAGCTTCTCGTTACAGGGAATCTCGAGTGTATGTCATTTTTTGAAGAAAATACAGGAAAAATTGGAACAATTGAATGCAAAGTATATTCAAATACGTTGAAAATTTAATCGAAATTGAATTTCAATTGACACAAATTTTTCAATTTTCTTGAGAATAATATGCATGTATTTCGTAAAAGGGTAGGTAAGAATAATTTGTTCAATAATTTATACGTAATATGTTTATTACAATATATTTCGCTGCGATATTACAAAATTCCCTTCTCCGGATGTATGAATAAACGCTGGTCTAACATAGGTATTGAAGTCGAGTTGGTACAATATTTTCTTTTCCTTTTCATGAGGCATACAAACGTAGTAAGATTTAATATGATTATTTAAACCGAATGTATTACATTTTTTATAAATGAAATAAATTTTGTTAAGATCATTAAAAACTATACAATCAATGAATCCAAAGCAAGGGTCTTCATTATTATTGATATCCAAGAAAATTGCATTTGCCGGTTTATATGTAGTGCCATTTACTTATTGAACCCATGAGACAATAAATGCTTCTCTGTTTTCTGGAAGAGTTAGGTTGAATGCTTCATCATACTTTTTAAATATTTGACCGAACTCCTGTTGCAAATAGAAACCAAGAAATATTGAATTTTAATGGATAAAATCATTGAAAATTTTTTCTGGATTAGTGACTAATCACGAACATAACCAAGAAAATATGCATGCGACTATACAAATACTTAAAATAGAACGTACCTGCGAGAATAGGGCGCAAATACCCGATCCCCCATGACTGTAGCACATTTTCGAAATCCATCTTCTCAATTTTTCACAAATGCTCAATCAAAATCATTGACATACGTAAAGTTGTTGTGTTTACATTAAATGGGATTCGTTAACTATCAACAAATCTGTATTTCATGGAAACAAGTTCATCTTTCATTTTTCAAGTTGGTAAATCCTTATGAAAATTCCACCGTGTTTCTGCAAAAAAAGGTTTTTCTATGATTTTAAGAATTTAAATTATATTAGCAGTCGTGTTTTATGAAAGAAAAAACATATTTTTTATAAATAAAAATTTCAAACTCACGAAAAATAATACTGTTATTAATGTTTATTTATTAATATATCCTTGCTATCACTTTTTACTCATTTTTTAAAAACGATTGGATTTTCATAAATCATGGGCTATTTTTTCGAGGAAAATATTCTCTACAACCCGCCATTTCCAATTTTGAAAATAAGTATTGGATCTATAACATAACACAGGTCTGCAAGGTTTTGTTGTTGAAAAGGTCGTTTCCGAAGTAATCTTTGACGTATAATCCGAATCTGGAATCAGAATCAGCCTATCACGCCAGGATTTTGAGATATTTGAGGTTATGTGCTCGAAAAATGGGGTTTTTCGCTACTTTTGAGGTTATGTACAGGGCGCAAGAATTTTTTTTGGTTTTTTTCTCAAAGTCATCAATTAGAAATACTCTTTTCCTTCAAAATGAGCTATTGAACAGTCACAAGCGGTTTTTTTTTCACAAAGATACGGCCATATCAAGTTTTGACATTTATCCGAACAACCTTATGAGAATTCACATTGAAATGTTAATCTTGCGACCTCATTCTCGTAATCAGCAACTCCGAAAGCCCCGATTAAGAGTTTTTAGAGAGCGAAATCTTTTAATTTCGTAAATTTAGATCCGACATTTTGAATCGGCCATCTTAGAAATGAAAATGTTAATTTTCTGACTGTAAATTCTTATTCACAGACCATCAAAACCCGCGAGCACAAATATTCAAGATAAATTTTCGAATGAAAAATGGTATGCACCAAAGAATCAATGTAAATGCTCATATGGTTGTTCGGATAAATGTCAAAACTTGATATGGTCGTATCTTTGTGAAAAAAAATCGCTCGTGACTGTTCAATAGCTCATTTTAAAGGGAAAGAGTAGTGCTAAATGATGACATTTGAGAAAAAAACCAAAAAAATTTCTTGCGCCATGTACATAACCTCAAAAGTAGCGAAAAACCCCATTTTTCGAGCACATAACCTCAAATATCTCTAAATACTGACGTGATAGGCTGATTCTGATTCCAGAATCGGATTCTACGTCAAAAATTACTCCGGAAACGACCCATAGCTTTTCAACAACAAATACGAACCCATTATTTGCAGACCTGTGTAATTCGTGCGGTTTGCTAAGAGATGTCGTAACTTGATCAGTATATGTCATTCATTTAAAGCGTAAACAATAATAATTTTTAATTTTTTAATAATTTTTTGGTGTTACCGGTATTATAATTTCTGAGGAAACCGGAAAGGCCATCTACTTTCCTCAGAAATAATAATTTTTGTTCACTCAAATATGTCGAACTTTGTGCCTGAAAAAGTGTTTTTGCGGGGCGTTCTTCTTCATTACTTTAATATGAAGAAAACTGCTGCCGAAAGTCATCGTATTTTGGTGGAAATTTATGGTGAACATGTTCTAGCTGAGCGAACGTGCCAAAAGTGGTTTGCACGATTTAAAAGTGGTGATTTTGGCTTGGTAGACGAAGAACGTCCTGGGCAGCCAAAAAAGTTTGAAGATAAAGAACTGGAAGCATTACTCGATGAAGATTGTTGCCAAACACAAGAAGAGCTCGCAGAATCTTTGGGAGTCACTCAAGCAGCCATTTCAAAGCGTTTAAAAGCAGCCGGATACATTCTAAAGCAAGGAAATTGGGTTCCACATGAACTCAAGCCGAGAGACGTTGAAAGGCGGTTTTGCATGTCCGAAATGCAAATTGATAAGAATCAATAGTAAGAAAGAATTCTATTACACAAAACATTATTAAAAGTATTATTTTTTGTGAATTTTAAATTTTTTTCATGAAAAAACTATTTTTTCATTCACAAGACATGACTGATAATATCATTCCACGTCTTAAAATCACAGAAAACTTTTTTCCGGAGACGACAACCAGCTTTAAAGTAAATTGTAAATCACAAGTCGAAAATGTCGATGAAGTAGAGTTCTTCCCTTAACATGGTGAGTGATACGTGTTGGATTAATAAAATGAGACAAGCCAAAATTACGGAAATTATAAATTTAGGAATAAGTATATTTGGAAATCACAAAGAATAAACTCAAAAAATTGGAATCTTAAAATATTTTGAAAATCACTTATTTCAAAATTGAAGCATTGCTACTTTCTAAATTTGGAAGTATTATTTTTTTTTAAATTCACAAATGCTTGAATCTTTCAACTTTCGGTTTGACATTCAAATATTAAACTAGGAACTAGTTTTTCTCTCATATTTCATTTATTCTGACAGCAAATTTTAGATTTAAAAAAGCAATATAATTTATCAACTAAACAGTTTATTCCATAATTATTTTTTGATCTAACAAGAACATTTTATAATATAAAAACATAATTAACTTTCTATTTTTACAATAATCAGAACATTTAGTACAGAAATCAGTCTATAAATCAAGCTATTAATTGAAATCTATATGCTATGCAAATTTTAACACGCTCTTTGATTAAAAAGTGTTTTCCTAATTTAAATAAACTTCCCAGAGAAGACAGCAATGCAGAAAAAGGTAACGCATTACTTTCTGCTCAGGAAATTTTTTTAAAATTATTATTTCAATTATAAAGCGGCCGTATATAATTGGTGATGTCAGAGCCTGCCATACGGCCTCAAGGTAGTGCAGTCACAAAAATTAGGCCTTAGACAAAAAAAATTAAATTTCGCTCTTAAGAATAGCAATGTTATTATCGGAGGGATCATTTGAAACAGAAAAGATTATTTTCCAAGAAAAAAATTTTGAACACAGAAAAATAATTTTATCAATAATTTATGTAGTTGAGTTAAAATTATTTAATTAAGTTCGAAATGTTTGCCACTGCCTACATTACCGGAGGATTGTTATTTTACTTTTTCCCAAACTTCTTTTTTTATTGTGTTAAACGGAATTTTAAAAAATAATACGATTCCAATAAATTATTGATCAGTTTTTCAGGAAAAAGATTCTCTACAACTCGACCGTTTTCACTTTTTGAAAATAGATTCTTTAAAGACTAGAACAATTAAAAACAATTTTATAAAGCAAAATTTTTCTAAAGAAATTGCTAAATTTGATAATAAAATTAATTCATTTTGAAAAATTTAAAAACTGTCAAATTGTAGAGAATATTTTCTTTGGAAAAATGATTTGTGATTGGTTAAAGTCGCATTATTTTTGAACATTTATTTTTAAACAATAAGCAATAAAAGAAAATGTTCGGACAAAAATAAAATTTATCAATAAAATTATTTTTTCTACTAGCAGGTCATAAATTATATCCGTTTTTCGACCCCCTTGTAGGAGAGTCGTGTGCCACACAGTAAAAACATTAATTTTACTCGCGTGGTTGTTATCCTCGCTCTGCTCGGTCATCAAAATACATACTCGCAAAATAAATTTTTTTTCCCTAGTTGCACAATATACTATTTCTATTTTAAATTATTTTTATGGAAAATGATCTTTCCTTTTTCAAATAATCCTTTCAATAATAATAATGCTATTCATGAAAACAAAATAATCTATTTTTGCCTGAGGCCTGATTTTCGCAAGCGTATTACCTTGAATGCAAAAAACGTGTTCTCTATGATATGCCGTTTTGGTACACATAATATCATGAAAATTTATGTGCAGAACCATATAATGTAAAAGTTGCTGACTAAAATTTCTAAAACATACGACCACAGGTTGAGAATAAATTTTGAAATCTGACAAGACATGCGTTGCTTTTCAAATAACAGAAAAAGCACAGAAATTTTAAGTTTTCCAACGTCTGGCCAGTTGATGTTCAATGCATACCTCGGTATTGCTTGCGCGACGCGGGAAATACACGATTAGTCGAATTTTAGGGACAAGTTAAGGTGAGAGCAGACACAAGTGCATTTTCAGTGCAGTTGATATGAAATTCAAATATACTGTCAGCAACTCCGAGAGGTGAAATATGTTTTGAAACCTCTGGTTGAGCTAAGGTAGCGAGGAAACGTGGTACGTGAATAGTAAGAATTTTGTAAAAATCAAGGATACAGAAAAAGAAAGAAAGAGGGTTAGACTTGCTTATGCCAAGCTTGTCTCCGGGTAATAGAGCCAAATTATAACCTTTGGGATTGGGGTATCCACCCGACCTATACGTTTCTTCGTACACTTGATTTAGAATACGCGCCTCTATCTATATCCTGGCCTCTGATGAAGTCCCGAGAATATTTATTATTCGCAACCCTCCGATTCCGTAATGTGGCGTGAGACCAAAAGGCTTTTCCAAATTTCGGCCAAGAACCTAATATTCCTACTTTTTATAAATAAGGTTACACTTTTCGGAGCCCGAGGGTCTTATTTATGGGAACGATATTGCACCAAAATTGCACAAAAATTTCACACATTAGTCAAGGGTGAACAAATAAAATAGTGAAAAAATCAGGAAAAAGATACTATAAAGCTTGCTCTTTAAATTTTAAATTAGGAGTTTAATTTATAAATTTATAGTTATTGTGAAAATTTACAAATCTTTAGTACTATTTAATTGATTGATGAGTACATTCAATTATTTATTAGTGAAATTTGACTAATTCAGGGTAAAATTTTAACTAATTTATTTGTGAATTTCACTCTAAAATAGGTAACATTGACTGATACAGATTCAAAGTGTTTTTATCAATTTCAACTAACTAACTTCGTGAATAATGGCTACAATAATTTTTTCGTACGGAAGAAAAATATAATTATTATCACCGAAAAATTGGGTACTAAAAAAAAATTGTTGGCCCCTGCGGAATCATTTTCTTGTGGGTCGTTGCAAAAATTTTTAACTCACAAAAATTTGTAATTTCAATAATATTAGGTATAAAACTTTGCTTCCACCGTCTTGTCTACAATTTGAGGTTTTATTCTTAAAAAGTAAGTGTCTATTTATAATTCAAAGTACTGTCCGTCGCTAACCATTACTTCTTCCCGTGCCATCGATCGAAACAAATGGTAGTCGAAAGGAGAAACGTCTAGAGATTACGATGAGTAGGGGTAAGACCTCCCATTTCAGTGTTTCCGAATATGTCTTGACCGGTCTTGGGACAGGTGGGCGAGCATTGTCATGCTGGAGGATAACTTTGTTGTATCTCTCTTCGTACTGTGGCCGCTTCTCCTTCAATGCTCGCCTCAAACGAATTAATTGCGTTCGATACCGATCTCCTGTAATGGTCATACCACACCGACCCGGTCTCACTGAATGCAGAGCCTAACCTTGACACCGAGAATATTCGGTCTGGTAATCGACGTGGAGGCATGTTCGGATATTCCCCATGATTTTCTGCGCTTAGGATTATCGTAGTGGACCCATTTTTCATTGCTGGTCACAATGCGAAGTTAAAATCCCTTCCAATTCTGTCTTTGTAGCAGCTGTTCACAAGCAAAGAAACGTTGTTCAACATCTCTCGGCTTCAAATCGTACGGAACCCATTTTCCTTACTTCTGAATCATTCACATGGCTTTAAGGCATTTCGATATGGCTTGCTGAGTCACACCCAATGAATCAGTCAATTCTTCTTGCGTTTAGATCGAGTCTTCAGCAAGTAATTCCTGCAATTCGGAATCGATAAAAAATGTCTCTTTTCCACCGCCATGCCGTTCCTTGGCATCAAAATTTACGCTCTTGAAGCGTTGAAACCACGCACGACAAGTTTTTTCACTAAGAGTAGCTTCACCATAAGTACTTAAGAGCATTGGATGAGCCTCAGAAGCAATTTTCTTGAAAAGAAATCAGAAAATCAAAACTTTCCGCAAATGACGAGAATTGGGCTCGAAAACTGACACCTTGGATCGAAAATAAATGTATGATGCAAACACAAATTCACTAATGTGGTGCTGTCGTTATGTTGGCAGATGTCCAAGCTTACTCTGTGGAATTTTTGATCTCCCTATTTCGACCAGCACTTACCGATGAATCTAAATTATTGAATTTCGGGATTTCGGAAAATTTTTAGTATTTCAAGACTTGAACACAATTTAGAACCTTCAATTTTAAGAACTAATTCTGTATTTTTTATTCTATGTCATCAAATTCTGTTGTGAAGCCTGAAATTAGAAGAAAACCCACTAAAGAAGATTCCAAATTCCTTGCTGAAAACATTGAATCAATGTTGGACCATCTTGTCGCACCTTCCGAAACAGTAACATTGTTATCTATAAAACTTTCAGAATTCACCTGACTAGATTTCTACATTACCAGTATTTTCAATTTGTGTAACTCAATTTCTGTAAAAAATGGGGAAACAAGTTGAAAAGGGCATAGCCGGGTAAGCATACAACATCTGCCCCCTCATGTATTAACTTGAAAATTCAGTCATAGGTTCGCATCTATGTAAAGCAAAATTTCTCCCAATGATAACCCTAGAAATTCAGTTTTTTGGAAGTTATGCACATATTTTTGTTACATTTTTTAAGGGGGTAGAACAATACGAAAAAAAATCAAAATAGCGCATGCAACACTGCGCACCGTTGTGGAGCACTGCTCTCGATCGCATATTTGGAATACAACTATTGCATTTTTTCATGATTAGAAAAGTTGTTGAAAATGAAGATAGCATTGTAATTGATGCAACTGATGTATTTAAATACATCATAAGTAATATTTCCTACATAAACGACTGCAGTTAGCCTATCCAAATAATAGTTTTCAGAGTTCACCACGAGGAGGTTGCAGTACGATTTTAAATTCCTTTCTCCAGGGTGCTTTACTATCGTGAGTCGTCCCACCTCTCACAAATCGGGGTGCTTTATTATAATTAGGGTGTTTTTAAAAATATATCATAGTCAGTACCCATGATTTTTTTATAATATAATTTTATTTATAATCTTGCGCTCTTTGTTTGTTTCTTGGCAGTGTTTCTCGTTCATGCGTCATTCCACTCTGCGATCTTCATTTGTTCTTGTTCGTAATTTTCGTTTATGTGCCATCTCATTGTGTGATCTTCAATTGTCTCCTGTTTTTGATTCTTATACGTGCGCCCATCCACACTGCGAGATTCATTTGATCCTAGTCTTATTCTTCCCTGTACGTTATCTTATTTGTTTGCTAAGATAACTTTAACTATCATACTAATTGCGATCTTTCAATTATTGCAAGTGTTGCTTGACAAAATCGGCAAATTCAGCCTTTCAGAAAAACAAATTAAAATTTTTGCTGGGTTATTTTTGGAAAATCTTCTTGAAATAAAGGATCTAATGACTTCATTACGTAATAGTAAATGACGTTCAGTGATCCAAGCTCTTACTGTATTCCTTTTTAAAGTACGTACAGGAAATTCCAATAAATTATTAACTTCTCTATTTAACATAGATAATGAACAGTCAATTTCGGATTTTTTTAAAAGTATTATTCAATCTTTTGAAAAAGACATTCTGACACATCGTTTTGGCTTAAATTATGTTAACAGGAATAATCTTATTCAAAACCACACAATAGAAATTTCAGAAAAATTGTTTGATGTTCAGGATAATTTGCTTCTAATTTATGATGGTACGTATGCGCGTTATCAGAAAAGTACAAATAAAATTAGTATCCAAGAAAATATTTATCTGGACAGAAAAAGGTTCCTCTTTGTAAACCCTTCACTATTCGTATGACTGATGAATACGTAGTGGGCATGCTTAGGCCATATCCTGCAAACCAAAATGATGCAGATATCATGAAAACCATCATGGAGGATCCAAATAGTTTATGCAAGTTATTGAGAACGGATGGTCTTTGTTCTTGATCGAGGTTTCCGTGACATATAACGGGAGACTTCCGCTGAAAAGACAAAAAAATAAAACTTTATCAAGGCGGACCCGAGGAATCGGGTTTACCCTTGGTGTCACCGGCGTCACTAAGGCGGCTTCAAAAAGAGCGCCTGGCCTATCTCGACGCCATATGGGGATGGACGCCCTGTTTTGAAGGTTAGGAAGAAAACTTAAATTAAAATAATATAAGCCATTAAAGGCAACACTTCATCAAAATAATGACGCGCAGAGCCCCGACTCGACACGATATAAAAAAAAAGTCTAAAGAAAATTGGCGTGCAACGCCTAAGCATGTTAAACGGACTCTTGGAGAGCCCGAGAGCGACGCGTGTTACAAAAGGCAAGTAAATTTAAATAATCATTCTTAAGGGCTTCGAAATATGGTCCTAGGGACTTACCGGGCTTCTGGCCGCAATCTCGCGCCTCACCGCGTCCAAATTAAAGACCGTGGCATCCATTTAATAGGAAAAGAACTTTAGAAAATGTGGCTTCGACTTGGTCACGCCACTCTGTAAACGACAGAATAAAGCTGCGCCCCGCAGGTGTCACGCAGTTTTATTACATTAGCTGGAAAGGCTGGCGCACACGCATGAAGCTGAGGTTTGCGCGGGCGACTTGTCTTGTCAGAACGACAGCGCCAGGCAAACAGGCTAGGTCAACTGTGTGGAGAAAAAATGGCAAAGTTCTTAGCGCCACCTGTGTCCGGGCGGTGAGCTAACAATGTTTGCATGTGTGTTAGTGCGTATGCATGTATATATTCAGGACCCTTATATGCATTGAATATTTTATTATTTTACAAAATTAATGATGATTGATGCAAAATAAAGCAAATGAAAAACATGAAATGATGATATAAGTTAATTATTATTGTATGCATCATTTAGTGTTTTCTATTTGCTTTATTTTCCATTCATTTGTATTGAAAACAGATACGTAAGTTAGCGTCGCACGTTGGGACGCTGGTATACAGAACTCTGATAAAACAATTGCAGAACATTATCAACAATATGGATGCCGCTCCTTCTTTACCCCACAACTCCCCGCAACGGTCTAAGTGACGCTATCTGTGTCGGGCAGTGAACTATTTTTGTACCCTTCATGGCCTCTTGAACCCCCGCATCATACTTCTAAATTTTGCCATTTCAGCCCATTAGAGTTGACCTAGCCTGCAGGCAAACAATAAGCTGAAGCGTCTCTAGGTCAGCTTGCCCCATTGGCTTAAAACGTCGAGGGGTGCGTTCAAATTACGAAGAGTTCGTACTGTATACCACAGCAGTAACAAAGCAGGCAATGTGAATATATAATATATAATGATTCGATCGTATTATAATCTTTTATATTAATCATAATAATATTGTTGTAACGGTGTTGGGATCCGTAGGCTGCAGCACGTGGTCGGTTTTGGATGCCATGCCTGTCCGGTGATGCCCTCTGTGGCTTGCCTGTGGACCCCTTTGACATGCGATGGTAACAAAGCGATTTTTTTGGCGGCGCCATTCAAGCTGGTGATAATGGAACAAAAACCAGTTACGATTTGTGACTAAAATTTGATGGATGGTTGAAGCTGTTCATGATATGCTCAAACAAAAGTATCGTTTATTGGCCCATAAAAAAGATAATAAGTTGGTACCAAATATTGGAATCTATTCTACAGTGGCATCATTTCTTAATAATGCTTGCGGTCAAAGGCTGCACTCAGACTAAGAACTTTCATATGAAATATTACAGAGGAAGCATGCACGAAAAGATGTCGACAAAACACTAGATACTGAGGCAGAGGAGAGAGGATGGATACGTCGAAAAACTGCCTTTAAGAAACTGTGAGCAGGTGAAATTTTGAATTTTCCAGAAATGAATGAAAGAGATCTAACGATATTTTCCACTGGGTCCTATCAGCTTTCTCAAGCTGTATCTCATTCAGAAGAAATGTTAAATAAGGATGGCAAACTGACCATTGAGTACGTAAAAGAAGAACCCAATGTACTTAAATTTAAGTACATTCCTGATAGACTTCTCGAGCATCATATAGATGTTTTATAAGATACAAGCCTAAAAGCTTCGATGTTTCTGGGGTAACTATGTAAAACTTGGGCTAAAACTATGCATGCGAGTATGCTAAAGGCAGGCGAACAGTTGGTTGCTAGTCACACATTGCTGCCATCGTATATTACCTCTCTCATGCTAGATATTTGTTGAAAACTCTTCAACCAGCACAAGTACTCAGGGAAATGTTTAAAAAAAACTATTGCACTGCAGTGAATAATGATGACAGCGATGATTAAGAAAATTCAGAATTGGTGAGGGGCGAGGGGACTCTCGATCATAAAGCACCCCGATTTGTGAGAGGTGAGAAACCCTGGAGAAAGGAATTTAAAATCGTACTGCAACCTCCTCGTGGTGAACTCTGAAAACTATTATTTGGATAGGCTAACTGCAGTCGTTTATGTAGGAAATATTACTTATGATGTATTTAAATACATCAGTTGCATCAATTACAATGCTATCTTCATTTTCAACAACATTTCTAATCATGAAAAAATGCAATAGTTGTATTCCAAATATTCGATCGGGAGCAGTGCGACATACCGGTGCGCAATGTTGCATGCGCTATTTTTATTTTTTTCGTATTCCACCCCTTCCAAAAACTCTACAGTGATCGGAACAACCTAACGAACTTATTACTCCAACCTTTGTTACAAGATCAACAAACAATACGTATCTTGATGAGGTCTACAAATTATATCCGGAACATTTTGAAAAATTTCCCATATTGGCTGAGACAAACGCCAAAAACCATGATTTCCATAAGGTTTTCATGGTTTTTACCAAGACAATCGGCTAGTCGACAATTTTCACTATTATATTCGTAATCAGCGCGACGAAATACGTAAATTTGTTGTGAAGCAATAATTTTTTTTTCTTCAAAATTTTGCATAAGCATACTGAATTTCAAACAATTATCTTTCGTTTGTGACAAACCTGGTACAAATCGGTCAAATCGTTCAAGACTTGTGAATTATTGAAAAAAAGTTACCTTAAACTTGGTTTATAAATAACTTTTAGAAAAAAAATTTGTTTCTGAAACTATCTGTCGAGCTTATTTTATCTAATCTAATATTGTAGTTGTTTGCGGCGCTAGTCATTACACTTGATATGTCACGAATAGTCACTGCCATTTTGATTTTATCGATCTTGTGTAGTAGTAATGAATTGAGGTAGACGCATGTGCAGTTCAAATGTACTAGGCTTTGCCAGTAAGGTGCTAAACCTGTACGAAGAAGAAGAAGAATAAGAAGAAGATTGTGCTTCGTTTCATGGCTATGGGCGCATGCGCAGTTCAATTTTTACATTTCATTCCTCTGTAGCGCAATGTACTACATTGCGCTACTGTTAACTGTAGCGAAAAAACGAGTTTGCGCGCCGGTGGCACATACAATTTTTTTCTTGCTGATTTAAGAAATGCTTACCCATAACTTTTCTTGTTACCTGATAAACCCAAAATTTTACCTAAGATACAGTATCCGATATCCTACTCATCAATAAATAAAACACGTAGTTTTGCCTTTTTAAATTTTCTGTAAAATCAAAATTAGTCATTGAACTTCGAATAGTTACGTAATTTTCAAAAATTATTATTCCATATTTGATCTCAATTCAATGTTCTTAACTTCATTCCATTCTATATCTTGATATATTTCACGACTATCCCATACAAGAATAAAAGTTTATGAAACTCTTATCTGTGATTTTTTTGTCCATATATGTTCTTTACTCTATAACGGTTCTCGTAAGACTAAGTACAGATTTCTACATGATATATTTTTAGCTTCTATTCCTTCTTATTCTATCTTAATTAAATATTCTTAACATTATGTCCCTTCATTTCTTCGTACACTATAATTTCCTCGACAATGTCAGTGCATGTTGATATTTTCCGAGTATTCCTGGAAAGTACAGCGAAAGAGAAATTCAAGCGACGATTATAGCATGAAAACATAATGAGCTACAGGAGAAACCACGTATAGAATTTATATTGAAGAATTGACAAAACCTCCCCCTAGACAGTATTGTATAGACCGTTAGTAAAATGCATAGTCCTTACTATAGATGGGATAAAACCCTTTTATTAACTCATGGACACTGGCCGTATCAAACTAACTTAGAAAAACTGACAAGAAGATTTTTAATGTCATTCTTCGGCTTGAGCCTAATTCTACCAATGATGAGGTTATATTAATTCTAAGAAAAATAAATCTGCCTGGTTTCCTTCAGAGGCGTGAGCACAATCTTATCGCTCTTGCCTATGTATGAATATGAATTACATTTTTCCAAGATCTTTTTTTTTTTTAATTATGACACTGCATTCTATTAATGATACTCGCGCTCGACATTACTGGAAATGCATTACTGAAAAATAGTGCATATACATTGTGTAATTTTCAGTCACAACTTTTTTTCGTATTCCGTATAATTGAACTGGAAAATGGAATTTGGATATTGACTTTTTCAAGTTCTAACATACTGCAACTTCTCTAATTTTCTTTTAATCGAAAAATGTTATCATGATAATTAGTTGAGATTTATGAGCACTATCAGAAAGCAGAATCGAAATTTTGGAATTTTTTCAAAAATGTCAAGATATTGAAACTGAAGATTCAATTCGCACATGCGCACTACTTACTCCACACTATGTACTTCACAAAACTATTCTGTCTTTCCTTTACAAATATTTTTATAGACAGATTTGATGTAGTTACATAAAAAAGCTAATTTCTATTATAATAAAATTATTATGTCCCAAACTTCAGCTAGAAACATTCGTTACTGTATAAAATTTTTAGAAGAAAGTATAGCGCATTCATGAAGAGATACTAGGGTATTTGATATTGACGTGAAAAAATAAAGAAGAATTTAGTTTTTTGGTAAAAATCGGTTTTATTTCTCAAAGTACTCTCCTTTTAGTTTGATACAACGAGTCCAACGATCTTTCAACTTTTATATGCCTTCGAAATAATATGATTTGTCAAACCCTCCAAGATACCCTTCTGTTTCCCATTCAACTTCTTCGTTCGACTCAAAACACCTACCACACAGCCATCTATTGAGGTTTGGAAACAGATGATAGTGGCTCGGTGCGATCTAAACTCGAGCACAAACCATTGTCTCTTAATATGAGTTTTCATTCAATAAACATTATTCTACATAAATTTTTACTTCTACACTTATTTATTTCCATACAAAACATTGGTCCTTCGAATCGCGAATGTTCTTACGGGCGTGTTTCATAATCGCAAAATTCCGTCTAGAACATTGAATTTCATCGACCACAAGTAAATTAAATCTAAGTGAACTTTCAAATGAATATCAACTTCAGTTTTTTTGGTGTATGTTCAAAGTGACAATCACATTTTATAAGTGACATTTCAACGACATACTCAAGTGACTTTCAGTGATATTCAAAAGTGCCAATTTCAGTAAAGTTTCAATTTTTACTCTTAAAAATCTGCATTTCCAAAATGTTCACTGGTTAATAGTCGAGACTGTAAAGAAAGCCAGCACCAAAGAGAAAAGTTTAAGTTTTGCGCTCGAGCTTAGTTCTTTTTCAAAACATTCTAACGAGAACGTCAAAATTTCAAACGACGGCACTACTTCAAGGAAGATATTTTCTGGAGGCATTTCAAATTCAGAGTCAGTTTCAATACTCGGAGTCATTTCAAAATCCAGAGTCAATTTTAATACTCGGAGTCATTTCAAATCCAGAGTCACTTTCAATACTCGGAGTCATCTCAAGGTCCAGAGTCAGTTCCAATACTCGGAGTCATTTTAAAGTCCAGAGCCACTCCCAATACTCGAAGTCAGTTTAAGTTCTAGAGTCAACATAGTTCAATCAACTACATTTCAACAAAATAAAGAGAAAAGCAGTATATACGTCGGCTGGAAAACATCGCAAGTCTTCTCATCGGTACAAGTAAGACAACAGAGTTCCAATTCTTTTCCAAAAATTTCATTGTTTTTTCCAAACCCAGTTTAACCAAAAACAAAACACATTACAAAGAAATTATTTAAATAAATCAACTTCCAAATTTTATCCTACTTCCAATCATACACAATCTTGAATGCAAACGTCAATTACTTCTCAAACTAACACGAAAGGTACCCCGAGATTAAAGACATCTCTTTGCCATAATTGTTTGAATAGGCATCACCGTACCATTGATTGTAGAGCAGTTACTTGCGAAAAATGTCAAAAGACCTTCACGTCCTTCTTCATTTTAAATGGAAACCGAAATTGTCGGAAAACTCCAATCTTTTCAATCCTGAATCCAGTACTCAACAGCTTTTAAGCTGTCAATCTCAAGCGTCTTCACAGGTCGTTTTAGGAACCGCAATTGTTACCATTTTGAACCATAAGGGCGAGCTTCAACCTTGCCGCGTTCTTATAGATTCCTCTCAATGAAAATTTTGCCGAATCCTTAGGACTGTATAAAAATCGGGTAGACATTTAACTCAAGGGTGCGCAAAATCTTATTTTTAAAGTAAAGTGCATTACCGTCGCCAAAATCAAATCAGGGTACATAGATGGTAAAATCAATCTTTCTTCTTTAATTTTCAAGGAAAATTTTAATAAAATGCCAAGTATGTCTCTCGATAAAGAGCTGTTTCAAATCCGTCAAGTTGTCATTTTAGCTGATCCTGAATTTAGTGAACCAGCTGATATCGATCTTTTAATAGGGGCAGAGTACTTTTACCAACTCTTGCGTTCAGGTCAGCTTCGAGTTAAACGGCAACCAGCGGTGTACCAAGAAACTCTTCTCGGTTGGATCATATCTAGTCGAATCTTGAAGCCTCGCTTTTCAAAATATTTGTCCCAAGTCACCTGCAATTTGATTAAATTTCAGGAGCCGTCGATTCTTTGGTAATTAGGAGCAGACTCCATGGCAAATGTCAGATCAAGTGAGGAATTAGCGTGTGAAGAACATTTTCAAAAAAATGTTCCTAGAATCCAATAAGAATTTATATCCTAAATACCGTCACCTTTGGAACTGCTTGTGCTCCTTTTCTATCAATCCGTACTCTCGATCAGCTAGCCGAGGACGAAGGTAATGATTTTCCAACTGCATCCGCAATTTTAAAGCGAGTTTTTTTATGTCGATGGCCTCCTTACAGGTGCACAAACCTTTCAAGACGTCATAAAACTCCAAAACGATTTAATTACTCTCCTTCGAAAAGGCAGTTTCAATTTGCGCAAATGGGCATCCAACAATTCTGAGTTAACAAAAAACTTTTTAAATGAAAATTCGAAAGCCTTTATGTCTTTAGATCCTTCTGAGACAGTGAAGGCTTTAGGACTTCATTGGGATGCTGCCAGTGATTTTATTTTTTACAGAGTGAACTTACCCGAGTCAAAAGAGCCTGTCACAAAACATTTAGTCACAAAACGCCTAGTACTTTCACAAATTTCAAAACTTTTTAACCCATTAGGTTTACTCGGTCCAGTCGTTGTTTTAGCCAAAATATTGATCTAACAACTTTGGAAAATCCAACTCTCGTGGAACACTCCTGTAACTCAAGAGATTAAGGATTCTTGGACAAATTATAAACAACAATTACAGATTCTCAGTGATATAAAATTTAATCGTTTTATTGCAGCATCAGACCCAGTCGAAATTCAATTACATGGATTCTGCGATGCCAGTGAAAAGGCCTATGGTGCGTATTTCTACCTGAGAACCACTGATGGGCGGGGCATTCGCTACTGTGCTTTAATCTGTTCCAAATCTCGAGTGGCTCCTTCAAAGTCGATTACCTTGCCTCGACTCGAACTCTGTGCAGAAAATCTTTTAGCCAAGCTGTATACTGACACAATTAAAGCCTTCCTTTTTCAAATAGCCAAGGTTTTCTTTTGGTCTGATTCAACCATTGTTCTCAATGGGATCAACAGGCCTTCTCACACCCTAAAAACATTTGTTGAAAATAGGATTGCCAAAATTCAAGCAACGACTCAACCTCAAGTGTGGCGACGTGTGCCCACCCTTGAAAATCCCGCTGATCTTATTTCGAGAGGTTAAAACCCTCAAGATTTTTTAGGAAATATTCTTTGGGCTCATGGTCCTCATTGGTTAAAACACGATTTTGATTATTGGCCTCAATTGTTCTTCCACGAGTATGAATACCCAGAAACTAAAGCTCCAACATTCTCACTTCTAATGGTTCTAAAAGAAAATCCATAGAACAAAATTCTCAATAAATTCAGCGATTTAAAAAAGCTAAGAATTATTTTGGCCAACTGTCTTAAGTTCATTCATAACGTAAAAGGGGAAGAAAAAAAAATAGGAAAACATTATACAAATTAGTGTAATAACGCCTTTCAAAAGGTCATTCGAATGATATAAGCAAAAGCGTTTTCAAGGGAAATCCATTCATTGTCAAATAAATTACAAATTAATTCTAAAAGCAGTCTTTTAAAATTGAACCCTTTTCTTGAGTTGGGCCTTCTCAAAGTCGGGGGTCGACTAACTGACGCCAATCTACCCGGATCGTAAAAGCATCCTATTATACTTTCAAGGAATCATCCCATTAGAGATCTTATAATTCGAGAACACGTAAACCGCATGCATGCTGAAACCAACGCCGCATTGTACGGCGTACGCGAAACTTTCTGGCCAATCGATGGTCGTATCACTACATGACACATCATTCGTCAATGTGTTCAATGTTTTCGAGCGAAGCCCCGCAAAATCGGTTACATTATGGAAAATCTACCGCAAAGTAGAGTTCCATTCTCTCGATCTTTCATCAATGTGGGTGTGGATTATCGTGGTCCCTTTTTTATCAAGAAAAGACGCCATCGAAACTTACGTTTCAGTGTTCGTTTGTCATGCCACTCAAGCAGTTCACTTAGAATTGGACAGCGATTCAACGACTGGAGCCTTTCTGGCTTGTTTAAAGCGCTTTTTTACTCGAAAAGGAGCATCAGCATCTATATCCTCCGATAACGCCATTAATTTTGTTGGTGTTAGCAGGGAACTATGCGAACTTTATCAAGAAATTCATTTACTCGAAAAAGAGAAAGAAACTCAATCATTTCTCTTAAAAACAGGGTTAATTGGCATTTTATTCCACCCCGAGCTTCTCATTTTAGAGGACTGTGGGAAGCCGCAAGAAAGTCGTTTAAGAAGTACTTTGTAGGAGTTACAGGTACCGCTCTTTTCACTTCCGAGCAACTACACACTTACGTCGTCGAGATTGAGGCAATCCTAAATTCACGTCCGTTAACACCTCTTTCATCCCATCCTGATGACCTCCCTCCCTTAAATCCAGGTCATTTCTTGATTGGAACCTCTTTGACGACCTTTGCCACAGACAGACTTGCGTAATATTTCAGCTATCTTGTTGGGAACTCGCACAACAAATGCGCCACCAATTCTGGGACAGGTGGCACAATCAATATTTGAGTGAGCAAATATCCCGTACAGAATGGAAAACATCTTGGAGACAAAATGATATCAAGATTGGCACGGTTGTAGTGATCAAGGAAGGCCACCAACCACCCATGACTTGGGAACATTGTCAAAACATGGCGGTCTATCCAGGCCAAGATGGAATTATTCGAAAGGTTTTGGTTCAAAGTCCACCAGGTAACTTTGAACGTGCTCTCCAAACTCTATATCCGCTGCCAATAAATCACAAGTAACCCCATAATCATTGACTTGTGTTTGAGCAAACCTGAAAGGATTTTCATTTTAGCTTTTTCTATTACTATAATAATGTATTTTTTATTAATTTCAAAATAGCCTTTGAAAAATTCAATTTTGCAACCTTATTATTCTCTCAAATTATTTTGTACCAACTCCACTATATCGTATTTGAATATGAAAAATGAACTTTCATTGTAAAATATCTCTGAATAAGTTCTGATTCACTTTTAAGGATTATTTCAACAATTCGTGAACTTTAATTGTACCATATTCTAAATCATTTTATTACATTTTTTCTTGTAATCATCAATTTTGATCCGCAATTTGTGTACTCTAGATAAGTGTCTTGACATCACATTATATTTGTTTCATTTTGGACGCAAGGCATCCAAAGGGGGCCGGCATGTTACGCCGTAACAATTGATTTTTTATATTTTAATACTAACTTCTACTTTACATATGAGCAACTAAACCGAGATGAAAATATCTTTATTTTTTATATTTCTAAATGTCGCTTCATCAATTTTATTATTTTGTAAACCCATAAATTGGCTGGTAATGTCCGAGCCTTTTTAAGCATCTTCAATCATAATATCCCTCAGAACTTGTATGTGTTACCTTTATAGCTTAATCTTCGACTAACTTTGTAAGCTGGTTTCCAACTTAGATTTTCATATTCTTATTGCTCAGAAGTTCTTCTATCATTATATTTAAAGTATCAGTGTCCGGCTTCCCTTGAACAAATTTATAGCCCTAACCACCCAACAGGCCCAAGGAAGGACACGAGGCTACCACATTGTTTCAGGGTTTTCTCGAAATTGTATAGTACTATGAGACCCTTGACATAGTTTCTAAAGATAAAAAATACCCGAATGCATTTTCGATTAAGAACAGATCAGATACTTGTAAACTTCCGAACTGCATACATCTAAACTCGAGCACAAACCATTTTCTCTTAATATGAGTTTTCATTCAATAAACATTATTCTACATAAATTTTTACTTCTATGCTAATTTATTTCCAAAAGAAACATTGTGCCAATTCTGGAGAATACGGTGGATGCGGAAGCGATTCGAAACTGAATTCATGCTTTTTTGCCTGTGCAATGTTTGATGTGTTAGATGGTGCATTGTCATCATAAAAAAGGATTTTTTTCGTCTTCAAATTTTGGCGTTTCTTCCTGATTTTGTCAACCAATCGATCCAATAATGCAGCATAATATGCTCCAGTAATGGTCCTTCCTTTCTGAAGGTAGTTGATGAAGATTACTTCATGTGCATCCCAAAAAATACTAACCATAACGTTCGCAGCTGATTGTTGTGTTTTTGAAAGTTTTGGAGCACTTTCACCAGGTTTAACACACTGTCTTGACGCTTCACGTAATTCTAGAGTATAGTGGTGGATCCGTGTTTCATCCATCGTCACGAATCGACGCAAAAAGTCTTTCGGATCGCGGTTAAAATAGGCCAAAAATATCGACCATACGCTAAATTACGATGGATACGATCTCAGATATCTCACGCACTTTCACTTTTGGGACATTCAGAACAATATCATGGATTTTATGGATCATTTCTTCTCCTGTAGAAAAATTTCATAGCGTTAACCAGCGCCATACCAGACTGTCTGGTTTCCAGTTCTGGCGTTGACTATAAGGGGTCTGGGCTAGCCAGACCTGTAACGTCTTTGTACGATCAGCTGCTAGTCAGCAGCTGGCCAGCCACAAGGCATAGGTTGCTCAGCCTCAAGTCACTGGCTGGTCAGATACTAGTTAGCGGCTAGCCAGCCACAAGCCAGCGGCTAGTCAGTCACTATTTTGCGGCTGGTTAGCCACTAATTGTTGGCTGCACAGCTAATAATGAACAGATGACCAGTTACTAGTTGGCGGCTAGTGAGCCGCTGACTGGAATGAATAAAATGTTATTTGATACGAGGATCACAAGAGTTCACTGTTAAATAAAAAAATCCAGCTGCTTTTATATTATATTTTTATTGCTAGCTTTGGAAAAAATCAGTTCTTTAACAATATGTTATGAAGTTTACGAATTCAGTGCTCCGTTGGAATTATCTGTTCCTTTTATATGTTTCCTTAAGCGTCGGAACCCGTTCCAATCCACTGCGTTTGAGATCGTGTTTCCCAAACTTTTATAAAAGTTAGTCTCCGTAAGCCCAGAATTATTTTTTCGCTTGAATTTACATAATAAAAAGTTTTTAATTAAATTTAAAACATGAAAAATATAGAAATATAATCCTTCAAAATAATTTTTACATGACTTTTGAGTACGGTTTTAATAAATGATTGGGTGTGCATTAGGGTGGTCCAAAAATGCTATGCGAATTGTTTTTTAATTTTCATGCTTTTACCCGACAAATTTGTTGGAATCCCAAGAAAAGTAAATACATATTTTTTTATTCCGGAATGAATTAATATTCAGGGGTTGCTCAAGGTCCATAAAGTTTTACATGTATTTCTTATGGCAAAAAGACGTTTTTGCAAATTGCGATGGAATCATTAATATTAGATAACATATATCGAACTGTACCTGGCATGTTTATCTTCAGAATCAATCGCAGAATATAAGAAATTAATTCATTTTTAAATTTGACCCCCATAGTTTCTTTTGTTTTATATATTATTGTTTATAACAAGCTTCACTTCAAATTAAGCTAGCAAAATGTGATTATGATTGAAGAATCAAATAAAAGTTGAAAATTTGGAAAAAAGCACATTCTTCTAGCTTAATTTTACGTCAAGCTTGGTATAAACAATAATATATTGTTTAAACAATTTTAAAAACACAAAATGACTTAAAAATAATATCTTACGTACAAAAACAATTTGTTCAAAGAACATAAAAAAAAATAATACGCAATCTCATTTTTGCAGTTATGGAGTTTCTTTTGGGGCCTTATAAAAGAAGCTATGAGGGTCAAATTCAGAAATTATTTAATTGCTTGTATTCTGCAATTGTTTCTGAAGATAAACATGCTAGGTACAGTTCGATACATCCAATATTAATGATTCCATCGCAATTTACAAAAACGTCTTTTTCCCATAAGAAATACATGTAAAACTTTATGGACTTTGAGCAACCCCTGAATATTAATTCATTTGGAATAAAAAATACGTATGCACTTTTTCTGGGATTCCAACAAATTTGTGGGATGAAAGCATGGAAATTAAAAAAAAAAATTGGACCACCCTAGTGCGCATAGATGAATATGGATGTGTGGGGGGAGGGACTCTTTATGATAAAAGAAGAAAACTGTAATTATCACTTATTACCTTACAGAACTTTGTGTGTTTGAAAACCACCTTGTTGTCCGTTTGCTTTTGAGCTATATATTTTGAGATTACATCCCTGGATATGTACGAGGTGTGTCCGAAAAGTATTCGACCTGCGTTCATATCTTTTCGCCAGAGCGCTCGATTGGCCTCTGCGGGGTATGAGCGTAACCAGTAGTCCCTCCCGAACTTTCTGAATGCCGTAGTTACCGGCCGGACACCGTGGGTCGTGCGCAGCGTGTGTTCATGTCCAACGTGCTTTTTCCGTTCGTCGCATTTGTTTACAGTTAAAAATGACAGAAGTCGGACGGAAGGCCTTTGTGGACGAAAGTATGGGCATAACACAGACAAATGAGTGGTACAGGCGGTTTAAAAATGGCAAACAATCTGTTGACAGTGACCCTCGTTCTGGTCGAACTTCGCTGACAATAACGCCGGAAAACATCGAGCGTGTGCGCCTTGCGATTGAAGGTGATCGTCGATTGACTGTTCGTAAACTAGAAAAGGATCTCATAATACCGAAAACTACTGTTTGGGAAATTTTGAACAAGATTTTAGGAATGACTCGCGTGTGTGCGGTGACTGGCTTCTTCATCACGATAACACGCCAGCGCACTCATCGAACCTTGTGCAGCAATTTTTGGCAAAACACAAGATTGTACAGCTTTGCCCGCCTCCATATAGTCCCGACATAACTCCCTGCGACTTTTGGATATTCCTAAAGTTGGAAATGGCGCTCTAAGGAAAGCGGTTCGACGACATCGAGACGATTCAGAGTAATGCGACGCGCGAGCTGAATGCCATTCCAAATTCTGCGTTCGAGGACTGCTTTGAGATGTGGAAGCACCGCTGGGAGCGTGTGGTTCAATCAAATATCAATCAATTAATTCAATCAAAATATTTTGTCAGCATTTTCTGGATAGTTTTTCTTATCGTGTATTTTATTCCTAAAATAATTTGTTATAGTTTTATAAATAATTCCTACGACCGTGTATTCTATTGTTAAAACGACTTATTGAAATATTATAAATAATTCTTCTCACCGTGAATTTTACTCTTAATAGTCTGTTAAAATTTTCTATTATAATATTCAATCCTAAGACACTGTTGTTACTGTATCAAATACCGAGAAAATTTTACTTCAGATCAGTAAATTTGCAAAGTTCAAATTTAGCACAAATAGAGAATAAATCATTCTTCTTCTTACCTGCTAAATCCAAAATTCAACCCAAGATACAAAATTCAATATTCTGTTCGGCAATAATATTGATACACTTTTCAAATTTTCCTTCCACTTGTTACCATTTTTGGCACCTATTGAGCTATTCTTTTGCCTCCAACAGAATTAATATTTCTGTCTCACGTAGATTTGCTTTTTGAAATTTTCTACAACATCATAATCATATATTGAACTTTGAATAGTTACGTAATTTCCAAAAATTATTATTGCACATTAATTGATCTCAGCTGAATGTTTTTAACTTCACTCGATTTTATATCTTCGTATGTATTTCACGACTGTCCCATACAAGAATAAAAGTTTATGAAACTCTTATCTGCGATTTTTCTGTTCATTTATGTTCTTTACTCTATAATAGTTCACGTAAGACTAAGTGCAGATTTTCACATGGTATTTTAGCTTTTACTTCCTCCTATTTTATCTTGATTAAATATTCTCAGTTCCATGTCCCCTTGTTACTTTGTACTCCATAATTGCCTTGACAAGTTTATATTTTACGAGTATTCCTGGAAAGTATTGCGAAAGAGAAATTCAAGCGACGATTAGTCTATGAATAAAAAATGAGTTTCAGGAGAAACCACGTATAGAACTTATATTCAAGAATTGATAAAACCATTACTTGGACAGTATGGTATTGACCGTTAACGAAATGCATAGCCTTTACTATAGATGGGATAAAACCCTTTTATTGACTCACGGTCACTGGCCGTATCAAACCAACATTGAAAAACTGACAAGAAGGTTTTCATTGTTATTCCTTAGTTTGAGCTTAATGTTACCAATGGTGAGAATATATTACTTTTATGGACGCAAAATTTTCCTAAATCCCTTCAGAGGCGCGGGCATAATCTTATCGCTCTTGCTCTTGTGTGAACGTGAATTACATTTTTATGATTTTTTTAAAAAATTTAGCACTACATTCTATTCATGATACTTGCACTCAGAAAAAAGTTTCTTTGATTTAATAAAAATTTCTTTGATTGAAACAATTTTGTGTATTGCTATAAGGTCAAATAAAAGTTTCTTCGATTTAAAAAAAAGTTTTGCTTGTTTTTTATCTTTGAATTTAAGACATGAAAGTCTGCGCAGTCACATGATTATATCCGTAATATGATTAATAGAAATATATTCTTTAGTTTAAAGAAAAAGTTGTCTTTGTTCAAGGTAATAAAATTAAATAAATTATTTCTTAAGTTTTCGCCGGTATTGTATTTGAATCGAATAAATATTTTTTTAAATCAATTAAATAATGCTAAGAATATAATTTCTTTCATTTAAAAAGCGCTAAAAAGGTGATTTCATCGAATCAAATAAAATTATATTTGTGCAATGAAAATTTTTTGAAATTGAGCTATATTCTATATATATATATTTTTTTTTCTTTTTGTAATGACGGTGCGGAAATTTTTCTCTCGAATAAAACGAGTCATAGAAAGTATCAATTCGGAAAGCATTATAGATTTTTCCTATTCGAAATCATTTGGTTCGTTTCATTCGAGATGAAATTTTCCACATCTCACTAAAATAAATCCACAAATTTTAATGAAAAATAAATACAAGTCGATTACGATTACTATGGGATATTGAAATTTTTTCATTTGTAAGTGATTAGAAGTGAAATTTTTTAAAATGTTATTCTAGAATATTTAATACTATTATTAATGACATAAGATCTTTTATACTTTCTTGATAATTTTATAAATATTTGAAGAAAACTGATTCTCTTAAACTCACGGTTACCTTATTTTTCAACAAGAATCTTATAGGAACTTTCCCACGCAGCTCAAAGCTGATTTTCATGGCAAACTTTGCAATCTCTCCGAAAAAAAAGGTGGGAAAGGGAAAGAAAATTTTCATTAAAGTACTTTCGAATGATTAAAAAAGGGACAAAATCGAAAATTAGAGGCACTGCGAATCTTCACATATTAAATCATTATAGAACTTAGTTTCTAGGACTCTACGAAATATGGGGTGACTTTGATATGATGATGGAATGCCTACCAGCACTCAGTGTTGGATCTTTATCACTAACCATGTATGCAAATGCTACTTTAAATAACAAAAATGTAAGTTATCATTCTATTACGAATTGCTTTTACCAAGTCTAATAGAAAAATTTACTTGAAATAAACCAACATCAAAACGAGCTCTTTTCTTGAGAACAAGACTTACAATTTTTTTTTCAAAGCAGATAAAATTACTATTTGATACAATCGAAACAGATTGGATTACTTGGTCATCATTACCAGAAATTGAGATATTAAAAGTTTATGCCCAGGAAGCAAGAATATATAGAATAGCGTATGCTGGTAAGTATAAAATTTTCAATTATTTTACTATTCTTTAATATTACATGGTCAAATTTAATTTTTGTAATTGATGGTTATATTTTATTTTCTAGCTATTCTATTTGTACTTTTGGCAGGTTTTGAATTGATGCCTCTTAGCTCACAGATTTTAGATTTAATAATTCCATTAAATGAATCGAGGCCAAGAAAACCAATTTTCAATACACAATATTATGTCGACCCACAGGCTAATTACTATTGGATTTTCATTCATGATATCGTGTCAGGTTTCATAATGTTATCTTTTGTAGTGTGTGGCGACTGGATATTCATCGCCAGTACTCAGCATGCGTGTGGTATTTTTGCAGCAATAGGGTAAATAGTATTTTCATATGAAATAAGAAATTTTGGTCATACCATATTAAATATAGGGTAAGTGTACCGATCTCTGGACATGTATCAGTACACAGTCGAATACTTTTTTTTGTGTTATATGGATGATATATTCTAATAATGATAAAAAGTAAACAATTCGTTTATCTACTGCCCGTGTAGAAATTGCCCCAGTTAGCCCCATTACAACAAGGTTTCTGGCCAGATCCCTGCATGGCAAACTCGGGCTGAATTGCAAAGCCGGGAGCTGGGTGGGAATCGTCCGGGTTAAGTCGTGACCGGACCGGGTCAAGTCGGGAGCCGGCAGAATCAACCCAGGATGAAGTTCATTGTCTGAAACTGATCGGGAATTACTCAGACGCTAGTCAAGTACCATGCAGAAAGTCTCGGATTGGGAATTTATTCCAAACCAATGCAACCCATTCAGAAATCTGTTTCTGAACTAATCCGAGTTACTCCAAATAAATCTGAAGCCACTTTTAATCCGCATCAATCAGAGGCCCATTTAAAATCAATCCTAACTCTTAATCCGAATGAATCCGAGCAATCCTAATCATTCCAAACTTTCAATCCGAATGAATCCGAATGAATTCAAAATTGACCGGATCCATTCGGATTTATTCGGATTAATTTTGAATTGGCTCCGGGTTGATTCGGATTGAAAATTTGCTTTGGAGTCATTTGGAATAACTCAGTTTAGTTCGGAATCAGTTTCCGGAATGGCTTGGAATAGTGCGGATTGATTCGGAATGAATTTCAATCCGGAACTTCCGCCAGGGCGAATCTATATGATATTTAAAATTTTTTTTAAAATTTTCAACTATGTTACGCAGTAGTTTTCCTTAAGGGCATATGATACTTGAGAAAAGTAGCAAGTTTATGTGAACAACTTGGTCCACTTTTTACATGTTTGAGTCCAAAATACATTAAATTGTTTTTCAAAATTTGGGAAATGGTAGAGAAGATAAAAACCGACGTAGATAGACTACTTTTGGTTTTGATAATAAAAAAATGTTCTCCATAGATTTTGCTTACATTGAATTTTTTTCTATTTATTAAGCCAAAAGTTATCTATCTACGTCTGTTTTTATCCTTTCTACTCTTTCCCAAATTTTGAAATCAGAATTCTATGAGTTTGGACACAAACATGTGGAAACTTAAATCAATAAAATTTGCTAATTTACTAAGTATCATATGCCCTTAACTCTCAGAGTGCCCAAGTTCATACATACTATGAAAAGTTATATATATATATATATAACTTACGTTATTTTCTACAGGGTAATCCTATAGGTGGGACATTTAGGGTTCTATATGCGGACCTATACAGGAATTTTTAGTAAAGATCTCTCAAAATGTTTGAATATACATTATATTATTATTCAAATTTCGCGCAAATAGCCTATGCACTATCTGCGCAAGTATAAAAATATATCTATAATAGTATAACCAATAATTCCTACAACGTGAATTCTTTTGTTTTAATCATTTTTCATTCTTGTGGGTTGATCTGATACCTGTTTTAAAAATTAAAATGTATGGAGAAGAACGTATGCGTAAGCGAAATCGTATTTGCGGTGAAAAACACGGAAGATTTCGAAAAATTAAGGAAGAATCATAGAGATATTATAGATAGAGGAGACAAGCCATAGGCTGCTCTGTAAGTGGCAACGTCGGTCTGCAAACTCGGTGAGAGCGAAAGAGAGAGACGATGGGAGGTTTTTTCTGTCTGTCTAAGCGTACCGCGTTAGAGAGAGACAACCTAACCACAATATCACTCTCTCTCTCGCCTGAGCTGACAGGTTTCAGGCTGGCTTGTCTCCTCCATCTATAATATCTCTATGGGAAGAATACAGTGGTGATGAGTCCAATTGTGAATCAAGTGAAATTTTAATGCTACTAAGAACCCCCCTAAAACAGCCAGAAAAGGACCAGGTAGCCCGGCCGGTTCCCGACCAGCCTTCATGTCGGGAACATAACCAAACCAGCGTGACGTATTTGGCTGGTTCCCGGTCGGATAGCCCGACCGGTTCCCGGTTACAACTAGGGCTATTCGTCCGGATCTCGATTAGTTTCTGGGTTCGATTTCCACACGGGTGTACGGATTATTTTTAGCAAAACTTAGACTATCAAACTTTCATTTCATGCTCTCCGTTTTCAATATAATGTGACTCGTGGTAGGCCTGCAAGAAAATTTGATTGAATTTGATGAAAAAACACGAGAAAATGATTAAATTTGATAGAATTTTTATGAAATCTAATCGTGCTTTCGTATTAAATTGAGTTTTTCTACCAAATTACATTAAATTTTTCCAGTAAGAACGGACATTGGACCAAACATAAAAAAACACAAAATGGTTCAAGGGATTAATAAGCTCGCTAACCTGCCGTCCAAGCTTATGATCACTGTCCGCTTATCATCAGTACGTTTACTCTATCCTAGTTCCCTAACGGACCCGATGGAGAGAACGGTCATAGAATACTCTGACCGTTCTTTGACCTCGCATTATTATGGCTAAGAACGATAAAAAACATTTAAAACATTGAAATTATGATTCTGCGATCAAATTTGAATTAGCAGGTGTAGGAATAAATACACTGATTTTATTATCCAGAGATAAAAACTAGAAAACATCGTATACCTGTCATTGAAGGCAGTGCAGTGGTTCATAATTGGCGGAACGTCTCCACCGAGAAGGTTTACTATTGGTGGAGACGTTCCGCAAATGGTGAACCACTGCACTGCCTTCAATGACAGGTACATGATGTTTTCCTAGTTTTTATGGCTGAAAAATAAAATTATTGTATTTATTCCTACGCCTTTTATTCCAAATTTTGCCACGGAATCATAATTGCAATGTTTTAAATGTTTTTTTTTATCGTTCTTAGTCATATTAATGCGAGGTCAGAGAACAGCCAGAGAACGGTCAGAGTATTCTACGACCGTTCTCTCAACCCGGCCCGCTAGGGTTGCAAAGCATTTAAAAATACTTATTTGGCATAGTGGTTTGAAAATGTTTATAAATACAAAGCTTTCTCTATGTGGCAGTAAAATTAAGAAAATATTTATATATGGTGTTTTTTATAGATCCAAACTAAAAAATATTGTAATAAATGACAATTCCTCTACAGATACTGGAACTAAATCACAATACGAAATTGATCAAAACATCTCTTTCTGCATCAAACAACATATCAAAATTATAATGTAAAAATAACTTTCTGAAGCATAATTCATTCTATCAATATCATAATAATGTTTCTCATTTTATTCTGCTTAGATTTGTAGAAAACATCCACAAATTCTGTTCTGCTGTATATTGTATAGTTATTATTTTCACCGTGGTTAGCTTTAGCATCACAGGACTCGCGGTAAGCGTGAATCTTAAGGGCATGCGATACTTACAAAATTACTTATATTGATTTTAAGTTCCTACATGTTTAAATTTAGCAGATTTTTCAGTCCAAGTTCGTTTTATCATCTATAATGAAAACAGTCTATATACCGTTCCTTATATGATGTTACTAAATTTTTAAGCATCATGCCTTAAAAATATGGGTTCCAAGCTTTACATTTGTATTGATTCAAGGATTCTATTTTATCTAGATTCTTATTAATCAAGAGAGACTGGATTATGTTTTGCAATATGTGGTTTCAGCTGGGGGCCAAATGATTCACCTCTTGTGTCTTACTATACCTTGTCAAAGACTAATAGATCATAGCCTTAGTGTCACAGAATCTTTGTAAGTACTAATGTGAATAAAAGTGGTTCGTATACTCTTAAATTGATATAATTGCAAAACTTTTTTCTTGAAAGTTTTTATTCTTTATTAAAATTTGTTGCAACTATGAACATTTAGGAATGAACAGACCTTCCTTAGTGTCTTCCCTAGCGGATCCGGTTGAGAGAACAGTCAGAGAATACTCTGACCGTTTTTTAACTGTTCTCTGACCTCGTATTATTATGGCTAAGAACGGTAACAGAAAACATTTGAAGTATTGCAATTATGATTCTGTGATGAAATTTTGAATAGAAGGTGAAGGAATAAATACAATAATATTACTATTTAGCGAAAGTATCAGAAAAACATCATACAAGGTCTGTTAAAAAAATAAGGTGAATTTCCAAATTTCGCGGGCTATGCACATTCGATTTTCGATTTTTGTTTCCAATGTTGGCCCAGCACGTCAACAACCAATGAAAAGACTGAAACAGTGAAGAAAATTTTTATGAAGAATCGTCGAGTCACAATCAGAGAAGTTGCTGAGGATGTCGGCATATCGGTTGGCTCATGCCATGCAATTTTTTCGGATATTTTGGGTCTGAAGCGTGTCGCAGCGAAATTCGTTCCATAATTGCTGAATTTTGACCAAAAAACCCGTCGCATGACCATCGCGCAGGAAATGTTGAATGACGTCAACGAAGATCGAGATTTGCTCAAAGGGTTCATAACTGGTGAAAAATCATGGGTATATGGTTATGACGTCGAAACCAAAGCACAACCATCCTAATGGAAGCACACTAAATCACCAAGACCGAAAAAAGCACGTCAATTTCTGTCAAATGTCAAGGTTTTTCTCACTTTTTTCTTTGATTATCATGGCGTATTGCGTCAGGAGTTCTTACCACAAGGTCGTACGGTTAATAAGGAGTATTACCTTGAAGTTATAGCCGTTTGCGTGAAGCAATACAAAAAAAAGGCCCGGAATTGTAGAAAAAAAATTCATGGCTTTCGCATCACGATAACGCACCTGCTCATTAGTCATTGCTTGTTGATAATTTTTTGACAAAAAACGACACCGTAATCATGCCTCAACTACCGTATTCACCAGATTAAGCCCCCTGAGAATTTTCCCTGTTCCCAAGATTGAAGAGACCCATGAAAGGACGGCGTTTTGCCACGATTGAGAAGATAAAAACCGAATCGCTGAGAGGGCTTAAGGACATGCCAAAAATTACATATCAGAAGTGCTTCAAGGCTCGGAAAAAGCGCTGGCACAAGTGTGTTATATCTAAGGGGGGTTATTTTGAAGGGGACAATAGAAATTCATGAATTAATTAATATTGAAAAAAAGCAAAATGAGAATTCACCTTATTTTTTTAACCCGTTTCCGCCGAAAACGCCACTCGCGGTACATTGGTCTTCGGGAGCTCATAACTAATGCTGTAGGCTTAAAAAAAAATTCAGAGAGACATATTTTTAAAGCTTAAGACCGGCCCTTTCCCATAGCGAACTCAAAATTGCTTCAACATATTATCAATTATGAACAAATTTTGTTTAAACAAAAAAAAAGCATGATTTTTCCGCTCTCTTTTTTTTAAAACTGAGTTTTCAAGAGCTTTCCTGTTAGCAATCAACCTGGGACCTTTTCAGTCGGTGGAATAAATGTCTGAACTTTAAGAACCCATGGTTCAATGTTCGATTTTAGGCCTTGGTATTTCCAAAATGGCGCCCTAACCGCAAAATTTTTTCAAATACATTCATGATTTTTTAAATTGAAAACTATGAACTTTCGGAGAAAACACTAAGAGTGAAAAAGTTCTTGAAATTACTCAAAGAATGCCCTTAAATTTTTCCAACTGCTTTCGAGGAATTTTTTTATTTTTTGTAAATGGTTAATTTTTGCAAAATCCAAAAATTGTTCAAAACGCTTCCTAAAAATTATTTTGGATTCTTTGGCTATCGTGATTTTATTTTTTTTATATTTGTTCATTTAAAAAAAAATTGTTATCATTTTTCAAGTGATAAAAAAAATCTAAAGAAAACAACGAAAAAGTCTATCTATATTCGTGAACCTTTACGATGATGATAGTTGGGCAACGTAGACTTTGTTTATGGCAGACAGACGATAGGAGTTTTTTGACAATAGTATTTTGAAATGAGGAATTTCTTTTGACAGCAATAAACTTAAAACAAAAACTGGAAAGCATAAAATATTTCACGAATTAGCCGAAGAATACAAGATAATTTTTTGGAAGCGTTTTGAACAATTTTTGGATTTTACAAAAATTAACCATTTACAAAAAATAAAAAAATTTCTCGAAACCAGTTGGAAAAATTTAAGTACATTCTTTGAGTAATTTTAAGGACTGTTTCACTCTTGGTGTTTTCACCGAAAGTTCATAGTTTTCGATTTAAAAAATCATAAATGTATTTGAAAAAAATTTTCGGTTAGGGCGCCATTTTGAAAATACCAAGGCCTAAAATCGAACTTCAAACCATGGATTCTCAAAGCTCACACATTTATTCCACCGATTGCAGTGGTTGCAGGTTGATTGCTGACAGGAAAACTCTTGAAAACTCAGTTTAAAATAAGGAGAGCGGAAAAATCATGCTTTTTTTGGTTTAAACAAAACTTTTTCATAATTAATAATATGTTGAAGCAATTTTGAGTTCGCTATGGGAAAGGGCCGGTCTTAAGCTTTAATAATATGTCTCTCTGAATTTTTTGAAGCCTACAGCATTAGTTATGAGCTTCCGAAGACCGATGTACCGCGAGTGGCGTTTTCGGCGGAAACGGGTTAACAAACTTCGTATACCTATAATTGAAGGCAGTGCAGTGGTTCACCATTTGCGGAACGTCTCCAACGTCAGGGTTGACCATTGGTTGAAATTAGACTCAAGTACTTTTATCTCACTTCTAACAATGTCCAATCCTGACGATGGAGACTTTCCACAAATGGTGAACCACTGCACTGCCTTCACTGATAGGTATATGATGTTTTCCTAGTTAATATCGCTAAAAAGTAAAATTATTGTATTTATTCTTACACCGTCTATTCCAAATTTTGCCACAGAATCATAACTGAATTGACTTAGATGTTTTTTATTATCTTTCTTAGCCATAATAATGCAAAGTCAGATAAGGATTAGAGTATTCTCTGACTGTTCTCTCAGCAGGGTCTGCTAGGGTTGTATTTGATTTTAAAAGTATTAACTTGATATCTCATTTTGCATGCATATGCCTTTTTCCCAGAGGAGAAAAGAGAATGCATTCACGCACGCTGTGTGGGACTCGGCCGAAGCAATACCCACTAAACTCAAAACTCCCTTGTTTCCACGTCAAAAAATGGCCCCGAAACCGCGTTAGCATTACTCTAGGGTCAATGCCTATAGGCGCACTACGCCGTGCCTCGGCGTCTTCCTGTTCTGCCTGCTTGGACTCTTATAGCTGCCTTTTAGAGGCTTCCTGTTCGGAGTCGCCTCCCGAAAGGCTGCGCAACTCACAGTCCCTGAAATGTGATCGGCGCAGGGCTTCTCCTCTCTAGCGGTGCAGAGGTAGCACCGCAGATTCTTTCAGCAGGTCCCCGCAGTGTGTCCCTCCTCACGACATTTCCAGCAGCTCCTGCTGCGGTCTAGCCCCCTGCATTCAGCCGCCATGTGGCCAAAACCAAGGCACTGGTAGCATCGTTTGACCTTCGTCTTCCTGCGGACTCTGCAGGAGACCCACCTGATCTTGATGTGGGCCGCCTTCAGTAATTTCAAGGCCCGTGCTTCCTCCATTCTAACAAAGGCCTTCCTCGTGTCTCTGAAGGGCCTCTTTGTCAGAGACACCTCCATACCCAATGACGGCTCCTCCCGCAGGCAGCTTCCGACTGCCTCAGCTATATCTTCAGCGTTCACGGTGGTATCTATCTCCAGGATCTCCATCTCGACCATGGGGACGAGGTGGCGGACGGGTCCGGACGCTCCAATTGCTTCGTGGAAGGCAGAGTCCATACTCACTCTGTCCTTCGCATTGCACTTTACTTCGACCAGGAGATACTTCGTCTTGGTTTCTCTAATTCCTTTTCATTTTGTTCCCAGCTCTTCGGAGTTTACGCAGCTCTTCGGATTTTTCAGAATCGCCACATAGCTAAATGCACTTACAGTTTTGAACGTTCAAATGAACGATAAGAATTTTGTTTTTTTTAATGGAATTTTTTGTGATATGCATGTTCGGGGCGCACACAATATACTATCTAGTGCAAAAAATACCAAGTTTTTTCATTTCCTGCCCAAAAAACTAACCTTATACGAAAATCACCTAAAATCGGCTATTTGGTATCGAGAGCGTCTAACCACTCCTGATAGTTTTATCAGAATAGCCTCTACTCGAGGTGGTCTTGACCGCACCGGTTTTATTTCCTCCGTCTTATTCTTTCTTTTCTTCGGGATATCCTTCTTAATAGGAACTTACACCCACTCCTCCGGTTGCTTTGAGGCTTTCAGCCTCTTTTCCTCCGGTTTCTTGATGCCAGGATCCTCCGGGCTCTGAGTTAACCCTCTTGGCCTCTCGTGGGGCCTGGAGTGGACTTTCCTCCTGGTTCAAGATCGGCCTGGCATTCCTCATGCACAAGGCTTGCCAGCCTCTTCGCATTCCCAGCCTCTTCCACCTTCTCCTTGTCCTTGGCAACCTGTAAGCCCAGAAAATACTCCAGCGATATAAGGTAGTTTCCATGTTTTTCGTTACTGACGCTCAGATTCTTGATCTCCTATATCGCTGCGGCTATGCCTTCTCTTATGGGGAGGAACATGTACTTCTTGGTGTGGCAAAACTCTTGCATCTGTTCATCATTTTTCAATCATCCGCTGAAATTCTCCGGAGTGAGGCCTTATATAGTCTGGCCTCAGACTTCCCGTCCTCGGGCATCTCCGTCACTTCCAATTCACCTACAAATAAATTCCCACACATACTTTTGTTTAAATTTTCATTCTCCATTTTATTTCCACGATTAGCTAGGGAATTATTTGGTCCGCCCCTGCAAAGCCCCGCATGCAGAGGTAAAGCCCCAATACTCTAGGAGGTGGCCTGGTTTTCTAGAAACACCGAGAAAGACACCACTTCCTGGTGCTATGAAGCCCTTGGCACGGTCTTTAACGCCTTGGCTTGGGGGTTATTCCTTCGGGACTATCCCTCGAACATTGTCCGCGACTGCTTATTTAGATATAAATCCGTATTCAACTAAATTCATTGCCAAAATTTTTTTTCTATATCAAGGCCATGAATTAGGTGGACCACGTGACGTTGGTAATTGCAATTAAAACAGTGTTAGGTTATTCAAAAAATAATTATTAAAATGGATTATTGGTACCAAATAAATGTGGAGAAAAGAGCGAAAAAGTTCAGTCTGGTACCAAAAAATTATTTTAGCAATTAATTGTTTCATAACTTCACATACGGAAATTGCAGTTATCGGCGTCACGTGGTCTAGGTGATCAATGACCTTGATTACATCCTTCTTAAGAAAGATGATTCTTCTTTAATTGTACAATCACTTTAGATACAGTGGAAATTGGCATGAATTACCACCGAAGTCGCAGAAGCTATTGTTGATGATTATGAAAAGAAGTGCTGAACCAAGCCCAATTATTGTTGGAAAGATGTATACGTATTCGATGGAAAGCTTCGCTATGGTATGTTTTTCATTAAAGTATTGAAAGCTATAGCAAGGTACGTATGGTAGCGCTACCCCAATTCCAATTTACTCCATGTTGGAAAAGTAAGTTAGTTCAATCATTGGACCAATTAATCCCGAATATCAGATTTGAAAAAGAGTTTTTACAAAAGTTATAAATAATTTTTGGAAAATATTATTATTTTTCACTATAGATTACACTTTTGGTTATTTCCCAGATACATATGTTATTAATCAGGTTATGGGTATATTACAAAAAAATGGTTAGAAAATTTCAATAGTTTTTTAACCAACTTTTAATTAACGAAATCAATTTCTAATTTTATTTAAACTGTTTCAATACCCTGTCTAAGATATATTTGATCCATGAAGATTGTTGAGATAATTAGGGAAACAATTAAAACATTTTTTTATAACTTTTGTAAGACTTTATTTCCGAAGGCGATACTTAGTGTAAATTAGTCCTATAATAGTGACAACTTACTAGATCAATTTGGATCAACTCCGAACGTGAGCAGTCATAACTTAATTACCTTGTTAGGGCCTTTTAAGAATAACATTATTGATTTATAATTATCTTTTCAAGGTTGTTCGAACATCGATATCATATTTAACAGTACTAGCTTCAGTGCGGTGAAAGCATGAGCTTCAATATTGTTCTTATTAATTAAATGTTTGAAAAGGATAACAATGTACTAATATAAACTTGGAACTGTGATAAAAATATACCATATTATTCAGAATAACTACTATAATGTTTGGAATATTTTTACACCTGACGTCATAAGGTAAACTTAAATAGATAACCGAGAAAACCAGGAAGTCAAGAAGTATCTCTTTACCGATCTCGGATCAAGTCAGATTCAGATAAATACATTTTTTGATTTTTTGGACACGTTTGCAAACAGATACCGAAATGCTCAATATTTTTCCCGAAATTTATAGATTTTTCTATATGCATAATGTATCTCAAGATATTGAAGTTGAAGATTCATTTATCACATGCGCACTACTTATTAAGCACTAAGGACCTCATAAAACTATTCTGAATTTTGTTTACAAATATTTTCATAGACAGATTTATGGTAAAGAATTTACATAAAGAAACTAATTTCTGTGATAATAAAATTATTATGTCCCAAACGTCAACCAGACACATACGTTATTGTGGAACATTTTTAGAAAAAAGTATAGCTCATTTATGGAGAGGTACTCTAGGGTATTTGATATTAACGTGATAAAATGAAGAATTTAGTTTCTTGATGGAAATCGGTTTTATTTCTTAATGTACTCTCTTCTTAGCTTGATCGAACGAGTCCAATGATCTTTCAACTTTTATATGCCTTCGAAATAATACGATTTGTCAAACCCTCCAAAATACCCTTCTGTTTCCCATTTAACTTCTTCGTTTGACTCAAAACACCTACCACACAGCCATCTATTAAGGTTTGGAAACAGATAATAGTCGCAGGGTGCCAAGTGTTACGTCGTAACAATTTATTATTTATATTTTAATAATATTTTCTCCTTTACATGTGAGCGAGTAAACCGAGATGAAAATATCGTTATCTTTTATATTATTTCTAAAGGTCGCTTCATCAATTTCATTATTTTGTAAATCCGTAAATTGACTGATAACTTTCAAGCCTTCTTAACCATTTTCATCTATAACTGAGCAGATGTTATGAATTGTAAGCATCCATCAGAACTTGTATGTTTTACCTTTATAGCTTAATCTTCGACTGTCTTTGTAAGCTAGTTTTCAATTTGAATTTTTATATTCTTAATGCTCAGACGTGTTTTTATCATTGGCTTAACACAGGCATAACTCCGGCTCAATACAGATAACTGAATGATGACTAACCCGTACTTATGGTAGTTATGCCAAGCGTCGTCTCAATACTGGCACCATACGGGCCTAATGCAAAATGATATCGACAGCTAACCCGTACTTCTCACGGCTATGCCAAGCGTTGGCTCAATACTGGCACCATTCCGGCCTGATGCAAAATGATAACGACGGCCCACCCGTACTTCCCGTACTTATGCCAAGCGCCGTCTCAATTCGAGTGTACGCAGAAAAACTCTGTGAATGCGCCGAAGTCTCATAACATAGAATATGTGCCAATGCACTAATTCGGGTAATTACGAGACTTGCTTAAAATGCTCGCAGGACTGATCGTCGCCTCGGCTTTGTCTCGGCTTCGTCTCAGCTTTGCTTCAGCTACGTCTTGACTATGCCTTGGCTTCGATCTCCTCCGAGCATTGTCGCACGACCGTAATAACCCTCATCATGCGCCTAGGCACAAAATATACTATTATAGGATTTTAAAATGAGTCTCGGAAAGATTATGTGAAAGAAGGTTAAAACTTTATTGTATAAACGAACACAAAAAAAGAGTATTATAAGAGATGTGAAACATCCTACTTCTTACAGCGTCGTCGCCAGACTGACTCGTATATTTTCGAAACTCTAACATTTTTCGCTCAGCCGCTGTAGCTTCTGGAAACCGAAGCTCGCCGCTTGAATTCACAGAACCAAAGGAACCGAGGAACGCTGGCCGAATTTTCAGAATTTACATAACTCCTAGAACTAAAGTGTCTCCTAGAATTAAAATCGCATTTCCCGATTCTACACTCGGCGATCCTATGAGAACATCTGGCCTCAGATGTTGTTATTAGAATCTGACTATTTGTCGTCGGGATCATTGATTCATGGTTTCATGTGATCTTCCGATGTCGTTGTGCGGTTTGGACTTTCGTGTTCGCCAACGTTCTCAACTCCGTTACGGTCGTGACGCATTATTCTAGTTATACGGTACGGGCCATGGTATTCGCCATGAAACTTCAGCTTGCCTCCGCATTGTGTTCTTAAGATTGCTACCAGATAATCATACATGTATTTTCTGGCTTCTTTTTCTTCCTATTGTAGGATTTCTTATTTTCAGCTTGGATCCTTGATAGCTTCTCTTTAGCTTCTTTTCTAATTTTTTCTAGATTTTCCTGGAACATGGTGATCCACTCGTTCTCTATGATTTCTCGCACTTGTAGATCTTCTTTCATTTTTATGTTAATCCCAAACATCAGATTGAATGGGGTTGTTCTGGTACTCCTACTTTGCGTTGCATTGAGATATTTTTGAGAAAGATCTAAGTATTTGAACCATTCTCCGGGTTTTGGCGCTGCTAGTTTTGTCAAAAGTGGTATCAGCGTTCTATTGACCGTCTCGACTTGGCAGTTTCCACGCGGCACAGCTGTGGTAACACGTACATGAACTATCCCTTCTCCTCTGCAGTATTCCTGGAAATCGTGTGATGTGAAGGCCGTTCCTCTGTCTGAAATGATTCGTCGAGGATTTCCAAAAACCGTCGACTGCTTTTTTAAATGTTGAACGACTTCGACGGTGCTTGTAGACTTTGTCGCATAAAGCCATACGAACTTTGTTAAGCCATCTATCACAACAAAAATATGATTGTAAATTTTCTTTGTAGATGGAAGAGGACCGAGATGATCCACATAAAAAGTATCCAGCGGACCCTTGCCTTTTTCAATGCTGTTAAGTAGACCTTGCTGCTTCCCTTGTTTTCTTTCAGCTAAAATACAGTTTATACAATTTCGTACAACCTTTTCAACTTTAGATCGCATGCCTTGGAACCAATATTCTCTTTTAAGAATTGCTTCAGTTTTATTAATCGCAAAATGACCTCGCTCATGCGCTTGTCTAATAACCTATGACTGCATTGACCTTGGTACTACAATTAAATCATCGTCACTAACTATTTTGTACAAAGGCCACTCTTCATCGTAAAATCATCCTTTTTATTATTTTCTGCAATCATTAACAGACCTAGCAAATTTTCGTCTTCGCGCTGAGCCCTTATCAATCTAGCAATAATACTATTATCGCATTCTTTAATTAACATAACTTTAGGCAACGGATATAATTTATATAGGCGTATAAAAGTTAAATCTGAGCCTGTATCAAGCAACGCCCGCAATTTACTTGTTTCAATTTTAAGAGTGGTATGAGACTTACCGCCATCAGCAGACGTGACATTACATACAGTTTTCGTTGAGCCCTTAGGTGAACCTTTCTTCTGCGGACATGCAGATGCAACATGCCCAAATTCGTTGCATTTAAAATACTTTCTTCCTTTCGACTTCATAGGGCAATCCGCGCTGATGTGATTCTTATCCCCGCAGTTAAAACTATGTTTCTCTGTTCGCCTTGCCTTCTGCTCTATGCTGCTACCTTTAACGCCACGTTAAAATATCAACAGTGCTGTTTTCTTCGTCCTGTCGTCGTTCTTTCTATTTGTCTGGCTTTTCATTTTCTCCTTCATCGTTTCGTATAATGCAAATTTCATCTTTAATTCTTTAAGACTGGTACCGTAAAGAATTTGCTTATTTACTTCTGCATCTTGAATGCCGTCGATGATGTATTTTATTACAGCTGATGTTCCGATGCTAGCCGGATCAGCAATCTCGAACATTTTGTAGATATATTCTTGATAAAATTCATTTAATGTTTTGTGTGTTTGACTCAGCTTTTTGTGGATTTGATGGCTATCCGCCGACTCAGAAAATTCCGCTTCCAATGCCTCTTTAAACTGAATCCATGTTTTAGTGTCCTTTCGAATTTTATAAATAACTTCGCTGGGTCGCTTGAAAGTCTCTTCCCATAAATCACTTTCTGAATATCGGACCATTCACAAAGTGCGGCCAATTCTTCAAACTCTCTTAACCATTTTTTTACACCGATGGAATTATCGCCATTGGAAATTTCCATGGTCTCTTCAACGTCTTAAAAAGTTAATAAACATTTCGTCCGTCTTCTGCTTCCAATCCTGGAATTATTTTCGCTATTTTTATCCTGATCATCGTCATCGTAATCCCTGCTTTCTTCTCCTTCTTCGTCTTCTGCGTCTCTTTCTCCGTGTTCGTCTTCGATTGTGAGCACTGTCTTCAGGCGAGTAATCAATTCGTCGTTGTTATCCGACGTCTTCATTTTTCTTTAGGTTTCGTGAAATATAAAAATGGCTAATATTTAGATGGTAAATAATTATAGGACCGAAAAAAGTTTGAAAGCGTGCATCTTGCATGTGTCAGGAGGAATCGAACCTCCGAATATACATGCCTATCCGGGGACTTACTGTGATAATCGCACCAAGCCAACACCGCTTACAGCATTTCAAACAATTTTCGGTATATTTCACTTTAGTTTAGCCGTTTGTATTAATTAAATTGAAATTGGGACTTGAAGTGACATCTATTAGGTTTAATTGCAAACACTTTCGTGAATCGACAATCTTAGATGGTAAATTACCTAAAAGTTTCTAAATTATTTTTGTCACATCCCAATTTCTTATTCCTTCACCACTAGATGTTTAAAGGATGATAGTTATTGGTATTTAGGTTTCGTGAAATATAAAAATGGCTAATATTTAGATGGTAAATAATTATAGGACCGAAAAAAGTTTGAAAGCGTGCATCTTGCATGTGTCAGGAGGAATCGAACCTCCGAATATACATGCCTATCCGGGGACTTACTGTGATAATCGCACCAAGCCAACACCGCTCACAGCATTTCAAACAATTTTCGGTATATTTCACTTTAGTTTAGCCGTTTGTGTTAAGGAATAAGAAATTGGGATGTGCAAAAATAATTTAGAAACTTTTAGGTAATTTACCATCTAAGATTGTCGATTCACGAAAGTGTTTGCAATTAAACCTAATAGATGTCACTTCAAGTCCCAATTTCAATTTAATTAATACAAACGGCTAAACTAAAGTGAAATATACCGAAAATTGTTTGAAATGCTGTAAGCGGTGTTGGCTTGGTGCGATTATCACAGTAAGTCCCCGGATAGGCATGTATATTCGGAGGTTCGATTCCTCCTGACACATGCAAGATGCACGCTTTCAAACTTTTTTCGGTCCTATAATTATTTACCATCTAAATATTAGCCATTTTTATATTTCACGAAACCTAAATACCAATAACTATCAACCTTTAAACATCTAGTGGTGAAGAAATAAGTAATTGGGATGTGACAAAAATAATTTAGAAACTTTTAGGTAATTTACCATCTAAGATTGTCGATTCACGAAAGTGTTTGCAATTAAACCTAATAGATGTCACTTCAAGTCCCAATTTCAATTTAAGTCTTCATTTTTCTTTTCTTCAGCTCTTCTTTTAATTCTGCCAACTTCAAGGAATCCACTTTTTCATATAAAGGATTGCCTACATTATCACCGTTATCACACATTTATTGTAAACGGTAAATCTTTTTCGTTTCCACAAAACCTGTCACTTAAATTGTCACTTTTAATCCTTCGTACTGTTCTACACAATCTCTCCGAAAAGCTCGCGTTAATTCCGGACGACCCCCCCAAAACTTATAGGATTTTAAAATGAGTCTCGAAAAGATTATGTGAAAGAAGGTTGGAACTTTATTGTATAAAGGAGCATAAAAAAAGTATTATAAAAGGTGTGATACATCCTACTTCTTACAGCGTTGTCGCCAGATTGACTCGTATATTTTCGAAACTCTAACATTTTTCGCTCGGCCACTGTAGCTTCTTGGAACCGAAGCTCGCCGCCTGAATTCACAGAACCAAAGGAACCAAGCCTCGGTGGTCGAATTTTCAGAATTTACGGAACTCCTAAAACTAATGTGACTCTTAGAATTAAAATTGCATTTCCCGACTCTACACTATTAAGCACGCCAAATCATTTCTGTGTCCACGATAATTTTTTTTTTTGTTAATTCTAAGTGATAAGAAGTATAGAAATTAGAATAAGAAAATATGTATTGATTCAAATTTTGAACATTTATTGGCATCAAATTTTACTGAAAGATTATTTTTGAAGTGTTCAAATGCTTATAAAATTTTACACGATCTTTTAGATGATTATTTTAGGCATATTTTTTCCAAAATATCGGAAAAACTGTGTTTTTTCATAACAATAATACGGAGAAGTGGGATGAGTAGTTCTCGCGTACAAGAACGACGAGGAAGAAACAAGGGCAGCGCGCGCCGCCGCCTCTCCCTACTCGCTTCACACGGACAGTAGGTTCTTCTGTAGTTGTTACTGCGTAGGTATCCGATCTGTGCACACTGATCTCGTTTATCTTTTGCTGTTGCAAGATACTTGGTATCGCGGCGTAATTGTTTTTTACAAGTTTGGTTCGTCGAGCTTCGTCTTGACCAGGAAAAATTGAATGCTCTTCTTGTACACGGTAAGTTTAATTATGAATATATACTTGGACTTGGATACGAAATTTAAGTGCATTTTATAGAATTGAATTATTCATTCCAAGTATATTCATTTCAGTAAACAAAACAGAGTTATTTTGAAGTACTAAATGTTAGCACCGAAAACCAGTACGGGACCAGAACTGGTCTGCCAGTACTAAAAATCGTTATCATGCCCGTCATATGCCAGTGCAGGCACCAGTAATGCCTGCCAGCACCGACCAGTACCGACCCCGTTGTAAATTCTTATTGGGGATGGTGATTAACGTGAAACTCTGAAGGAACTGGTTATCGAGTCCTTAGTTGCAACCCTTTTCCGTTACCAGCCTGTACATATATTTCTATCAACTTTGTCGTAAATATATATAATAAGACTAGTATAAGATACATAGGTATAAGTGCTCCCCAAATTGCCATTTATTCTTTCACATCGAATGTTTTACTTTTTTACCGACCCATGCAGAAGCGCTTTATAATTTATTGTGCGTATTTTACGAACTAAAACATTAAATTAAAGATACATATTTAAGTTTCTTCAATCAATAACTAATTATAAAATTAATAATCATATGCTTGAAAGTTTTACAATTTTTACAATTTGGCATAAACCAGAAAAGACTCAAATTAAAATCAACTTAAGTTAACAAATTTTTCCAGATTTAAAAATTCCGAATTTGGATAAATTTTAACTGTTTAATAAAAATGAAGACGTGTACAAATAAATGAAAATTTATTGGATCAGAAAAATAAATAATTTTGAAATTAGACAAGCCCAAATTACGGAAATTGTAATTTTTTTATCCTATTCGTAAAATATTTTGTCAGCATTTTCTGGATAGTTCTGATTGAGAATTAATATAACGTCTCGCAAGACTAGATGGAAATTTTTTTTCACAGAAAATTTCTTCAATAATTATATTTTTTTTAAAACTCCATCTAGTCTTGCGAGACGTTACATTAATTCTCAATCATAGGTTGGTAAGATCGATATGGTAGAGTTCCGTTATCACGTAGAGTGATACACACTTCTAATGATCGACATAATCGACTGAAATGATTTAGAAATATTGATTAAAAAATTTACTCTTAATAGTCTGTTAAAATATTCTATTATAATATTCAATCCTAAGAGATTGTTGTTACTGTATCAAATACCAAGAAAAAATTACTTCCGATCAGTAAATTTGAAAAGTTCAAATTTAGCGCAAATAGAGAATAAATGATTTTTCTTATTACCTGTTAAATCCAAAATTCAACCCAAGATACAGTATTCAATATCCTGCTCGACAATAATATTGATACACTTTTCAAATTTTCCTTCCACTTGCTATCATTTTTGGCATCACCTATTGAGCTATTCTATTGCCTCCAACAGAATTAATATTTCTGTCTCACGTAGACTTCTTTTTGAAATTTTCTACAAAATCATAATCATATATTGTACCTTGAATAGTTACGTAATTTCCAAAAATTATTATTCCACTTTAATTGATCTCAACTGAATGTTTTTATCTTCACTCCATTTTATATCTTCGTATATATTTCACGACTATCCCATACAAGAATAAAAGTTGATGAAACTCTTATCTGCGATTTTTTTGTCCATATATGTTCTTTACTCTATAACAGTTCTCGCAAGACTAAGTGCAGATTTCCACATGGTATTTTAGCTTTTACTCCCTCCTATTTTATCTTGATTAAATATTCTCAGTTCCATGTCCCTTCGTTACTTTGTAGTCTACAATTGCTTCGAAAATGTTCATATTTTACGAGTATTCCTGGAAAATATTGCGAAAGAGAAATTCAAGAACGATTACTCTATGAATAAAAAATTAGTATCAGGAGAAACCACGTATAGAACTTACATTCAAGAATTGACAAAACCATTACTTGGACAGTATGGTATTGACCGTTAACGAAATGCATAGCCTTTACTATAGATGGGATAAAACCCTTTTATTGACTCACGGTCACTGGCCGTATCAAACCAACTTTGAAAAACTGACAAGAAGGTTTTTATTGTCATTCCTTAGTTTGAGCTTAATGTTACCAATGGTGAGAATATATTAATTTTGAGTACAAAAAATTTTCCTGTTCCCTTCAGAAGCGCGGGCACAATCTTATCGCTCTTGCTCTTGTGTGAACGGGAATTTCATTTTTCTAAGTTTTTATTTTTATTTTAACACTACATTCTATTCCTGCTACTTTCACCCAGAAAAAAGTTTCTTTGATTTAATAAAAATTTCTTTGATTGAAACAATTTTGTGCATTGCTATAAGGTCAAAGAAAAGTTTCTTCGATTTAAAAAAAAGTTTTGATTATTTTTTATCTTTGAATTTAAGAAATGAAAGTCTGCGCAGTCACATGATTATATCCGTAATATGATTAACAGAAATATATTCTTTAATTTAAAGAAAAAGTTGTCTTTGTTGAAGGTAATAAAATTAAATAAATTATTTCTTAAGTTTTCGCCGGTATTGTATTTGAATCAAATAAATATTTTTTAAATCAATTAAATAATGCTAAGAATATAATTTCTTTCATTTAAAAAAGGCTAAAATGGTGATATCATCGAATCAAATAAAAGTATATTTGTTCACTGAAAATTTTTTGAAATTTAGCTATATCCAAAAGTCGATGTCAGTTGAAAAAAGTTTCAATAACTGATTTTTTCCGTGTCCAGTTTTTCTAGTTTAGCATTTTTCTGGAATTTTGTCGGATATGGATTTTCCTTAATTTCAAGCAGTAGTTTCTTTTATATATAGTAACATTTATCAGTAAATGGATCTTATAGCTATAAATCAGTGATTAATCAGTTGATATGACTCATAATTTTTCCGAAGCAAGTTAGTTGAAGGGAAAATTTTCTTAGTTTTTCATTTTGAATATTCATTTCTCGTGTGTTTTTCTTTTGTAATGACGGTGCGGAAATTTTTCTCTCGAATAAAACGAGTCATAGAAAGTATCAATTGGGAAAGCATTATAGATTTTTCCTATTCGAAATCATTCGGTTCGTTTCATTCGAGATGAAATTTTCCACATCTCACTAAAATAAATCCACAAATTTTAATGAAAAATACTTGTAGATACAAGTCGATAACGATTACTATGGGATATTAAAATTGTTTCAGTTGTAAGTGATTAGAAGTGAAATTTTTTAAAATGTTATTCTAGAATATTTAATACTATTATTAATGACATAAGATCTTTTATACTTTCTTGATAATTTTATAAATATTTGAAGAAAACTCATTCTCTTAAACTCACGGTTGCCTCATTTTTCAACAAGAATTTTATAGGAACTTTCCCACGCAGCTCAAACCTGACTTTCATGGCAAACTTTTGCAATGTCTCCTCCAAAAAGGGTGGGAAAGGGAAAGAAAATTTTCATTTAAGAACTTTCGAATGTTTAAAAACGGGACGAAATCGAAAATTAGAGGCTCTGCGAACCCTCACATAGTAAATCATTATTGAATTTAGTTTCAAATTGAATTCGAACGAAATTGATTCGAGCGGTTTCGAGTCCTCGGAATTTTGAATTGAACTTAGTTTCTAGAACTCTACGAAATATGGGGTGACTTTGATATGATGATGGAATGCCTACCAGCACTTAGTATTGGATCTGTATCACTAACTATGTATGCAAATGCTACTTTCAATAACAAAAATGTAAGTTATCATTCTATTACGAATTGCTTTTACCAAGTCTAATAGAAAAATTTACTTAAAATAAACCAACAACAACAAAACGAGCTCTTTTTCTTGAGAACAAGACTTCAAATTTTTTTTTCGAAACAGATAAAATTACTGTTCGATACAATCGAAACAGATTGGATTACTTGGTCATCATTACCAGAAATTGAGATATTAAAAGTTTATGCTAAGGAAGGGAGAATATATAGAATAGCATATTCTTGTAAGTTTAAAATTCAAAACTATATTACTATTCTTCAATATTACAAAGTCAAATTTTATTCTTTTAATCGATGGTTATACTTCATTTTCTAGCTACTGTATTTGTAATTATGGGAACTTTTGCATTGATGCCTCTTAACTCACAGATTTTAGATTTGATAATTCCATTAAATGAATCGAGGCCAAGAAAATCAATTTACAATGCACACTATTATGTCGATCCACAGGCCAATTACTATTGGATTTTCATTCATCATTGCATGTTAAGTTTCATATTGATATCTTTTTTAGTGTGTGGCGACTTGATATTTATCGCCAGCACTCAACATGCGTGTGGTATTTTCGCAGCCATAGGGTAAAAAGTATTTTCATATGAAATAAGAAATTTTGGTAATATCATATAAATTATAGGGTGAGTGTACCGATCTCCGGACACATATCAAAGGATGGACGAATATTTTTTCTTTTTGAATTATATGGATGAAATATTCTAATAATGATCAAATATAAACATTTCGGTTATCTACTGTACGAACTATTTTTAACAAAACTCAGAATATCATACTTTCATTTCAAGCTCTCCGTTTTCAATATAATGTGACTCGTGGTAGGCCTGCAAGAAAGTTTGATTGAATTCAATGTAAAGACACGAGAAAATGATTAAATTTGATAGAAATCTTATAAAATCTAATCGTGTTTTTGTCTTAAATTGAGTTTTTCTACAGAATTAAATTAAATTTTTCCAGTAGGTACGGAAATTGGACCAAACATGAAAAAACACAAAATGGGTCAAGGGGTTAATAAGCTCGCTAACCTGCCGTCCAACCTTATGATCACTGTCCGCTTATTATCAGTACGTTTACTCTATCCTAGTTGCAAAGCATTTAATAGTATATTATATGCCTAGGCCCATAATGAGGGTTATTATGCGACGAGCGACAATGCTCCCAGGAGGTCGAAGCCGAGACAAAGCCGAGACGAAGCTGAGGCGCGATCAGTCCTGCGAACATTTTAAACGAGTCTCGTAATGACCCGAATTGTGTGCATTGGCATATATTCTATTTTATGTGCCTCCGGCCCGTAAACTTGTTTTTACGTTACAGTTGAGTGTAGCAGAATGTTGTGTATTACGATACAGAGGAATGTAATGTAAAAATTGAACTGCGCATGAGCCTATAACCATACAGCGGAGCGTAATCTTCTTCCTATTCTTCTTCTTTTTTGTACAGCGTTGGCACCGTACTGACAAAGCCTTGTACATTTGAACTGCGCATGCTCTATTACAATACGCTACTACTGCACAAGATCGAGAAAATCAAAATGTGCCGGGACAAGTGTAATGACTAGCGCCGCAAACAACTACAATACTAGATTAGATTCGAGTGTACGCATGAAAACTCGTATAGGAACCGAAGTCACATAAAATAGAATATGTGCCAATGCACACAATTCAGGTAATTACGAGACTCGCTTAAAATGCTCGCAGGACTGATCGCGCCTCGGCTTTGTCTCGGATCCGTCTCGGCTTTGCCTGAGCTACGTCTCGACTGCACATCGACTACGCCTCGACTACACCTCACTTATGCTTAGATGACTTCGGTGCCTATACGAGTTTTTATGCGTACACTCGAATCTAATCTAGTATTCATCATGATTCTCGTCCATTACACTTGATATTTCGCGACTAGTCCCGGTCATTTTGATTTTCTCGATCTTGTGTAGTAGTAGCGCATTGTAATAGAGCATGTGCAGTTAAGTACGATGTATCAGTACGATGCTAATGCTGTACGAAGAAAAAGAGGAATAAGAAGAAGATTACGCTCCGCTGTATGGTTATAGGAACATGCGCAGTTCAATTTTTACATACATTCCTCTGTATCGTAATACACAACATTCTGCTACTCTCAACTGTAGCGCAAAAACGAGTTCACGCGCCGGGGGCACATAAAAATACTTATTTAACATAGTGGTTTGAAAATGTTTATACATAAATACAAAACTTTCTCTATGTGGCAGTAAATTTAAGAAAATATTTATATTTGGTGTTTTTTATAGATCCAAACTGAAAAATATTGTAATAAATGACAATTCCTCTACAGATACTGGAACTGAATCACAATACAAAATTGATCAAAACATCTCTTTCTGCATCAAACAACATATTAAAATTATAATGTAAAAATAACTTTCTGAAGCATAATTTATTCTATCAATACCATAATAATGTTTCTCATTTTATTTTACTTAGATTCGTAGCGAACATCCACAAATTCTGTTCTGCTATATATTGTATAGTTATTATTTTCACCGTGGCTAGCTTTAGCATGACAGGACTCGCGGTAAGCGTGAATCTTAAGGGCATGCGATACTTACAAAATTACTTATATTGATTTGAAGTTTGTACATGTTTAAATTTAGCAGATTTTTCAGTCCAAGTTCTTTTTTATTATTAATAATGAAAATAGGTTATCTACCTTTCCTTACATGAAGTTACGAATTTTTTAAGAATCATGCCTTAAAAATATGGGTTTCAAGCTTTACATTTGTATTGATTCAAGGATTTTATTTTATCTAGATGGTTATTAATCAAGAGAGACTGGATTTTGTTTTGCAATGTGTGGTTTCAGCTGGGGGCCAAATGATTCATCTCTTGTGTCTTACTATACCTTGTCAAAGGCTAATAGATCATAGCCTTAGTGTCACAGAATCTTTGTAAGTACTAATGTTAATAAGAATGGTTGGTCTACTTTTAAGTTGTTATAATTGTAAAACATTTGCCTTGAAAGTTTTTATTTTTTATTAAAGTTTTATGCAACTATGAACATATTGGAATAAACAGACCTTCCTTGGTGTCTTTCCTAGCGGACCCGGTTGAGAGAACAGTCAGAGTATACTCTGACCGTTCTCTGACCGATCTCCGACCTCGCATTATTACGGCTAAGAACGGTAAAAGAAAACATTTGAAGTATTGCAAACATGATTCTGTGACGAATGTTGGAATAGAAGGTGTGGGAATAAATTCAATAATTTTACTTTTTAGCGAAAGTATTATAAAAACATCATACGAGGTCTGTTAAAAAAATAAGGTGAATTTTCAAATTTCGCGGGCTATGTACATTCGATTTTCGATTTTTTGTTCCTATGTAGGCAGACTTGTCGCGAATGCATGTTCACAGTTTCAGCAATATAGCATTTTTTGTTTGTTTGTGAGAGGCACATAGGTTAGAAGTGTTTTGCGTGTGTGAAGAAGAATAAGAAGAATATTACGGTCCGCTGTATCGAAATAAGCGCATGCGCAGTTCAATTTTTACATTACATTTCTCTGTATCGTAATACACAACATTACGCTACTCTCAACTGTAGCGTAAAAACGAGTTTACGCGCCAGAGGCACATAAAAGTATTAACTTGATATCTCATTTTTCATGCATATGCATTTTTTTCAGAGGAGAAAAGAAAATGCATTTAAGCACGCTGTGTGGGACTCAGCCGAAGCAATACCCACTGAACTGAAAACTCCCCTGTTTCCTCGTCAGACAATGACCCCATAACCGCGTTAGCATTACTTCAGGGTAATTGTCTATAGGTGCACTACGCTGTACCTCGGCGTCCTCCTGTTCTGCCCGCTTGGACTCTAATAGCGGCCTCTTAGAGGCTTCCTGTTCGTTTGACCTCAGGCTTCCTGCGGACTCTGCAGGAGACCCACCTGATCTTGATGTGGGCCGCCTTTAGTAATTTTAAGGCCCGCGCTTCCTCCATTCTAACTAAGGCCTTCCTCGTATCTCTGAAGGGCCTCTTTGTCAGAGACACCTCCATACCCAATGACGGCTCCTCCCGCAGGCAGCTTCAGAATGCCTCTTCATCTTCAGGCTTCACGGTGGTATCTATCTCCAGGATCTCGACCTCGACCGTGGGGACGAGGTGGTGGACGGATCCGGACGCTCCAATTGCTTCGTGGAAGCCAGAGTCCAAACTCACTCTGTCCTTCGCATTGCACTTTACTTCGACCAGGAGATACTTCGTCTTGGTCTCTCTAATTCCTTCTCATTTTGTTCCCAGCTCTTCGGAGTTTACGCAGCTCTTCGGATTTTTCAGAATCGCCGCGTAGCTAACCCCTTCTGATAGTTTTATCAAAATAGCCTCTAATCGAGGTGGTCTTGACCGCACCGGTTTTATTTCCTCTGTCTTATTCTTTCTTTTCTTCGGGATATCCTTCTTAATAGGAACCTGTACCTACTCCTCCGCTTGCTTTGAGGCTTTCAGCCTCTTTTCATCCGGTTTCTTAATGACAGGATCCTCCGGGCTCTCAGTTGGCCCTCTTGGCCTCTCGTGAGGTCTGGAGTGGACTTTCCTCCTGGTTTATGATCGGCCTGGCATTCCTCATGCACAAGGCTTGCCAGCCTCTTCCACCTTCTCCTTGTCCTTGTCAACCTGCAAGCCCAGAAAATACTCCAGCGATATAAGGTAGTTTCCATGTTTTTCGTTACTGACGCTCAGATTCTTGATCTCTTTTATCGCTGCGGCTATGCCTTCTCTTATGGGAAGGAACATGTTCTTCTTGGTGTGGAAAAACTCTTGCATCTCTTCATCATTTTGCACTCATCCACTGAAATTCTCCGGAGTGAGGCCTGATATAGTCTGGCCTCAGACTTCCCGTCCTCGGGCAGCTCCGCCACTTCCAATTCACCTCCAAATAAATTCTCACACATACTTTTGTTTAAATTTTCATTCTCCATTTTATTTCCACGATTATCTAGGGAATTATTTTGTCCGCCCCTGCAAAGCCCCGTGTGCAGGGGTAAAGCCCCAATACTCTACGAGTTGGCCTGGTTTTCTAGAAACACCGTAAAAGACACCACATCCTGGTGCCATGCAGCCCTCGGCATGGTCGTAAACACCTTGGCTTGGGGGCTATTCCTTCAGCACTATCCCTCGAACATTGTCCGCGACTGCTTATTTAGATATAAATCCGTATTCAACTAAATTCATTGCCAATAATTTTTTTCTATATCGAGGCCATGAATTATTTGGACTACGTGACGTCGGTAATTGCAATTAAAACAGTGTTAGGTTATTCAAAAATAATGATTAAAATGAATTATTAGTACCAAGTTAAGGTACCAAAAAATTCTTTTAGTAATTAATTGTTTTATAACTTCACATACGAAAATTGCAGTTAGCGACGTCACGTGGTCTGGGTGATCAATGACCTTGATTACATTCTTCTTAAGAAAGATGATTCTTCTTTAATTGTGCAATCACTTTAGATACAGTGGAAATTGGCATGAATTACCAGCGAAGTCACAGAAGCTCTTGTTGATGATTATGAAAAGAAGTGCTGAACCAAGCCCAATTATCGTTGGAAAGATCTATACGTATTCGATGGAAAGCTTCGCTATGGTATGTTTTCCATTAAAGTATTGAAAGCTCTAGCAGGGTAAGTATGGTAGGACTACCTCAATTCCAATTTACTCCATGTTGGAAAAGTAAGTTAGTTCAATCATTGGACCAATTAATCCCGAATATTAGATTTGAAAAGGAGTTTTTACAACAGTTATAAATAATTTTTGAAAAATATTATTATTTTTCACTAAAGATTACACTTTTGGTCATTTCGTAGAAACATGTGTTATTAATTAGGTTATGGGTATATTACAAAAAAATGGTTAGAAAATTACAATAGTTTTTCAACCAACTTTTAATTAATGAAGTAAATTTCTAATTTCATTTAAACGGTTTCAATACCCTGTCTAAGATATATTTGATCTATGAAGATTTTTGAGATAATTAGGGAAACAATTAAAACATTTTTTTTCTAACTTTTGTAAGACTTTATTTCCGAAGGCGATACTTAGTGTAAATTAGTCCTATAACAGTGACAACTTACTAGACCAATTTGGATCAACTCCGAACGTGAGCAGTCATAACTTAATTACCTTGTTAGGGCCTTTTAAGAAGAAGTTTATTGATTTATAATTATCTTTTCAAGGTTGTTCGAACATCGATGTCATATTTAACAGTACTAGCTTCAGTGCGGTGAAAGCATAAGCTTCAATATTGTTCTTATTAAGTAAATGTTTGAAAAGGATAACAATGTACTAATATAAACTTGGAACTGTGATAAAAATATGCAATAGTATTCAGAATAAATACTACAGTGTTTGAAATATTTTTACACCTGACGTCATAAGGTAAACTTAAATAGATAACCGAGAAAACTAGGAAGTCAAGAAGTATCTCTTTACCGATCTCGGATCAAATCAGATTCAGATAAATACATTTTTTGATTTTTTGGACACGTTTGCAAACAGATACCGAAATACTCAATATTTTTCCCGAAATTTATAGATTTTCCTACATGCATAATGTATCTCAAGATATTGATGTTGAAGATTCATTTATCACATGCGCACTACTTATTAAGCACTAATCACCTCATAAAACTATTCTGTTTTTCGTTTACAAATATTTTTATAGACATATTTAAAGTACTTACATAAAAAAACTAATTTCTGTTATAATAAAATTATTATGTCCCAAACGTCAGCCAGACACACACGTTATTGTAGAACATTTTTAGAAGAAAGTATAGCGCATTTATGAAAAGATACTCTAGGGTATTTGATATTAACGTGATAAAATGAAGAATTTAGTTTTTTGATAAAAATCGGTTTTATTTCTTAATGTACTCTCTTTTTAGCTTGATAGAACGAGTCCAACGATCTTTCAACTTTTATATGCCTTCGAAATAATACGATTTGTCAAACCCTCCAAAATACCCTTCTGTTTCCCATTTAACTTCTTCGTTTGACTCAAAACACCTACCACACAGCCATCTATTGAGGTTTGGAAACAGATAATAGTCGCTGGGTGCCAAGTGTTACGTCATAACAATTGATTATTTATATTTTAATAATATTTTCTCCTTTACATGTGAGCAAGTAGACTGAGATGAAAATATCGTTATCTTTTATACAGGGTGCGACATCTAGACCTTCGGTATTTCAACATTGAATAACTCATCAGTTGTTTTTCAGCCGATTTTTACAAATTAGCACGATTCTGAAACGTCATTCAGTACCATTTTAACCATGAGTCAATACACACCGAAAGAACGCGCTGAAATCGTAGCGTTTTACATTGAAAAGAATCGTTCTTACAGCGCAAGTTCCCGGGATACGTTGTGTCGAAAAATGGCGATTTGAAGTGGCCTCCTCGTTCTCCGGATTTAACTGTACCTGACTTTCTTCTTTAGGGTTATTTAAAAAGCAGTTTATGCCAGCAAGCCAAATATGCAGAATGCGCGAAAAAGAGCTGCTTTTTGTGTATCGAATGGAGGTGGTCATTTAATCGACGTTGTGTTCTGAAACTGATTTGAAATAAATGATAAAGTATATCCTAAACAAATGTTGCTCATTTGCCAAAATCGGCTGAAAAGTATCATAGTTATTCAATGTTGAAATACCGAAGATCTAAACGGCGCACATTGTATTATTTCTAAATGTCACTGTCAATTTTAAAATTTTGTAAATCCGTAAATTGACTGATAACTTTCAAGCCTTCTTAACCATCTTCATCTATAACTGAGCAGATGTTATGAATTATATGCATCCCTCAGAACTTGTTTGTTTTACCTTTATAGCTTAATCTTCGACTATTTTTGTAAGCTGGTTTCCAATTTTGATTTATATATTCTTATTGCTCAGACTTGCTTCTATCATTATATTTATGATTTTAGTCTCAGGCTTCCCTTGAACAAGTTTATAGCACTAACCGACCGACAGGCCCAAGGAAGGGCACGAGGCTATCACATTGTTTCAGGGTTTCTTCGAAATTGTATTGTACTATGAGACCCTTCACATTGCTTCTATAGATTTTCAACTGAGAATAGATCAGATACCTTAAACTTCTGAACTGCATACATCTAAACTCGAGCGCAAATCATTTTCTTTTAGCATAAGTTTTTATTTAATGAACATTATTCTACATAAATTGGTACTTCTATGCTAATTTTTTTCCAAACGAAACATTGTGCAAAGTCTGGAGAATACGGTGAATGCAGAAGCGATTCAAAACAGAATTCACGCTTTTTTGCCTGTGCAATGTTCGATGTGTGAGATGGTGCATTGTCATCAGAAAAAAGGACTTTTTTTTTTCTTCAAATTTGGGCGTTTCTTCCTGATTTCGTCAACCAGTCGATCCATTAAACATATAATTTTTTAGATCCTTTGATAACTCGTACATCATTAAATCTGGTTAATAATATTTCGAATCAATTTATTCATCAATAGGGTGAAGAAACCAATTCACGACGAATTAGTTACCTCGACAACTTCGACACTTTTACTGCTTAAAAGTAAAATGCATCTAAGTAGTTTAGAACTATATTTTTGAAAAGGTAATTAATGAAGCTTTCTTTTTTCCATAGACTTTTCTTACAAAAATGTGAACTGAATCATGAAACAATGAATCAAGGTTAAAGGTAAAATTATATTTCTCGAATTACAAGACCCACGAATTACTCGATATATATATATATATATATATATCATATTATGTTATACATTATGTTATATATTATATTATATTATAAAACCACCAATATATTGTTCAATCAAAAACTCATCCTTTGTACCATTTACGCCCATACATATTCACTGTTGAAAAAAATATTACATTTTATGTACATTTGTATATGAAATTTAATAATATTGCTAGCAGTGAATGTCAGATATTAGCTTGTGCTGGATTTTACAGGAAAAAATCGAAAAATGAACGAGACGTGCGTGGTCAGTTGTACAATATATTCGCCATTAAAGAAGGTTACATGAAAAATCACAAGGGAGCGTTTTAGAAGCTTCCGAAGAGAATGGATTTAGAATCCAACAATAGGATTCTTCATATTCATATTCATAAAACCGTAAATATTCTAAAAGTTTCTTTGATTTTATAAATTTAAAACTTAAAGCATTTTCAGAGTGTTCCCTTTTTCACAGAAAATATTTTTCCAGTTTGTAAATCCTTATGAAAATCCCACCGTGTCTTAGTAATTAAAAAAATAAATAAAAAAAGTAAATAATTCTAAGTCACAGGTTAAAAAAGTTGATGTAGTAGAGTTCTTTTCTTAACACAGTAAGTGATACACTCTTCTAATAATGGACTAAAATGATTTGGAAAATAAGATTTTCTTCAGTTTTACTTAAAGCTAGATTTAGGTAGGTTAAGCTAGGTTCATTGGTGTTGTTTCGGATGTGCTTTTGATATCTGTTCGTTAAGTGTTCAGATCGGATTAGCGTCGTGATCAGTCTAGAGTTTGGCTTTTTGGTTAGGGAGTCCTTTCCAACACTTTCTGTCTAGATGGTGATTAACGTGAAACTCTGAAGGAACTGGTTCTTGAATCCTTAGTTGTAACCCTTTTTGGTTACTAGCCTGTACATATATCTCTATCAACTTTGTCGTAAATATATACAATAAGACTAGTATAAGATACAGAGGTATAAGTGCTCCCCAAATTGCCTTTTATTCTTTCACATCGAATGTTTTACTTTATTACCGCCCCATGCAGAAGTGCTTTAGAATTTATTCTGCGTATTTTACGAATTGAAACATCAAATTAAAGATACATATGCTTGAAAATTTTACAATTTTTACAATTTGGCATAAACCAGAAAAGACTCAAATTAAAATCAACTTTAGTTAACAAATTTTTCCAGATTTAAAAATTCCAAATTCGGATAAATTTTAAAAGTTTAATAAAAATGAAGACGTGCACAAATCAATGGAAATTTATTGGATTATAAAAATAAATAATTTTGAAATTAGACAAGTCAAAATTACGGAAATTGTAAATTTTCGGAATAAGTATATTCGGAATTTACAGAGAGTAAACTCAAGAGATTGGAATCTTAAAAGATTTTGAAAATCAGTTATTGGAAAATTAAACCATTGATAGTTCCTAAATTTAAATTATTATTTTATTTGGAACTTCACAAATGTTTACATTTTTTAACGTTCGGTATGACATTAAAGTCGATTGAAATGCACGATAATTTTCCGATTAATACACGTTTGAAATAAAGCCATTCAATTAGTGTTATCTCTTCTGTTGTTTTTACAAATTCAGTACTGTCATCAATTTTAAAAAATGGCCATATTAATTGATAAATCATCAATTAATGAAACAAGTTCCTTCATTTGAAATTGAAAAAGACCAAGTGGAACGAGGAACGTTCCGGGTGCCCGAAAACCGCTACAATTGACGAAAGTGATGATTTAGTGCATCAAACTGTAATGGAAGATCGCTGAGATCTGTGCAATATCATCTGAATGGGTGCACAAGATTTCACATCAAGATTTAGATATGAGAAAATGTTCTGCGCGTCGGGTGCCACTAGGGCCGGTCAAACTCTAATGGATGAGGTGTCCGCGTAGCTTAGTTCATGTACACAGTTGTTCGCGGCGCTAGTTGTCACAAGCGGGCGGAGTGCGGCAAAGGAAACTGGCTTCATATGAGTTCCGCCATTGTTTTTTACACGTACCAGGGGTGTTAGTTGAAGTTTGCCGGTTTTTTCAATAAAGAAAACACTTAATTCTCAAGGGAATCTCAACAAAATTTTATTGAAAGTATTGACCATTGGATTCTACACATTTCACCCATCTTTCAGGCAAATCATGGATACCATTCCAAAAAAACTTTTTCTCTTTCAAGGCAAACCATTTGACGAGCCATTTTTAGACTTCTTCAAAATTGGCGAAGCGCTGCTCTGCGAGTGAGTGTCCCATCGATGCGAAAAGGTGATAGTCGGACGGGGCGAGGTCTGGAGAGTACGGCGGGTGCGATAATATTTCCCAATTCAATGCTTTTAATGTGTTCTTCACCACTTTAGCGGTATGAGGCGGTGCGTTGTCATGTTGTAGGTCTATCGTTCAGTTGGTGTGGTACCCATTTTCCATACTTTTGGATTTTTCCCATGGCTTTTAAATGCTGACAAATTGCTCCTCGGGTCACATTTAGTGTTTGTGCCAATTGTTGTTGCGATTGGGTTGGGTCTTCATCCAATAATGCCTGCAATTCCTCGTCTTCGAACTTTTTCGCTGCACCAGGATGTTCATTGTCTGTTAAATCGAAATATCTACTTTTAAATTGACGAAACCATGTCTCACATGTTCTACTCACTGGAGCATGTTCACCATAAGTTTCTATCAGCAATCGATGAGCTTCAACTGCTTTTTTCTTTTGATGAAATAAGAAAAGCAACGAATGCCGCAAATGCGATTTACTTGGAACGAAACTCGACATATTAACTGAGGTAAACAACTATGATGCTATTATTTTGGCAGAATGTAATTGTGTATTTTTGAAGGTTATTGTCCATAGAAAAATATGCCATAGATGCCAAATCATAGAAATGTATACATATCTCTAGCGACATCTATGAGTAAAACCGGCAAATTTCAACTAACACCCCTGGTATTTAACAATTTTAGACAAGAGGGGATGCTGGATAACGCTGGATAGAAGCTTGCGCGCATTATCATGGATAGGAACGGTAAAAAACATTTGAAGCATTGCTATAAAAATGCTATAAGAATTCGAAGTCAAAGAATGGTTATAGTACAGTCAGAGAACGGTCAGGGGAGGTTAGAATACCTTCAAGTTGTAGAATGGAAATTTTACGTACTTTAGCCGCAAACACGTAGAAGTCTAAAATCAATCAAATTTGATAATGTCTTAAGTATCACATGCTTTTAAGGATCGCACTTCGTTGGACAGGAAAATTCTCTGTGTATCTTCTGGAAATAAAACTACAAATCACAGCTATTTTTAATTTTTACTTATTACGCCAAAATCAAGATTCAATGCAAAATTGTGTAAATGTAATTCAAGAGTGAGAAGTTAATATTAACTTCTCACTCTTAAATTATATTTTCGCAACTTTGCATTGAATTTTCAATTTCCTTTTAATTATATTCTCTGCAACACATTTAAAGAATGTAACTTATTGAATGATTATAGTTATAAAAAATAAAAACTTCTTTGGCCCCTACAATTTATGGAACTATTGATACCCTATGAATCATTGAAGCAATTGTTTCTATACTCATGAAAGTTTTACGTTGATCACGTACAATATCTCATTTATTTTAACATATTCGCTGCATAGTGGACGACATAGTACGCTTTATATGAATGAAAGGCTGTATCAACAATTATCCGCACCCTGTCTGTGGAATTGATCGTTATTAATTTAAAAAAAAACACGTCTCTACATGATCGCTTTGTTTATAATACACTTTATCCACCTGTCAACAAGCTTTTTCTTTCAGTCACAAAATTCAGTTTATATATTTCCCCATATATCTCCTTCTCGAAGCTTCTGCCCATGACCTACGTTTTGCCCTTCCTGAGAGTACTACTGCGCAGGCTTCGAATGCCGCACGAGTTCGTTCGAAAAAAGCACCTGATTTTCAATTGTTTTGATTCTCAGTTGTAGAACGATTACAGTCATTCAAAAGTTTAGGAAAAGTATCATTTGTTTCCAATAAGTATACCTTCCTGTAGTTCAAACGCGGTATAACAGCATCCTACAACTTATCAGGAAACGATTACAACTGAGAATGAAATGAAAACGCAAACCTTAGATAAGTACATCTATTGAGCATGAATCAAAACAATTGAAAATCAGGTGCTTTTTGCGAACGAACTCGTGCGGATAATAGTTGATACAGCCTTTCATTCATATAAAGTGTACTATGTCGTCCACTATGCAGCGAATATGTAAAAATAAATGAGATATTGTACGTGATCAACGTAAAACTTTCCTGAGTATAGAAACAATTGCTTCAATGAGTCATAGGGTATCAATAGTTCCATACATTGTAGGGGCCAAAGAAGTTTTTATTTTTTTTAACTATGAAGTACCTCTCCGAAAATTTTCAAAAAAAAATATATATTGTCACTTTGAATTTGAGCATGATATAGAAAAAAAATGGTGGGAGTTCAAGAAGTAATTTACATTAAAAAATTTATTAAAAAATTAAAAAAAAAATGTTTACCTCCTTTTTATAAACGGAATGGGTTCTTGAATTTTTTCCAGAACCTCTTTAGTACCCTCTATAATATATACTTAGTCATCTATATCGGTTTAGCCGTTTTCGGGAAAATCAGATTTTTTGATTTTTCAAAATTCGTTCATAACTTTTGTAAAAAAAATTTTTTGGAGTTGATACTTGGGGTGAATTTATCTTGTAATGGGAGCCACTTCCTGTCGCAATATGGATCAAACCCGAGCGGGGGCACCCAGACTATACTTATCCTGCTACGGCCTCTTTATAATTTTGTTTTTTTGACGTAACGAAAATTCGATATAGTATATTCTGTTACTCTCGCGAAGCTCACGTCATTCACTTATGACGGGGAGCCAATGGTTTCATGAACCTGGACATACAGGTGGGTTCTCGAAGCAAGGAAAGAAGGGAGAAAAAAGGAACGATATATATCTGAAAAAATTGAAAATACCTAAAAGGGGAGAGAGCTTGAAAGGCACGACAAGTAGGCAGCAGGAGTTGTAAAAGTTTAGATTGGTAGTTCTCTATCTTGATTTTAGTTCTATGGCCACATTTTTATACGAGTTAAGCACTCTACATTTCACTCTGTTAACGTAGCTAAACTTTATGTCATTTTACTTTTATATGCTTTTTTTACTCTTTACTTTTTTCTCTTAAGTATTCGTGCCATTCGACCACAATGCATAAAAGGATGTTATACTAGACGATATCCTTGCGTTGGAGGCATAAAACTTTGTAGGCGGTTTATGGGAGGTTAAACAAGTGCGATATGAAGAATCATTCCTTATAATTCACGTTGACTATGTTAACTAAACGAGATTGAGAATGTTCCATCCCTTGTAATGCAACACAATAATGGATGGGGAGCTATCAATTGCTTTACAATCATTGCAATTTTCCCAGACGAAGGTATCGACTGGGATCGGATCCTCTTATTGAATGTAAAAAGGAACTTTTAAAGTTTTTCTCCGGTTGAAATAATCGAAATTCTGGTTGTGTTAACCAGATTTCTTTCTGAGTGTGGAATACTTCGATAATTAGCAAATTTTATTGATTAAAGTTTTTGATTTATATTGAAAGATACTATTCTGTCTACATCCTCAATAGTAAATCCTCAATCAGGACAGTGTTGGACAACTCTTAGCTACCGCTTTTCTAACATTGATTTATTTATCGCACCATGGAACCGAAACTTGAACTACCAACATTTGACCAATGCTGCGGTATTTTTTTGGCCAAGATTAACAATTTCAATTAATTTCATGATTGTTTTTTATCCAGAAAACAATTCAAGAATATAGGGGAGAAGCGGCGAAATTGGCGTGTCGTCTAAATTGGCGCACCCTATTTTTCAGAAAATGATAACATAACAAAAAATAAAAATAGTTCTATCGTGTGCATTCTTGTATGATATGTATTTGATAGAAAACATTATAGAAATCTAATTGCTTAATACAGTTTTATTGCGATTAATCGTTTTTTGGCATAATGGTTATGTTCGAAGCCATTGAGTTAAATCGTTAAATAATAGTAATTCAAGGTGAATTAGATTAATGCAACGATTTTATAATCTTTGATATTTAATCTTACGATTAGGATAGAATATTTGTATGAAAAAATAAGCATTTTACGTAAAAAGTATTTAATTAATGAACGATACACTTGCGGCAAAATTGGCGCATACGAGATTCAAATCAGAGGCGAAGTTGGCACACGTGTTGTGTTTCTGGAAACCGGTGACTGAAGTCAAGTGCTCGGATGTTTATGATTGAAAATATAAAGAAGATAGTAAGTATACAATTATTAATATATAGATATATACATTTGAATGTTGCTGGACTTTTCTGCTAATCTTTTTCTTAAGATTTTTTGTAACATGGGAGGTAATGTGGTTCGCAAAACTGATGTAACGACTTTGTAAGGTTATATTCATTTGAACAATCAGTGGTTAAATTTTTTTTTAAGTTTGAGGTATTAAGGCATTTTAAAAGCGATTTTTAATAATTAATTTGCAGTCTGACAGTGTTTTGAAAGTTTTCTCGATTTTAAGATGTGAAAGCAATGTAAGTAAAAAATTTGTATTTTTGATTGATTGTTTCTATTATTTATAAGTCTTCTAAAGTTAATAATTGTATATACTTCTGATTACAAATTCAAATAATTCTCTATAAAAATGATTTCAATTTGAATATTCACTTAAATATTCACAATTGCCAGTATTTTATTGTACAAATATAAAATATATTTTAACTTTGGATGGTTTATGTGAATAAAGGTATAAAAAACTTCACATATCTTGATATACTATCTCAAATTTAGTTTCAAATTATAACTACCTCTTTTCATCAACCTTTGCTACTGAAATGTAATTCTAAATGTGCGTCAATTTACCCGACATGGCGGGTAAATTGACGCAGGTGCGAAAGTTTACGAAAGTGTCTGTCTGTCTGTCTGTCTGTAGTGGGTCGTGTGCGGCATAACTCTCGATAGAATTATCAGATTGAATTGAGCTTTGGCACACTTTATCCGAGACGAAAAAGTAAGGACAAGTTCGTTAACCAGCCACATCCAATCAAAATTGAGGGATTGAGCACTAATTTTGTGTTTTTGAAAAAATCAAAAATTTCAATACTGGTTTTTGATAGTGCTCATAAATCTCTACAAATTATCCTAATAACATTTTTTGATTGAATCAAAATTAGAAATATTACAGCATATTAAAACTTGAAAAAAGTCAATATCAAAATTCCATTTTCCAGTTAAATTATACGAGATACGAAAAAACGTTATGATACAATATTATTTTCTACATAAAGACCTACAAATTTGAATTGTAACATTTTTTCATAAGATGCATATTTTTCTTTGTAATTTAAAAAAAAAATATTGAAAATCCAAAATTCAATTTTTTAACAATAATATGTGAAATACGAAAAAAACGTAAGAATACAAAGTTGTTCGTTTCAAAAAGATCTACAAGTTTTGTCTCACACAGTTTATGAAAAAAACATATATTTTTCGTTTCAATTCCAAAAAATTCGATTAAAATTCAATAATTCCATTTTTTAGACAAAATATATGAGATACATAAAAAAAGTTTAGATGAAAAATTATTTGCCTGAATGAGGTCTACACATTCTTATTAAGAAATTTCTCGAGAGGATGTATATTTTATGTTTTGATTTTTAATATTAAAAAAATTCGATTTTTTTCACCAAAATATATAATTTATTCAAAAGTTACTGAAATGTATACAGAAAATCGAGCGCGAAGCGCGAGCGTCATGATGAGAATGTGTTCCTTAAGGCTGATAGAGCCTTAAGTAAATTGAATCTCCTGTTTCACTTAAATTCAAAAAGAAATAGAGTGACTTTGAGAAAATGTGTAATTCACATCATCTGTAATATTATTATAAAATTGGTTTGAGCTACAGTATAAATTATAAGAAATAAACTTGAATGTATGTGAAGAGCACAAGACCGAGCGCGAAGCGCGACGTTAAAAAATTCTGGAGCGCGCAGGGCGACGTCCGAGTATTACGGAGCGCGAAGCGCAACGATCGACTCGCGCGCCCTAGGCGCGCTCAAACTTGCGAGCTGCGCGCGAAGCGCGCGATGAGAATGAGCCCGCGAAGCGGGCAGATTTTTTCTCTACACGTACCATAATTTGTGAAATAGTTTGTTATATAATTTTCTAAGTAATTCTTCTCATTGTTTATTCTATTCGTAAAATATTTTGTCAGCATTTTCTGGATAGTTTTTCCTATCGTGTATTTTATTCCTAATATAATTTGTTATAATTTTATAAATAATTCCGGCGATCGTGTATTTTATTGTTAAAATTATTTATTAAAATATTCTGAATAAGTCTTCTAACCGTGAATTTTACTCTTAATAGTCTGTTAAAATTTTCTATTATTATATTCAATCCTAAGACACTGTTGTTACTGTATCAAATACCGAGAAAAAATTACTTCCGATCAGTAAATTTGCAAAGTTTAAATTTAGCGCGAATAGAGAATAAATGATTTTTCTTGTTGCCTGCTAAATCCAAAATTCAACCCAAGATACAATATTCGCAATATCCTACTCGACAATAATATTGATACACTTTTCAAATTTTCCTTCCACTTGTTATCATTTTTGGCACGTATTGAGCTATTCTTTTGCCTCCAACAGAATTAATATTTCTGTCTCACGTATTTTTGCTTTCTTAAATTTTCTGCGTGTAGTTATATAGTAACGTAATTTCCAAAAATTGTTATTCCACATTAATTGATATCAGCTGAAAGTTTTTAACTTCACTCTATTTTATATCTTCGTATATATTTCACGACTATCCCATACAAGAATAAAAGTTTATGTAACTCTTATCTGCGATTTTTTTCCTTCTCATGTATGTTCTTTACTATATAACAGTTCACGTAAGACTAAGTGCAGATTTCCACAATGTATTTTAGCTTTTACTCCCTCCTATTTTATCTTGATTAAATATTCTCAGTTCCATGTCCCTTCGTTACTTCGTACTCTATAATTGCCTCTACAAGTTTATATTTTACGAGTATTCCTAGAATGTACTGCGAAAGAGAAATTCAAGCGACGATTAGTGCATGAAAAAATAATGAGTATCATGAGAAACCACGTATAGGACTTATATTGGAGAATTGACAAAACCTTTACCTAGTCAGTATTGTATCGACCGCTAATGAAATGCATAGCCCTTACTACAGATTGGATAAAACCCTTTTATTGACTCATGGACACTGGCCGTATCAGACCAACTTTGAAAAACTGAAAAGAAGGTTTTTGTTGTCATTCCTTAGTTTGAACTTAATGTTACCAATGGTGAGAATATATTAATTTTGAGAACGAAAAATTTAACTGGTTCCCTTCAGAGGTTCCCTTCATCACTCTTGCTCTTGTGTGAACGTGAATTACATTTTTCTCAGTTTCTTTTTTCTTTGCACTACATTCTATTCATGATACTTGCACCCAGAAAAAATTTATTTGATTCAAACAATTTTGTGCATTGCTATAAGGTCAAAGAAAAGTATTTTCGATTTAAAAAAATTTTTTGATTGCTTATTTTCTTTGAATTTAAGAAATGAATATTTGCAGAGTCACATGATTACATGTGTAATGTGATTAACAGAAGTATATTCTTTAATTTAAAGAAAAAATTGTCTTTGTTCAGAGTTATACAATTAGATAAATTATTCCTTAAGTTTGCGCCGATATTGTATTTGAATCAAATGAATGTTTTTTTACATCAAATAAATAATGTTAAGAAAATTATTTCTTTCATTTAAAAAAGACTGAAAAGGTGATTTTTTAAAATCAAATAAAATTATATTTGTTCTAAAGGTGTTATTCTAGGATACTTAATACTATTATTAATGACATAAGTTCTTCAATACTTTCTTGATAATTTTATAAATATTTGAAGAAAATTCATTCTCTGAAAACTCACGGTTGCTTTATTTTTCAACAAGAATCTTATAGGAACTTTCTCACGCAGCTTAAACCAAATTTTCATGGTTAACTTTAGTAATCTCTCCCCCAAAAAGGGTGGGAAAGGGAAAGGAAATTTTCATTAGGGTACTTTCGAATGATTAAAAAAGGGACGAAATCGAAAATTAGAGGCTCTGCGAACCCTCACATAGTAAATCATTATTGAACTTAGTTTCTAGAACTCTACGAAATATGGGGTGACTTTGATATGATGATGGAATGCCTACCAGCACTTAGTATTGGATCTGTATCAATAATTATGTATGCAAATGCTACTTTAAAGAACAAAAATGTAAGTTATCATCCTATTACGATTTGCTTTTACCAAGTCTAATAGAAAAATTTACTCAAAACAAAGACAAAACAAGAATAAAACGAGCTCTTTTCTTCAGAACAAGAGTTAAATTTTGTTTGTTAACAGATAAAATTACTCTTTGATACAATCGAAACAGATTGGATTACCTGGTCATCATTACCAGAAATTGAGATATTAAAAGTTTATGCCAAGGAAGGAAGAATATATAGAATAGCTTATTCTGGTAAGTATAAAATTCACAATTATTTTACTATTCTTCAATATTACAAGGTCATATTTAATTTTTGTAATTGATGGTTATGTTTTATATTCTAGCTACTCTATTTGTACTTTTTGCAGCTTTTCAATTGATGCCTCTTAGCTCACAGATTTTAGATTTAATAATTCCAGTAAATGAATCGAGGCCAAAAATCTCAATTTTCAATACACAATATTATGTCGATCCACAGGCTAATTACTATTGGATTTTCCTTCATCATATCGTGTCAGGTTCCATTATAGTATCTTTTTTAGTGTGTGGCGACTGGATATTCATCGCCAGTACTCAACATGCGTGTGGTATTTTTGCAGCCATAGGGTAAAAAGTATTTTCATATAAAATAAGAAATTTTGGTCATATCATATTAAATACTTGTATAGGGTGAGTGTACCGATCTCCGGACACGTATCAGTGCACAGATGAATATTGTTTCTTTATGAATTATATAGATGAAATATTCTAATAATGATAAAATATAAACATTTCGGTTATCTACTGTACGAACTATTTTTTACAAAACTTAGACTATCATACTTTCATTTCAAGCTCTCCGTTTTCAATATAATGTGACTCGTGATAGGCCTACAAGAAAATTTGATTGAATTTAATGAAAAAACTCAAGAAAATTATTAAATTTGATAGAATTCTTATGAAATCTAATCGTGCTTTCATATTAAATTGAGTTTTTCTACCAAATTACATTAAATTTTTCCAGTAGGTATGGACATTGTACCAAACATGGAAAAACACAAAATGGGTCAAGGGGTTAATAAGCTCTCAAACCTGCCATCATACTTTATGATCACTGTCCGATTATTATCAGTACATTTACTCTAAGTTAGCTGGAAAGCATTTAAATATACTTATTTAACATAGTGGTTTGAAAATGTTTATAAATACAAAGCTTTCTATATGTGGCAGTAAAATTAAGAAAATATTTATATATGGTGTTTTTTATAGATCCAAACTGAAAAATATTGTAATGAATGACTGTTGCTGTTCAGATACTGGAACTGAATCACAATACAAAATTGATCAAAATATCTCTTTCTGCATCAACCAACATAATAAAATTATAATGTAAAAATAACTTTCTAAAGTATAATTCATTCTATCAATACCATAATACTGTTTCTCATTTTATTCTACTTAGATTCGTATCAAACATCCACAAATTCTGTTCTGCTATATATTGTATAGTTATTATTTTCACCGTGGTTAGCTTTAGCATGACAGGACTCGCGGTAAGCGTGAATCTTAAGGGCATGCGATACTTACAAAATTACTTATATTGATTTTAAGTTTCTAGTTATTATTATTTTAACCGTGTCTGTCTTTAGCATGGCAGGAATTGCGGTAAGCTTGACTTTAAGTTTCTACACGTTTGATTTTAGCAGATTTTCTAGTTTAAGTTATTTTTTTCATTAATAATAAAAATAGGCTATCTACAACGAGAAAAAATCCACGCGTTTGGTGTATGAAGAACCAATGTATTTAAAGTTTAAACTCAATTTAACTTCGATAGTATAAAAATGATACTTGAATTGCTGGGTACTCTTAGTGGGTAAGGCTTTCCCAAGTGGGCCCCGATTTTGCGAAGGTTCGTATTTTTCGTTGATGTTTAGTTAAACCGAGTTTCAAGCTTACAAAATACATCCTCTTAATTTTGTTGTAAAATTCCCGATTGTTTATTTTTTATAAGCAATCAATGTTTTTTTAGTGTTTTGGGAATTAATTTGTTCTTCAGCAAGTAAGTACCCGAATATAATAATTTTCCAATCACAGGCCAATAAGACATGACACTAAAAAACAGTATCTTTTCCATTACTAAAATCTCAATTTATTCCTGAAAAAAAAACGTGTAGATCGAAGTGGTTTAGTCACAACAATTACATTTTTGTGTGCGCGCGCGCAACGTATATCGCCTAAGTTCCGCACTTTAACGCGCTTTTTATTCTAAGGCCGTCCATATTGTTCTTTGAATGAAAGAATAATGCTACATGGGTCAGTGACTTTATTTTATTCCGTGATAAATATATAGTTACTTGATTATATTATATTATAATATGAATTCATATACCTCTATACATTAATATTTGATTAGATAAATAAAATTTATGTGATAAAAAGCATTTATACAACGTTATACATAATCTTTACTTCTTGAACATGAGTTTTTGTAATATTTTACATTACAGGAATCACTTTAGATTTGTCATCAATTGAATGAAAATGAACTTTAGCATAATCATACGGATTTTTGGGTGTTGTAACTTTTGTCTGATTTTTATTTTGTAAAAGTTTAAAAATAAAAATAATCAATCAATAAAAATAAGAGTTACAGGACCCAAAAGTCTGTATGATTAGGCTAACGTTAATTTTAAATCAATTGATTTTGATCATTATGACAAAAACGAACATAAAACCCATTCTGAAAATTTAGAAATGCGTTACTCAAAAGAAAAACTCTAAACAACACGCCGCAATACCACTGTTTTGTTCCAAAAAATAAAAATTTGATTGAATGCAGAATATTTTCGGCTCATGACAAATCTAAAATCATTTCTGTAATGTAAAATATTCCAAAAACTTATGTTCAAGAAGATGTATTTATCTAATCAAATATCAATGTATAGAGGTATATGAATTCATATTCTTTTTGCTCAACAAAAGTTGTAATTGTTACTCTTTGCGAAAGCAATTAAAAATATTTAATAACTGAAGATCTGTATAATGCTAATATTATACAATAATATAATATAAAAACTAAATATGTATTTATCAAGGTATAAAATAAAGTCACTCGCCCATGTAGCATTATTCTTTCATTCAAAGAACAATATGGATGGCCTCAGAATAAAAAGCGCGTTAAAGTGCGGAATTACGTTGCGCGCGCTCACACAAAAATGTTATTTTTGTGACTAAACCACTTCGATCTACACGTTTTTTTTCAGGAATAAATACACAAATGTTTATTACATAAGTTGTTGTCGTTAATGTAGATCCTAGAGGCGCAAAACTGAATTTTATTTTTATTTGTTTATAAACAATTGTTTCAATAAACATTGAAATTGAGATTTTAGTAATGGAAAAGATACTGTTTTTCAGTGTCATGTCTTACTTGCTGATGAAAAAATTAGTTCGCAAATCACTACAAAAAACATGGATTGTTTATAAAAAATAAACAATCGGGAATTTTACAACAAAATTAACAGGATGTACTTTGTACGGTTGAAACTCGGTTTAAGCTAAATATCAACGAAAAATACGAACCTTCGCAAAATCGGGGCCCACTTGGGAAAGCGTTACCCAGTATAAACGCAGACTATCATCCCTAACCCAGAAGAATTTGGCTTTTGCTTGAATAGCAAGGATTTTTAGCTTAAATTTCATGGGCCCTAACCATGATCTTATATGAGACATAACACGTGGATCAATAAGTCCCGGTACTAACTAGGAAAAACACATTTTTTGGCAAAACTCGACTTTATTCATCAACATAGTCTCCTTCAAAAGCAACACAATCAGTCTAGTGCTTCTCTAACATTTCAATACCTTTCTTGTAGAACGATTTATCTTTGGCCTCGAAATAAGCGTTCGTTTCGGTGATGACTTTCTCGTTGGAGTAGAATCTCTTTCCTGGGAGCATTTTTTTGAGGTCTGCAAACAGGTAGTAGTCGCTGGAGGCCAGATCGGTTGAAAATGGTGGGTGCGGAAGCAATTCGAACCTCAATTCATTCAAATTCGCCATGGTAACGAGCGCCTTGTGACACGGCGCATTGTCTTGGTGAAAGAGCATTTTTTTCTTCTTCATTTGGAGCCGTTTCTCAACGATTTCGTTCTTCAAACGCATCAATTGGCCAATGTAACGTTCGCTATTGATCGTCTTACCTTCTTCTAGGTAGTCGATGAACAAAACTCCATGAGCATCCCAAAATAACCTTGTCGGCCCACATTTGCGTTTTTGGCCGCTTTGGACGCTTCTCACCGACTGAAGTCCACTCGGCTGACGACCGCTTTGACTCCGGATTGTAGTGATGGATCCAGGTTTCGTCCATTGTCACATACCGACGCAAAAAATTCGGTTTATTTCGGCGAATCAACTCCAAACAGCGCTCGGAATCAACGACACGATGTCGTTTTTGATCCACTGTGAGCAAACGCGGCACCCACTTTGACAACAGCTTCCTCATAGACAAATGTTCATGCAAAATAGCGTACATATTGCCGTATCATATCTTTAAGGTGTCAGTTATCTCACGCAATTTTAATTTACGGTTTTTGAAAACGATTTGGTGTACTTTTTTGATGGTTTCCGGTGTAACTACCTCATTTGGCTGGCCGGAGCGTTCAGCATCTTTAGTGTTTGTACGACCACGTTTAAACTCAGCATACCACCGACAAATGGTGGTTTTTGATGGAGCAGAGTCCCCGTAGCACTTTTCAAGCTATTGCTGAGCTTGCACTGTGTTTTTTTCATCAAAACGCAATGGTAAATCAACACACGAAATTGTTTCGAATCCATTACTTTGAGAATATCAAGACTAGCGTCACTTAAACCACTGTAACTCGTGGACCAAACATCAGAATGTCATGAAATTTCGACAGGTATCTTTTGAAGGTTGGTACTTATGAAAAATCATACAGAACTTTTGTTGGCAACGCAATCTATGTGTCAGTCCCGGGATTTATTGATCCACGTGTTTTGATGCGTTTCAAGCTGATAAGACTTGAACGACCATACTTCTCGGGTATGGGAGAACCGAGCTTTTTCAAGTGACTACTGAGTGGACGTGGCCTAAATGTCAAAACGCTCCATCTCCCATACCAAAATGGTATGGCCTCTCTAGCGTTTGAGCTGCTAACAGCGCTTAGCTTCTGTTGCGTGTAGTCCCTACTATCAAATCATGTAGTACATGCGTTAAAAGCACGGGATGAGTGCATATTTATACTAATTTAATATGATTGTTTACTTTATTTATAGATCATCATTTTCATGCATCGGAAGTTCGACTTTGTGCTAACTTCAAAAGCAAAAGTAGGAGTCATTACCATACACTAAAAGCATGGATTTTTTCTCAGTGTACCTTTTTTCATATGAGCTTACTAATTTTTTAAGCATCATGCCTTAAAAATATGAGAATCAAACTTTTCATTTGTATTAATTCAAGGATTCTATTTTCTCTAGATTGTTAATAATCTCGAGAGACTGGATTTTGTTTTGCAATATGCGATTTCAGCTGCGAGCCAACTGATTCATCTCTTGTATCTTACTATACCTTGTCAAATGCTAATAGATCATAGCCTTAGTGTCACAGAATCTTTGTAAGTACTGATGTAAGTAAGAATGGTTCGTCTACTTTTAAATTTGTATGATTGCAAAACATTTTTATCAAAATTTTTCACAACTATAAATATTTAGGGACAAACAGACCTTCCTTAGTGTCTTGTATTTGATTTGAAAAAGTATTAACTTGATATCTCATTTTGCATGCATATTAACTGACTTCAACTTTTGTAACTATTTTTCGTAAATATCAAAAACATCTATCAAGAAATAATTGTTTTTTTCGAAAAAAGCTGTGGGAACTAAACTTTTTGCCAATAATTTGTTTCTATATCAAGGCCACGTGACGTTGGTAATTGTAATTAAAACAGTGTTAGGTTATTCAAGAAATAATAATTAAAATAAATTATTGTTACCAAATAAATGTGGGGAAAAGAGCCAAAAAGGTCAGTCTGGTACCAAAAAATTATTTTAGTAATTAATTGTTTTAAAACTTCACATACGGAAATTGCAGTTAGCGGCGTCACGTGGTCTGGATGATCAATGACCTTGATTAAATTTTTCTGAAGAAAGATGATTTTTCTTTAACTGTACAATCACTCTAGATACAGTGGGAATTGGCATGAATTACCACCGAAGTCGCAGAAGCTATTGTTGATGATTATGAAAAGAAGTGCTGAACCAAGCCCAATTATTGTTGGAAAGATGTATACGTATTCGATGGAAAGCTTCGCTATGGTATGCTTTTCATTAAAGTATTGAAAGCTCTAGCACGGTAAGTATGGTAGGGCTACCCCAATTCCAATTTACTCCATATTAGAAAAGTAAGTTAGTTCAATCATTGGACCAATTAATCCCGAATATCAGATTTGAAAATGAGTTTTTACAAAAGTTATAAATAATTTTTGAAAAATATTATTATTGTACACTGTAGATTACTCTTTTGGTCATTTCCCAGAAACATATGTTATTAATTAGGTTATGGATATATTACGAAAAAATGGTTATAAAATTACAATAGTTTTTTAGCCAACTTTTAATTAACGGAATCAATTTTTAATTTCATTTAAACTGCTTCAATAGTCTGTGCAACATACAATATATTTGAGCCATGAAGATTGTTGAGCTGATTAGGGAAACAATTAAAAAAAATTTTGTAGCTTTTGTAAGACTTTATTTCCGAAGACGATAATAAGTGTAAATTAGTCCTATAATAGTGACGACTTACTAGACCAATTTGGATCAACTCCGAGCGTGAGCAGTCATAACTTAATAACCTTGTTAGGGCCTTTTAAAAATAACTTTATTGATTCTTAATTATCTTTTCAAGGTTGTTCGAACATCAATATCATATTTAACAGTACTAGCTTCAATGAGATGAAAACATAAGCTTTGATGTCATTATTATCAAGTAAATCATTGAAAAGGATAACAATGCAGTAATGTAAGCTTGAAACTGTGATAAAAATATGAAATATTATTCACAATAAATACTATAATGTTACGAATTTTTTTTTTCACCTGACGTCATAAGGTAAACTTATATATATAATTGAGAAAACTAGGAAGCCAAAAAGTGTCTTTTTATCGATCTCGGATCAATTCAGATTCAGATATATACATTTTCCGAATTCTTGGATACGTTTGCAAACAATTATTGAAATAAACTGTATTCAGATGTATACAAAAAGTTCTATCCACAGCTTTTACCAGGGAAATGGCATACTTGAAGCAATTCCATAAAATCCCAATCATTCTTATATTTTAGCGGATCTGGTCTCACTGTTTGTAAGAAAATTTAGTTCCGGATACATAAATTCTGGGGCCCTTAGTCATTAATCATTTTCTTCGAAATATATAGAATTTTCCATATGCATAATGTATCTTAAGATATTGAAGCTGAAGATTGAATTAATACATGCGCACCAGTTACTACACACTAAGCACTTCACAAAACTATTCTGTATTTCGTTCACCAAGATTTTTATAGACAGATTTAAAGTTGTTACATAAAAAAATTAATTTCTGTTATAATAACATTGTCATGTCCCAGATTTGAGTCAAAAACATTCGTTACTGTAGAAACTTTTTAGAAGGAACTCTAGCAGAAGTCTCAAATTGGAATTCTGTTCAATCAAATCAGATTTATTTCCAGCCATTTTAAAATCAATTTCTGAACTATTTTGAATCATCCCGAACCAATCCAAAAGACGTTTTAAATTTTTGTAGTAACACCAACCGATTCGCGGTTGTGCAAACCAAGAATTAGCTATGGCAACCAATAAACTGGATCGCGCCCCAAATTTCAACAAATTGTATGAGACAACCAACCTTTTTTCTCAATGTTCAAGATTGCTGGATAAGTTCTTCAAAATTTGAAGAACTTTTATTTTCACTCATTGGGATTTCATTTTTTGTTGTACTTCCATTAAAAGTCGAAAGTAGCGTTTCTATTGCAACTGATTCATCAAAATATCTACACGGAGAAAAATAGTTAAAATTATTTTACTCAATTTTTGATCAAAGTTGAGACATATGGACAAATTGTAAGTTATTTAGTATCTCTGTAATTATTTGTGATGTATTAAATGTTTAAGAATAAATTAAAGTTGAGTAAAATTCAGGAGTGTAGGGTGAAGCATGAAAGCGTGCATTAAAAATTGCTAAAAATATATATTATTACTCGTAGTATAATTATAAAAAACCAATCTTAAATTAAATCACAAAATAGTAGAGCTCTCCGTACATTATACTCTACGCTTCAATCGAGAGTTGAGTAAACCGTGAATCGCAAGACTTATTCCACCAGCTATATTTATTCATGCGGGAACGTGTTGAATTTCCAGCATAGTGATGTTCTACGTTATTATATTTAATAATCGAAACCAATTATTAACATTACAAAATACAATTACAGTTTATTACAGTAGGAACTTATTAATTTGATACTATTAGATTGAAGTTCACGCTCTTGCACGTAAATTATTAACAGTCGACACTTTCTTTAATTATCATCGACTTTTGGATATGACTTGTCAACGAGAGTTTCGACAACTTTTATAGAAGCTTTCATTATAAGGTGTACGGAATTATTGAAATCGTCAATGGTTTTTTTTACAATTTCAGTCCTATCTAAAAGTCGCTGACAAGTGACTACAACAAGAATTTTTATTTCCATTCCATCTGAATCTTTTGTTACTTTCAAGGTATAAAAACTACAGTCAATTTAGTATTTAAAAGTTCACATAATCTAGTTATATAGATTCTTTAAGTTTAAGGAATTCTTGACACAGGAAATAAAAGAAACTTTTTATGAATGTTTTTACACAAGATACTCTTTGATAATAATGCAATTTTTCAATGTATAGATTACAAAACTTAGCTTCATTAAACTTCAAACGTAGTTAAAATAAAAATTTATATTAAATATATACGATACACGCTTCAACAACGCATTGCAATTGTTAAAATTAACTACGAAAATGCATTAAAATGAACCAGAATTTCACCGAAAAATTATTATGAGCGATGAGGCGCATTACCACCTTGGAGACTACATTAATTAGCAGAATTGTCGCATTTGGGGCTCGGAAAACCCAAAAATGATTATTGAAAAGCCTCTCTATCCGCAACGTGCAACATTTTGGTGCGGTTTTTGGGCAGGAGAGATCATTGGGCCTTATTTTTTTGAAAATGAAGCTGGAGTGAATTGAATGAATTGCGCTATTGAACCACGATTAATGAATTTTTATGGCCAGAATTGAAAGACATGGATGTGGACGATGTTAATTTCCAATTAAACGGCGCAACGTGCTACAAAAGTGGCAAAAGCATCGGTCTCTTGTGTGAAAAGATTCCAGGCCGAGTGACTTTTCGAAACGGCGATTACTATTTGCCGCCGAGATCATGCGATTTAACATGTCTAGACTTTTTTTGGGGGGTTACGTGAAAGATAAGGTTTATGCTGATGCTCCTCATTCAATTTAGGAACTCAAAGGAAAGATTCGTGCCATTATCGACGAAATACGAGGTCTGTCCGGAAAGTATCGGGCCTACCTTTATATCTCCGCGCCATAGTGTTCGAGCGACCTCTGCGGGGTTTGAACGTCAACAATGAAGCCTCACGAACCTATCGGTTGCTCGCTGACATCTGCCGGACGTATAGTTCATGCGCAGCGTGTCTTTGTTTACAAAGCTATTTTTCAGTTCGGCGGATTTAGTGATTGTTAAAAATGACTGAAAAACAAGATCAACGAATTTGCATCAATTTTTGTTTTCAACTCGGAAAAACGAGTTCGGAAACTATTCAGATGATGCAGAAGGCCTTTGGGAATGACTGTATGAGCAAAACACGAATAAAAGAGTGGTATAATCGTTTCAAAGGAGGACGCACTTCTGTAGATAGTGATTCTCATTCTGGCCGACCTTCGACGACAAAAACATTGGATCATATTGAGCGGGTGCGACTTGTGATTGAAGGTCATCATCGATTAACTGTTTGTGAACTAGAAAATGATCTCGGAATACCGAAAACTACTGTTTAGGAAAGTTTGAACAAGATTTTAGGAATGACTCGCATGTGAGCGGTGACTGGCTTTTTCACCACGATAACGCGCCAGCGCATTTATCGAATCTTGTGCAACAGTTTCTGAGTAAACACAGTATCGCATTGCTTCGACAACCTCCGCACAGTCTCGACATAGCCCCCTGTGACTTGGCTATTTCCAAAACTTAAAAAACCACTCAAAGGACAGCGATTCGATGACAAAACGACGGTTGAAAATAATGCGACGAGCGTATTCAAGGCTATCCCTAAAAGTGGGTTCCAGAACTGTTTCGAGAAGTGGAAACATCGCTGGAACCATGTTATTAAATCAAATGGGGATTACTTTGAATGATGCCACCCGCCCAATGTTGAAGAATAACGCCAGCACGGAGATATAAAGGTAGGCCCGATACTTTTCGGACGGACCTCGTAGAGCCCCATATGTGCGGAAATGTATTGGAAAATTGCATCAAAAGAGCATGATCCTGCAAACGTAGCCGTTGAGGCCATATGAATGATATTGCTTTTCATTATTAATAGCAAACCTTCCTCTATTGAATGAAATAAAAATCAAATGATTTTTCACATAAAACACGCTTTTCTCTTCTAAATTAAAATGAAACCTCTAATTTGAAAACCCTGTATAAGTGTAGTTATTAGGTTTACATATGTAAGGTTATATATTAAGTGTATTTGTGATTAAAAATATGTTTGGCTGCGACTGAATTGTGTGAATGTATTGGTATGTATGTATCGGATGACTAATGTTCGGCTCGAGGAAAGAATTGTTCTTTATTTAAGAGAACAATACCACTGCCGTTTGAAGTAATACGCCCGATGCACATTTTACCCAACTATCGTTAGAAGCACCTAAAGCGTCGGTGATATACTTTTACATTCCATGTTAACCCACTGACGCATCTTGATGCCCTGTCGTCGACAACGTTTTACTCAACTCCTTACTATTCCCTATGTAACGCTTATTGTTATTAAATTTGGGTGATCGATAATCGATAATAGATAATAATAATTCAATTTCGAAAAGGGCTGTACTTTGCGTGTAGTAGAGTACAATGTCAGGAATCTCCTTGGGGTAGGTAAATTAGAAAACTCACAACAGGAAATGGATAGGTTGCCGTTAAACGTAGTTTAGCGAGGTAAGGTGACTACAAGCAAATAATCTTGTGTCAGAAAAATACAGGCTTATTAATTCAGCGGCTAAGGTAGGCCAAGGGGAGGTAGCAATCATTATTAGAAAGGGAATAAAAGTTAAAGACTATTAGCAGTGTAATTATAGGAATATTTGGGTAAGAATCAAAATAAAGCAAGTAGACACACTTATTATTAAAGTCTACATCCCAACGTCAACACACAAGGATGACGAAGTAGACTGTGTTTATGAAGAGGTATAGAGGAGGTATTGAAAGGGGTTATGAGAATAAACAATCTTATTCACAAAACACGAATATATACGTGAAGTATACTTGACGATATAGGGAGATATCAGATATATAGGGACATTAAGTCTCGAAGTAGGCTAGTTGCGGCTCGACTCGGAAATGATTAAACACGTCGCGCGCTCAAAAATATTCAATATCTTCTGATCTAATTGAGTCTCCACTTTTATTAAATATGCACTATTTATATTGAGACACAGCGCAAATTATTTAAACAATTAAATTGCTTATATCTGTAATTGATTACCAAAATAAAAGTTATGAAAATATTTATCTCAAAACCTAACGTTATAAGCTAGAAAATGGAACAAACCCGAAATCGATTTGATTATTTCAAACGGAGATAATGAATTTTAAGTACAAGAGAATTTAACATTATATCCAATTTTATCAAAAGTTTAAATTAATATATCTCTCCAAAAATAATTTTTGTTTCGAAAATCCCGATATATGTGTAGGTAAATTTATTAAAAAGAAGCTATAAAAAATTTCTATGCAAATCTAAATTCTGAACTCAAAATGGGTATACGATTTGCAAAAGAATGCCCCATATATCAGATAGATAGGGATAGGAACTTTATGCTTTTGATCATCTCGATTTATGCTTCCAAAAAATGCTCATTTATACTGGAATTATGTTCTTCTTTTACCAAATTTATGCTCTAATTATGCTCCCTTTCACCCGAATTTCTGCTTGCATATGCTCTAAATCATATTTTTATGTGATTATGCTTTTATGCTTCAAGCATAAAGTTCTTATCCCTACAGATAGATTACATTTCAGTCAAGCAAAGATTTAGGAACAAAGTCAATGATTGCAAAAGCTATCCAGGCGCAGATTCAGACAGTGACCACAACCTATTTATTATAAAAAATCTTTTTTATTTATCCAAATAAATTTCATCCCCTTCAAAGTTATCCCCTCCCGATATAATGCACTTATGCCAACATTTTTTCCAATCGTCGAAATACTTGTTAAATTCGATTTCCGGAATTGCCTTCAAAGCCTTCTTCGATTTGGCTTCTATCTCTTCAATCGTGCCGAAACTGTGTCCTCGGAGGGGTCTTTTGAGTTTGGGCAATAGCCATAAGTCACATGGAGCCAAATCAGGCGAATATAGTGGTTGTGGAACGATATGCGTTGAGTTTTTGGCGAAATGGTCACGAAGAACGAGTGCAGTGTGAGACGGCGCATCTTCGTGATGCAATAACCACGAGTTGTCTGCCCAAAAAAACGCAAAAAGCGTTAACAGAAAGCAGAGATAAAGTTAGTAGGTGGGTAGAATATGTAGAAAGCCTATAGAAGGGAAACGTTGTAGCTGACCTCATAGAAAGCGAAAATGAGGTGCAAAATGGTGATAGGGGTGATTCGATTTTGAAAGAGGAATTTGAAAAAGCATTGAGGGACATGAAAGCAAATAAAGCTCCAGGAGTAGATCTAATAGCAGCCGAGATCCTGCAGAACCTAGGACAAGCAGAAAAGATCATTTTGTTTAAATTACTTTGCGATATGTACGGAACGGGTGATTTACTAAACGACTACAAGGTTAGCAAAACTGTAACAATACCGAAAAAAGAAGGGGTAGACAAATGCGATAACTACCGAGTTATTAGCCTAATGACACATGCGTCTGAAATTCTAATTCCAATAATCTATAGAAGATTAGAACAGACAATAGAAAGCTCACTCGACGAAGATCAGTTTGGTTTTAGCAAAGGAAGAGGGACTAGAGAAGCATTACTTTCATTACGATTGATTCAGAGCGGCAGACTACGATTAGGGAAACCAACTTTTATTGCGTTTGTCGACTTACAAAAGGGATTCGACAATGTTAGCTGGCCTAAACTCTTCGACATATTGTAGAACAAAGGGATAAAGTACAAGGACAGGAGAATCATTAGCTCTCCATACCGAGACCAAAAGGCAGTGCTAGAAATGCAGGGGGAGCGGGGAGAAGCAATAATCAGGAAAGAAGTAAGACAAGGCTGCTCGTTATCATCACCTCTGTTTAATTTATACTCAGAGGAAGCTATTAATCAAGTCAAGAAAAAATTAAGAATATAGGCGTCAAAGATAAGGGGAAAACAATAAAAATGTGATGTTTTGCGGATGACATCGCTCTGCTAGCAATTACCAAAGGAAAGCTAGTGGAGGCGTTGAATGTAACACACAGTTTTTAATAATTATAATATGGAAATAAATATAGGGAAAACCAAAGGGATCGCATGTAGAACAAAATCAGGAAAGATCAGAGTATGATACAAATTATAGATGACATACGATGTAGCGGATACGGCGATATGAAAACACTCGCTCGGGATAGGAACGGATGGAAGGCTGAATCAAACCAGTCTTAGGACTACTGACTATAACGATAACAGTAATAAACCCTAAATTTCTTCAATTTCTTGATTTTTTTGTGAAACAAGGGGTCTAACGATTTTAGATTAGTTAAAATTATTCATTCTGCCCCTTGCATTACCCTTTTCATATAAACGTCGCGTCGTGTCGGTGAGTGTAACGCACGACGTGAGTTCAGAGTGTCGTTAGTGAAACGGAAATGTGATTACTTTGGTGTGCGTAAAGTTCATGTATATACATTAAAACGCCTACATGCATGTATTCTAACTAAACGCGTTATTCGTCAGGGGCTCTAACAAATCGAGCTTCCCGGCTACAAATGCATCCACTCGACGTATTTCAACCGAAACGTGGCTACAAACAGGGGCAAGTTCGTGAGTCTGATTCCGAAATGTGTGCTTCTTGTCAGTGAGCAAAGTTTGAATGTGTGAATGTTTTCCAATGTATAAGAGAAATGAATGAATTGAAAGAGAAGCAAGATAATTCAATAGAGAACTAAAAGTACAACGCGAAAAGAAGACAAGCTTTCGATAGATGCGCTCGAAATCAATACTCCTCCTTCTCGATTCCCCTTTTTTTATCCATTCAGTTGCTTTGTCTATTCCAGTGAATGGGTGCAATTCCGGAACGGAAGTGTTACGCGATCAAGAATTAAAAGGAAACCCTTTACTGCCCCTTCACCCATTTTCCATTCTGTTTCATTCGCAAAGGGATAAGCCGTCCAACGACAAACAGTTACTTGAATGCATCCTTGAAAATCAAAGAGCAACTACAACTTTAATTTGTTTCCGGTACTACAGTTTATCTAAGTTGTGAATTACTGAATTATATTTTGCGAAATCCTGAAAGCACCTACAAACATGTATCAGCTTTGATAGCTTTAAGAACTGAATTGCAACTCATGAAATTTTATGTTTATTTAAATTAGGGCAAATATTTTAGAATTCTGATTAGACTAAAGAGAAAATATTTCCAGGAATAATTGTAATTTATTGAAATTGTAAAAGAAGGAATTTTCGAATTTTGGAAATTAAGTTTTTAAGAGCTTCCCTGGCGAAAATTTCGAAAATGAATTCAATCGAAGCGAATTCAAGCCAATCCGAAATCCGTTCCCGAGTCATGTTACGCCCATCTAAAAAAATTTGGATTTTGTTCGATACAAATCTCTTGAAAATCAACCCGGCTCATTCTGAATGGACGAATTAATTTGATTGATTCTGGATTTAATCAGATTGAGTTGGATTAATTATTAATCGATTTGCATCAAACAAGATTCAAACCCCTTATCCGATTGGTTCGGAAACTGATTTTGGAATGGCTCAGAATAGTTCTGATTCGCTCAGGTTAAATTCTGATTCAAAACTTTTGCCAGGGTTTTTTTTAACAAAGTATATATAAATTTTTTTTTATAAAAATGGAAGAATATTTTATTAACGATCATAGTAAATACTTTGTATAAATGTAACTGGGATTTTTTTTTTTCAATAACTGCGTGGTAAATCTTTTCAGATTTCTTTCCCAGAGTGAAAATGTTTTCCTGTCAATTTTCTATTTCACATGGGAGCGTTCCCTTTCACTATTTTAAACTTATTGAAGAATATAGCTATATACGTGCATATCTATATGTGTTTCTCCTTTCAAAAATATCGATACACTGCAGGTGATGATTTATCGACTACCCAAGAAGCACTCTAGCTATTTATCATCTTTCTCACAGAAGAATCTTTTAAGTGATACCCTTTCCTCCTGTTTGCAAACCCGCGTTTCTCCAAGCATCAGTGACTTTCTAGTCAAACCCCATCATTGCTATTCACAATCTCATCATCGTTATTTTTACTCCCACATATACGCAAATTATCTTTTTCAACTTTCTAAAAATACATCAATCTTAAAATATTCGTAATTTTCATATTGCAAGATATGCCTCTTACTAAAAATTCTTACATAGTAACTTATGTATATATGTATATGAACCTATATAAGGTGATAAAAATACATAATTGAGACAAAAAAACTCTTTTGATGAAAATCGGTTTAAAATCAATCTGAATAAATCAGATTCAATCGGAATGAATTTAAACCAAGTTTTTGTTCTTGTTGAATCTGATCTCAAATTTATTCAAACGAAATTTCCAATCTAAATCGATCCAATGTCGGATTGGTATAAACCAAATTTTCATTCTGATTCAATCAGATTGGATTTTTAGTTCAAAACAATCCGAGCTTGGATCAATTTGGATTAATCGAGATTTGAACCTCTAATTGAACCGGTTGATTTTCAACCAATTTTCATTAAACGAAATTCAAAAAAAGGTTTTTCGGATCGATTCAAAATGGTTTAGAAACACATATCGAAATCTTTGAGGTCAAAATCTCCGGAACGAAAACGAGCAAACCAATCTGGCACTGGCGTTCTGTTAATGATTTTTTCACCATACATCATACAACTTTTTCCGAGCTTGCACGTTTTTACCTTTTCAGAAGTAATAAAGTAAAATGTGACAAAAATGACAGTCTGGAATCTCCATTTCAAATCAATGCAAAATAATAAATAAACAACAAAGATTGAAACTTTTTTTCTACTGAATAATCTATAAAACGTCAGCTGTCAAATACTATGTACGGTCTGAAGTTTGCAATGGAGACGATCGACTTCGAACGACTAGTCATCTAGCGGAAAAAAGCGAAGTGACTTTCTTGCCAACCAAATATTTAAGATTTATGGTTTAGTTCAAATCCTTTTGCTTTATTAATAAGAATTTCAACAATATATTGTTTTAAAAACTCTTCTATATCACAGAAATAAAAAAATAATATCGCATCTCATACATTTCCTTTACGTTTTGTTACGTCACAACTACGTACATACTTACTTTGATCGAAGGTTTCTGTTTTTAAGTTAGGATCAAGTGATCCTCGCGTAGGGATGAGGATAAGTCAGTAAAGAACACAATGATTAGTAAAATAATATGTAGACAGTGCGAGGGAAAGTAAGAAATCAAGTCAACAAACGTATAAGTACGTTTATTTAAATGTATATTCGTTGCTCGCTCGAAACAGACTGAGTCTCCTCTCTCGCATGCTGTTTCACCGTGTTCTGACGACTCCAGGGAGGGGGAAAGGGCCCCACCCGGAATCACCAATCGCTACGCTCAAAATTCTCAGGTTATTATAGTTATTATAAAATTATGAAGTTAAATTACAGGTCGGTACCTTTGTATATATCCTTCAAATATCCTTTTCGGATAGTCCACACAAGTATAAATCTTTAGTTAAAAGAATCCCCACAGGTGTAACTGCGACGAAGTGGTGAATAGGATTCCCACAGGAGTGACAAAGACAGAGTGTGTATGACACTGGTGCGACGATGACACAACTATTCTTTTGACACTGAGTCTAAAATCCTTCCAAGGATAGTAAAATGGACCACGGTGAATTTATGACTGGTTTACTGCATCGAACGGGTACTTCACGCTGTGATTTCTTTCAAGGAGGTTCTATCGTAAAACGAATTAACGGTCAGAAAAGGATGAAACTTGAAACATAGTTAATTAATTGCATAAAAATAAATCAATCACATTTTCAAGACACCAGGGTATCTGTGAGCTAAGATATTTTGATAAATATTTTCCGTCATTTTACATGTGCACTTATGGACAACTACCTTTTCATTGTTTTCAATTACCCACCACACATTTATTAACGGTTGAATATCCATGAAATCTTTTATAATAGTGAGAAAAATATCTAAAAAACATTTTCAGCTTACAATATTGTTAGAAAGGTGCTTGTAAATCAATGAAAATGGAAATAAATGTTACAAAAACCATAATACGGAGTGATAATGTAGTAGATATGGCAACACCGCAGCCCAGTGTTCGCAGAACGTGGACGTAAGCGGCCCCCACCATGGACCCTATCAGCTCATGGCTTCTTCCTCGCTCCACTGCCATAGGTTGGTTGAATGAGGAAGACACAATGAGCTCGAAGCATCTATGGTGGGGGCCGTTTACGTCCACGTTCTGCGAACACTGCCGCAGCCCAGTATACGTTGGTAGGTTATGGCGTGCTATTCAAAAAGAAACATTGAGCCTACATACACGTTTGCCCTGTCATAGTATTCACACCTGAATGCCTTAGATTTATAATCTAGTTCAATAAAATGCCTCTTATGATGACAAATTTAGAAGGGACACTAAAAAAAGCGAGGTAGTGTTGCCACATCCATTACCTCGTGAGTCAACTGCACGAAATGTTTTGTTCTGACTAGCTATGTACCGATAGAACCTCCTTAAGTTTTCGAAATTTGCTGCACTTAATTCTGCTCACAAGACTAGCTTTACCCTTGGCGACGTGTCCTTTTTATATAATATTTTTTGGTGACGTCACGCATTGCGCAGTATTCCGCTGTGTGTGACGTAGTTATACCTCTTTTTTCAATAGGTAGTTTTCTCTCTCTTCAGTGATTTCCCCAGATTTTTCTCTAGACCTAGCCTGTACCTATAGTACATTCTAATACGTCCAATGACCAATGTGAAACTAGCTCTTTATAGAAGTGAAAATGCTGGGGTGAAAGTTTCGGATTAGAATTTAATCTAAGCGAATTAGAGCTATTCCAAAATCTGTTTCCCAACGAATCCGAAAAACGTTTTGTATCTTGTTTGCTGAAAAACGGTCAAAAATTAATCTTTCTCAATCCGATTTATTTCGGTTAAATTCGAAGCATCAATTCGAATGACTCAAACCGAGTTTGTAATCCGAGTCAATCCACGATCGGATTGATCCAAACCGAATTCTTAAATACGGACCAATCTGACCTCGAGCTCAATTGAATTTAAAAGCCGGTTTCGGCTAATCCGAGCTTTGATTGACTCTAATTAAAAACTTGGTTTGGATTAATTTGGATTGATGCCTCAGATTGAAGGGGAATGAATCGGACAAAGTTGGATTGATTTTTGGCTGTTTTCCATAAAACGAGATACAAAAATTTGTTCGGATTAGTCCAAAATAATTCTAAATGGTTCAGAGTAGCTCTAATTCACTCGGATTGAGTTCCAATCCGAAACTTTCGCCATAGTGCCTAATTGAATAGAAATATTTTGACTCATTAAAAATAGGTTTCTAATAAGGGTATTACTTCACAGAAAGGATAAATTTAAATTGGTTTCTGAATTAAACTAAGTTCATTAAAAGATGATAGCTATTCATTATAAGCTCCAAGTATATACGTCCGGTGTCACACATTTTTCTCGCCACCACTGAATAATGTATGAGCAGTAAAAGTTCTCACTGTAACTGACCTATTTCGGTTTGCGGATGAATATGCGGGATTTTCGGTCGAGGCAAGTTACGAAGATTCACTGACATCCACAGAAATCGATGCGACGAATTTGTCAACTTGAGGATACGTTCCTAACCACGAATGATTCCTACTTCATGATAAATTACCATGAATTTATCCTTTTAGGAATTTATTTCGAACTAAAAAAAAAATATTTGTCGGTTTTACGTCTATATTTATTGCTTGCTACTATTTATTCATTTTAGAAGCGCCATTTAAATCTGCGAATTTTTACTTGATTTATTCCACTAATTTTTAATAATTGCTACGGTGGCGTAAAGTAATTTAATTTATTTTAATTAATCCTCAACCGATAGGATTTTCAATTTTTGGTTCAATTGAGAATTATTCTCGACGTGATAAATAAATATCAGCTAGTTATTATTTATTAATCAAAGCATATTGGCATTTCTCTCATTGTTATTTTTACAGGACTGGTTTAATATAATTGCTTTAAAAATAATGCAAAATAAATGTTTTTAATCACAACTATTTTTTAAGTGGGCTGATTTCAAAATGGTCAAAAATTTTGGTTTGAATAGTTCGAAACGTAAATGTAAGGTAAATAATATTTACTGACCAGGCGAATTTAAGTGTTTTGGAGTTTTAAGAGCAGCTCATCTGAAACGAAACAAAACATCCCATTAATCAAATAAAAATAATTATTGAATCTATATGATAACTTCAAAAAATCAATAAATAAATTTTTCAAAGATTTTCACATCTAAAATGAAGCTTTTTTATTCTCTACCTTAAAAATATTTTTGTAAGTAAGTATTTGATAATTATCAAATACTTTGTTACTATGATTATAATCATAATAACAGAGTAGGGCGATTTATTTCCTGAAATTAGGAATTATTTTTTAAAGTAAATAAATTATTTCAAACTTTTATGTATTCCAATTTAAAAAGATCGTGTTATAAATTTTTCATCAGTTACTCAATCACAAATTCACAAGGTAATTGAAAATCCTCTTCCTTTTTTTTACAATCATTTACAATTACACAAATATTGCAAAAGTGCCAAAGAGCAAATATCGCGTGGTTCTCGACCATATCTGCAATGGAATTCCGTTTAACGGGATGGCACGAATTGTATAACGTAGGGAGTCCAATTGACAATTTAACTCAGGCGTACGGTTTGATGGCGGCACCGGAAATTTATTCGACCTGGGCAATCCAACTTGTAGGTAGTTATTGAATTCCAGTTTATCTGAAAAGAGAAGGTAGAAGAAGTTTAGTGAGTTGAACTCACGCTTGTCCGTGTACCTCAAGTTCTACATGTTCCTTTTTATTTTTCGTTTCTCTTTGTCTTATTCTTGCTCCTGTTTTATTTCTATTTCGTTTTCTTCAATGTATTACGTAAATATATATACACACGATCTGCAATGAGACAGAATTCGCGTTTTCTTAGCATTCTGCGTACTTTACTCTCCAATATTCATATTTCAAATGAGCCTCCGGCAAAACAACAAAGCTGTCCTAGTTGAGACGAAAGTAGCTTTTTTCTTCGAATTGGAGTAACTGTTTATTGAAAATTATATCCTTCTATTGAAAAAGTTTTAAATGGGATTCAATCTGAGCGGATCGGAACTATTCTGGACCAATCTAAAAAACGTTTTAAATCTCGTTCAATGCTAATCGATTAGAAACCAATTCGATTCATTCCGCTTCAATCCGAGTTCGGGAAAGTTCAAATTTATTCCGATTGGAATTTGGATTCTGATTCATTTGTATTCATCCGAACTGAACGGAAATAAATCGAATTGATCTTTAAGCAATTTGCATTAAACGAGGTGCAAAAAGTATTTCGGATTGGTCAGGAATGGTTTGGAACCAGATTTCGGAATGGCAAGGACTAAATTTTGTTCCGAAACTTGTGTCAGGGTTATTTACTTCTTCTGAAAGGTAAATGAGGTTCAGAATTAAAAAGGTATTATTCATAAAATTATTATAATTGTTAACAAAATATGGAATTATTTATATCAATAATTCTTATTCATAAACGAATGATTTTGGGTCCAGAAATGATAAATTATTTGTCTTCTGTTTCAGGTAAGTGGTGACATCAATCAAAAATCAATAACAAAATATAAGGGTAATGTAAGTATTATATCTGTTTCAAATTAGTTTTGCACTATAAGTCTATAAAAGGTTCAAATTATTTCTGCACTGAGAGACATTACGTTAGAGTTTTCTAACGCTTGCAAAATAAATGAAAGAAAGGGGGGGTTCTGTGCTCGGAAGGGGGGAGAGGTTTAAGTGGAAACATGGACACAAATATTATTATTATAATACCTTATTCATGTTCAGATATTTAAGTTTAAACAATAATAAATTATTTGTAATCACATACATAAATTAAAAATTTCATAATCGCTTTTGGATTCAAACCCTCTAACCTACCTATACACGGAGAAAATTCATTTGTGAAAATTTAATCAAAAGTTGAGTTGACTCTGAAACAGTTGATTAAACTTTACAATTCGTTATTGAATGAATACGCAAAAAATCGGTAACTCTCCAATTTATCAAAAACAGATTTTAAATCTCTTGTTATTTTCCATGAATGTTTTTCTTGTCGAATGTATACTCACAGAAAACAATTTCTTTGAATCAAAGAAACATTTTTTTGATATGGGGCATTATTTCTCAACTGCCTCACCTTTTTTGTGACGTGTTTCGATTGTCTTCATATTTTCAATCTAGACAATCGAAACACGTGACATAAAATGTAGGGAAAAAATTACTTTGAATTGAAGAAAATTTTGTTGATTGGAAACATTTTTCTCTATTGTAAACAAATCTATTTCTTTGGATCAAAGAAAATGTTTTCGAATTGAAAAATTCTATTTCTTTGGATCAGTGGAAATTTTTTGGAAATAACAAAATCCTCTTTATTTTATTATTTTGATTTATTTATTTTTTTTATTAACCAGTTGCTTCCTAGGTTATCACTAGACTAGCCTATTCTTACTGTACAGGGTGAGTTTTTGTTATTATGAAACGGAGAAAATGTCCACAATAAAAAAAAATTATTTTCCAAGGGAAATTTTTAATTTAACAAAATTTCAAATAATATTTAAATAAAAAATGCATGTTCCCATTCGAAATACATCACCCCCTCCCCCCATTTTCATGCCCCAAAGATAAAAAACTGACCCTGTATATATTTAAATATGTCGAAGGATTACACAATACAATAAAAAAGTAAAATTTAGAATAATGGTAGAGAAATATCTCGTCAAATGTATATCGCGATTATCCATACCAATTGTGATTGTCATTGAATCATGAAATCATAAAAGGATGAGTGTCAATAAGGTCGTTTTTTCGGCCCTCTTCGATTGTCTTGATACCGTGGGAAATTTATCCTCTTAGTGTATCTCATAACCCCCAAAAACTGTTTTCTGATTATGCAATTACAACCGGAGATAGAGGTCTCTTAAGGTTGACTATTCGTATGGACTTCTAGACCTTGAATCGATAGTTCTCGTAGTTTACTGGGTTAATAATGAACTACTACTATCAAACTTGACCTTGAGCACGACCTTTGTATTACTGAGTCACGTTGAGTAACATGCTTTTTGCATGTTTTTTTTATAAGTCTAGAGTTTGAAAAGAACTTTTTTCTTTCAAAAAGTCAAAAGACACGGAAAGGGCTATCAGAAAGAGCATTTTTCTGTCTTAAATAGACGAAATAAGGACAGTATGCTTCAAGATATGTTTTTTTAAAGTATTAAAGAAATGAATATTGTCATAACTACAAATAAGTAGATTATTTAGCATAACCCAGGGTGCACCACGAGGAGTCAATCTGCACTACACCTCACTTACTCTACTGTATACAAGTTTATTTACAAGCCTATTTACATATTTATGTACAAGTCCATACACTTACAAGATTGTTTACAAGTGTGTATACTTTCAAGCTTATCAACAAAAACGTTTACAAAACTAGATTCTCTTGATCGAAGAATTCATTGTCTTCATTTCGAAACAATTTAAATTATTATTACAAAGATATTATAAACCTAGATGCGACAAGTCGTATTGGTGAGGGGGGGTATACATATATATATATATATATTTATATCAACATGAATTTTAGTGACACTTTAGAGGAACTATGTAGCCAACCAGGCGCTCGCGCGGGTGTGGGAGGATAAATTTCCTACAGTATCAAGACAATCAAAGAGGGCCCAAAAAATGGCCTTATTAACACCCCTCCTTTTAATGCCAATATTACTTACCAGGACGACGAAATTCTCTTTAGGAGAATTTAGGAGAATCAACGGAGGTTGTTGAACTCCACCGTCTCGCTCTCAGAAATCAAACACACCTAACATTCAAAGATCGATCATATACGGGGCCAGTCAATCTCTAATGGATGAGGTGTCTGCTTAGCATCATTATTATTTTTAGTTCATGCACACAGTTGTACGCGCGCTAGTTATCGCAAGCGGGCGGAGTGCGGCAACTAAAACTGGCTTTGTATGAGTTCCGCCATTGTTATTTACAAGTCATTACAAGTATTTAAAAATTTATTGTGCGTGGTTGCGTGTTATCATGGATAAAAAATACGTAATTCAGTGTGCTGTTCGTGGGTATACCACCAAAAAGAATCAGAACTAAAGTGTGCCCATTCATCAGTTGTTTCAATTTTTAAATGAAAAGTATATCTACGTCCGCTTTTACCTTCTCTACCATTTCCCAAATTTTAGAAACAAAATTTCATGTACTTTAGACACAAACATGTGTAAACCCAAATCCAATAAAATTTGTTAATTTTATAAGTATCACATGCTTTTAAGGTTCGCAGTTCGTTGCATAGGGAAATTTTCTGTATATCTTCTGGAAATGAAAATGCAAATTGCAGATATTTTAGATTTTTACTTATTACGACAAAACCAAGATTTAATGAAAAATTGTGAAAATGTAATTCAGGAGTAAGAAGATAATATTAACTTCTCTCTCTTGAAATACATTTTCACAATTTTTCATTAAATCTTCAGTTTCCTTTTAATTATATTCTCTGCAACATATTTAGAGAACCTACATATGCATGTGTATGCACTAACATGTGCGCATGTAATATGATAGCTCACGATCACAGTTGTACGTGGCGCTAGTTGCTATCCAGCCACCATCTATATATTAGGTTTGCACGGCCAGGTCCTTGTTTCTAAATGCAAACAGGTCAAATAAAAAAATGTTATAAGTGTTAAGTAACACGTGTAAAATTATTTTATTTTTTAGGAAACCGGTGTTTACACAATCTAAAATGAAATTATGTCATTTTATTTTCATACTTTCAAGAATAAAATGTATTAAGTAGTAAATTTCGGCAGTTTTATAATATAAGATCAAAACATGCTGAGTTTAACCTGTTACGTGTAACAAACGTGTTTTTCTAGGTTTAGGGTCGATTTCACCAACAGTGATTAAATCCGCGATTAACTGATAATGATTATCTTTTAATCAATGCTTTAATCGTTATTAAGTTGCAATGCTTTCCACCGCGAATATTTTAGCTCTGATTAGTTCATTGTGTTGTGTAAAAACATAAATAAAGTGTAATATCGTGTTGGGAAAATCAGTAAAGGTTAATACTTTAAAATACGTAATATAAAAGTATGAGAAAATATAGTCGTGTGTTAAGTTATGAAATTCAAACGTTAAATTTGAGTTTAATATTGCAAAATACTGCACTTTTTTTATCAAAATTCAATTCTCAGGTTATGTTACCAAGTGTTAGTCACTGATTAAGTTCCGTAACCGGTCGTTATTGGTTAGTTAAGTCAAACGGTGAATAACTCCCAGTAATCGTAATTGAAAGTATGGTGGAACGCAAAGTATTGATTAAATGAGACTAACGAGTGATTAAGAATTTAATTACTGTTGGTGTAATCGGCTATTAACTTTCGCCACAATGTTTTCAGTTCTGGAATTCTAAAAAAGATAAACATTCACTACATGGCCAAATTTAACGGATAAAATGTCACTAGAAAGGACCCTAGATCACCCTAGGCCGAAAGACAAATCTGTCACCGGAAGTTCTTTTGTCAGTTTCACCCCCGTGGCTTTAGGCTATCTGACAAATCTCGCTATCTGACAACCGAACAAAACTCTAAGATAAGATAATAGATTATGAAGATAATGTCCAGATATCTTTCAGAAAATGAAATTAAAAACTTTTAAAAAGTCAATAAAACAATACAAAATAAAATAGAAGTCCATGACTAATTTTTCTAGTAATTATTAAGGTACTTCAGTTTGTTTTTCTATCAGTTTCTTCATAAGGGTGAATTTTATGAAGAACTGGAAAATTGACTTCATTTTTTGTCTACAGTGATTGTTGTCTACATAATTTGTACCTGAAAAACACAGATTCAGTAATATGATACAAAAAATGATAACTTCATTCTTTCATTTTTCTTGTGGGCTATTTTGTAAATTACATTTGGGTTACGACTTTTAGGAATTTTCCCTAGCTCAAGGATATGCGGATCTGGCAGGGTTGTGCAGCTTCTTTGACCATTTGATTAATTGGGATTTTATAGGAATACAGAACCTCAAAATATTTAGTAATGACTCTCGTTGACTCTAAAAAATCTTAGTTCTGCACTGCATTGTCTGATTGAAGGATTTGGATTTTTATCGAACCGGTCTCTTACACGATCTATATTTTTTTTGCATAATTAGACACTTTTACGCGTAAGTTTTCATCTCTTCATTCTTTCCTATTCTGTACAAATCCAAAAAAAAGGTTTTTAATCTCGTTTGATGTGAATCGACTGAAAACCAATTCGACTCAATCCGAATAAATTCGGAACAACTTTTCAATCCGATTTAATATGAGACTTCCAATTTGAATCACTCTTATTTCGGATTGAGTTGGTTTGGAATGGGTTGCAAACTTGATTAGGATTGAATAAGATTGGAGGTCTTGCATTGAGTCAAACTGATTTTCGATCAATTCACATTTAATGGGATAGAAAACCTTTCTTTGAATAGGCTTAGAATATCGCAAAAACAACTTTCAGATTAACGCCGAATGAAATCTTATCCGATAATTTTGATATAAGTCTCGGGCGTCTAGTGTTGGTGACGCGAAGCTTCTCAGGAGTATACGGAGGGTTCTATTTTCTGTACGAACCAGTGCCTCTTCAGTTGGAGTCGGAGTCCTCCCCGAACATCTCTCGGAACGCCTTGCGCTTCGTGGTTTTCCGAGATGCTGATCCCCGTGATGAAACAGCGGTCTCTATCGGAGGAAAGCGCACTGGGATGTCCAAGACGTCTTCGTTGGCAGTTGTCGTCTTGGCGTCCTGAAGATTTACCCCATTACCAGGTATTGGAGGAAGACGGTCTCCCTAAATCCAGCCTCAGATGTGAGACGTCTCGTATCTTGTCCCCTATCTCCCTCGATAAGAGAGATGGAACGCTGGAAATAGGTGGGATGGGTCTCCCCGGATCTGGCCCCAGATTCGAAACGTCTCAATGACGTCCCAACTCCCTCAAAAATGGAAAGGAGGGTTGGGCGACGTGTGGATGGAATCGTGAGGTAAACGTCTCTCAGGATCTGGCCTCAGATCCTGGATGTCCCCATGGAGAGTCCTTAATCTCGTGGGTTCACGTCGGGCGGTGATGGTTTGTGGCCCAGGCGATTGACGGGGATCCTGGCAATGTCGATCCAGCTGGAGGAGCCGGAAGTCCCCACCAGGTAGTCTTGTGTACCTGCCCTGGAAGACAGGACGTGTCGGTTAGGAGGCGTATCCTTGCCCCGTCAGCGGCGACGTCCTGCGTAAGCCTGTGCCGGTTGTTGGTCCCGGAGGCGTCTTCGTTCTCTACGGGTCTGCAAAGATGTTCGGCTTGTTTATAAAAGGACGAGCATCCGCAGCCAGGAAGTCCACTCGCCGCCTCGTAGTTCCGGGGCATTCACCACGAGGTGTCCGCTACAAGGCGGTTTTCCACCTTGTTACGAATCCCTACGTGTTACCTGGGGCGGTATTCCACCCCACGGTGAAGCCCTCTTCGGACGTCTACTCCTGGGCGGTATTCCACCCAGGAGTCATAGCGTCCGGATGATAATCGCCAGTGCGGTATGCCACCCCGGAGACCGGAAACGGCGAGAGGAATTCCCCAGGCGTTTCAAAGACGTCTACTCACCAAGGGAGCCGGAGAGCCCATGCTACAGGATGTTGAGAAGGCATACGAGAAGTTTTGTTCCTTCTGTAAATAAAAGGTTAGCTCTTAAAAGGGCTGATGGAAGATTGTAGTAAAAAGACGGCTTTTGTGAAATAAAAGAGAACTTTTATTATCTCCGAGGGGCTAAGGTTCTCTGGAGGTAGTCTCTCAGAGGCTCAGTCTTCGAATAATCTAAATGTAAAAGTGGCCCGGTATTTATAAATATTATTCTTAAGTCTACGCGCCAATAAAAATTGTTGTAAAAAATGATTGACTGTTAGCGATTTTTCGGCGCTCCAATTAAATCACCTGCTGGTTCGATTGACCGATGGAGAAAGAAGGGGCTTGCATGCAACTTACCCTCTCTTGAGTACATCAGCCAATCGTGGTGACCTGACCGAACGCGTGCTTCAATTTCCTGGAGTTTCGTCTAGCCGAAAATTCCTCAATTTATTCTACGAAATATAAATCAAGGGGCGTTAAATGTGCCTACTGGCTTACATCACTTTTACCATGGTTACTTCTTCATTTTGCCAAATATCTTCCTGAAAATTTGGAAAATACAACAGAAGTCGATAAAGAAAGACTGTCAGCTCCGTTTTAGTGAAAATTATGCAAACGTTTTCACAGTTAACTGTAGCTGTCGATGAATCTTTCAATCTTTTTTAAAATTTTAATTGAAAAGAAGTAAAAAGACGTGCTTCATTGTCTTTTGTTACGTTCCCCAAATTTTTAGAGAGATTTTTTGTAAATTCAAAGAAGTTATCTTGCATGGACGAATTTATGTATAATTTAGTCACGTGATCCTATTGATCCATGGCCTTAATATCAATTTATCATTCTCCAAAAATTTGCACACTGGCTTTTTAAGTACGAGGGCACGCCAATAAGCCTTTACCCTATCATCCTATCAACATGAAGACTTTGTTCTTCTTTATAAACTGGGAGATCAGTTTTCAACAAAAAAGTTAATTCTTTCGCCAACTAGAAAAAACATTTATTCATTGGAGATGAGGCCATTTAATAGAGTTTAACGTCATAAGTTATAAAAATAAAACTCTGTTCATGAATAAACCCCAAACTTTGTTTGTAAGTCTGAGACACGAAAATAATTAATAAAATATTTAAAAGGACTCAAATAAAAATCTGACGAACAATTTGGATATGATTGAGAATAGTTTAAAAAAATTTCCGGCACTTTACAGTAATATTCATAAGAAAATGAACTTAAAAGGTCTACCGTGTAGAAAAATTTCATGGCAGTCTATTGTCTGATCTGGCCCAAGTATGGCAACGTCCAGACCGGCTAGTCTGGAAGTTCTAATCTGGCTCAGATCTAGCGCTGATCAGCAATCCATGACAAAAAAGTTTGTATGTAGCAAACGAAAATTTTTTTATACAAGTTTCGAAAAATTCATAGGTTAGTAACAAGTTTTAAGAAACATTTATTAGGCGATCGGAAACAAGTATCTTCTTTTTGCAATTATTGCTACTACTTTCTTTTTGATTCCAAAAATTGCGACTTTGCGCGTCATATTGGTAGTCTTCATCGCTCAAACGTGTTGAAAAATCGAAAGAACTGTCGAAAGTTTCTGAGCAAGAGCATGACTGCATTTTTTGACGCATGAAAAGTGGAATTTGAATTTGGAATGGTTTGAACCATCGTTCAAAAAATGAATTTTGAACAAAGAAGCAATTTTTGTTGTAAACTTGGTAAAACAGCTGCCGAGACGAATCAAATAATGCAAATAATTTATGACGATGAGCGTTCACCGCGTCCCACTATCTACGAGTGGTTTAAATCATTTAAAGAAAGTAGGGAAGACATAACATAAACGACTACGAACGTACGGGTCAGCCGAGAATAGATTTGAACAAAGAAAAAGTTGAAATTGTGAGTGAATTTATGAAAAAAAGAGCCGAAATCTTCGTTCCAAAGGGACATATGGTCAATGCTGTGTTTTATATTGGAGTTATTAAGCGTTTGTTGGTGCGTATTCGTTGTGTGTAGCCAAAATATTATGAAAAATAAAGTTGGCGGTTGTTGCAGAAAAGCGTTATGCAGACATTAAAGACATTCAAAGGTCGATGACCGCCATCTTGAACATGATTCCTACTCATAAAATAAAAATGTCTCTCATTTCACTTCTCGACCGTTTAAAGCTGTGTATTGAGTCCAAAGGGAACTATTTTGAATAAAATAAATCAACTTTGCCAAGAACACTTTTAGTTTTCTTGATTTTCAGCTAATCTTTGAACTTTTGCGATAGACCTTGTAAAGGGGTTTCCAATAGGGACATAACAATTTTATCTATGAATAAAACACAGAAATATTTGAGATATTGAATTCAAATTTATTGTGGGTGTAGTGCAAGCATCACATTTTATCAATGAAATTCAATATCGGTCATATGACCACCACAAGCCTGTTTACAGCAGTCGATTCTTTGGACCCAATTTTCCACCACTCTGGAACACATTTCGAACGTAACGTTGGCAATTTCGCGTTGGATGTTGTCTTTGAGGTCGTTTAAAGTTGCTGGCTTGTTGGCATAGACCAATGACTAGATATGGCCCCATAAAAAGAAATCCAATGGCGTTAGATCGCATGAACGAGGCGGTCATTCGACCGGACCATTTCTCGAGATAACACGTTCACCGAATTTGCCTTTCAATAAATCGATAGTGACGCGTGCTGTGTGGCTAGTGGCACCGTATTATTGAAACCACATATCGTTGATGTCAAGTTCATCCAATTCTGGCCACAAATAATCTTCCAACATAGCACGATAGCGCTCTCCATTGATGGTAACATGACGGTCGTTTTTATCCACGAAAAAATACGGCCCAATCACACCTCCGGCATGAAAACCGCACCAAACAGTCACTTTTTGCGGATCCAACGGTGTCTCAAGAAGCACATTTGAGTTTGTTGCTGACCAATAACGCATATTTTGCTTATTAACAAAGCCATTGAGCCAGAAATGAGCTTCATAGCTGAAGATGATTTTTCGATGAAATTCTTAATTTTCTTCAAGCTTTGCCAGAGCCAGAGCTTTAGTTCTTGAGTTAATTCAATCTTGAAAGCATGTAGGCCAAGATCTTTTCGCATAATACGCCACAGTGTCGTTTGAGCGATGCCCAATTCTTGAGAACGGCGTGGAATCGACTGATTTGTCTCATTTTGAATCGATGCACTTACGGCTGCGATTATTTCTTCGCTTCGAGCAATACCACGTCTTTTTGGCACCGGAACGTCCAATAGTGTAAATTTGGTCTCGAATTTATCCACTATAGCACGCACAGCCTGTCGGGTGGGACGATTATTACGGCCGAAAATTGGAGTAAGCGCTCTTAAAGTTGCGACCACCGTCTCAGAATTTCGGTAGTAATTTTTAATAATTTCCAAACATTGCTGGTTCGTGAGCTGTACCATGATGAAAATGCTGACTTTAACTAACGCTTTGACATTGACAGTTCATTAAAAAAGTTTAAGGGTGCGTTCATATAAAGATAAGAAATTGTTATGTCTCTATTGGAAAACCCTTTATATTTCTAAAGAACGCCATCTCTCAAGAGACTAGTCAAATTCTCATAAAATATTCGTGGAGTCAGAAATTTTATGCTGATATATTTTTTATTTTTAAAATATAATAAGATGTGAAACGCATTGTTTTAACTCTTAAGTAGTCAGATTAAAAAAGTTTTTGCTGATACACATGCGATTAAAGTAAACAGTCTAGGTGCAAATATGAGTGCCAAAGAGTCTGGACGGATAAATGTGGTAAAAATGCCCCCAAGGCTTTTTGGGTTGTAACACGATCTATTGGTAGCCCGTGGAGGTAGAAAATGTTTTATTAAGTTTCAACCTCCTAGCTTGCATATGAAACCCACTATTTTCGGTGTTACTGGCGGGAAATTTAAACTCAATTTTCTTTATATATTTTTAGTCGCCCTATAAACTTTAACTTTTCTTTTTTCTGTACAAAATTCGTCTTCAATTGTAAATAGATTTGAGTTATCATAAAATCTGATTTACGAATAAAAATCATAAAATAGTAGAACATAAAACGAATTTTATTGTTTCTTTTACCACAATTCATTTGATCTCTTTAAGAATTACGAGCGATCAGTTAGGAAACAGTGGTCGACCGCGAAGGAGCTTCATTTATCGACAAATCCGGTTTGTCTCAGTATTTCTCCTTCGTGTGGATTCCTTAAAGAACTCGAAAGAACGAGAGATAAAGAGAAGGATGGTGATCTATGTGGTACAGGTTAGGAATACAGTGGGGTTGGAGACGATTTAGCCTCCATGCAATATGTATTGGTAGTACGTGCACGATATTCTATTGGCTTTTATTGTAACATGTCGTGGTCCTACGAGACTCCTGCAGGACCGTTTTCCACCGTTCTTGACACGTACGAAAGGCGTCTCCATTTTTTTCCACCCTCATAAAGAGAGAAACAAAATAGTGAAAAGACAACATTTCTTGACTTGCCAAGGACTAGAGTATTATTATTTTTTCGTTTTATTTAAAATAGAGTTCATAAAGAAATGTTTGCTTTTTTTGCTATACAAAAATCTATATGATCCTCTTCAAAGAAGAAATATGATAGAACCTAAGGATAATATACCTTAGGATATGAAGGTTCGCAAAAAGTCTCGAGATTGACTCTATTTTATCTTCAGGAAAAAAGTACAATGGCTCCATCAATTCAATGCGCACTAGAGCCTTTAAATGTGTTTTTCATATTTTTAAATAGACTCAACATTTATTATATGCTCTTCTTGCTCAATAAAATTTTGTATTTTAAATATGAATGTCAAATAATATGGGGATGACTCTAAAATAAAATCAATAAAAAGGTTTTATCGTATTTCCATAAGATGGCTCTTATTTGAAATTTGTTTTTTAAATTCTCTGTTTGAAACTGAGAAATATGTTTGATTGTATCAACAAAAAATTTTTCTTTTCCCTAACAACTAAACACTTTTCCTGGTAAAGGAAAAGCTTTTCTTGATTCAAAAAAGAAATTTGGTCAGATCAAAACAAATATTTGGTTGATTGGTGAGCAACAATTTTTTTATACAATATATAGGATCAAATTCTTTTTCTAAGACTTACGTTTTCATTCTTTACCTAAACGGAGAAAAATAGTTCGAGAAACTTTACTCAACTTTTGAGCAAAGTTGGGACATGGACAATTTGGGGATTATTTAATATTATTATAATAATTTGTCAGGTACCAAATAGTAAAGAATACATTACAGTTCGGTAAACTGCATAAGCATAGAGTAAAGAATGTACCTCAGAAATTATTACAATAATATTAAATAATTCTCAACTTATCCTTATGTCTGAACTTTTATCAAAAGTTATGTAGAGTTTTTCGAACTGTTTTTCTCCGTTTAATAAATTATTGAATATATAGGTTTCACCAAATTCTGTTTCTTTTAATATACTTTGACAATAATTAAAAAATATAGAGATTTCATAATAGATTTATTTTTTATATTTGTCAAAGTGGCATTCAGAAAATAGACAAAAATCAATATTATAACTTTTTTTCGCTTGCTTATTGATTTACTGAGTAATTATTAGAATAGCAATAATTTTTATAGATTAAAATATGAACTGGAATAGTCTCATCTCTGAGGGTTCGAATATAAACTTATTTCATATTTATTTTTCATTTTGCTCGAACTAAAGTGTAGATTAACTTTTTAGTAATACGAGACCAGCTTCTCTCACATATTTTTTTAGTGATCGTGCACCGTATTCTGTTATCTCTTGACTCAAAAACAACCCTCGGTGAACCTTCCAGCTTTTTCAATCTCAAAGTTTGAAATTTAATCTTGATTTAATTCCGATACCCTGATCTAAAGTCAACTCTCTAAAAAGTGCAGGTAGCAGACTAGTTTTGAATCAATTATCCAGAAAGAAAAATCAAAACTTTTCTTTTAAAATAGTTCAGAATGAGTTGAACAGTGGGTCGAATAAAACCAAGTTGGAAAGATTTTACATTAACTCGGTAAGACGTTATCATCGTATAAAATTGCAAATTTCAATTTTAATATAAAGTTGAACAACTTCCAGTCACAGGAGTTCAATCCATTTAATGTTAAATCTAATTTTCGCATTCACTTTTTGCTGAAATTGTAAAAATATTGTGCTTTATTATTTCATTAGATTTGTGAACTCATAAATTTTCAGATCGACGAGACACTTTATTCTACTTTCACATAATTTAGTGCATATGGATTTATCCTAATGCATTTTCTCGATTACAAGAGAAATTCATCGTCGACAGAAAGTGCTGCTAAACTGCTCTAAAGTCTGGCAAATGTTTTTATGTCTGCTGCATTTCGAAGCAAATCGGAAGTGTAATTTTACGTCAAATTGCATCACATAATACTGTTTCATACGTATATTTATTACGCATGTGTGTGTATGCATTGGCTCTTTCCCAATTCTTTTTGTGCCATATTAAATACATTAGGTTTCGCCCACATTATTCCACTTTCAGTAGACTTTATTTTCCTCATTTATCATGATGTCTTATATTGATACAAAAATCTCGATATAAAATCTCGACTAAAAATGTATACTAATACTGTTCAAATCTATAAATTTTTATTCACTATTATTAATATATGTTGATGTTGATATAGTTGAGTTTAGGGTCCAAGGTTAATAAAATCTCAGAGTTTTACATAATCAGACGTTCCGACTCTGATCGGAGCCCTCATCAGTGATTTATTAAAATTAAAAACTTCAAGGACTCGAAAGGAATCGAAGAGGAATCCGGGTTAGTGGTGATACGGGTTCAGGTTTAAAATTTAGTGATTTCTTTAGAATCCAAAAAATACAGAAAAAAGGTCGCTAACATAGGATTTCTTTAATAAAAAATTTGAAGTAATTAACATTTCTTCTTTACAAGTAGGTAAAGAAACTTTGAAATTACTTCAAAGTAAATATTTCTTTCACATAACGTAAATCTCTGAATACCAGAAAAACATTTTTGAAAAAATTGAAAGAAAATTAACAATTTTTGCTTAAATATGCAAGTTAGTAAATACATATATTTTTTTCTTGATATAAAAAACAAATTCAAAATGACATTTCTTCAGAATAAATAATTAAACAACTCGAAGAAGCTAACAGTTTAGGATTAAATGCCTAAGTATAAAATTTGAATTGAAATTTGTGTATGAAATTGTAGATTGAAATTTCTTTCGTATAAAGTATAATTTGAAAAAATATAAAAATATTTCTGTTATAAAATAAATAGGGAAAATTTGGAAAAACGTGAAATATTATGCATGCAGATAAATGCATTTCTCCTGTATACAGTGAGATGAATCACTTGATTTTTTATACATTTTTCCGCATAGTCTTTTCTTCACATGAAGCTATATATCAAAATATATCAGTAATTATTTCTATGTTGTATAGGGTACGGCTTTCCTAAGTGGGCCCTGATTTTGCAAAGGTTCGTATTTTTCGTTGTTATTTAGTTTAACCGAGTTTCAAGCGTACAGAGTACATCCTCTAAATCTTGTTGTAAAATTTCCAATTGTTTATTTTTTATAAACAATCAATGTTTTTTTTAGTGTTTTCGGAATTAATTTGTTCCTCAGCAAGTAAGTACCCGAATTTAATAATTATTCAATTGCAGGCCAATAAGGCATGACACTAAAACACAGTATCTTTTCCATCACTAAAATCTCAATTTCAATGTTCATTGAAACAATTGTTCATAAACAAATAAAAATAAAATTCAGTTTGCGCCTCTAGGATCTACATTAACGACAACAACTTACGTAATAAACATTTGTGCATTTATTCCTGAAAAAAAAACGTGTAGATCGAAGTGGTTTAGTCACAACAATAACATTTTTGTGTGCGCGCGCGCAACGTATATCGCCTAAGTTCCGCACTTTAACGCGCTTTTTATTCTAAGGCCGTCCATATTGTTCTTTGAATGAAAGAATAATGCCACATGGGCGAGTGACTTTATTTTATTCCTTGATAAATATATAGTTACTTGATTATATTATATTATAATATTAGCATCATACAGATCTTCAATTATTAAATATTTTTAATTGCTTTCGCAAAGAGTAACAATCACAACTTTTGATTTTTTTGTTTGTTTTAGTAATGGAAAAACTACTATTTTGTAGTGTCATGTCTTATTGGCATGCAATTGAAAAATTATTTAATTCGGGTACTTACTTGCTGAGAAAAAAATTAATTCCCGAAACACTACAAAAAAACCTTGATTGTTTATAAAAAATAAACAATCGGGAATTTTACAACAAAACTAAGAGTATATACTTTGTACGCTTGAAACTTGGTTTAACTAAATATCAACGATAAATACGAACCTTCGCATAATCGGGGCCCACTTGGGAAAGCCTTACTTATAGCAAATTAAAGGGAACATTGTCACAGGATACAATATTTTTAAAAAAATGTACATTTTTAAATGCTAAAAAATGCCTATTCCCGTTTAAATATGTAGATATAGAATTTTTTCACATTCTTCTATGAAATTATACAACCAAATTTTCTTTGGTATGAAGTGAAATTTGGAAAAATTTAACATTTTTTTTGGCATAAATTGAGCTGAGGGAACTTCTGGAATAAATATACACAAAATGTACCTAAGTTTTCATATACACTCAAGATTCCCTGTAACGAGAAGCTCGAGCATCGGAGACCTCTCTGTAACGAGCGCGAGAGGGATCCCCTCCATATCCTACTTGTTGCTATGCGCTGTTATGCGCATTATATAATGCGCGCAGTCAGTCTGTCAGTGAGGCTATGTGAATAATTTATTTACATAGTTAAAAGCGTATAAAAAAGATTTCTGTGAGTATTGAACATGGAATTAACTTATTTGACGGTATGTACTCAAAATACTAAAAATTTGTGATTAATTCATTAATTTGTGATAAAAGCCATCAAACTCATTGGTTACTTTTTCAAATTCGAGCACGCTTCATTCCGTAGGAGTGGGGGAAGAGGGGTCGATCGTCTGCTCGTTATAGGGAGGCGTGACGCGCTCGTTAAAGAGAGGTTTCGTTACAGGGAACCTCGTTATATGGAATCTCGAGTGTAATATTGTAAATAAAGTTTTGTTTGGTTTGAGACTAAATGTAAAATACCTATGTAAATATTTTGTTGGTGTAAATCTATTGAGAATAACATTGCTTTCGTATAAAATACTTTTAGGAAGACAATTTTGGAATAAACTGCCGATTTCAGCTCAAATGTGTAGGTGTTAAAAAAGTTTTTTAAAAAACTTTGCGCACAGAATTATAGGTCGATGTTTCTTTCTTATAATGTAGGTTTTGGAAAACATTAACATTTTTTTCTTTATACAGTAATTTTTGCAAACGAGCTGAGTTGAAAAAAAAAACTGGAAAAATTGGGTAGCATCATGTTGGAGATTAGAAATTGTAAATTTTTTAAAGAAATTAAGTTGGATGTTGCAAGTGTACATGAAATGTGTCTAAAAATTTCATATAATTTAATACATAAAGTATTTTTTTTATGGCGGGCTAAGTATGGTATAAAGTACTCTTGAGACCCGAATCAGTGGGCAATGAGTCAGTGAATGAGATAGTAAAGGTTTTTGCCTAGCTTTGTGCGCGAAATTGTACATCGAAATTTCCTGGGTATGTAGAATAATTTTGAAATGGATTAAGACTGGGTGCACATTGAATAGGAACATTTTTTTTTATAAATAAAAGCGTAAAAAAGCGCAAAAAATTCGCGAAAAAATATTCTAGGATAGATTTTAGCGTAATTTTATAGTAATGTCTTAATGTTTAATGTTTGATGCTTTCTTAAGTATGTAGGTAAAATATTTTCCTAAATTTGTGCAAAAATTATCAATCGACTTCCAAATTTTAAATCTTATCAAAGAATGTATATAAATTTTAAAAAATCAGACTCACCTCGAGTAAATTGTGATTTTGTGTATAAAACGTTATTATTTTCCTGTTTTTTCCTTTTTCTGAGAAACCACATAACTTGAACGGCACACTCCCCGTGTGGAAAAATTTCATGGCGCTGTCCAGCGCCAGACCAGACTGTCTGGTTTCCAGTTCTGGCGCTGACTATAAGGCCTGGTCTGGGGCTGGCCAGAACTGTAACATTTTTGTACGATCAGCCGCTGGTCAGCGGCTGGCCAGCAACAAGTCATAGGTGGCTCAGCCTCAAGCCAGCGGCTGGTCAGACACTAGTCAGCGGCTAGCCAGCCACAAGCCAGCGGCTAATCAGCCACTAATTCGCGGCTGGTTAGCCACTAATTGGTAGTCAATTAATAAAGTTTTGGTTGAAAAACCATTTTAATTGGACATTTATCGACTTGAATTAAAAATCCTAACATCTCAAAGTAATTATAACTTTTCTATATTCTTTTTAATTAGATTCATGCGTCAAAAAATGCAGTCATGCTCTTGCTCAGAAACTTTCGACAGTTTTTTCGATTTGTCAACACGTTTGAACGATAAAGACTACCAATATTCCAGACTTGGGCCAGATCAGACAATAGACTGCCATGAAATTTTTCCACACGGGTCTTTTTACTGAGAAGTTGACTCGTAATTTGAGTTGTGTTTTGGCTTCAAAGCATGCATAGTGGGATGTGAGTGGAGGGTAAGATTTTTTTCTTATGAGAATTTGATTTGGGGGAAAAAAAGGATGTGCTGGAGATGGCTGGACTGTTGGGACAGTAAGAGAAGACCATAAACTGTAACCGGAGACATGACGATTTTGTCGGCATATTTTGGATTTTACAGCAAGTTTATGTATTTTTGTATTGAAAGATTTTTAATATATATTTTAAGTGGGGTTGAACTTGCTTCTTTAAAAGAGGAAGATAAAAACTGATAAAATTTCTGTATCAGTCCTTTGATTTACAGATTGTGAGGTACTGGTTATGTGGGTCATTTCGAGAATCATGCGTTTTCTGTAGGTATCCAACCTGTCTATTATTGTGACTTCATCAAAATTGAATTTGTGATCTTGGTGCCATACGCATTTGGTTAAGGCAGTCTATTTTTCTAGAGGGTTATAAACATCTTTTTGATGCTTATGAATTCTGGTTTTAATGATTTTCCGTAGGTAATTATTTTTAAGCAAAGTCATTTTAATTTTTTGAATGTTTTTTGTGTGAAAGCTTTTGTGTGCTGGGGTAATGCCTCTGTCGACTAAATTATTAAATATGTTACTTGTGAATTTGAGTGGGTGATTTGAGTTGGTTTTTATGTTTTCTCAGTCTCTAAATAATAAGAACATCAAGAAAACAATTTGGTTTTCCGATTCTTCTCCTATTGTGAATTGTATTTTGTTATTATAGCTGTTGAATGTCTTTTTTATTGTGTAGATTTCGTTGACTAGTACCGATGTTAATCTGTCGTCCACATATCTGAAATAAAATGGCACTTGGAATCGAAGAGAGTCTGCATTTTTTCTCGAGGTCGTCCATGACGATATCGGCGGCAATAGGAGAAATTGGAAAACCCATCAGGAAACTAGATTTCTGTTTAAAAAAGATACCTTGGAAATTGAATGCGGAGTTGGCGGAACATGTTCTGATACCTTTTTCAAATTGGTACCAGGGCATTTTTACGTGTGGTTGAATTTGGCGCCACCTGTCCTTGATACCTTTCATAACGAGTCCAATTTGAACGTTGGTGAAGAGTGAAACTGCATCTAAAGAAATGATTTTGTAACGAGGTGGAATTTTGATGTTCTTGACTTTTTCAATGAAGTCAAAGCTATTTTTAACTTGTGAAATAGGAGGAGTTATGTTCTTTGAAATCACGTTATTGTAAAAAGATGGTAAATTATAGGCAGGGCTGCCACAGAAAGAGACGATGGATCTAAGTAAATTGCTAGGATTGTGAATTTTTGGAAAACCATAAAATCTAGCTGCTAGAGGGTTACTTGACTTCAGTGAATTGGACATGCTTTCATTGATATAATTTTTATTCTTCCAGAGTTTTATAAGATCGTTAAAGTTTTTGTGAGTTGTATTCGTTGGGACTCTTTTAAAGGTTTCGTAGATATTTTTGACTAACAACATGAGCTGGACGTCATTAATATATTTATTTTTATCTATGGCTACGGTAGTATTACTTTCATCTGCTTTTATGATCAATATGTTTGGATTATTTTTTGAAAAATTATTCGTTAATTTCTAGTCTCCAACATGATGCTACGCAATTATTCGAGTTTTTTCTTCCAATTCAGCTTTTTTGTAAAAATTACTGTATGACCAAAAAATGTTAATGTTTTTCAAACTCTACATTATACCAAAGAAACTTTGACCTATAATTCTGTGTACGAAGTTTTTTTGAAAAAAAATTTTTACACCTATATTTTTGAGCCAAAATTGGCAGTTTATTACAAAATTGTCTTTCTAAAAGTATTTCATACGGAAACAATGTAATTCTCAATCGCTTTACAACAAATAATGATTTAGATAGGTATTTTACATTTAGACTCAAACCAAAGGAAATTTTATGTATAATAGTATATGAAAACTTATGTACATTTTGTGTACATCCTAAATAATCACTCTCATTGTCTATACCCTCATTTGGGAAAACCTTTAGTATGATACTACGCACTCTTTAAAGATTCTAACTCATTGTAGAAAATTGTCAATTTTTCATTCCTTTTTTACAGTATTATAGTCGGAAGATATTCCAAGGTAAAATCCATCCTCACGTACATTATTTTATGTATATTTTTCCCAGAAGTTTCCTCAGCTCAATTCACGCAAAAAAAATGGTAATTTTTTCCAAATTTCACTTCATACCAAAGAAAATTTGGTTGTATAATTTCATACAAGAATGTAAAAAAATTCTATACCTAGGGGAATGTCGTCAGGGTCGAACCCCTTTTTGACTGTTGCCCATAACTTCCGTTAAAAAAGAATTTGGGCAATTATAGCACATCATTAGAAAGATCTGATGATTACAAATCTTTTTGGTGCATGGTGAGCTGATTTCACAAAAAATAAAAAATTTATGGTCTTTTTAAAAAAAAAAAAAATTTCTGTCAAGGTCGGACCATGTTGTCTAGGTTGGACCACCGCTGAAATATATGCTAAAATGAATTCAAATGACCAAATATAAATCCACTTTCCTTTTTCATTTAAATTTTACATAATTGGAAAGCAAAATATCGTACAAAATATTAGTGGGACTCGCAATTTTTGCAAATAAAACAGCTTTTTGTAATTTGCGCGCGTTTCAAATGCACATCGCTCTTGCATTCAATGCATGCAATTTAATGGTTGCGGTTTAATTTTTTAGGCATCGCTTGCAAACAAATAATGCAAAAGTCTTCATCTTGGGACTCATCAGAAGAAAGCTCTTCCGGCACTTTTTTGGGAGGGCGACCTCATTTAGCTTGTGTTTTAGCTGTTTGTTACCTTAATGCTGGGCATTTTTTGGACGTTGTCAAAGCGTCTCGCTTTTTTTGCTTCTCGAGCAATCTGTCGAAGCTTTCTGACGAAGTCAAAACTGTGCTGCTCATTTGGCGCCGTCCACGATTCGATTTTTTAGCTGCTGGCGCGGCAGCCTGCAGAGGTATGAGTGTGGTCAAAATGGCAGAAATGCTATTGCCCTGATTAAAATAAAGAAAATTACGGTGGTCCTACCTTTACAACAAGTACCATAACCACATCGCGTCACACTACAGTAAAACTGGTTAAACAATTTAATATTCCCCTTGCTATCTAGTTAAATGTTAACCACATAAAACACTATGCTTACCTTGACGATTGAATCTTTTCTCTTTAAGTCCTGATGATTGCCACCGATGCAAAAAAACTTTTGCGTCTATCAGACAGGAACTGAGTGCATAACATTTTTGACAAACACGGTCCGAAATGAGCAATGCTCCGAAAAGTTTGCTTTCACCGAGAGCAGTTTTGCCACGCTCGCATATAGATATCACTAGTGGTCTTATACGAAATACTGCAAAGGTCCAACCTAGACAACGGTCCGACCCTGACGACATTTCCCTACATATTTAAACGGGAATTGGCATTTTTTAGCGTTTAAAAATATACATTTTTTTCAAAATATTGTATCCTGTGACAATGTTGCCTTTAATTTGCTATACAACATAGAAATAATTACTGATATATTTTGATATTTTGCTTCATATCAAGAAAAGACTATGTGAAATTCTTTTAAATTATACTTTATACGAAAGAAATTTCAATTTACAATTTCATGTACAAATATCAATTAAAATTTTATACTTAGACATTTAATCTAAAACTGTTAGCTTCTTCAAGTTGATTAATCATTTATTCTGAAGAAATGTCATTTTGAATTTGTATTATATCAAGAAAAAAAAATATATATTTACTGACACTTACATATTCAAACAAAAATTATTAATTTTCTTCCAACTTTTTCAAAAATGTTTTTCTGGTATTCAGAGGTTTTTTTCTGTATTTTTAGATTCAAAATGAATCACTGACGAGAACTATGATCAGAGCCGAAATGTCTGATTATGTACGTGTGAAATTATAAAATTGTTCTAAATAACTAAATTCAGAAAATAAAAACTATGTAAACAATTTGTCCTATAAAAATGCAAGAAGAAGAAACTTAAAAAGTTTCACGTGTGACGGATAAACATTTTGGTGAAAAACGGAATAAATGAATTTCACGTGTGAAACTATAAAATTGGTCAAAATAACTAACTTCACAAATTGAAAACTGTAAAAAAAAATTTTTTTTCTATAAAAATACAAAAGAAAGAAACTTGAAAAATTGCACGTGTGACGGATAAAACATTATGGTAACAAACGATATAAATGTATCGTACGTGTGAAAACTATAAAATTAGTCTAAATAGCTGAATTCACAAGAAAATAAAAACTGTACAGACAACATTTTTAATCTATCCTAAGAAAGATTATATATACAGTAAAATTGTAGAAGTTAAGAAGAATTATTACAGAATGAAAAGGCCTAAAATCTGCGATCTCATCACAATAAAATATTACCTAACAAACACAGACCAGTTATTTTATTAAGTAGTCGGAAAAAACGTTGGTGAAAAAATTAATCCAAGTGACACAGTAACAAATTTCTTTTTTCTTCTTCTTTTCTTTCGCCGCAAACTAAATGAGGACATAATTTCAGAAAAGCACTCTTGTCACTACGGATTTTTCTTCGAAACTGAGTTTCATTTGGAAACAGACTTGAAAAGGCTTTGTAAATTAAAGTTGGAGGATGAGGTTTTTTACTTTGAAGAGTCTCGGTTAAAGGATAATAAGAAAAAAATGTAGAAAGACATACGCAAGATGACCAGAATACCGTGACAAAAGAGGACTATGAAATTTCAAACGAGTCATAAACAGTCTACCACTGTGGAAAAAAACTTAGATGAATTTTGTTATAAAATGAAAAATCTTTATTTATTTATCCAAATCCAATTCATCCCCTTCAAAGTAATTCCCTCCGGATATAATACACTTATGCCAACGTTTTTTCCAATGGTCGGAACACTTGTTAAATTCGATTTCCGGAATTGCCTTCAAAGCCTTCTTCGATTCGGCTTGTATCTCTTCAATCGTGTCGAAACTGTGTCCTCGGAGTGCTCTTTTGAGTTTGGGGAATAGCCAGAAGTCACACGGAGCTACATCAGACGAATATGGTGGTTGTGGAACGATATGCGTTGAGTTTTGGGCGAAATGGTCACGAAGAACGAGTGCAGTGTGAGACGGCGCATTATCGTGATGCAAAAACCATAAATTGTCTGCCCAAAATATCTTTCGTAACGGTGTTGAGTGATTCTCTTGAAATGCCAATAGTGTCAAGAGGTCTCTAATTGTCAATCGATTATTTTTGTGCACTAATTCTTTGATTTGATTGACGTGTTGCTCCGCAGTTGATGTTGATGGTCGTCCGGGGCGTTCCAAGTCATCAACACGTTCTCTGCCTTCTTTGAAGTCTTTGTACTACTTATAACAATTTTTCTACGGCATGGTCAAATCATCGAAGGCATTCTGCAACATTTTGAACGTTTCCGCAACTGAAATTTCATTCCGCAAACAAAATCTAATGGCACTTCTTTGCTCAACAAATTCAGACATTGTAAAAATCGAAAAAATCACTTTTAGTCGTTTCGAAAACACAAGCGTAACTATGTAACAAATGATGACATTGACATGAAATTTGACATAGATGTCAGTAACACTAGGACCAACATAACAATAAACGAGTCTGTCCGAATCGGTTAGCCCGCGAAGTTTAAATTAAAAATTCACCTTAGTTTTTGCCAGCCCCCTGCATCTCAGCCAGAATGCACGTAATCCGCGAAACGAAAATGTCAGAAGAGTTGACCGTGGCCGCTAGGGGCGCTAATTGTTCATGAGGCCTGAATTCATTTTAATGCGTGGGAAAAATGCATAAAAATTAAATTTTTGGGGATAAAAACTACTTTATCATTTTTTTTTTTTAACACATTAATCTAGAAAGTTTTAAATATTATTTAAAGCAATTTTTACTGATAAAAAGGGTAATATGCTTGAAATTTGGGCGAAAATTGTCTTTGTAATTCTGGCTGTAAATTGAAATGAAAGTCCCGTTATCTTCGTTTTAACATTAATATTTACATTGTGATTATTAAATAAAAATACAATATTTATTTATATTATGAATATTATTGATATTATATCAGTCTTACATATTATGATAGAAAAATTGGCTATTAAAATGCCATCAAATTGAATTATAATACGGGTATTAATTATATCATCTTAATTTTTTTGAAAAATTAGATTTTATTATAGGACATTTTGTATTTTATGTTTGAAAACTTCTCAGTAGTTGAAAAAATTACATTTTTATGAACAAAACTTTCATATAAGGAATGAACGTACATTCGAAAAAGTAACAAATATAAAGAATTTATAAAATTCATTTATAAGTATTTGAAAACACAAAGAACAAAGATGTTTGTAATAAATAATAATCAACATAATATACTATATTTCATAATAATATAATGGATGTTTAGATCTCATATGCACATCATTTATTATGTGTATTTTATCTATAATACCTTAAGTTCAGTCAGTCAGCTTTGTTGATTTTTTTATTCAAAGCGTTTTAAATTTAGTATAGATTAAATTATAATAAGTGAAAGACGCTCATGATTAATAAACATTTTGAAATCAATCAAAACGAACAACAATAGCCGAAGATGCTCATAATAAATAAACTTTTTACAATAACTCGGAATATATAATAATAATAAATTACTAAAGCTTGTATATCACTTTGTACTAAACAATACAATTTTGATCTACTTTCAGTTTCTCGATAAATGAAACCGGAACGGAAATACTTTGGTCACTCCTAAATATTTTATCGAACAGATATGACGAAGGATTTGGTGACTTACAATTAGTATGAACAATATCATTGTCATTAATACGATTGTCAAACTTGTCTCTGGTACCTGAAGCTGGTTCCTCTGATGCCTCTTTATTTTTTTCTGCACCATGTGAATCTTTTATTTCCTTTTTAGATGAGTCCGTCGCAGTCACATCTTCAGCTCGTCGCTTTCGTGACGATTGTTGACATTTCCCGCTTGATTTTTCAGGGCGACCAAGATTCAAAGAAGGCAAGGCTCCTTGACGTAGTTGAGGCCTTTGATAAGTGCTCTGGAAAAACAGTTTATAACCTTTAGGTATTTAAATCAATAAATATTAAATTTAAAAGAAAATTACTTTAATTATGAATTAAGTGCTGAATTTTTATTAATTCAGAAATTCAAAAAGATTCAAAGTTTTTATATTAAAAATTCTAAAAATATTGCACAAATCAGACATCAAACCATTCCAATTGAAAACAATAAAAAAGAATATGAAAAATTTGAACACACGGCGTAATTATTAAATTTTTCACCGCAACTTCATAAAAATAAGCAATAAAATTGGTGTTAAGGCCATAGATCAACCTGAACATCTGACTGAATCAGTAAAATCAGTTTCCCCAAGATTTTTCAACAATAATAAATTTTTTCATCGTAACCCATCCACTAATATATATAATAAAATATAAATACTAATATATAATACAGCCATTCACTAATATATCCTTTATTATGTTCCAAAGTTTATGTTAAACAATCTACTTACCCTTCCCAAAACTGTTACTCCATCAGGGGCATAGGTTAGTTTCTTATATATTATGTCTTCACTTTTGAAATATTTTTCGCAAATTGCGTCTCCAGGTTTCAATTTGATGTCATCACGGAATATTATAATTTGCCACAATCTTATAATGTCTTTATCTCTTGGAACCACAAAACAATGCACTTTTTCAGAGCATGACGTGTAGCCTGTTTTGCAACCTACAGCAACACATTTCCGCATTTTCACTTAAATTTTTATATCAGCGACTGTTAAAATCATTCCACTTTACCCAAAAACCACACAAAAGCACTGCAGACACCAATTTTTCACAAAAAACGTTAAATTTCAATGTTCCATAATGCTAATCTGTATAAGGTCGGCCTCATGAACAGCCAGCGCCACGGTGGCCAACGGTCAACATCTGTGACATCTACAACTCTAGAGATTCCGGGAGCTGGTTTTTGCCCACAGTAGTATATACGAGGTCTGTCCGAAAAGTATAGGGCCTACCTTTATATCTCCGCGCCATAGTATTCGAGCGACCTCTGCGGGGCATGATCATCAACAGTAAAGCCTCACGAACCTATCGGTTGCTTACTGATATCTGCCGGACGTATAGTTCATGCGCAGCGTGTCTTTGTTTGCAAAGCTATTTTTGGGTTCGGCGGATTTTGTGACCGTTAAAAATGACTGAAAAACAAGATCAACGAGTGTATGAGCAAAACGCGAATAAAAGAGTGGTATAATCGTTTCAAAGGAGGCCGCACTTCTGTTGATAGTGATTCTCGTTCTGGTCGACCTTCGACAACAAAAACATTGGACAATATTGAACGGGTGCGACTTGGGATTGAAGGTGATCGTCGATTAACTGTTCGTGAACTAGAAAATGATCTCGGAATACCGAAAACTACTGTTTGGGAAATTTTGAACAAGATTTTAGGAATGACTCGCGTGTGTGCGGTGACTGGCTTCTTCACCACGATAACGCGCCAGCGCATTCATCGAATCTTGTGCAGCAGTTTCTGAGTAAACACAGTATCGCATTGCTTCGACAACCTCCGTACAGTCCCGACATAGCCACCTGTGACTTTTGGCTGTTCCCAAAACTCAAAAAACCACTCAAAGGACAGCAATTCGATGACAAAACGACGGTTGAAAATAATGCGACGAGCGTACTCAAGGCCATCCCTAAAAGTGAGCTCCAGGACTGTTTCGAGGAGTGGAAACATCGCTGGAACCGTGTTATTCAATCAAGTGGGGATTACTTTCAAGGATGCCACTCGCCCGATAATGAAGAATAACTTCAGCGCGAAGATATAAAGGTAGGCCCGATACTTTCCGGACAGACCTCGTATACCTTGTTAGAAATTTCTACCGCAATTTCCCGAAACATGTGACTGGAGTTTTATTCATTCTTAGTCTCGCAAAATTAAGATAGAACTTCAGAAAATTCAGTTACTTTTTTGTGAATTTAAGAAACAATTTCTAAATTATCAGTTAAAAAGTGTTGAATGTTACGATACCTGTATCTTGAAATTATGAAAGTTGTAACGGGAATAATTTTACGTTTTTTGGGTAACTGGAGTTTAATGCAGATACATGTAACTGAAATTTTTTTACAGTTTCGCAATTTAATTATAAATTTGATGAAATTCGATGAAATTCTGTTACAGTTTGACAGTTTTATGATACATTTTTTGAAAACTCAAAGTTACGTTACATAATATTAAGAAAAAATTTGTATGGGAGAAGTAATTTTTGATTTTTTACATTTAGGTCTAGGAATAAAATGGAGAGTCATGATGAATGAAAATGAAGCGAGAAATTTAGTTCGAAACTAAAAGATAAATTATAAATACGAATGGATGAATGTCCATTGTGAGGACAAAAGCATTTGCGACGATATGGAGATAAGCCTGTTGTTCTAATCGCTCGAAGGGCGTAGTACACGAGCTGCCAGCAGGCAATTGAATTAATTTTGGTAACAAGAAGGCTGCGAACCGCTAACGATAATTGCCGGGGCTCTTGCTGAGTGGTACACACACCGGCATGGCTTCGAACATTCAAATTAAGAGAATGGCTTTTGGAGCGGGTCGAGGATTCCGTCTCGCTTCCTCCCTGCCATCAGCAATCTACTCCCCCGAGTGCCCGAATACCGAAACGGAGAAATTTAATCGGTGCTTTCAACCCCACGTAATGCGCTGAACAGGTCACTTCCGGTATTTCTTGATAGGGCGAATTTGTTCAGTTTCATTCTTCAACCTATAGTATTCGATAAGTAGGAAAGGGTTGGAAAATATGATTCTGTAAAAAATGAATTCAATGGAGTACATTTTATCGTATAAGTTTCAAATGTATTGTATATATTTACTTTATTATAGGGGATCCATTGATTTCGAACTATTCCTTCAAAATTGAAATGGAATGAGAAAATATATACAAGTGTATTCTGCGCTATCTATACCAATTTATTTCTATCTCTAGTTTCATTTATAATAAATCTCTACACAGAGAAAAATAGTTTGAATAATTTTACTCAACTTTCGATCAAAGTAGGGACATACGGACAAGTTAGAAATGATTTGGTATTATTTAATAATTTGATTATAATTTGTATAATTATAATTTAATAATTATTATATTATTTGTGATGTACCAAATGTCCAAGAATAAATCAGAGTTCGGCAAAATTCAGAAGTTTAGAGTAAAATATGAAAGCCTACATTAAAGATTTCTAAACATATATTATTACTTGTAGTATGTATAATTATAAAAAACCAAGCTTTTATTCAATTACAAAAATACTAGAGCCTTCCGTTTGTTCTACTCTAAGCTTCACTCAAGTGTTCGGTAAACCGTAAGTCGCAAGACTTGTTCCAATTCTACCTATTCACGCAGGAACGAATTAAAGTAATTTGCGCCTTGGATACACATTTAAAGTTTTCTAATTGAAAGCCGGGATGCAAGAATCGGGCGAGCGCTCAAAACGCGTAAAAATATTGTTGTTGTTGTTTCCTGATATAAAGCAATATTTTCTTTAGATAAAAATAATAGAATACACAGCGAGTTGAAGTCAAAAGCGCTCGCCGCTTGAAGCAATTTCCGCGCGACTTTTTCATCTTTTCAAGCTGCAAGAATCACATCATTTGAAAGACAAAGTTCCAATAATTTTTATTATAAATAGACTTGAAAAAAATCCTTTTAAATCAAGAGTAATACTCTTAAAGCGAAAGATTTTTCTTTTCATAGCAAAACAATACTTTATTTAAAATGAAAAAACCCTTTTATTTCCAAGGACCAATGTTGAATGAAAATGATTCCTTTCAAATCAAAAAGAATATTCTTCTCAAACCAAAAAGACTCTACTCAAATCGAAAAAAATTTATGATTTACATTGTGTATAAGGTTGAAAAATCGATTCACTTATATCTCTATTTTCACTATTCCAGTCAACATAAAAAAATGTTTCGCAAATATTTTATTTCTCCTAATTGTTATTTTTAAACTCAGAAGCTCTTTTGTTTTGTTTATTTTGTTTATATGCTCAATAAAAAAATAAATGAAATTTGTGAATATTTAAAGGGTACTAAATGACAATTAATCAATTTTATCTTAATGACAATTTACATTCAGAAAACAATCTGTTTGTTTAAAAACGGCGATATGTTTTTAAATATAGATGCTAATTCTTTTGATTATAATAAATTCTTTGGGATTTAAATAGAGTTTTCTAAATTTGAGAAGAATATTCTTTTTGATTTAAAAGGAAACATTTTCATTCAAAATTGGTCCTTTGAAATAAAAGGATCTTTTCATTTTGAATAATGTATCGCTTTTATTTGAAAAAAATTTTCGGTTTAAGAGTATTCCCCTTGATTCAAAAGGATTTTTTTCTCCAAGTCTACTTATAATAAAAATGATTGAAATCTTGTCTTTCAAATGATGTGATCCTTGCAGGCTGAAAAGATGAAAAAGTCGCGCAGAAATCGCTTCAAGCGGCGAGCGCTTTTGACTTCAACTCGCTGTGTATACCATAGTTTTCATCTAAACAAAATATTGCTTCACAGAAAACTTCCCCCAACACTGTCTCGTAATACAGGGTATTTTGTTCGGATTAAATTATTATAAAAAATTACAATCTTTATGAAATTTTCATCCACTTCAACATCAAAACGAACGATGTAGCAAAAAACCCCTATTGAGGCAATCGATGTGGTTTTTAATTCTCTAAATTTTCATATTTTTAAAAGTAGGATTTTCGAAAAAAATCTCCCATGCTCATTCTCCCGATTTGGACAATACTTTTACGCGTTTCGTGCGCTCGATCGGTTCTTGCATCCCGGCCTTCAATTTCAGAAAAGTGTTGAATTTTAAGCATACTGATGTTCCATGATGATGATCCCAATAGACTGAAGTTAACGCTCCTGCACGGGAAATATTAGCTGTCAAAACATTCTTCAATTATCATCGACTTTTGGATATGACTAGTCAATGAGGATTTCGATAACTTTTTTAGAAGCTTTAATTGAAAGGTGTACGGAATTATTGAATTCGTCATATGATGTTTTTATGCTCTAAATTCAATTAAAATTTCAATAATATGGAAACAACTACAACGATTGAAACGAGTGTGAAGTTTGCTGCCCGAGCGAGGAGAGGGCTTCATTCACACTCATTAAATCCATTGTGTTTTGTTTCGACTATTGCATATTATTTTCCATAGCAACTCTTTTGAGAATTTGATTTGATATTTTGATGTAACTGTAGAGCGAAGGAGTGGGGTTGGAGGGGAACGACCTGCCCGTCGTATAGGGGAGCGGGCGTATAGGTGAATGTCGTATGAGGGAGCGCGGAGTGTATTTCTTTTTTTATATTGAAGAACATACCTTATTTTTGGCTTGTTTGGCAATATTGCTTTGCCATAGCGATACGTTTCTAGACCTTTTGCTTCCAATTTGCGAACTTGTATTTGACGTCAAATTGTTGTCTGGCGCCATTAAATATTATTGTTGTAAGCAACAATGGTATATCACTACTGCAAGAACAGTTAGGTGGTATTTGATATTACAAGAAAAAAAGGTTTGGAAAGGATGTTCCCTCTAACAAATCTTAAAAAAATTGAGTTCACCAAATGCATTCTCAAGCAAAACAATAGAATTTTTTGGTTCTAACAAATGCCGATTGTCAACAAATGACGATCGGTGGTTTTTTTCGACAGAAATATTCATAGAATATAAACATGAAGAATCGTTGTTACAGTACATAATAATTGCTGCAAAAATAATCCGATCCAGCTGAATTTTTGTTCCGTTATTACTACTGGATCTATAACTTAATTCGTGCGGTTTACTAAGAGATGGCGTACCTTGATTATTATTCCATCGTTCCAATATTCCAAACATACGTTGGAAAGCTACTGTCATTGTGCGTCTTTTTCAGTATATGTCATTGATTTACAGCGTAAACAACAATAATTTTTTTTCATTCAAGTATGTCGAACTTTGTGCCTGAAAAAGTGTTTTTGCGGGGAGTTCTTCTTCATTACTTTAATATGAAGAAAACTGCTGCCGAAAGTTATCGTATTTTGGAGGAAGATTACGGTGAACATGCCCTAGCTGAGCGAACGTGCCAAAAGTGGTTTGCACTATTTAAAAGTGGTGATTTTGGCTTGGAAGACGAAGAACGTCCTGGGCAGCCAAAAAAGTTTGAAGATGAAGAACTGGAAGCATTACTCGATAAAGATTGTTGCCAAACACAAGATGAGCTCGCAAAATCTTTGAGAGTCACTCAAGCTGCCATTTCGAAACGTTTAATAGCAGCCGGATACATTCAAAAGCAACGAAATTGGGTTCCACATGAACTCAAGCCTAGAGACGTTGGAGGCGGTTTTGCATGTCCGAAATGCTGCTGGAACGCCACAAAAAGAAATCAGTTTTGCATCGGATTGTTACTGGTGATGAAAAATTAATCCACTACGACAACCCCAAGCGCAAAAAATTATATGTGAAACCCGGCCAACCAGCCAAATCAACGGCAAAGCCGAATATCCATGGCGCGAAGGTAATGCTCTTTATTTGGTGGGATCAGAAGTGTGTGCTGTATTATGAGCTACTAAAACCGGGTGAAACCATTAATGGAGAACGCTACCAAACACAATTAATCCGTTTGAAGAGAGCATTAGCCGAAAAACGCCCGGAATATGCGACCAGACACGAGGCAATAAGTTTCCATTATGACAACGCTCGGCCCCATATTGCTATTCCGGTTAAGAACTATTTGGAAAACAGTGGATGGGAAGTTTTACCCCACCCACCTTATAGCCCAGATCTTGCCCTTTCTGACTACCATTTGTTCCGGTCGATGCAGAACGCCCTCACTGGAATACGGTTTACATCAGAAAATGATATCAAAAATTGTCTTGATTCATTCTTGGCCGCCAAGCCGGCACAGTTCTTTTGGGATGGAATCCACAAATTGCCAGAAAGATGGGAAAAAGTCATAGCTTCAGATGGGCAATACTTTGAATAATACTATTGTACATGTTTTCCTTAAATAAACGTGCAAATTTTGAAAAAAAACGCACGAATTAAGTTATAGATCCAATAAATGTATGAGAAATAAAACGATATTTTTGATTCTGGTCAATGTATATAGCGTAGTTTTCGAACTACGTGTTATGAAAACTGATTATCGATAAAAGATTGAAGTTTTGCTGAATTGACAATAAGATTGGCATCATCAGAAGCGGAAAAGCAGTCACGGAAATTACTGTGCAAAATTCAACTCGATTTGATTATTACTACCCGAGAAACCGCGATTTCAAAATTTTGCGTTTAATTAAACGCAGCGCATGGCAACGCATATCCCCTCCCTTACCTACTAGGCAACTTCAATTCACGCGCTCAGTCCTTTATGCTTTGCGAATGTCCAATTTCAGTCCTAACCAAAAATCAATGACAAGTGACCACAAGAAGGATTTTTATTCCCATTCCATCTGAATACTTCGTTACTTTTAAGATATAAAAACCATAGTGAAGTTAGTAAAAAAGTAATTTTTCATCGCACCTCTTTTGAAAATCAAATTCTCAAGAGTTACTATGAAAAATAATATACATTACTCGAAACAAAACACAACGGATTCAACGAGTGTGAATGCAGCAGTGATCCCAGAACGTGGCAACTAGCGGCCCCCACCATAGACCCCACCAGCTCATGGCTTCTTCCTCGTTCCACTGCCATAGGTTGGTTGAATAAGAAAGACGCAATGAGCTCGCGGCATCTATGATGGGGGCCGCCAGCTCCCACGTTCTGGGATCACTGAAATGCAACCCTCGCTTTGCTCGCGCAACAAACTTCACACTCGTTGCAATCGCCGTATTTCGTTTATATAACATTTCATAGATAACACAGTTTCTGAACATTCGTTTTCTTGTTGGAACCAGTTTCTGTATTCTTTAAAATTTTTATACATTTTTTTTATTTGAAGCGTGGTTTCAGTGGTAGTTTCTGCGGTATCGTTGTCATCTGAACGCCTACTTGATTCACCTTGTTCTAACCTAACTTTGACGAAACCGCGAAAGCATTATTAAGTTTTTCAGCCGCTTCCATTTTTTTGATCACACTTCTGATCACACATTCGTTTCGATAATCCTTTTTAAAAAGTTTGTACGTAATTAGCACGAGAAAATCGTGGTTTTTGTTGTTTACGTTTTCTGCGCATAGACTGACGGAGGAAAAATTTAAGATAACTGAGTTTCGAAAGCCTTAAAATAACTGCGAGTTACGTGTGTTTCATCACTGCTTAAAAGAACCGTTAGAACCATGGTTTGAACGGGGTAAAACGCCATTTAGAACACGGGTGGGTTCCGATCATAAGCTCTGGCACTTTACCCGGACCTACCTGGTTTCTACCGGGAAATTAGAACATAATTGTGGAATGATATCCGGGTGTAAGCGAGTTCTACATGGGTAATTGGTACTCAAATAATACTATTTAAATTGGAAAACGGGACCTTACAGGGTATACCTGGCTACCGTCCGGGATTAGTATACAAAAATTGTTCTTCCAAAGTGCACTTTGGATGTTTAAACGGGTTTTCCGTGGTTCTATCAGGGATCCCTCGAATCTAAGGTATGGGCGTCTAACAGGGTCTGAATGGGTCATAGCGAAGACATAGATTGAAAATTGAGTCATGTGCGCCCTGCGTGTCTAAAAGGGCTTAACGTAACAATATTTGGTTCCGTATAGAACCCTGTTATGGACATACAAAACCCTTCTCAGGGCCGAATACGACCTGCTTAACATCCGTTTAAGACAATATACACGGAACAATGTCAAGTCCCACATAAAACCCAGATAAAACCTTTCAAAGTCCTTCTTAGAACCTGCTTGACACCCATATAGAACCTGATTGGTGCAACATTTTTTGAACCATTTAGAACCCTTATTAGAGTTGGTCAAGACCTGGTTCCAATCCATGTAGAACCCGATAGTCGCACAATTTTTGCATCCATTTAGAACCCTTCTTAGGACCGAATAAACCCGGGAAAGACCCATTTGCAAAAACCGTGTACAACTCTGTTTACACCCAGGTAGAGACTCATGTTCTAACAGGGTTCTATCGGGTTGTAAAGGTTTTTTTTAGCAGGGATCCCTTGTAATGGAATACACCATTTCTCATCTAACGCTTTTATGACAAATGCTGTTTCAGTCTAAACATTTTTATAATTAATCCCAAAGTTTCACATAATCTAGTTATATAGGTTCTTTTAGTTTAATAAATACTTGATTCATAATTTTTTCTTAATTTATTTGTAGTTACTTCTTTATTTTTCACTTAAGGTTTTAAAATTAAGTTGATTTTATAAAAGTTTGAACAGCAAAAGTCTCGATAACTGTATTACATAAAATATAGAAAATCTACACAGGATTTAGAATTTACATAAATTTATTAAGCATAATAATAATTTGAAATTCAGAATTGTAAAATACAGCTGTTGAAAATATATAACACAGAATATAAAAGAATCTTTTTATAAATGTTTTTACAGAAGATATGTACTTTTTGATAATAATGCAATTTTTGAGCATATACTCGTATTTCAAAAATTTAGTTTCATTAAACTTCATACGTAGTTATAATTATATATTAATAATTATAATTATTATAATATGATATTATAATTATATAATTATATAATTTCATATATTAATAATTATTTAAAGAATTTGAAATCTTTCTGTGGAAAAAAAGACACTTTCGACTTTTTTCAACAGAAATATTTCAAATTCTTTAAAATTTGAATTTAATTTGCATTTATTGCGATATAAGAGTTTTAAATTGTCTACGATGACACCTAGCAGCAACGTATCCTATCTGATACTCGACTAGGATTTGAAAGATGTTGAAATTTCCAAAGTTTAACCAATAGAGTCGAGTAAAATTACTCCAACTACTTTTCACCGTGTACCCTTTTAAACCTATCTCTTTGTATTATTGGTCAATCCGCGTTAATTATTTGGTTTTCTCCATCTATCTAGGTCAATCTTTGACTATCAGAATATCCAGGCCAATCTTGCTCTATCTATCTTATTTCTACGGCCATTCCTATCTTTCTTTCTATGCCTATCCTTTATTGAATAATTTCAATCCTTCCTATGTATTTTAGAATTTGTTACGACGTCTATGTTTCTCGATCTCTGTGTTTTTATCCAAGTTTATCCTTCTAAATATTTTAGTAATTTTATAACTCTTAGAATATACTACTGTATTTATTCTCTTTAATTCATTTCTTTCTTACCAAGTTTATCCTTTGACTATTTTTTCAATTCTTTTCTCTTTTTTGCACAATCTAGTATATATACATCAATCTAGTATATAATTTTGTTATTTTATAACTTTTAGCGCTCTTATTCGAAATAATATATTAAATTAAAAATATAATTTATTTTACATAGATATATTTAGCATGAAAATAATTGGAAAGCTGTTTAAGTTTTTTAGAAAATTGAATTTTCACATGATCAAGAAATTTCATATACTTTAAGGGAGTAGTTCACTGTGATGGCTATGACAAATTCAATTTTCTAAGTTTCTTTATTCAAAAATAAAAATATTGAAAATTATGTAGAAAATATTCTAGGTCACCATTTGAAGTATTTTAAATGGTAGATAATTTTTTGAGGTCAAAGCGATCATCAAATGTTTTCAAAACATTAAACGCGTTTTCTAAAAATCACTTTTTTTGGACGGCGCAGGTGATTTAAAAAAATCTATTTGATGAACTCTTCTGAAATTTTAACGGCATATTCTGCATTAAAATGCGCATCTTCGGAACTAAAATCATCAAAAATAAAAAACAAAAATCCACAAAAAAATTGTTTACGTCTTGAAAGATACAATATCAAGTGCTGATTGAAATTATATCGATTAAAAATATACTTCCCATAAAAAAAACTCATAAAGAAAGCGTTTTCTGAGGCCCGCACAATGGACTACACACTTAATTAAATTTATGCACCCTTAACGCAGTGGAAATTTTCTGTCTGAACCAAGGATACTTGAAATTCCGATCCAACAGGTACCTTCTTAAATTTTCAATGATTTTCCAACTTTTAGGATTTGCTTTGATGTCCTAATTCCAATTTGAATCCGATTTTTTGATAGCGTCATATATAACATATATGCATGACATACGATATTATGATCCGTTTCAAAATTCAAAACTAACCTTCAGTCGATTCCAAATACTGAAAACGTAACAGAGATTCCCATGGTAATGCCTAGAACTTTCAAATCGATTTTATTCTCTCCTTAGGATCCACCTCCTTTAACTTTCACGACAATGAGGTATATATTCTTTGGCGTTAAAAGCTCTCTCGCTAAAAACCCTTGTCGATATACGCTTTTAAAAAAATGTGCTGCCCAATCAAGTTTTATTTTACTTCTTTATACTCTTGAAAATTGAGGGCTTGATTTTCCTCCTTTTGCATATATTTTTATATGCCTTTAATAATTTTGCAACTTTGCTGATAAAACGAGATCTGGAAAAAGATAATAATGTAATATGTTACTGGTGAATTATACAGGTTCATTTTAATAAAAGTATTACCATTGAATATTCTGTTACTATTATATGATTATTACTATTATTAATGTTATTGTGGATGAAGAAGCTTATATAATTTTATCGCTTTTTAAGGATTTAATATTTATTTTGACAAATATTTTATATTCCTTGAATTATTATCTGCAAAAAAACATCAAAAAGGGATATTAATATATTATTATATATTTTATAAAATTATAATATTCTTATTAAGAGAGATTAAATAGAGAAAATTTATGATTATGTAACTTTTTGATGATTTGATTCGTCTGCACTAGAAAACGGAATAGTACAAATTGATATTTTAAACCGACAAATGGTGTGTATTTCTGAAATAACCTCCAAGAATTTTAAAATTTTAAAATCGGCTTCAAATTTTTCCGAAGTTCAGAAAATCAATCTATAGTATTATTAGATAGGATTCCACATATAAAATTTCAGTTCCATAAGACAATTAATTGATGCTTATAGAATTTGAAAGCTGTCATTTTATTTCTATATTTATATACCTATTTTAGAGAATGCAGTATATTAATACACAGAAAATTATGGAATAATTTAGATAATACTACATTTTTTGAGTTTACAATATTTTTTCAGATGAAAAAAATGTTAGAAAACTAATTCGAAAATGTTTAATTACTTTGTGCATAGATTTTAAATTATCGAGAATTTAAGAACTCTACGGTAGCCGACATTCTCCTCGGTGAACATTCTACTCTGACGCGTCACGTTATTGGTCGAGAAATTTGCCCAGTTAAGGCCAGTTTAAACACCGTCTTTGGAGGGTTCTCATATTTTTGTAAAACATTTTGGAAGTTTCTTTTTTCAATGAATATGTGAAATGTAATATTAACCATCATCTAATTTTTTAATTATTTACAATTTATCATTCGTGCAACATAACCTCAATTGTTATCTATACATTTTCCACTAAGCGCTAAGTATTCCTTAAATATTTTTAGCAACTGAATTAATCCATGAAATTATTAAGTGATTACAAAGAAAGAACTGATTATTTTTCAAATGAACTTTTACTTACCTTTCTTCACAAAAGTATTTAAACAATACAAAAAAATGCATGCCGGTACACATGTTTTACTAAACACAGGGGCACCTGTGGCCACAGCACTGAACCAAGCTAGAAATAAGTCCCAAGCAATTATCGCTTGTAATTGGAAATCAGAGTAACCGAACATGTCTCCCATATGTGTCGGCTACGATAAGTTGTACTGTAAATTCAATTCAAGTAACCTAGTGGTAGAAGTATAAAATTTTTAAACGGCCTCGAAAATTTGTAAAATGAATATATCAATTTTTGAATTATACCATCTGATCAAATTTGACCCGGACTGATTGAAAAAAGCAACATTTTTATGAATTTCAATACAAATCTTTATTATCGCCTTCAAAATAGGCTCCTTTTGAGCCAATACAATAATCCTATGGACCTAAAATTTGGTGTGTATGATTCTATTAGATAGGACTACAGATTAATCAAATTTGAATCCGATCTGAAAATTTCAAGTATTTTGGTGGAGTCGCTAAAGTAATAATGCCCCAAAGGGAATTTTGGAAAATAAAATGATAAATAACCCAATAAACAATCACAGATGCTACATAATTGTTACACAGCAGTTTTGTCAAAATATTATCCCATAGGTGTCATATTTACATCACAGAAAAAACAGGAAGTTAGATTTTGTGGCAGGTAGTTTTAATATAAACAAATTTAAAACCGAAGGTTAGTATAACACCTGGATTTTTCTACGATAACAATAATTTTATGTAGCAGTTATAGAACAAATATGAAACGCTTCTTTTTATGTAACTCTGACATGCATAGGACGTTTTGAAAAACTTTTATGTAACAATGATGTATCATCAGTGATTGTTCGCTGGAAATACTATATTTTTTTTAACATTCATCATTCACATTGTAAATTTTACTATTCGCATTGCAAGTTCTATTGTTTGTGTTGCACTATTTACCACTTGATTCTTTTCTTAGCAGGTGAATGGTAAAATTCTTAATGCCGATCATAAAACCAACATTGCGAATAGTAAAATTTGTGATGCGAACGGAAAAAATGGATATATAAATGGTAAAAGTTTTAATCTGTGCGAATTGTCCTTTTTCCATGTGACAATTGAATCTAATCTTCAGATCAGAAATCAAAAAGTAACATTATTATCAATTTATATTATATAACGTTATAATATTATTACCATTATCATCATCGTTAACAAAGAGGAATATGATTATATCAATTTTTGAAGATTTATTTATTTCACAATCAAATATTATGTTTTGTAAATAATAATCTACAAAAAAGCATCAAAATTGATATTATTACTATATAACACATGATTGTATATTATAATATTATTATTATGGATATATAACTTCATTATTATATCACTTTTTGAAGATTTGATAACCCGACAATGAAATCTTATATTCCGTAAATAATTGTCTGAAAAAGGAGACCAAAAAGTGATATTCAACAGCTTCTTTTATTCTAGGCACGTTGAAGAATAAAATCTTTTTCTCTTTTCCACGATTTTTCATCGATAGCGCCATTCTCGTGATCTTTACTCATTTTATGGAATCCCTTTGAGATTTCCGATACGTCACAGTAGCATCAGCAATGCAGTTGAAAGGATCGCACTAAAGGAGCTGTGATTTTATTTTATTTTACTCTCTTCTCTTTAGCGAAGCAGTTCAGAAGTTCTCATTTACGAAATCACTTGACTAAGAGCCCTGGAGAATAATTACAGAGCTCCTGGCTTATCGTTAATGAGACAGGACCCTTCCTACAACATTTATGTATTATAAGTGCACGTACTTACAGGTACATACCCCGCACATACGTCGAATTCGCAAGTTTAACTCCGAGCGATTGCGGTTCAGACGAAAATTCGCTTAAGCATTCTGTCTGCACCCACGTCTGTTCGTGCCTTGATCGAGAATCGAATTCGGACCAAACTCTTCTTCCTAGCCATTCCCCCTCTCCCTTCAACCCCTTCCATTTTGCAACCACATCCCCTTTCACCAAAGAACCTCCGACCACCAACCTCACTTCCGTGACCCCAATGATCTCGCAGCTCGTGCAACTTTGTTGAAGCGCGGAAAGAACTCTATCGCATAGATTTGAGATGCATACTGATCGATCGGAATTTTCTTTGCTTATCAATTGATAGATTGTTTGCACTTGTGTCGGTTGGATGAACAAATCTTTGGTAAACGAATAAACAAAATTTGGTCTCTTCAATACTTTTGCAACGGATGGTGAGATGAAAATGTGCCTCTGGACAGATAAGTCTAAAAGTCATAATGTTGATAATATTTAAAAGTTTTTGTTCAACCAGTTAACTGGCAATGTCTTATATATGCGCACTTTGGATAATTCCCATAAGACTTAATACATTTTGATGAAACTTAGCGTTCCCTAGTTTTTCGTTGCTGGTTACGAATCTGAACTTGAAATTATGTAATTCAAAAGGTGGATCCCATATGGCAGACCAAAATGCAAAAATATTATGAACAGAAACAAAGTTGGTTGGCAACAAAGTAATTTCGCTTTTTTCCGCTAGATGACTTTAGTCGCTTGAAGTCGTTCTTCTCTATTGCAAACTTCAGACCGTATATGGTAATTTACAGCTGAAGTTTCATAGATTATTTAGTAAAAAAAAAGTTTGAAGTTTTGTTGTTTATTATTTGTTTATTACTTCCAGGAAGGTAAAAGCGAAGTGCAAGCTCGGAAAAAGTTGTATGATGTTTATGGTGAAAAATCATTAACAAAACGCCAGTGCTAGAATTGGTTTGCTCATTTTCGTTCTGGAAATTTTGACCTCAAAGATGCACCACATTCTAGACACCCAATTGAAGTTTACGACGACAAAATAAAAGCAATAATAGAAAATAACCGGCGTAGTACGACACGAGAGATCGCAGAGAAGCTTAATATATCACATACATGAGTTGAAAGATATTTAGAACAACTAGGTTACGTTAATAAGCTCGATATTTAGGTTCTTCACAAATTGAACGAAATTCAACTCACCAAACGAATTTTCATTTGCGATTCACTGCTGAAACGTAATGAAACCGATCTATTTTTGCAGCGAATCATCAAAAAAATCATCAAAAATATCAAAAAAAGGTTATGCTGAGTGTTCAGTGGGATTTCAAAGATATTGTTTGTTTTGACCTGCTCCCAAGGAACCAAACTATCAATTCGAATGTCTACTGTTGTCAGCTAATGAAATTGGACAAAGAAATCAAAGAAAAGCGGACAGAACTGGCAACTCGTAAAGGCGTCATCTTCCATCAAGATAAAAACAGACCACATACATCTTTGGTCACTCGCAAAAAATTATTGGTGTTACGCTGGGAAGTGATTCCTCATCCACCGTATAGTCCTGACTTTGCACCATCCGATTATCATTTATTCCATTGTCACGTATCCATGGCTATTATTCAAACCCAATTAATTAATTAATTTATTATTATTATTATTATTATATACAATTTTCCATAACTATTTTTTTATTATTATTATCTTCATTAATAATTAAATCCGATTTATGCAATTGTTCTTATTGTTGATGTATTATTATTATAAACTATAACTTCAACTTAGAACAATAAACGATATGTATGGTTGATAATTGATTAATTGCAACAAATATTATCGTTATTGATAACTATAAACATTAAATAACTAACGCAATTGTCACCATTATTATTATCATTATTTTTATCATATGTAATCTTTTGTTATTTATTAATCAATAATCAATAGTAAATAAATAATTATAAATCATGTTTATTAATAACTATCAAAGTTTCTATTATTTTTGCAATCATTACATTATTTGATTCACCAATATAAACAATTAAGTTTAAATATAAAGATATAGTTATTACTAAATTAAAGATAACTGAAAACAAATTGTAATACAACTACATTTTTATTGTATAATAATTATATCGTCATTATTACTTTATTACCTATGTATACAAAAATGTCATTGACTCTTGCGACTAAGCCTACCTGATGGAGCCGATACACATGTACGCTAGGCCCTAAGAAAGTGCATCTAGCACTTACACAATGAAGAAGATACATCCCCACTGCTCTCACTGACTAGGAAAATCGGTGTGACACATCAACTACGCACACGAATGCTATTTCAATTCACTACACTGACCACTAAGATTTCTATGCAGATATTCACACCAATTGAAACTCCAAAGCTTCGATTCTAATGCTTTGCTCGGATGGATTGAAATACCTAAAAACATCATATGTCTACATAAACAGACGCATGGGAACGCCAGCCAGTCTGAAAACTCGTCTCGTCGCCGCCGTCTAAAAATAAACCTACGGAGTGAAACACGTGGAAATAGTAAACAAGTGGAATACACAGTGTGCAACCGGAGTCGACTACCAAACCAAGGATTACGCGAGTTATATTGTTTGGGTGATTACGAATCGATTTAAAAGGATTCATCTATGGATTCGCAACCAGCCAAGGAGTGCTAAATCCTTAGCTCCATGGACACGTAGGAATTTGCTATATATATATGTTTTAAACAAGTCGCCTGGGTCTTGACTGACAACTGTAATCTTTGTTTCCCTTTCCTTTTGCGTCCTTCTACCGTACCTTTCCGATTTTTTCCTGCCAGTCCCTCATGTCTGTGTGTCCTATCAATTTGTCGCGGCTCCTTTTTATACTAGCATATAAGATTTTCTCTTTCACTAAATCTAAAACTTCCTCATTTGTCACTTTATCTACCCAACTTATTTTTAATAGTTTCCTATAATACCACATTTCAAGAGCCTCTAATCTTCTTCGTCCTCCTTTACTAATAGTCCATGCTTCAAAATCATAGAGTGTCACACTCCATACGTATGTTTTGATCAGTTTCTTTCTATCTTCTAGATACATATTTGAAATCAATAATTGAGCGGACCGATATCATAAAAGGGCGTCTTCGCACGAAATTCGGTAAAAGTATTATCCACAGGCAGAAAGCGGGAGGAAAAAAAAGGTGTCAAATTAAAAAATAAAAAATACCATTGAATCAACCTGTCAACAGTCGACATCTTTTGGGGATATAATTAATAAATCCGATTATTAGTTTAAGTAATAATTAATCAAACTTACATTTTTCATCGCGCCCAAATTCAATATTTTTTAAAACTCAACTCGCCAATTCTACCTCAATAACTGGTGAAATGATTTGGAATTCTTACTGTATGTTCAGCCGTTTTTTCCACGACGTTTGAAGAAAAATTTCTGAAAATTTCAGTGTAATCAGGTAATAAATATTAGAATTATAGATGATTTCATAAAAAGTGTTCAGCGCACGAGCAGCTTAGATTTGACTTTGGCAGAAAATTCGGAACTTAACTGTTCAGAAGTACTTAACTCAACAAAAAAGAGCTTTTTAAACAAGCAAAACAAACGTGGAAAAAACGCGGTGAAGAAAAAAGCTGAGATCAAAACACGTAATTCAAAAAAAGACGTTCTATTATTGAAAAATTATTTTCAGAAATCGCCTCTGAAAAACGTGGGGCAGAAAAACCTCAACTGGTTTGATCCAATAGTTTCCGAGGTTCTGCGATTTGAGTTTCAAAAAAACATTGAATTTAATTGAATTGTCGAACGGAAAAATTTCACTATTTTATTTTTTCTTGACAAACTAATTCAACAAACAAAATTCGCTAATGTTCTCTATCTTTTTATTGCTTATTTTTATTCTTAAGCGCTTCTTTTCTAATTTTGTTCTACACACGATAGCTTTAGTTTTTCCTATGTTTATTTTCATATTATAATTGTTAACAACTGTCTTCATTACATTCAAAGCCTCTTCTAGTTCGCTTTCGGTATTTGCTAGAAAAGTAATATCATCCGTGAAACGTAACATTTTCATTGTTCTCCCCTAAAATTTAACGCCTATATTCTCAGCTTCTTTTTTAATTCCATTAATTCCTTCCTCTGAGTATAAATTGAAGAGGCGGTGATAAGGAGCAGCCTTGTCTCACCCCTTCCTAATACTTATGCTTCTCTCCAGTCCCCCCTGAACTTCTATCACTGTCTTTTAATTTCGGTATAGAGAACTATTAATTCTTTTATCCTTATGTTTTATCCCTTTGTTTTTTAATATTCCGAAGATTTTAGCACAGCTGACCTCGTAAAATTCTTTTCTTTGATACCCGTGCGGAAAATGCGATTTTGGCGTCCTAGCAGGAAACGACAAAAAATGATTGTTTCCACGTTAGATGATGAGTCCGTGTGATAGAGCTCTCTTTTCCACTCTAGTGACGAGGAATTCCAGCTTCAATTGTTAATTTATCGTGCTCTGCGCAAGAGAAACGCTTCGCTCTCGCGTCAACTTCATGCTCGTTGGGAATCTCCTAGAAATCTGACTTGATTGGGAATGTACTATTTTTAATAATAAACTAATAAAAACTAAATAAAAATAATTAACAATAAAAGTTGGTTTCCCTACTCGTAGTCTACTGTTCTGAATTAATCGTAATGAGAATAATCCTTCTCTGGTTCCCCTCTCTTTTCTAAAACCGAAGTGAACTTCGTCGAGTTAGTTTCCTGTTCTATTTTCCTATAAATTATTGTCGTTAGAATTTTGGACGCATGTGTTGTCAGGCCAATGATACGGTAGTTTTTACATTTATCTGTCCCTTCTTCTTAAACGTCCCAGTAATCGGCATCTTAGTTTCAGTAATCGGCACACAAATAGTCTTAAATTTTATTGGAATATCATTGATTTTGACAATTTTTCATAAACCACGTTTCTAAGTCGTACTATCAGTTGTTGTAAAATACTTCAATTGGAATTTTTTTTCAGTTCTTTGTCAAATTCTAAGAGTAAAATGACGATCACTGGTACACTGACGATGACTGAGTCATTTACCTTACACTTACAATTTTGTTAACCTTGTAATCGTTTGGTATATCACCCGTTTCGTACATTTCGCAGACTAGTTTAAATAAAGTGTTTTCTCTGCTTGTCCTGAGTTTTTTAGAAGCTCTGCTGTTATTAGATCTATTCCTGGAGCTTCATTTGCTTTTAGGCCCCTCAATGCTTTCTCAAATTCCTCCTTCAACATCAAATCCCGCCTATCAGCATTTTGCACCTCATTTTTGTTTTTCATGAGATCGGCTAAAATATACCAGAATTAATTCAATGGTGAATGCAAATTTGTTGTTAGCGACCTAAAAAACCTGCTAGCACTGATTTGTATTCTAATCACGTGACTTTTTGCATTTCAGTCAGTCATATTGGATCCGCCAATTTGAATTTCTGAAGTTTAACCCCGGATTCGTCATCAGCGACCTAAACAAACCCTCTAGTACTGATTTTCATCCAAATGGAATGATATCCCGGATAACAATATGCGTGCACTATGCGCGCATAATGCACAAACACGTACGAATCACTCGGCATGGCGTGTTTGCACCTGAGCAGACAGATTTGCGCACAATTGATGGAAATACCTCTAATACGACGTACTGACATTTTTGAAGTTTCAACACAATGTTCAAATTCCAAATGTTAGATGGCCCACCCTGTATTTAATGTGATTTACAGTACTAATTAAATTGGAGAATTGTATTTTTGTTGGGCAATTATTTTCCCAGTGTAAAGAGATCATTAAAGATTTTGTTAAAAATGCAATCTTAAGTTTTTTCAACCATTCTAAACCTCTATTAAGCTGTTTTAAAAATTATCGAATAGTTTTGTTTTTGAATCCCTTTTTCAAGAGTTGCGAAAAAATTCGAAGTTATATTCGAAAATAAGTTTCATACGTTAATATAAACATTCTGCGTAGAGTAAATGCGCATAAAGCTGCTAGCACAGTGACTGCAAGCCGTGAGTTGCATGCACGTGCCTGGCATGCCATGCGCGTTTCGTGCGTGGCACGATTGTTATCTGGGATTTTGCGTTTCTGTTCGCCATATTGGATCTGCCATTTTAAATTTCTCAATTTTGACCCCGAAATTTCATGATGAATACTATAGTATATTATGTGCCCAGGCGCATAATGACTGTTATTACGCGACGAGCGACAATGTTCGCAGGAAATCGAAGCCGAGGTGCGATCAGTCCTGCGAGCATTTTAAGCGAGTCTCGTAATTACCCGAATTGTGTGCATTGGCACAAATTCTATTTTATGTGACTTTGGTGCGTATACGAGTTTTCATCCGTACACTCGAATCTAATCTAGTATTCGTCATAATTCTCGTCCATTGCACTTGATATTTCGCGACTAGTTCCGGCCATTTTGATTTTTTCGATCTTGTGTAGTAGTAGCGTATTGTAATAGACCCATGCGCAGTTCAACTGTACAAGGCTTTGTCAGTACGGTGCCAACGCTGTACGAAGAAGAAGAAGATTACGCTCCGCTGTATGGTTATAGGCGCATGCGCAGTTAAATTTTTACATTACATTCATCTGTATCGTAATACACAACATTACGCTGCTCTCAACTGTAGCGTAAAAACGAGTTTACGCACAGGAGGCACATAAATTTATTTGCTTGTAAGTGTAATATAATTTAATTTTTTTTGCTTTTGAAAAAACATGAGTTCTTCAGAAATTTGTATATTCATTAAAAAATAAATAGAATTTGTATAGAAACTCTTTAGAACAATGTAGAGTAGCTTTGAATGAAATTTTCAAATATTCTTTTTGTTATAAACAATTAAGTGAACAAAAGTGGTTTTCAAAATTAACTACTGTTTAATATTTCAGGTTGATATTTTTTGCACAAAAAGAATGTGTAGTAAGGTTTGATTAGAAATTTTATGAAAATAAAAAATATCTTGCTGATGTATTTGTGCTGTAATACATGTCTGTCGGGCAAAACTGGTTTATTAATAAAAATAATTTTGATTCAAACAAACGCGATGTTTCTTACAATAATATATTAATATTGTTTCTTTACACCGATGTGATTTGTAAAATATAGACCATGTACTTTAAGTTCTCAATGTTCATATGAACGAAATTTTCAAAACGTAGATCATTTCTTTTTTATTTGAATGATTTATATTTTAGCTAAATAAAGTATACAATTGCGAAATTTCAAGCCGATAATATATTTTTTGAGTAAAGCGATAAACTAACGTAATGAATCATTCACAATATACCCAGATACCATTTCCATGATTAGGAAAATTGATATGATTGATCCAACATCGGACATTATTGACTATTTAGTATTTACTGACTTTCCATCATGGCAAATCCATTAGGCAGAGTAAATAGGCGTCATGATGGCTTATGGGTTGCATAGAATGGAACACAACTTGTGATCTGTGTGTCACATCAAAGAACCCTATCTAGTGACTTTGTGTCAACATAAAATTGTAGTAATCTGTTACTGTACAGATCATTATCCCTAGTTAAGGAATAAAAAATTGTACAGGTCACAGATTGTAATCTTTATAAAACGTACGTACGGTTAACTATCTGTATTGTGTTGGGTACAATAAGATTATCAACTTGTAAAATATTTTATTCTTCAAAGATAAGCACCTTGAACACAATTCTATGCGTTTATACGCAATTGACCATGCAGCACACAATGGGAGAGGGTCTTATTCATCTCAAATATTACAATTTAAATTCTCGAGATTGTAGAAATATAACTTTTATTAATCGTTGTCGGTAATATCTTGGTGTATTAAAAAAGTTCGTTGATAGTAGACGGTAATATCTTTTACTTTGCACTTTACTATCCAACTCTTCAAGCACTCAGTCCATTAAATAGCCAATAGATCCAAATGGAATTACTATCTGTTGCCGTTTATACTTACAAACAAAAACAAATAGAAATCATCAGATGTTGGGACCGGTTGGGTAAAATTCGGATATTTTAACAAAATCCAAGAGAAACTTGTTCATGATCTTTCAAACATTCAGAGTAGAAACCATCAGGCTTTGAGTCAGTTGAGTCTCATTCGAAAATCCAGACACGAATCAATAAGAAACAAGCATATTGCGTGTTGATAATTTAAACAGAACCCATCAGACTCTGGGGGGTGGTTTAGTTAAAATTGGATATTCTAATAGAATCCAACAGAAACTTGCTCATGTTGTGGAAGAAATTCTGAATAGAAAGCATCAAATTTCGAGTCGATTTGGAGAAAATTGGATATTCAACCATTTCATAAATATCTTATGTATGCAATTATAATGTATAGATATTCAATTAAATCTAAAATATATATATATAAACCAGTTTCTATATTTTGATATTAAAGCTGGATATTTAAATATTACAATCACATATTACAGTCATATATTTTCGAAACCGAATCCATTTCAAATTAGGGAAATCCGACACTTTAAGGAAGATCGATACATTGACATAACTTCAAACTGAAGAACAGTTTATAGAAGTGAGAAAAGTAGAACGAAAATTAATTTCAATGCATTTTTAAAACGACATCAATACAATTATTTTAAAAAATTAGTTTAGGTCAAAATTACGTGTATAATAATAGTTATTTAACATTTTATATTTTTACATTCTCATGGATGAGAAAGTATTGGTTTTATGTGAAAAATGACTTTCGAAATTTTTATCAAATCTTTACGTTTTGAGACCCCCTGAGTCAGAAGAAAGGGTTTTTACGAAAGTGTCTGTCTGTCCGTCTGTCTGTCTGTCTGCCTGTCTACCTGTCTGTCTGTCTGTCTGTCTGTCTGTAGGTCGTGTGCGGCATAACTCTCGACAGAATTATCCTGATAACGTTTTTTGATTAAATCAAAATTAGAAATGTCACAGCATATTCAAATACGAAAAAAACGTAAAAATACAAAGTTGTTCGTTTCAAAAAGTTCTACAAATTTTGTCTCACACAGTTTCTGATAAAAGATATATTTTTCGTTTTAATTCCAAAAAATACGATTAAAATTAAAAAATTCCATTTTTTAGACAAAATATGTGAGATACAAAAAAAACTTTTAGATGAAAAATTGTTTGGCTAAATAAGGTCTACACATTCTTATCGAGAAATTTCTCGACAGGATGTATATTTTAATTTTTTGATTTTTAATATTGAAAAAATTCGATTTTTTTCACCAAAATATGTGAGATACGAAATAAGCGTTGTTCTGCAAAATCGTTTCCTTAAATAAAGTTTACGATTGTTTTTCCTTTTTGAGATATTTGGAAGAAAATAAATTTATCAATAATCATGTAATTTATTAAAAAGTTACAAAAATGCATACAGAAAATCGAGCGCGAAGCGCGAGTGTCATGATGAGAATGTGTTCCTTAAGGCCGATAGAGCCTTAAGTAAATTGAATTTCCTGTTTCACTTAAACTGAAAAAGAAACTTAGTGAATTTGAGAAAATGACTAATTTACATCATCTTTAATATCATTTCCAAATTGCAAAACAAATTTATTCCACGAACGTATGGATAATTTACCCAGGTGGAAAAGTCAGAGACCAGGCAGTATTTACAACCGGCGGAGTATTGTGCCAGTTATAACCGAGGAGTAATGCCAGTACTGACTGTCAATACTGTGCCAAACATTGGCATATGATTGACAGCTGGCACTCTACCGGTTTAGTGCGGACGCCAATACTGATTACTATTGCTGGCAAAATACCGACAAAGGAGGTGTGTCAACATTCAAAACAATACTGGCTTAGTGCTGGCTGTAAACAAAATCCAAATACTGGCTATTAGCCGACATAGGAATTTCATTGACAGTTGGTGCTCAACTGGTTTACTACTGGTGCAGTACTGATGACCATTAGCGGCAAAGTACCGACAAAGGAGTTATGCCAACCTTGGGAACAGTACTGGTTAAGTGCTGGCTGTATACAACATCCTGGCTAAAGTCGACATTATTTGCTGATATAATTAATAAATCCGATTATTAGTTTAAGTAATAATTAATAAGAATTACATTTTTCATCGCACTCAAATTCGATGTTTCAAACTAGCTCAATAACTGATTAAATGATTTGAAGTTTTTACAGTGTCTTCAAAATACATACGTAACATCCCCAAAGTCGATAAAAGACATAAAAATTGCATTTGTTCACTTATATTTAATAACAAATGGCGGGGTATCGGTAACCGGGTTTCGATCACTTTGGCGGAAAAAAGTATGCGATGAACTTAAACTTTGAGAGACGCTTGAAGAAAACTTTCTGGAAATTTCTGTTTAATCGGGTCATAAATATTGTAACTATGAATGATTTCATGAAAAACGCTCGGCGTGCGAGCAGCTCAGATTTGACTTTGGCAGAAAATTCGGAATTGAACTGTTCAAAAGTACTTGAATAACAATTACTCTCCAGATTTGCCTTTGTCAAAATCATTAATTATATCAGCAAAAAATTTCGACTTTCGCCAGGTTGATTTAATGGTATTTTTTAATTTGACACCTTTTTTTTCCTCCCGCTTTCTGGCTGTGGACAATACTTTTAATATGCCCTTTTATGGTCAGTCCACTTAATTATCATTTCTGGCAAATTGCCACGTACTATTTTCACAAACTTTAAATTATCTATTTTTAACATATCCATTCAAAATGTATTTTTATAAATAATATAAATACATATTATAATAATATAATACATTTTTCAGTTTTTTCGCAAAAGAACTATATTTTTCAGTACACAATATGAAATTTGAAGAAAATTTTTTTGATTCAATTTGTATAAATTCACTTTTAAATAGTGTTGTAAGTATTCTTACTTAAGTGAGGCTCCAAAAACTCTAGTCACGGTACTGGTCTACAAGCTCTGAATTAATCTTGCTGTGACTATATAACAAAGTTTCAAGTATTATGTCTCATTGTTGTAAGCGAGCGTATGCGTGATTTGACGAAAGCGTAACATCCTATATATAAGTGTAGTTATATTAAGTTTATGTATGTGAGGTTGTTTATTTGAGTGTATTTGTGATGAAAAATATGATTGGCTTCGGCTGAATGGTATGAATGTATTTGTATGCTGTTTAAGTATGTATCGGATGACTAATAGCAAGCTCGAAGTAAGAATTTTTTTTTATTCAAGAGAAATGTTAAAATGTCCTTATGTCCCAAGCTTTACTGACAGAGTCGAGTAAAATTACTCCAACTATTTTTCTCCATGCGATTGATAGTACTGGACCAGTACTGCTTTTAAGTACCAGCCCAGTACTGACTGACAACTCCCAACCGAGTTATAATTAGGGGTCTAGCCAGTACTATGCACGTATCGACTGATAGAACTGGACCTGTACTGGCTTCGCACTCCCAGCCGAGTTATCATTAGGGTTTAAGCCAGTAATATTACAGTATCGGCTGATAGTACTGGGCCAGTATTGCTTTTAAGTACTAGACCAGTACTGACTTCCAACTCCTAGCCGAGTTATGATTAGGGGTCTAGCCAGTACTATGCCAGTATCCTTGACGATATTCCGCCAGTACACTGTCAGTTCCTGAAGTTCGACGGTGGTACTGGAATGGTACCGCGTCAGTAGCAAATTTCCACCTGGGTAATTTGAAAGCTTTTTTCCAAGAGAACGCAAATATTTTCTTTGAATCTCTATAACTTTTGACCTAATTAAGATAATAGACTTTTCTGTCCAGATTCTCTTGAGGTTTATTGTCCTCTCAAAATTCACTGAAAAAATTAAAAAGGTTTAAAAATCAACAAAATAGTGGAATTATTTACGAAAACCCACACTTGTATTTTTTACCATTTCTTGAAGACGTGCGCGAAAAAGCTGTCTATAATATTGCCAATAACAGATTTATACAATTGCAAGAATTGGCTGCTCTGTTGGAATCACTGTAATTAGAAAGGGAAATTGAATTAAATGATTTGGTTAGTAACAATTGTTATTCACCTTTCATGTCCAGTAATTAGAAAGGGAAGTTAAATCAAATGATTTAGTTAGTAGCAATTGTTATTCACGTTTCATGACTAGATTTGGTGTACCCTCAAATATTGCAGTGGAAGATAATATTAATATCGTGGATGATGAAAATAATGAGCCTAACCTAATTTTTCATGAAGGAGACGATCCGTTTTATGAACTAGTAGATATTTATTAATTGAGGAAATGAACAAAGAAGTTGTTTGTATGAATATGACCAAAAACACTCTCTGAAATTTATGACATTCCCTTTCCCGAAAACATTCTGTGCGAATAGTTTATAAAAAACTGTAGATTATCTTTGCAAAATTGTCAAACAAAATCAGAAAATATTCGTCTTCTAACGTTATTACCTAAAGATCTAAGATCATCTCGACATTCTTTTTTGTTTTACATTGTGAAAATAAATAAATAAAAAAAAAAACAAATTCCTGTCTACGAAAACCGTTTAGCCGGCATAAAACTCACAGAATGTCTTCTTCATACATGGACAATTTCTAAACAAATCGTCAAAAAATATAAGTGTGGATTTCTTGAAAAAACAGACTTTCCATATTTTCAAACAAATTGCCATTGTTTGGTTGATTTTGAACCCTCCTTAATTTTCCTAGGAAATTCGAATAGAACAATAAACTGCGATAGAATCTGGTAAGAAAATTTTATTATTACAAATAGGTAAATAGTTGCAAAGATTCAAAGAAAATATTTGCGTTTTAAATAAAAAAAAAAAACTTTCAAATTCCAATACTTATAACTTTGAGGAAAAAATTTATTTCGCAATTAGAAAAAGTAGGTGTCGCCTAATAATTCTCTATATTTTGTCCCCAATTGATTTTGTGACTTTAAGGGGGTCCACCTGTGTAAAATTGTCGAAAAATCGATTTTTTTTTTTGACATTTTTTGCATCTTTAAGATATGACTAATGATGTCCTTAAGCAATTTTCATGAATTCAACCTAATTGCAGATTAAATGTGAGTCTACAATACAAAGTTCTGTTGTGTTTCCAAACTTTAAACGCGTTTTTCCAGAAACCATGTTTTTGAAATTTGTGGGCAGGATTGAAAAAAATCTACTTAACAGATTGACTTGAAATTTTAACTGACTCATTTCTAGAGATAACTCAAGGTACCCACGTAGCGGTTTTTTGAAATCTTTTTTTTTTAATTTTACAGCATATATTATATCGAAAAAAACATGAAAATGATTAATTTTTATGAAAAGTACTGCCATTTCTTTAATTTTTAAAATTACGTCAAAATGCTAGGTCAGTACCTCGACAACATAAACAGAAATAATATTTTTTTTACTTTTTGTGTTTTAGATAACTGGTTCGAGCGGAATCTTGCCCACAATTTCGGTATTCCATTTTGAAGGGGTCACTTTCAATGCCCTTAATGAATACAAGCCTTCGGATTACACTATTGGAAAAATTCACTATTATAATAAAACCATAAACCTTCAAAATAACGTTAAACTTATTCTCATTTTCGAATTAGTTCTCCTAACAAACATACCCGAAAAAGCGTTCGAAATACCGCCCTCACACAGGTGGACCCCCTTAAGTGTAAGGCCTGCCTGATTTGAAATAGATTCGGTCCTGAATATCTAAATATTGATCCTGAATATCCATTTTTTTCCGTGAGCTCATCGTTGGTTAAAAATTTTAAATGGAACCAAGCAAGAAAATGAAATACGTTATATTTTACTTGGAACCTACATAACAGTAACACTCTTTCTAAATAATATTTTTTTATGGGGTTCTATGGGTCGTTTAGTAAAAGGTTCGCTGGCGGGATTTGCAGATTCGAATTCATTCCGAATGAATCAGAACTATTCCAAGAATTCCGAAATCTGTTTCGGAATCCGAATTATCTCGATCACGGATTCATTCGGATTGAAAATTTGGTTTAGATCAATCCAAGCTTGGATTGGTTAAGAAACAGATTTTACAATGTCTCAGATTCGTTAGGGTTGAATGTTTTTTGAAACTTTTATCAGGGTTAATATCGATTTTTAGTCGTGAGCTAATCGTGAGTTGAAAATACCAAATAGAAGTAAGCAAGAAAACGTAATAATCAGATTTTAGGAAACCTACATGACAGTTATACACTGTTTAAAAATTGTGACGAAAGTTTCGGATTCTAATTCAATACGAACGAATCAGAACTGTTCCAGGCCATTCCGAAATCTGTTTCCAATAATTCAGGCTCATTCTGAATCAACCCGAAAAATTTCACATCTCGTTTGATAAAAAACGGCCCAAAATCCATCTAAGAAATCAATGTGAATGAATCCGAACGAAGTTTTTAATCTGAATGATTCCGATCATAGAATCATTTGGATTGAAAATTCAATTTAAATCAACCCGAGCTCAAATTTGTTTGGAATGACTCCGAATGGTTTGAAAACAGATTTTGGAATGATTTGGATTCGTTCGGATTGGATTCTTTTCCGAAAAATTTACCAGCGTTAATATTCATTTTACTCCGTAAGCTCATCGCCTGTTGTAAATTCCAAATAGAAATTCTACTTGGAACCTACATGACGGTAACAAAATCTTTCTAAATCATTTTTGTTCCTATTGGGATCTATTATTCATTCAGTGAAGACTTCCCTAGAAACATTTTCAAGTTCGAATTCAATCCGAATGAAACATATCTATTCCGAGACATACCAAAATATATTTTCGAACCATTCCGACTTAATCTGAACCAAGCAGAAAAACGTATTGTACTTCGTTTGATGAAAAACGGGCAAAAATCAGTCAGACCTAATCCGTTTAAATATCAATAAATCCGTGCCAAGTTTTCAGGCCGAATGATTCCAAGCGAATCCGAAAAACGTTCAAAATACAATCCTACCTAATCCAATTTAATTCAAAGCATCATTGCGAAAGTTTCGAATTCTAATTTAATCCAAACAAATCAAAATTATTCAGATCCCTTCCGACATCTGTTCCCAAACCATTCGGACTTATGCCGAATCAATCCGAAAAACATTTTTATATCTTGTTTGATCGAAAACATTCAAAAATCAAACCGATTTAATCCAATCCGAATGAATCCGTACCAAGTTTTCAAATCTAATGATTCTGATCATGGATTTATTCGAATTGGGAATTCCATTCAGATCAAATCGATCTCCTATTGGTCCGAGAACACATTTTGGAATGACTCGGACTCGTTCTGATTGACTTCTTTTTCGAAAAAATCAATTTTTATCGATCTACACTAACGTACAATAGTTTCGAATAAGTATTTTTTGCGAAGCTCAGATTTTATAAATAAGCTTACTCGTTTTTAAATGATATAGCCTGGTTTTAATTGTTTCTCTTTCGAAGATAAAGTTTCTTATAAAAGATATGCGTGAGCACGCTTTAGTCTGATCCACTGACTTTCAGACATCTGTTTAACTGTAGCTGCATTGGCACGGTTAAGTAAGTCCGAGTCGAAGTAAGACGAGGTACGGCGCGAACGGGATGCTGAAGGCGAACGAAGACGAGGCGCGTTGAATAATGTATTTGTTAGTAGTCTGCTACTACTACAGTGTGCACTGTAGCCACCTAGTTACCAAGAAACGCGTCCTCACCGAACAATATTCCACCCCTTTCTATAACCATTGACTACCATTTTCCTCAGCCAATATAACCTCTTTCCTTTTAGTTTTACCACGAAATTGATTTAAATTTACATAATTTTAATTTCTCTTCTCTGTTTACTTTGAAGAAACAGTTGTTTACTATATAATTACCCTGGCGAAAGTATTGAATTGAAATTCATTCCGAGCGAATCGAAACCATTCTGGAATCTGTTTCCGAACCATTCCGAATCAATCTTAAAAGCGATTCGTATCTCGCTTGATGAAAAACGGTCAAAAATCAATCCAACTTAATCTGATTCAATCCGAGTGAATCCGGACGAAGTTTTTAATCCGAATGATTCCGACCACAGATTCATTCAGATTTTGGAATGATTTGGATTCGTTCGGATTGGATTCTTTTCCGAAATATTTACCAGCGTTAATATTCATTTTGCTCCGTGAGCTCATCGTCTGTTGTAAATTCCAAATAAAACCATAACTATTCCAAACCCTTCCGCAATATATTGCCGAACCATTCGGATTCATTCCGAACTAATCCGGAATACGTTTTGTAACTCGTTCGATGAATAATGTTAAAATACAATCCGAGCTAATCCGCTTCAATCTGAATAAATCTGTACCAAGTTTCCAGGCCGAATGATTCCACACCAATCCGAAAAACGTTCAGAATACATTACGACTCAATCCAATTTAATTCGAAACATCATTGCAAAAATTTCGAATTTAATCCAAACAAATCAAAACTATTCCGATCCCTTCCGAAATCTGTTCCCAAAGTATTCGGACTTAGTTCGAATCCGACTTAATCCAAACCAAGTTTTCAATCCGAGCACGGATTTATCCAAACCGAATTTTCAATCAGAATCAATCTGAATGGATCCGAGGTCGGAAAGATTCGGTTCAAAAATTTCGTTTGGATCAATACGAGCTCGGATTGATTCGGAATCATTTGGCTTTATTCCTCGGATAGAATCGGTTCAAATCGGATTGACTTTTGACCGTTTGTCATCAAACTCGAAGCAAAACATTTTTTGAATTGGTTCAGAATGATTTGCAATGGTTTGGAAACAGCTTCCGGAATTATTCCGAGTCCAAAATTATTTTACCGGGTTAAAGTTGGTCACAGTATTTTTATAGAAATAGTGACATGATAGGATTTAAAAATTTTATATTTCCATTCATTGCCGTTTTATGCACTGTAAAAGTAACGTTCAATTATACGCAACAAGAAATAAAAATAGCTTTTGCATTCAAAATAGGATTATCTGTTGGAGAATCTTTTATTCATTGAGTTTCTGCTACATACGGATCACAAGCGTAAGTATTTGCTGTACCAGTAGGGATTGTCCGCTTTATTCTTCATAAATAATATTAATAATTTATTTATTCAAGTTACCATCCAAAAATTTGCCAAATATATCTTATTGACAACTTTGCCCCAACCGTGAAGCCTCAGTTATTCTCTAAATTTGAGAGAGTTTGGACCCTGTGCAGAAATTACCCCAATTAGCCCCATTTAAAGCATGGCTCTGACATGGCCCCCGCTAGTTTTCCTATTTGTAATTTTCGGAATTAAATCATAATGTGGGCATATTCGAGCATTTATATTAATTTATCTGTCGTCATATCATGAACTTATTTCAGCTATTCACACACGAAAATAAGTTTTAATTATTTGGATACAAAGGATAATGTAAATATTCAAAACGGATTTCGAGGAGGTTACCCTAAAAAAAACCATAAATCGGGTATTATCAAAGACAGTATAAAAAATATTGTGTATATCCTATTCACTTAGCCTCTTATAAAATTCAATCAATATGAATGAAGAACAATGTGATGATGAAAAATTATGTTCATATCCTGATTTACTAGTCTTTGAGTAGTTCAAAATACCTTTTTAAACAAATTTTTGGTACTTTTTTAGTACAGTTTTTATACCCGCAGAATGTTTGTTTAATAAATTTATGTCACAACAGGTTTTGGACATGGCCCAAAATTAATTTTAATCTATTTATTTTCTTCTGTTCCTCCATAAAATTAACTCGAAAAAAAATCCCAACTGCATTGCGAAAATTAGGTCAAAAAGCGAAAAATGTACTGAAAAAATATAAAAAATGAACTAAAAAAGGCATTTTGAACTACTCAATGGCTTGTAAATCAGGATATTTCCATTTTGTCAGGCATCAAATATTTCACCCTACTCTCTAAATCTGAATCAGTCAAATTTTCACTGATTGAATCAGTGATTTGCCTTTTCACTGATTCATCAGTGAAAAATATTTTTCACTGTTAAATCAGTCAATTTTCACTGAAATAATCACTTAAATTTGACTGATTTACAGTAACCTCTTTTTAGCTATTTGAATCAGTCAAATTTCACTGATAATCAGTATATTTTGACTGATTCAAATTTAGAGAGTACCTGCTTCATTCATACATCGATCCATTCTATTGACAAACACGTCGCGAAAAGTCAAAAAATTGCTCTCAAAAAGTGAAAACTTCAGGAAGTCATTTAAAAAAAAAAATGCGAGCTAATACAGTCATACCCCGCGAAGGTTTAGTTAGTCTGTTGACCTACTTTCATGTTGCATTGAAGCCATTTGGGCTGGAAGCGATAACGATAAATTTGTTGCACTGTATTATAAGAGGGTCGTTTTTTCTCGATTATTTTCCGAAAATCCCTAGTTATCTTTCAGTGACTCAAAATTTCCACCTGTGTAAGAAGTTTTAAATTTTTCTGAAAGATGTAGAATAATATGCAAGGTATTTGATTGAGAATCGTTTAACTTCCCGGTAAAAATATCCATAATTATGATTAAGTTTCAATAATACAGTGCCACATATTTTCAACTGATCGTAGAATTTGTGAAAATTTCATTCAAATCAGTAAAACTGGAAATTGAAAAAATTTTAATTGATTTCGAATTTGATTAGCTTTGCATTCTTGAATTTAAATTGTAATCGCGAACGTTTTTATTGTAACCAACCAATCCCGAGAGTTTAAAGATTCAAGAATTAATTAACAAATACTTTCTCAAAATGAAATGCGCACCTTTATAATTCATAGTGATATTCCTTAAAAATTTTTATACTTCTAGAAAAATTATCATAGTTGAAGTTTTGCGATTATGATTGCAGTCTGTGAGATTAATTGAGAAATAATAACCAAATTTAATTTAATAATTAAGAATTTACTGTTGCTTAATAATTATCCAATAAATTTGATTAATAAACATATAAATAATAGAATTTTTCAAATTAAGAATAAAGATATCATTTTAGAGTTCATTCCGAATAATAAACAGAGAGAAATAAATTACAAACGTATAGTTTCTATTCCTTATTTTGGAAATTTATCGCATAAAATTAAAAGACTTTTAGATGATTATAACTTAACCACAGTTTTTAGAAATACATCAAAATTGGATAAATACATAAAATTAGGAAAAGACCCATTAGAGAAATTGGAAAATTCAAATGTTATTCATAAGATTCTATGCTTAGATTGTTCTAAATCTTATGTTGGACAAACTGGAAGAATGCTCTTTGTCTGATGTGAGGAACATAAGAAAAATATTAATCTAAATGAAAAATACCATGATGTGGTTACGAAACACAGAATAAACAATAACAGTGATGCAGGATCTCATCATGATTTTGATTGGAATAATATTAAAATTTTACATAAAGAATCAAACTACTTTAAAAGAATAATTGCAGAAATGTTTTTCATAAAAAACGAAGGAAAAAACAGTATAAATGTCGTTTCTGATTTAAAATATGTCAATCCTTCTTATGATAAAATTTTAGATCAACTCATATAATATAAAATAATTTTTTAAACAAAAATATATTGATTCTATATTTTATTAAATTTGTATTTTGTTGAATTATTACTGTTTTTCCTATTGCTATGGCACTGTTTTCAATTTTGTCCACGATTATTCCGTTGGTCGACTCTTAATTTCTTAGTAATAGCTGATCGTTGGTAAACTTTTTTGTAAAATTGTCAAAAAAAATTGTTTAAGAAAAATGTGTAAAATGAAACTTCCAAATTGCAAATGTCGATTAGAAATTATAAATTTGACTACAATTTGTTTCTAATATTATTAATAGTGACACAATTTCCAGTTATGTTTCTTACTTCAAAATTTGAAACATTATGGAAAGTTTGTGACTAAGTTTTTATTTGATATCTTCGAATTTTTTGGTGATGTTTCTGTGAAGGTTATTTTGTAATGACAGAAAATTTGAAAATATTTATTTTTTGATTAACTTTATGTATTTATTAGTTTTAACATTTTTATAAATTTGTTTTGATTTATAAATATAGAGTAAGAAAATTTTCAAATCAAATAATTTTGATGATCTGAAGAGGTTGACATATTGTCTTCGAAACGTTATCAAGAATAATAAATTGGAGTACAATTTTATATAGTCCGAGGTTGTTCATTTTTTTCCCGTGTTGCACACGATATTTTTTTCTACTATGGGGTCAAAAAATGGATTTGTTTGCCCCACACTGGGCAATAAAATCCACTTTATGACCCTCTAGTAGAAAAATAGTATTGTGCAACTAGGAACAAAAATGTTTTTCCTGTGTTGCACACGATTTTTTTTTACTTGGGGGTCCAAAAGTTAATTTGTTTGACCCACAGAGGGCGATAAAATGCACTTTACGACCCGGCATTAGAAGAGCAAATAACATCCTTCAAGGGATTTTAATCTATTCATTTCATTTCAAAGTTCATGTAAAAAAATATTCAGGGATATTTTATTATCGTACAAATTTGATAGTAAAATTTTAATAATTATGACAATTGGGCCTTCAATAGTAACTTAAGTATTCTTCAACTTAAGGTGGTTGTCGTGCCACAAATCAGGTCTCTGGAAAAAAAGTTTTTCTATGATCTTGAGACGTGAAATATTATCAATCGCTTCTTATTAAAGAAAAAGCATTTTTTATGAAAAAAATTTAAACCCTACGAAAAATAATACTTTTAATATTTTTTTTGAAAGGATCATTCCTTACTATAGCTTCTCATCACAAATCAAAAAATTATGGCTTATTTTTACGGGCAAAATATCCTCTACATTTCTAGTGTTTCCAATTTTCTAAATAATTAAAAAACCTCCAAATACACTTATTTAGGAAAAAAAATCTTTCTTTCCAAAATTTTGTTATTAATGATTTCCGCCACTGAAAACTTTACTTTTAAAATTGGAAACAGTAGAATTGTTCAGAGATGCTTTCCATTTCAATTCAACTGGTCCATTCAGGACACGAATTTATTTTTTAACGAAACTCAAAGATGTTGCTCTTTGATCGAAATAATCAGACACGTATTTCTTTTGTGCCGAAAAAAAAATTTTCTGAGATTTATCGGCAAATTTGTTTTTGGGGTAAAAATCTATTTTTTTAATTTTTCGCGAGAACTTTTTTTTCAATTGTCTATAACTTCGTCAAAAATTGACCGATTTTAACAATTTTCACTTTTAAATGTTTGTAATAATTTGTACTACCGAACAAAGTTATAAACAATTGCTTGTTGATTGTTATTAATTTTTTATTTAGCAATAAACAAAAATTGAAATTTTTTTTTAAAATTCAATATCTTGAAAAGTGTATTTCTTTTTCTCTCAAACTTTTTTCGCTTTTAAAAGACACCCTGAGTTTCAATTCTACTGAATCTCTAGTAGCTAAAACTTTTTGTTTCCGAGTTATGATTTTTTGAAGTAAAAAGTTGTTTTCTTCGTAAAAACGTGGACTGCACAATGAATATCAACTTTATATGTGCGTCCTCACATTATCGCAAACTCTAATATAAATAATGGAAAAAGTAAATATCTCCTTTTCTGCAAGTTTTTTTTTCTATGCATTGAAAATAAGAATGATCAAATTTTACATAATTTAAAAGTCAACTTATATTCAATTCTGTATTTATTACACTTATCAGATGAAATAGATTTTAATGTTGGAAAAAGTAGAACCATTATACTCTACTGGTGGCTTTCTCTCGAATTATTGAAAAAGTAGTGTTCAACAAATCATTTACATTGATTCAACTATTTCGAATACAGAGAATGGAATTGCAGTAAGAGATATAATTTTCATTACTGATTTATAAATTACCTGCTCGATAGTTGTTGTTTCAGCCCTAGAAATTGATAAATGAATATTTCTGAAATGAACAAACACAGCAACATTAATGTATCGTGAATTTCGAAAGAAATATATCAGAATGATCTCGTACAATAATAAACGTAGATATATATATCTAACCCTGATTCAGTGAACGGCCATTGATTCGCAGTGACTATTCACTGATGGCAGCAGCTATAAGTCTTTCACTGAGAATCAGTGAAATAGATTGAACTCACTTATTGAATCAGTGAAGGTGGGAGTAATAAAACCAGCAATATATTTTAACGACCGATGAACTCGTTTATTTTAGGCTAAACAACACTAAAACGAAATTACGTAATTATTATTATTTCTAAGGGACGATAAATCAGTAAAGTGTAGATAAAAGTTTTTAATTCGCGAATTCAAAAGTTATGTTCACGTGACGCATTCACTGATTCCTCAGTGAAATCAAAGCAGGGCACTGATTCATGAGTTGATATATTTTCACTGATATAATCAGTGACTATTTCACTGATTCAGGTTTAGAGAGTACTTATAAAAAATGTGTACATTGAATACCAAGCTGTTGCTGAAGACTTTTAGGTACAAAATCGAAAAAAGCGTTTAATGAAATTCGTCGTTGAGTTGAAAACATTCGATAGATCATATCTAAGCACAGTCAATTTGTCATAAAGACTGAGTAAAAGTTTTTTGTGATATTTAGAGTTTCACAATATAATCGTAAAGGACAACTATACTTCGTTATATCATACATGGAGAAAAACGGAGGGTCGAAATTAGAGGTTCAAAATTTTGAGAGCCAGACCGACCCTCTAGATTATCAAATAGTCCTTCCATAATTTTATGGACATATTCAGGGAGACTCTCGATTTATGATCAGCTTGATTACCACAGAGAAACAGTCACACTATCAAGATAATCAAATCGATCCTCTGGGATGATCAAGTTGAATATCTTGTTTTAAATTTTCATTTCGACCCTCAAGGATGATCAAATCGACCTTCCACAATGATAAAATCGATTATTTTTTTCTGACCCTCTACAGATGATCAGTTTGATTATCTAGAAGGCTGTCCTATAGTCGATCATCATATTTGGTCGACCTGACCCTCTAGATATTCAGGCTGACCCTCCATTTTTCTCCGTGTACACGTTGACATATAAAGTTCATTTTCATTGTGCAGTCCACGTTTTTACGAAGAAAACGACTTTTTACTTCAAAAAATCATAACTCAGAAACAAAAAGTTTTAGCTACTAGGTATTCAGTAGAATTGAAACTCAAGGTGTCTTTTTAATGTGAAAAAAGTTTGAGAGAAAAAAAATACACTTTTCGAGATATTGAATTTAAAAACAAAATTTCAATTTTTGTTTATTGCTAAATAAAAAATTAATAACAATCAACAAGCAATTGTTTATAACTGTGTTCGGTAGTACAAATTATTACAAACATTTAAAAGTAAAAATTGTTAAAATCGGTCAATTTTTGACGAAGTTATAGACAATTGAAAAAAAAGTTCTCGCGAATAATTGAAAAAATAAATTTTTACCCCAAAAACAAAATTGCCGATAAATCTCAGAAATTTTTTTTTTCGGCCCAAAAAAAAAATACGTGTCTGATTATTTCGATCAAAGAGTAGCATATTTGAGTTTCGTTAAAAAATAAATTCGTGTCCCGAATGGACCGGTTGAATTGAGATGAAAAGCATCTAGAGAATATTTTACCCGAAAAAATGCAATCATTTTTGGCACGACAACTACCCTAACATCCTTCCATCTCTTATTATAATTACCCCACGTGTGAAAATTTCCTGAAGTTTAATATGCCTTACTAGTCTTCACGAATGATATTAAAATTACCAATAACACAAAATAACATCGTCACGAGGAATGAAGGGAAACAAAGCGAAATAGTGAGATGAATTCGAGATGCTGGTGTTCCGTCGAGAATCTCGAAAAGGCTCTACAGGATAGAAGAATTTTACACTTCTTGCTTCTTCCCTTTCTTTTTCTTCCCACCATGGCTCTTTAATCTAGAATGAGAAGACGAGAGACTATAAACTCACATGGTTTAGTGATGTATCGTGCTTGTAACTCTAGATGTGGTTGTTGTACTTGTTGTGGGTCGACAGGTCTGCCAGTTTCGAGTTACAAGTCTCTTTACCAGACCCCTGATCTGGCCTTTTGTGTACGTAAGGCAGGTACACCAAAGCCCTCTCTATCCGAAGTTTAATTGGTATCAGTTGCGCCTTAATCGTGTTTCCTAATTGATGACCCAACATCAAGTTTCATTTTTCTTCGCTAATCAGGTCTTGATCCTCATCAATAAAGTTACTTACTTACAAGGGGCAAGGCACTTTCTATTTAGAAAATTGGACTCTTCTTCTTAATGAGTTTTCTATTGTCAATGAACACACTAGGATGATCCATAAAAAGTGACGGTTCGAACACTGTTTATGACACTACTCAATTATGTTAAACTTTGACATTTTTTCTTCTCTGAATCATTTTTGTATTAAAAAATATAAAAAACTATTTTTTATTTTTTATTAAAATTTCCCTTACCCTTTTTGTGGGACTCTAGAAAATAAAATTAGCTGTTTTGCAGAATATTGATGTTTATTAAAAAACAATTTTAAATTTTTTTTCTTCATAGATCCTCATCAATGGATAAATTATAAAGTTTGATGTATTTTTGAAATGAACTTTGATTTTTTAAACAATTTGGTTTTTTACACAAAATATGTTAAAAGAAAGTAAAAATAAAGTATTTTTTAAAGTTTACTGAAAAATTGAAAACTACTCTTTTCTAGTTTTATTTTTATTTAGTAATTGAGTTTTGTTGACAATAAATTTCCCAAACAACTAAAAAATAACTGGAGCAAATAGGCTAATATTCTCTATTGATTAATCAGGTAATAAATTTCAGAAATTTGAACAAATTAGCAATACTTTGTGAAGAAAAATCGTTTAAGCAATCTTAAGTTTCATACAAAATATGTAATTTATTTATCAATCATGTCAATATTTTGCAAAATTGTCTATGTTATTTTATGAACTAGTTTATGGGGTGCCTAAAAGAGACGGGGGAGGGGGGGGGGAGTTAGAGATAGCTTCTTCTTTTAAAGATTTTTAAAGAAATTATTTTTAAAATTGTCTTTTTTCCCAACATCAATCACCTTTTCAACGCAAATGAAAATAAAATCGTTCGAGAAGTAAGCAGAACGTGTTTATATTGTTTTATCAAAAAAAAGAAAGAAATATTCTTTTTTTTAAAAGTTGAACAAAACTGAGAAGTGCCATAAATAAAGTTCAAATCATTAGTTTCTTCTGGATACTTTAATATGCAGTGAAACTTTATACCTGTAAGATTTAAAAACTAATTAAATTCATGACAGAATATCAGAATTTGAATCTCCTGTCCATTGAAATCAGAGACAAGCCAAGAAAGACAGAATGTTGTGATAATTATACTTTTACTTGAAATTTGCATCACGTGACAGAAGTTATGATGTAGCTGAACTCGAAAAGTAGATTCTGGAAAGTTTACTTTCGTTGGCCAATTCCAGAGTTAACTAAAATTTTAGACTCTCTAGCTTTATGCAGTATGTCTTCTGAACTCAAATTATGTTCATTTGATATTCAAGTAGTGAGTCAGTCTCATTATTCATTAGAATTAATTCATATCAGACTCCTGGAACTTAATAGAATCTCTTTCTCTTCTATAATAAAGTCTTTGGTTAAACTATTTTAAACAAATTTTCCGTCTTCAATGAAATACCAATTTGAAGGTTTCCTTTATGTTTAAAGAGTGTTTCAATACTTTTTAAAAATAAAAATATTTTTAATTGGTGGAATTTAAAATTAATTTCCGTTCCAGCAGAAACTGACTTTATTATTTTAACTTTTATTCTTCTCGTTATTATCCAGCAATGTAGGAATCATATAAAGTCTGATCGAGTAACTCTTCCAGATTTAATTTAAGAATCTTTGTTACAAAACGAGTAATAACGAAAATTTAATATTGTGTACAAAATCAACAATGTTCATCAAGCTTGTTGAAATTCAAACATTTGAAGACGTCCTTAATCATATTTCGCGCCTACACGAAGTTGCAAAAAGTCAGTGAACCGAAGTCATTACGAAGTGTCAATTCCAGTGTTCGAACTGGACCAACAATCTCCAGAGAGAGAAAATTGGATGTGTGCACTCTTGATTGAAGCTTTCCTCTCGCCTTCTATTACACAAAGACCTTTCTCTCTCCCTCTTTATCTTTCAAAATCCATCTTTCACCTCTCCTTGGCGTGAATTCTATAGTAACTTAATTACAGAAATGGTTCGATTGAGAAGGGCATTCAGCTCCCTATTCCAAGAGCAGTAATGAAGAAAACGCTTTGCATGAGATGGACTAGTCATTATTCACCACTAAAGTCTCTCAGACACTAGAGAACAAGGAAGTGAACGATAAAGAGATGAGAGATGGTAAGCTAAGTGGTCCTTCTCAATCTGGGTTCTGTCTACTAATGTGTAATTGCCAAACTACCACTCAAAGTGCCCTGTCAGCAAAGCAAACTTAGCCTGGCTCTTCAATCTTGATGGAGATGAATTCATTGTTTTCTCTTTTGATTGAAGTGCATGATTTCACGTTAACTTTAATTTTAAGTTCATTTCTGTTTATATTTGAATAACGCTGAGTACATTCGTAACTTAGGTTCCCTATTGAAAAATCCTATGTAGGAAACTACATAGGGAACTATGTAGGAAACTATATAGTGAACTACATGGGAAGCTATATGGGAAAATATGCAAGAAACTATATAGGAAACAATATAGTTACATAGTTTCCCATGTCTTTTTTTTAATTCAAGGAGGGAGACTCATGTAAATGACCAAAAATGAATACTATTTATTTAAGGCTATAAAATAAAAATTATTGGACAGATCTTTTTCAAATTTTCACGATATATTATCTATACTTTATACATCGAAAAATCACAGTCAAATTTGGCACTTGATAAAAAATGGCGGCAAAGTAACTATATTTTCACAAGAGGCTCCAGACGGTGTGCATGATTGCGTACACGGAGAAACTCTTCATTGAAAAATTTGGTATTGTTATATTTATTTTTACTAAAAGTCAATAGGAAACAAGGATATAACGTCAGGTTTTTAGAAATTACTATTTTGAATATTAAACTATGGAGTTACTAATAATATTGGAGAAATAGGTGATATAATTGTACTTATGCCTAAAAACAAAAGCAAATTTTATTACTTGAAATAGTAAAATTGTAATCGACACATCGAATGAATTATATTGAAGTAAACCCAATAAATGTTTCATTAATTGCTAAAAAAAATGTTAAGTTTACAAAAGACAATAGTAAAGTCACATCTTCTGTCTGACCGAATTACCACACTCTAAAACAAAGTGTGTTACTTCTACACGTGAATCACGATAGTAACTTTTTAGGCATTTGAAGTGTGTATTTTTAACACACATTTTGGGTACAAAACGTTAAAGTGTTTGAAAATTAAACGTTACGTTTGTAATGTGTATTAAAAATACACACTTCAAATGCCTAAAAAGTTACTATCGTGATTCACGTGTAGAAGTAACACACTTGTTTTTAGAGTGCATAGTCTTTTGGAGATAGTGGAACCATATTTATAACTTTTCCTACCGAAAATAGAAAATAATTGCACCTCCATGATATAAAAAAGTCAGTCATTCGTAAATTTTACCATAGTTCTTATAAGATTTTGTGATCTACATAGAGAGAGTATTTATAAACATAGTTACATATTTACATACACATACCAATGCACGCACAATTACTAACTCAACGCAACTTAACCTAATTGAAGAACGCACACATTCATAAACGCATCGCAGTGATATGTTAATTACAATGTAGCAACTTCATTATATACTGAAGTGTGGACATTTTTACGATTTGTGAGGAAAAGCTCGGTAGTCCCTCTGCTAGAAAAAATCATAAGTTAGAAAGTCGCCATAATCAAATGTAAAAAAATATATTACTATATCGGCTAACGACAAATAATCATAACGAGCACATGGAGCGATTCTCGGGTAATATCAGAAACGTTTCGCGTATCTGACGTCACTCGGCAGTAAATTTAATATTTCCAATGGGAATTTTGACAACGTACTATTCCAATATATGATGTATTCGATTGCAAAATATTCAAGTCTTTCTCTCTTCATTGTTCATTACTATTGACAATGGTAATTTCTCTAATCTATTTTGCAATTTATATTATTCAAAAGACCAATTCTTGCATAGATAGTTTTACTTTTTATTTATATAGGCATAACTTATTTCTAGTTTCAATTTGCCATCAAAGATATTAATCTTTGCAACTCTCAATGGAAATTTATAAAGTTGCACTATATTTACAATTGGTTCAGAAAATGTATTTCCTCCTGCCGCTATGGTAAATAAAACTAGTTTTGTTACTATATCCTCGCTTCCTATTGACTTTTAGTAAAAATAAATATAATAATACTAAATTCTACAATGAAAAGTTTCTCCGTGTAAGCTGCATTCATTGGAATCTGAAAAATGACAAAGATTTTTATTTTTTATGATATTCTGTACAAGATGAATGAAAAAATATGAATAAAAAATGCAGAATTGAATATTTTTAACATGATTTTAAAAAAATTTGGAATTTTGAGCATTTTTTTCTTGTTCAATTGCACAAAAAGTATTGTTTAATTTAACATATTTGAAAAAATAATCCATAACAATTGTAGATAATTGTTTTACCTAACTACCTACAAAATATGGGATCAATCGAATGAGTAGTTTTTGTGTAATCCTGCACATCAGTTTGGGGCCTCTTGTGAAAATATAGTTACTTTGCCGCCATTAAAGTCCGCCATTTTGTATCAAGTGCCAAATTTGACTGTGATTTTTCGATGTATAAAGCATAGATAATATATCGTGAAAATTTGAAAAAGATCCGTCGAATAATTTTCATTTTATAGCCTTAAATAAATAGTATTTGTTTTTGGTCATTTACATGAGTTTCCCCCCTTAAACGATGTCAGGAGGAAGCTATAATTTAAATATGTTTATAATTATGTTCGTTGAAAAACAATAAAATTCAAAGAATCGAATTTTGGTTTCTTTTAATAATAATTTATAATATGGCTTAACATTCAACTTCAACATTCATATTATAATATTCCACAATTTTGAAAAGAATCATGACATAAATGAAAGACATGGGAAACTATGTAGGAAACCACATGGGAAACTGTATAGGAAACCTTATCGGAAACTACATGGGAAACTATATAGGATCCGGGCTCAAATTACTATACAGTTTTCCATATTGTTTCCTATATAGATTCCCGCATAGTTTCTCATATAGCTTCTCATGTAATTTCCCATATAGTTTCTCACATAGTTTCCTAGGTAGTTTCCTACATGAGATTTTTCAATAGGGTTAGGTTCAAAGAAAATAGATTAGTACCCACTCGGTTTTAGTAGAGATGATAGGACTCGTTAATGATTACAATTTTCAGTTGACTTCTGATTGTATATTCAATAGTAGATATAATATAGGAGACATTTTCTAAAAATGTATAAATTGTTAGCAAAATGCTACAAAGTTTTAATTCATTATTTATGTAGAATCAAAATCTTTAAAAAAACAGGCAGTTTTATTATTTTTAATGATAGTGTAATTAAAGTCCAACACATATAATGCGTAGGGACGCGTAGTTTTATTTATTTCAGAATCAGAAGTTCCCTATATAGCTTCAGGTAGTTTTCATCGACGAAAATTAGACCTCAGGCAAAAATAGATACACTGTAAAAAAATTTTTGGGGAAAATTCCCCAAAATGTTAGTAACGCAAATTACACCAAAATTAGTGAATTTTCCCCAAAACATTTGGGGAAATTTTCCCTAACATATTTTGGGGAATATTTTCCCCAAAAAATCTTTGCAAATATTTCTACAAATAAGTCTTAACACATTTTTTTCTTAAATCAAAATTCGAAAAACTATGACACTTCAAAGTTTTTAAAATTTTTTCGAAAATTTCATGTTTAAGGGTTTTAAGAATTCTGTTTAGAGTTATAGATTCTCTGCAAATAGTTCTACAAATAAATCCAAACACATTTTGTTCTAAAATCAAAATTCAAAAAACTATGGCAATCCAAAGTTTTTAAATTTTTTTCGAAAATCTCATTTTCGGAAGTTTTAAGAATTCTGTTTAGAGTTCTGAATTCTTCTCAAATAGTAAAGGGTTTCCCAATAGGGGTGATATGATTTTGAATGTCCCTATCGGGCTGATTTGAACTGAAATTTTTGACTTCTGCTGTCAGTTGTCATCAGTAAGGTTTGCCATTTAATCATGAGTAGTTTCACGCTTCCACAACGTTTGGAAATTGTCCAATTATTTTATCAAAATTCGAGAAGTTTTGTCGGTGTTCAAAGAGCATATCGTGCAAAATATGGTCGTCATTCTGCTCCATCCGCGCTCTCAATTCGTCGAATAATCGATAAGTTGGAGAGTGAATTTACTCTATTGGATACTAAGCCTAAAAATCGTATGCGTACCGCACGTTCTACACAGAATATAGCCGCCGTACAGGCCAGTATCGAGGAAAACCGTGAATTGTCCGTGCCACGCCGATCTCAGGAATTGGGCCTGTCCAGGATGACTACCTGGCGTATTTTGCGATTGGATCTTGGCCTGCATCCCTATAAGATGATTCTGGCCCAAGAACTGAAGCCTAATGACCATCGTTTGCGTCGGGAGTTCGCGGATTGGGCTCTGGAATCAATTGAAAATGATCCCAATTTTCATCAAAAAATCATCTTTTCTGATGAGGCGCATTTTTGGCTCAAGTCTCGGGGGACATTTGGCCGATATATTCTTTAAATCATAAATGGCATAGAATATCCAATATAATAAAAAAGATTTCGATCAATTCCGAATGAATATTCAGTGTTTTTTTTCAATTTCAAAACATATCACCCTTATTGGGAAACCCCTTATGTACCATTACATTCGAAAATTCATTATTTTCACGAAAATAAACGCAGAATATTTGTTAAAGACTTGTTTTGAATAATAAGGATAGGAATAACTTCAAAAAGATCACCGAACCTCTTGGAGTCACCCCTCCCTGTACACATCCTCTCAAAAATCGTCAAAAATTACAAAATTTTTAAAACGTGCATAATTTTGAGGGTGATTCATTCGTAATATTAATTTTTCCTGGAATTACCTAGAAATCATGCCAGTAATTCAAATATAAAGTCATATTCCGAAATTTTCCAAAACTCAAGATGGCAGATTCAATATGGCGGATCAAAATTGCAAAATTCAATCTGACGTGCATGAAACTCGGTATCTTGGGAGTTTTCGGGTTGCTGATTTCGAATTAGAAATCAAACTTTGAAAATGAAAAATGGTCAATCTAATACGGCGGAACTAAATCCCAAAATATAGCTTGGTTTGCATGAAACTCAGAATCTGGGAGTGTTTAGGGTCGCTGATTTCGAATTACGAAACAAACGTGTGCTATTCTTTCTTTTTGCTGCTTTAAACTATTTCAATGCAAAACAACGAAGAAATTCATAATCAGATAAAAATTAACTGATCATGGCATTTCAATGGGTGATTTTTATGATGGGGTGGTTCTGATTAGTTTATGTGATTTTATTCCTTTTATTATGTACTTTTCTATCATTTTGTGAATTTTCGCACGAGATTCGGACGCACATAAAAGAAAACAAATATTTTTTCTGGAGGGGGGGGGGGGGTTAAAGGGGTGGTTGAAAAAAAATGAAAAGTAATGGAATATTCTTTTTCCTCATCAGGAACCTGTCAATCTCCATATCCAACATTAATTTTGTTTGTAATCTCACTGAGAAAAGTCGGGCACGGAAAGGTTAAAGAGAAATAATATTCACATTGCATGGACATTTTATCTGTATTAAATCATCAATAATTGAGGATACATGCAGTGTGAAATGTCACTGGTATTATAAAAATTGTTCCCCTGGAGTATAACAGAAAAATCAATTATAAATTATCAAATTATAAGAAATAGTAGCCAAAATACAAATAAAATGTTTTCATTCCATATCACAGTGGCACACTGAAATAATTAAACTAATTAATTTCTGTGATAGAATCAGTGTGTGAGTATTTAGTAGAATTCGTTTAATCAATCATGCCATAATTGCTCTTTATTTTGAGTAATATAACTTCTATTCATTCCTGCTAGAAACAAAGCACAATATCCCACATACATTAGAATTTATAAAAATAAAAATATTCTGTGTGCAAAATTTCTGGGGAAGAAATTAATTTTTATCAGAACGTCGCGTCCTCCCTCTAGTATGTTTCAAAGTAAAATGGAAGTTTGGATAATTGATTCCAGATATTTTAAACAGCAAAAAAAGGGAAGCAGGAATAAAAGTCAACAGAAAAAACTTGGGGCTGTGATTGGCTGATTATTATGTCATTACACGCGGGTAACTTGGAAAATGATTTAAGTTTTAATCTGCACGCTAATTCAAAGAACGTAATTGCTACCTGGCTTGTTCAGGGCTTTCTATTCTTCTAGCGACCTGATACCGGAAGTTGAAGTGAGCACGTGACTGGAGTATTGAAATCCGAATCCGGACCGACGCGACACCATACAAACTACCCTGTTATATCTAAAAGTCTCGGGTTAATAATCCATAAATGTATAATGGAATTACTAACACGTATGCATTTAATATGAAAGAAAAATTCTAAAATAGCAGTTTTCGTCAATAAATCATATTATTATAACATACGTGTAATACAAAAATTCTCAGAATTATTAGAATACTGGAATCAATACTTCGAAATTTGAATATGAATCGATAAGCGTTTAACATTTATAGCTCTCTCCTATTAGTGAATAATAACGTCTGCAATAATGTGTAAAATGCTAATCAATTTTTAATTATTTCTGTCAACAAGAACAACTAAAAATTTTGAAGTACAATATAACATGGAGATGTGTGCGACATGTAATTTTTTTTATTTTATTTTTTTTATTTCTTTATGAAATGAAAAATCTTTATTTATTTATCCAAATCAATTTCATCCCCTTCAAAATAATCCCCTCCGGATATAATGCACTTATGTCAACGTTTTTTCCAATCGTCGAAAGACTTGTTAAATTCGATTTCCGGAATTGCGTTGACTTTTTGGCGAAATGGTCACGAAGAACGAGTGCAGTGTGAGACGGCGCATTATCGTGATGCAAAAACCACGAGTTGTCTGCCCAAAATATCTTGTGGAACGGTGTTGAGTGATCCTCTTGAAATGCCAATAGTGTCAGCAAGGTCTCTAATTGTCAATTGAAGATTTTTGTGCACTAATTCTTTGATTTGATTGACGTTTTGCTCGTCAGTTGATGTTGATGGTCATCCTGGGCGTTCCAAGTCATCAACACGTTCTCTGCCTTCTTTGAAGTCTTTGTGCCACTTATAAACATTTTTCTGAGACATGGTCAAATCACCGAAGGCCTTCTGCAACATTCTGAACGTTTCCGAAACTAAAATTTCATTCCGCAAACAAAATTTAATGGTACTTCTCTGCTCAACAAATTCAGACATAGTAAAAATCGAAAAAATCACTTTTAGTCGTTCAGAAAACACAAGCTGACCTATGTAACAAATGATGACATTGACATGAAATTTGGCAAAGATGTCAGTAACAGCAGGACCAACATAAAAATAAAAGAATTTGTCCAAATCGGTTAGCCCGTGAAGTTTAAATTAAAAATTCACCTTAGTTTTTGCCCACAGTAGTATGTGTTGCCACAAAATATCAATTTATAGCACATAAAGAAAATAAGCCCCATTTTAGTATGTGAGGAATGAGGAATCCATTTCAACAGTCATATAAGACAAAATAAACTAGAAACAGGTAAAAGAACGGACCTCTTTCAGCAGGCACTACTTGAATAGTAAGTGCATTATAGTAGAAATTATTTCATTTATGGGTCGCTGAAGTGGAACATGGGGATCCAACATTGAAATTTCGAAATGAAAATATCATTTAATAAGCAAAAATCACATATTATAGAAATATTTGATGATGCAAAAAATAATAGATCCATAGCACAAACGAAGTATTTTACTGTATCCCAAAGTCACCAAACTGGAATAAGGCGTACCATCCCTCGCTCTACGGTCCTATAGTATCTATAGCAGATAAATTTCGTGTATCGTCCTTTTTTTATTCGAAGCTGACTCTCGAGATCCTAAACTTTGGAGTCAGTACATTCCCAAACTTCTAAACCGAAAGTCTCTCACGCTAGCCCAAAGTCGCTAAAACCGGGAGGTGCTAAACCATCCCTCAAGCTACGGACCTAAGCTACCTGTATGTGAACTATTGCAAGTATCCACCTCTACTAAGTCGAAGATGACTTTTGGAAATCATAACTTGTAAGCGAGTACCTTCTTGAAATACTGAAGACGACCAAAAGTCTTTTACGGTATCCCAAAGTCACCAAACTGGAATAGGGTGTACTATCCCTCGCTCTGCGGTCCTATAGTATCTATAGCAGATAAATTTCGTGTATCGTACTTTCTTTATTCGAAGCTAACTCTCGAGACCCTAACCTTTGGAGCGAGTATATTCCCGAATTCCTAAACGTAACCCAAAATCTCTTACTGTCGCCCAAATTCAACAAACTGGAAGAGGGTGTACTATCCCTCAAGCAACGGCCCTATGCCATCCTTAGCAGATCAATGGCATGTGTCGACTTCTACTAAGCCCAAATTATCTATCAAGAGACATGCATTTAATGCAAGCGCCTTTCTGATCTCCTCAAGTTGACCAACTATCTCTCATGGTTGCCACAATTCGCAAAGTTGGGACAGGGTCCACAACAGTGTGCTCAGATTGCAAACTAGGGTACCTACAGACACGATTGCACGCCGTATGTGTGTGAAGCGAGTAGGAAGAGACGACGGGGCGAGGAGAATGAGGAGAAGTAATAGGAGTCGTTCTCGCGTGCGAGAGCGACAAGGAAAGAACAAAAGTAGCGCGCCGCGTCATCTCTCCCTACTCGCTTCACACGGATACGGCGTGCAATCGTGTTTGTAGGTACCCCGGTTTTCAATCTGAGCACACTGGTCCACTATCCTTTGAAGCGAGCATATTCCTAAAGTTCTAAAGGCAACCGCAGCTGCATTGCATGTATCCACTTCTACTAAGTCCTCGCTGACTCCCAAGAGACATACATTCAATGCAAGTACCTTCCTGATCTCCATCAAGTTAAGAAAATATCACTGATCGTTGCCCCAATTTGCAAAATTGGGACAGGGTTTACTATCCTTGAAGCTATGGTCGAAAGCTATCTGTAGCAGTTCCATTACATTTATTTTCCTCTACTAAGTCCAAGATGATTCTTAGACCCTTACCTTTGAAGCGAGGTCATTCTCGATCTCCTGAACGTAACCCAAAACCTTTTACTGTCGCCCAAATTCGCAAATTGGGTGAGGGTGTACTATCCCTCGCGCTACAGTCCTAAGCTATCTATAGCAGATACATTTCGTGCATCGTCCTCTTCTAAGTCATAGCTGGCTCTAGAGACCCTAACCTTTGAAGCGAGTATATTCCCGAACTCCTAAACGAAACCCAAAACCTCCTACTGTCGCCCAAATTCGATAAACTGGGAGAAGGTGTATTATCCCTCAAGCGACGGTCCTAAGCTATCTGTAGCAGATCAATAGCATGTGTCGACTTCTACTAAATCCAAGTTGGCTCTCAAGAGACATGCATTTAATGCAAGTACCTTCCTGATCTCCTCAAGTCGACAAAATATTGGATCTTTAACTTAATTCGTGCGGTTTGCTAAGAGATGGCCTAACTTGATTATTATTCCATCGTTCCAATATTCCGAAAATGCGTTGGAAAGCTACTGTCATTGTGCGTCTTTTTCAGTATATATCATTCATTTGAAGTGTAAACAACAATAATTTTTGTTCACTCAAATATGTCGAACTTTGTGCCTGAAAAAGTGTTTTTGCGAGGAGTTCTTCTTCATTACTTTAATATCAAGCAAACTGCTGTCGAAAGTCATCGTATTTTGGTGGAAGATTACGGTGAACATGCCCTAGCTGAGCGAACGTACCAAAAGTGGTTTGCACGATTTAAAAGTGGTGATTTTGGCATGGAAGACGAAGAACGTCCTGGGCAGCCAAAAAAGTTTGAAGATGAAGAACTGGAAGCATTACTCGATAAAGTTTGTTGCCAAACACAAGAAGAGCTCGCAGAATCTTTGGGAGTCACTCAAGCAGCCATTTCAAAACGTTTAAAAGCAGCCGGGTACATTCAAAAGCAACGAAATTGGGTTCCACATGAACTCTAGACGAGAGACGTTGAAAGGCGGTTTTTCATGTCCAAAATGCTGCTGGAACGCCACATAAAGGAGTCATTTTTGCATCGGATTTTTACTGGTGATGAAAAATGGATCCATTACGACAACCCCAAGCGCAAAAAATCTTATGTGAAACCCGGCCAACCAGCCAAATCAACGGCAAAGCCGAATATCCATGGCGCGAGGGTAATGCTCTGTATTTGGTGGGATAAGAAGGGTGTGTTGTATTATGAGCTGCTAACACCGGGTGAAATCATCAATGGAGAACGCTACCGAACACAATTAATCCGTTTGAAGAGAGCAATAGCCGAAAAACGCCCGGAATATGCGACCAGACACGAGGCAATAATTTTCCATCATGACAACGCTCGGCCCCATGTTGCTATTCCGGTTAAGAACTATTTGGAAAACAGTGGATGGGAAGTTTGTCCCCCACCCACCTTATAGCCCAGACCTTGCCCCTTCTGACTATCATTTGCTCCGGTCGATGCAGAACGCCCTCACTGGAATACGGGTTACACTAGAACAGGGTATCAAAAATTGGCTTGATTCATTCTTGGCCGCCAAGCCGGCGTAGTTCTTTTGGGATGAAATACACAAATTGACAGAAAGATGGGAAAAAGTCATAGCTTTAGATGGGCAATACTTTGAATAATACTATTGTACGCGTTTTTCTTAAATAAGCGTTCAAATTTTGAAAAAAAAAACTGCACGAATTAAGTTATAGATCCAAATCTCTCATAGTTGCCCCAATTTGTAAAATTGGGACAGGGTTTACTATCCTTCAAGCTACGATCGTACACTGAGAAAAAAATGCTATTAAATCAAAAGCATTTCTTTCCAAAAGCATGTATACTATTAATTCATAAAAATATACTACAAGAACCAATAAATATGTTACTAATTCTATAGCATATTGATTTGAATCCGTGACATACATGCTTTGGTAAAGAAATGCTATTGATTCAATAGCTTTTTTTCAGTGTAAGCTATCTGTAGCAGATCCATTGGATTTATTTTCCTCTACTAAGTCCTAGATGATTCTTAAGACCCTTACCTTTGAAGTGAATATATTCATGAACTCCTAAAGGCAACTGAAAGTCTCTTACGGTAGCTCAATGTCGCGAAATTGCAACAGAGTGTATCATCTCCTAAACTACGGTCCTAAGCTGTTTGTAGCAGACTTATTGCATGTATTCACCTTTAAAAATTTCAAGAATTCGAAAATGTTCGACGCCTCAAAATATAAAAAAAAACGACCAAATTTGGACCAAAACAATTTCTTATAATGAACGATCATGAGAACCCAACAAAAAAGAAGGAAAGAAAAAAAGAAGCTGACACTCGCGGTGGAATTAAAGGTGACAGGTTAGGAATAGTAGTATTTTAATTACAAATTTTTTTCAGCTTCAAAGAGAGTGCTGGAAGAGCACCGAAACGGCGGCGTGTTATTTTTTATGTAGATGGTTGTGGGTAATAAAGACAAAAGAGGACGAAAGAAAGAAAAAGAAGGAAGGGGTTTCGAAAGGTTGCTTTCTGTTTTCTTCCCTCCTTCTCTGTTGGGTTCTGATAATCGTTCATTTTGAGAAATTGTTTTGGTCCAAATTTGGTCATTTTTTTATATTTTGAGGATTCGAATAGTTTCGAATTCTTGAAAATTTGAATTATAGTTTTGTTTGGACCTTGAGATGAATTTGATTTTGTAGTAATACAAATCCAAATTTAGTTTTGAAATGTATCCACTTCTACTAATCCCGCACTGATTCTCGACAATCTTACCATTGAAACAAATACATTCAAGAACACTTCAAAATTGTCGAGATGGTTACAGCTATTTTTTACGCTGAAGTTGCTTTTAACTGCTGTAAGGGCACTTTCGAAAACTTAATTAATTTCCAAGAATTTTTCATTATTAACAAACAGCATTGATTCTTAACGCATTTGTTTAGTATCATTTACAATATATAAAATTGAGCTCTGGTGGGTTTAATCGAAAGCTTTCCAACGCATGAATTAATCATATTTATTAACGAGGCACACGGAGCATTGATATTGTAAATTGCAGTGAACGTATCGCAGTCACGTTATTAAAGGTAATTCAAATGTTTTCACAATCGGTCGAACGTGCTCTTATTTGATCGGTGATATTATTGGCTCTAATTCATCGAAATATTGGAACTGCATTATTAAACGGCCTTTTATTCATTTTATTTCACAGCCACTATTTTTATTCCATTGTTCTCTTAAAGATGACGTTTAGAGTTGATTTTTTAATGTTTTTGCACTCCAGTTGTTTTTTACTTTCGTACATATTCGTGATGAAATTTGTTTTGACTAGCTTATACTATTCTACACTCAGAAAAAAGGTTTGGTTAATTTAATAACGCTAATTGGTTAACAAAATTCCGGCAAAAATGACTGAACTTTTAGTTAATTTCACCAGAAAAATCGTTTACTTATTATGGTTCCAAAATTCTGCTTATATATATATATTCTGGTGTTATTATTCCACCTTATGTTACAGGAAAAAATAGTAAAAGTAGTTTCAAAATACGCATTTGCATTGTAAGTTCTACAATTTTTATTACACTATTCACCGCTTGATTACTTTTCTTAATAGGTAAATGGTGAAATCGCTAATGCCAATGGTCAAACCTTGAATGCGAATATAACAACAAAATTGTATGACCAAATCGATAATAATTTTGTTGATTTAACCAAACATTCTTCTGAATATATCATAAGAGTATTTTGAATTTAATATACGTTATTTGAAAATAAATCTTCATCACTTTTAAATGAATTTTATTGTGAAGAAATTTCTAACAGTGTATAAAAGCAACACGTCTTATTTAATAAATGTAATATTTTATATTCTGTAATATAAATTACTATTAGAGCCGAGGGTCAAAATAAGGCAAAGTAGAAAGATGAAAAGAAAAGAAAAACATAGAATGAAAGTGGATAAAAGGTCAAAAAGGTCTATGGGGAATAAAATGTGTAAGGGATGCTTACACTTAAAGAAATATCACTCGAGTACAACAAATAAGTTAACACACGTGTACAGAAAGTTGACGAAGATAAATTAAATTGAATTACGCATCTGGTCCTTCCCTTTTTCTGATTATTTCATTTTGAAAATGTTTGGTTATATTTCGAAAAACATTTCCCTAAAAGTAAAATATAACATATAATTATACTTCATGTTGAAAATTATGTATTACATATCGGGATTGATTCGGTATAATTCTGCATTACATTACATTACATTTCTATTCACTAGAATGAAATATCCTATTTTAAAATAATAATTATTACTGTTCTTTAATGAAGTCTAAAATTCCATTAAACAAAATATTTTTCAATTAACTTCATATATTTAACGCTTCAGTACATGATATCGCTTTTTACAACAAAATTTGTTCAACCCAGCTTAAATTTCAGTAACCTGGACTGATAAATATGATAGAATTAGTAAAAATTAACTTAACTGAAATTTTATTTCATGTAACTGAATCTTTGATTGTTTAAACCAATTTTTTTTGCGGTTTGAATAATTTGGTAATTTCAAGCAAAAACTTCATTTGAATCAATTAAGTGTTATTTGAATTTACTTTACTTTTTTCATTATAAAGATAGATTGCTCGAAAACTTTTTTCTTTTGGACTAGTATCCACACTCTCCAAATAATTCTGATCTCCTAAGGTTCTTTTCCCACACGTGAGCTTCGTTTATACTTAATACGTCGTAATCTTTCTGAGCGACTCCCTCGGTTGTTTTTTCCTGAATTTTTTGTTCTTGCCCACGCAGATGTACGGTGGATCAAAAATACAGACTAAACAACCCTTGGGCATGGATTTATAGACGGACGATACCCTTTGGGAAATCAGGATTGCAGCGCTTTCAGCGCGAAGTCGCGAGCAACGACTTGATACCCTGTATTCGTAAGTACGTGAGAGGTGTAAGGGTAGCAACCTTGGAAAAACGGAATTTAAAGTTTTCATTGTCCTGAAGAGACGTCTAGTAGAGGTAGAAGGAAGAAACGAACGTGAAGCAAGGCTTCGTAAATAGTAGTGTGGGAATTGAGGAGAAAGAGGCGAAAGAAAAGGAGGGTGAAGTATACTAGCAACTACCCTCGGGAGCTTAGAAGCTCGAGTGCTATAGGTACGCAAGAAGCTTAAATATTCAGTGCTACGTCTGTTGTGTTATCGACGCTACACGCGATGCACGCCTGGAAGAACAAACTTCCGACTCCACTGACCGGGATAATTCTCTCAAGGCGGTTAAAGTCATGCTCCGCAAACAGCGAATTCTTATATGCTTCTTAGACTTTATTAGAGATTTATAACTTATAGGATTTGTGGCATGCACATCAGAATTGCCGACAGGTAAACGTAACCAAAAATAAATTTATGAAGAGCGCTATATTGGCACGGTACTGGCAGCCTGTTATGGTCCTGGACCGGCATTTTTCCACTGGGTAAAATTTGTGCCAGTATTGCGCCCGGACTTGTATGCCGATAATGATATTTCGGTGCAATCGCAGTACTGAAACTGAATTTTACTCAGTACTATGCGTGTACGGGTGAACCAAATATGCAAAAGTATTACAGACACAGTAATGCGCCAGTATTGGCATTTACTGGTATGAGGCTGGAATGCGTATGAGTATAATAAAGATATTTTGTAATTCTTTTCTAATGCTAAACCAGAACTGATGATCTGCCATCCAGCCATATTTGATTCAGTATTGCGCCCGGACTTGTATGCCGATACTGATATTTCGGTACAGGCGCAGTACTGAAACTGAATTTTACTCAGTAATATGCCTGTACGGGTGAACCAAATATGCCAAAGTATTACAGACGCAGTAATGCGCCAGTATTGGCATGTACTGGTATGGGGCTGGAATGCGTATGAGTATAATAAAGATATTCAATAATTCTTTTCTAATGCAAAACCAGAATTGATGATCTGCCATTCAGCCATATTTGATCCAGTATTGCGCCCGGACTTGTATGCCGATAATTATATTTCGGTCGAGGCGCAGTACTGGAACTGAATTTTACTCAGCACTATGCCTTTACGGGTGAACCAAATATACCGAAGTATTACAGACGCAGTACTGCGGCTTAGCTTTGGCGAACACTTAAGGATCACAGCTGCCAAAGCCATCCAATGTGGAGCAAGCTTGGCTCGGCTCATGCCAAACATTGGTGGACCCAGGGAAGTAAAAAGAAGACTGGTGGCGAGCGTGGTGCACTCGAGGCTGCTTTATGCAGCTCCGGTCTGGGCCAAAGCCCTGCAAAACCATGCTATCCAGAGGAGGCTGTTCTCGGCGCAGAGACTTGTCGCGCTGAGAATAGTCTCAGCCTATAGAACCGTCTCGACGAGCGCTGTGCTGGTCCTGGCGAGCGTCCCGCCAATAGATTTATTGGCGGAGGAAAGGCAGGAGACCTTTCAGCTCCGCAAGGAGCTTACCTGTACCGACCCGCAGGAAATCGCTCGCGCGAAGGAGGCCATCCGCAAGGATGGAAGGCGCAAATGAGATCGCATGGCGAGCAGACCGGGAGATGGACTTACCGCCTGATCCCGGAGCTCGCCACCTGGCTAAACAAAGAGCACAGAGAGGTCGGCTTTTATTTGGCGCAAGCGCTCTCAGGCCATGGCTGTTTTAACGCGTACCTGAGGCGCTTTCAGAAAAGAGACGAGGAGATGTGTTGTCACTGCGATTCCCCTGTGGATAATGCAGAGCACGCACTCTTCGTCTGCGCAAAGTGGGGCGCGGCAAGGGAGACCCTCGGTCAGGCAGTGGGTGCTGAGCTCACTCCTGATACGATGGTCCCTCTGATGCTCCAGTCTGAACGGATTTGGACGCTCATCGAATCATTCGTCACACTTGTGATGAGGACGCGGTGTGCCCACTCCTATAGGCTAAGTGGCGAAAGAAAAATAGTAATTGCTACGTCCCCTAGTCGCCGCTAGTGTGTCATCGAAATGAACCTCGTGAGGAGTCGACATGTTGTCACTTGTCTGCATGTTTTAATTGATTAAAATTCATAGCGATTTCAAGTGATTTTAGTGAAATTCGATCTATAAAGTTCTAATACCTAATGTGCCAACAATTGCAGTGCTTTACTGTTTGCCCTCCAAATTAAAATAGTTGTAGCTGCAAATCGGGTAAGTCACCAATAACTTTTGTTTTGAATCTAAAATAAAACTTGTAAAGGCCTGTTTTCTCGTTTTGTGTATACAAATTCATTACGTATTATCATATTGCAAAACCCGGTAAGAAAGCTTGCATTAAAAAGTATTTTTGTCCTTCAGTTTTAAATCCGCATTTAAGTGTCGATAAAGATAAAACTCAAGTTTTATTTTAAAACGATAATGGATAGAAAAAATGTCTTCAGGACTTTTTATACACTTGATTTTTTCTATATACATTTTTTTGGGAATAAATCTTATAATTAGGTGATGAAATAGAATCATAACCGCATTTGATGAGCTTGTGGTATGTTCGTACTCATAGAATGAAGAAAAATTGTTGATACTTTTATTAGGATAACTAAAAAATGTTTTTATTTGAACTTCATTTTCGTGATTCATGTAGATCTAACTTTGCTTTTATAAGCTCAAAAGATACTGATGCTAAGTTGCCTTTTTACTTTATTATCCCGACTCTTCATAGAAAAACAAACTATGAATAAAAGTTGATGCAAAGCTTCTACGCTTTTCAAATCACAGATACAGAACGTAGTTTGCTGGGCACACGTAAAGAAAATTTTCAAATAAAATAAAGCGTAAAAAGAGAAACTGAATGAAATGTAACTTTTTGTTTGAAAGCATTCAGCATTCGCTTTGGGTTTTAAATACTCGGTAGATAAATACGTAATATTTTTCAAACTTATACTAACTTACTATTATTTCCAAAATTAGGCAAATTAATTCGTATTCTCTTTAAAACAATTTACGGTAACTGTAATTTCAAAGAAGGAAATAGTTTCAAGACATTGACCCCGTATCTTGTATTTTCTCTTTGACCTTCGTTTTCAAAATTTCTTTGAATGATATTGAATCTTAAAATTATATCAAAATATTCTTTTCAAATTGCTCAGCATTGGATTTTTAAGAGAATTGTCAATTGAGATTTTTAAATTTTTTTGACAGAACAACAATACATAAACAAAAAAAGTGACAAAATTGGTCATTTCAGCTTTGTAAATTTTTAACTTAAGTAAAAATACTGAAATAAACTCACTATTGGCCAGAACTATTGCAACTGCTCTTACAGAACGGAAATAATCCTATTAGCATTTAAGTTAATTATTATAAACGATTTTTATAAACAAATTCTTACTTGCGTGTATTTCTCGTCGGCATTTTGTTTTTTACTCTAATTGCTAAGATTCTTCTTCAGAGTCTCAATTCGCACCAAAAAACTCACATAAGTTAACAATTACCATTGTTATAAACATTTTTATAAACAAATTCTCATCTCATGAGTTTTTATGACAGATAAGATTGATTTTTCGGACTAGAAGTGATCCATAATTGTCTTCAAAAGAATTTTTAAACTTTAATCTTAATCAAACCTAAATTATATAGATTGTTGAAAACAATTTCTATAAACAAATGAGTCGATCGACCGTTTATTCTTAGAACAAAATTATTTTTCCTTCAATTATTGTTGGAATGACATTTTTTGTGATAATTAATCAACGACATTAATTGAAAAATAATTTATATGATTGTTATTAACATTTTTTCAACAAAAAATTGGATCTGTCACTTTTTTATACAAAAAAGCCGCTTTTCATGGCAATTATCCGCCAATAACGAAACAGTTATTCTAAAATTAAATATGAAACATTAAATAACAATTTCTGTAATTGTTAATAAGATTTTCTATAAAAAAATGTCACAATATGCCATTTCATGGTAGAAAAAAAAAACTTTTTCATTAATTACACAGGCACACGAAAAAAAATACTTGTCCACCAGACGAGATAAACATTTCTATATCTATAATAAGTAGGTGGAAACAACGTCTTCGGACAATCAAAAAACATATGTCAGTGGATGAGATTTTAATCAAAGAAACGAATCTTGTTACAATACTCGACGTTTCGAAGTCAAACTGACTTCCTCTTCAGGAACTTTTTAAAAGAGGATATATATATATTTAGAGTTAAAAATTTTTTTATATAAATAAATAGGATTAAATTAATATTAATAATCAGTCATCAAGTTCTTTATATAAAACTAAACTAACGAGAGTCAAATTTATAATTATAATAGGAATATTTAACATACCATAATATAATAAACTTGGTTTCTTATAAAATCCTTTCTTTGTCAAACATTAAAACTTGGGTGTCACAATTTGTCATAAATTCACATCAATGTTAAAAAATATAATCATACAGTAAATTATATAATAATAGCAAAATTTCGGTTTCGTCCATATTATTATTAAATATTTATAAAATTATGTTAAGAGCATTCCAGCTCCCTTCTCCTTTATGTCCAATTACAAACTGTTACGATATTATTATACAAGTAACATTTGAGTTCGAAGAGTCATATTATTGTCATGATTTTAGACACCAAATTGAATAATATTACTTTTATAATGAAAATTTAAACTTGTAATCTTACTAATCATTTGTAAATTTCTTTTGATATATATTTTAATTTTAATTTTAGAAAATCAATAATTACATTATATGCATTACTATAAGAATCAGTATCGGTGATTTTGTTTAGACTATTTTCTTTCTCTTTCTTAATATAAATCATTTCTGCAAATAAAGGTTTATATCAGTTGTTTCCTTTATATCTGTACGTTATTCCAATCAAAATCATGTGGTACTTCATTCTCTCCTATATTTTCAGTTCCGTGTTTTGTTATGACATTATGATATTTCTTATTTTTTAAATTAAAGTTATTCTTATGTTCTTCTCTTCTGATGTTAAGAAGTCTTTTTGTTTCTCCTACATAAGTCTTGCCACAGGATATACATTCTAATTTATAAACAACATTACTCATCTCACTCTTTTCTAAAGCGTCTTTACCTAATTTTATAATTTGTGTTTATCTTAGAGTCAACTCTAAATATTATATTGATATTTTGTTTAGCAATTATTCTTTTTACATTTTCTGAAATTTTTCCATAAAAGGGAATCGATGTTATTTTTTTTGGTTCTGCAACTGGATTTGTTTTGTTCAAAGTAGTATTATTTTTATTGTAAATTTCTATTGCTCTTTTCCTAATGTGTAAAATATATATCAAAAGAAATTTACAAATGATTAGTAAGATTACAAGTTTAAATTTTCATTATAAAAGTAATATTATTCAATTTGGTGTCTAAAATCATAACAATAATATGACTCTTCGAACTTAAATGTTCCTTGTATAATAATATCGAAACAGTTTGTAATTGAACATAAAGGAGAACGGAGCTGGAATGCTCTTAACATAATATTATAAATATTTAATAATAATATGGACGAAACCGAAATTTTCCTATTATTATATAATTTACTGTATGATTATATTTTTTAACATTGATATGAATTTATGTGAAATTGTGACACCCAAGTTTTAATGTTTGACAAAGAAAGGATTTTATAAGAAACCAAGTTCATTATATTATGGTATGTTAAATATTCTTATTATAATTATAAATTTGACTCTCGTTAGTTTAGTTTTATATTAAGGACATGATGACTGATTATTAATATTAATTTAATCTTATTTATTTATATAAAAAAATTTTTAACTCTAAATATATATATATTCTCTTTAAAAAAGCTCCTGAAGAGGAAGTCAGTATGACTTCGAAATGTTGAGTATTGAAACAATATTCGTTTCTTTGATTAAAATCTCATCCACTGACATATGTTTTTTGATTGTCCGAAGACGTTGTTTTCACCTACTTATTATTCATATGATTCTCGGACGAAAAAAGTACACTAAATATTTCTATACGTTTTTGGGGTCGCTGAATCCGAATCCGGTGGTTGGTTTGACTCGGTCAGGTCGCATTTCGTTCCTAACCTCAAAAAAATGATTAAAGTTGGAAAATTCATGAAAACACCCAGAAAGCAAAGCGAGTATATGTTTTCAAGGTCTCTGAGTCCAAATTTGAAGGTAATTTGACTCTATGAGGTCGCATTTCATTCATAACCTTGAAAAAAATTAATTTAAACACCGAAAAGAACATTTTATTTTTTCCTATGATATCTTGTTCTTTTATTCTCGAATGATCTATGCAGGGGGTTTCTGTGACGTTACACCTGTTTTTGAACAACTTCTCTTTGCAATGGCTAACAGTAATCTGCTAACATATTTACATCCCACTTTCCCTAATACATTCGTTCCATCTCCTTTATGTCTTGATGGAATCTTTCTCGCTGCTCCTCACTGTAATCGCTCAAATTCATTGGAAAATAATCTATGGGAGAATCCAAGAAGTGCAACTTTGAGTTTATCCAACAATCTAGTTTTCCAAAGTTTCTCACCAGGTCAGCTACTATTCTCTTAAAGTTTTCACTTTTATGGATATCTAGAAAGTTTTCCACAACATTTTTGACACTCGTCTACGCAGCTTTTTCTTTTCTGATCATAACTTTGATGAAATTATGATCCATTTATGAATGTTATTTTAAGACCAAAACACTCCTGATATAAATTTGTTCAATTTTCGCATAAATTATTTTTCGATCTGTTGGGGGTTGGTATTTGCTACACATGTAGCAAAAAGAATCAGTGACTCGATGGCTTCGTTACCTCACCAAATCTGAGAACAAATAATTCTACACATCCCCTTCCAGGGCTGTTGTCATCGTCACAGTATCTGTCAAGGAAGAAAAATTTTGTGTTGCTGACTGATAGCCATGCTCAAAGAATGACTAACAAGTTCTATGTACCGGGCGCTGAATACAAACAATTTATGTCAAGAACAGTTTTCAGTGTTTTAATTTATTTTTTAAAGGTTAAGAATGAAATGCGACCTTCCAGAGTCAAATAACCTTCAAGTTTGGATTCAGCGACCCCGAAAACATAAAACCGCTTTTTAAGGTTAAGAATGAAATGCGACCTTCCAGAGTCAAATGACCTTCAAGTTTGAATTCAGCGACCCCAAAAGAATAGAAGAAGAAATTAGTTTATATTGTCTGGCGGATAAGATATTTTTTTTCGTGTGCCTGTATAATTAATGAAAAAATTATTTTTTCTACCATGAAATAGCAGATGATGAAATTTTTTTATAGAACATCTTATTAAGAATTACAGAAATTGGTATTTAATGTTCCATATCTAATTTTAGAATCACTGTTGGGTTATTGGCGGGTAATTTCCGTGAAAAACTATATTTATCAATAAAACAGGCCCGACCTGGCCCTGGTTCACAAACGTAGTCGATAGTTCAGGTCCAGGTCTGGTTCGACGTTCAATCCCCTGCCACAACCATCAGACCTTGGCCCGGTCAGGGCCAGGCCAAAATTCCTGCACGGGTGGGCTCAGACCGGATGATGGAACGTTTCTAGGCTGCTTGCTTTGGCCCAGGCTAGGCAATGTATACTACAAAACTTATGCACAAGATTATGATCTCCGAAAATTACAAGTCAAAATAATATTGAATTTAAGAGCTGAATACACATTTATACACTTTCCTCTCATGGCAATTTCTATTAAATTAATAAAATGTATGTTATAGTAAAGTTAGATGAAAAGCAAATGGCAGAATTAAATTATAATGCCTTTACGGTACCTCTCAAGCGATATGGAAATAGATTCAGAAGTTCAGCAACTGTATAATGCGAATTCTATTGCAGGAAAGGTCAAATTCCCTTTCATTCTTGGATCTAAAATTGTACAATACAATATAAACGTCTACTGGTTTCCCTCGACTCACCAGGTCGAGGAAGCGAGTTTAAACACCCGAAACGGGTTACGGTGGCAGCGGCGAAGGCTCTTCAGGGTGACTGCAGTAAATGTCTGCGGTAGAATTTCCACCTCGCAACCATCAAATTTCCACCTCGCAACCGGATGTTACGCCTCAGTGGTGGCCTTTATAGCTGTTTTACTTCCCAGAACTGAACTTTCTCATCTGACCCGACAAGCGCTCATAATCTCTTTCTCACCCTTTTTCTCTCTTCTTGATTCCAGCTCACCCTCTTTATCCCCATCCCTTTAATATGCTACAACGAGAAACGAGAGAGATGCTGCACTCTCCTCCCACCTCTGCTTTCTCATTCCTCTTTTACCAACAACCGATGTGTTACCATTTTCTCCCGAGGGTCACATTACGCTACGCCGAAGAAAAACAAAAATGCTTCAACAGCTGGAATCAGTTGCATTCTCACACCCCTCGTGTTTCCTGCACAAAGCCCATAATTGACGGTTCTTCCTCCGCCAAAACCGGTGATGCGCAATTTTTAAATTTCTCTGGGATTATTATTTACGAAAAATATTATGGTTACAATTTACGAAATGCTTTAAAACCGTGCAGAAATTTTTCCATGGCCCCAGGCGGGGCCAGACCGAGAATCTCGGATTAAGAATTAAACATAGCACAAAAATTTTTTTTTTAAATTTAAGAAATAATTTTTTCAACTTTTTCATGCCTGATTTGGGATCTCCGATCTGGGCCCGGTTAGGGCCACAATAACATTTTTGATTTGCAATTTTCACGTTGAAAATATTGAAATTCTTCCTCCTTACTAGGAGAATATAATATGTGAAGAAGTATTCGTTGTCAAAAATGAAAAAACTAAAAAATGAAATAAATAAATAATTAATACATATACGCAATTAATATATATACTCTCAAAAGAAATAATTTTGCAATTGAAAACTGTAATTATAATTTTATTATATTGACGCAAACTAGGTGCGGGACTAGCAAGCCCTAGCTTGTCATAAAACGCAAAGCTTCAATCGGGCTGGTGCCCTAATACCCGTACAAAAATTGCCAGACAGAGCCCAGATCAGTAATGAAACACACGGCCTGATCAGGGCCAGGACGGGCCCGACCAGTCCCTGATTACAACCCGATTATATCCCGGCAGCCTGATCTGGCCCTAGTCGGGCCATGTTTTATATCTGATTTGGGATTTCTGATCTGGGCCCGGCCAGTGTCACAGGAAAATTCTGTATACGTTTCGGATCTTTAATACAACTGGCGAGGCGCCAGTCTATGGTATATCGCTATTCCATTTCAGGCCAGGGCCCGGTCATGAAAATTCCAGACGTCTGTTAGGGGCCATCTAAAATTTACGCAAAATACTTTTTTCTCATTTTTGACCATCTTTCTTTATCTTTGTGAGGTCTTGGTATTATTATATAGCCTCAAAATTCAAAATAGCGGAAGAAGAATTGAATTTTATTTAAAAATTATAAGAAGCTAAACTTGAATATATAAGAATGTTTATTGATTTTCGTTTTGCCATCCTGTAAGAATGTTTTTATTAACGAAAATGAAATTTGTAAATAGATAATCATATTCAATACATTCAAACAGTTTGGCAATTACATTTGTAATATTATATCGCAAAGTTTCAATTTCTCATTGAACGTGAAACCAGATTAATTATTATGATTCCACTTTATACATTGTATAATAATTTCGCATTTTTAATTAAAACTTACACAAGTAATAACGTTACTATTCATGTACTTTCCAGTCAATAAATTTATAGATGTATTTTACTACTTGCTGATTTATTTACAAATATCCACTCTACACGATTGATTGATTTAACTATCAAACCGATAAATTATCGGAAATATCTATTCAATTTCATTAACTACAATTTATAATAATCCGTGTTTCCGCGAACCCACATTTTACGGAAATATTTCTCATTTCCTTTTCCGTCGCGAGCAGAAAAGGTACGAATCTCAGGGGAGAATAAATAAACTTTGGTACTAGCACAAATATTTCCACATCTTGAACTGCAACTAGAAGGTTCATTCAGTCCTTCAGTTTATATTATCTCTTTTTAGCAGGGTATTTAATTAGAAAGAATTAATTGCCTCGTGCTTTAAATTAAATGTTAAACAGTCCGCCATGCTTTAAATATTAATTAACAATTGATACACACCTTTACATTATCATAGTAATGGTGTACACAGGCAGTAATTATAATTTAATGGCTTTTGATAATTCAAACTCCAATTATATCGTCAATTTAGTCCACGTTCTGGCACTATTACTTTATAATTATATATGCTAAAGTTTTATTCGAATATTTATTTACAAAATCTCTAAGCATGAGTGTACTTCTTATTTAAAATACCATCCAGACGTTCATCCCGTGCAGAAATTTTGGTGGGGCGCCGATCGGGCTCCGATCGGGAAAAATGTGGCCCCGATAGGGCAATCTGCCTAGCGCCAGACCAGTAATGAAACGCCCTACCCGATCGGGCCCAGATCTGGGCTTGTAAAATGAGGGCCCGATCTGGTCCAGATATGGCCCCTTCTAATTTTGTATTTTTAAAAATAGTAAAATTTAAAGGCTTTTCGTTTAATAACAATAAATAGTTGGTTCAAAAAAATTTATTTTATAAATTCAGATTAGTGATGCAACAGTATAATTAAAAGTATAAAAACAGTATAATTTTTGAACCCATTTTCGAAAAAATTCACTTTGGAAAATTGAATATACGATATAAAAAATAATGAAACACAATAACGTTCTACACTTAAAATTATCATTTTCTTTTTAAATTACCGTTAATAAAAAAATATTTCCGGACTCGCCATGTACTTTTTGCTTTTGGCATTTTAATATCAATATAGTCACTATACAATATCAGGACCACAACACAAAATTCGAAAATAATTTTGTCTATCATAATCCAATTTGGTTCCAACCCGGGCCACACCATGTGCCCTCCTGCGGCCACATGTGGAAAATCCGATCGGGCCCAGATCGGAACTTGGAAACAAATTGGGCAATTTCTGCACGGGATCTTCTCCAAAAACCAAAATCGATGCAGAAATTTTGTCGTGGCCCAGATTAGGTTGAGGCCTGGCAAACCTAAAATTGGTATAAAACGTCAAGCCAGTCTTGGGGCTGAACTAAAGGATATATTATTTCATCACTATTTTCAAATCGTTAATCTATCTAATCAATCCCATGCCTAGCTTGGTGTTTAACTTGATACTAGAAATTACCCTGAAAAAACAAGAAAATTCAGAGAAAGGGCGTCTGGTCGTTTCTCAGATATTTGACCTTAAGTTTTTACCTTTCCAAGGTCACAAAAACCATTTTCCGCAGATAATTATTGACGTGAAATTTCCCGCCCTTTCCAAATCCGCAGTTAAAAGTAGTGGTTCTCATTTAATAAAAGGTTCTTACCTTCATTTGACCTTGAAAATTGACCTCAAGGTCAAAATCGATGGTACAGTCAAATGTCTCCCTGGGTCCTGATCAACCTTTGTCCGAACCATTTTTTCGTAGATAGAGTATTTTAGAAGATATTTGGGATTATAGATTAAAATGGGTCACCGTGTATATCATTACCGATTTGGGTTTCCCAATCAGCACCCGGCCTAAGCCACAGCAAAATTTCTCTTCGGGATAAATCCTATCCAAAATTTTTACCGTGGCCCAGATCGGGCTAAGGATAGGCAAAGGCCAAGGCCCGGTGTAACAATCAAAATATTGCAACGCTCTCTTCCGAATTTTAATTCTTGTTAAAAATCCTACTGGAAGTAAAAGGATGGAAAGAGATAGAAACGGGGTATAGAAAGAGTTAGAACCTTTTTATCTCTTATAAGTAGCCGATTTACATCCACAGAACGCTATCTCCGACATTACACCCACCGCGCCAAGGAATATCTATCTTTTTCTATACAATAATATTGATCTCTTTCTATCTTTGTTCAAAAAATTTGGATCCCTTTGTATTCCATTCACGATTTTGCGTTTCAAACTTGTTAATTTCCATACCTCTTACATATAATCAACAATTTAAAAAATAAATTGCTTTGCACATAACCAATATTCTAAATTTGTCGCTAATGCGTACAACACTAAAAAATCAGCAAGTATCAAGACGCGTACCCTAATCACGCACGCACCGATCTATTGCCGAAAGCTTAATCTACTAAGCTAAGGCAGAACACGAGATAACTGCAAAAAATTTCGATGTTACTCATGAGATACTTTTTGCTATCCCTCGACTATTTTCTATCTCTTCATCAATCCAGAATCAATCCAATCTTTGAATGCCCTTTTCTCTATTTCGGTCTATACCTTGTGTATTTTCGGTATCATTTTCTATCTCCTTTCTATTCAATAAATAAAATTAATTTTTTGTCAGCCGTACACCGGAAGTAAGCCTTGTCGTTGTCGTTTTGCGTGCAGAAAGCTGATTTTCCCACGCTCGTGCGTTAAAATTTTAAGTGTGCAGAAAATGAAAACAAACTAAACATTTTACCGCACTAGTGCGGGAAAACCAACAATCCGCACGCAAACCGACACCGACTCTGCTAACTTTCGATATACTTGTACAGCGAACAAAAAATATCGTTCGTATCACGTGCGAAATGTATTTTAACGCGCTAGCGGGTCGAGGCTCGCTCTTGCGTTAAAATACGCCTTTCTGCACTTAATACGCAATATACTATTTGGTAACGTAATTAATGATACTGTTTATACAAGATTAGAAGATCTAACTGCGAGGAACGAGAGGGATGGAGAGAGATAAGCGTGAACCTGCATTGACAAAGTTATATACAAAAGATAGGAAGTGATAGAGGTAAATAACACATCACTCAATGAGTTTCCGGTCTAACTAAGAAGAACACAGTTTTTTTGAGAAATTCGACTTTATTCATCAACATAGTTTCCTTCAAGCGTAATACATTCTGTCAAAAAGTACCGACAATTGATCATTCAAAAAGCTCGCTTAAAGAGATTGTCAAAAACCTTTTTGACGCTAATTTGGACCCAAGGTCCTCTATACTGACGTGGAATTCGAGCGCGATCCGCCATTTAGTTTGTTCACAGTGCTCGATGTTGTCAGTTTATCTTCAGTTTGTTTCTCGATTTTTCCAATGGATAAGAATATCGAACAAAGAATTTGTCTCAAATTTTGCATTGCAAATGGAATTCCCTTTGCGAAATCACTGACAATGTTACAGAAGACTTATGGTGAATCGACTTTATCAAAAACACGTGCGTATGAGTGGTACAGTGCATCCAAAAGCGGTCGAAATGTGGTGGAAGATTTGCCTCGCCCTGGTCTGCCATCAACGTCTTCAACTGAAGTTAACATCGTTAAAGTGCAGGAAATGGTGACTGAAAATCGGTATTTAAGCTTAAGAGAGATAGCCCCTAAACTTTCTGTGACTTGATTATTATTCCATCGTTTCAATATTCCGAACATGCGTTGGAAAGCTACTATCATTGTGCGTCTCTTTCAGTATATGTCAGTCATTTGAAGCGTAAACAACAATAATATTCTTTCACTCAAATATGTCGAACTTTGTGCCTAAAAAGGTGTTTTTGCGGGGAGTTCTTCTTCATTACTTTAATATGAAGAAAACTGCTGCCGAAAGTCATCGCATTTTGGTGGAAGTTTATGGTGAACATGTTCTAGCTGAGCGAATGTGCCAAAAGTGGTTTGTACGATTTAAAAGTGGTGATTTTGGCATGGAAGTCGAAGAACGTCCTGGGCAGCTAAAAGAGTTTGAAGATGAAGAACTGGAAGCATTACTCGATAAAAATTATTGCCAAACACAAGAAGAGCTCGCAGAATCTTTGGGAGTCACTCAAGCTGCCATTTCAAAAGCGTTTAAAAGCAGCCGAATACATTCAAAAGCAAGGAAATTGGGTTCCACATGAACTCAGGCCGAGAGACGTTGAAATGCGGTTTAGCATGTCCGAAATGCTGCAGGAAAGTAAAAAAAAAAAGTCATTTTTGCACCGGATTGTTACTGGTGATGAAAAATGGACCCATTACGACAATCCCAAGCGCAAAAAATCATATCTGAAACCCGGCCAATCAGCCAAATCAACGGCAAAGACGAATATCCATGGCGCGAAGGTAATGCTCTATATTTGGTGGAATCAGAAGGGTGTGCTATATTATGAGCTGCTAAAACCGGGTGAAACCATCAATGGAGAACGCTACCGAACACAATTAATCCGTTTGAAGAGAGCAATAGCCGAAAAACGCCCGGAATATGCGGCCAGACACGAGGCAATAATTTTCCATCATGACAATGCTCGGCCCCATGTTGCTATTCCGGTTAAGAACTATTTGGAAAACAGTGGATAGGAAGTTTTACCCCACCCGCCTTATAGCCCAGACCTCGCCCCTTTTGACTACCATTTGTTCCGGTCGATGCAGAACGCCCTCACTGGAATACGGTTCACATCAGAACAGGGTATCAAAAATTGGCTTGATTCATTCTTGGCCGCCAAGCCGGCGCAGTTCTTTTGGGATGGAATTCATAAATTGTCAGAAAGATGGGAAAAGGTCATAGCTTCAGATGAGCAGTACTTTGAATAATACTATTGTACATGTTTTTCTTAAATAAACGTTCAAATTTTGAAAAAAAAAAACGCATGAATTAAGTTATAGATCCAACAGTTTGTGTTTTATTTACCAATTCCCGGTATTTTTTTTGGCAGAATGTACATTCATTCCCACGCTCCTCTAACTTTTTGATTCCTTTTTTGTAGAATGATTCCTCTTTGCTCTCAAAGTAGGCCTCAGTTTCGGCAATCACTTCTTCATTGGAGCCAAATCCCTTTCCTTGGAGCATATTTCAGATCAGCAAAGGGCCAGTAGTCGCTGGGGGCCAGATCTGGAGAACATGCTGGGTGAGGAAACAATTCGAAGTTTAATTCATTCAATTTGACCATCGTTTTCATGGACTTGTGGCACGGTGCATTGTCTTGGTGGAATAGCACTTTTTTCTTTTGCATGTGAGGCCGTTTTTTTTTTATTTCTGCGCTCAATCGATCCAGTAATGCCATTTAATAGTCGCTGATAATGGTTTTACCTTTCTCAAGATAATCGATAAACAAAATACCATGCGCGTCCAAGAAAACGGATGCCATAACCTTACCAGTCCACTGTTGAGTTTTTGGTGTCTTTGGACAGCTTTCGCCAGCTGCTGTCCACTCAGCTGAAGATCTTTTTGTTTCAAATGTGTAGTGGTGGATCCATGTTTCATCCATTGTAACACACTGATGCAGAAAATCCTTTTTACCTCGCTTAAACAGCTCCAAACAGCGCTCTAAATCCTTGACGTGTTGATGTTGTTGGTCAGGTGTTAGCACACATGGCACCCACTTCGAAAAGAACTTATGCATCTCGAAAGATTCGTGCCAAATTGTAAAGACACTACCTTCTGATATCTTTAAGATGTCAGCTATCTCACGCACATTTAATTTACGATCGGCCAAAACTATTTTGTAGACTTTTGTTATGTTTTTCGGAACAAGTGCTGATTTTGGGCGACCAGAGCGTTCAGCGTCATTGGTGTTTGTACGACCTTGTTTAAATTCGGCATACCAGTCGATGATTGTCGATTTCCCCGGTGCAGAGTCCCCATAACGCTTGTCAAGCTACTGCTTTGCTTCAACAGTATTTTTTCCCATTAAAAAGCAATGTTTGATTAATACTCGAAACTCTTTCTTATCCATTGTTTCAAAAATGGCATAAGTTGCTTCACCAAAACCTCTGTAACTTATGAACTAAAGTCAGATTGTCATGAAATTTTGACACGTAACGTTAAAAGGTTGGTGCTATCCAGAAATCATATGGATTTTCCAACAGTGGTGCCATCTATATGTCAGGCCCGAAACTTGTTGAGTGATGTGTTAAAGAGAAGAATATTGAAAGATATAGCCGTGAATTTGAATTGGCAAAAAGATAGAAAAGGATATAGTTTGATATACGAGAGATAGGCTGAGATAAAAAAATGGGGTTGAAAGAGATATATGTAAATTTGGATAAGCAAGAGATAGAAAGAGATAGTGGTGAATAGAAAATAGATAAGGTAAATGTACCAGTCGTTGCGCGGTTAAGGAAACCCTTCGAGGATTATTGAATTTAATTATAGAAAAATAAAATTTTTTGTCATATTAATCGAATCACATTTTGTAAGACACTTTTGATTTGTATTGCAAAGCTTATTATTCTGAAAATTTTCAACACTTATTAACAAATAGTCGAAAATATGAAAAAATGCGTTTGGCCCAGTCTTCGCGCAAGAAATTTATTATTGTATTATTTATTGTTATATAAGGGTTATCACAAATATAAATCAAAAATTTTCAAAATTGATGTCGAATAAATTGATATAAATACTTAAATGCGAGAAGAGTTCCATTTGCATTTTTGAGTAAGCATTTACATTAAAAATTTGTTATGAGAGATGAATAATAACCTTATGTTCAACGATATCTTCAACTTGAACACAAAAATATAAAGTAATTTTCTTAATTTTACGTAAAATATGCTCGACAGCGCAACAACTGGTACATTTACCTTACAGGCGGATAGATAAGGATTAAGCTGAGATAAAAAAATGGGGTTGAAAGAGATAGGCATCAATCTGTATTGACAAAGAGATATAAAAAAATAGAGGTGGGTAGACAAGGGATAGAAACAAGTATAGGTTGATATAAAAAAATAGATTGAGATAAATAAAACGGGATTGAAAGAGATAGACGTGAATTTGGTTTGACAAAAAGATATAAAGAGATAGAGGTTAACAGACAAGGGATAGAAAGAGATATAGGTGAATGGGCAAGGGATACATTTTCTTTATCTCTTTCTATCTCAGAGATAGAAAGCGATTGAAAGTGATACGATTCCTCTCTCTTTATTTCCATGAGGAAGAGCCCAAGTCATAAAATTTCCGCATTTAACTTTATAATGAAATATTTTTAATACAAAATATTGTAATTTGTACAAAATACTAATCTATTTTTGAGTTCTCAAGATAATTTAAAAATATTTTCAATTTTATTTTACAGTGTGGATCTTCAGGGGACATCTCAGAAAGAGTGGCAGCGCTCATGCATTCCTCTTCGACGCAAGATGATTGCTAGTCTCCGAGGAAGATTCTATAAGATCTTCTCGTCTTCCACGAGGGGAGAGAAGCCAAAGGAAAACCAAACCCAAAACACTTTTAGCTTATAACAATTTCATAAGTAATCTATCACCTAAGCTTAATTTAAAGCATAAGACTAACATTTAAATTCAATCCCCCAAATCAACTAATTCTTCGCTCGGAGCCATTCAGAGTAAGAAAAGGATTCTGTGACGATATTTTGTAAATTACATTGATCTGTGAACAATTTCAAGTGTAACAATGCGTCTATTCCTGCGATTTAATTTTTGTAAACTCATCTCATTCTAAAGACCGACAATTAATTTCCAAAATGATTTATTTTTATTAAAACATAGTTTTCAAGGCTTTCATTCAAATTCAACAATTTGTTTTGCTCATGTTTATCATATGGTGCCTACAAACAAGAGAATTATAAAGCAAAAAAATCAGATAAATTTTAATAACTCTACAAGGGTTTAGTATTTTTAATAACCCAAGTAAATTTGCTAAAACACAATTCTTGTCTTCAATTTTCCAATAATTTGCTATCAAACGTGAACAAGGCACTTAAAAAAGATGAGCAACGATGCTTGGACTTGAAATCTTCCGATTTCAAAGCATTGTTTCACAAATCAGTATCAGGTTGTCTTCTGAGAATATCGAATTTCACAAGAGTGTTAAAGCGAGCCACTAACCTGACACTACATAGAAGAAAGAAGTCTTATAATAATAAGTTTGCAAATAAATATAAAGAGCATGTTGTCTTTCACAAGTTCAGTGAAAGGTGACTTGCAGAATGGCAAAAAATCTGGAATACTTGGATGAATCGGATAGATAGGAACTCCCTAGGGTACTTGGAAAAGAAAGAATGAAAAAGGGTTTGGGAAGGGTGGGAAATGGGGGGAGAGGGCGGTGAACAAACCATTGAAGCGAGAAGCTTCAAGATAGAGATGCCATTCGGTGAGTAGGAGTGCGTGAAAGAAAAAGGTATTTCCATGAGATAATTTTGTATCTTGGCACGAGAGGATGAGCTTCACGATGGTGATCTACGTCCATAAGAAAGGCGTTAAATTTTAGGATAGGCTGTGCAATAAGTACCCTAAAGATAAAGTCCGACTTTTCAAAGAAAGGGAAAAAAAGCTAAACGAGAGCCAACGGGCTCCCTGTGAAGGTATGAAAAGCGGACGGTAACGAATTTACGACTCATGGTAATTCCTCGAATTTTATTAGGTTCGATTGCAATTGAAATATAAATTTTAGTACTCTCGCCGTTTCGTTTTATCACAAATTTAGTTTGTAACACACAGAGGGACGATTATATAACATTGTACATTGAAACGTTTGCAATATACTTTTCATCATTTTTTTTTATGTGTCAATTTTTATGAATTGATGTTTTTAACGAAAATTGGGTAGTATTTATCTTTAAAAATCGATTTTATCAATATTATTAAGATGGCACTTTTTTTCTTAAAGAATTTCAATACCTCATGCAACGACTTTTAAATTTAAAACTATTAAGGTCATGTGCCTGAGGTAGATTCCTACATTACCGGCATTAATTTTTTGTAGTTATACAAGAGATGTCAAAATTATATATCGAGTTTAAAATTTGTTAATTTACATAAAAGACACTGAAGAAAAATTGCCGTCTTTCAAATGTTTTAAATTATGAATAGTCTCCAAAGTTTTTTAAATTAACGCATAATAATTCTGGTAACAGGATTCTATAAATAATACCTTTCAACAATTTAAAAATATTGACACTCGAAAAAAATGAAAATTAATCAGTTAATTATAAATACTCTTTTTATGGTTTGGCCAATTTGTCTGATACTGGAAATAATAAATTATTTTACATAATTCTTGGATACAGACACCTATTTAAAAACACGAAAATCAATACATAATTCATTTTACAATAAAATTGGCTTCGAATGTTAATTATTGCACCAAAGCATATAAAATGATATAAATCTTCATAATTGAGTCGTCAATAATTATGGAAAATTGATCAGAGGAAATTCATAAAAAATTCAGTGAATATCGAGTACAACACTATACGGCCATCTTTAGTAATAAAAATAAATTCCAATTTGCAATTTGCTTTGATGCTTGAGGCAAAGGAAATTCCGTATTTCACAAAGAAATTTTCCACTTTGCAAAAGGTGAATTCCCGTTCCCTATTACTCTCCTATGAACTGGAAGTCGCGTTTTGACCCAGAAAGAAACGACATCAATTAGAATCTATTTCCTTATTCCTATTCAGAATTTCAGGAATAAAAATGTTGAGTAAACTAACGTTCTTTGATGCTTTTCCTTTCTTCAAAACGTGCTCGAGCTTTTCAACGTTTTTCTCGGAAAAAGGAAGCTCGGCACGACGACCGAAAGAAACTTGAGTCTTGTGGCACAATTTTCGCTAAATTACATTCTAGTCATTAATCGCTTGGAATGGGAAGCAGTAAAAAAGAGAAAAGAAAAAAAAGAGAGTTGATGGAGGTGAGGAAAGACAAAAAATCCTGATACTTTTTTTAAATCAAACTAGATTTTAAACTAGATAGATCCATTGACTCAATTACTGCCGTGACAAAATCCTTGAATAACAATGTTTATCGTGTAAATATTTCTTAATGCAAAATTCGAAAGGTTCAAACAAAAGCGGTTTTTTTAATTAACAGAAATATTTTGTTAATTTTTTAAAACCAATTTTTTTTGTTAAATTAAGAACTATTTTTGTTAAAATATCAAGAATGTTTTGAATTCTAAAACTATATTTTGTTATTATTTGGGCAACCCAGTTTTTTTTTACCCAAATATTTTCTTTCAAAGTAAGAAAACTTTTTGTTCAAATATCAACATGTTTATCAACTTGACAATAATATTTTGATAGTATTTGTGCAAACAAATTTATTTTCTAACAACAAACGTTTTTCTTAGAGTAATAAAACTTTTATGTTGTTATACGATCCAAAATTTCGTCAATTTAATAAGAAGTATTTTGTTGGTATTCGCGTAAAAAAATTTATTTTCTGCACCAATAAAGTTTTTTTTATAGCTATGTCTTACTTATCCGATCCCTACCTTACCGACTCTTTTTTCTCGCCCTTCGCAGTTCCGCATTAGTTGAGATGTCGAGTTGAAACTTTGAGTAATTAAGTAAAACAAAAACAGAAAAGATAATTTTATGTACTTTAGACACAAACATGTAGAAACCTGAAATCAATAAAATTTTCTACTTTCCGAAGTATTACATGTCCTTAATTACTCAAATCTAACTCGATGTCTCAATTGATGTGAAAATGCAACGGGTGAAAAAAAAAGTGTCGGTAGGATAGGGATCGGATAAGTAAGACATGGCCTTAAAGTAAAAAAAATTTTTTTGTTAATTTAAAAAAAACATTTTGTTGCTATTTGGGCAAACAAATTGTTTTTCTTGAAGTAAGAAAACTTCTTCTTTAAATATCCAAGATTTTATCAATTTAACAATAATATTCTGTTGGTATTTGTGCAAAAAAATTAATTTTCTGATACAAAAAATGTTTAGTTTAGAGTTATATAACTTTTTGTTGGTATATGATCTTAAAGTTTGTAAATTTGACAAAAGTATTTTGTTGGTATTCGTGAAAATAAATTTATTTTCCCTCCCAACAAATTTCTTTCTTAAAGTAACAAAACTTCTTATCAAAATATAACAAACTTTGTCAATCCAACAAAATTATTTTGTTGATACTTCTGCAATCGAATTTTTTTCATTTCCTAACAAATTTTTTTCTTGATCTAACAAAACCTTCTTGTTTGAATTTCCGAAAGCTTATCAATTCAACAAAGATATTTTGTTGCTAGTTGTGCGGAACACTTTTTATGTTGAGGTAGAAAAATTTTCTGTTGAATTAACCAAAATTGTATCAATTTACCATTGAATTAGCAAAATTCTGGATAATAATATATTTATGCAATAACAAAATTCTGTTGCATAAATTTCTTTCCCAATGTCCAATTTTTTAAAATGGCACTAGAATTTGAAATTTGGATGTTTCTTAAATTCTTGATGCTCAATAAGCTTTTAACCGCCGAGAAGATACGTATAAAAGTGTGCATCATCTTTTAAATATCTCGAATAGCCGGAACAAATTTCCTTTTCATGCTGATCAGCTACTTGAGGACTTGGCAGATATTTGCTCGACAAGAGGCCCTTGTCTAGACAAAGTATCCCCTTGTCTTATACCAGGATTTTCTGTCAGGGTAGTGAAAAAGAACACATACGTATATATTTATATTATATACAAGGTGTTCTCAACAAAACCATTTTTTTCACTAAAAATAAAAAAAAAACTTGAAATATATGTTTACTTTATAAATCGAAATAGTAGGAAATACAAACATGAAAAGAATCTTCAATAAATTAATCAATCTAAAAATTGACACCTTGTAGAAACAATTTTGTTAAATAAAAAAAGATATTTTGTTGGTATTTATACAACAAAATTTCTTTGGTGTCCCAAAAAATGCTTTCTTCAATCCACAAGACTTTGATAATTGCAACAAAACAATTTTGGTTCCACATATTTCTTTCTTAATATAAATTACTTTCGTTATTCATGTTGGTCAAATTGCAAATTATAATTGTGTCATTTTAGAGTTTTGGAATTATAAAATAGTTTCACGCCCGTGTGGCGAACGTTATTTTTTAAATAGTTTGCATAAAGTATAAGCAACCAAATCTGAAAATGTAATTGAGAAAATTGAAGAAAAGACCATTACTACAAATTTTATAATATTTATTAGTATTATTTATATTATGTAATATATTTGTAAAATTATTAATCGATGTGCTGTTCACTCTTGCATCTGATTTTAAGTTATGGGAAGATTTAACGCGTTCGTAAATGATGCCAAACGATTTCTTTCCTTAAGGTAGTTTTCATCCATGAAAATTAGACCTCAGGCAAAAATAGATAATTTTGCTTTCAAGAATAGCAATATTATTATTGAAGGGCTATTTTGAAAGAGCAAAAATTATTTTACATGAAAATAATTTGAAACACAGAAAAATAATTTTATTAATAAATTTTATTTTTGTCCCAACTTTTTTTCTTATTGCTTCTTGCCAAATTTAAAAAAATTATGCGATTCTAATAAATCATGAATCATTTTTTCAGAGGAAAGATTTCCCACAACTTCACCGTTTCTGATTTTTAAAAATAAATTCTTTAAAGGCTGAAAACATTAAAAAACATTTTCCAAAACGAAATTTTTATGAACAAATTGCTGAATTTGATAATAATTTATTCATTTTCGAAAATTGGAAATGTTTAAGTTATAGGGAATCTTTTTCTTGAAAAAGTGATTTGTAATTTATTAAAATCGCATAATTTTTAAAATTTGGTAAGAAGCGATAAGAAAAAAAGTTGGGGCAGAAATAAAATTTATTAATAAAATTATTTTTCTGTATTTCAAATTTTTTTCATGGAAACTAATCTTTTCTCTTCCAAAGTAGCCCTTCAATAATAATATTGCTATTCTTGAAAGCAAAATTATCTTTTTTTGCCTGAGGTCTAATTTTCGTGGATCAACTATCTTAAAATAATTGTAATACGGTTAAATGGAGAAATCAACAGATTCTAATAAGCGACAAGTGATTCGTAAGCTTGAGCGCTTTTTTCCAGCACTATTGCTCTTTGAGGGAAAGGACACGTGTCTTATTTCGCCTCATTCCGGCTTATTTTCGGGTGCGCGAGCGATGACTCACACTATTCAGTGTTACGTAGAACTTTTCGTACTTTATCGTATCTTTGAATAAAGTGAGGGTTTTCAATCATGAGTCGATTCTGAATCAAATAGTGTATTTCGAGTATATACTGCCTTGTTTGAATTAAGTTCAAATACAATAACATATATTGAATTTATAAATGTGGAATTTCAAAATTCAAGATTAATAAGTCATGATTATAGAATATAATTATTATTGATAAAGATTACCAACTGATAATCTATAAAAATGATGTATAATAATTATCGTAAATCACCCTAATGAATAGTTTTTATAAAGTTTCCAAAATTTTTTTAAAAATTTCCTTTCTTTATAAAATTGATGTTATAAAACTTTTAAAAAATTTTTATAAAATAGAAACAGTTTATTTAACTTTGACTCGTCAAAAATCAATAATCACTTAAATAATAATGGCACGTAAAATAGAAACGTAAACAATTATCCGGAGAAACCACGTTGATTTGTTGATCTGTTGAATACGATAAAATTAGTTCACAACCAAAAAATTAAAATTATTTACGAAAAATCCAATAAATAATGGAATGACAAATTTTGCAAGTAAAAATACAGAATTATGACAATAAAGCCATTTATTTAAATGAAAATTCGTAAAATTGAACATGCTAAGATAATAAATAATAGGCACAAATTGACATTTTAAGTTTCGATTCACTATGAACACGAATCATTGTTCATAACTTATTTCAGGACATTAATAGATCAATGCATGCTAAATTCATTTTTCAGTTAAATAACGAACATAACAATCGTCACAACACTCGCTCGTGTTTTGAAATCAGTTTTACTCCTGTGCGTATATACTTTAACTCAGCTGACTTCTAATACTAGTACATTCAAAATTCCCTCCAACGAGAAGCTTGAGCTTCGGAGTGTTCTCTGCAGCCTGACGTGCAAATGAAAATGAGCGTATCTGCAGAAGAGCTAACTTTGCACTGGAAGCGAAAAATCACTATGACATACCACACTCATATTTTAACCAGTTTTTTGAAACTAAAAGTGCCTGCTGACATAAAAAACACTGCATCTTTAGATTTTGCAAAAAGAAAGACTTATTTTTATAATTTTCAGTGAGAATTTGCAGTTACGCTAACCTATAATTTCAACTACTTGGACTGGAAATACCGTATCTGCTACAAAAACTTTTAAACAATAGTAAATCACTCAGTATCATCAGGAAATGCAGATAAAATATCCAATTTTCTATATATGTAGATAAATCTGTTAAATAATATATAAGAATATCAAAATTTGCATTTATCGGACTGTAGAGGAATTCTAATATTATGTCACACATTCTAACTTATAGTTTGTACGAATTTGTCTCAAACAAAAACTCCTTAATTTCTTAATTAGTAAATTTATTTATTATTATTTGTATAGTCCATGATTTTTTTACATAAATGATTGACATCTTATAACTTTATTACGTAAATTAATGTTAGTTAATGGGACTAAAAAAGGCGACACTATTTCCTGGTGAAGTGTTTACTTTTTAAATCACATAAGGAAGTTTGTACTTTTTAATTCACATAAGGCAATCACATTTTTTGTTATATTTGGTATTTTCTTGATTAGAATAACACTTAAAACGATGATTAAGCTGTTGAATCACATGTTTTTAAAACTCTTTATAGTTATTCATAAGTAACACTTAAACGAAGACTTAAATCCTAATCACGTTTTTCAAAAGCCTTATTCACTTATAGAAATTTTAAGGAATCCATTTAAAACGAATACATAATATCCACTAATCATAATCTTGTAATTTAAAATATAAATATTTGAAGTTCATAGCGATGCTGTAATCTTACATTTGTCACTTTCAAACTGATTCACTGAAAACAAATTCAAATAAACTTTCTCAGGCAAATTCGATGATGGGTTTTCTTTATTAGGCAGCGATATTATAAAAATTCTATTAAAAAAAACATAATTGTCGAAAAAAATGTCCTTCCATAACCTTCAAAACGAACACTCGTTGCCATCAAACAATTATCTAAAGTTAAATTTATCTACGAACATCTAAATATCTTTAAAATATACATTTTTATAAATAGCAATTTACATCACACAATTTTTTACTAAATATTAGCACTATACTTACTGAAAATAAACGAAACAAACACGAGACCAGAAACCATACCAATACCGTATTTGAAAAACACTATTTTATGTAAAAGCGTAACTGAATGGCGCGCATGCGTAGCATGACGCGGACTCCCGTCTTCAACTTACACATATTATATTTTTCAAAAATTCAGTACTTTGCGCTATCAATTTTTATTTTTCTCATACATATTTAAGTAAAGGGGAGTATCATAAACATACTGACGACATTATCTCAATTTTGACAAAAATTGCAGATACGCTTATTTTCATTTGCGCAGCAGTGTGGTTCTCTGCAACGAGCACGAGGGAGAACCCCTCCATACCCTATTTGTTGTTATGCGCTTTGCTGTTTTAAATTCGAACGCGTTTTGTCCCACAGTAGTAGGGGAAGAGGGGTCGATCAGCTGCTCGTTGTAGGGAACGGTGCCGCTCTCGTATAAGGGAACGCTCGTTGGAGGGAATCTCGAGTGTATATCGTTCACGTCCACGCAGCAACAGCTTGCGCAGTCGCGTGAGATACGTAAAATTTTTGGCCATATTTTATGCAGCGTTAGGGATTCAAAGAGACTCGCTCCTTATTGCTGCTTGTGGCTGCTTATTCATCGTTACTTTTACCAGTTCGTGCTTATTTGAAATCTCTCGAATCGCTATGAAGGACTTGAACTTAAACGCGCTTCCACGTTATTCTCTTAGATTGTTTTACTTTATTTTAGACTATTTTGCATCACACGTAAAAAATTTCAAACGTGAAAATTGCCAAATTCAAGAGTGAACAGCCCCTCGTTATTAACTTCAATTTTCAGATTTTTCAAAATTTTTACTTTGCACGCATTATGTGTAAAAATTATCTTTATACACCGAGAACGATACGTAAAGAATTAATTTACGCACACTGTGAAAAAAGTAAATTTTTACTTTGTTATGGTGGTATTAAAACTAACGAACTCGTATTTATTTGTAATTTACAAACAGGGTGCAGCAAGAAGAAAAGCGTTTCTGGTTTTTTCATGAGATCACCCTGTATAGGAAGTGAGAAAGAAAATAAAAGAAGACAATAAAAAAGGAACTCGAGATCCACTCTTCATTGTCTTCTTTTCACGATCACCCATTGTCTCTTCAAGAGGAAGCAGCAAGGCTTTCACACTGACTGCCGTTTTGACGCGGAGTCAGTTTCGTTGTTGACTGACACAACTTTGTTCTGATCAAACAAAAAGACTCAAGTATCAGAGTCAACGAACATGAATGAACTAGTGGAATGACATTCTTATCTCAACTGCGAAAATTTTGCCGAGAAACATCGTTAGGGAAATTTGTTGCTTTTAGATTTGCAAGAAATGAATTACAAAATATTGAAAGATGTTCCAATTAGGATACTTAAGTTTGATTTAGCACTTGGACTGTTAAAATTGTTGCAATATATCTTCATCAAGGAAATTAATGTCAAAGAAACTATTACACGACCGTTAGAGAAAGAGTTATTACTCGTAAGAGCATTAAAAGTTTATGCTTTAATGAAGTTGAATAAGCTTTGCGAGAAGAAAGTTTGTAGTTACTTTTCTCAGGATGTCAAGAACTATAACTAAAGTGCTTATTAAATAAAAAATCAAATTATTTCGTTGGGTGCTAAATGAATATCTTATATTTTTCTAGTATTAGAAATTGAATGTCTTATTAGCATTGAATATCATTTAAGACTTTGACCTCAAAATCAATATGACTTTTATGTTGACAATTATATAAAAACGTAAATATAACTTTTTAAGAAATATTCTAAACTGTAAGTGAAATATTACTAATTGACAGAAACTTTCATAGTTTTCTAAATTAATTTACAATAATGGATGAAGAATCTGGAAAAGCATTTAACGTCACAGGCATCGTCTCTTTGATCCAAGCTTCCGAAAATGGGTTTAACTAATTTTGCAATCAATATAATAGTATAAATAGTTACTAATTTGACCTGCAATATAAAGACCCTTCGAAGTTCGGATTTAGAGCTTTCAAGGCCCAGGAATACTAACTGGGATTTATTTTTCACTCTTTGTCAAGTGAAGAATCTTGTAGGTACTGAGAAAACTATTTGGTGAGATCAACAAAAGTTTTGTTAGCTCAACAAATCGTTTTTGTTGGTTTTTTTATTAAGTAAACCAAATTTTTTTGTTGAGTACCTTTGTTGGATCAACAGAATTGTTTTGCTAAGCTAGTAAAATAATTGTACCAAAAGTTAGTCGAGTCTGTGTCGTTTTTCGTGCGGAAAGTTTATTTTCTCGCACTAATGCGGTAAAATTTTAGGTTTGTTTTAATGTTTCCCACACTTGAGATTTTACCGGACTAGTGCGAGAAAATCAACTTTCCGAACGCAAAACGATAAGGACAAGGCTAAAATTCGGTGTACAACGTACCAAAAATATTTTCAACACTAAAAATTCAAATTGTAATAAAAATAATTTATTTAATCATACCATTTCATCTGCAAAAATATTCCATTCCTCCAAGAATTTCACAATTTGAGACCAAATGCCTAATTAGGCGCCTGTTTTTTGAACAGAATAGCCATTTTAAAAATGTTGCAAAACTTTGTTCTAAACAACAAAACAGGACTTAACAAAATAACTTTGTTGGACCAACAAACTAATTTTGTCACTAACCACAATTTAATGGCGATTACCTAATTTTTCCTCAGTGTGCTAATATCCTGAAAACATCAATCTTTTAAAAAATAAATTATTCAATAGGAACCCAGCACTCATAATTTCTCACATTTCTATTTCTTTAATTAATCCAACAATTCCGAAAATATTCCGACTCCACCACCTTTAATTCGAAACCGCTAAACCGTATAAAAGATCATGTGGTTTTTTCCAATCAGTCACCTTTGTCGACTTTTTTTTATCTCTCGCGCTTGTCCTTCACTTCCTGTTCCACGGTTAAAAACTCCGGAAGTCACCTTCTGGATCAAAATGATCTAATTTAGCCCGAGAACGTCGCGTACGGGAAGCGCAGCAATTGTGAACGGGCGTTAATCGTTAATTAATTCCGTCGCTCGATTGCGTGCGAAAGTCTCTGATCCGTCGCCGGAATTGGAAATTACATTTCTTTGTACTTCGTTTTTCCCACAATCGTTAGACTTTTCCTACCCCCCCCCCCCCCCCCCAATTTCCCTCAACCGACGTTGCGGCACAAAGGTAACTCGTCGGAGTCCGGCGCGACGACAGCGAAAGGGGAAAGGGGCAGGAATGAGTGAAACGAGGAATGAGGGGCCGGAAGTTAAATTAAACTTTATCGCAATCGAGTCTGGCCTGGCAACTATGCGATTTTTTAAAAGCGCCACCGGCTTGATTGTGATCTCGTTGTGCGTGGACACTTAACATTTTTTCTGCGAACAATCGAATCCCCGAAACTGCGTTCCAACTTATTCTTCGGAAAATCTTAGGATTTTGAGCTTCTGAAAGAAAATTGCTTTGCGACGGAAAAATACGTTTATATTAAATTTAAACACGCGCCTGAACTGATGAAATCTCTTTTCAATATTCCAGACTTAAAATCAGATACAACGAAATGGTATGACAGAAGTAATTTCCAAGTATTATGTTAAAATCAGAGCGTCTTTGAATACAGGCTGTTTTAATAATTTATTATTTCCATCGACTGAAGAGTAACAGAAAAGAAGTCGATTGCTTTAAGAAAAATTCCTGTACCTACGAAGAGAGAGAAATAGGACTGTGTTTACCTACTTTTTTCTATTTTTCTTCATTATAACATTTTTTATTGTTATCTGACTGAGAAAACTGGAAGTTTTTATTGAAGAACACGTATTAAGTGGAAAATTTCATACAATCTTCTTTACGCATCAAGTTATTTATTAATTTTGAATACTCCAATATATTCAGAGTTATTTGCAATATGATGGAAACACGACGAACATTCTCGAAGGAAACATAGCATAAGAATTAAATTTACATTTTTGTGTAAAGCTATCACGTCTTTGAGATGTTTTTCTCTTGAGCTGTTACACTGGGAAAAATGTATAATAATTCTATAAGTGTCACAATGATGAATTGAACAGTATCGAAATGTTTAAAATCAATATCCAGGTATAACAAAAATTTGGAAACTTTACAATTGTAATTTGGAGTATCGATAACTGTATTTTGAAATAACAATACTTGTGATTAGGAATATCTAGATATTGTAAAGAAGTATCTTTCCGACCGCATTTCTATCCTTTCCAGTGAACATTAACGTTTATCACTGTTGCAGAACAGTGACAAAAAATTGTGAGTCAAACATAGGCCACACTGGACTCACCAGTCAAGCTGAATGTCAGACTCAAATTTACCTTGCTATGACACATCTGTGAGTCAAAGAAAAGAAACACTGTGACTTATGTGTGAATACTTCATGTAAACGTACTGCAATTATTTCATATTCATATTTTTTACAACATTAACCTTGAACTAATTTGAAAACTATTAATCATGCGATTTAACCTAATAGAAACTTGAACCTATTTATAAAATTTTCTTCGCACACCGGGATCGAACCCCGGCCGGGTGCAGATATTTTAGAATGGTTGCAACTGTTGCATCATGTCAGGATCATATTGTAACAGCAGACTGTAATTTCATGGTTCTGTAACCGTTGTACCACGTCAGTGTTACATTGTAAAAGCACACTGAGATTTTCGGGTTCTGCAACTGTTGCATCACTTGAGTGCCATAGTGTGACAACACATTGTGATGTTAGGGTTCTGCAAGCGTTGAATCACTTAAGTATGGCAGTGCCGATGCACACTGTGATTTCAAGGTTCTGGAACTGTTGCATCACGTTAGTGTCACATTGTAACAGCACACTGCGATTTTCCGAGACTGCAACTGTTGCATTACTTGAGTATCTCAGTGTGAAAACACATTGGGATTTTAGGGTTCTGCAACAGTTGCGTAACTTGAGTATCACATTGTCAAAGCACAATGTGATTTTAGGGTTCTACAACCGTTGAATCACTTAAGTACGGCAGTGTCGCAGCACGCTATGATTTCAAAGTTTCTGTCATAACGTTAGTGTCCTATTGTAACAGCATACTGTAATTTTTGGGTACTGTAATTGTTGCATCACTTAAGTGTCATAGTATGATAGTAAATTGTGAATTTAGGGTTCTGCAACGCTAGCGTCACTTGGGTATCACAGTTTGAAAGCACATTGTGATTTTAGGGTTCTGCAACCGTTGAATCACTTAAGTGTGGCACTGCCGCAGCAAATTGTGATTTTGAGGTTCTGTGACTGTTGCATCACGTTAATGTCACATCGTAACAGCACACGACGATTTTAGTGGTCCTATAATAATTGCATCACGTCAATGTTGCTTTGTAACAACACACTGCGATTCTCGGGTACTGCAACAGTTGCATTACTTAAGTGTCATAGTTTAACAACACATTTTGATATTAGGGTTCTAAAACTGTTACATTACTTAAGTGTCAAAGTCTGAAAGCACATTGCGATTTTAGAGTTCTGAAACGATTGCATCACTTGAGTATCACAGTGTGAAAGCACATTGTGATTTTAGGGTTCTGCAATCGTTGAATCACTTAAGTTTGGCAGTGCCGAAGCACACTGTGATTTCAAGGTACTGTAACTGTTGCATCACGTTAGTGTCACATTGTAACAGCACACTGCGATATTAGATGTTCTATAATTTTTTTATAGCGGCAGTGTCACATTGTAAGAGCACATTGCAATTACAGGGTTCGGTAACTGTTACATTTCTTGAATACCAGAGCGTGACAGCACATTGTGATTTTAGGGTTCTGCAACTTTTTCACTACTTGAGTGTCAAAGTGTGACAACACACTGTGAGCTCACTGCTATGGAACAGTTACAAAACGTGTTCACTGGGTTACCATCTACTATGTAATTTTAAATGGCAATTTTTCCCAGTGTATATTTTTACAAAAAGACAATGGATAAATGATATGGAATTAAAAAATATGTCACACTATGTAAATGTTATATACATTTAGCATTTATCTGCCTGCATTGCTAAAAGTGTGCAAATTTAATTACCTTTGTTGCGTTCAGCAAATATATAAAAGAGAGAGCTTTCTATTAAGAGTGAAAAGTTGTTGATGGATGTACATTCATATAAAGTTTAGTCCAACAATATGAACTCTAATATTCCATTAAATATTGTACATATTACTATAGAATGCTTTATATTATTAGAATATAGTTACACGAGTATTATACTATCTTTATCTTTATATAACTAACTTTGTATGTACTTAAAATCTCTATATTTTACATAGTATGTATCTTAAATCTCAATATCTACATTTTTATCTTCTTATTCGTGCATACATTTTTCAGTGGTCCAAACTAGGCCCAGGCCTGGCAAGTTTCGAAATTGTATGAATCGCCGAGCCGGATCCAGGGCAGGGCCTGACAAGGCGGACGAATTATGTCAATGCTATTTAACGGATTATAATTTTAGAAATTTTGTCATGGGCCTGGTTAGGTTCAAATTGTTTAATTCAGATTAGTAATCAAAAAATGGCCTGATCGGGGCAAAATCTGGCATTCCAACTTCGTGGTATGATTTTATCTAGGCCTAGTTGAACTATAGGTTTCATCACCATTTTGGGCCACGGTATTTTAATTTCAGCTTGGGTTCCATACCTAAATATTCCAACTTGGCTTCGACCTGGGCCGGTCTAGTAGACTTGAAATTCGGAATTTGCGTTAAATAAGCCAGGCATAAATGTCTATTTGTTAGATGGGGGCTAGGCCTAGCTCGGCGTGTCATGCTAAAGTATACGTTGCCAGGTCTGAGCCACGGCAAAACTTATGCACGAGTTATATAATATCTGAAACGTAATATTGCATTTTATTTACTCAAAATTCTTGATAAACTTTTAGGGATCTCGAAACTGAACAGAAGAAGGTAATTAAGTTTGCGATTATATGGAGGCAAAATACGAGCAACTCCAAAGTATTAAATTATATATTATGTCTTATGTATACAATTTAAATATTATGTATATGAAGTAACTATCCGTTGGTACATATCGTATTTAAGTAAAGAATGGAAGAATGTGAAAAGAATCTGCTTCTAAAGGGACAACTCTCGAAGCGTATCGATTCCATGGAGAATCTGCTAATTAGACTTTAAATCGAAAGAGAATAAAATTGTTTTCATTCCCTTGAGCCGATTGTACAGACCTCGTGACTCAATTGAAAAGGGATAACACCCTGTATACAATAGGCATGTACACACTAACAACGAATGTAATAAAGAAGGTTTTTCGTTTTCTACGCATAGGCTGTTTTCTCTCATTAACAAAGCCCTTTGTTTGCTTATCAAGCTTTTTCAACAAGCAACTTTCCATATTTCTTTTTCAGGTTGATTTTTATTATTTTTTATTTTTTGTCTTTTGATGGTGCTCTACACAAGGACGTTCATCATTTCGAGCTTCATCGTTCGACGCTTTGAATTTTTTACGCTGTCGAATTACGCTCGTGAGTTCCCAGGTCGGTCGTTTGAAAATGAAATTTTCAAGTTTAATACAACGAGGGACGATCTTCGAAATCAAACAGCTTTGCAATAGCAAAGAATCCTAAAAAGTAATAATAATAATCCTGATAGAAAGTAAAATATATACTGACGCTTTTATACCAGATAATAGCAAAATGCATATAAATTGAAAAATTGATTATTTTTGGTCAACATGATTTTAAATTCATTTAACAGCATTTATCTGTAAGAACTTTGACTTTAAAATTTTCCATTGCTCTATACAAAAATTAGATAGTAGTTACAGAATTTTTACGTACTTTTATGAATATAACAAAATATTTTGATGAAATTAAATCATAGTCCAGTCGTATTGTCCTTTTATACGGAATTAAATTAAATTAAATTAATTCGTTGATAAGGCCAGTAGAGGATAAATTAAAGTGTATAAAATTCTGTATCATATGAAAAAACAGAATGTTCTAGCAAAATATTCTTCAGAGTTACGATTTTCTGAATCTTTGTCTTTTTTAGATGTCGTTTTAATTTTCTGGCCAAAAATGGAATAATCGTTTTTACGGAAATTTCTGCAATTATGAAGTAAAAGTTGCATTAGAGTAAATATAATATGAATCAATTCTGCGAAATTAAAAAAAAGCTGATCCTAATTCAAATGGATCAAATTATTTTTCGCAACAAAAAAAATTCGCAAAATATTTTGCAAAACTCTGATTTTTTTCAAAATTTCCCTATGATTAGTTTAGCTAAAAAAAGAAAAAAAAGAAAATGGTAAAATCCGCCATTACTCATTTAAAATGGCAGATAATGATCTGAAAACTGCTGGTGCTAGAACATTCTATTTTTTCTATTTCCCTGAATTTTGTGTACTTTTTACGTCTCTATTTGTTTTCTCTAAAATGCATAGGAGAGCAACAATCCACGTATATCGTATGTGATTTTTAGCAGCTTTCTTAACAAAATCATTCGGATCCCGGTTCGAAATTATTATCACAAATCCAAAAGGTATATAAATAACCTAAAATAAAGTATTTAAGGCCATGGTCTAACTTGGTCACGTGACTAGATTCCTACTTTACTGGCATTTCAGTTTGTGTAACCTCATTTCCGTAAAAAATAAGATAGAAAACTGAAAATTTGTAGAATTAAATAAAATATATATCTATATAGGTCTGTCTGATCATAAATGTTTATAATTATAGAAAAAAATTGTAGAAAAAATAAAAAAGTAAAATTTTAAACATTTATGACCAGATAATTTGACTTAATGCATTTCATTTACTCTACACATTTTCAACTTGTTATCTCATTTTTTACAAAAGTGGGTTTACACGAATTAAAAGTGCTGTGGTGACCTAGTCACCTGATCCGGTTGGTCCATGGCCTTAAGCAAAAACAATAAGGTCCCGAATAATTTCGGTTTTTCCTCTTTTTCGACAATATTTTATGACGACTACTAGTTCTACCAACCTTATTACAAAATTAGGATATGAAAGGACATCAAACCAATATTGGGGAATTATAATCTTACTGGGCCAAGTTCAGGCCGAGCTGAGACTATTTTTAGTAGCCGAGATACGTTGACAGTGCTATTAGTACAACAATAGACCAATTCTAATTGCTCAACATTATTCGCCGAACATTGGATGGTGAGAATATTCAGCTTTACATTTTATATTAATAAACTTGAGGTAAATCCTCTTTTTCAAATGAAGCATAATCTTGTGCATAAATTTCTTAAACTGGCCCTGGCCGGGGTTCGATGCCAAGTCAGGGCTTGTCAGGACAGGATCTAGCTTAGGGTAGGGTAACTTTTTTTGCGTAGAAATAATAAGCTTGACCATACATTATGTGAACTGGCCCTGACCTGGCATGAAAAGCTGAACCAGATCTGCACCTAGCCAGGTAGAATAAAAATGAAGATGGTATTTGCAATAAATCGTTTCTTAAAGTGAACTAGGGCGCAGCTTTCCATGACAAGCTATAAATTAACATTTCTGGGCCTGGTCTGGGCCTCGTCTAAGAAACAGCAAAATTTTTAACACTTGTTAAATAATATTACATAAAACCATTTTTGAAAACTTTTTTGCGATTTTTATAGCTACCACGAAGGATTTGTACGCTTCAAGATCGATTCCAGTGGAGTTGTGAGAATTAATTAATCCTTCTCATCCTTTCATGCTCTATTTTTACACGGAATATATCCCTAGGAACATACACGGGATTAGAGGACACCCTATATTTATGTCAACAATAAATCGTCCGGATCTCATCGTGCGATTGTCCGTCGTACTGGGAATAAAAATTGGAAATTGCCCCAATTTCATTTAACAAGAGATCCGTGTCACACGCGTGGCTGATTTTTTTTAAAACAACGTCACTGTAACACTCAGCAAACTTTTGCTGGTTACACAACAATTAAAGTCATGCAGTTATAAACAACCAACTGGATAAAATTGTTCGTAAGACTTGGTGTCATGGCTTTTAAAAAGTTTAAAATTAAATAATAAATATTGTAAGGTACAATACCAAATATATAAAATAAGAAAAAGTTATTAAACCTAATATAAAGTTTTTATAACTTTCTATAATTTTTAATTTGGAACTCGTGAAATCAGCTTTTTTAAGCATTTCCTTTTAGAAATATGATTTTCAAAATCATTTATCAGTCCATGATTTTCAAATGAGAGAAAACGTTCAAACTTGAAATCTTTGTTTTCATATTGAAAGAAAATTTAAACATTAATTTATAGTTTCTCACGGTTTATTTATTTTTTCGAGACGGTTAAAAATCAAAGCCGGCTCATATTCCAATAGCTGTATGAAAACGAACTTCTCTTTTACATACAAGTAAACGCAAACAAATGCTTCATCGAAATCCGGTCGTTTTTCTATCAGACATAAATCCCCAGAGTAGAATCAAAAATTTAAGCTGCGATTTTTTTCTATCAATTCGTACCGAGTGAAATCCGTAGATCTCGACGATAAATCATCTACAGTGAAATAGTTTCATTGATCCAGGACCTAATACATCTTTTTCAAAACTCTATTTTCCTTTACGACTCATCCTCTCCCTTTATAATATTTACAGTTCGTAAATAATTTTTTTCGAAAGAATCCAGTAATGAAACAAAACAAAAATTTTAGAATAGAAAAATCCAGATAGATAACACTGATCAACAAAAATGACCTATGTCCTCGCTGAATACGACATCATTTCCGGAGTACTTTTCAATGCTCATTACGAATCTGGCTTCTGTTTGTTGCTATCACATCTAGTTTGATAGATATTTACAACTAAAATTGTTAATAAAAAAATGTTTAACAATTTTTTTTAAGAGTGAAATATTTTTTCCGCCATCAACGCATATCACTTTGATGCGCTTTTTAACGTAGTTTGCGAATATCATCCTACTTTAGCGATATCTATAACGGTTTTTGAGATATTCGTAAAAAACTCGAAAAATATGCTAAAAATGTACTGAAATTTCAGTGATCTGTAAATTAGGACATGTTTACTTTTTTTAAATAATCAATGGGTCGATTTCTTTTTTTTTCATGGGGATTAATTATCTGGAAAGAAATTTAAATTAGATTGATCTGTTTCTGCAATATCTTGAGAAATGCGTACCCTTCTTTTCAATTTCCGAAAACTTGTACTAAATGCTGTACTGGGCATCAGATCTTCATTTATCTATATTAAAATGTTCGACGTTTGCTTGAGCGAACATGTTTTTTGATCGGATCGTGACGTTATCGTGAGTGATGTGAATGAAATGTGAGTGATCGTCTTATACTTTAAAACTGTATGGAATTCATAATCAAGTAACATAAGACGCTCACTCACGTTGCCATTTGTTTCTGAATTCCATGCAGTTATGAAACATAAGACGATCACTCACATTTCATTTGTTTCTCGAATTCAAGCATTTGTGACGTATAAGACGATCATCCAAATTGTTCATTCTCCGGTGAAACTTGTCTTCAACCACAGTGAATACGTTTATTTTTCAATCCCTTGTTGGATTTTTACCATTTATGTTTTTGTATTATTAAAAGCAGGTGTAAGAATAATCCCAATTTGTTTTGTTACCGACGTGATTAAAACAGGATATCGATTGTCCTTCGGTAGAATTTTGAAAAATGTTAATCAGTCATGGGAACCTCAGTATTTATATCCTAATTGTGGGATTGAACTGAGGTCTGCAAGTCGACGAAATCTTCCAAGCTATTCTCTGCTTTGGGCACATGTATAAAGACAGGCTTGGCAGTGATCCCAGAACGTGGGAGCTGGCGGCCCCCACCGTAGACCCCACCAGCTCATGGCTTCTTCTTCGCTCGACTGCCATAGGTTGGTTGAATGAGGAAGATACAATGAGCTCAAGGCATTTATGGTGGGGGCCGCCAGCTCCCACGTTCTGGGATCACTGAGGCTTGGCCACAGATGGGACATCAGCATAAACATTTGTTGGTGTAATAAGACCACAAACGAAACATCACAAATTGAGATTATTCTTACACCTGACCGACATTTTCTCAGCTTATTTCAACTGGAGAACAAAAAAAATTTCCATATAACAATGCAACATTTGAACAATGTTTGTCTAGATTTTCATTGCAAAATATTGAAAATAGAGCGAGTAACAGTAAATCTCCCGAGGCGCCTTGAAAAATAGTTGTTTTGCGGTGTACTACATCATAACTCGCAACAGAATCATTTGAAACAAAAAAATCAAAGTGCATTTGTTAAAGGAGATGTTTCTCGAGGTAACCCTGGGAGGATTTTTTTTGCGATTTTTCAATTTTTCGTAGCACTTGAAAGCCAAAACACTGATTTTCCATAAAAAAATCGGCTAATTTGTTATTGTAAAATTAATAAATATTAAAATAAACGAAAAAGCTCCTAGGGAGACCTGGTGAATTATGTGAAGAAGTACTGTACTAAATTTCAAATCGATTGGTGAGTGTCTCATGTTTCATAACTGCATGAAATTCAGAAACAAATGACATTGTGATTGAGTATCTTATGTTACTTGACTATGAATTTTATACAGTTTTAAAATATAAGACGATCACTTACATTTTATTCACATCACTTACGATAACGTCACGATCCGATCAAAAAACATGTTCGCTCAAGCAAACGTCGAACATTTTAATATAGATAAATGAAGATTTGATGCCCAGTACAGCATTTAGTACAATTTTTGGAAATTGAAAAGAATGGTACGTATTTTTCAAGGTATTTCAGGGACGGATCATACTAATTTAAATTTCTTTCCAGATAATTATTCTTTATGAGAAAACAAACAAATCGACCTATTGTTTATTTAAAAAAAAGTAAATATGTCCTGATTTACAGATCACTGAAATTTCAGTACATTTTTAGCATGTTTTTCCAGTTTTTTAAGAATATCTCAAAAACCGTTATAGATATCGCGGAAAAAATATTTCACTCTTAAAAAAAGTTGTTAAACATTTTTTTATTAATAATTTTAGTTGCAAATATCTATCAAACTAGATGTGATAGCAACAAACAGAAGCCAGATTCGTATTGAGCATTGAAAAGTACTCCGGAAATAATGTCGTAATGTCGTATTCAGCGAGAACATAGGTCATTTTTGTTGATCAGTGTTATCTATCTGGATTCTTCTATTCTAAAAATTTTGTTTTGTTTCATTACTGGATTCTTTCGAAAAAAATTATTTATGAACTGTAAATATTATAAAGGGAGAGGATAAGTCGTAAAGGAAAATAGTTTTGAAAAAGATGTATTAGGTCCTGGATAAATGAATCACAAATGCTTGAATTCTAGAAACAAATGAAATGTGAGTGATCGTCTTATGTTTCATAACTGCATGGAATTCAGAAACAAATGACAACGTGAGTGAGCGTCTTATGTTACTTGATTATGAATTCCATACAGTTTTAAAGTATAAGACGATCACTCACATTTCATTCACATCACTCACGATAACGTCACGATCCGATCAAAAAACATGTTCGCTCAAGCAAACGTCGAACATTTTAATATAGATAAATGAAGATCTGATGCCCAGTACAGCATTTAGTACAAGTTTTCGGAAATTGAAAAGAAGGGTACGCATTTCTCAAGATATTGCAGAAACAGATCAATCTAATTTAAATTTCTTTCCAGATAATTAATCCCCATGAAAAAAAAAAGAAATCGACCCATTGATTATTTAAAAAAGTAAACATGTCCTAATTTACAGATCACTGAAATTTCAGTACATTTTTAGCATATTTTTCGAGTTTTTTACGAATATCTCAAAAACCGTTATAGATATCGCTAAAGTAAGACGATATTCGCAAACTGCGTTTGAAAAATCATCGAAGTGACTTGCGCTGATGGCGGAAAAAAAATTTTTAACTCTTAGAAACAAGTGGTAAACAATTTCTTATTAACAATTTTAATTGTAAACATCTTTGGGGGCGTTCACATAATACGTCACGCGATTTTTAGCTATATTTTACCCCCCCGACCCTCATGTCACACATGGTCGAAAACCTCAGCCCCCCACCCCTTTCGATGTCACGTCACACCTCTTAATTTTACAAAACATTTTTCGTTAACGCGTACAAAATCCAGTAAAAAAAGAAGCTATTAATTATTATTGTAGATAATCTTTTCAGAACTTTTTTTCAAATTTCGTGGGTACACATTTAATGTGTGACGTAACGCAGAGGGCAGATCCCTTCCAACATGTCACACCACGTCACAATTTGCAGACCCCCCCACCATAAACTGTGTGACGTATTATGTGAACGCCCCCTTTTAAAATAGATGTGATAAAATTAATAAAATTTTAATCAAAAAACAATCTTGTTCCACTTGCTCAACGTTTCGAAGTCAAAACGACTTCCTCTTCGGGAGCTTTCTGATAAGAAGAAATAACATTTTTTTTATAAATAAGATTAAATTAATAATAATAATAAATTATTACATGCTTCTTATATAAAACTAAACTAACATAAGTCGATGTCACAATTTATAACAGAAACTATTTTGCATACCATAATGAACTATGAAAAACTTCTCTGTTGCAGATTGACATCGAAATTATAATTTTGTTAAAAAACTGTATATACAATAAAGTTATATAACAATAGGAAGAATTTAATTTTGCACATATTATTCTTAAATATTTTAGGATCGATGGTAAAAGCACTCTAGCTCCGTTCTCTTATGTGTACAATCATAAACTGCATTGATATTATTATGTTAGTTACAATTGAGTTCGATAAGTTGTACTATTGTTATGATTTTTGAAACAATATTAAATAATATTACTTTTATAATTAAATTGTAAAAATCTTATCTTAATAATTATTTATAAAATTTATTAATAAATATATATATATTGGATCTATAACTTAATTCGTGCGGTTTGCTAAGAGATGGCGTAACTTGATTATTATTCCATCGTTCCAATATTCCGAACATGCGTTGCAAAGCTACTGTCATTTTGCGTCTTTTTCAGTATATGTCATTCATTTGAAGCGTAAAAAACAATTTTTTTTCACTCAAATATGTCGAACTTTGTGCCTGAAAAAATGTTTTTGCGTGAAGTTCTTCTTCATTACTTTAATATGAAGAAAACTGCTGCTGAAAGTCATCGTATTTTGGTGGAAGTTTATGGTGAACATGCTCTAGCTGATTGAACGTGCAAAAAGTGGTTTGCACGATTTGAAAGTGGTGATTTTGGCTTGGAAGACGAAGAACGTCCTGGGCAGTCAAAAAAGTTTGAAGATGAAGAACTGGAAGCATTACTCGATGAAGATTGTTTCCAAACACAAGAAGAGCTCGTAGAACCCTTGGGAGTCACTCAAGCAGCCATTTCAAAAGTTTAAAAGCAGCCGGATACATTCAAAAACAAGGAAATTGGGTTCCACATGAACTCAAACGGAGAAAAGTTTTGCATGTCCGAAATGCTGCTGGAACGCCACAAAAAGAAGTCATTTTTGCATCGGATTGTTACTGGTGATGAAAAATGAATGCATTACGACAACCCCAAGCGCAAAAAATCATATGTGAATCCCTGCCAACCAGCCAAATCAACGGCAAAGCCGAATATCCATTGCGTGAAGGTAATGCTGTGTATTTGGTGGGATCAAAAGGGTGTGCTGTATTATGAGCTCCTAAAACCGGGTGAAACCATCAATGAAGAACGCTACCGCACACAATTAATCCGTTTGAAGAGAGCAATAGCCGAAAAACGCCCGGAATATGCGACCAGACACGAGGCAATAATTTTCCATCATGACAACGCTCGGCCCCATGTTGCTATTCCGGTTAAGAACTATTTGGAAAACAGCGGATGGGAAGTTTTATCCCATCCGCCTTATAGCCCAGACCCTGCCCCTTCTGACTACCATTTGTTCCTGTGGATGCTGAACGCTCTCACATGAATACGGTTCACATCAGAACAGGGTATCAAAAATTGGCTTGATTCATTCTTGGTCGCCAAGCCGGCGCAGTTCTTTTGAGATGGAATCCACAAATTGCCAGAAAGTTATAGTAATAATTAAGTTAATAATAATTATAATTAAGTTATAGATTCAATATATTTCTTTCTTTTATTAATATATTGTTTTTATTTTGGAAAATCAATAATCACATTATATGAATTACTATATAAATCAGTATCAGTTATTTTGTTTAAACTATTTTCTTTCTTTTTTTTTTATGTAAATCATTTCTGCAAACAGACGTTTGTATAGGTTATTTTCTTTATGTAATATCTGTATGTTGTTCCAATAAAAATCATGTGGTTCTTCATCTTCTCCCACATTTTCAGTTCTATGTTTTGATATCACATTATGGTATTTCTTACTTTTTAAATTAAAGTCATTTTTGTGCTATTTTCTTCTGATGTTAGGAAGTCTTTTTGTTTGTTCTACGTAAGTCTTATCACAGGATATACATTCTAATTTATAAACAACATTATTCATCTCACCCTCTTTTAAATCATCTTTACCTAATTTTATAATTTTATCTAGTTTAGAATCGACTCTAAATATTATATTGATATTATGTTTTGAAATTATTCTTTTCACATTTTCTGAAAATTTTCCATAAAAAGGAATCGATATTATTCTTTTTGTATCTAAATCCGAATTCATGTTGTTAATTTTAGTGTTATTTTTATTGTAAATTTCTATTGTTCTTTTCATTATATATTTATCTATAAATTTAATCGGATAATTATTAAGAATCAAATATTCTTTAATAACATTTAAATTGTCGCCATTATAAATTTAATTCGAAAGTAATATAGCAGAATCTACAAGATTTTTGATTATGTTAATTTTATGTTGTATCGGGTGATTTAAAAATTAGTTAAAAAATCTGCCTGGAAAGGTATTTTTCGGTACCAATTAGTCTATATCGTGTTATCATTATTCCTGATAATTAGTATATTAAGAAAGGGAATTGAATTATTATTCTCTATTTCAAAATGAATTTAAATCTTTCTCGATAATTGTTAAATTTGTCTACTATATTGTTTATTTTATCTTTTGGCATAAAAAGAATTGTATAACAAAAATTTTATTTCTTTTTATTAAAAAGCTCCTGAGGAGGAAGTCGGTTTGACTTCGAAACGTTGAGCAAGTAGAACAAGATTGTTTTTTGATTAAAATTTTATTGATTTGCTGATAAATGTTTATTGATTGTCCAAAGACGTTGTTCCCACCTACTTATTTATTGTTGATCAGTGTTATCTATCTGGATTCTTCTATTCCAAATCATCATTCAAATTATTATGTCTAAGTAAATTAGTATTTAGAACATATTATGGTAATTTTACCACAGGAAAAAATAATGAAACCAATAGCATTATCATTGATCGAATTTATTCATAAAATATGCAATATTATTATTCTTACTTTAAAAAATGACATTGCTAACTGACTTAACGAAAAATAACTGATTAGCAACAGATTCCTTTTAAAATAGCGTTCAAGCTCTAGTCTAATGAAAAAGAATCTTAACAAGAATTAAGCAACTTCCTCCTGAAAATGCGATACGATTAAGGAAACTTTCACGGCGCTTAATCTCGTAAGGTTGTAAAACATTGCTTCGAATATAAATTGCATAAAAAGAAGAAAAAGATCAAGGGGTGAATGAGGAAATAAAATTGAACAAATTAGAAAGAAACGAGACGAGAACGAGGTACCCACTGAGAAAACGTCCAGATGCGTAAGACATCGGTGTGCGCGATACATACAACCGCCTAAATCCCTGAAAAGAGAAAAACTTTGAAGCCACCCCCTGACAACCCCTATTTCTTTCCTTCTTAAGGCTACTTTTTCTTACTGCACTTTTTCCTTGACGTCCTCGCAGCAGCGAGCTTTTCTTTTGCTTAAACTACTTTTACTCGGTAGACGAAGAAAGAGGCATTACCCCCCCCCCCCCCCCCCCCACCAGTTCCTTTAACTCCTTCTCCTCTTCCTCCCTCTTTATAATCCCTTCCCTTCTACTGAAAGCAAACTGCTCTTTCTTATCAATCTACACAATACTGTTGAGTTCTGGAATGCTGAAAAGTAATTAATTCTCAAACGAAAGACAGTGTAAAATGAAACGAGATGAATTTATTTCTTTTTCGAAGTGTTACACTGATATCTTTTATATCCTATACTTTCCATTGGCCGGGTTATTATCCTTCGACCCTCAGCTTGAAAATGATTTGAAAAATCTCGCCGCACGCTTCACGCGCAGATCGCAAGATTGAGTGCGCCTAAGGCGCGCGATTCGATTGTCGCGCTTCGCGCTCGATCTTATATTTTTTGTATGCATATAGGTTTATTTCTTGTAATTTGATACTGAAGCTCAAGTCAATTTTTTAATATTGTGGATGTGAATCACATTTTCTCAAACTTACTAAATTTGTTTTTGGTTTCAAATGAAAAGGAAATTCAATTCACTTCGGGCTCTATCAGCCTTAACCCTTTTAGAGGCAGTGGGACGTATACGTTTCACTTGTTTTTTCGCAGTTTTTCAAGCATTTCTGATACATTTCACCTTGTTTAGTGCACAAGTATTTGATTTTAGACTTAAGACTTCATGTAGAGTAATTATCATGATAAACTGTTTGAAATTGTTAATTAACAATTTGTTATGAATAATTGAAATCGAAAAAAATCACTTTTTTCGAATAAAATCGGCTGTCCATAAAGTACTGGTCCTATACTTGTGACAAATTTTTTTCAGTTAGTTAACACGTAGAACTATAACATATATTTTTTGCAGAATTTTCGGCAGGCAAGTTTTTTTTGCTTCATTTTTGGAATTCATGAAAAATTACGATTTTTGACGTATTTTTGGCATAAATGCATGTATTTGCGATCGATTATCAAATCGTAAAAAAAATGTTTTTTGGGCCACTGATTGAGAATCTAATGCCAAAATTGAAAAATTCAAAATGGCGGTTATATTAGTGCAAATTCGAAATTTCTTGCAATTGCTATGAAACTTAGTGTCTTCCATTTTGAATTTTGCAATCCTGCCACCAGATTCGTAATCAGCGACCCCGAAAACCCCCATATGCCAAGTTTCGACACAATTGCAAAAAAACTGAGAATTTGCACTAATATAGCCGCCATTTTGGATCCGCCATTTCGAATTTTTCAATTCTGACACCAGAATTTGAATTTTCCAATTCTGACTTCAGAATCGTAATCAACGACCCAAAAAATACCCATACAGCAAGTTTTGTGTCAATTGTTCGAAAATTTCAAAATTAGAGTAAAATAGTCGCCATCTTTTATCCGCTATTTTGAAATTTGCAATTCTGACATCAAATCTGCAATCTACGTCTCCAAAAACCCCCATACGACGTGTTTTGTACAAATTGTTCGAAAAATTCAACATTAGAGTCACATAGTCGTTATCTTGGATCCGCCATTTTTAATTTTGCAAATCTGATGCCAGAATCATGATCAGCGACCCTAAAAACCCCTGAGTTACCATTAATAGCAAGAATTAGTGTAACAGAAAAATGTGCCCCTGAAAGGGTTAAGGAACACATTCTCATCATGACACTCGGGCTTCACGCTCGATTTTCTGTATACATTTCTGTAACTTTCTAATAATTTAGATGATTGAAAAAAATTCATCTTGTTCCAATTATCTCAAAAAGAAAAAATTCGTAGACTGTTTTTAAGCAAGCGATTTTTTATGTCAACACTTATTTTGTATCTCATATATCTTGGTCAAAAAATGGAATATTTTATTTTCAATAGTGTTTTTTTAAAACTAAAACATAAAATATACATCTTGTCAAAAAATGTCCTAATGAGAATTTGTAGACCTCATTTAGGCAAATAATTTTCCATCACAACGTTGTTTCCGTATGTCGCGTATTTTGATTAAATAATGGGGTTTTTTAATTTTAATCGTATTTTTTAAAATTAAAATGAAAAATATACGTTTTATCAGAAGCTATGCTAGACAAAATATGTAGATCTTATTGGAACAAACAATTTTGCAAACCTACGTTTTTTCGTATTTCACATATTTTGGCTAAACAATTGAATTTTTAATAGTATTTTTTTGAATTACAAAGAAAAATATACATCGTCTGAAAAAATGTTGCCGCTCAAACTTGTAGATCTTTATGTAGTAAACAATTTTGTATTATAACTTTTTTTCGTATTTTTATTTTTATTTTATTCTTATATAATGAGAATGTAAAAATGATTAAATCACGTTCTTTTAAGCACGAAGATAACTTGTATTTAAATTTTTAAAATCTCCCTGTTTTGCGGGCACATTTTCATTACAAGCGTCTGATAGTGACGAAAAAAAGCGTTAAAAATTGTAACATATTAGTTACATTTGTATTTATATGTTTTATTCTATGAAGAATATTAAAATTATATTCTTTTGTATAAATATTGTTTGATAATTATATTGTAAAGCTTCAAGAATTGAAAATAAATATATGTTAAGTAATCAGATAACTGTTGGACGATTAATTTTTGTAAAAATAACTTTTTTTAGCGCAGTATTTGCGAAAAGGTCGTAACTATTTTTTCAAAGCTGCATCATTTTAAATAAACAAGTTCTAACCCACATAAAACAATGTTGGGACTTGTAGAAAAGTATTTTGAATAAAGCTGTAAAATTTTATAAAATTTTATCGCACACATCCCAAGTCATGAAGTTTTCTTTTGTTTTTCTCAGAACTGTTTTTTGTAGAATTACGTCGTTTTTCACCCGATCCCTCAAATATCTCAGGATGGAAAAACAATCGTAGACTTTATTCAAGCGAACGATTTTGCATTTCAATACTTATTTCGTATCTCACATATTTTAGTTGAAAAATGTAAATTTTTCATTTTCAATGGTGTTCTTTAAAATCAAAACATGAAATATATATCTTGTCAGAAAATGTTCCAATGAGAATTTATAAACCTTATTTAGGTTACATACAGAGAAACTTTTTATAGTAATATATGTTATATTTTATAATAATATTTCTAAAAATTATTAGGAATCAAAGCAAAATCGAGATGAAATAGTAATTATTCCTAGCAAAACTAAAAATTTTTCGCAGTCAAAATATTACAGATTCAAAAAATTATATGAAACTTTAGTATAGGTTAAAGTAAAGTTTGATGCAATCTATACTAAATTATATAGTGTAACTAAAGTTTTGTATTTCGCTGCGAAAAATTCTTACAATGACACGTTTTACCTAAAATTGAAACGTAATTTAGCAAAAATTGTAAACTTGGGTTTCTCCATGTATTTTGTTTAAAAAATAGAAATTGTTAATTTTACTGTCATTTTTTAAAATTAATTAGTTGAGTTTGAAATTTTTGTCACTGCTCACTTAAATTGAAACGAAAAATAAACATTTAATTTGAAACTGTTTTGCATAAAATTTGTAGATCTTATTAAAGCGAAAAATTTTGCAATCTTAATTTTTTTTCGCATTTTACATATTCAGGTTAAAAAATTAAATTTTTATTTATTTCTAATAGCATTTTTTTGAATTAAAAAAAAATATACAACTTACAAAAAAATCTTGCAGTTCAAACTTGTAGATCTTTTCATAGTAAGCAATTTTGAATCATAACGTTTTTTTCGTATTTTGTACTTTTTAAGTGAAAAATGGAATTTTAGTATTGACATTCTTCAATATTTAAAATACTGTAACTTTCCTAATTTCAGTTTAATCGAAAAATGTTATGAGGATAATTAGTAGAGATTTATGAGCATTATCAGAAAACAATATTAACATTTTTTATTTTTTCAAAATGCACGATGTTACATATACCTAATACCTTTTTTCTACTAGCGGGTCATAAAGTGCGTTTTATCGCCCTCTGCGGGGTAAACAATAGTATACTGTACGACTAGGTGAAAACAAATTTATTTTGTAAGTGTCATGTTTGAGCCCCGAGCAAAGCGATGGTAACAATCACACGAGTCAAATAAATATTTTTCTCGTGTCACACACGATTTTTTTTACTAGGGGGTCAAAAAATGAATTCGTTTACCCTGCAGGGGGCAATAAAATGCGCTTTATGACCCACTAGTAAAAAAATTAATTTTTTCCATTGAGGAAATGACGTTAAACCTAGTTGAATAACGCCCATCATCAATAATAATTAAAAATTGTTCTTAGAATATAAAATTTCCTTTTTGAGCGTATACCTAGGATAATTTGACTTTTTTCAGAAATATTTCTGTTAAAAAAAACTATTGGGAAATCAGCTTCGGAAAAATTATAATATATCTGATATTAAGCAAAAATCATAAAAATTAGGCGAAATCTAGGATTGCCCTTCAGTTCCAATAAAAACAATTTCAATGGAGTATTTAAGCGTCAGAAAAATTTGTTATAAAACAAGAGATTCATATCGTATGGTTTTCTTGTTTGGGTGTAAACTTGTTTGTGTCATATTTTATCCATATGACGTAGAAATACGTATAACATATAAATAGCTCGAGGACTTTTATGTTTAGAAAGCACTATACCCTGTACAAACTGGCATATTTGAACAAATTTTTATTTCATCATTCCTTGGAAGCTTGTATTTACAAAAGAAATACAGAAAAAACTCGTTAATGATTCGGTTAATGAAACAGTTGTGAAAAATGAAGAACTTATTCAAAGGAATAGTTAAAGCTTAATTTCATTACAAAGATAGCAAGACAAAAAATCTATCTTGAAAGTTTCCGTCAAGACAATAATGAAATGTTCGTAAAATTATTAAAATCCGCCATAAATTTAATATATTTAAGTAACTTGAATATTTTTAGGAAATATTATTCAATTGTGTCTTTATGCTTTATCAGGGAAACAACAGTAGAATTAAAATGCATAACTATATAATAAAAACCATATGAATTTAAAAATTTCATAAATATATACGAGCTTTTAAAAAAAAATAGTATCCCAAAATAACGCTTGACATCTTTTCGATAAAAATGAAAAAAAAAAAAATTGTATACGGATCAGGAAAATTTAATCAATGTTAATGGTATTTTAGAACGATTATTTTCAACCGAAAGTGTGTATTACTGTTGGGCATGACGCCTGATGTAGGCCCAGATAGAGCCAAGATGATTTTTTACAATAGATATCCTGTCTGTTACTTTAGATCAATAATTGAAACAATTTTCCTTACTCCAACCTGAGAGTAAATTCAAAATACGATGCCAGGTGTGAACCTTGTTTCGTGCCAAGTTTGTCTTTCAGGGTAAACACCTGCAATCAATACATCCAAACAAAGAAAATATGAGGCAATATTTAATTAATGAAGGCAAGATTGGAATTTAATCCAGCCAAACAAGTGTATATAATTACGCGTGCAAAAATTTGAGCATGACCGAAGCTGGTCCAGACCTGGCAAACTGTTTCATAGCATGAAACGACAAATCAGATGTGAGTCTGATCTGGTGACCATTTTTGCCATTCGTCATAGGCCAGGCCCAAACCTAGTTTGGCGTTTCATTTCGAGACTATCTTCTTGAAAACTCATATCTTTCAGCCCTGACCTGGCCCAGACCTGGCCTCTCATGAAGCACTAAGACAGACCTGCGTATGAGCTACGATATGAATTATAGCAGTTCCTGTTTTCGGGTTTTTTAATCTGCTTAATCGGGCTTAGGCCTGGCTCAGTCTTTAATTCCGAGGTAGGGCCATGTCAAGGAATTTTCGAAAATGATACACTTTTCAATTATATAAAATTTATACATATATTTGAGCCCTTTGCTAAATTCAATCAAATTTCGATTTGTTAAGAAATGAATAAATCCTTGATGACAAATAAGGATTTTCCTTGATCTGGGCTTAGAGTGTAATCACAACTCCTGCTAATGACTGCCAGTCTCACCTCTATCGTTAGATAAAAAGATATACAACTCTTCCCTCCTCTGCTACTTCTCTTTATTTTGATACCTTTTCTTACTCGTTTCCTTTTTCTTGTAAGGTCTTTGTATTTTCAACCTCCTGTTTAGTTTTCTTACTTCTTTACTGAAAACGGACTTATCCATCTTCCTCGTTCTATCAAAATAGGTTCATTTATATTAAAATGGAACAAATTACTTTTCACGGTTGCTTTTCTTCTGCAACTTCAAGCTTGAGCCAGCATACTTACCTTTCGCATCATCTGATCACATCCCCACAGTTCAAACTCATAAAACCCTTCGGGGCCAATTCGTGACGAGATTCCGATTTCCCCGTAGAATTAATGCTACTTCGATTTCATCGCATTGCTCTCACGATATTTTTCCAGGTATTCCCTCATTTTAACGCAGATGTTGATGCCATGAAATACAGACAGGGTGGAAGTTCAATTTTCTTGGATCAAACCACCATAAAAGTCACTGTCGTAAATTATTTTTTATCTATTTTTTATAAAATTTTAAGAATTATTAACATTTATTATTCCCGGTGATGAAAAATATGCGATTCAAAGATGAAAGTCTATTTTGGATGTGATGCCAAGTATGAGCTCAAATGTCAAAACCACGACTAAAACACATATTCAGATAGAATAAACATACTGACTACGAAATAAAAATAAAAAATAGAAGTTGTTACTCAAAGATATCAATTTGATCAAAACAGGGCTCAAGGCGGGTACTGTATCTAAATAATAAGTACATCATTGAGTACATTTTTCGATCCAAAAACTTTTTGCAGAATGTTTTTCTAGGACACGTATCTTTAAATTGGACCTGGCTCAGACCTGGCACGACATGACTTGACATAAAACGCATAGACAGACTTGGGCTTGACCTGGAGTTTGAATTATAAAATAGATTAATATTTCATAAAATTTCAAAAATAATTAAGGGGGTCTTCTACCTTGTTGGTTAAAAAAAATCGATTTTTTTTGCATTTTTGTGGCCTAGAAGGTGCTAGAAATATAATCTTAAAAGGGTATAACCGAAATCTTATTATTTCGGGGTTTCCAGAGCCGCCAAATATAGCTCCACTCCGCGATTCATGCATGAATATCTTTAAATGCGATTTCTCAAAAGTTGCATTTTTGCAACTGGTTGACATGATATCTTGAAAAGTAATTGATCAATTAACTAAAGTCATATATCAAAATTTGTGAAAAACATGTCGCTATCGTCTGACACGAGCTTTTTGGATTTTTTCCATTTCAAGAATTTTTACAGCTGTTCTTGACCTTGAAAACATAGAAATTTTTTTTTTCTTGTTTGTTCACTATTTTCTGAAATTTTCAAATTTTGCAAATTCCCTGTGTCAAACGATAGCCAAAGGCATAAAAAACTGAATCATTTTGGTTTTTTTGTTTCAGACGACTTTCATGAGCTAAATCGTGTCAACCGTTTTGGTATACATTTTTCGTAAAGGATATTTTAAAGTAAAATCACGGTCAAATTGGAGGCAGTAAAATTTCAGTAAAATTTTTTGTTGAAAGTATATAAATAAATAAGTTAATTGCAAAAAACCGCACCTCGATTGCATTATTGGTTTGCCTACAATTCATTCTCAAAAAACAGTATAAAAAACGAGGCCACAAGGTAGAAGACCCCCTTAATTCCTGTATCGCGAAATGGTTTTTTTCAAATAAAGGGTTTTCCAAGAGGGACATAACAATTTCGTATCTTTATATGAACGCACCCTTAAACTTTTGTAATGAACTGTCAATGTCAAAACGTTAGTTAAAGTCAACATTTTCATCATGGTAAAGTTCACGAACCAGCAACGTTTGGAAATTATTAAAAATTACTACCGAAATTCTGAGTCGGTGGTCGCAACTTTAAGAGCACTTACTCCAATTTTCGGCCGTAATATTCGTCCCAACCGATAGGCTGTGCCTGTGGATAAATTCGAGACCAAATTTACACTATTGGACGTTCCGGTGCCAAAAAGACATCGTATTGCTCGAAGCGAAGAAATAATCGCAGCCGTAAGGGCATCGATTAAAAATGAGCCAAATCAGTCGATTCCACGTCGTTCTCAAGAATTGGGCATCGCTCAAACGACACTATGACGTATTATGCGAAAAGATCTTGGCCTACATGCTTTCAAGATTAAATTGACTCAAGAACTAAAGCCACTTGATCATTTGAAACGCCGAAAAATCGATTTATTGAAAGGCAAATTCGGTGAACGTGTTATCTCGAAAAATGGTCCGGTCGAATGGCCGCCTCGTTCATGCGATCTAACGTCATTGGATTTCTTTTTATGGGGCCATATCAAGTCACTGGTCTATACCAACAAGCCAGCAACGTTAGACGACCTCAAAGACAACATCAAACGCGAAATTGCCACCGTTCCGGTCGAAATGTGTGCCAGAGTGGTGGAAAATTGGGTCCAAAGAATCGACCGCTGTAAATGGGCTCGTGGTGGTCGTATGACAGATATCGAATTTCATTCCAGTGTTGCCATATTAGGGGGTTTTCCACTAGATTTAGGGGATTTTTGGTCCTTTAGTGGGGAATTTAGGGGGAGAAATTCTTTAGTAGGAAAATTTAGTGGTTTTTTTTATTCAGGGTTTTTTTAGGAGTTTATCTTATTTTATTTTAAAACCTCTAATATCCTCCAATCACCATAATTGTTTAATTTGAAATAAGCCAAGTGATTGGTTGTACTTCCTAGGCGAGTATTAACTCTCAATTTCATTGGTTTATTGTACACATGTTCCAAAAATGACCAAAGCACAAGTAAATTATAACTGTTCTTTCCTTTAAATAGTCAATAAAATTTCTTGAAAAAAGAACCATATTTATAATATTCTTTGATTTTATCAACACTTTTAAAGACATTAGCAGCGATGAAATATTAATCAATATAATTTCTCATTACTTACTGTTTCGAAATAAATTCCTAATTTTAAAAACGCGCGTCATTAATCGTTAGGTCGGCACAGCTACCAAAAGCGAGCGTTCTCGAATTTCTTCAGAAATTCTTTCTTTTTCTTAAAAAACAATATATACAGAGCGTTTAAATGTTGAAAAAAGAAAAATTTATCATGTACATATAAGAATTTTACTATTAAAAAAAAAAATTCAGGATCTAGTTGAAATTTTTTTTTTTAGCGGAAAATAGGAACTAATCTAGGGGGAAAGCGACTCAGACATCTGGCAACACTGTTTCATTCATAAAATGTAATGCTTGCACTACACCTACAATAAATTTGAACTCAATATCTCAAATATTTCTGTGTTTTATTCATAGATAAAATTGTTATGTCCCTATTGGAAAACCCTTTACAATTAAAAAGGTTAGGTCATAGCTAAGAAGCCCTTGGAAAACTTATTTAATTAATTTATTATCATATTTATTTATCAATTACCTAGATAAAATGTATTTATTGAATAAGAATGAAAACGAGTTTCACAGATTTACAAAAAATGTAACTGTAAAAAGTCAAAGCATATTCCGCATTTCAGTAATAACTAATTTCTAATAAGAATTATGGTAATGAATCTTCAGATAAAAAAATTATTTTAGTCCCGGGCATCAAAATGTTTTCATCCGGCACTGTTCTCACAAGTAGTACGAATCCTATCTTATTAGTATATAAGAACCAGTCGGATCTATACTCTGAGCGTCGTGCGTGCGATTCATCAGTTTATAAAGTTTACAAAGGTTTATAAAGGTTACCGAGTAAATTTTTTCTGTGTAAAAAATGAGAGATTAATTTTAAAATCTAAGATGATGGAGTTTTGTAAAAATCTTTGAATTAAGTGAATAGTAAGAAATCGAAGCATACAAAAATTAATTACGAAGCTTTTATCAAGATAGACTTAAGATTAAATTAAGAGTACGTTAAAATCATATAAACTAAATATTGAATCAGAACTAGGCGCCGAAAAGTCGTATGAAATAATAAAATGTGTTTATAAAATGTAGAATAGGCGTTGAATAAATCAAAAAATGTCAGAATAGGCAGGATGCATAAATTTAAAGATTACGAACAAGGAAACGAAACTAAAAGTATTGATTGCATTTTGTATGAACTCAATCAGCTTAAAACTTTTATAATTTTAGTTTATGAAACGTGACTTAAAAGATTGCGGCGAAGACTTTTGAAGTAAGGGCTATAAGCATTTTGGGTTAACATAGAGAAGAAAAGGTTAAATTAACTAGTAGGGAGAGAAAAATGACCTGGTTGGTTAAGGGTGACGCCCGAGAGTATGGAGGAATAAGTGGGTGGGTGAAGGATCCTAATCTGGACCCTTGGATGCTCTTGAAAATGCAAGTCACAGATCAGATCGATTTTTCGGTTCAAACGAAAATTATGTATTTTTCGCTTAATCTTTAATTGTGCTTAAAAAAGAAAACTCTTTTGAATTTTTAAAATAAAAGTAATCTTACTATTTTCATTCTTTAAATTTGCATTTTTGTGGTGAATGCAAAATGTCACACACTGTGTGATGAATTAGTTCTATAACAGCTCTGTAACGCTGTAATGTAATGGGTCTGTAACAGACTTGTGTAACATATGTGCTATATTGTTACGCAGCATCAATGTAAATATGTTCTACATGTATTATGCAAGTTGTTATATAGAAGTTTTGTAAAAGCGATATGTAAATAGTATGTAACGGAGATATGTTAAACAGATATATAATTTTACCATGAAGCAATTTAGTTTACACAAGATAATACCCACAATTTTTAATTTTTCCAGCTATTATTGATGTCGGTATTCGGGAAATTAATATATATATATATATGTAATATTACATGATTGTTACATATCTGATAACAACTTGCATTATACACAACTTACAGAGGAGCACTACACAGTAATGCCGTCATAGTACACTTACGTAACACTGCAAAGAAAGTGTTATAAATCATTCGCGTAACCAAGTTACAGAATCAAAGTTACAGTATTGTCACATAAAAATTATGCCACACTATTACGTAGCTGTTACTAATGTACATTATATACAACTAGCATGACTGTTCCGTAAAATTGTTGCGTTACCCTTACGTGACAAAGCAACGAAATTGTAATAGATCATTTAGGTAACCAAGTTATAGAAAAGATGTTACGTGTTTCTTACATAAAAATTACGTAACATTGTTACGTAGCTGTTACTAATGTACATTACATACAACTCACATAACTATTCCGTAACACTGTTACATTACCCTTACGTAACAAAGAAACGATATTGTTATAGATCATTCGGGCAACCAAGTTACAGAACAAATGTTACATGATTCTTACATAATAATTATGTCACATTGTTACATAGCTTTTATTAATGTACATTATACACGACTTACATAATTATACAGTAATGCCGTGACAGTTCATTTACATAACATTATGACAAAACTGTTACAGATCATGTGTGTAACATAATTAGAGAACGAATTTTACATTATTTTTCTATAGCATATACATCCCACTGCTACAGAATCGTTACATTCACTCTTTTATTGATCTTTTACATCTTCACGCGGTAACAATCTTACATAACATTGTTACCTTCCCGTTATATAGCAATTACATCACTGAACAATAACAATCGTTACATAACCACAAAAAAACTATGTTACCCTTTTGTATTTCAGAAGTACCAATTTTCAGAAGTTTTCGCCTTAAATTTTGTGATACCATATCGGTTAGTCATCAAGTCATGCCCGTATGAGTGGCGCTACTCTCGCTTATGGAGAAAAAATGAATAAAAAAGAGTTTCGTGTGATGTGGTGAGAGTTTTCTGGGATGCTCTAGAAATAATATTCATAGCCTATCTTGGAAAAGGAAAGACGATCACAGGAAAGTATTATGTGGCATTATAAAACCAATTGAACAATGAAATAAAAAAAAGGCCGCACATGAAGTAAAAAAAAGTGCTTTACCACCACGTAAGTGCGCCGATTCACATATACGTGAAAGTGATGGCCAAATTAAACAAACTAAAGTATGAATTACTTCCCCGTCCACCATATTCTCTAGATATGGCACCAAGCGACTATTATTTTTTCCCGGAATGGAGAAGATGGCCCCAAGGTCAAATATTTTACTTAAATGAAGAGATAAAATGGGAGGCAGATGCCTACTTTGAGTCGTTCGACAAATTGTACTATATGAAGGGTGTTGAGATACTGGAGGAACGCAGGGAAAAGTGTACTGCTCTTAAAGGGGACTACGTTGAAGAAGAAAAAAAAGTTTTGCAAAAAAATGTTTTTTTCATTTCGAGTCTGAAAACTTTTCACCCCATGTATCATGTCTTGATAAAGGAAGCAGTAACGAGAATTTCAAACTCAACCATCCTACTCGTAATAAAATTTTGAATAACAAATACAATAACAAATCTACAATAAAAAATAAAGGTTCCCATTAGAAGTTTAAAAGTTATCTTCCCTTCCGCTCCAAGGTGAAAAGTAAATTTTTGCAGCTTCGCTTTTCCCCCTCGAAAATAGAAAATGTTCACTGTGGAAATTTTTTTCGTAAGATGAGTTTTCCTGAAATATTTTGATTCTTCGAGATGAAAAACTATCCCTGTACAGTAAAAATTACTCTTGTATCTCAGTGAACCAAATATTTTTGTTGGTTCAACCAAACCATTTTCCTAGTGTCTGAATCTAAGAGCCTGAATGAAATTCCTTCGATCGCAAAGTGAAGACATCGAAATCTTGAATAGTTTCAAGGGAATACATAGACGACTTCCATTCGATACACCATACGCTTCCGCTTGACGTCAGATGCAATTCACATTTAATGTGACACCCCCCCCCCCCTCCCCCACCCCAACCTCCTAATGGAAAATCTTATACGATATCATACAAGGTAACGTCCTCCTTTTGCCGATAAAAGAAAATCAGCTCCGCGATAACAACTTTCCATGGATGCTAACACCTTCAGCAGTCATTTCCCTTGACTGGCTTTTCATCCTCTTACCTATTCCGCATTCCCCACTCCAGTTTCCTAGCTGACAAGCCTGTTTCCGTCCACGTTTAGTCGCCAGTATCCAGTACTCCTCCTCACACCTGAGTCACTTCCGAGCGACGCTTTCCGCCGCTTTCCATTTTTTCCTCGTTTTCCGGCGTTCCCGGTTTTTTTTTTCAATATTAATCCCTTGCTACCTGCTACCTTGCCCTAATTGCTTCCTGCTGGTAATACTTTCATTTCCTCGCTTCTTCAACGAAATAACGTGTCTCCTTTCGCGAAGTATCTCATAGCGCCCTGCTACCTTCCCATCCCTCTAGCTGATACTTCGCCTTTGTTCTATTATAGTTATAATTTATATTGCCTTCATTATAATCATGAGCACCAGCCTTTATGCAATCGATACACCTATTAAAGCCGCCTGTTGGTCACGTAAAAAGAAACGATCACATAATACTACATAAAACATGCAAATAATTATTATGTATATCAAAATAGATATTCTGGAAATTATTTTTAAAGAATAGCAGCCTATAAAATAAATAGAATAAAAAAGGCTTTTTTACGATCACGTAAGCATAAAATGATGAAAAAATAATAAGGGCACACGGAGGGAAATTTAATGTGCGAGTTTTATAGTAGAGAACAGTAAAGTACCTGGTACAACAATGAATAATGGTTAAGAATATACTGCAATATATATTTTCATCATGGAGATTTCTTAATCACAAATTTTACTAATTGAATATTAATACTGTAAATACGTAGATAAGGATGGAGAGGAAGAAACGAATACATGATCAAAGACGTTTGAGGACAAAAAAATTGTGGTATCAAAAGAAATTTCAAAATAAGTGACAATAATAAGTAATGAAGAAAGTACCCAGACGGTTGAACATACATGGTTTGTCCGAAAAGGAATATCAGTGAGTCGATTAAAAAAAATTTATTGAACAGATCGGTACAACACATTATAAGGTTTGAAAATAGGCTTCTTCTGCGTCGATACATCGCTTCCAGCGAGATTTCCAGGCAACTGAGACGTCACGGTAGGCCTTGTCCGGAATGTCCTTTAGAGCCTTGGTGCAAGCCTCTTAGACTTTGTCAACTGTCCCGAAATGATGTCCTTCCATGGAAGTTTTCAGGCGCGGAAACAAAAAGAAGTCTGGGGGAGCCACGTCAGGATTGTAGGGTGGCTGGGGAATGGTTGGCACCTTCCAATCGGCTAGGAGGAATGGGCTGACGCGTTGTTGTGGTGGTTTCCAATCTTCCGCGATGAACCCTTCGTTTGAGACTCTTGAGCACTTTCACGTAGAATTTGGTATTGACGGTTGTACCATGTGGTACTAACTCATGGTGGACAAGCCTTCTGATATCAAAGAAGACAATCAGCATGGTCTTAACCTTTGACTCGCTCTAACGGAGCGATGCGTTATGGCTTGCATGGGAGACGAAAACGAGATTTACGGAAAAGCCTGTCCTTACTCTCCGGATGGTCGGCGACGATTGAATTATCGCTCGTTTGTGAGATGACTCCTCCCTTTAACGATTTCCAAACTTATCCGAATGCGCTCCAACGTATAGTTGCTTTACAATAAAATCACTGACTTTACTTTTCGGACAAACCATGTAATCATCAAGTTACGAATGGTTCTGAATCTAACAGCTCTGACAATACTAAAGTTCATTTTTGAGAAAATATGTTCGAACTAAGCGACAAATGTGTGACTGAACTTTTGTCGAGAAAAATACTATACAGAAAAATTATACAAAACTGTACCATAGTTTAAATCATATTTAACTATAACCTACTCGTATACTAAAGTTTCATATTATTTTTCTAGAGTTTTACTGCCAAAACTTCTTCTAGTGACACGTCTATTTCTGAATTGAAAAATACCATAGTATAAATTATTAATAATAAGTAACAATTTACAGAAAAAGTATCTCTGTGCAGAAAGTATTCCGAAACTAAGATCTAACTGTGAATAAAGATACTACTTTATCAACAGGATTATATGATATACACATTTTTATTATGATTCGTTTAATGTTTAACGTACTCTCTTTATTTTTATAAGTGAATTAATAGTAGTGATGAATAATTTGAAAATAAACCAAGATTGTTCCAATTGTTTAATGTTAGTAAAATTTGACTAATTCACAACCAAATTCGAACCCGTATCACTATAAACTTGAATTCATCTCAACGTCCAAACAAAAGTATAATTCATAATTTGAAAAATTCGAAATTATTTGGACACTCAAAATTATGAGAAACCAACAAAAAAAGAGGTAAGAAAAAAGAAGGTAACCTTCCAAAACTTTTTCCCTCTTTTTCTTTCTTTCGTCCTTTTTTCTCTTAATTATCCACAACCATCTCCATAAAAATGACACGCCGACGTTTCAGTGCTTTCAGTACCCTCTTCAAAGCTAAACGAAAATTCCCTGGTAAGAAAAGGTGGATTGGAATGAATTGAACGGCATTCAAAATGTCAAACAAAATCAATTCATATACATGCAGAACCATTTACGTTTCTTTTCAAATTTTAGTTAATACGTTTGACAAAATTTCGATTGAAATACCAATATTTGAGATTTGGCTGTGAGAAACTGATGTACCTTCTCAGGGATAACAACGGATTTTTATTTATTTTTTTTTGTGCTATTTCAACCAATAACTAATCTAAAAGAGTCCTTCTTTATTAGGGAATTGAAGCTGATAAGATTCAATTCCGTTTCAACAATCGAATTCTTTTAAATGTGTTTCAGTCTTTTTTAAAGGATTGCAGGGGATTCATTTGTAAATCCAAAAACGGAATTCAATTCGCATTGAAACATTTTAATGCTATTCAGTCCACCTATTCTTATCGTGTTGCTACCAGTGCTTACCAGAAAAATCTTGTGAATTTCAAATTAATTCCTTGTGTCCGTAGTTTATGAAGAAACTGTGAGAAAAACAAATAGAAGTATATAAATAATTACACGGATAATTATTTATGTAGTTTTATTCGTTTTTATATAAGTTTATAAATTTTAAATAGGTATTTGATTTCACTATCCGAAGAATATATATCTTACCTTGAAAACTTGCCGGCTCATTCGATGGTGCCACTAACATTTATCTTTTTTCAGATCTAAAGCATTAAGGGCCGATTCCACCAACGTTAATTAAATTTTAATCGGCGGTTTAATCCGTCATTATAAATTCTGATTGGTTTATCCAGTGGCTTAACCATCGATTAATAATTAACTGTATTTGGTGAAACCAGACCTAAGTGTCCACAGTCTGACCACGAGTGCCAGCAGGAAACTGAAAAACATATTTTTCCTGACGCTTTTCGTACACTACCTGAGAGACCGTAAGGGTCATTCACTGAAATTTTAATTGTTTCGAAGAATCTAGAAGCTTTAAGGAAATGTATTGTGAAACAATGGCTTCAAATGTAACCTATCATGCTATCATAAAAACCATTGTACTTTACTAAATCCATCTTCAAATTTATAGAATATCTTTCCTCACTTTTTATATATAACATCTCCATAAATTCCCTTTTTCCCTTATTACTTTATGACGACTATCACCCAAGAATTCAATTTACCCATGAAATGGAAAGAAAGAATAGAATTAGTTTTTTTAACTTGAAAATAATTAAACTTGATAATCGTAAAATAGTGACCAATCGGTACAGAAAGAATACATATACAGGTAGATTGCTAAATTTCATATCAAGTCATCCCTTTCAAAATAAAGTCATTTTTTGAAATCTGATTCACAGAGCTATGATTGAAAAACATAAAAATTAAAATTGAATGAATTGATGGAAATAATACTATTGTTCTTCTATATTTTGGTCAAATTTCCAAAACAATTCAGCTTATTTTGGAAAATCTAAAATACATAAAAATTTTAGAATACCGTTTAAGATGGAAACACTTATCAGTTTGGGTAAAGACTTCTTGAATAGATTTGAAATAAGTGGTGTAGTATATAAATTGGTTTGTAAGAAGTGTAAAGTAAATGATGTGGGACAAACGGGCCGACTTCAGCACGGAGAAAAATAGTTGAAGTAATTTTACTCAACTCGGTCAATTAAACTTGGGACATAAGGACATTTGAACATCTATTTAATCCTAGTCGGGTAAAATCAATTTGATATATACCTAATTCACTCAAAGTGAATAACAATAAGCGTTACATAGGGAATAGTAAGGAGTTGAGTAAAACGTTATCGACGACAGGGCACCAACATGCGTCAGTGGGTTAACATGAAATGTATTAGTACATCATCGACGCTTGAGGTGCTTCAAACCGTAGTTGGGTAAAATGAGCATCGGGCGTATTATTTCAACTGGCAATGGTATGGTTCTCTCAAATAAAAAAAAATTCTTACCTCGAATCTGCCAATAGTCATTCGGTACATACATAAACAACTTACAAATACATTCACACCATTCAGACGTAGCCAATCACATTTCAAATTACAAATACACTTAAAGATATAACCTTACATATATAAACTTAATAACTACACTTATATATAGTACGATACGCTTTCGTCGAATCACGCGCACGCTCGCTTACAATGCTAAGATATAAAACTTGAAACTTTCTTATATAGTGACTGCATGAGTTATTCAGAACTTGTGAGAGTAAGTGCCATCAATAAAATTTTTTAGCCTTACTCGAGTAAAAATAAATCAACTTTTTTCATAAATGATTAATAAAATATTTTTAAAAATTAATATAATTAATCAATTATTATAACTATGATTATTGATATATATAATATAATTATTAAATTACATTTAGTATACATTTTTATCATAACGACGTATGAAGTTTAGTGAAAATAAATTTTCAAATGTACATTAAAAAATTGCATTATTATTAAGAAGTATTTTAAACGGAACCATGTATTTTTTTTCGATGACGTTATTACCAATTTTAAAACGAATTCGAAGTGATGATCCTCGACTTGTAAGCACTTGTTAATTCGCTGATGAAAAGTCCGTCTAACTTCAGCCAAAATTTGTGGTGTAATTTCGGTAGATTCTCGGTGTATTCTTGCTTTCATGTCGTCAGGCGTGGTAGGTGTTACTGCCATTATGCGTTCTTTGACAAAACCCCATAAAAAGTAATCTGGTGATGTTAGATCTGGCGAATGAGGTGGCCAAGCTACAGGACCGCCTCGTCCTATTCACTTTTCGTCAAAAATCTCATTCATCATTTGTCTTGAACACAGAGCATAATAGGGTGGTGCACCATAGTGTTGCATCCACATCTTCATGCGAACATGCAAGAGCACGTCTTCCATTAATTGAGGCAGTACGTTTTGCAGAAAGTTTGCGTAAACTTGCCGTCAAGCGTCCTTCAAATAAATATGGACCAATGACGTGATCGCCGACAATGCCGCACCAACAATTAACCCAATAATAAAGCCCAATAATACATATTATGCCTATTCACATTTTCCGTATTTGCGAAGTTAGCTTCATCAGAAAAAAGCACATGACTCAAAAATGAGACATCTGTGCGCATTTTTCAACGAATCGAATTACAGAAATTGACGCGTTTTAGGAAATCATTGCCGTACAAATCCTGATGTAATGACATACGATACGGATGGAACTTGTGTTGATGTAAGATTCTTAATACAGATCGCTGACTAATTCAATTTTTTTTTTCATTCGCCTGCTGCTGGCATGTGGATTCAGTGCAGCAAAAGCTGAGATAGCAGCCGCATTACAGTTAGTAAATCCTTTGATTTCATTTTAAAACCGGTAATAATGTGATTGAAAAAAAATACATGGTTCCATTTAAAAAAGTGGAGTTGACCTTGACGTAACTTCAGCGCCTTCATCGATCAAAAAATAGGGTAGTCGAGTATGATGGCCTTCTCGAACACTGAAACTTTTGTCTGAAACATTTTTGGATATGATCAATAGTTTGAGTGCTATCGCTCTGTAACACTTTATGTGCCTCACCCTGTATAATAAGGGATAGAACATATTCTATAAATTTGAAAACGGATTTAGTAAAGTACAATGGTTGTTATAACAGCATTATGGGTTACATTAAAAGCCATTGTTTGACAATAGATGTCCTTGAAGTTTCTAGAAAAAGAAAGGGGTTTTAGAAGGTTGCCTTCTTTTTTGTTATCTCTTTTTTTGTTAGTTTCTCATCGTTTATTTCAAGAAATTGTTTTAGTCCAAATTTGGCCATTTTTCCTGTATTTCGAGGGCTCAAATAGTTTTGAATTTTTGAAATTTTAAATTTGACTAATTAAAATACAAAAAGTACATTAAATATAAACGGGTTTTGGAAAGGACCTGGCTTCGGTCCTATTGTTCAAAGATGGCCCAACTAGATGCCTTAATTAGAACCTGTCAAAAACAGCGTTACAGAACTAGACGGAGTCTTACTTCTTTCACTAATTAAAGCCCTACTAAAAACAGGGAAAAGTAGTTAGAACCCTACTATATCCCGATAAAAATTTCTGCTCGCCATACATTTCATAGTACACAAAATATTCCCGTGCCGAAGTTGATGTTTGGCTTTCATAGGGGCCAAATTATAATCAACAAAATTAATTAAGTCGGGCACCGATCGGGGAAATAATCGGGACCCAATTAACTGCGTAACGCTTAAAATCCTGGGTCCTAGCTTAGACCATCAACACAGGCTCTAACGAGATTACCTGGTTACCACCTGGCTAAAACAATAAACCCCTGCTAGATCCCTGGAAGTTCCCGATTAATAATTCTTAACACTTTTCAAAATTAATTTTGTCCGGCCTGAGGACGGAATTTGGGGCCCTTATTATTTTTGCATCTATTCCTGTGAATTTTGAATAATAATTCAAAAAAATTATTTAGAAATTACAAAAATAATTAGAAAAATTGAAAAATAGCCCTCAATTTCATTCACATTTCAGAATTTGATTGCATAAAGAATTGTTGGAACAACGACATCTATATAAAATAAACTTAAGTTCAATTAAATCTCAACGTATATTATAAAAGTATCGTCAAATTAATAAACTATATCAGTTAAATTTAAACAACAGAGCTGAAAGTTCGAGTCGAAATCGTAATTCATTATACAAGATTCGAATAACTAGAATTCATGATGTGCCTTAATAATTGATATAATTTCTGTTTGAAATCAGATGGTTGAGCTTGAAATTTCTGCCACTGTCTACATTATCAGGGGATCAATAGTCAAGTATAAGATAGGATACATTCCCGACAGATGTCCTCGTAGACAATTTCAAACTCCTATATCGCAGTAATGAAAATTGATTTTAAATTTAAGGCCATGGATCAACCTGGTCACGTGAATAGATTCCTACTTTACCAGCATTACAGTTTATGTAACGCCATTTCTATAGAAATTAAGACAGTTAACTAAAAATTTGTAAAATTAAATAAAATACATTATTAAAGGTCTTTCTAGGCATAAAAGTTTATAATTATGAAAAAAAATATCTTGTTTTGTTTTTTTTTTTATAATTATGAACATTTGTGAAAATTTATGACCAGATAGACTTGATTTAATGTATTCTATTCACTCTTACAAATTTTTAACTCATTATTTTATTTTTTTACAAAAATGGGGTTGCACAAATTGAAAATGCTGATAAAGTAGGAATTTAATCACGTTATTCGGTTGGTCCATGGCCTTAAAGAATTTGAAATCCTTCTGTGGAAAAAGAGACGCTCTCGACTGTGCCGAGATTTGAGCCCTGGTCTTTCGATTGTCGGTCGACATTTCGAAATGTCTTGTTGAATCACTCCCAATGATTCTGCCGAATCTTTTTACGATTGTCACGAGTCTTCAGCAAGTAATTACTCAAATTCGGAATCTTCGAAAATTTTCTCTTTTCCACCACCATGCCGGTCCTCGACATCAAAATCACCGCTCTTGAAGCGTTAAAACCAGTCACGACACGTTCTTTCACTAAGAGCAGCCTCACCGTGCCCTGAGAGACTTTTTGTTAGAGTGTCACGTCCTGTGACTATTAACATTTATTTATTTATAATATTATTCGCAATAAAACATCCATAAACAATATGTTTCGCAAGGTATTGATTATACGAAATAAAATGTACGGTAGTAAAATTGTAATAGGGAGAGAGAAATAGTAAGTTTATAAATAGACAACGCTTATGAATGAAGCATCGAAACCCTCACAAAGGTGTGAACGAGGGAACCCGATCGGAACGTGCTAAATAAACAAGAATATCAACCGGGGCAGCAAAACAGAGAAATTGAGAAGCTAGTTGATCTGAAAAAAAGGAACATCGGGGAAACCAGAGGAGAAAAGCTATTCCAACATATTTTTCTCCTTTTTACTTCATCAATATACGAAAAGCCAAGCAGATCAGCCACGTGCCAAGGTCTGGGAAGCATCAACCAGAGGCTGGTAAAAATATTTAGGGCAAAACCAGTATCGTTCGAAAAATGGCGACCAGGACCACTATCGATCGAAAATTTGCCCATAAAAGCAACTGCGAATCCGCAAATTTTCATTTACCGTCAGACCATCTTGAACTTCGGAACTCTCCCTCAAAAAGTTGTCGTCGGATCATCATCAGAAACAGAAATCTCTCCAGAACTAACAAGTTTTCTCCCCAACAAGTAACAATAGTGTTCCCTTCAAGAGTAAATTGGAGACATTTCAACGGGCAACTCGGTACTTCATTTTATCGGTACGTTCCTCCTTAGTGAAAATTGGATTATCAGTGTCTAATTATCGAGAAGAAACCACAGTCCCTCCAGTTCCAGTGGTTGGTTCCAAGGTTCCAAGGATCCAAGGACAGTTCAAGGTGGAATAACAAATAAGTAAGTCAATTTAAATTCGTTAGGAAGAAATATTCTCTCACTCTCTCTCCCTTTTTATCTCTCAATGTAGAATCAGTGAATAAAAGGTTAATAATTGTAAAATTTGTTGAGTATTTATTTGTTGTTGGCTATCCCTAACCATTTTTTCGATTGAGAAATCCTTCCGATTTCTTAAGCGAACAAAAAACGGGGAAAATTAATTATAATAGTAAACGGTGAGTAACTAGGACGTTACAAGAGTAAATCATAAAAATGAATTATATTTTAGTATGATATCGTTTCAAAACGAGGCAAACAGGGTTTACGTATCACAAATTAATACAGTGGTTTTCAAGCGGCGAAGTTAATGTTGTCGTTTGAATAAATGGAAGATATGTTCTACTAACTGTTATAAAACCTACGACAATTTGAAATTCACTATATCAAAGTTGCGAAGCGAAACAAAGAATATGTGAATCTGAAGGCCACTATATGAAACATCATTCACTCCGTCAAAAGGTTTGACCTTCAGGAGTGACGGCTCCGTATTATGAATTCTTTTGTCTTTTTCTAACGCGTGCAAAACAAGAGCAAGATAGAGGGGGGCTTTGTCACTGAGAAGAGAGGAGGTTTCAATGAAAACACATACACAAATATTATTATCATACTTTATTTATGTTCACATATTTAAGTAGGCAATGATACACTATTTATAAATCACACACGCTTTAATTAAATTTCAAAATTCAGAAATCTCGCTTATAAGCCACTACTCAGTTCGACAGACTTGGATCGAGTCTACGAAGCCAATCGGAAAACGTCGGAAGCCCTCGGACGACATTCTGAAACGAATTATACGAAAAACCAAGAATGAATGTTTTGATTTTTGCTGCGCGTCACCAGGTTTCTATCAAGTTCATATTCACAATATGAATTTCTCAAATATGCTTTCCAGGCTATAATATTCATTGTTCGACTTATTAGGATTATTTTTAGAAATCTTAGTAATCATAATATCATTTTTTCGTACTCTAAAGTTTTCGAATGGTGATTCATATTTGGTATTTAAAATACTAATTTTTCTTCTACATGTTTTAAAGACTGTTATGACTATATTGAATTTCAATGCCATAATATGAATGAGTGTAATAAAACCTCGGCTTTCCCCATTTAAAAACAATTTTATTCTAAACTCCCATTCAATGTTATCATTTTCTCTAACGAAAAGTCTCTCAGTGCAGTGATCCCAGAACGTAGGAGCTGGCGGCCCCCACCATAGACCTCACCAGCTCATGGCTTCTTCCTCGCTCGACTGCCATAGGTTGGTTGAATGAGGAAGACACAATGAGCTCGAAGCATCTATGGTGGGGGCTGCCAGCTCCCACGTTCTGGGATCACTGTCTTAGTGTATTCCAGATCATTCGATGAGCCTCAGCCGCAATTTTCTTCGAATGAAAGCAGAAAATCAAAGCTTCCCGAAAATGACGAGAATTTGACTCGAAAACTGACATCTTCGATCGAGAATAAATTTATGATGCAAACACAAATTCACTACTGTGGTACTGTCGTTATGTTGACAGATGCCCAAGCTTACTGTGTGACATTTTTGATCTGTCTCTTTCGACCAGCACTTACCACTGCAGCCAACTATCGAAAATCGACAGTAGCAAAGTTGTACAGCTAATAACATTTATACAGGGTTTTCGAATTAGAAGTTTCATTTTGAATAGCCCGCTATTTTGGCAGCTGTCATGATAAGAGATGTCATTTTTTGACAACTAAAAACTATGCTAATAATAAAAATAGAACGATACACTCTTCAACAACGCATTGAAATTGTCAAATTTCACTATAAAAATGTACGAAAATGGACATGAATTTTACCGAAAGATCATTATGAGCGATGAGGCTCATTTTCACTTTGGAGGCTACGTTAATAAGCAGAATTGTCGCATCAGGGGCTCGGAAAACCTAAAAATGATTATTGAAAATACTCTCTATCTGCAACGTGTAACTGTTTGTTGCGGTTTTTGGGCAGGAGGGATCATTGGGCCTTATTTTTTTTTGTTAAATAAAGATGCAGCGGCTGTTTCGGTGAATGGGTTGCGCTATCGAACCATGATTAATGAATTTTCATGACAACAATTGGAAGATATGGATGTGGACGATGTTTATTTCCAACAAAACGGCGCTACGGCGTATGAGCAAAGTAAATTAGTTAGAATTTTTTGGATTTGTCCATAGGAAAACAACTTAGAAACTATTTACGCATGCAAAACTTCAAAAATCGATTTTTGCAGCCTTAGGTCCCTTTCCTTATGATAGGTCACATATGTATACTGTTCACTCAACTCCTAGACCTTTTTTGTGTTTTTCATGTTTGTCCCGATTTCCTTCCCTACTGAGAAAATTTAAACCTCCGTCTGACACCCGGTTCCAGCCAGACCTTTTTCGTTTTCAATCGTTAATTAAATATATTTCTAATTCAGCTGACGACTCGTGCTCCCAGGTAGCTTCCTGAAATTTGATACAAAAACACGATTAGATTGTATAAGAATTCTATTAAATTGAATTTCTTTGTTTTTTCTACGAAACTTAATTAAATTTTTTTAGCAAGGTTACCACGAGTCTCACACGATATTGTAGGCAAATGTGTTAAGGCTTGTGGATCAACTAAATCACGTGTACAAATTCCTGTAAAAGTTCATGTAAGATAACTTTTTTATTTTACAAAATGACTTCCTAGAAATTTGGAAAAAACAACTGAAAACGATAAAGAACGTCTGTCAAATTCGTTGAGTGAAAACTTTGCAAAAAATTTTACAGTTAACTGTAATTGTCGATAAGTTTTCGTTTTTTTTTCAAAATTTTCACTTAAAAGAAGTTAATAGACGTGCTTTATTGTCTCTTCTTACGTTTCCCAAATTTTCAGAAAGATACTATTTAAATTAAATAAGTTATCTTACGTGAACGAATGAATGTATAATTTAGTCACGTGGTCCAATTAATCCATTGCCTCAACGCTGAATTAAAAAATGTTAGTTTTTGCCTATTCAAACCAAACAATTCAGCTACTACTTCTGACTATTTGGGACCATTCCTAAATTTATCTTCAGCAGGGCTATTCCTAGTATTCGAATACTATTTATTTCTGTCAATGTTTTATTTAATCTCGCCTTAGTCTTATTATTATCAGTCTCGCGGACTAAAGCTGCAAACGCTCTTTGCAAGATTTGTATCTTTGACATAGCCAGTGATGCCCCAGACTTATCTAAGCGTTTATTTTAAGCAAGGACATGCAAGGGCTAAATCTAGTCTGGATAAATGGCACAAAATTCCTAACCTGGCTCTAACCTGAAATAATTCGCCAAACCGAACTCAAGCCTGGTGTAGTAGATTCTGAATGCGGAAAATGGCATTGAAATAATTCATCTATTAGGCTAGGGACAGCCATGGCTCGGTGTTCCATGCCAATTGAGGACTTGCCAAAACTGGGCCTAGTCTGAGGTAAAAAAAATCATTGCACAAGAATGAATTTGCATGTTATTATAGAAGTTATAAATAATATTACTATATGCTAAAATTTTACGACCTGACCTGGCCTGGAATGAAACCCCGAACCAGCACTGGGCCCGGTTGAGTAGAATAAAAATCAAGAAAATAGAGAAGCAATAATATAGTTTCTAGACCATAATTAGGCCTGGCTCAGTGTTTTATGCCAATCAGGGGCTTGCCAAGCTTGGGCCCGGTCTCGTACACAAAAATTCCCCCTACCTTATTGCACGTGTTAAATGAAAATAAAATAAAAAAGAGAGAATTTATGAGTATTTTATTTAGAAAAATAATTGACAATTTTGTGAAAAATCTATTTTTATACTTTAAGGTATTTTTGAAATCTATGTTAAATTAATGATATTTTAATGAAAAAAATGTATGCAGACTAATTTCCAAATAAATGATCATTATAGATTTTTGAGGTATTTTGAAAAAACATATTCGTATGAGCTCGCTAAAGGGCATATCAAAGTAATTTGACGAACTTTCGTGGACATGATATAGGAAAATTGAGTGAAGCGAAATTACAGAATTGATCGTTACTGACGCTAAATTCAACCAGAGGAAATCCCTAACAACATAAAATGTCGCTTGCAGTACATTTGACATCAGAACTGTAACTACATCCGAAGGGCGAGTTTAGAATTTTTTAGATGAAGAGAGAGGGCTACATGAGGGCTTGAAATCTAGGGGGAACTAATTTTCTATTTCTCTCTGACATGTTGTCATTGATAGATTCCAAACCTCACGCAACTTCATTCGCTTCTATGTTTATACCCTGGCTTAATATCAGTTGTGAATCCACACCAACACCGTTTTCCTCCATCAATTACAATTTTGACACTCGATGCTTGCAATATCAACTGAAGTCCAATAGTGTAAATTAATCAAACTCAACTACAGTCCCTTGTGAGTTATTGATTATAATTTTGATATTTGAAATTTGACAAGTGAAAACTGGCTTTTATGATTCTAACATTTGACGGAAAAAAATGAAGCTAAAATTACTAAATACCCTAATGCTAAATTTGATACGTACCAACATTGGCCCGAAATGGGCAAAATCGTAGAGATCAATATAACTTTTGCAGTAGAAATTATTATGCATTAAAAATTCTTCTATATATTATATTTATATGTTTTTACCTCTTTTCCAGGCAAGCGTTTGCTACAATCAGTCTTATTCCAATAAAATTTTTCGATCAAAATAAAATTAGGAAAGTTACAGTATGTTAAAACTTGTAAAAAGACAACATCTAAATTCCATTTTCCAGTTAAATTATACGATACGAAAAAAAAATTATGATACAAAATTTTTTACTACATAAAGATCTACAAGTTTGAGTCACTAAATTTTTTCATAAGATCTATAAATGTTTTTTGATAAAAAAAATTCTATTGAAAATTCAAAATTCAATTTTTTAACAATAATATGTGATATACGAAAAAAACGTTCAGATGGAAAATTATTTGCCCAAATGAGGTCTATAAATTATCAGTAGGACATTTTTTGACAAGGTATATTTTTGGTTTTAAAAACACTATTGAAAATCAAGAATTCCATTTTTAACCAAAATATGTGAGATACACAATAAGCGTTAAAATAAAAAATCGTTTGCTAAAAATAGTCTACAAATTTTTTTTCTTTTTGAGTTATTTGGAAGATAATAGATCTTTTTAATCATGTAAATTATTAGAAAGTTACAGAAATGTACACAGAAAATCGAGCGCGGAGCGTGAGTGTCATGATAAGAATGTGTTCCTTAAAGCTGATAAAACTTTAAGTAAATTTAATTTCCTTTATTTGAAATCAAAATAAAAAAAAGTGTAGTAACTTTGAGAAAATGTAATTCAAATCTACAATATCATAAAATTAACTTGAGCTTCATATTCAAATCACAAGAAATAAACTTAAGGTAGTACTACCCTTACGGCGATAAAGTAAGAAAGCGTTGAAATTTCAGGGCATCATAAATGAAGTTAAAATACACAAGATAGCAAAGTTTGAAGGCGTTTGACTTATTAGTTTCAAAGATATGCATTTCTAAAGTCACCCACTTTTACATGGTAGGTATAGGTTATAGTTGAAATTCAATAAGGAATTCGAGAAAAAAGAATAAAAGAAAAATTAAGAGCGTGATCAAATTCCGCGAGTAGAATAAACACTTTCTTAGACTCACTCCTGCTTAATTTGGATAACTTTGTCTTATTGTATTTCGAGTAACAACGCTTTACAGTTGTTGAAATCGAGTTCAATAAAGAGCACTAAATAAATGAGCCGAGTGAGCGGCAATGTCACGACTGAACGAGAGAGAAAGTACGAAATAGCAAAATGTGTGCAACTGAGAAAGGCGTGCCGAGCTTTTTTACTTTAAGTCAGAGCCCGGAAATCTCGCGTATTACTTGGCCACTTTATAAAAATTCTTGTACTCCTAAGAATTCGCGCATTATTTGGTCACCTTACTTAAACTTCGAGTCCGGAAATCTCGCGTATTACTTGGCCACTTTATAAAAATCCTCATACTCCCAAGAACTCGCGCATTACTTGGCCACCTCACTTAAAGTCAGAGTCTGAAGTGCTCGCGCATCACATTGCAACTTTTTATTAGTCTCAGAATCCGTAGTGCTACCGTATTAATTGACCACTCTATTCAAATCAGAGTTGGAATAGCTCGCGTAATATTTTGCCACTTTACAACAGTCTTATAATCCGAAAAACTCGGACATCATACTTATAAACTTAATATTGTATTTTTCCGGGTTCCAGTTATTAAGAATCAGAGGTTTCGAAAAACCAGGAAATTAATTTTTCGTGAATTTCCACTTTAGTTGCATTTTACTTTCTATATCCACAAAAATGTGTATAATTTTTACGACGCTGGGACCGTATTGAGTGCCTTTCCTTACAGAATTCTTCGAACGCGTGGTAGGGGTTTGCTTTCCTTGGATGCTTGAGCACATAGAAATCTCAAGTGCCGGGGACATTAAAGTAAATTTTGTTTGTGTATAACCCTTGGTGTTGGAACCTGACATATCATGGAGAATGCTCTCCATATACGTCAAACTCTGAACACTTGTCTTCCTAAATACGACTTATTCCCAAATCAGTTTTCTTCTAGCCATGTGGCAGAGTGGTGGACTTACATCCGTCTGTCATCTCTGTGGTTTTTGAGAAAATAAATAAATTTTTCCATACCAATTGCAATGTTCTGATTGTTTTAACTTCAGTGTCCTTTACTTCTGGTGCTCGTGTATATGTGTGGTTTGCTGTGCGTGCTTTACCAAGGATCCACGTTATATTCTCCAGTGGGTTGTTTCTTTCTGGTTTGAAATAATTGTGTTTATATATGTGCCCTTGAGGGAGTGCGTTCCGCGGCCGCACTTTTCACGGTTCCTGTGGAAGAGGATTACTTGCTGGAACAGTTTTTGGAACGGCCTGGTTTCTTCACACCTAGGAACTCGCTTACACATAAGTTTTTCTGCATGTTTACTCTATTTTTAATTAATAAGCAAAAAGAAAAAAACAAAAAAAACAAAAAATACCATATATTTTTTAATTGCATGTATTAGTTAATAAATATTTAAAGGTTACAATTAAGCTAATTGGCACTGAAGAGGGCCCCCATCTGTGGCCGAAACGTTTGCCTTCCTAATTTGTATGTCCTCTATGACATAAATAATTAGAAACTAAGCTGACCCCAAGCCAAAATAAATATTACAGATTTATAACTGTGGGTCAATGTAACAAGGAACATGTACGGAAACATGTCACGATATAATTTAACTTTAAACTTTTGATTTATCGCGCGACGTTGCCAGCTTTCGACCAGCTGATTTCGCTAAGTGTACGCGCTCATCCGTGTGTACAGCTTCAGCCAAAATTATTACACTGGCGATATCGCAACAGTACTAGGGTTTGCCCGCACGGCAAGCGCGAAACTTTTGCACACCTTAAATGTGTGCGAAGGATATAAGACCGAGCGCGAAGCGCTTCGAACGGAACGCGCGCCCCATATTTTAGTAGGAATAATGGTTTTGTTCTGAAGTCACTGTACTAAAAATTATAAGTTACAGTTTGAAGACATTTTATTTTTAGAAATAAAAAAGCAATCTGTCTAGCCCCCTTTTGCAAATGATGCATATTTTGTGACGCGCTTTGCGCTTCGTCTTGTGTGTTATTCACGGAGATTCAAGTTTCTTTCTCGCGTTTTTTATTTATCAAGTTTTTTAAGTGAAAGTGTAGAAAAATCTTATTAAAAACAAACTTAGAAAATAGTCACTTTAACTAACTTTTCTTCCAACCATCTATCCAATACTTTCTCAATACTATAAATAGAATAAATTTTTTAATATTATTGATCAGAACTTAATTTACTCGAAGTTATTACTTTAATGGTTGGCTAGCAGGATTATTAGTATACCCATTTTTTTCGTGGATAGATTTTTCCACTTTCTATGTAAAATTTATTTCTGATTTTCGCGTTCTTCAACGTTGTAACCTTATTTGTTTTTTTCAGAGAAACACATGTAATAAAGTTGATTCATAAAATCCTACAAATACTTTCAGGAACCGAGATTAAATTTTCAGAATTTTTAATAAAGTGAATTCTAAAGAATCTAAAAATAATCTAATTTTTTTAATCTTTGTTGGATATGACTGGCTAATAAATTAGCTTTTCCTTTACGATCTATAATAAAGTGTACCAATAAATATATCAAATTAATGCAAACGTAATAACTTCAGAAAAAACAATTAGAATGACACAAAAAAGAATTGACAATACGAGATAATTCACTTGAAAATGTTCTACAAATTTTAATTTACACACTTTTTGATGAAATATTTTTTTCTCGTTTTAATCATAAAAAAATATCAATGAAAATTTAAAAAATTTATTTTTAACCAAACTAAACGAAGTACGAAAAAAACGTCATAATAAGAAATTGTCTGCTTAAAAAAGCTCTGAAATTTTTTATTCACAGACTTGTAAATTAGATGTATATTTTATATTTCAATTAAGGGGTTATATACATTTTTCTGGCTCAAAAAATAAAGAACATTTGTGCTGCTTATTTTTAAAGTACATAAAGGGTTTCCCAATAAGGGTGATATGTTTTGAAATTGAAAAAAAACACTGAATATTCATTCGGAATTGATCGAAATCTTTTTTATTATATTGGATATTCTATGCCATTTATGATTTAAACAATATATCGGCCAAATGCCCCCCGAGACTTGAGCCAAAAATGCGCCTCATCAGAAAAGATGATTTTTTGATGAAAATTGGGATAATTTTCAATTGATTCCAGAGCCCAATCCGCGAACTCCCGACGCAAACGATGGTCATTAGGCTTCAGTTCTTGGGCCAGAATCATCATATAGGGATGCAGGCCAAGATCCAATCGCAAAATACGCCAGGTAGTCATCCTGGACAGGCCGAATTCCTGAGATCGGCGTGGCACGGACAATTCACGGTTTTCCTCGATACTGGCCTGTACGGCGGCTATATTCTGTGTAGAACGTGCGGTACGCATACGATTTTTAGGCTTAGTATCCAATAGAGTAAATTCACTCTCCAACTTATCGATTATTCGACGAATTGAGAGCGCGGATGGATCAGAATGACGACCATATTTTGCACGATATGCTCTTTGAACACCGACAAAACTTCTCGAATTTTGATAAAATAATTGGACAATTTCCAAACGTTGTGGAAGCGTGAAACTACTCATGATTAAATGGCAAACCTTACTGATGACAACTGACAGCAGACGTCAAAAATTTCAGTTCAAATCAGCCCGATAGGGACATTCAAAATCATATCACCCCTATTGGGAAACCCTGTACTTTTAACAATGTTACTGCAAAATTTAATCGAGATCGGGGCACTAGAACCTAAGATACGACCGTTCATAGCGCGCAGTTTCTGGAACTACTTAATGTCCACCTAAAACTTTAAACGCGATTATCTCGGAATCGTATTTTTGATAAAATGCCATCGCGGTGAGCTCGATATCTCGCTAACCACTACATCGATCAATTTGAAATTTGGAGGGGTTGTTTGTACTTAAAATAACTAGTTCGTGAACGAAGGAATTTTTCTTCAGACAAATCCTTCTGTTTTCTTTGGCAGAAAACTCAATTTTTCGACCTTAAGAAATCGACTTTTTTGGAAAAAATATCACTGTAACTGTACAAAATTTTTTTTTTTAAATCCTTCGTTCACGAACAAGGTCACACTATATACTAACGTAGTTTTTTTCCAGCTAAGCCGTTACCGTTATTTCATGCTCGCAGTAAGCCATTACAAACAAAAGGAGTTCTGCGTCAAGGAGTGTACCTTCCCCAATTTTCCGAATTTTCACTCGAAATTTTATACAAAAACACAATAAGAGATGTATTTTTTGAAACTTTTGATCGCATTTGAATAAAACTATGGTGACATGATTAAAAAAAAAAAAAAACCTGTATTTCCCTAGAGAAAAAGGTATATAACCCCTTAAAAATGTAAAATAATTATAATACCCACACAAGATAACAAATTGACTGACTAAAAGAGAAGGTGACTGAAGCCCAACGGTACCAACGCACTAACATATACACTTATCACGCATATAAGAGTCATTACATGTACCTTGTAATAACATGTAACTCGTCATAGCATGTAGCTCGTCATAGTTGACCTTTCAAAATCCTATAAAAAGCGAAAGTTCCAACAGAAATCAGTCCAGTTTAGTTTAGTAAAATCGACCCCACAATGAAACATCCACTGAAAGTCAGTCCAGTCTCATCAGATTTTTTACCGCAAGTTTAGTCCAGTCTAGTCCAGTCTTAAATCAGTAAAATCAACGCCACGACATAAGGTCTACCAGTTCAACGGCAGTAGAAAATGAAGAGGAATCGCCTTAGAGAATTCTCTAGAATAACCGGGATCAAAAATCAACCATCCCAACCAGCTGGACCACAACGTTTACAGTCTAACTAAGACTCATCTCAACACCCACGAAGAAAGGACTCACCTCACCGTATTCAACAACCTGGACTCAATTATAACTAAACTTACTTCCAACTAAGGGTTATTACAACCAACTTTGAATCTTCTATATTATTATCATTTCCATGGTGCTTACCTACCGTCTATTTTATGTTAATTAATATATTTCATATAATTGATTCCTTCCTGTTCACTGACTTATTCCTCATCCCTTAGAGAGGATACTTCCGACTCTAACAAAAGGAGGAAATCTTTTAAAAAGAAAAGTGTTGCGTTTCTGACGTAACAATACTATGCTTTCAACCATTAATATCAAGCAGACCCCTGCCACTTCACCTATTTTTCTCTACGACTTTGTGGCGACAAAGTGAGGTAGTTCCGAATTGTGCCATATTGGTAGTCTTCATCCAATGTTGCCGGAGTGAACGCTCTTAACTTCCCGGCAGCTCGATAGAAAATTCCCAACTTTTCCCGGACAAATTTCAAAACTTCCCGGAACTTTTCCGTAAATTAAAATCATCTAAAACTTCTTAAAATTGTTTAAATATTTTAAACTCTGTTAAAAATATTTCTTATCCTAGGTTTTCATAGTTTTTAAAAAATATATATTTGTTAATTTCGAAAAATAATCAAAATTCTAAATCAAATAATTGTCCATCGACCTCAGTCTTTATGTTATTTACGTTGATGAACAAATATTATGTTGAAAAATTGTGGATAAAGACCTATAGGAACTAAATTACTCTTATGGTAAAGTACCACATGCCCTACTAGAGACAATATTTTACTAATAAACGTATAAACAATATATGCGTACTGATCACGTTTAGAAAATACTGTACAGAAACATAACTTTACTTTTCTATCTTTTCACTCCTATAATCAAAGAGAATTAAAATAATTATATAATTTATACTTACAGGCATACAAGGTAATTTGGGGTTCTCTTTTCTAATTAAAAATATATCCATTTCCGAATTCTATATCTTAAAAATCTATTTCAAATTCCATTCAATGACTCTTTTTTGGGACATAATACTTTTATCCAATCAACATAGATACTGTGAGAAACTTTAGGCTAATTTTACACATAAGCGACTATCAAGAGATGTGACTCATTCATTTGAAAACCTGTAAAATCTGTTCATCTCACTTTAGCATATGACGTCAGAAGGAGTTAGATCGAAATGAATAGCAATAGGCCTTTTCCACTTGGTGGCATGAGAGCACTATGACATATGAAAGCGCCCTAAGGGCCTGCAACCAATAAAATGCTTTTTTTTTTAATAAAAACTCATTATGATTGGTTGTGTTTAACGAAAGATCTCTTATTAAATCCTCTATGCAAATTTAATACATAATAAGGCAATTATAAGACAATATCCCGGAAATTCCCGGAATTTCTTGACATCCCGTAAAATTTCCCAAGTCAGTCAAAATTTCCCGGATTCCGGGAAATTGCCATGCAATTGGCAACACTGTCTTCATCGCTCAAACGTGTTGACAAATCGAAAAAACTGTCGAAATTTTCTGAGCAAGGGCATGACTTCATTTCTTGACGCATGAAAAGTGGAATTTTTTTTGTCAAACGGTGATCTATTTCTTAATTAAAAGGTATGTACAAACCCCGTGAATCTAACAAAGAAGAATATAAGAAAAGATTGAATTACTTTGAGAGGTTAAGATTTCCAATCGAAATCGATAAATGTTCAATTAAAATAATTTTGCAAGCAAAATTTTATTAACTTACCACCAATTAGTGGCTAACAAGCCGCTAATTAGGGGCTGATCTCTCGCGCACAATCGTCTTAAGGCGTGAGGGGCATATCAGTGCGACACATATGCGTCGCAGTACGCGATTACTCATGTAGGCACGCAAGCTGATCAAATGAAACGCGCAGAAAGTTGAGATATATTGAATTTAATAATTGTTGATCATGTAACTTATTGAGCAATATTTTCACGGAGCGAAATTTTTGATGCCATAAATTCTGAGATTTTTATAAAATGGTAAGAGATACACAAAAACGAATATAATTTTAAGGTTGTACTGAAAGTAGAGGTCCACAGGCTACTTAAAAATTTTTTGCTTAGAAAGTTTTAAGATTCTCAAAACGGCATTCAAAAGGATAGAATCCCGCTCATTCTCGGTTGCTATATTTCATAGGCTTGAAAGAAATGGAATACATAAGAATTGAAACTTTTTAATACTCATTTCAATTCTGACTAACTTTTTTTATGAGAATTAATTTTGGAATAGAGAAAAATTTAAGACAAGAAATGGACTCTATAATTAAGTTATAATTTATGATGATCGTGTTGAAAGTTCCATGAAACGAGGCAGACGTATTAAAATATGATTTCAGTACGAAAAATATTACAATCATAAAAAAAAAAAAATTATAAAAATGTTTTGTTCGAACAATTAAAAGTGGTTGCTTCTCAAAACCAACAAAATATATATGCAGATCCAATGAACTCGCTTTTCTAGTACGTTAGGTATCATTTCAAGAATTTTTGAATTTTGTTTTTACTTTCTCACAAAAAAAATAAAAGCAACTACTGAAAAACTCCTTTGTGCCGTGTTTTTTTATATAATTTTAAATTAAACAAACATCATAGAAAGAAATATTATTGTAGCAAAATGGTGGTGCATATTTTTAAAGTTTAACTTATTTTTTCTTGGTGTTGCAATGATATCTTCAATTAAATTGATATGGTTAACTTCTGAATCAGAAAAATCGACTCCTCACATCGACAGTTTTCCGTGGAACCTATCAAAATAAAGAGAAACATAAAAGGATTTCTTAAATCGTAAAACTGTGATTATTTTTATAGAATTAGACAATCCGATTTGAACCCCCATTTATTCGCAATTACTGAAAGACCAAGAAAAAATACATTAAACTTTTAAAATCTCCGTTTCCATTTTGCTTCAATAATTGTTCGGTTAAATTTACTAAAGTTGATCGATTAAAAAATTTCCGGTTAAAATGTCTGAACTTTTAGTTAATTTCACCAGAAAAATTGTTTAATTGTTATGGTTATAAAATTCTGGTTATATACAGTCTGTTCCACAAGGAAAAGTACGCGTTTTCTCACAAAGTTTCAAAGATTTTCATTCCTTTCTTTTATGTCCTGACTGTACGTTCAAAGGGCTACGGCGCAACCACCGATTCGTTTCAGTCTTGTTTGAAATGTCAGATATTACACAACATTAAGCTATGAGTGCTATCTGCGCTTAACGTTACGAAGCCGTTTTTTTGTGCACCCATGCACGCGGACCACACCTTTCATACTCAGCTGCTGTCAAAGTGCTTAAAAAGTCTAAGCACTTCGTGTAAATGTGGCTAGAGCGGTATAAGGACACAAAAACTGTCGATGACCTGCCAGGGGAAGGAGAGGCGCGAACAACGTCCAATAAGGAGGATAAGATGATCGTTACATTGTTCAAGCGCAACTCAACTCTCCGTCTGCGTGAAGTCAAAGCTAAGCTAGAGGAGAAGGGACTACACGTTAGTATAAAAACCATAAGACGCAGATTAGCTGAGGCGCAAGTGCAGTACCGTCCCACGAGGCAGGAACCCCTACTCTCAGAGGTTCACATGGAAAAACGCTTGGCATGGGCTACGAAAAATGTTGATCGCGATTGGTCCAATGTACTATTTTCGGACGAAGCGTCCTTTTGGGCATGGGTTCCCATAAAACGTGCCTGGTCAGCCGCTGGTGAGCGTTTCCTCCAGCGAACTGTTGAACACCCCATAAAGATCCATGTTTGGGGATGCTTCTCACAGCGCGGTTTTGGCTGTTTAGAGCTTTTTACTGAGAACCTCAACGCTCAAAAAATGCTTCAAATCTACAAAAATGACCTTCTGAAATCTGCAGAGAAGATTTTTGGAGCCAACAATAAGGATTGGATCCATCAAGAGGACATCGACCCCAAATATCGCCATCACCTCTGCACGCCCTGGAAAGTGGAAAATGGTATCACGACCTTGAACTGGCTTTCACAATCTCCTGATGCGAATCCAATAGAAAATGTGTGGAGTGTCGTGAAAAGGAAACTTGCAGAAAGGTGTGCATTCACCCTGAAGCAGCTCTCTCGATGAATTAAGGAGGTATGGCGCTCCCTACCTACGGAATATGCTGAAAACTAGTCGTGAGCATGCCCAGAAGGTGCCAGGCCATTATCCAGAACAACGGCGATTGGACGGTTTATTAGGTGAGTGCGCCCTAGTGCTTTATGCGCACTGTTGTGCCAAAAAAGAAAAATGAGGTTTTCTTCACAACTTTCCGAGTAAACGCGTACCTTTTCTTGTGGAACAGACTGTATATTCTGGTATTATTATTCCAGTTAGTATTACGGGAAAATATAGTAAAAGTGATTTCAAGATGCGCCGTTGGCAGCGTTACTGTCTACACTATCTGGCACCTTTTCATTTTTCGCTATACATGCAACCCTCGGTATTTTGACTCGGTGGGAACGTGATGTGGTAGGGGCTGGCCCTCAAGAGTCAAAATGCCGAGGCGTGTGTACATGTTGATACACTCGAGTCAGGGTAGACCGTTCAAACCTAATGAATAGATTGAAGAAATTTTATGTGAAAAAAGGAACGCTGCCACTCCGCTGGGTATCGAGCCCAGGTCTTTTCGATTGCCGGTCAAATGCCCTATCATCTGAGATACAGAGGTTCCACACAACTTCTCTTACAGAATCTATTCACGCATCATGTGGCTACGGATAAACCATGACCTATTTTCTGATTTTTCCAAATCATTTCAGTTGATTATGTCGATCATTAGAAGAGAATGATTAGCTACTAGCGTCGCGTACAACTGTGCTAATGAACTATCACTATATGTGCACGTGTTAGTGCACATACATGCATACGTAGGTTGCTTAAATGTGTTGCAGAGAATATAATTAAAAGAAAATTAAAGATTTAAAGCAAAATTGTCAAAATGTAATTCAAGAGTGAGAAGATAATATCAACTTCTCACTCTTGAATTATATTTTCGCAACTTTGCATTGAATCATGGTTTTGTCGTAATGAGTGAAAATCAAAAATATCTGTAATTTGTATCTTTATTTCCAGAAGATATACAGAAAATTTACCTATGCAAAATTGAATAGAAAATTGCACTTTAAAAGAAAGGCACCATTTCTCTTTTGATAATAATATTGTTCATCGAAATGTCGAAGACAAATAAAATATTGCCTTTCCACTACTTGTAGGTATCCTAACCTCCACAAGTAAGAATTCCCGCAAACTTCTATCCATCGTTGTCCAACATCTCTCTTCAGAAACCGATGAATGGGCACACTTTCCTTCTGACGCTTTTTAGTAGTATTATATACACCTACGAACAGCATGCTAAATTACGTATTTTTTATCCATGATAACGCACAATTACGCAAGCGAGCAGAGTGTGGCAAGGGGAACTGGCTTCGTATGAGTTCCGCCATTCTTGTTTGCAAGTATTTAACAATTCATTACGTGATTGCGCGTTATCATGTATGAAAAAAAAGAAATTGAGTATACTGCTCGTGGGTGTACCACTAAAAGGGGTTGGCAGGAAACAATATTTCTATCAAAAGAGAAATGGTGCCTTTCTTTTGGAGTGCGTTTTTTTTTTTTAATTTTAACATCAAAAGTAGTCAATCTACGTCCGTTTTTATCTTCTCTACCATTTCCCAAATTTTAGAATCAAAATTTCATGTACTTTAGACACAAACATGTAAAAACCTAAAATCAATAACATTTGCTAATTTCCTAAGTATCACATACCTATAAGGCTCGCAGTTCGTCGTGTTGGAAAATACTCTGTATATCTTCTGAAAATAAAATTACAAATTACAGATATTTTTGATTTTTACTTATTACGACAAACCATCAATTTCCTTTCAATTAGATTCTCTTCAACGCATTTAAAGAACCTATGTGTGCATGTATGTGCACTAAGGCGTGTACATATAATTATAGTTCATATGCATGGTTGTACGCGGCGCTAGATGCTAATCGTTCACCATCTATGCATTAGGTTTTTACGGCCTGACTCGAATCGCGATACTGTGAACATTTTAAGCAAGCGCGCCCTCGATACTGAAAACACTTAAGGGGCCCCCACTTCTCTGACTATTTACTACGTTCAAATCTGTGTTAACGATGCATGTGCATATCCGTTTCGGCACGTGTCAGATTGTTTACATCCTGACTGTAGAAATTTTGCAAGTGAAATATTAATAGATCTTCACCGTGATCACAATTCGCGAAAACAATTGTAGAAACAATCAAAATGAAAAGCGCGAGGGAAACTTTGAAAAACATGCCCAATACGAAATTTTTCACCGTAAGTGTCAATTCTAACCTATAAACCCCGTTGAATCAATTTATATGTCACATCGCAACATGTATTTCCGTGAATATTTACATTTGAAAGATTACACAGTTTATCAAAAAAATGCCCGCTAGGTTAAGCTCTATTTTTACATTCGAAATGTGGAATATTTCTCAATATCGGGCGTTCGCAATATCTCGACCCGAGTGTACCGGTTTTCTGTTAGTTATGTTGTGTATTAGGCCGTTTGCAAAAACAAGTGGAAACGGAAACAAGGTAGAGTCCAAAGGAATCTTAAAGATCTCGCGTCTTGTCTCGAATTAGTTTTACAAAGTTTCGAAGAAATGAATAATGAATTGTATAAGCTGTTAAGTATAAGTGGATGTTAGATAACTTAAAGGAAAAATTTAAAGGTAAAGAAGTTCGTAGATTGTAGAGTTATATGTATTCAAATGTACATTTTCAATACTAATATAAATAAAATATTTCAACAAATAGATATATATTTTTATTTTAAAAATTATAATTCCATGAATATAATATAACCATGAATGTAACGAGAAATTTTTCACCAGAAAAATGAGTGATACCCACTAGAAAATTTTATTACATTAACTGTAATAAAAGATCAAAACAACCGAAAAGTGTTTACTAGAATTTCTAACATTTTTAACTGGAATTACTAATACGGCTCTTTGTAACATTTTTTTCCGGTTGAAACAACCGAGATTTTCATTGTTTTACTCAGACTTTTTCCTGAGTGAATATTTCATTCTATGATGTTTTTCTAACTCTACGTTATATAATTCAACATGACACAAACGAGCTATTCAGTACGTGCTTCAATTTTTTGTGAGAGAGTTAAAATCAAATGTAAAAATTCGCGAAAAAACAATTACTTAGTATCCTTAATCTCACACACCGGTTTCAACAAATAAAGTGCGGTAACACTATTTAGAATTCAAGTAACTGGGTGAATCGTTAACGAAGATCGAAACAAAGGGACCTGGTTACAGACCACAAAATGTGATAGAGACAACGTAACGTTACGCGTAAATATGCAAATGTCATTTTACGAACTACGCAGGTCGTTCGTAGAGGGATACTTGAAACATTAAAGCTGGGTTTTGCAAATGTTGCCAATATCACCACGAGGTAATCAGAAATTATTCATAAACAAGGAAACTGCATACGATGGGGCTGTGACAGATTACAATATTGCCCGTCGTGTATTCTTGTCGCCGTATTTCGCATGTCCTTACTAACTCTGTCAATGACTCAATACCGCCACGTCACGTCGCTTCGTCAAGCGTGATCCTGTTATTATAATATTTAAATAACACGCTTCTATCAAAGTGCAACTAACCATCTATTTTAGTTCGTTCTAATTTTGCGAAAATTATATTCTCTAAATGTTAATTTTCATTCATTACGGCCATGGATGAACTGGACCACGCGGAATCGGTAGTTGCAACTGCAGTCTGTGAGTTTATTCATAACCAAATAACTTGAGGCTATGGATCAACCAGATCACGTGACCCAATTCCTATAGAAATTCGTTTAATATAACTTTTTTATTTAATAAAAGGTTTTCCTGGAAATCCGAAAAATACAACAGAAAACAATAAAGAACGTCTGTCAACTTCGTTTGAGAAAAAATTTTGCAAAAAATTTTACAGTTAACATAATTTTCGATAAGTTTTCGAATTATTTTCAACATTTTTACTAAAAAGAATGTAATTTTCCAAAACTTTATACTTGTCGAAATAATCTCTTTTCTCCCCTTGTTGCATAATCTACTATTGTTTTTATTCTTTTCTTTGTCATTAAAAATATACTACTGCGTCCAAATGAAGCCGGGAATCGTGTTATAACTTTTAAAATCTTTACTTATTCTTCCAAATCTATTTCATCGCCATCAAAGTAATTCTTATCCAATACAACACATTTATGCCAACGTTTTTTCCAATACTCGAAAGAATTGTTAAAGTCAATTTCTGGAATGGCCTTCAATATCTTTTTCGATTCGGCTTTTATCTCCTTAATCGAGTCAAAACGATGTCTCCCGAGCGGTCTTTTGAGTTTACTGAATAGCCAGAAGTCACACGATGCCAAGTCAAGCGAATATGGTGGTTGTGGAACGATATGAGTTGAATTTTTGGTGAAAAAGTCTCGAAGATTCAATACAGTATGAGCCGGTACATTATCAAGATGCAAAAACCACGAGTTGTTTGCACAATAGTATATTATGTGCCTAGGCACACAATGAGGGTTATTGCGTGACGAGCGATAATGTTCGCAGGAGATCGAAGCCAAGGCGTAGTCGAGGCGTAGGTGAGGCATAGTCGAGACGTAGCTGAGGCAAAGCCGAGACGAATCCGAGGCGCGATCAGTCCTGCGAGCATTGTCGCGAGTCTCGCAATGTCCCGAATTGTGTGCATTGGCACATATTCTATTTTATGTGACTGTGGTGCGTATACGAGTTTTTATGAGTACATTGGAATCTAATCTAGCACTTATTGTAGTTGTTTGCTGCGCTAGTTGTACGAAGCGGGCGAAAATTGGCGACTAGTCCCGGCCATTTTGATTTTATCAGTCTTGTGTAGTAGTCAGTGCTAACGCTGTACGAAGAAGAAGTGAGAAGAAGAAGAATATGAAATAGATTGCGTTCCGCTGTAAGACTATTGAATTTTGGATTTTCAATAGTTTTTTTTTCGATTGAAAAGAAAATATGCATCTTATGAAAAAATGTTACAATTCAAATTTGTAGATCTTTATGTAAAAAATAATATAGCATCATAACGTTTTTACGTATCTCGTATAATTTAACTGGAAAATGGAATTTTGATATTGATTTTTTTCGAATTTGAATATGCTGTAACATTTCTAATTTTGATTTAATCAAAAAATGTTATGAGGATAATTTTTAGAGATTTATGAGCACTATCAAAAACCAGTATTGAAATTTTTGATTTTTTCAAAAATTTATTTTCAAAAACAAAAAAGTAGTGCTCAATCCCTCAATTTTGATTGGATGTGGTTGTTTAAAGAAATTGTCCTTACTTTTTCGGCTCCGATAAAGTGTATCAAAGCTCAATTCAATCTGATAATTCTATCGAGAGTTATGCCGCACACGACCTACTACAGACAGACAGACACTTTCATAAAAACCATTTTTTCTGACTCAGGGGGTCTCAAAACGTAAAGATTTGATGAAAATTTCCAAAGTCATTTTTCACATAAAACCAATATCTTCTCATCCATGATGAGAATGTAAAAAGGTTAAACTAAAGTTTGGGTACCACGCTCTGAAGTTTGTTACAGTTTAGGAGAGTTGAAGCAGTCAACCTAGGAAATATTACAAATTTACTAATAGCGCGAAATCCAAACTTTTAATAGACAAAAAATAATAAAATAATCTTAACCAAATTGTACTAATTGTCTATAAATATTTTTTGACGCAAGAATAAACAAAAATATATAATTTATTCAAGTGCACTCAAAGAACAGTTTATTTGCTCAAAACAACTATATCTTGATTATACGACCAATGAAAAAAAAGTTGACTACTTTTTCCGTAAATTAAACCAATTTTATTTAATTAAATCAAACTATTCTCTAAGCGTTTAGTGAATTTCATGGCTTTTATAAGAGTCGATTCATGTATATAGAACTTTATTGTAAATTATTCCATTAGTAAAATAATTTATTATTTCTGTATATTATTTGTAAAACTATACACTGGTACAGTCAAGTCACGTTTATTGCAAGACTCGAATATTGCAAGGACCGAGCGTTCTCGTAACCCCCACCTTTGCCGTATATGCAACACTGTGGTTGGGTCGACAACCAATCCACTGCTTGCTCTGAAAACCGACCTCACCGACAGTTGCGGTGTTTGGAGCCCCTCTCGTCTTGCAATAAACGAGTCTCGCTCGTTTCGGAGCCTCGCAATAAACGTGTATTGACTGTATATTATAATCAATATACTGTTCTATTAAATTTAACATGACATAATAAAAAATTAACGTAACTTTATTATACACAATTATAAACTTATTTTCATTTTCATTTGGGAATATTAATGAGATTATTGATTTGTAATATCATCTACCAGTTTCAATGATTTATAAGTTATCAAAAAATCTGGAAAATATCCCGTTTTATCGACACTCCGATATATATTGAATTTCATAATTGCGTATCTTAAATTTCATACACTTTATATGCAAATTACTCCATATACAGTCACATAAAACTAAATTTAACAAAAAATTAAATTAAATAATTTAAAATTAATTAATTCTCTACATACACCGCTGTGACGTATACGAAGTTTCTTTTAGTGATAATTCCGGGGCGAGATTGTCAAATTCCACTGTTCAACTGCACGAAAATCAAGGCCGTTGTAAAAATCAATGAAATGGATTTTCAGGTCTCCGAACGTTCACCAAATTAAACGATGAGTGAACTCCGAATGTAAGTTGAACACAACTTTGGAAACAAAATTCGATTAAACACCCGTGAAAAATCCGAAAATTCCAGATGGGGAAAAATGCTCTCTGACAGTTTAGCATTTAAAAGTCGATCGCATACTGAAAGTTCTACTGATATTTCCAACTCTAATCAAACTCCTCAACTTTCCCTAATTTTCCTTTCCCTCACCACCAAGCGACCGTTTCCTCTCCCACTATTAACTTTGTTTTTCTTCGCTTTTGAGTCCTTAACTATCTTTTTCGAACTTTCCTTTATCTCTAAATAATAATACCAATTCAGCTTTCATAACGCAAGTGTCCTTTATCGAAACATCACTTTCTAATATTCGGTGTCGGCTAATATGGGTGACTATATCTCAAAAAAATAATAATTTATTGAATATTTCTACCCCTTTTAATGGCATATATCATGTCATATCATATATAGTTTCATTGTTTACTTTCAAAGTTACATACGATAGAAGTGAACAAGTTTTAATTTTTCATTAAAATGGTGAAAAATTGGATTTCTTGTGCTGATCAAACACTGTTTCCTAATTGGAAAAAAACCATGCAGATGGAACAGTGGCTTGACAAATGTTATGGAGAATCTCCTCCACCGAAGCAAATGGTTGGAAAGTGGATTGGTGAATATAAACGAGGTCGTACAAGCACAAATGATGCTGAACGATCGGGAGGGCAAAAAGACGTTACCACTCCAGAAATCATCGAAAAAATCCTTGACATCGTATTATGTTAGATGATCCAAAAGCGAAAGTGCGTGACTTAGCGGAGGCCGCAGGTATATTAATTAGGTCAGTGGTTGACATTTTGCATTAGGATTTGGGCATTAGAAAGCTAACCGCGAAATCGGTGTCGCGTTAGCTAACAATCAATCAAAAACGCCATCGACTTCGTAATTCAATGAATTGTTTGGACCTTTTTAACCGCGATTCAAGCGCTTTTTGCGCCGATTAGTAAACATTGATAAAACATGGATCCACCACTACATGTTACGCACGACTATTATTAATTTAAATAAAATGCATAAAAAGTAAAAATAATTACCCTTAATATATTTTATTCATTAGTATAATGAGTACGCGGAGGTCGTTCAAACTGCCGAATTTAGTTGATATAAATATTAGCTAAATTCGTTTATTATTATGTGGAATCGTTGGTCTTCTACTCTCGGACTGAGAGTGTATTCTACACGCCTACGCTTATCACTTTTAATTTTGAATGAAAGAAAAGGGGAAAGGTCTTTCAAATAAGTTTGAATCAAGCTGCTAAAATTCATATACATAAAAAGAGAGAATTTACTTTTAAGGAAAATAAAACAACCAAATTCTAGTTCCTTAATCCTACCGGATGTCCTGGAGCAAAAGCAAAGAAGGAGAATACGTTCTGGCTGCTGAGGTCCTGGAGATCCGGGCCAAATTCGATTTGAGATTGTCGTGGTTCCAAAAAGGAACCACCCTTGTCCTTATGCGACTCACTCGCGCACACGCCCTTTTTCTTTACTTCAGCCTTATAGCTTTAAGGTGAGAAAGAAATGGATAGCTTTGAACTAGAAGAGAAGCAGTACTTTTAAATTGCCTGTCCTTCGCCGCTCCTGTCTCACAATAAACCTATTTCTGGTTATAAGGACATAACTCCTCATCGTTTTGAGATTCGACGGGATGTAGATTTCCTTAGCTAGTAAGCATTTAACTAGCTAGGTTTTCAACGCCAGGCTGTACATGCACAGTTAACTCTCGCGGCTAACCGACCACAGACGCACTCAAAATATTATTTCAGCGCGAAGCGTAGTGGTAAAAATTTTACTTGTATAATTTTTTAGCGCGACAACCCCGTGAACGGCTTTCGTCGGAGGAAAGAGTTTAGAAGTATTTACGTCGGCCCAAGTACAATCCCCAATTTGTGGCCCTGGCTAGGACTTTTTACAAATCTAAGTCAACTATACAGGTGATGGGACGTACTTGTTCCGAACCGCGGACGGGCAAAGTAGAGAAAAGGACATTCTCTACTGTTTGAGTAGTTCTGATTAGTACCAGGTTGCTCGAGTTATTCAAAATTTAAGAAAGAATTGAAATCTTGATTATTTCTGCAATAACTTGTTCAGAATTTAACAAAACGAATTCATGCTAGGCTCATTTTATAAAGAATTTTGAGAGCTTTGAATTTAATTTAAAAAAACACATTTTTCCAGTTACATGGTTCAAATTAGGATAATTTAAGCAATTATCGAAAAAATGGTGGTCCCACAATTCTGATCGGTACTGTATATAATTTCTATATAGTAAATTATTCTTAATGATTGTAATAATTTTTGTTCTAAAAGTTAATATTTTATAATTCATTTATTTATTATAATATTTGGAACTATTCCTGAAGATGCTGTTGAAGGAATAGCGAAACGTCGATTTTAGTAAAAATAAACATGGTCCAAGTGATTCGTATACACATTTTCTTGTGTTAATTGTTTCTTCAACGATGTTATCAATGTGTATTTTTAACACAAATTGTAAGATGAATGATGATACGTTTGAAGAGTTTTCTTAAAATAAGGAAAGAAAAATACTATTCTACCGCCCCATGCACGACACTATTATTAGAGCGGACTATACTACTGTGGGCAAAAACTAAGGTGAATTTTGTTATATGATAAAAAATCTTCATTTATTCATGCAAATCAATTTCATCTTCTTCAAAGTAATCTCCGTCCGATATAACGCACTTATGCCAACGTTTTTTTCCAATCGTCGAAACAATTTTTAAATTCGATTTCCGGAATTGCCTTCAAAGCCTTCTTCGATTCGGCTTGTATCTCTTTAATCGAGTCAAAACGGTGTCCTCGGAGTGATTTTTTGATTTTGGGGAATAGCCAGAAGTCACACGGAGCCAAATCAGGCGAATATGGTGGATGTGGGACGATATGCGTTGAGTTTTTGGCAAAATGGTCACAAAGAACGAGTGCAGTGTGAGACGGCGCATTATCGTGATGCAAAAACCATGAGTTGTCTGCCCAAAATATTTTTTAAAACGGTGTTGAGTGATCCACTTGAAATGCCAATAGCGTCAGCAAGGTCTCTAATTGTCAATCGACGATTTTTGTGCACTAATTCTTTGATTTGATTGATGTTGATGGTCGTCCGGGGCGTTCCAAGTCGTCAACACGTTCTCTGCCTTCTTTGAAGTCTTTGTACCACTTATAAACATTTTTCTGCGACATGGTCAAATCACTGAAGGCCTTCTGCAACATTCTGAACGTTTCCGCAACTGAAATTTCATTCCGCAAACAAAATTTAATGTGCACTTCTTTGCTCAATAAATTCAGACATTGTAAAAATCGAAAAAATCAGTTTTAGTCGTTTAGAAAACACAAACGTAACTATGTAACAAATGATAGAAAAGAGTTTGCCCGAATCGGTTAGCGCACGAAGTTTAAATTAAAAATCCACCTTAGTTTTTGCCCACAGTAATATATACATTTTGAAGAAAGTGGTAAAGTGTACAATCGGTTATAATTTGCCATTCAAGGTCTTTCAAAAATACAATACACAAGTTAATAAAATGACGATATCAGAGTACTGATTAAAAATCCAGTGTGATTCTACTTCGTAGAATAATGTAAAATAACACAAAGATTGGTCTATTTCCAGTAGAATGTCAAATTACTACGCGTCACGATAGAAACCTTTCGATCCATGTGGGACGTTGTGGAAGACCCCGCACATTTAACATTTAAATCCGGGCTTGGTCAAATTAACTGAATTCCGGATATGTTTAGTTCATGGGATTCTTAACGAAAAATACTAATGGCATAATTCTCTCCTATATATAGTTTTCTCAAAAAATTACTTTGTATTTTGTAATGTTTCCTTAAGTGTGAGGGAGTAAGACAATCAAGAAATAAAAGTCAGATATTCAAGGAAAGAACACTTGCTACTTATTCCAATTATTGTCTTTCTCCCTCACTTTCAAAGAGATATTACAAACAAGAAAGTTATTCATCAAGAAAACTGTTGATAGGAGAGAATTATGTCGTTAGTATCTTTTGTTCAGAATCACATGAGTTACAACATATCCAAAATTCAGCCAATTTGACCAGGGCTGGAATTTTATGTAAAATTTCCGGGGTCCTTCATGTAAGGAAATAATTTTGTATTGGAGTTTAAGTTTACTAAGATGTATGTAAATTTTGACGAGACGTGCTTTTCTATAGTTCAATATACCCCAGAAAATTCCCCCCAATGAGCTGGCGCTAAGTCGAAAAAAAGACTTCTATATTATTTTGTAGGTTTTTTAAAGATGAATAGCTTTTCCATTTACACTATGAACATAAAAAAATATTTTTGGGTAGAAAAGGCAGAAAAACGAATTTTTGGTAACTTTGGTGCTCTCTAATTTTTGCATTTTTGATCACAGCGCACTGGCTTAATCACACTAATTGCAAAAAATATTGTCCTCTACAACTTTTGTCTAACAAATTATTTTGTTTAATCAACTACTTTTGCGGAAAACTAATTTGAAAATGAATTTTGCATTGTAAAAAATGCTAAAGGGGGAAGGTCTCAAATTATTGGTTTTACTATAAGCTTCTCTTATACTTATCTAGTGATCAGTCACAGAAATCAACTGTGCGATTTTTTTTATAAAAAACGTATTTTTTTCCTTATTTGCTTTTACTCAAAGGTAAAGAGAAAAAATACGATATTTGGCAACTACCGCCCTCTTTTATTATAGAAATAAATGGATAAATTTTAATTCTGATTTACGTGATTGAGTTGATATGAAGACGGCGATTGTCTATAAATTATAATAAATCGTTGAAGCATTGAGAGTTTTACGTGATATGAATTTGAAAAGCGGGCTAATGATGCTTACTAAGTTCGCGGTAGGACGAAATCACTAGGGCGTTGCATGGTATTTGGTTGGCGATAGGGAAGGTTGAGGCAGATACTTTGTACACAATATCTTCACTCTGGATACGCCTTCCATACCTCCATGACCTCCCATCCTTGTAACTATGGTCTAAATTTTCACGACGCTACGTCAAAGTTCACCAAATATTCAGGCACGACGCGACGAAATTAATGGCACCCGAAAACGAGCGGAACGACGGAATTCTCGCAAATCGTGTTCTCGCATCACGTAACCGCATTTGCTTGCCCCATGTTTCCAGAAACGAGGTTAACCATGTGAAACTCGTCAACCGCCTTAAAAACGGAAATACGAATAAGAGAAACTATTTTCTTTTCTCCTTCAGGAGCGACACTCAATTTGTATTGATCATGTTTCAATAATTTTATTTTCGCTTCATGAAGTGAGTATTTTTTTACAAAGTGAAATATCCTGGCCTAATATGAAACATTTCCAAATTTCCAATCCTAGTCAATCGGGCATCTAATCCGGATGAATTAGAACCCAATCTCTAATTAACTACCAGTCAAAAAGAATATCAACGCTTAATTCAACTGAATCTGAGACAATTTTAAGTGAATTTTTACTTCTACGCAATGCAAATGAATTAGAACACAATTAAAAGATAAATTCCAATACAGCACAATTCCTACGCCTACTCTAAAAAAAATTTCTAATCTGAACTTAATCTGAAACAAACTTTTAATCCTCTTCAATCTAAACGCCTAATCTGAATAAATCCAACCCCAATCTGGAACATAATTGAGGGCTTTCACACAAATTCTGCATTATGGTAGAGGTAGGGAGTTGGCCTCCTGACATGGAAAATTCAAATTGGAAATTTTGAAAAATACCTTATTATAAGAATTAAAGCGTCGCGTCTTTTCTAAAAAGTTGTATTACTTATAGCTTTTGTATTAAATTTAAAAAAAAGCGTTTTTTTCATCAATTTTTGATTAATTTTTTGTGTCCATCTTGTATTTATAATAAAATTTTGGAGCATACGGAACTTAAGTCGCGTCGTCAAAGTTTTTCACTCATAATTTTGACCTGATTATATTTGAGATAAAATTCTTCACAAAAAGCTTCTTTGTAGCTTTATGAGCAACTTCTTCGCATTACACGGGAAAAATAAGTACTGGGGAATTTACTCGACAGTCTTTGACTTTTGGACAGGACAAATTTTTCCGAAGATCCTATTTACTTTTTATGAAGAAGCTTAAAACTTCATCAAAAAAAGGAAAAATGTCCTAGATTAATTCAAGCACAGTCAAAGAACAAAACTCTTTCAAATTTTATTGTATAGTTTTTGAAAAAATGATAGAAATTCAAATACTTCTTCTAAAAAGTGCTTCAGGTTTTAAAAAACTTTGGATAGAATAATTTGATTAGAAAAAAATGAATACCTGCTATACAAATCAAAGAAAAATTCTTGAACTGTGCTTAAAAGTCTTGTGGAATTTTTACTGGAACGATGCGCAGTTTTCAGTGATAGTTTTTTAGATACGCACAATTTTTAATACTTTCTAAACTGATATAAACTTCAGAAATTCTTGTATTCAATAATTCAGAATTTAGTAATAAATTTATTAAAAATCTTATCATTCAAAAATGTAGCCGTCATTGGGCCATTTTTCTTTGAAAATGAAGAAGGAGCCGCAATTACGGTCAATGGCGAACGTTACCGTGTCATGCTCAACGAATTTTTATTTTCAAAAATTGAAAAGGATGACATGGACGACATTTGGTTTTAACAGGACGGGGTCACTTACCAGACAGCCAACATAACAGTCGATCTTTTGCACACCGTTTTCGAAAATCGAATAATCAGCCGAAATTCTGAAGTCAATTGGCCGCCTCGGAGCTGTGATTTGATCCCGTTGGACTGTTTTTTATTCTTCAATGGAAAGTTTTAATCTTTCTAATAAAACCATACTTCCGAAATCGATTATTTTCGCTGTTTCACGCCAGGGCTCCAAAAATGCTTTTCCCGCGCGGGTATCAAAAAATGGTACATTTAGTTTGTTCACAGTGATCGATGTTGTCAGTTTCTCTCAAGTGTGTTTAGCGATTTTCCCAATGGATAAGAATATCGAACAAAGCATTTGTCTCAAATTTTGCATTGCAAATGGAATTACGTCTGCGGAATCGCTGAAAATGTTACAGAAGTCTTTCGGTGAATCGACATTATCAAAAACACCAGCATATAAGTGGTACAGTGCACTGAGAGAAATTTCGGGTTTCACGAACCAAAGTTTTTTTGTTAAAATCGTCTTTACAAAAAATGTTAAAGTTGTTATAACAATCGTGGTGGTGGCTGTCATACTTTGGAAAAGTGTTTACTCCAACTGCAAAGAACTTTACTGAGATCACGATTCTGATACTTGAAATATCGTAAGCGCTGCAGTTATAGGAACCAAAGTCCATCGTAAAGCCGCGCATAGAGTTTAGTTAAAATGACCAAGTAATGAATTGTCTATGGACAGTAAATACGCAGCCAAAATTATTTTTGAGGTTATAGGTATGGTTCTCCTAGTTATCAAAACACGGATTCAATTTGATTAGAAACAATAAAGTTTCACCGAAAAGATCTAGAAAAATAATCCGATATAATGATATTTATGATAACTTTCGTCGATTAAGTTAAAAAATTGTCACTTTTTTCATCACCATAAACTTTTTTTGACTGATTATAGTTTTCACAAAATACGACGAGACAGCAACATTGGAACGCATTGCATTGTCCCCGAACAAAATCGTTTATCATTTAGAAAGAATTGTCAAACTATATTTATAATAGAATTATTTACCTGATAATGCTTGGCACGGTGAAATATAGTCCAGGAATCGATAACGAGAATTGGCAGGATTCAACTTAGGCTGCATATCTTTTTGGAAGTAACTACTCATCTCCAGTGCAGTGCAAGTTAAATTGTATGACTATTAAAAGATTTAATAGTTGTCACGACAGGCTTACCTCGTTGTAAAAAATGAAAGTTATACTTAATTTGTCTAGCGCAACAGCGAACGCTGCGGTTGTAGTAACCAAAGGAGCTTGGCAGTACACATAAAGAAAATGTACGTGTACTAACCGTTGGGGTACGTATAAAGCTCATTCTAATCATCAACTTTGGTCACAACAACCGAATACACAAAAAAATCCAAATTACTGTCATGATAACTATAAAAGTAGTAGCTTCTCTGGACATTTTTGGTCAAGGCAACTACTGTACAAAAAATTTATGTGCTATGTGCACAGGAACCAAAGCCGATTTCTCTCAGTGTGCATTCAGAAGCGGTCGAGATGTGGTAAACGATTTGCCTCGCTCTGGTCGGCCATCAATGTCTTCAACTGAAGTTAACGTTACTAAAGTCAAGGAAATGGTGACTGAAAATCGCCTTTTTAGTTCAAGAGAGATAGTCGCTGAACTTTCTGTGTCTCTCAAATCAATTCGTACCATTTTTAACGAGTGTTTGGATATGAAACGCGTTGCTGCTCGACTAGTTTCGGAAGACCATCTCACAAGGCTATCATTGAGGACGAATTTCTGGCCAAAAACTTAACGAATATCATCGAAAAACCACTGTATTTACCTGATTTGGCTCCGGCCGACTTTTTCCTCTTTCCAAAACTCAAATTACCACTTCGAGGCACCCGTTTTCAGTCCACAGAAGACATAAAAGAGAATTCGCGGCGAGAACTGAAGTCGATTCCGAAAAATGCGTTTAAAAAATGTTTTGATGATTGGATTATTCGTTGGCATAAGTGTATTATTTCGGAAGGGGCCTACTTTGAGGGCGATAAAATAAATTTGGATCAATAATAAAAAGTTTGTGATTTATTGACAAATTCCCGGTACTTCTTTGACACATTTCTTTCCGGCTAGCCATTTTTTAATATTTGGAAACGGGGAAAAGTCACTGGTGGCTAAATCAGGCAAATGTGTTGAGTGCGGAAACAACTCTAACTTCCCGGAGTCGAAATATGCCTCTACTTTTAAGCTCTTTATACGCATGTTTGCAGTGGCTAAGGGTTTCAAAGTAAGAGCTAACTCAATTTAATTTTAGCCTCTCCTTAGCAACTTTTAGAGGGACAAATTTTCAACCTTAGCTGAAGTAGAGGCTAATGAGGTGCTCATATGACATTAGCACTCCACGTTCTCTTAACCCGGACCCTGCACAAATGAATAATAAAATAAAAAATAGGAGTTGAAGATAAACACAATTTATCAATAAAAGTAGTTGTCGAAATTTAAGTTTCAAAAAATATTGTTGAAATTTTTACTATAAAGAATTTGGAAGTAACTTTGAGGAAATTCGGATCAATCCAAAAATTATCGATATTACGAGTAAACCGTAAATGAAGACATAAATAAATAAAATGTGTAATAAATCAAGTGAAATATTTGAATGATATTTCACTTAATTTAAAAGAACGACGAAAAGTTCATTTGCGCTTCTCGTAACCTGAGCGCTTTTGCGCGCTCAGCATAAGCTGTCGAGGGGTCGGTTCAAGGATCTAGGAAATTGTGGAACATTCTAAAATCTAAAAATTATATATATAAATGTTACGGGCGGACCAAGGTGTGCCATGTTTCTCTCTTTATATAGAAAAATTGGACATCAATTTCTTCTAAGAGTGAATAAAGTGTACACCTTGGAGCATTCGTAACTTGATTACATTCCAATGGTCAATGCAATTCAGCATTACTGGTCGCGCGAGCTGGCCCGAGATGTGAGAATGTATCTCTTGTTTCTGAATCCAATGCGCAGGTCCCAATAAGGTCGGTAACTTTTGTAAAAGACCACCTTCAAGAAATTACAAATATTTGAATAGGTGAGAATATATACACATGTAGGTATATATATATATATGTGTGTATATATGTATGTATGTATGTGTATGTATGTATATATATATATAAACATAAACACAAATACAAACATAAATGTAACGTATAATGAAACTCGTGCGAGAGCCTTATTGACGCTCGATCACAAAACAACATCGTAGCTGTAACCTAGGACATGCGCTATACGCTACATGTAATCGTGCCAGTCATAATCCATTGTAATCCAGGCACTAGGCGCATACATTATAGGTATTCAAGATAAGGTAGATTCATCGTGAGAATAAAAGCATGGTCGATCGCTGCATACGAAAGAATAAAGGCAGCAAGAAAGAGAATGAAAGCTGGTAGAGAAAGAGAGAGAGAGGTTTACGTCCAGACACCGCACACCACTACGCCTTTCTGTCGTTCCATTTTATTTTATTTTTTTTTTTTATTATTATTATTCCATCTTTCTTCCGTCCAGATGAGGAAACCATTGAAATTACCATCGGCATAAAATTTTCATTTCAGATAATGCTCCGATTTTCCCCTGCAGTTCAACGTGAGGCTCGAGATACACCCTACATTCTCCCTTCCCCGCGCCTCTCCTTGCTTGAATACTTACGTACCTAGTCAACTGATCCCCAGCCCCAAAGCCACGTGCCTTTGTAACTAAAATCCAGGGCTCATTTAAATAATTAAATAATTATGTTAAAGCTTTAATCCACCTAAAGATTACAAGCCTAGACTAATTATATAAATATATATATATTTCGAGTTACTCGGAAATATACTAGAAACTAAAATTGTTTCTACAATTTGATGACCATGCATCAAATGCTAAGAATTGATGAGCATATTTCCTTTCTCACGGTAAGTGTAGAAAGAGGGGAGAAATGTTGACACCTGAAGATCAGCACGGTGCAAAGTCCATCCTCGTTCCTAGTTTCCCCTGCCATTATTACCTTACTCATCAAAAAACCCTACTATATTCACCTCACGATGAACTTACGAGGTAAATTTCAGCCAAGTCAAATTCGCAGTCCTCTAAGCGTCTCGATACCGATCAGACCTTAGAGTAGTAAAGAAAATACTTTTCTTTCATCGTGCCCGTCTGCGGCCCAGATCGACAGTTCCTAGATCCTCGTTAGTTGATTGAACCCGTAAAACTTTTTCTAACGAAATTATTTATTTTTGGAATCGTGTCGGGCGGACGTAAAAGACAAAAGCCTTCATCTGGACTGAAGCAATACATATAAGATATATTGAAATATACAAAATATATTTTTTATATATCTTTATTCGGCGGACTATTTTAAAGTCCAACTCGTGTAATAAAAACGACGAAAAAGTGCGCGAAATCGCGGAAAAATTAATACTACCGAATCTCAAAACGGTAGTGATAATTTTTCATAAAATATTGTAATTGGATTTAATGGGAAAATTTTAGCGGCGAAAAGGGCGAGTTTAAAAGCACTCTACCCCTTTTCTGGTTAAAAGCCAACCGTTACTTTCTCTCATTAAACCTAAAAGAAAGTGGCAAAAACGGTATTTGTGAGCGCGTGTGCTATGCGCGACTTACAAATAGGACAAGTTGTGATTCTGAGCAACCTTCTATAAAAACCTTCCTGCCCAGTCAAGGACGAATAGAAGAGCCCAGGGATAAACCTCCCTCTCTCACGATCTCTCAGGACTGGTAGAATTAAGATAAGTCTACTATGTAAGGTATCGTTCCAACTATATTATATAATAATTCTATACCAATATATGTTTATAGTCATTTTTGTTTGTGTGGCTAAATAAACCTTGGAACACGAAATTTTATTGCCTCAACTTTTATTCGGTTCACTTCTCTTTCTTCTAAAAAGGTTTTCTTGTGCAAAGGGTATAGCCTCCTCAGTCAGAGGAGAGGGCAAATACGATCCCAGTAATTAAACAAATTTTGATTTATATTTTTCTGAGTTGAAATTTGGCAGTTTGGAGCCTCAAGCGGGCGTGTAATTGGATTTAATATTTTTATTTTTATTGAGTTTAATTATTCGTACGTAACAATAAAACATTCCAAAATCTAAATATATGCAGGTGTATGCAAGTATGTATCGACACGACAATGTACAAGGGGATGGATAGATGCAATAATTGTTATAAGAAATTAAATTGTGAAATAAAAGAATGAAAGAACGATGCACACAGGTAGGTAGGATAAGGATAGAGAAGAAAGGTGAAGAAGGGAAAGGGGAAAGAATCGAAACGATTCTACGAGCACACACGTGAACTTAATGGTTTTGAACACGCGTAAACCCTTGCGGCGACGCCATGGTAACTTTACGTCCGCCGTAAGCAGCTTACGCTCATCCGTACGCACCTACTCTGGCGATTCCTAGGCACGTTAGAAACTACTTACTGAGTTCTTGATCGCTGGCATCGATGTTATATGCAAAATAACATCTTTTAAATCAATATCCCTACCTGGAATCCACTAAATACCTTCCTGTAAACCAAAATTAATTTAAAAAACTTGGACAACGAAATATCGTTAGCCAATGAGTGACATATTGCCATAAAACCTGAACCAACATTTTCCTGAAAATATGAGAAATTGTTAAGGTATCAGGCCCTAAATTAAAAATATAAACATATAAAATTCTGGAGTTAGAAAAATCCAGGAATCATTATAAATTGATAAAATGGCCAAGTCAACAAGAAATTCTCACTTGGCAACAGACGAAAGAAATTTCGAAGCTACCAAGTATTTGGCGAGTCCAGTGTCAGCACAAATTCCTTTCCCATGGAAATCACGCCACTTAGAAATAATTCTAAGTCATCATTATTCCCCACCTGAATAACATCGATGCGAGTCGACGAGGTAAATTAATTCGAAATCAAAATTGCAGTCTGACGAGCTTCTTACTCCGGGTAAGAACTCTAGAGAGCAAAACACGGATCTTTACTTTTGCCCGTCCGCGGTTCGGAACAAACGTGTTGTCAGGAATCGATAAAGTTGGTCAAAGTACACACCCTTGGGCGGACGTAAATAATTTCAAAATCTTTCCTCCGACGAAAGCCGTTCACGGGGTTGTCGCGCTAAAAAATATCTATCGTATTTTTACCACTACGCTTCGCGCCAAAATAATATTTTGAGTGCGTCTGTGGTCGGTCAGCCGCAAGAGTTGATTGTGCGCTCACAGCCTGGCGCTGAAAAACAAAAATTCCGAAAAATAACAATCGGACTAGTAAGATGTATCGTACGATTTTAGAAACTATTTTGTTTATAATAAATTATAGTAAAACCTTCCGATCGAAATTCACCAAAATAAATTTCAGCACTCTTTCAAAATTTTCATTTGGTAGCAAGTTAGGATTAGGGAAAAACACCGGGAAGCGATCCCGCTTAAAAATAAAAAAGGGACACGAAAGTGTCCTACAGTTTGGACGACCTCCGCGTACACCTTGTCATCTTTGAAATAAATGTTAATATATTATTTATAATATTAATTATTTATTTATTTCCTACACCTACCATCCGTACGTAACAATCGAAAATAAATTATTAATCCAATAAATTAAAATTTTCGAATGGAAAAAAATTTCGATTTCAATTTGGCTGTGAAAAATTTAGTTAATATAAAAAGAGCATCTTTGATGTTCCACCAGTTTTGTTCTTTATTTGTTATACGTAGAATTGATTCATATTCAGGTCATAAACAGCCTTTTCGAATTTTTCCATGTTTGTTTTTCTTTATTTGCTGCATGTAGCATATTATTTGTTTTCAGTACGAGAACAGTCACTTTAAATTCTCATCAGGCTTACGCTTTTTATTTGTTGCCCTTGTGGTAAATGTACGTTGAATATAAAAATATTGCTTTTGACACTGACCATCCTTTTATTCCTCATTTGTTTCAAGTAGCGCATATTTGCTTTCACTACAGGAACAACGTCTTGAGAAATGATGTCTCTGCAGCTAAAATCTGAATCTGATTTGTAATCAGCTACCCCAAAAAGACCCGAGTCACAAGTTTTATGGGAATCCATTAATTTTTTCAAAATTTTTCCGCCATTTCGGGTCCTCCATCATGAATTTTGGAAATCTGACTTCAGATATGTAATCTGCGAACCCATATATCCCTGAGTGAAAAGTGTTATGAATATTCAACAACTTTTCCAAAATTTGTCCTGCATTTAAAATACCTTATCAATAAGACTCCTTTGATGCAAGTTGTGAATACAAAAAGTGGTGATCTAGGTTACCACTATGCTGCAAAGGGTTAAGGCAAAGAATCAATTGGACCATATGACCTCGGAAATTTCAATTACAGTATCCAAGGTTATTTAAAAAACAATAACTAAAATGGATAAATAAAAACCGCTGAGGAATTGAGATTTGAGAAACATATGTTTGAGAGAAAAGAAGGTGTGTAAAGATGGTAAACTATCAAATTTCAATTGAATCTTCCTAAAGAGCATAAAAAAAATATTCGTTATTACACTGATAAAAACCCTACTCCTATTTTCGATACCATAGTGCTAATTGAAATAGAGTTATTAATTCCAATTCACATGCTATAAAAAATATAAAAAGCTTTTTGTTTTAAAATTTTTACCTTTTGTTGTAAAGCATAAACTTTTAGAGCAACAGCTTGATTTTCAATAAAAGTTCAAAACTACGATTTTTCATTTAGAGAGAAAACTCATTCGCGTAACAAATCATGTAACGAGCAAACATAGAGAATACATTTCATGTGCAGTAATTTCATGTGGTAGATAAATTCAGTCAACGTAATATCATATTTCATGCATAATGAAGCATTCTCTAACTTTGGTTACCAATCAAACAAACTTTTAGTTTATGCTTCAACAAGCTTCTATCAAAGTAAATTTTATATAACAAGAATAGGTAAACTTAATACAACTTTCATTATTTGTCTTAACTGTCCAGGGAACAAAAAGCAATAGGTCCAAATCGCTGTCAATTGCGTATTTTAAATTTGCAGATTCAAAATTTTTCCGCTTAATTGTGTTGTGGTCATTTGAATCGGCAAGCTTTTCGAATCAGCAATTTTATCTCAGAGCGATTAAATCAAGACTTTGTTAAATTGTTTTTCAACTTCTTTAAATCATATAAATTTGTTTTACTGATGTTAATCGTAATTTCACAAATAAGATAAACAATTCACGAAATATATCTTGACGATTCAAATTTTCCGGACTATCTCACTTAATCGTAAATATTCGTAAGTGTAACAAATTTATATGATTGAAAAATCCTGAATACAATTGAACAATGTTTCGATTTAATCGTTTCCGGATGCAACTGCAGATTCGGAAGCCTTTAATCGTAAATTTTAAGATACGTGATTCACAGAAATTTCAACCAATCGTTTCTTGTTTACTGGGTGGGTACGAATTTCGATTTGGATTTAACTTCGAATGAATTCGAACCAAGTTTTTAATACGACTAAATTCAAGGCTGGAATGATTTAGATTGAATCAGATTGAAAATTTCGTTTAGAATTATTTGAATTAAGTTCAATTCTTTTAATTTGATACTGAAGCTCAAGTCAATTTAATAGTATTGTAGATGTGAATTAAATTGATCGCAAACCAGCATCTTTTATAATATTAATATGGAGGGTGACACTACCATTTCTTCACTTGAATTTGTTTTTGATTTCAAATGAAAAAGGAAATTCAATTCACTCAAGGCTTTACCAGCTTTAAGGAACCCTTTCTCATCATGACACTTGCGCTTCGCGCTCGGTTTGCTGTAACATTTTTGTAACTTTGTAATAAATAACACGATTAGAATGTCTTAGTTTTTTCCTAATATCTTAATGAGCAAAAACAATCATAGACTTTATTTAAGCAAAAAATTTTTCAATTTAACGCGAATTTCGTATTTCACATATTTTGGTTAAAAAATAGAATTTTGAAATTGAAACGAGAAATTAATATATTCGTTTAGGAAAAACTGTGTCAGAAAAAAATTGTAGGCTTTATTAATACAAACCATTTTTGCATTCTCACTCTTTTTCTCTATTTCGCATATTATGATTAAAAATTGAATTTTCGATTTTTAATATTTTTAATTAAGAAGAAAAATATACTTCTTATGAAAAAATGTTCCGATTCAAATTTGTAGATCTTTCTATAGTAAACAATTTCATATCATAACTGTTTTTCGTGTCTCGTATCTCGTATAATTTAACTGGAAAATGGTATTTAGATACTGACCTTTTTCAACCCTTTTTAACTTTCCTAATTTTAGTTTAATCAAGAAATGTTGTTAGAATAATTAGTAGGATTTTATGAGAACTATCAGAAACCAGTATTGGAATTTTGTATTTTTTTCAAGAAGTTTTGTTCATAAACACAAAAAATGCTCTTATTTTCCCAATTTTGGTTGGATGTGGTGGGTTAACGAACTTGTCCTTTCTTTTTCGGCTCCGGTAAATTATGCCAAAGCTCAATTCAATCCGATAATTCTATCGAGAGTTATCGAGTATTCGACCTACAGACAAACAGACGGGCACTTTTGTGAAAACCGTTTTTTTGACTCAGGGAGTCATGAAGCGTAAAGGTTTGATAAAAATTCCAAAAGTCATAATTCACATAAAACTAATACCTTATCATTTATTATGAGGAAATATGAGTAAAAAATATAAAAATCGAATGTTTCAAATACATCACAGTGGAATACCCCATTAATTTTTACAAGCTTTATGAAAAATTTTAAAGACTATGAACAAGAGCAGAGGTAAGTAAACTAGCACTGGCACTCAGACAAATAAACTAAGGGTGTTCTGAGGAAGAGTAGACATGCGGCCACTATGCAGTTCTAGGTTCCCCTAAAGGTGAAGTCTGTTTACTTTGTCAGGCATGTATCTCTATCTGCAGGTAGTAAATACTAACTAACTAACTAACTTCAGTCCCCAACTAATTGCACTACGTGTCCAACGACGACTCGTCTCTCAGTTTCATCTTGTTTTGCATTCAATTTCTCATTCTCTTCTTCACAATGCAAAAACTATTTTTTTAATTACAACAAGAAAGTATTGATATAAAGTAATTCAGAATAAAGAATTCTAAGTTACTTTCAAATTTCTTTAATCTGGTAAACTTCTTTGAAATGAATGGAGTGTCCAATAGTTTAAAAGCGGTCGGATGTTGCGAAGAACATGAATTTCCTTGTATTCATGCTCATAAGTTTTAGAACTAGATGAAGATACTATATTTAAACACGCTACTAACCCATGTGTAGCTGAGGCTTAGGTGGCATAATCGGTTAGCGTACCCAAATGTAAAGTAGGAATCCCGGTTCGAATCCGGGCCGAGGCAGATTTTTGCTCGTTCTCCTTTTATTTGTCTGAAAAAGCGTTCATTTTCTCAATTTAATATTTGAAAAATATATTCAGCAATATGGTCGTTTTTTTGGACTCATCAGGCCGAAAGAAGTTTTTATTAAATTTTAATTCTCTTTGTGTTGAAAGACTTGAAAAACGCTTTCATTAATAAATTTCAGGGTTTTGTTGTGATTAGTAAATAGACAGAGCTTTTTGAGCCTGGCACCCATGTTAGAGCCTATGTGAACTCAGTGAAATTTTTGAAATGAGTCTCTCAACAAGAAATTCGAAATGCTGTAACTGAAAGCAAAAATTATGCTAAACACGAAGTCGACGAGTCGACGAGCATTTACGGGATTGCAGTTTTATCATTATTTAGCGTTATTTTTCTTTATTAGGAGAAAAAATACTCGAAATAAGAGGGTCGTTCAATAAGTCCTTAGAAAAAAGTAGAAAAACAAATTATTTTGTGTAGATTTTTGTTTATTTTTCAACATAATCTCCTTTTAACTCTATACACTTTTCCAAGCGTTTCTCAAACCGATGTCTGCCGAGATATTTTTTTAAGTTTGAAATAAAAAAAAGTCACCAGGGGCCAAATTCGGTGAATGTTGCAATAATTCGAATTTTATTTCCATAATTTTGGTCATCGAAACTGTGCAGGTGTGCACCCGTGCATTGTCTTGATGGAATAGGATCTTTTTCAAATGAGGACGCTTTTTCTTAATTTCTCCGCTCAACCGGTGTAATAACGACGCATAATACGCTCCAATTATCGATTGTCGATCACTTAAAACCATATCGTAGATTTTGTCAATCATTTCGGTGGTAGTCACTTCCATTGGACGTTCCGAACGATGTTCATCTTTTGTGGATGTACGGCCATGTTTAAACTCATTTACCCAATTATAACATTTACTTAGAGTAAGTCTTATTAAAGAACATTTTTTGTATAAAACAGCTTATAATCTATAAAACGCAAGTATAATATGTAATTGTCTTTGGAATCTCTTTACGTAAATCATATGAAAATTAACTTTACTCAGCCTTCATTTGAAAAAATGATGGTTTGGTGAAACATGTTTCATATAGAGCAGAAAACAATTCTCATTTGATAATGGCTATTCTGCTTTTGTCTTCATTTCATTTCGGTTAAATAAAAAATAGAAATATTTTTAAATTATGGTACATTTAAGAGGTATGGTACACGAGGGCTGGTACATGGTACGAGAATCAAAATTATAGTACGGTCTGGCAACGCTGAATATAAGTGTTTAGTCACCCCTTAAAACTCACTTCTTTCCATTTTTCTAAATATACAAAATTTTTTTGCTTCGATCGAAAATAAAAATGAAAATATAACTGAGACTTTAACAGCTGTCTAGTGAGTAATGATGCTAACTAAAACCAAACCATTTTCGATACTACGAATGCCATCTCTTGGATCTTCTAAGGACTGATTGAACGATCCTCGTACACCGTTTGATACGCAATCGCCTCACGAGTGAAAACCCCCTCGGGTAATTCTACTGTGATGGGCAGGAAAATAGGTATTTATTAGGAATTTTTCTTTTATATAATAACAATAGCTTACGATTTGATTTTTTTTTGTTATGAAGAATACGTTTTATCGTAAAAAAATGCATTAAAATAATCAAATCCTAATATTTAAACATTTTATATATGACTTTGAAAAAAGGTCTTTGCAAATTTCACTGTTGCTGGCGTTAGTAATAATTCTGGATTGGCGAATCTAAAATAAAAGAAATCGAACAGATTGTTAATCAGAAGATATTTTTTATTATAAATATAAAAATATGTGGCTAAATCCTAAAGCTCACATAATTCGCATGTGAACGTAGTGTATCTAGTGTATGGACAATACCGTATGTGTCAAACATGAATATGACAAGCTTCTTTTATTTGAGCTTCATGATTTTATGACTCGATTGGGTCGAAGTGTTGAAAACAATTATTTGCCCGAAGTGCGCTACACTGGTTATTTCTCTCTGTATAGAACTGTTATAAACCTTCAGATTATTCAAATTTCTAAAAAATCGAAGACAGCTCGTAGAAATAAATATTCCTGTTGAAAATGAATAATTAGAAGTAGCCGAACAAATATTGTATGGACTTAGCATCGACAATTTTTCTTAATTACACATTTTACGTTATTCCTCAGAGCAGTATAGACGATTTTCTTCTTATTTTGAAAATTTCATTTTTTTAAACCAAAAAGTGTTGAAAAATGAGGTGAAATTCGACATCCAATTTTGAAACCACCACCATTTTATTCAATTCGATCAATAAAAAATTCACCATACCACACTGTGAAAACTATCGGTAAATTTTCCTACTATGTATTAGGAAATTTTTCCTAAATCCTTAGGAAGCATAGATTTTCCTACAGAAAGTGGAAATATTTCATATATTTGAGGAAAATTGTACCGAATTTCCGGACTTATTTCCGAACTATTAGGAAATATATCAAAAAGGTGAGAACATTTCACAAATGTCTTAAGTTGTAGGAAATTTGTTCCACACAGAGAGAAATTTCGGGTTTCACGAACCAAAGTTTTTTTGTTAAAATCGTCTTTACAAAAATGTTAAAGTTCTCATGACAATCATGGTAGTGGCTGTCATACATTGGAAAAGTGTTTACTTCAACTGCAAGGAACGTTACTGAGACCACGATTCTGGTACTTGAAATACCATAGCGCTGCGGTTATAGGAACCAAAGTCCATCGTAAAGCCGCGCATAGAGTTTAGTTAAAATGACTAAGTCTACGGACAGTAAATACCCAGCCAAAATTATTTTTAAGGTTATAGGTATGGTTCTCTTAGTTATCAAAATACAAATTCAATTTGATGAGAAAAAATAAAGTTTCACCGAAAAGATCTAAGAAAAATAATCCGGTATAATGATATTTATGATAACTTTCGTCGATTAAGTTAAAAAATTGTCACTTTTTTCATCATCATAAACTTTTTTTGACTGACTATAGTTTTGACAAAATACGACGAGACAGCAAAATTGGAACGCATTGCTTTGTCCCCGAACAAAATCGTTTATCATTTAGAAAGAATTGTCAAACTATATTTATAATAGAATTATTTACCTGATAATGCTTGGCACGGTGAAATATAGTCCAGGAATCGAGAACGAGAATTGGCAGGATTCAACTTAGGCTGCATATCTTTCAATGAAAGTTATACTTGATTTGTCTAGCGCAACAGCGAACGCTGCGGTTGTAGTAACCAAAGGAGCTTGGCAGTACACATAAAGAAAATGTACGTGTACTAACCGTTGGGGTACGTATAAAGCTCATTCTAATCATCAACTTTGGTCACAACAACCGAATACACAAAAAAGTCCAAATTACTGTCATGATAACTATAAAAGTAGTAGCTTCTCTCAACTTTTTTGGTCAAGGCAACTACTGTACAAAAAATCTATGTGCTATGTGCACAGGAACCAAAGCCGATTTCTCTCAGTGCATGAAAAGCGGAAATTATTCCACAAAAACGGAAATTTGTTCACTTTTTTTGGATCTTTTTCCACTTAAATTATGAAATATATCTTTCTTTCCTAATAAACTGGATATTTCTCCGAACAAATAGTATATGAACTATTTCCAGTTCTATGTCGGAAATATTTCCAACTATATCTTTGGAAAAATATACGACCCATTTGTGTTGTTACGTCAGGAACGTAACATTTCACTTCTTTAAAGATTTCCTCGTTTTATGTAAGGATCGGAACGATCCTCTCTAAGGGATGAGGAATAGTCAGTAAATGAGAAGGGTTGATCATATAAATATATTTATTAACAAAAGTATTTTAAGTAAGCACCATGAAAAAGATGAAATACTTAGTGAGTACCCTGGCTTGGAAATTGGTCGGTGATGTAGTGAGTCCAGTAGATTGAATGTGAATACTTGAGTCCTCACTTGTAGACGTTGAGATAATTTCAGTCAGATCGGAAATTTGTGGTCCAGCCGGTTAAAATTGTCGATTCCCTGATCCCAGGTTTTAGAGAGAATTTGGAAGGTGATTCCCCCTCACTTTTACAGTCGTTGAACTTGGCGTCGAATTACAACTGGTCCGACTAGCGGTGAATAATTTGATGAGGCTGGGCTTTTTATAGGCCTGAAGTATGTCAATTATGGTGGGGGTAAAAGACCAGGTGTGCCACCTTTTCCATATTTGGTATTGAAGCTTAAGATCAGATGAGTTGCCTTCTCCGATGACTCACGCTCCGATGAAATTTATTACCTGGCATTAATGTCACCGCCAAATATATCAATTCTATTTTAATCTGCCTTTCGATTTTAACGATCTTTCTATTTCTTATTAGATCTTGCTGTATCTAGAGTCGATATAATCACGCACGCAGTAATGTTGGCTTGATCCCTTCATTGGTTCCTTAATTTGTTTGTTACTCCAGATGGTAGAGTCGCGGGACGTGACAGTATTTTAAGCTGTCCTACTATTTCCGGAAAAATTTTCGAAAATTTTTTTACAGCACACTGTAGGGATTTTGATACTAATTAATAATCTGTATGAACAGGAAGAAATTCAGAACGATTGTTAATTTTGTTTACTAATGAAAATTTCAGAAAGTCATTAATATTTTATTATTATCCAACGCTGTTCAATATCTCTCCCAAAATTCTACAACTTCTATGCTGAGAATTTTGCGTAAAACCCATTTTTATTCGCCCGTTTCCAAATTTTCTGAACTGAAAATTATTTATGTATAATCGTTAAATAATATTCATGATTCAAAGGGTATATTTATTTTGAAATCACATAATTATTCCCATTACTGTAGAACAATTTTAAACTATTTTTTTTCTCAACTTCTTTTTCTAACTTTACTCTAAAGAAAGTTCGATTTCCGAAGAGTGAACCATGCGCAACTTTTCCAGTTTTTCATAACTGTTTCCACAACTTCTATCTTCTTCTCTGGTCGTAAAGAACATTACAAAGAAATTGAAAATACGTTTTACAAACGAGCGGTATTTTTACATTCTCATCATGGATGAGAAGGTATTGGTTTTATGTGAAAAATGACTTTCGAAATTTTCATCAAATCTTTACGTTTTGAGACCCCCTGAGTCAGAAAAAAGGGTTTTTACGAAAGTGTCTGTCTGTCTGTCTGTATGTCTGTCTGCCTGTCTGCAGGTCGTGTGCGGCATAACTCTCGACAGAATTGTCAGATTGAATTGAGCTTTGGTACACTTTATCGGAGCCGAAAAAGTAAGGACAAGTTCGTTAACCAGCCACATCCAATCAAAATTGAGGGATTGAGCACTACTTTTCTGTTTTTGAAAGTAAATTTTTGAAAAAATCAAAAATTTCAATACTGGTTTTTAAAAGTGCTCATAAATCTCTACAAATTATCCCGATAACACTTTTTTATTAAATCAAAATTAGAAATGTTACAGCATATTCAAATTCGAAAAAAGTCAATATCAAAATTGCATTTTCCACTTAAATTATACGAGATACGAAAAAACGTTGATACAATATTATTTTTTACATAAAGACCTACAAATTTGAATTGTAACATTTTTTCATAAGATGCATATTTTTCTTATTAATTTAAAAAAAAAACCATTGAAAATCCAAAATTCAATTTTTTAACAATAATATGTGAAGTACGAAAAAAACGTAAGAATACAACGTTGTTCGTTTCAAAAAGATCTACAAATTTTGTCTCACACAGTTTCTGATAAAAGATATATTTTTCGTTTCAATTCCAAAAAATACGATTAAAATTCAAAAATTCCATTTTTTAGACAAAATATGTGAGATACAAAAAAAACTTTTAGATGAAAAATTGTTTGGCTAAATAAGGTCTACACATTCTTATCGAGAGATTTCTCGACAGGATGTATATTTTAATTTTTTGATTTTTAATATTGAAAAAATTCGATTTTTTTCACCAAAATATGTGAGATACGAAATAAGCGTTGTTCTGCAAAATCGTTTCCTTAAATAAAGTCTACGATTGTTTTTCCTTTTTGAGATATTTGGAAGAAAATAAATTTATCAATAATCATGTAATTTATTAAAAAGTTACAAAAATGCATACAGAAAATCGAGCGCGAAGCGCGAGTATCATGATGAGAATGTGTTCCTTAAGGCCGATAGAGCCTTAAGTAAATTGAATTTCCTGTTTCATTTAAACTGAAAAAGAAACTTAGTGAATTTGAGAAAATGACTAATTTACATCATCTTAAATATCATTAAATTGGTTTGAGCTTCAGTATTAAATTATAAGAAATAAACTTAAACGTATGCAAAGAGCACAAGACCGAGCGTGAAGCGCGAAGTCCAGGAAGAACGGAGCGCGCAGCGCGACGATGGAGTATCACGGAGCGCGAAGCGCGACGATCAAATCGCGCGCCCTAGGCGCGCTCAAACTTGCGAGCGAAGCGCGCGATGAGAATGTGCCCGCGAAGCGGGCAGATTTTTTGATATTTGTTTATTTCACTCGACGAGTTGAATCATCTTTGTGGAATAATTTAAGTTGGATTAGAATTTTCTGACTTAGGTGTCGAAGTTCAACGTCATTAAATGGAATTAACCATTGGGAATTTTCCAAAACATATTATTGTTCAAAATTGAATTTTCGATTTTCCGTATTTTTTAATAAAATACAAGAAATTTTCTGTAGAAAAAGGAACGCTTCCACTCCGCTGGGTAACGAGCCCAGGACCTTTCGATTCCCGGTCGAATGCTAGCGGAATGGAAGCGTTCCTTTTTTCACACAAAATTCCTTCAATTTATATTGAAAAATTCCATCTAGTTTTGAATAACGTTAAATTAATTCTAAATCATAAATTGATAAGGTCGATATAGTAGAGTTCCGTTGTCACTGATAGTGATACACTCTTCTAATGTTCGACATAATCGACTGAAATGATTTGGAAAAACCAGAAAATTAAATAAAATAAATATATACCTGTTATAAAAAATGTTTCGATTTAAATTTGTAGAACTTCATGTAGTAAACAATTTCGTATCATAACTTTTTTTTCTTATAATTTAGCTGGAAAATGAAATTTAGATACTGACCTTTTTGAAGTTTCAACATCAACTTTTCTAATTTTAGTTTAATCGAGATTTATTATTAGAATAATTAGTAGGAATTTATGAGCACTATCGAAAACCAGTATCAGAATTTTGTATTTTTTCAAAAAGTTTTTTTCATAAACACAAGAAATGCTCTTATTTTCACAATTTTGGTCAGATGGAGCTAATCAACGAACTCGTCTTTACTTTTTCGGCTCCGATAAAGTATGCCAATGCTCAATTCAATCCAAAAATTCCATCTAGAGTTATCGAGTATGTGACCCACTACTATTACAGACAGACACTTTTGTAAAAACCATTTTTTCGGACTCAAGGGGTCTCAAAACGTAAAGATTTGATGATAATTTTGAAAGTCATTTTTCACATAAATTTGTTTTTAGAACGTCCAAATCCTTTGGGGTCACCTAGTCCTGTCTTTAGGTTGAAAAAAAAGTTAACTTATTCCGGCCTATGTTGATGCTTCGAAGAAGAATTAAAGTACTAGATTTATGGATTTTTAAGGACACCTGTCAAGTGAGATGATCTAATTTTTACGTTTCAAGTCATAAAAATGACATCAGAGAAGTAGACATAAAATTTAGAAGAGGCGGTTAGCTACAATATTTAGTTTGAGGAGTAACAGTAAAAAAGGGCGGCTCTGCAGTTTCGTTTCCCCGACGCGATTGTCAGAAGGGATAGTATCTAAATTCTATTTAACAGTTAAATTATACGAGATAAAAAACGTTTCCATACAAAATTGTTTACGTTTTTCCGTCTCAATTTTAAAAATACGATTAAAATTTACAAATTCCATTTTTTAAACAAAATATCCCTGGTTGCTGACTGTTCACTAACCGTTTGATAAACTCGTAATAATATAAATAAAAAAAAAATACCATTACATCAACCTGGCAAAAGTTAATTATTATAAAACTCAATTGGTCAATTCTAGCTTAATAACTGGTGAAATGATTTACAATTTCTACAGTATGTTGAGAATAAGTATGTAACACCTCCAAAGTCGACAAAATACATAAAATTCTTGAATTGTTTCACTTACACGGAGAAAAATAGTTGAAGTAATTTTACTCAACTTCCGATCAAATTTGGGACATAAGGACAAATGAGAAGTTATTTAGTGCCACTGTAATTATTTGTGATATATTAAATGTTCAAGAATGAATCAAAGGTGAGTAAAATTCAGAAGTGTAGAGTGAAGTTTGAAAGCGTGCATTAAAAATTTCTAAATATATATACTATTACTCGTAGTATAATTATAAAAAACCAGTCGTTTATTAAATCGCAAAAATAGTAGAGCTTACCATTCATTCTACTCTACGCTTTAATCGAGAGTTGAGTAAACCATGAATCGTAAGATTTATTCCACCAGCTAATTCTATTCAGACAGGAACGAATGGAAGTAATCTGCGCCTAGGGCACACATAAATATTTTTTAATTTCAAAAACGTGTTAAATTTTCAACATACTGATGTTCCACGTTATTATATTTAATAATCAAAATCAATCAAAAACATACAAAATACAATCACAGTTTATTTTAGTACTCTCTAAATCCAAAATAGTGGAATAGCCACTGTTTTATCTAGAACGTATTAGACCAATTACTCAATAGTGGATTCCACATACTTATAAACTAGTGATTTTAAACATTCATCGTACTTTGATGATTATCCACTAGTTTATATAATTTATTTAAAAGTTTCACATAATCTAGTCATATAGATTCTGTAAATTTAATAAATTCTTGTTTCATAATTTTTTCTTAATTCATTTATGACTATTTCTTTCTTTTTCACTTAAGTTTATTAAATTAAATTGTTTTTATGAAAATTTAAACAGCAAAAGTCTTGATAAGTGTATTACATAAAATTTAAAAAATCTACACAGTTTTTTGATTCCACATAAATTTCTTAGGCACAATAATAATTTTGAATTCGCAATTGTAAAATCCATATTTTGAAAATATACAACACAGAATATAAAAAAATCTTCTGTTAAATGTTTTTACACAATATACTTTTGGATAATAATGCAATTTTTTAATATATGTTTGAAAATTTAGTTTCATTAAACTTCATACGTAGTTATAATCAAAATATATACTAAATATAATTTAATAATTATATTATATATAGTAATAATCATAGTTATAATAATTGATTAATTATATGAATTTTTTAAAATACTTTATGAATAATTTATAAAAAAAGTTGATTTATTTTTACTTGAGTGAGGCTCAAGAACTCTAGTCACGACACTGGTCCACAAGCTCTGAATAACCCTTGCAGTTACTAAATAAGAAAGATCCAAATTTTATGTCTCAGCATTGTAAGCTAGCGTGGGCGTGATTCGACGAAAGCGTATCGTACTTATATATAAGTGTAGTTAAATTAGGTTGACATATGTAATGTTATGTGTTTAAGTGTATTTTTGATTTAAAATATGATTGGCTACGACTGAATGGTGTGAATTCATTTGTATGTTGTTTAGGTATTTATGTATCTATGTAGCGAATGACTAATTGCAGGCTTGAGGTAAGAATTTTTTTATTTAAGAGAACCATACCATTGCCAGTTGAAATAATACGCCCGATGCTCATTTTACTCAACTACGCTTTGAAGCTCCTCAAACGTCGGTGATATACTTATACAGTTCATGTTGAACTACTGACGCATTTTAATGCCCTGTCGACGATAAAGTTTTACTCAACTCCTTACTATTTCCTATGTAACACTTATTGTTATTCACCTTGGGTGAATTAGGTATTTATCAAATGTATTTTACCCGAATAGGATTTAATAAATGTTCAAATATCCTTATGTCCCAAGTTTAATCGACAGAGTTGAGTAAAATTACTTCAACTATTCTTTTTTTGTGTATATTTAATAATGAATGGCGGGGTACCGGTAACCGGGATTCAGATACTTTGGCGGAAAAAGTATGCGACGAACTTATACTTTGAGAAAAATTACAGTCAGAAAGGTTTTTCTACGACGTTTGGTGGAAATTTTCCGAAAAATTCAGTGTAATCGGGTTGTAACATCCCTACTTTCCTCCTGGTTGCCAGACGCTTCAGTCAGCCAGGGTTCGGTAGGATGTGGGGGAGTAGGAAATGCAATAATTTCGGAGACAAACTTTTGATATCAAAATATATAAAATTTATTCAGAAAGAAAACTTACAGCTATTACGAATACAAAAAAATGAAATAAATAATTTAAGCCGTGTGTGTGTGTGTGTAAATGTGTGTAAAAATAACAAAATGGTGTGCCGGTGTAAGTGTGTGAGTTTACTGTGTGCGCGTGTGTGTGTGTGTATTTTACGTATTTGCGGGGGCGCGTGAGCACAGGCCTAACGGTTCGTTGCTGGTGAACCGGTTTTGCGTTGCACAATTTACTTTTCTGTAAATAAAACATACAAGGTCGTAGGGGTTAAGGGTCGGCGATTTACAATATGTTGTCGTAGCCCGATTCCCCTCGGGGGGCGCGTTCACCTTGATTTCTCCTCCGGTCGCTCGTTTCGTCGTTCACGGTCAAGTCTCGGTCGTTTAGGGAGGGGCGCTCTCAGCGGTATCTGAGCGTTGGCGACCCACCCTCGGTGCCTCGGCCATGGCGGTATCCAGAGGGCCGAGGGTACTGGTGGGTCGGTCGGTCGGTAATTCCCCAAGTCGGGCCCGGTCACCGGTATTTGACGGGACCCAGTCCTGGGCGGGGCCTCGGCCATGGCAGGATCCAGAGGGCCGATGGTACTGGTGTGTCGGTCGGTCGGTATGTTTGTCCGGGGAGAAGGTTAGGTTCACGTTGCCCCGGGGAGAACCGGGTGAGGCGTGAATCAGGCGTGCCTGATGTGACGCACCGCCCCCTCGTCCCATGGCCAATGGCATTAGCCATTGGTCAGAGGACGAGCTGGTTCGCCGGTTTGGTGTATGCGATTCGGATAGGTACGGATTGGTACGGTAGGAAACGGTTAGGTTCGGTTTGGTGCGTTTGGGTTCGGTTAGGTATGGTAGCAGTCTTGTCTGTGTTGTCCTGATGCAGCCTGAGCAGCACCCAGTCAGGGGACCCTGACGCTGGGCGCCAACTCCCACCGAGGGCCGACCATGGGGGAACCCATCAGTCAACGGTCAATGCGGCTGAACCAGAACAACCGATGTCGTCGGGTTTCACCCGGAGATGTCTGTGCGAGGGTCAATCAGGGAAACCTGAAGCTGAGCCCTCCCACATGTCGAAAACCGGCCATGTGGGAACCCATCGGTCGGTGCCCGACGCGGCATGTCCTGGGTGAACGGTGGGTGTCAACCTGGCCAGCCTGAGCAGCACCCAGTCAGGGGAACCTGACGCTGGGTGCCGACTCTCACCGAGAGTCAACCATGGGGGAACCCATCGATCGACGCTCGATGTGGCCGGACCAGGAGGACCGGTGTCAGGGTAGTCGGGGTGTCGACCTGGCCAGCCTGAGCAGCACCCAGTCAGGGGAACCTGACGCCCGAATGACCGCACGATAGCATGTAGTCAGATGTGAAAGCTGTCTGTAATCCACGGGTATTCCTTCAACTTCTCGATTGCAGCGCTGCCCAACCGGTCACTTTCGAAACTACTACTCGTCACGATAAGGGAACATCCCCCACCACGGGAGTTGCCAGACCTGTCTATACTACGGTGCGTCCAATTAACATCCCGAGTTGGATATTCGTCCCTGGCCTCACCCAGAACTTGCCAATGGTCTCGATCAGGGTTGGGCAGTCTCACTACGTCCTCGTCCGGAAGTTGCCTTAGACCTCGGACTTAGTGCTCGGCTGCCACAACGACATCCTTACTGGTTTTTTAAAACGTATTACAGTCTCGTGGTCGATAATACCACGGTAATCAGGGATGGTCGACCACTTTCCATCCTCATCTAGTACTTGCCTGGAGTCTTGGGAGAAAGGGGGGAGTCCCCATGTTATAAACATCATCAACGTTAAAACTGAAGCCATTTTAAATTGTTGACCAATGGGAGTGATATGAAGGAAAAATGGCGGCAACCGATCCCGCGGCAATCTGGAATTGGTAGGTTCGGCATCCAATCCTCTTCGTCGTCTAATAAGAGGAGACACTGCAGGTGGAACCGGATTGCGATTGGCCAAACTAGAGACTGCTTGGGGTCAGGCGCGCATATGATTCGGATGAGCAAAAATTATGGCGCGGCATGTATCTGTCCGTTACGGAGTGCATCCGTTGCGTTTTCTGCAGATGGCGCTGCGGTCGGATATGAAGTCTGATAGTGTGATTTCAGCGATGCTCGTTATAGGTGGCACGACTACTGGACCCCAGATTATGGTGGTTTCGTCCATGGTGTTGTCTCTCCGGCAGTGCAATGAAAAGAGAGAGACACAATTCACAACTTGTCAAAGTTACGTGTGGATCCTTCGGCATCGGAGCGTCAAGTAACGCAAGCTACATTTTATCTATTAATGAGTGACTTAGGGACATATGACATATTCAGCGCGAAACGGGGAAAACGCCGCGGCAAACCCCAAAAGCGCCTGAGTAAGAAGCGTAGGGAGAAGAATCGGCGCCAGGCTGCCGCCCAGGCACCCCCGCGTGACGGGATCCGTCGTCCCTCGCCCTCATCCGCGTCAAGCAGCGCCGGTGGTTTCAAACTTCCGCCTTTAGCTCCCCCTAAGGTCCCTTCTTGGACCTCCACTATTCCAGCCCTAAACGAACCACCTGTAAAAGAACTGCCTACAGCCATCGAACTTTTTCGCTGACAATTACTAAGCCCCCCTGACGGGGATACCATTTTTATTCCGGTCGACGAATCACTCGAAAAATTCTCGCCACCCCCACGGAAGGCCCTACAGAAGGTCAAACGTACACTCTTCCCTCTCAATCCTGGCCCTTCCACGGCCGCGTAATCTAATTCGGAAGCCGACTTAACACCGCTAACCCCAGAGTGAACAAACCACCAACTATATTTCGTTATTTGAAGTTTTTATTTAAAGTAACAGAATGGGAAAACTTCTGTCTGGCATATTTAATACTTTTTTCCAGTTAAAAAAGCCAGAATTCCATTTATTCTAAGCAGAATTTTTTTTGCGTGTATGCGATCTCATTTTTCGAGTTTTACTTCCAGTGCTCGATTTAGCTACTGATGATCTTTTTCCTGCAACCGGACCAATATGCCTTACAATTTGGCTTTTGGAAACACGTACGGCAATTCCATATTTGTTATAATTATTGATAATTAGCCCTACCAGTTCATTTTTATCGAAAAGAGGAGAACCTGAATCCCTCTGAAATAAGTATTGTGATTGAAATAAATTTTTTATGTGTATATACTTCTTTAATGTCGAAGATAAAATAATAAAAAATAATTTAATTTTGTTATAAATAGTAATTACCTTGTTGATTGGATTATATGGAAATGAAGTTTCAACACAAAACTGAAGTCGTCCTAACTTTCCTCCACATTTTGAAGGATGCGTTACGAAAACAGATATCTCTACATATGATGCGTAAGAATCAACGGAATAATCATATCCTAAAAGGTCCGGTACTATCATTCTATCAACATAAAGATTTCGTTCTTCTTTATAAACTGGGAGATCAGTTTTCAACCAAAAAGTTACTTCTTTCGCCAACTATAAAGAACATTTATTCATTGCAGATGAGACCATATAATAGTGTTTGACGTCATAAGTTATAAACATGAAATATCGTTTATGAAGAAATCCCAAACTTTGTTTCTAAGTCTGAGATACGAAAAAAATTAATAATAGTATATTATGTACCTAGGCGCATAATGACGGTTATTACGCGACGAGCGACAATGCTCGCAAGAGATCGAAGCCGTGAGAAAGCCGAGACGAAGCGCGATCAGTCCTGCGAGCATTTTAAGCGAGACTCGTAATTACCCGAATTGTGTGCATTGGCACATATTCTATTTTATGTGACTTCGGCGCATTTACGCGTTTTTATGCGACGGTTGAGAGTAGCGTAATGTTGTGTCTCACGATGCAGAGGAGCATGATGTAAAAATTGAACTGCGCATTCGCCTATTACAATACAGCGGAGAATAATGTCCACGCACAAAAATCGTGATAAAATTTTTTTTGAGGCATTCACAAAATTAATATCGTTTTGTAGGATTTGTCATGACGAATTTTTTATCTCAATACAATTTTTATGCAGCCTTAATAGTTTTTTTAGATAAAAATTGAAAACATTCAATTTTTCGTCATAAAAAATGATCGATAATCAGTGTTTTTCAAAACATAAATTGCTATTACACGGTATGTTTTTGACGAAATCATTTTTTTTTTTTTCATCATTAGACGTCGAATATTTTAGCGGAGCCAATGTATTAAATGAAATATTTTTAAAAATTGTTCTTTAAGTAATATTTTAATGTAATTAAAAAACCATGTTTTTGTCGTTGTCTCGGTAGAGTCTGTTATAAATTTTCGATTTTGGAAAACTCCCAGTGATAAAGTTGTTTCTTACCGTTAGAGGAAGTTTTTTGGAAATTTTCAGAAACATTTGTTTATTATTGCGGATTTGGCAGCGATGTATTTCGGGCGTGGACAATGGTTTTCCGCAATCTCGAGCGCTTGGCAAGTTATTGCTGGTAGCCCTTCATTAATATACGTTTCGTAGTGCCAGACGATTTCATTCTAACATTCATTGTACAATAATAAATACAATATAATGATGTTGGACGTTATTACAATCTAACCTACAAATCGTTCTCTCCGAACCACTCATGTATTGAATGCGTCTCGTGTCAATTGCGTAATTTTGTATTACCAATGATTCGATTGGAAGATTCAGAGTATACTAGATTGGATTCGAGTGTACGCAGACAAACTCGTGAATGTGCCGAAGTCACATAATAGTATATTATGTGCCTAGGCACACAATGAGGGTGATTGCGTGACGAGCGACAATGCTCGCAGGAGATCGAAGCCAAGGCGTAGTCGAGGCGTAGCCAAGACGTAGCTGAGGTAAAGCCGAGACGAAGTCGAGACGAATCCGAGGCGCGATCAGTCCTGCGAGCATTGTCGCGAGTCTCGCAATGTCCCTAATTGTGTGCATTGGCACATATTCTATTTTATGTGACTGTGGTGCGGATACGAGTTTTTATGCGTACATTGGAATCTAATCTAGTACTTATTGTAGTTGTTTGCTGCGCTAGTTGTACGAAGCGGGCGCAAATTGGCGACTAGTCCCGGCCATTTTGATTTTATCGGTCTTGTGTAGTAGTCAGTGCTAACGCTGTACGAAGAAGAAGTGAGAAGAAGAATAAGAAATAGATTGCGTCCCGCTGTACAAAGAAGAAGTGAGAAGAAGAAGAATAAGAAATATATTGCGTTCCGCTGTAAGACTATAATGCACATGCGCAGTTCAATTTCTACATTGTATTCCTCTGTAACGGAATATACAACATTGCTTTACTCTCAGCTGTAACGGAAAAACGAGTTTCCGCGGCTGAGGCACATAAAATAGTATATGCGCCAATACACACAATTCAGATAATTACGAGACTCTCTTAAAAGGCTTGCAGGACTGATCTCGCCTCGATTACGCCTTGGCTTTGATCTCCTGCGAGCATTGCCGCTCGTCACGTAATAATCCTCATTATGCGTCTTGGCGTATAATATACTATAAAAGGACTCAAATACACTGAGAAAAATATATCTGAATTTTTCCTGTTTTTTATAGGAATTCTACCTCAGGGGGTAGACAATAGGAAAACTTGCTATTTGAAAAGAAGTATATACTATTGCGAAAGTGAAATAAGAGGATAAAAAATGAAAGTATTTACTTTTTTTTATAGGAAAGTTGTTATTCAAATTTTGACGGAAATAGTCCCTTACTTAAAGAAAATATGTACAGTAACTGAATCTAAAAAAGTCCGATAAATTATGGGACTTTCTATGGTCCGTCAGATTTCCGATACATTATCGGAATCAAAACTTCAAGTTCAAGGCAGATTTTACTGGTTTTTTTCGGACTGATGGCATCAACTATACACGAGTCCGTGCATTAGTGTGCGGCGTGCTCACGTGAGCAGTGTACTTGTGTGCGTGTGTATACAGACGTGCGTCATGCTCGAATGTAGTAATGTATTTTTGGCGTACAAAGTGACTTAGCGTACATGTGTACGTGTACTTATTTGAAGAAGTGAAATTGAAATAATATTTATAAATTTTTGATTTTTTTTATAAAACGCTACTTTATATGAAAACACAAGACTTCATAAAATTAATGACTTTGTATGAAGTTAACTTTAAATTTTTTTATAGAGTCCGGCCTTTTTATGAAATGCGATTTTTTATAAAAAAGACAAATCCTCATAAAAATACTGACTTTTCATAAGGTCAACTATACAAAAATTTTATAAAGTTTCGTCTTTTAATAAAAAAAAGTTCTTTATAAAAATAGAAAAATTTATAAAACTTTCATAAGGTTTACTATATACAAAATTGGTACATTTATTCAGTTTTCATAAAATTACATTATTAATACTCATAATGTATCCATTTTTTTATAATGTTCACTTTATAAAAAAACTATATGAAAATTTTACAAAGTTTAGAGTTTTAATAAAAAATCGTACCTTTATAAAAAACAAAACTTTATAAAAGTCAGTGATTTTATAAAGTTTTGTATTTTTATAAAAAAAGCGCATTTCATAAGGACAATTTTTATAAAAATTTTCATAAAGTTGACTTCATAAAAAGTCACTAATTTTATAAATTTTTTATTTTAAATAAGTGGCTTTATAAAGTTTTTAATTACTAAGAACTATCTGTATACCGCTATGTAGAATCTACATTTAGAAAAACAAATTTGTTTTTTTACGGTTGGGAAAAGATTTCACCAACAACAGTAGGGTTTTTCAAAGTAAAACTCGTAAGAAAATGGGGCATCTCAGGTTGTGGGTCATGTAACTAATAATTGAAGTGCCGTTGGAATGGTTTCACAGGTCAGTGGTATACGTTCTAGCCTACGGACCACGAGTGCGCGAGTTCGAACCCAGCTTGGAGCAGAATTATTTTCAGATTTCTTCGCCTTTACTACATAAATGTTTAAATTTCCTAATATAATTACTAACATTGTTTCATAATTGTGCATGATAATAAAAGTCTGAATAATTTCTCCTTTCACACAGGTTGTCAATGATAAGTATAGAAAAATGAAGGTAGAAACGTTGTAAAGAGAAGAGAGGGAAGAAGGAGAAAAGGATCGATAAAAGGGAAAATAAATTTTTGCTTTTTTTGCGTCGAAAAAGTCCGATAAAAAAAAGGAAAAAGTCCGCTAAAAAAGAGGAAAAATTCTGACAAATTTATATGAACTTTTTAGTGTTCCAATCACGGGAAAAAGTCCGATAAAAAACAGTAAAAATTCCGGAATCAAAACAGTGATATTTTACTGTTCTGAAAAAGTATTAATTAGCCATTTGAGTAGGAAATTATATGATGTTTTTTCGGAAAAAGCCCCCTATTTTATAGTACAATTTCCAGTGGTAAGTAAAGTCCGATAAAAAATAGGAAAATGTTCTATAAGGATTTTCTGGGGTTAAAATGCCATAAATTATAGGAGAATTTCGCCTAAGAAAAAGAAGAAACTAAGATATATTTTTCTCAGTGTAAGAATCTTACGAACAATTTGGATATGACTGAGAATAGTTCAAAAATTTTCCAGCACTATACAGTAATATTCTTTAAAAGCGTAACTTAAAAGGTCTGACGCAAAAGCTCCAAGACAAGCAAAAAATAGCCAAAATTAGTGGTGACATCTCGTAGATTTTTCGAGCATTTTTTCCTACGCCCATCATGGGTTTCGGTTAAAGTTCTATAACATTCGGATCTACAGAAGCTGAGTTATTGCGCCTAATGTGACAGCACGTTTAAACCATTCGCTGCGAAAATAAATTTTTATCAAAGAGCTAATATCAAGTTTTTTGAAGAATTGCTCATGTCACCCTCCATAGTTGATATTAAGAAACAGGTTGGTTTGCGTTCGATGAGGGTAAAATATAAAGAAGAAAGTCCTTGATTATGTCAAAATTTTAGAGGCGTTTTGTTAGCTATGCGTTTGCAGTCCTCATCAGGCTTTATTAAATTAAAAAAAAATAAAACCAAGTAATGAACGTATGAAATTGTCATCCAAAATAATTTTTGCCGAAAGATGCATAAAAATATCAAGATTCACCTTTATAGATGTAGATTAATTCATAGTGATAAATCTCGAATAAATATATATAAAACAATGAATGAATAACAAGAAGCTTTTTTATTGCTTGTAGACCTGTAAAGTGGTGTATTAAATCAAAAGGGGACTATTTTCAATAAGATAAATGAATTTTTCCAAAAATATTTTAAGTTTTCTTGATTTTTAGCTTGATTGGAAATTTTTGCGACAGACCTTGTAAATTAATTAGATTAAATAGTAAAAAGTAGATGCAAAAGTTATAATATTCTGGCAAGTAAATAGCAGCTTATGTAGAATATATTTCCATTAATGGTTAATATTAAATTTTCTTCAGCATTGGTAAAATAATAACTTTACAAACAGCCTACTCATTTTTATGAAATTTGATCCCTTTTTTAGATCTCTTACCGTTATAAATGCTATATTGTCATCCATAGGTTTAAACTTTTCAATAAAGTATTTCTTGTCTATATTAGTATATGCCTTTCTCTGAGGAATAACGTATAATGCTCCTTCATTTATGGAGTTCTTGGCGTACCTGTAATTTACACTATTAGAAATCTTTTTAACTTTACCACACTTCTACTATACTTTTGTATTGTAAATTTGCAAACCTGGTATCAGGGAACTACTTTAATATTTGAGTATCGTATATTTATATAGATTTCGAAAATTTACAACACGTGTCTATTAAGTTTTGAACTTGAAGCGCAAATGGCGGATATTCTTGCGCTGGCGCACCACAGCGCCTTGAAAGCCTTTGTGATATCAATTGTTTCGTCCAGCGATTATATATTAGCGACAGAAAAATTGATCATTAGTGAACAAGAAGAAGAAGTGGTTCTTTCGTGTTCATCGTATCGATACAAGTTCTTATCAAATAATTGGAGAATTTTGGATTATTATTAATTTAATATGCACGCATATTAATTCTAAATACCTCAGTATAAATGCCACGATACTACGTTCAGCAAATATGCCTTTCTGAAAAGCCCGGGTCTTTCCATTACCGATTGACTTTTCTAACCAACCGAGCTACCCAGGCATACATCTTACATTCCCTTCTCCACAGAGAAATCTCATTATGGTATTGCCTTATGGCATTTACTTGATTTAACTGGGATAGTTTAAAAAGTGTCCTATTTCATGACGATGATCATAAGCTTTTCGAAATTACTTTTATGATAAAATATTTATGGAGTTACCAGTGTTCGCCACAATGTGCACTAGTTATAGCGTTCCATGATGACACCATGCTCGCCAGACATTTATGGATAAAAAAATCCCTTTCTTTACCCTCAAATGTTCCAAGAGAAACCACGAATTTATATTCTACGCCACTTAGAACTCCATTTGTACCAACTTCTTGAGAATTCTCATGTAACTCTTCTGACGCTTCACATTCCAGCAATGACGCGTTCGATTCTGCAAAGAATGAAACGAGTAGAAATATTTCGAAATGTGTTTCTGAATTCTAAACCTCGATTCTGTTAAAGTACACTCAATAATATAAGGAGCACTCACTTCCTTCAATTCGTTTCTTTGTTACAGGCATGAAATCTAGATTCAGAAATATGTTGAAAAGTAAACGATCTTCATCGTTACGAAGCCAAACTTATAGTCGTGTACGAGGGGCCGTTCACTAAAAATCGATTCTACGTGAGCATAATTATCCTGTTTAGTAGCACACGATTCATGTGATTCTACACTTGAAGCATGATCCGGTTTGATTTTGACAATTAGAAAAGAAAAGAATCGAATCCAACCTCAGAAGAATCACAGGGATCATTCCGACAGTTGCGCGCATTGAGCAGCATCATTACAATTGATTCCTGTTGATTCCACCAGAGTCCAGCTGATTCTTTGTTGATCCTTAATTGATTCAAATATTACAGCCTACTCCGGCGATGTCAGCTAAGAACCAATACAGCTTTACAGCCAAGACAACTTCAAAAATATTCACGGGTACCCGAGATACGATTAAAAATGTTTAATCGTATCTGAATTGAATTTTAATCGATGATCACGGTTCTCGGCCGGTTTGTTGCTCGCCTCCTTTGTTGAGGCAGGACCGAAATGGCCACGCACAAAGGTGGCGCTTAAGTTAAGCCCTCTTATATGTATTTTTGATTCTGTTCATTAGTCATTTTTATTCCTAATTATTCTAAATTAAAAAAAGTATTTATTGTTATTCGTGATTATTAACAATTCACTTTTAATTGGTTATAGTCACTGCGAGCACCAATTAAAAAGAAATTAATAACGCAGGAGTACATTCATCTAAATGAGTGTTTTTAGTTCTTGAAATAATAAAAAATAAATTTTAAACTGTTAGAGGTTTTTGTTAGATAAAGTGATGTGCACTACTTAACTGTCAAATCTAGATTTCTCTGATCAAATTCATATTTTGTAGAAAAGAAGACGCATAGTTAAGCAAATTCGTTTGTTTACATTTGCGAAAGTCACTTAGTAGAGTGTATTTCTGAGAAAAACAAAGCAGAATTCTTTCCAAGAACGTGTTTCCTGCATTTCCTTTCCTTTCATTCTTAGTTGATATTTACAGTGACTATTAAAATTTGAGAAAATCTTGAATTTTTTTTTTAACTCCTCACGTGCTGTATTATTTTCAGAAGGTCAAAAAAATATTCCTTGAGCATCACTAGACGTGGAATTTCATAAGCTTCCCAACTGTTTTTTTTTTTAAATGCCCTATCTCTTTTTTTCACCGAGATATCGTGGTTCGAAGTCGGCAATGATTTTCAATAGCGCTCACAAGCACCGTGCGCACAATTTCCGACGGTAGTGTATGTGTAACCTGCGCGCGACACTGCGCATTAGACAATTTTTAACGCGTTGATCTAAAGTAATCTCAAGCTAACTCGAGCTGACTGGCTCGATTCCCCGTGATTCTTCTGAAACTTACTGATGAACGCGGCTTTCAAACTTTCAGAATCAATCTCTAAGATTTTACTCAATCTAGCTGATTCCTCCATGTAGCATGTAATTCTGAAAAATCTTTCGACGAGTCACTGATTCTGAGTCGATTATAAATATGGAAAATCATTGATTCTTCTAGTGAACGGCCCCTCGGTCACGTAGGTAGTCTAGGATTATTAATCATTATCTCCATCATGCCTAAAATTGCAAATTAAATTTTTCATAAGTCAGTCAAGAAAATGGCGTGTCCTGATGAGTGTGGATGCGTACGCAAAAATGAGCGTTTTGAGCGGAGTGTTGGACAGTTACAAATAAGGGCTCTATTGTTCCGATGTAAAGTCAGAGTTCAAGAGCTCGATTTGTGCGTGCCTCCGTATCTTCGTGACAATAAAGATAGAAGAGACAGAGACAGTAACACATCGCCAAGCTGTCACCGCCTGCTTGTTACGCACAAAAACACGTCAATTTTCACGATTTCGTTATAAAAAGTAACCACAGTTTGTCTTAAAAATATCGACTTTTTGATGAAAAGGCCTTGATTGAGCACTAGTTACACAGTCATATGAACGTACTTATCATATATGCATCTAAAAATATAAAAACTACGAATACTTCCTTGATAGCGTGGTGTTTCGATTTCTACTACGCGTCGCCAAGTCTCTAGCAAGTTCATATTCATAATATGAATGTTTATCTCCTACATGCTTTGAAGACTGTTATGACTATATTGAATTTCTATGCCGTAATATGAATAAGTGTAATAAAATCTCAGCTTTCCCCATTTTGAAACAATATTATACTTAATTTTCATTCATTTTTATCATTTACCCTAATGAAAAGTCCCTCAGTTTAGTAACTCGTATTGTATTCATGCTAGTCTGTACAGTAGTTCATTTCATTGGTATGCGAATAAGAACCATTTATAATTTTCCACTACTCTTTTAACACAGATATATACTAATAATTTAGTAAAGAAAATATTTGCATAAGAAAGCATGAAGTACAACTAATTAATCGTAATAGATACCAAAACTAGTTGAATATTCGTGAAGAAATTCAAAGAATAACAATTTAAACATATTAGCAACTCTTTACGTGTAGAGTTTCCAGGCTCGGTCAATTTTTCAGCTTAAAAAAATATAAATTTTCATTCATTTTATCATTTACTCTAACGAAAAATCTCTGAGTATGTGACAAGTACAATTGTCACAATGTTTTCAGTTTGACTTGTCACACTACATTCTGTCAAAAAAGTTTCGGGACTAGGTCAATAAAACACAAGCTATTTATTATTTATCCAAATTTATTTTATCGCCTTCAAAGTAGGCCCTTCTCGAAATAATACACTTATGCCAACGAATCATCCAACCATCAAAACATTTTTCAAACGCATTGTCTGGAAACGACTTTAGTTCTCGCCGCGAATTCTCTTTTATGTCTTCTATAGAGTCTAAACGAGTGCCTCAAAGCGGTAATTTGACTTTTGAAAAGAGAAAAAAGTCGACCGGAGCCATATCAGGTGAATACGGTAGTTGTTCGATGATATTCGCTGAGTTTTTGGCCAAAAATTCGTTCAGAATGTTAGTCTTGTCAGATGATGTGTTATCGTAATCCAAAATCTATGAATTTTCTTTCCACAAACCTGCCCTTTTTCAACCAATTTGCTCTCTCAAACGCTTCATAACGATCAAATAATATTCTTTATTTAACTGATGGTTTTTCCTTCACTTTAGCGATGTTAACTTCAGTTGAAGACGTTGATGGCCGACCAGAATGGCCGACCAGAGCTAAGCAAATCTTCCACCACATCTCGACCGCGTTTGAATGCACTGTACATTTTCAGCGATTCCGCACACGAAATTCTATTTGCAATGCAAAATTTAAGACAAATTCTTTGTTCGATATTCTTATCCATTAGTAAAATCGCGAAACATACTTAAGATAAACTGACAACATCGAGCACTGTGAACAAACCAAATGACAGATCGCGCTTGAACCCCACGTCAGTATAGAGGACAGTGGTGCCAACTTAGCGTTAAAAAGGTTTTTCATAATCTCTTTACGCGGACATTTTGAATGATCAATTCTCAGTACTTTTCGACAAAATGTACATCTACTATTACTGTTAGTTAATTGTAACATTTCGTGTGAATCGTGCTTTCCACAAATTCAAACTTAGACAAACTAACAGTCATCCATATAGATTTGTAATGACGAATAAGAAATAGTTCGAACGCAATTTTTCACTTTTGAATCGGTGCCTTTCCTAAACTAGGCGAACATAGTTTGATCATCTATTGATTCCTTTTATTTATTTTCCCGTCTTCAATTGATCAAAATACTAAATATTTTTCTTGAACTCCCTCAGTTTGTCACATATTCTGAAATTATAAAAAGATAAGAAACTATGTACATTATACGAGCCTTTATAATACCTACACGTATTTGTGTATACACAGGCATATGTACGTACTTGGCATACATACATCTACTAATATACAAATTTCGAATGCTTTCTTGGAAGCGTGACATTCAACGTGGCGTTATTCCACTTCTCAGAATATTTTCAGGGATTACTTTGAGCATTATTGCTCAAAAAAACAAACAATTCTGCGAAAAAATCTTCCTTTCATATGAAAAGGACAGCTGCCAGTTTCACATTACTATATAATTATGAATTTGAGTTTAATATTCAGCCAAAACTCATGTGTATATGATGTTTAAATGATATTCTATTATTTTATATTTATTATAAGACATTCTACTTGCCTAATGCGTCACAACAGGAAACGAAAATGACCAGGAGAGTTGTACTGATTTTCCACATTCTTATTTTTATGTGAAACTTATTCACATCACTGACTCATATATAATGATCAGTAATTTTGATTAATATTAACATACATTTCTGTTATCTGGTATATATGCGACGTTTCGTCATCGGACAGATTAAAGTTGATAACTTAGTTGATAGAGCTTTTATATCCGTACGCCCGAAATTTCATATTGTCAAAATCAACCCAATATTACAGACTCTAAAAACAAAATGATTACCCACATAACTTAATCAAAAGACATTTTAAAATAATACTTTTTCAATTTGACATTCTCATCATTAGTGAGAAGGTTTGTGTGAATTTTACCCACTGCCGGTCATACGAAATCCCGACTCTGAACCCAGAACCACGTGGTCATTTCACCGATATGAAATGTACAGGCATTAGTGCGAATGATTCAGGATCGAAACTATTTATAATTGAATAAATGGTCCAAGCCCCTTTTCGACAAAAAATTTTAGTATATAAACCACAGTTTACGTTTTGCCTGCCAAAAATAATTAATTAGCGATAAAATTTAACCTTTAGCTGCGGAGAAATTTCAGTACAAATCGACCTCGTATAAAATGCAAAATTTATACATAAAATCACTGGATCTCTCAGGTAGAGTCCCCGACCTGTAAAGAATTCATCTCATTTGTCATCAAGGTTTGAGAGGGTATTTCTATGTAATTTCACGCGCTGATTATGAAAAAAAATAGTAAAAAAGTTCTCACAGCCTCCCTTAACCTTCAAAATCGCCAATTTAAGGTCAAATTTTATTTCTAATGTAAGTCAAGTTTTTAGATGGTTTTTGTATGTAGTTTGATGCGCTGAATACGTAAAAAATAGTAAAAAAATTCCCGGAGACACCCTTGACCTTGAAAATCTCTATTTCAACGTCAAGGATACCTCAGTGATTTTTTTCAGTATTTTTTTCGTATTCAGTCCATCAAATTACGTAGGAAAATACTCTGAAATCCTCGCTTCTACTGGAAATAAAATTTGACCTTGAAATACCGATTTTCAAGGTCAACAATGTTTCGAGGAATTTTAAAACTATTTTTTACGTATTCAAAACATCAAATTTTGCCTTAAAACATTAAATATTTTGAGCCTCTTGAGAGGTCGATATATCGATCACCCCCGCATCTAAAAGGTTAATAATATAAGCGAAGTAAATGAAAATTTGTCGAGCAATGAGGATTCTCTAAAATGAAATTCAGCATGTCTTTTATAACCTAAGAAGTGACGTCTAGAGAATCAAAAATAAAAAAATATATTCTTGAGAAAAAAAATTGACGAAAATCCACCTGCCGTGCGCTCAAGAGAGGACTAGTTTACATTATTAAGGGGTTACCCCCACTTGCAACTGTGAAATAATCGATTTGTTTTTATTCCATTTTTTTTGAAGTATAAGTATCTGAGAATATGTCCTGAAATTTTCAAGTCGATCCGAACAAAATTGACTGAGATATGAGCGTTGAAAGAGAAGAATCCGTTGTGTATATCAACGAGCTCAGGCGAGAAACGAGGCTTTCCAACACGATTACAGACCACTTCCATCAAATGTATTGGATACCATCAGACCTATATACAACGATCTGAGTAAAGAAACTTTACTTGAAAGATGCGTCGGTGGCTTCAATCAAAATAACAACGAAAGCTTCAATCAACTTATTTGGAAAATCAGCCCAAAAATCGTCTCGAGTGGAGCAATCGTTGTAAATTTAGCAGCTTATATTGCCGTTGGACTATTCAACGAAGGTTCAAAATCATTATTATTTTATTCGAACTCAATCGGAGTGAGCTGTGGACACAACGCGCACGAATACGCTGATAAAATCGACGAAGCACGGATTGCACTGGCAGAGAGACGTGTGGCCGAGAGCACTCGTGAAGGAAGAATGTTAAGAAGGCAACACCAAATTTCCGTTTTGCAATCGGCATCGTCGGCGGAAGAACTTCTGTATGGACCCGGAATGGATGACTCTATGTGTTTACAAAAACAATTATTTTCTTCGTGTAAACTGAAATTGAAACTTTAAACGCGTTTTTTTCGAAATGGCATTGCTGAAGTCGGTGACCAAGATTACTCGAACACTAATCAACCGATCTTCATGAAATTTTGCAGGCTTATTTAATACATAAAAATGTAGTCTTTAATCGTTCGATTCTTTGTTTCGAAAAAAATGGCCTTTTTATAGCCAAAAACGGCCGTTTTTTTCGTTAAAATCGAACCATTAACTTTGATTATCCGCCATTTTGTGAAAAATGAATATTTTTTTAAATCCTTCGATTAAAGACTAGTTTATACTTATATTTGACTAAATCCGTCCACATTTTTTGTTTCAGATGATCCACTTCGCCGCAATGTTGGTCACCGCAAACCGTATAAATAAAAAAATTATTTCATTGACGACCATTTGGCACTTAACAATGTAATATTTTCCAATAAAAAAATTACTGAAAGTTCTTCAAGATGTGTTCTTTAAGATGATATAGTGATCGATTAAAAAAGTTTTGTAGTTTTCTTTAAAAAAATTCATGAAAAAGGCCTTTTTTTTGCGCTACAAGTGGGGGTAACCCCTTAAGAAATTTTTGAATACTAACAGATGGAAATACGATACAATCCTGGTAACTACGAACACAAATGAATCGCACTAAATCAAAAGAGTTCGCGGATGTGAGCAGTGTAATTGGTCATTGCCTCTCCGTAGACCCCATTTGACGATATTTGACGATAAGGGTCATTATGACCAGTAGAGGGTTAAAGCAAGACATTGTAACCTTGCGGTCTGTTGAGAAAGATAAAAATTCTTATTACTGCTTCAAACTTCAATCTAATCCGAGGGTTGAAAAAATTTTATGAAGCATGTCTAAATATTACGAGTACGATTGTCACAATGTTTCCAATTTGTCTCGTCGCGCTGCATCTGCTTTTAATTTTTGATATTTGTAATGGTACGTGTGAATGATGCCTTCTGCTTTTGAAAACATGAATAAGTGATAACCCTACTGATGACTCAAACGGAAAATCGAGGTTCAAACACTGTATTAGCTAAATGCTATGACTTACCAAGAGTCCACAAGCAAGATACACCACTCCGTCCCTTAATTTCTTTGATTAATAGTCCCATACACTAGCAAAAATATTATATGGTGAATTAAAGGAGAGTATAAAAGTCCCAAAATCCCATTTAAATGACTGTCTAGATCTGCAAAAAAAATTGTAAGGTCTCGTTGTAGATGACAATCATGTTCTGCTTTCACTAGATGTCAGTTCAATATTCACAAATGTACCCTGTGATTTGATCCTAAAGAGATTTGACCGAAGATATCAACTTATTCATAATAAGTGTAGAATTCTATTTCACGAGATTATAAATTGTACTAAATATCTTTTCAAAAACACCAACTCTACCTTCAAGAATAATGTTTGTTTGCAAATTTTTGGTACTCCAATGGGCTCAGCAATTCCACCTCTATTCGCAGAAATTGTTATGGATAATATGGAAAATGATTACTTACGAATTTTAAAAGACAAATATAATTGTTCTCCTTTATTTTATTATAGATTTGTAGATGAAACTATTCTGTTTGCACAAAAAAAATTTATTGATTTGGTTCTCAACTTTTTTAGTTCACAAGACAATAACTTATTGAGGTGAATACAATTCACCTTGACGTGAAATAAAATAATCAAATTAACATTCTGTACTTGTCATTGATTATAAAAGAAAATCGAATTACTTCTAATTGGTTTCAAAAGCCTGCCTTATCAAATAGAGCAATCAATTATTTTTCCAACCATGCAATTTTTCAGAAAAAAATATTGTTTATAACTTAGTTGACCGAGCGATGTCTTTATCTCACAAAAGGTTTCATGGCGCCAATTTGAAGATCGTTGACCAAATGTTATTAGATAATGATTATTTTATGAATTAATCGTATACATGCTTTTGGAAAGAAATTCTTTTGATTCAATAGCATTTTTTTTCTCAGTGTAGAATTTGGATTTGGAAAACACGTACAGCAAGTCCATAATTTTAAAGATTTTTGATACTTATTCCTACAAGCATATTATTACTGAATAGAGCAGCACTTGGATTGATCTAAAAATAATATTATAATTTATAGTATTTAACGAAAATAAATGTTTTCTACTAGCGGGTCATAATGTGCATTTTATTGCCACCTGTGGGTAGAAAGTCCATTTCTTCACCCCCAAGTAGAAAAAACTCCTGTGCAACGCGGGAAAAACATTTATTCTTCTTTCTAGTTGCATTAAATATTACTTTCTTAATACATAATATACTGAGAAAAAAATGTATGCAACAAAACTTTTTTTTGTCCTGACAAAACATTTGTTGCCCCAACAAAACATTTTGTTTAAGTAATCAAAATTTGATTGAAATAGCAAAATGTTTTGTTGGGATAACAAAATAATTTTGTTGCATAAATACTAACAATAGTATATTACGTGCCTAGGCACACAATGAGGGTAATTGCGTGACGAGCGACAATGCTCGCAGGAGATCGAAGCCAAGGCGTAGTCGAGTCGTAGGTGAGGCATAGTCGAGACGTAGCTAAGGCAAAGCCGAGACGAAGCCGAGGCGCGATCAGTCCTGCGAGCATTGTCGCGAGTCTCGCAATTTCCCGAATTGTGTGCATTGGCACGTATTCTATTTTATGTGACTTTGGTGCGGATACGAGTTTTTATATGTACACTCGAATCTAATCTAGTATTTTAGTTGTTTGTGGCGCCAGTCATTACACTTGATATGTCACGACTAGTCCCGGCCATTTTGATTTTATCGATCTTGTGTAGTAGTAATGGATTCTAATAGACGCATGCGCAGTTCAAATGTACAAGGCTTTGCCAGTAAGGTGCTAACGCTGTACGAAGAAGAAGTGTGAAGAAGAAGAATAAGAAAAAGATTGCGTTTCACTGCAAGACTATATGCGCTTGCGCAGTTCAATTTCTACATTGTATTCCTCTGTAACGGAATATACAACATTCCTTTACTCTCAGCTGTAACGGAAAAACGAGTTTCCGCGGCTGAGGCACATCAAATATTTTTGTTGATGTGACAAAACTGTTTCCTCAGTGTACTATTTTTCATGCTTATACGCTTCTTTAATGTCTTAGATAATATAGTAAAAGACAATATTATTTTGCATTCATTTGAATAAGTGATGAACCATTTGGTAGCTTGAACCGGAAATAAAGGTATAAAATATAATTGAATTGGTCCTAGATTTTGACCATTTTTTGGAAGGGTTTTTAAGTAAAACAGGAATCTCTATATATGGTTGCCTTGTCATTACTGGATAACCCGCTTCTAAATTGTTCCACCCTATCATCTTACCAACACAAACACCTCGTTCATTTCGAACAACTGGAAAATCGAACATTACGAAAAAAGGCACGTGCTCCGCCGTGGAAGGTACCCATTCCGCCAACTTATACAAAAATTCATTCGTTACATCTTACAGCGTAATATCATTAATATACTATACCTACTGTAGTTTGTAACATTTATTTACTAAAAAATAATTATCTTTGAGATAAAAAGATTATTCATTTTTTTCGAAAAAACTACTTGTTAAACATTGTTAAAAATTTCCACATTCTATATTCCATGCAATATTGTTATTAATAATATTAATTTGAAGAAAAAAAATTACTTAACCTATATTATCTAAATTAAATTGAATTACTCAATAAACTTTGGATTTTAAAATTATTGATTTACTAAAAAATAAGTTTTTTGATTTGTTTCCAAGCAACCAAAACCATTTTTTCTAACTGACAGTAATTTTATTATGCAGTGGGCAAAGAGCAATTGCAAAGAAACCGAAATTTTCTTCAGCAGCAAAGAAAGTTGCGCCATAGCTACCGAGATTCTGATAGGACGATTTGACCAAGCAGTAAGGATTCCGGGTACACTGCCATACCACGCTTTCATTTCTACTCAGGATAGAAAACTTTCAATGAAAAAGTTTTCATTTTCTGAGAAGTATAATATAATTTTGAAATTACAAAAAAATAATAAACTATGTACATAATACGAGCCTTCAAAATACGTCCACGTATTTATGTACAAACAGGCATTTGAACGTACTTAACATACATACATTTACCAATATAAAACTGCGAATGCTTTCTTGGAAGCGTGGCATGCAACGTGGCGATGTTTCACTTCTCAAAACATTTTTAGGGATTACTTTGAGCATTATTGCTTTGTAATAGTTTTCTTCTAATAACAAGTGAATTTAATGCCACTATATTGAAGCCAAGCCTTCGGAGGCAAAAAAACAGAGTATTGAAATTATTCTGCCAAAAAATCGTCCTTTCATGTAGAAAGGATAGTTGCTGATTCAACATTACTATATAATTATGAATTTGAGTTCAATATTCAACCAAAACTTATACATGTATAATGTTTAATTGATATTCTAATATACAGTAAAACCTATCGTAGCCGACACTCTCCTAACGAACATCCCACTCTGACGCTTCACATTATTGGTCGAGAAATGTGCATGATTAGGGCCGTCTTAAACACCGTCTTTGGAAGGTCCTCATATTTTTGTAAAACTTCTTAGTAATTTTTTTTTTCAATGAATATTTTAAATGAAATATTAATTTAATTAATGATTATATTTGAATTATAAATTTTAATTACAATTTAACTTCGAAAAATTGGAGAATTTTCATAACCATTTATATTTCAACTTATTAAGATCTTAAATATGTATGCACAGTCGTGCAACATAACCTCAACTGTCATCTATACATTTTCCACTAAAAGCACTAAGTATTCCTTATAGTTTTTTATAGACTAAATTTATCCATGAAATTTTTAAATTATCAACAAAAAGAACTGATTATTTTTCAAATTAACTTTTACTCACCTTTTTGCACAAAAGTAAACACAAAAAATTTGTACAAGACGGTAGACGTGTGTTACCAAACACAGGGGCACCTGTTGCCACAGCACTGAACCAAGCTAGTAATAAGTCCCTAGCAATTATCGCATGACATTGGTACCCATCGTAGCCGAACTTGTCTCCCATATGTGTCGGCTACGATAGGTTTTACTGTATCATAAATATTATAAGACATTTTACTTGCCTGATGCGTCACAAAAGGAAACGAGAGTGACAGGAGAATTGTACTGATTTTCCACATTCTTATTTTCAAGAGAACATTTTTTACATCACTAAATCAGATATAATGGTCGGTAATTTTGATAAATATTCACATACATACATTGAATAAATGGTCCAAGCCCCCTTTTGACAAGAAATTTTAGATTATAAACAACATTTAACGCTTTACCTGCCAAAAATGATTTATTGGTGATAAAATTCAATAATATAAGCGAAAAAAATGAAAATTTGTCGAACAATGTGGATTCTCTAAAATTAAATTCAGCATGTCCAACATAACCTAACAAGTGACGTCTAGAGAATCGATGATAAAGAAATATATTCTTTCAGAAAAAAAATTATCAAAAATCTACCTGCGGTGCACTCAAGAGAGGACAAGTTTACATTATAAAGAAATTTTTAAACACTCACAGATGGAAATACGATACAATACTGGCAACCACGAACGCATATGAATCGCACTAAATCAGAAGAGTTCACGTATGTAAGCAGGGTGATTGGTTATTCCCTCTTTGTAGACCCCACTTGTCGATATTTGACGATAAAGGTCATTATGACCGGCAGAGGGTTTAAGCAAGACATTGTAACCTTGCTGTCTGTTAAGAAAGACGAAAATTTTTATTGTAATAAAGACAAGAGAAAAGAGATTATTTACAGGAGACCAGACTTCAAAACTCGTGTAGCTTACAACTTTTTTTGGCTACATGTTGAAAGCCATGGTATCCTCTAAGAAATTTATTCACATAACGAGTACCTGTACTGCTTGAAACCTTAATCTAATCCGAAGGTTGACTTAATTCTATAAAGCATGTCTAAATATTATGAGTACGATTGTCACAATGTTTCCAATTTGTCTCGTCGCGCTGCATCTGCTATTACTTTTCGATATTTTTAATGGTTCGTGTGAATGATGCCTTCTGCTTTTAAAAACTCATCCAGCAAGTCCATAATTTTTAACATTTTTGATAAATATTCCTACGAGTTCCTATTCTTCCTTCCGAAGAGCGCCTGGATCGTACTGAAGTGAATATTATGATAAAAATTCATTCTTTTGATCCTTATATGCTTCTTTACTGTCTAAAATGAAATAATAAAAAAAATATTTTCCATTCTATTTTTAAGTCATATGAATAAGTGATAACCCTACTGATGGCTCGAACGGAAAACCGAGGTTCAACACAAAATTGATTTGGTACTAGATTTACACCGAATTTTGAAGGATCTGCTATAGAAATAGTAATCTCTATATATGGTTACCGTGTCATAACGGGAAAATCTGCTACTCAATTTTTCTACCCCATGACCTCATCAACACGATCTCCTGATTCATCATGTAAAACTGAAAGATCGGTTGGTGACAAAAAAGTGACTTCTTTCACCAGCTAGAAGAAACAGTTATTCATTTTAATTGTGACAAGAAAATAGAGTTTGACTTCAGATGTTATACACGTAAAAGTTCATTCATGAAACAGCCCGAAACTTCGTTTCCTTCTAGGGTGTTTTATATTGACGATATAAAATGAACATAATAGTAGATTGTGTACCAAGGGCGGCATGGTGGCGATTGTGACGAGTGCGAAGTGTACCCGCCCGAGCGTAGCGAGGGCGGTATTCACACGAGTCACATCGCTACCATGTCGCTCGAGGTACACACAACGTTTTGTGTCCAAATTGGTGGAAAAAGTCGCGTTGCATGCGAGTGCGTAGTTAGCCGCGGGCAGTCAAGTTTCGTGCGGTATGAACATTTTGCCCGTTGAAGCGGGCGGTATAAACATTATCGCCCTTTGAAGCGGGCGGTATGAACATTTCGCCCGATTTTGACGCCGAGGCACAATTGACTGCATGGCGCTCTACGCACAAGCATGCAATGCGACTTTTTCCACCTGTTTGGACACAAAAATTATTTCATCTTTGAATTTCAACACATACGGGCGTTAGTAATTATTAATCAAGCTGAATTACGAGTTTCTTTTTCTCATGATATCTATTCCATCCAACCGTCTCCCGTTGTAGCGTACGGTTAATCCGCGTAGAAATTCCGAATGGAATTTCTGTATCGAAAAACCATGAAAATTTTCTCCGTTAAAAAAAGCAGGAAAGACATATTCTTAACGAGGGTGGAAATTGCATATGCGTAAAATGAGGATTGCAAAATCTCGTTGGATTGATCCCTTTACCTAAGATACGAACGATAGTTATTAACATATCCAGACAAAAAAATGATAAAAACGTGAAAAAACAATTGGCAATTGACAAGAACGAGGCTACATATTTTTTGTAATTTTAATATTGTCATTTCTCGTTCAAGAGACATTATTTCTCTATTGCAATTATATAATTTAAGATTATGGATGACTAAACATAGTTCTTTTTGTCTTACTTGCCGTTTTTATTGCATACAAATCACTATCACAGCATAAAAACTCAACAACTTTCAATTGACGGCGACGGGCACAACACTAAGAAGTTGCTGCGCTAGTCTGCGGACTGGCACATTGGCAGGTTACGTGATCCAGTATCCAGATTGTTTAGTTATTAACATAAGAATAATAAAATTTTGAAAACAATAAGTGCATTGTATGCGAAATTCATTTTTACATACAGCCAATATTTCTTTTATATCGTAAAAATTGAGGTTTTATATTTCCTTATGAAATTCAATCTGTTTCTAACGAAAACAGGAAGCGCCTAATATTTTCTGCAAGATAATTGACATCGACTTACATAATATTTATTTTTTTGAAAACTGTTGCTCAAGAAAATAAAATGTTTCGTCCGGGACATAATGTGCATTTTATCACTCCCTGTGGGCAGAAAAACCATTTCCTCACCCCCAAGTAGAAAAAAATCGTGTGCGATGCGGGAAAAACTTTTATTTTTCTCCCTAGTTGCATAATATATTGCTTTCATAATACATAATACTATTTTTCATGCTTGTGTTACATCAGAAAGGCAACATTTCTCTTCTTAAAAGATTTCCTCTTTTATGTTAGGATAGGTAAGTAAGCACCATGGAAATGGAAAAAATATAAAATATTCGAAGTTGGTTGTAATTACCCTTGGTCGAAAGTGAGTCAGTTATGATTGAGTCTAGTGGGTTGGATATTGTAACTTCACTCCTCACTTCGTAGGTGTAGAGATGAATCTTAATTAGATTGTAAACTTTGTGGTCCAGACGATTGGGATGGTTGATTTCTGATCAGGGCTATTCTAGAGGACTTACTGAGACGATTCCCCTTCACTTTTTACTGTCGTTGAACTCGTAGACCTTATGTCGCGGTGTTGATTTTCTTAAATTAGAACTGGACTGGACCAACTTGCTGTGAAAAATCTGATGACACTGGACTGACTTCTATTGGAACTTTCGCTTCTCATAGGATTATGAAAGATCAACTATGGCGAGCTACATGCTATGACAAGCTGCATGTAGTGACTCTTATGTAAGCGTAATATCATTAATATATTATACCAACTGTATTTTGTAACATTTATTTACTAAAAAATAATTATCTTTGAGCTAAAAAGATTATGCATTTTTTCAAAAAAGCTACTTGTTAAACATCATTAAAAATTTCCATATTCTATATTCCATGCACTGCTGTCATTAATAATATTAATTTGAAGAGAAAAAATTACATAACCTATATCATCTAAATTAAATTACTCAATAAACTTTTGATTATAAAATTAGTGATTTAGTAAAAAATAAGTTTTTTGATTTGTTGCCCAGCAACCAAAACCATTGTTTCTAATTGACAGTAATTTTATTATACTAACAAAAAACTTTTATGCAAACACAAATTTCTCTATTCCAATAAAAATGCTAAAAATAATTTAGTTCAACTAAGAAAACAGTTTTCGTGCACAAATACTTTTCAATATTCTTTACCGTTATAAATGTGAGCATATTTTTTTACATTCTCATCATGGATGAGAAGGTATTGGTTTTATGTGAAAAATGACTTTCGAAATTTTCATCAAATCTTTACGTTTTGAGACCCCCTGAGTCAGAAAAAATGGTTTTTACGAAAGTGTCTGTCTGTCTGTCTGTCTGTCTGTCGGTCAGTCCGTCTGTCTGTCTGTCTGCCTGTCTGTCTGTCTGCCTGTCTGTCTGTCTGTCTGTCTGTAGGTCGTGTGCGGCATAACTCTCGATAGAATTATCAGATTGAATTGAGCTTTGGTACACTTTATCGGAGCCGAAAAAGTAAGGAAAAGTTCGTTAACCAGCCAGATCCAATCAAAATTGAGGGGTTGAGCACTACTTTTGTGTTTTTGAAAATAATTTTTTGAAAAAATCAAAAATTTCAATACTGGTTTTAAATAGTGCTCATAAATGTCTAAAAATTATCCTCATAACATTTTTGGAATAAATCAAAATTAGAAATGTTACAGCATATTAAAATTCGAAAAAAGTCAATATCAAAATTCCATTTTCCAGTTAAATTATACGAGATACGAAAAAACGTTATGATACAATATTATTGAATAAATAAAGACCTACAAATTTGAATTGTAACATTTTTTCATAAGATGCATATTTTTCTTTTTAATTAAAAAAAAAACTATTGAAAATCCAAAATTCAATTTTTTAACAATAATATGTAAAATAAGAAAAAAACGTAAGAATACAATGTTGTTAGTTTCAAAAAGATCTACAAGTTTTGTCTCACACAGTTTCTGATAAAAGATATATTTTTCGTTTCAATTCCAAAAAATACGATTAAAATTCAAAAATTCCATTTTTTAGACAAAATATGTGAGATACAAAAAAAACTTTGAGATGAAAAATTGTTTGGCTAAATAAGGTCTACACATTCTTATCGAGAAATTTCTCGACAGGATGTATATTTTAATTTTTGATTTTTAATATTGAAAAAATTCGATTTGTTTCACCAAAATATGTGAGATACGAAATAAGCGTTGTTCTGCAAAATCGTTTCCTTAAATAAAGTCTACGATTGTTTTTCCTTTTTGAGATATTTGGAAGGAAATAAATTTATCAGTAATCATGTAATTTATTAAAAAGTTACAAAAATGCATACAGAAAATCGAGCGCGAGTGTCATGATGAGAATGTGTTCCTTAAGGCCGATAGAGCCTTAAGTAAATTGAATTTCCTGTTTCACTTAAATTCAAAAAGAAATAGAGTGAATTTGAGAAAATGACTAATTTACATCATCTTTAATATCATTAAATTGGTTTGAGCTTCAGTATTAAATTATAAGAAATAAACTTAAACGTATGCGAAGAGCACAAGACCGAGCGCGAAGCGCGAGGTCCAGAAAGAAGGAGCGCGAAGCGCGACGATCGAATCGCGCGCCCTAGGCGCGCTCAAACTTGCGAGCTGCGCGCGAAGCGCGCAATGAGAATGTGCCCGCGAAGCGGGCAGATTTTTTCCTAAGTTTTTGAAATTTATCAATATTGTAGTATCTGAAGCCGTAGCAACCCGGCGTATGAAGCGTTTTCAATAGGAGCGAGTTTTGGTAGGCATGACGAATGCGTGAATGTGTGAGAATAGGAAAGGATAAGTAGTCTTTCGCAGTACCTCGAACCTGATTATTTTAATCGAACTGACAATAAACCATTAGCTATATTTTAAACTAATGTTTGTGTACTCTCAAATTATTATCCTATAACTGGGGGCTCGTCCGGGATTTGTTTCGAGAGCAATTTTAAAATTGGTGAGGTGAAGCGTGAAAGGAATCAGGTCATGTAAGTGAGTTTCAAACGACGAAGTGCAGTGAAAACCGTTAGCAAAGATGACGACGATTCAGAAGCAGGTGGCTCAACTAGACGAGTTGACGGTGGATTCACTTAAATAGAAACTACATGAGCTTGGATGTTCAGTGTCGGCGGCGAAAGCAATTTTAAAAGAGCGGTTACGAAAGGCTGATGGGTGACGGAAAGACGCCGGAGGGCGAGGCGAGAACGCCCGACGATGACGAAAGTGGAGCGGAAGACGACCTGGAGGATGACGAAGAAGACGTGGACATAAGTTCCTTGACGGTGAAAGAGTTGAGGTTCAGGTTGAAACGCTTGGGCCTGAAAACAACGAGGAATAAGGCGGAGTTAAAGAACCGCTTATCCACAGCATGACAAGATGGCGACGAAGACGACGAAAACGACGCTCAAGAGGTTCATGAAAATGAACACAGCACGGCGCCCTTGACGCAAAATGGCGCTGACGATGTTCGACAGAATCTCAACGGTGGGCAAAGGTGTGGGGAGCAATCCGGGAGAAACCAGCAAGCAGGTAAGAGATTGGCTCGTGTTATATGAGACAAAACACGCGCGATGAGTCGATGTCAACCGACGGGCAAGGTTCACATTGGTTGATGATGACGTTTAGAGACGTAGAGGGGACACTGGAAACGTTCAGTGGGGATGACGGACGAAGCGTGTTGCGCTGGATGGAAGAGTTTGAAGAGACAGCTCTTATCTGCGAATGGAGCGATATGCATAAGACTGTTTATGCGATACGTTTGCTCAGAGGCTCAGCCAAATTGTTTGTCAGTTTCGAGGACTGTAGGCATTCTTGGAAAACCATGAAGAAGTCCCTGCAGCGAGAATTTAAGCCAAGGATTGATAGCTATGAGATACATCGAAGGTCACAGCAAAGAAAAAAGAAGAACGACGAGACGTACCACGGGTATTTCTACCGTATGATGGAAATCGGAGCACAGGTCGGAATGGAACAAAGTTCGATTATCCAGTATGTTGTAGAAGGTATTGACGGGGACGAGGTGAGTAAAATGATGTTGTTTGGAGCTAAAGATATTCTTGAGCTCAAGTCGAAGTTGGATATGTACGAGAAAATAAAGAATAAACCAAAGATAGTCAGTAGAGTAGAAAGCTTACTAAAGAAAGCCACGAATAAAAGTGTCGATTCGAATAAAACCGATAAATGTTTCAATTGTGGTAGCATTGGACATAAAAGCAAGGAGTGTCCGACGAGAGATAAAGGCCGGAAATGTCTCAAGTGTAATGATCATAGACATAAAGCGCGTGAATGTAAAGGCGCAAATTCCGAGAAAAGTCGAACGTGTAATGTTATTAGGACGAATTCGGTAAAGCATTATAAAACTATCGCTACAAACGGGAGAGAACTAAAAGCTTTAATTGATACGGCAAGCGATTTGAGTCTGGTGAGAGTTGACACTTTAAGCAAGATTGGGGCATCTTGTTCAGAAAAGAATGTGACGCGTTTTGGACGAATCGGTTCGAAGGGTTTTCCTTTGTCCATCTCAGGAACTACTGAAGCAAATTTAATTATCGATAATGATTGTTTCTGCATAAATTTGCATATCGTACCCGAAGATATAATGAACGATGAGTTGTTATTGGGTGCGGATTTTTTGAATACTGTTGACATGCGCAGTAGGGCTGGTAGGATAACAATCTCGCGCATTGAACGAGTTCTTGAAGGAAGTGAAATTAACCAAATTGATTGCGGTTGGGAGGTAAATAGAATTGACGTGTCACATGTTACGAGTGAAGTAAACCGTAAGAAGGTCAAAGCCTTATTCGACGACTATACACCGCAAAAGTCAAGAGACGTTGATATGAAAGTGCGTAACATATTGAAGGATGAAGTACCCGTTTTTCAGAATGCTCGAAGGCTCGCGCCCGCGGAAAAAGAAATTTTACATGATCAAATTGACGAATGGTTGAGGTTAGGTATTGTAAGACCATCGAATTTGGATTACGCAATTCCAGTCGTTTTAGTAAAGAAAAAAGATGGCTCACCAAGGGTTTGTGTGGATGATAGAAATCTGAATCGAAAGATTGTTAAGAATCGGTATCCGTTACCGATAATTGACGACCAATTGGACTGCTTGCGTAATGCGAAGGTATTGAGTACACTCGACCTAAAGAATGGTTTCTTTCATGTACCAATTGACAAAGCTTACTGTAAATATACGGCGTTTATCGTGCCCTGGGGACATTTTGAGTTTCTTTGATTACCGTTCGGTTTATGTATTTCACCGGCATATTTTCAGAAGTTTATTAACATTGTATTTGAAGAGTTGATTGTAGGCGGAACTGTTGTACTATATATGGATGATTTGGTTGTTCCGTCGAAAGATGAAAAAAAGGGTCTCGAACGGCTAGAGGAGGTTTGTAAAGTAGGGAGCGAATACAACTTAACGCTTAACTGGAAGAAGTGTGAATTCTTGCGATCAAGGGTCACTTTTTTAGGTTATATTGTGGAGAATGGCACGATTAGACCATCGATAGAAAAAACGAAAGCTGTGGAAAATTACCCTGAACCAAAGAATGTAAAGGCCGTGCAAAGTTTTCTAGGACTTACACGGTTCTTCCGTAAGTTTATTTTAGGATATGCGTGTGTAGCTAGGCCGTTGTCGAATCTAACCGTAAAAAATGTACATTTTAAGGTTGAAAGTGACGAAAGAGAGGCATTTCAAAAGCTCAAGCATGCGTTATGTCGAGAGCCTGTACTCGCTTTGTACTCCCCATACGCCGAAACCGAGCTACATACCGATGCCTCGTCCTTGGGTTTGGGTGCGATTCTGATGCAACGAAACGACGAAGATCGACAGTTACATCCGATCCATTACGCTAGTTGGAAGACGAGTAAGGAAGAGGAGAAGTATAGCAGCTATGAGTAAGAGGTCCTGGCGATTACGCAGACGATGATAAAAAAGGATATATCCCCGCAAGTAGCCAGATGGGCTCTAACCTTGGAAGAATATCAACACACGATCGAGCATCGTGCTGGTACGAGGATGAAATATATGAATGCGTTGAGTCGCTATCCGTCATTTCAAGTGCTGGTGGTCAGCGAGGAGTTGGATGCCGTGTGGGAGAGGATGAAAAGATGCCAAGAGATGGATGAAGAATTGACTAGGTTGAAGGTCAAAGTGCAGCAGAACGAGGCAGATGGCTATATAGTTAAGAATGGACTTCTATGTAGGGAGGTTCAGCAAGAGCGTCTCATAGTGGTGCCTGAGAGGATGCAGAGTGACGTGATTCGGAGATGCCATGAACAGGGGCATTGCGGAGTAACTAAAACGGAGCAGTTGGTCAGAAGGGATTACTGGTTCCAGGGCATGCAAGAGAAGATCCAAAAGTTAATAAAAAACTGCGTGACTTGTATTTTAGCCGAGCGAAAGCACGGCAAGCCTGAGGGATTTTTGCATCCAGTGGATAAGGGTGGTGGACCGATGGATACATACCACCTGGATCATCTGGGGCCCCTCCCATCGACCAAGAAGAGCTATAATCATATATTAGCTGTTGTCGATGCCTTCAATAAGTTTGTATGGCTATATCCGACAAAGTCAACGAGTTCTGCAGAGGTTATTGGTAAACTATTACGGCAGTCAGCAGTGTTTGGCAATCCGCGACGAATAATAACTGATCGGGGCACAGCCTTTACGTCCTCAGAATTCAAGACGTATTGTGAAGAAGAGGGAATCGGGCATTCAACCATTGTTACAGGAGTGACTAGAGGCAACGGTCAGGTGGAACGGTTGAACAGGACGTTGATTCCAGTATTGACAAAGTTGGCGGCTCCCACGCCAGGCGATTGGCATAAGTACGTAGACAAGGCGCAACAATATATCAATTACATTCCGTCGAGAAGCACGGGCATGGCGCCGTTTACACTACTTTTTGGAACGCGAATGAGACTACAAGGGGATCCACAGATAGCGGAGATTATCGAAGAAGAACGCGCGAATATGTTTGTCGAAAAGCGAGACGCCCTGAGGGATCAGGCACGAGAGTTTATTTCCAGGGTACAAGCTGAAAATAAGAAGGCATATGACAGCAAACGCAAAAAGGCGAGTTGTTATCAAGAGAATGATTTGGTCGCAATTGGATGTACGCAAGGGGGACCCGGACTTAAGGTCTGCGACAAGTTCCTTGGACCCTATAAGGTTACACAAGTGCTAAGGAACGAAAGAAAGTATTTTCCTAGAATACACTTTTTAGAAAAAAAAAGTTTGTGCCGTTATATGTAGAACTTTTTGAGAGAAAATTCGTTAAAATACTTAACATTTTCGGTCGTCACTGTACAATACACCCTCAGGTGATAATTTATTTTTACCGTATTTTGACACGCATTTGGATAAGGTCCCAAGTTTTATGTTTTTAAAAATTCCAACAATTTAAGAAAACTTTTTATAATTTTTAAAATTACGGAATTGAAGAGGGTAATTATATGCGGCCGAAATGTTTCATTGCTTAAATTACCATTTTCATTTAAAATGGAAATATTCGTTCAGAAAAAAAAATTCTCATCAGATGCCAGCATAAAAAAAATTATGGATTCTATTTATTCATCACCAATGGAACAGTTAACATTGCTTTGAAGATACCGCGTCATGTGACGTAAAAATATTTATAATATAGAAATTTGAGACGTCTAAGACCCAACCTTGTGACGAATTGTTGGACGCAATATTAGGTAGAAAATTGTTTTTCTACTAGTGGATCATAAAGTGGATTTTATTTTCCCGTGCGGAGTAAATAAATACATTCTCTGACACGCTAGTAGAAAAAAAATCGTATGGGACTCGGCAAAAATATTAATTTAACTCGCGTGATTGTTACCCTCGCTTTGCTCGGGCATCGAACTTCAATTCCGATTAAAGCGCGGTACGGTACTTTCAAAAGTTAAACTCTGTGATAGAATAAGCATAATTATGGAAATGATAAGCACAATTATGTAGCAGGCATACTGTAAAGAGATTCATGCACCGGTTCTCACACCATATTTTTAACAAACGTGCGTACATATTATAAGTACAAATGTTACAATGCTTTCAGGGCAGCGCCCAGCAAAAGAATCGGATACTGTTTAATGTCTATGCCAGTTCGTGAAAATCGTGCTTCCTGCATATTCAAACTCAGACAAACGAACAATAATCCATTTGGATTTGTAATGACGTATAAAAAATAAGTCAAATGTAACTTTGCATTTTCACGAATCAAAACACAATAACTACATATATGTCAACGTATTTCCTACAGAGAAATCGAACGTAATGTCTCCGTCCTATAATGTGGCATAAGCCTATGAGAATAGAAGATTGAATTTTTCGATTTACTATCAGATATTTCTCATGATACGGTAGTGACCGGCATTTCTCATGTACACGTATGCTTACGAATCCAATGTAATTTGTTATCTCTCATCTGCAGTGCTCGAATCAGCTACTAATATTCTTTTCGTTTCAATGGACCCAATACGCTCTTCAATTTGGCTTTTAAAAACTCATCCAGCAAGTTCATAATTTTAAAAAAATTTTCATGCGTTTCCGCGCATGGAGGAGCCATACACTGGACACGCTATGCTTTTCCACAGCAGATCCGTGTGCAACACGGCAAAGCAGTGCCAAAATACTTTCACGTCATGCCCGCATTCATTTTCATGTTCGTCCCCACTCCCACATGTAATGCTCATTCGATGTTCCGAAAATAGCCGGACAGCTTAAAATACAAATGGGTCGTAAATTTTTCCAAAGATATGGTCGGAAATATTTCCAACATAGAACTGCAAATAGTTCCTACTATTTTGTTTGAGAAGTATCCAGTTTATTAGGAAAAATTGGTATATTTCATAATTTAAGTGGAAAAAGATCCAAAAAAGTGAAAAAATTTCCATTTCAGCCCGTTGACACTACGGGTCCAACGCCATTCCGAGCCGAAATCCTAAGACTCGCCTCAGTCTCTACTGTCGCGATTGAGGCGAATGTGTGACGACGGCTACGACAATGTGAGAAATGAATCTATAAATGTTCAGCATTCACAGTCAACTCTCTTCTAGTCATCGAAAACTGCACATATTTCCGTTTTCCCATTTTTCGAGGGTGAGGCGATGACCAACTCTACAGAAACTTACCTCGTTAAACACTCGCTTCAGTCTCCTTACGCCCTCTTTTTGGGAAATAGTAAGGAGTTGAGAAATACGTTGTTATGGTTCTCTTAAATAACAAAAAATTTCTTACCTCGAACCTGTCATTGGTCATCTGATACATAAATACATAAACAGCATACAAATCCATTCACACCATTCAGTCGTAGCGAATCATATTGTTAATCACAAATACACTTAAACATATAACCTTACATATATAAACCTAATAACTACACTTATACAGGGTTTCCCAATAGGGGTGATATGATTTTGAATGTCCCTATCGGGCTCATTTGAACTGAAATTTTTGACGTCTGCTGTCAGTTGTCATCAGTAAGGTTTGCCATTTAATCATGAGTAGTTTCACGCTTCCACAACGTTTGGAAATTGTCCAATTATTTTATCAAAATTGGAGAAGTTTTGTCGGTGTTCAAAGAGCATATCGTGCAAAATATGGTCGTCATTCTGCTCCATCCGCGCTCTCAATTCGTCGAATAATCGATAAGTTGAAGAGTGAATTTACTCTATTGGATACTAAGCCTAAAAATCGTATGCGTACCGCACGTTCTACACAGAATATAGCCGCCGTACAGGCCAGTATCGAGGAAAACCGTGAATTGTCCGTGCCACGCCGATCTCAGGAAGATCTCAGAAGAGTCTCGGGGGACATTTGGCCGATATATTGTTTAAATCATAAATGGCATAGAATATCCAATATAATAAAAAAGATTTCGATCAATTCCGAATGAATATTCAGTGTTTTTTTTTCAATTTCAAAACATATCACCCTTATTGGGAAACCCTTTATATAGTACGATACGCTTTCGTCGAATCACGCACACGCTCGCTTACAATGATGAGACATAAAATTCGAAACTTTCTTATATAGTGACTGAAAGAGTTATTCAGAGCTTGTAAGAGTATGTGTGGTAACTAGAGTTTTTTAGCCTTACTTAAGTAAAAATAAATCACCTTTTTTCACAAATTGTTCACATAATATTACTTTCAATTAATATAATTAATTAATTAATTTTTATAATTATGATTGTTGATATATATAGTATAATTATTATTTAATATTTAGTATGCAGTTTTATCATAACTACGCATAAAGTGTAATGGAACCAAAGTTTGAAATCTACATTAAAAAATTGCATTATTTATTATCAAAAAGTATCTTGTGTGCGTAAATGCATTATCTTTCCTCCTTTGAAAAAAATGCACTAATCAAGACTTTTGTTGTTTAAATTTTCATATAATCAATTTAATTTAAAAAACTTTAGTGAAAAATAAAGAAGTAATTATAAATTAATTAAGAAAAAATTATAAATCAAGAATTTATTAAACTTGCGGAATCTATATATATAACACTGCAGAGCATGTACGAAAGCTTCGTGACGAACAGACATACACGATCAAACACGACTGCAGTGAGATAAATTATCAAAATCACTAGTTTATAAGTGGAATCAACTATTTTAAGTTTAGAGAGTACTAAAATAAACTGTAATTCTATTTTATATGTTTTTAATTGGTTTCGATTATTAAATATAATAACATGGAACATCAGTATGCTGAAAATTCAATACGTTCTTGAAATTGAAATTTTTTTATGTATGCCCATGGCGAAAATTACATTTATTCGTTCCTGGGTGAATATATATGCACAGTGTGTCCAAAAAATAACCGAACTTTTTGGATATAGAATAAGATACATATTATATTATCTTTGAAAGTTATTATTTATTCAAAATAGGTTCCATTAGACTCAATACAACGTTTGGAACGATCAACCAGCGCATGCATAGATTTTTTTATGTCATTTGTAGGAATGTTCTTCAGAACCTCGGTTACGGCTGCTTGAATGGCTGGGATATCATCATAAAATGCTCTTTTCATCTTGGTTTTCAGTTTTGGAAATAGAAAATAGTCACATGGTGATAGATCAGGCGAATACGGAGGGTGGTTCATGAGAGAAATCCGTTTTTTCATCAAAAATTCGTTCACTTTTTTGGTCTTGTGAGGTGGTGCATTCAACTGATGTGGAACAAAGCGTGCACAGACCTTTCTTTTACCCAAATCTTCAGTTAAAATTCTCCAAATAGTGTTTTTACTCGTATTTGATTCCTGAGCCAACATTCCACCAATTCAGCACGATTACTAACTTCTGGACGACCTGGCCTTAGGTCGTCATTTAAATCCTCACGACCATTTTTAAATCGTGTAAACCACGTATAAACTTGAGTACGACTCATACATTCATCACAATAAACTTTTTTCATCAATTCGTATGTCTCAGCGAATTTTTTTTCAAGTTTAACACAAAATTTAATCATATTTCTAAATCATTTCAGTCGATTATGTCGATCATTAGAAGAGTGTATCACTGTAAGTGATAACGGAACTCTACTATATCGACCTTATCAACCTATGATTCAGAATTAATGTAACGTCTCGCAAGACTAGATGGAATTTTTTAATTATAATTATTGAAGAAATTTTCTATGAAAAAAGGAACGCTTCCACTCCGCTAGGTATCGAGCGTATCAGAAAATAGTTCCCGGTTTATCCGTAGCCAAAATTGGCGTTAACAAGTTTCTGTGAGAAAAGTGGTGGAACCTCCGTAGCTCAGATGACAGAGCATTCGACCGGCAATCGAAAAGACCTGGGCTCGATACCCAGCGGAGTGGAAGCGTTCCTTTTTTCATAGAAAATTTCTACAAAATTTTATATTTCGATACCCACGTTCAAATATGTCGTATCCCACAAAATTTGAGAAATTGACTTTTCTTGAAAAATGGATTAATAATAATGTTTTACAGCTTATATTAAAATCTTAGGAGTCAAATTGTTTATTTAATATTTTGAAATAAATATTCTAATATGTCGTATCCCACATGCCGATTTTCACGAATTCTAATATGTCGTATCCCACATCCATAGGTTAAGTCAGTGCCAGCGATGTGACAGTCAATTTTTATTTTGTGATTAGTCATAAGTTTATTTTAAGAAATTATTTAATAAAATGAGTCAGAAGGTAATTACAAATAATATTTTTTACAATTCCAATTAAATCTAGAGCATCCGCTGAAACCTCTGTTTGTAGATCGATTAAAAATAACTAAAAGTAATTGGCAACAATTACAGGCATTAAAAAAAGTTTTGCTGAGAGATTAATGGCTGAAACCATTAAAAAAGCATTTTCCAAAACGAACTTTTTATAAACGAATTGCTGAATTCGATAATAATTCATTCATTCTCGAAAATTAAAAATGGTTAAGTTGTAGGGAATCTTTTTCTTGAAAAAGTAATTTGTAATTTATTAAAATTGCATAATTTTTGAAATTTGGTAAGAAGCGATAAGAAAAAAAGTTGGGGCAAAAATAAAATTTATTAATAAAATTATTTTTTTGTATTTCAAATTTTTTGCATGGAAATTAATCTTTCCTCTTCCAAAATCGCCCTTCAATAATAATATTTCTAATATTTAAAGCAAAATTATCTATTTCTGCCTGAGGTCTAATTTTCGTGGATCAACTACCTTAAATCAATTTTCTTTCTAAGATACATTTTACATTCAATATATCGTAACCCACATAAAAATCATAAAATTTATTTAAATAGTGTTTTTTGCTTTAATTATTATTATTTATGCATTTTTATGAACGTAGAAAACAAAAATTTTGTTATATTTTTTTATTTGCGCTAGCAAGACGTTTTTATCGTTTCCTGAAAAATTTTCCAAATGTGGGATACGACATATTAGAACGTGGGTATCGATTTGCTCTTTGTTCCATTCTTGTTTTGTAACATTAGCACACTTTTTCTTTTATTGAAATGGCTGTAACTTTCACATCTGTCATCCAATTTACATGAATTTAGGTGCGTTTGAAAGAGGATAGATGTATCTTTTAATGTTGCAAATTTTCAATAGATGGCGCTGCATGTTGTATGATTTAAATATAAAGTTCGGTTATTTATGGGACACACTGTGTAGCTGGTGGAATGAATCTTGCGATTCACGGTTTACTCAACTCTCGATTGAAGCGTAGAGTAGAATGAAGGGAAAGCTCTACCATTTTCGTGATTTAATAAAAGACTGGTTTTCTATAATTATACTACAAGCAATAATATACATATTTAGAAACTTTTAATCCACGCTTTCAAACTTCACCCTACACTTCTGAATTTTACTCAACTTTGATTTATTTTTCAACATTTAATAAGTCACAAATAATTACAGTGTTACTAAGTAACTTCTAACTTGTCCTTATGTCCCAAATTTGATCCGAAGTTGAGTAAAATTACATCAACTTCTTTTTTCCGTGGGGAGAAACCCTACTATTCGTATTATTAGTTTTCATAACAATACAGCCGATGCTCATTCTACTCAACTACCAGGTGTACAAGTATGAAACCGGTAATTTTTTTGAGAAAATACACGTTTATTTAATAAAAATGGTTATACATTCAATCTTCAAAGTAATTGCCATTGCTAGCCACACATTTTTCCCATCTCTCCGGCAATTTGTGTATGCCTCGCCAAAAAAATTGTTCGTTTTTTGAGTCAAACCAGTCATCAAGACATTTTTTCACATTTTCGTACGAATCGAAGCGCTGCTCAGCAAGTGCGTGCCCCATTGATGAAAATAAGTGGTAGTCAGATGGAGCCAAGTCTAGTGAATAAGCCGCATGGGGGAGGGATTCCAAGCTGTACGAATTTACCAATTCCCGAGTCTTTTTTGTTCGATGTGCTGGTGCATTGTCATCAAGAAAAATCACTTTGTGTTGCCTAGTTTGATATTCTTGACGTTTTTGGCGCAAAGCACGATTCAAATCGGCCAATTGTTGTTGGTAGCGTTAGACCATCATCTTCATCCAATAATGCTTGCAATTCGGCATCTTCAAACTTTTTCGGTGGTTTTCAACGTTCTTCGTTTCTCACATCGAAATCGCCACTTTTAAACTTATTGAACCACTCGTTGCACTGTGTTTTGCCCAGAGCATGCTGGCCGTAAGCTTCCACAAGCATTCGATGGGCTTCCAAAGCAGATTTTTTCAATTGGTAACAGAAAATCAATGATGTCCGCAAATCGTAGTTTGAAGGCACAAAAATCGACATTTTTACTAGCGAAAAAAAATTAGTTGCTGTATGAAACTTGATTACTTATGAACTGAATATTGTTGACAGAACTCAATGCGAAGAAATGGCGTCAATGATTTGGTTTGACAGAGCGTATAGTTTTACCTAGCGACACATATATGTCATTACCGGTTTCATACTTGTACACCTGGTACAGTTAGAAACTCCTCAAGCGTCGGTGATATACTAATACATTTTATGTTAATCCACTGACGAATGTTGATGCTCTGTCGTCGATGAGGTTTTACTCAACTCCTTACTATTTCCTATGTAACGCTTATTGATATTCACTTTGGGTGAATTAGGTATTTATCAAATTCATTTTACCCGACTAGGATTTAATAAATATTCAAATGTCCTTAAGTCCCAAGTTTAATAGACAGAGTTGAGTAAAATTACTTCAACTATTTTTCTCCGTGTAATAGTACAGTATTTAACTGTTCACTGTTGTTCATATTTAAAAATTCTTGTTGTAATTTTATTCTTTCACAAATTATTTTCAACTTTAAATCATTTAAATTTATGAAATGGATGTCATATAATATATTTAAAAATTTTCCGCTCTTTAGAATTCATTGGGTTGGGGGGACAGGGGTTTCGTTTGCATTGATATTAGTTCTTGCTATCAAAACTTGGCGGCGCTGATGCTCATTTTCACTTTTTTAAGTATCCTCCTAAAATACCTGGTAGTGGCCGCACTGTGGACGAGAGTGACGACGGAAGTCGCGACGCCAGCAAAGTTCCTGACCTGACCCATGAATTAAATGCATGACCCAATCACGGACCCGGAAGCAGGTCACATTTCTACTAGACGACTTGGCAACCCATGCCTGGTACAGTAATCGCCCTCGACAATTAATTTTCATAAACACGCGGTTCTCTCTTATACGGCGAACAGCGCGTGTGGTACGTTGGAACTATGTTAGGTAGTGTCCAATAGTGTTAAATCATATAAATTTAGTATCTCTAATGTCTGTTATACTAAATACAAAGTCCTGAGGTCAGTGTGCCCCAGACTATATCTTCCGGGTCACGTGGTAGCAGCTGGTCGTCCTGTGCATAATGGCGCCGATAATCGATCCTTGATCGGTCGAGACTCGTCCAGTATCGATGTTCGATCTGGCGTCAAGGCTGCCAGTGAATATCAATAAGCGTTACATAGGAAATAATAAGGAGTTGAGTAAAACCTCATCGACGACAGAGCATCAACATTCGTCAGTGGATTAACATGAAATGTATAAATATATCACCGACGCTTGAGGTGCTTCGAACGGTAGTTGAGTTAAATGAGCATCGGCTGTATTATTTCAACTGGCAATGATATGGTTGCTATGGTTACAACAGTTTAAAAATAACTTCGGTAGCGACAATAGCGCCACTACTTGTTGATAGCAAACATTATAAATCGTTCCCCTTTTCTCCTATATGAGTGGACCCACTGTGGAAGTGAATATTATGATAAAAATACATTTTGTTGATCCTTATATATGTTTATTCACTGTATGCAATAGAGTAATAAAAAAAAATTTATTTCATTTCTAGTCCATATGAACCCTGCTGATGGCTTGAACCGAAAGTTGAGGTTTAACACAAAATTGATTTGGTCCTAGATTTAAACTGAATTTTGAAGGATCTGATACAGAAACAGGAATCTTCATAAATATAAATAATTTTAAAACTGAAAGGTCGGTAGGTGACAAAGAAGTTACTATAACTTGAGACCCCCTGCACCATAACCCCATAATCCCCAAGACCATTATCCCATAACTCATAACCCCATAATACTAAAACCCTATATCGAAAGGAAATAGTTTATCACGGGCAATCTGTTTTATTGTATGTTGTAACAGAAGTTCGGGAAACCTTTTATCCATCACGTTAAACACAATAACCCCATAGCACCATTGAACAATGTTAGAACCTTCGGCATCAGCGTTACTTGATGTACACCGCGGGAAGGTTGCACGATCGGATTTCGTACTATTTCCTTTCGATATAGGATTATAGGGTTATGGTTTTATGGGGTAATGAGTGTATTTTATTCAAAGTTTAGAAACAAAGAGATCCGATCAGCTTGCACCTCCACAACAAACTACTCCAGAATTTCGGGCTCTTGAACTACCCAAAAATCAATTTTGAAAAAACAACCCCTGTTGTATTCCTAAACGATACAGTCTGTTGAAAGGTGATTTGTAGTTAAAGTCGTCTCTACATGGCCATGTAGGGGTGCATTTCGAAATTATGGGTTGGAGCCCAAAAGTCGATAGGGACATTTTCGAAAAGCCCAAAATTCTGGTACACTTTAATTTTTGGAGGGCTGATTTTTAAGAAAGAAGGTTTTTTTTTTATGTGCTGTTTTTGAAAATTGGGTTTAGGTGATTCCCAGAGCCCAAAAAAGCTTAAAATTCTTGTGCAGTTTATTTTTAATTTATTTAAATTTTTTTATAGTATACTATATATATATATATACTATACACGAGATTTGATTTTCCACAAAAAGTATTGTAGCCCAAAAATCAACAATGGTGCCCAAAACAAGCCCAAAATTCTGATATAAAAAAATGCCAGATTGATGGACCTATTCTAAACTAAGACAGGATTTTCACATAAATTTCATTAATGTTGGTAGTGTGGAGCCAACTGCACGGAGATCATCCTGTGTAAAAGCCCTTTAACCCTTTGAAAAGGACGATAGTTAAGGGGTTGAAAGATGGGGATACTTTGAGCCCCAATTGAGCCCGAATTATTTTTTCAAGAGGAAAATTTGGTATAAGGAGTTTTTGAATGATTTCCAGAGTGCAATTGCTAGCTTCTCGGTAAACCTGGCAGGACTAAGCCAATTAAAATAAAAAATGAAAAGTTGCAGGTTTTGCATCGTGGCAAGCCCTAATTGAGCCCTTAATTACTAAACTAAAAAATATTTCAAAAGTCACTTTTTGAATACTAGCCTATAGGAGCCCTTTAACCCTTTGAAAAGGGTGATAGGTACGGGGTCAACAGTTGTGGATACCTTGAGCCCTAATTGAGCCCGAATTATTTTGTCTAGAGGAAATTTTGGTATAAGCAGTTTTTGAATGATTTTCAGAGTGGCGCTGATAGCTTATGGGTAAAACTGGCAGGACCATGCAAATTTTTCAAAAAATAAGGATCTGAAAATTCGGCATTGGGGCATTAATTGACGCCTAATTGTGCCCTAATTTTTGGTATTTACTATTATATGATTGCATATTTTGGTTCTGTCAGATTTACATACCTGTGACTGGAAAAATTTCTGAAACATTTTTACTCAATCGAATTTTACAGATGTTGTTTATCGTCTCCTTCTTTATTATTGAAATTTTTAGAATAATATTTTGCAAAATCAAAAATGAGAAAACTCCATTTGTATCATTCATCTTTTTCTAATCTTTTGATCAATTACTGTATTAAAATTATATCTATCATTGAGATAAACCGTCGACATCTTTGTTAAAGTGGCGAAGATACACCCTTTGCGGACATTATGTAAGTAGAATTGCCATATGAGCAGTGTTTTATGGAAACTTTTTGTTAATCTAAAAGTCATAAAATGTTGATCGGCCTCAAGAGTTTTCTACAGGTATATTTTATCTCGAACTTAGGGATACATTTCGTCTCTAAGAAGAATTTTCTTCGTAATTTTCCTTATAAAAATTCGTTACAAGTTTGGATCTTAGACGTCTCAAACTTCTGTATCATCGTATATTTGGTGGGAAAATTGAATTTTTTATTTAAAAAAAAAAACGTTTTTAGTGGATAAAACTAGAACCGGTGGTAAAAAATGGCAGCTTAACGAACTCGTCCTTCCTTTTTTGTTCCTCTAGAAATGTGCCGAAGCGCAATTCTAATCCAATAGTGCTCTCAAAAGCTGTGCTTAGAGACAACGACGACAACAGATGGACAGACGGACCCTTCCGTATAACCTTTTTTTTTACTCAGGTCATCTAAAAACGTCGAGATTTAATGAAAACTTAAAAAGTCATTTTCTGCATAAAAACAATACCCTCTCTTATGATTATAATGTAAATATTGTGTACGATAGTTCGAACGCTCTATTGATAACCCCAAAAATCCGAAATCTCTTATTGACTTTGAAAGAAAAATTCTAAGAGTTTGGGTAAAAAATTAAGTGCATACATTACAAGTAGAATCCCATTTTATTTTACGAATTACCAGAGAAGCTAAACGCATCTTGTTTTATCGACATTTCAAGAGGTATTAATTCCTATGGTTACATGCATTACATTTTATATCCTATATGTTAATTATTCCATACAATTCAATATTGAATGTAAGACAAACAATTATAATAGGTCTGTTAAAAATAGATAATAATGGAATTTCATCCTCAGTACCATAAAAATTGGAAAAAGAGCAAAAAAGATCAGTGTGGTAGAAAAAATTAATTTTAGTTATTAATTATTGGATAACAATACAGAGTATTATTTCAATTAGAGACTCCATGCGATCTATCCCTTATAAAAAAGAAGTATTGGTAATTATTGGACCCAGTACTATTTTTGCGAAAAAGTATTGGATTATCAATACTTATTCGCGAAAAAAGTATTATTTCAAATATTTACTAATACTTTTTTTTGACAAGGGAGTTGATCCACGGTTCCGAGTTATTTTTAAAAACTGTAGTGAAAATAATTACACTTCTAGTCATAAGAAACAGAAATCAAATAGTACAAATGTCCTAGTCAAAAATCTCATTCTTTCAACCAGATTCCTTTTTGAATAAACATTCACGTGATTGAGAAATAATATACAATATTTATGAGTGTCTATTATATTATCCAGTTAGTTACGTTAAATGTCGGACTCAGCATCTGACGATATCACTTTCGGAACCGGCCCAATACGTTTTTCAATTCGTGCCTTGATAACACGTGCAGCAATCCCATGTTTATTATAATGACCAGTAATTATTCCCACAAGTATACCATTATGGAACACAGGAGCACCTCTATCGTACTGAAATGAATATTATAATTAAAATAAATTCTTTTCATGCTTATATGCTTCTTTAGTGTCTATGAGAAAATAATATAAGATCATTCTCATTTTATTTTGTAATAATGAGTAATAACCCTGTTTATGATTTGATTTGGAGAAGAAAGTATAACACAAAAATGACCCTTCTTTTCAGTTAACCCGCATTTGTCAAAATCCTTCTCTACGCTAGCAGCAATCCTTATAAACGGTCGGGCTGTTATAATTGGATAACACATTTCTAAATCGTTCCACCCTATCATGTCATCAGCATAATCGCTTACTTCATCTGTTAAAACTGGGAAATCGGTTTCTGCCAAAAAACGTACTTTTTCCTCCAGCTAGAAAAAACACTTATTCGTTATGATTGTCAAAGACTCATCACCATAGGTTCAAGTACATACACTACCGTCGGAAATTATACGCACGGTGCTTGTGAGCGCTATTAAAAATCACTGCTGACTTTAAACCACGATATCTCGGTGAAAAAAAGAGATAGGGCATTTTTAAAAAAATAGTTGGAAAGCTTATGAAATTCCACGTCCAGCGATGCCAAAAAATATTATAATATTTATAATATAATATTAGCCTGACCTAGGCAAAATTTTTCCAAAATCTGAAAATTATACGACATAGAGTTTTACAATTTAGAATAATTAGAAATGAAAATTGCTAATGAACTGAATCAAAAATACATATAAGAGGGCTTCACTCAAGCGCCACCGTTGTGCGTGGCCTATTCGGTTCTGCCTCAACGAAGGAGGCTAGCAACAAACCGGCCGAGAACCGTGATTTTGGAAAAATTTTTCCTAGGTCAGGCTAAAAGTTGTTGAGGTGAATAATTTGAGAAAATCTTGAATTTTTGTTTAACTCCTCACATGCTGTATTATTTTTAGAAGGTCAAAAAAATATTTGTTGAGCATCACTAGGCGTTGAATTTCATAAGATTTCCAACAGTTTTTTCAAAAATGCCCTATCTCTTTTTTTCACCGAGATATCGTAGTTCGAAGTCAGCAGTGATTTTTAATAGCGCTCACAAGCACCGTGTGCACAATTGCCGACGGTAGTGTACAAGTTCTGGCCTTTTTAGTAGTGATTTTTTTTTCATGTAAATTCATTAGCTTTATTACTAAATCAATTATGTTAATCATTATTTTTGCAGAAGAGAGCAAAGAAAAGTAAGGCAAAACATTGGTGTATTTTCCGGAAAACTTCTTGAAATCATTAGGTAATTATTAATTTTCTTGAAAATTATTTCAAGTTAATCTTCTGCTTCCATGTTTCTTTAATTTTTTTTCATTTTGAAATAAAAATTAGGTTTAAATGATATAATATGCTAGCGAGTGAATAGCAGCTAGTTCGGAATTTATTCCAACTAATTTTTAATATTACTTCTGCTTCATTTTTGTTTTTTTTTTTTATAAAATTATACTCCCTAGAAATTTTTAAATTATACTTTTATTACACCTTTATTTCTCCATACTACGAAGTTATTCAAAATCGCTAGCAATGGTAAAATAATAACTTTACTATCTGCCGATCAATTTTCATGAAATTCGTTTTTTTCTCTTCATATCTCTTACCGTTAAAAATACAAGTTTGTAGCCCAAGGTTTGTAAGTCTTCAATAAGGTATTTCTTATTATTATCAGTTGTATATCTTTGAAAATTAACATGTAGATCATTTTCAAGTATTTTGTTTATGCCATACCTGTAATTTACATATACAAAACTACATACCAAAATATGTAATTAAAAAGAAATTATTAAAAAAAAACAAAAAGTATAAATATGATCAGAATATTAATGTGAAAGAAATGTTAATCTCAAAACTTATTCTTACGCCTAAGCTTTTATATATTTATATTTATAAATTGAAAATATCACAGAAAAAGCAAATTGCGATAAATTAGTATTCTGAATAGACAACTGTAACTTTGAGAGATAAAATAGTCAAAAATACATTTTACCCACACGGAGAAAAATTGTTCGAGTAATTTTACTCAACTTCCGATTGTAGTTAAGACATGTGAACAAGGTAGAAATTATTTAGTATTATTGTCATTATTTCTGACGTACTAACTGTTCAAGAGCGAATTACAGTTCGATAAAATTCAGAAGTGTAGAGTGAAGTATGAAAACGTGCATTAAATATTTCTAAAAGCATACAGTCTCTTCCACAAGAAAAGGTACGCGTTTTCTCAGAAACTTTCATAGATTTTTATTCCTTTCTTTTATGTCCTGACTATAAGTTTGAAGGGCTACGGCGCAAACACCTATTCGTTTCAGTCTTGTTCGAAGTGTCAGATATTACACAACATTCAGCTATGGGTGCTATCTAGGCTATACGATACGAAGCGGATTCTGTGCACCCATGCACGCGGACCACATCTTTAATTCTCAGCTGCTGCCAAAGTTCTTAAAAAGTCTAAGCACTCCGTGCAAATGTGGGTAGAGGGGTATAGGGACACAAAAACACACAAAAATGGATAAGATGATCGTTACACTGTTCAAGCGCAACCCAACTCTCCGGCTGCGTGAAGCCAAAGCTAAGCTAGCGGAGAAGGGACTACATGTTAGTATAAACACCATAAAACGCAGATTAACTGAGGCGAAAGTGCAGTACAGGTTGACATGTTTTTCCGCAAAACCTTCAAGCGCGTGAGGACGCGGTGTGAGCAAAAGCATCAGGGGACCTTAAACAGGTTCCTTGATGCCGCATGATTTCGGGGACCGCGTCCCGCGTCTCTGGGAAATACCCCAAAGAAGCTGACAAAGGGGGAGAAGAGGCTTGCCCCTTCTCCCCCCGAGAAGCGAATCCCAAAGAAAGGGAAGGGCAGCACATCGCCCTCTTACGCCGCGGCCACCAGAGGCCAGACCCCACAAAAGGATGGGGAATGGCAGCTGGTGGAAAAAAGGAAGAAACAAAAGAAGCAAAATAAAAAGAAGAAGGAGAGAGATTTTCCTGCGCCCTCCGCGCAGGAAACTAAGGAGAAAAAAAAGGTGCCATGGCGCTCCCCGGCCGCCAGGTCGGGCAACGCTATCAGGGTGTCGGCGAAAGATGGTGAGTCCTACGCTAAGATCCTGAAAGCAATGAAGGCTAAGGTGAACCCTCAGAATTCGGGAGCGGAGGTTCTCTCCATCCGGAGAACCAGGAAGGAGGAGATCCTCTTGGGCCTGAAGAAGGGGGGTGACGTCTCGGCCTTCGAGAAGGCGCTCGATCAGGCGGTCGGGGAGAAAGCCGAGGTTAAGTCTTTGGTCTCGAAGAGGTCCGTTGAAGTTAGGGACCTCGACGAGACCATCACAAGGGAAGAGGTTGTGGCCGCGCTCTGTATCGCGCTGGGCAAGCCAGACCTCGAGGATCATTACAGGCTGTATAAGCGCTTCGGCGGTGTAGAGACTGCGGTCACTCTCGAAGAACTAAAGAGAGCAAGAAGAGGAACTGGCAAGCGTAAGGGATTCTGCGCGTTGATCAGCCTTAACATACGCAATGCGTTCAATACCGCGAGATGGAACATCTGCATCGAGGCGATGGTGCGGAAAAAGGTTCCAGACTACCTGTTGCGAATGATAGATGACTATCTGAGTGACAGGTGGGTGATATACGAGGGCGACAAATGGTTTCTCAAGGAAGAGATGACATGTGGCGCCCCACAAGGGTCGCGAGTGGGTCCACTCGTTTGGAACGTCATGAACGACGATTTCCTGCGCATGGACCTGCCCGGTGGAATGAGTATCATCGGCTTCGCGGATAACGCACTTGTCGTGTGCGCTGCTGACAACGTCGAAATTCTGGAACTGAGGATTAATGATACTCTGTGGCGGGCAAAGCGTTGGTTAGATAGCAGAGGCCTGAAAATGGCCCCTGAAAAGACCGAGGCTTTGCTGGTCACGGACAAGAGATCCTTCCAATATCCGAGGATCGTTCTCGGGGAACATGAAATCGAGTGGAAAAAAAGCATTAAGTACCTGGGAGTGCAGTTGGATCGAAGGCTTAGCTTCGGCGAAAACCTGCAGATCGCGACTGCCAAAGCCATCCAATGTGGGGCCGCCCTGACTCGGCTCATGCCCAACATTGGTGGACCCAGGGAAGCTAAGAGAAGGCTGGTGGCGAGCGTGGTAAACTCGAAGCTGCTTTGTGCAGCTGCAATCTGAACAAGTGTCCTTAACAACCATGCTATCCTGAAGAAGTTGTTCTCGGCACAGAGAGGTGTGGTGATGAGAATTGTCTCAGCATACCGAACTGTGTCGACGAGCGCTGTGCTGGCCCTGGCGAGCATCCCGCCAATTGATTTATTGGCGGAGGAAAGGAAAGAGACCTTTCAGCTCCATAAGGAGCTTACCTGCTTAACCAACATGCAGGAAATTGCTCACGCGAAGAAGGTCATCCGCAAGGATAGCAGGCGCAGATTGGTCGAGAAATGGCAGACGAGATGGCACGGTGACCAATCCGGGAGATGGACACACCGTCCAATCCCGGAGCTCACCACCTGGCTGGATAGAAAGCACGGTCAAGTCGGCTTTTACCTGGCGCAAGCGCTTTCAGGCCATGGCTGCTTTAATGCGTACCTGAAGCGCTTCAAGAAAAGAGACGATGAGTCGTGTAGCTACTGCGGATCCTTTGTGGAAAATGCTGAGCACACACTCTTTGTCTGTGCCAGGTGGGGCGCGGAAAGGGAGGCAGTCGATCGGGCAGTGGGCGCACAACTCACTCCTGACACGATGATCGCTCTCATGCTCCATTCTGAACAGATATGGATGCTTATCGAGTCATTTGTCACCCTGGTGATGGAGATGAGGGAGCTCGATGGGCGTGCAGAGCGCGGTAAGAACGGGGGCCAGTAGAAATCGGATCGGGGCCTGCACCCGCGATCTTGCGTCTTCGGTGGATTTGGCTGTGCACGTCGTTCAGGGGAGGAATCGCTTTATTCCTCCCCTGGCCGGCGTGGCTAGTCAGTCCGCCTAACGGGCGTGTGGCCGCGGATGGGAGTCCCGGGCGAACGGATGACGGAAGAGTCGTACGCGACTTTATGTTGGAACCAACCACTCGTGAAGTTTAAATCCGAAAGGCCTAGACACGTCCTAGGAGAGCCCTGTACAACGTCTATAAAATATTTCGTCATTTTTCTTTCTCACCAAAAATAAAAAATAAAAATCTGTTTTGCCATTAGATCTATGAGAAATTTCCATACTGGACGGGAAAGTGCACTGAACGCTTTAGCAATATCATCATTCTGGCATTTAATTTCTCCTATTTATTTTGAATAAAGAAAATAAGAAGTTTTCTGTCTCATTCGTGTCAACCTTTTTGTTAACACTTTACTTGATAAATTTTTAATTACGGTGATTGCTAGTACACGATGTATTCAATAAAATTAATATCCTAACTTATACAGATACATATGACGCACAAATTTCTTAATCTAACGCATTCAATGATACAAAGTATCACACCCTATACGATCGCTACATGTTAAATTTTGGAAGTTATATATAAGCTACATAGTTCAATTTTTAGCGCCTGTGAGAAGATCGTGTGCGACTCTGAATGATTAGTTTCTGTTTTTTTAAATCCTGTCGATTCGTATATGTTTTATTTTTGCGTGTGGAATTAAACAATCAAATTTTAATATATCACACACACCATTTCACATGCTGACGCACACGATTCCACCATGAATGCCAGAATGATGCCGAACGTGAAGCCGGTTTTTCCATGCGCGGCGGCAAAATGCTCCCAAGTGTAACATGAACTTTGAAACCTTTTACAGCAAGAAAGAATACTTATTAGGTGCGCAACCAAGTTCCCGCTGTTTGTGAATAGATGGCTCCAGCAGTAAGTGCTGGTCGATTTTGACATATCCAAAACTTCATGAATCAAGCTTAGACATATGAAAAATAAACCATTTTGACACATTAGTGATTTTGTTTTGGCGTCATATACTTATGGTTTCGTGAAAATGTCTGATTTTGTACCAAATAATCGTCATTTGCGGGTGTATTGATTTTTTTCCCTTATTCGAAGAAAACGGCGGCTGAAGCGGATCGAGAGCTCCAAAAAGTTTACGGAGATGCTGCTATAAGTGGAACAACGTGCCTTGATTGGTTCCGTCGCTTCAAAGACGGTGATTTCGATGTTGACGACCGTCCGCGTGAAGGAAGGCCAAAAACCTTCGAAGACGCTGATGTTATTTATTATGAGCTTTTGAAACCGAACGAAACCATCGCCGGGGAACAGTATCGAACGCAATTGATGCGATTGAGCCGAGCACTGCGCGGAAAACGGCCACAATACGAGCAGAGGCATGAAAAAGTGATTCTACAGCAAAAAAAACGCTCGGCCTCACGTTGCCAAACCCGTTAAACCCGTATGGAATTTCGACGGCGGTTTCGAGACACATTTCTGTATATTGAAAAGAGATGGATGTGATGGAGTTATTGCATAATAATTAATTAAAGTCAATAAAAATTATTAATGAAAAACATACATTTTCATTCATATACTCAAAAACTTATGTCTTAATGATTATAATTTTTTTTAATGCATTTATAATAACTCCCTTATTATTCATTAAATTTTTTAAAATTAAATTTATTTTATGAAAATTTGAACAACAAAAATCTTGATGACTGTATTACATAAAATATAAAAACTCTACACAGGATTTTATTTCCAAATTATTATTATGCCTGATAAATTTATGTGCATTTATCAGGTTGAATGACAATTAGGAATTTTACAACTTTAAAATACATATTTCGAAAATGTGCAACACATAAAATAATTGAATCTTTTTATAAACATTTTTACAGAATATACTGTTTAGTATTAACGTAATTTTTCAATGTAAAATCCAAAATTTAATTTCATTAAACTTCATACGTTATGTTTAAAATGTATTTGTGGTGAAAAATATGATTGGCTGCGACTGACTGGTGTGTATGTATTTGTATGCTGTCTATGTATGTATGTATCGGATGACTAATGGTAGCTCGAGATAAAAATATTTTTCACTACAGAAGGCCATACTACTAACGATTAAAGTTAAAAGCTCGATGCTCACAGTTCACCGAACTATCGTTTGAAGCTTCTCGGGCGTTAGTGATATACACTTCACGTGAAGAAACTCACTCATATTGATGGTTTGTCCTCGACCAAATGTATTATTCATTGTATGAAAACATGATTAGTAAAAAACCTCATTTTAGTAAATTTTATATTTCATAATGACGATCATGGGCTTTTATTTCAATTTACTTTTTGTAATAAATATAAATGAAGTTACTTGTAATCGCCACAATATGCACCAGATATAACGTTCCAAGGTGAGACCATGTTCCCCAAACATTCGTGAATTAAAAATCCCCTTTCTGTATCCTCCACTGCTCCTATTGAAACCACGAATTTAAATTCTGTGGCAGAGAGAGCATGATAAGAACCATTTATTTGAGGAATGTCAGGATTCACACTTTTTACTTTAGTTTCTAACAATGAGGAGTCTGATCCTGCAACAAATAAAGAGGGTAGTATTATAAGTTACAAAACTGACCCTTCAATGTGTGCACATAAATTAAAATATAAATTTTTTTAGATCTGCAATGGCCTAACACATTTGTATGTATATAATCCGCACAGCGTTTCTACGAAAAATGTTTACTAGTCTAAATATCACTTCGCAGAAAATGGTGTTTCAACGACTTAACTTAAAAGTTCAGGGTTTTCTTTTCACAAAAACCATCTCTGGGGACTCCATATTATATATATATATATATTTATTAATTTCAGCTTACATAGCCCAGAAATGGACTTGGTTTCATTTTTACATTTTTCTCTTAATCCTATTTATAAAGTATCCTTATTATATATTTATTAATTACAGTCAAAAATTTCGGCCTCTGTATCATAATAACCCATTATACGAGGGGCACTTTTTATATTTTTAGCTTAATAATGAAAAACCGTAATTTGTCATAAAAAATGGCTTTATTGTTTTTCACCGTATTTTCCTTTATTATCTATACATTTTTGCATGCGTTCGATTATTTCTTCAGCATTTGTTTGAACCAATCGACTCTTCCATCTTATTAGTGTTATATGTTATGTATATTAACCCTTAACGGCCGAGAGCTTTTTTTGTAATACTACTATGTCCCCGTAGCGGGGCCTTTCGGCCGTTAAGGGTTAAAAATAGTTTATATATAAACCCGGTTGTTCTGTAATTATAGATTAATGGGAGAACCCTACACTGAGTGAGAAGGAAAGTATTCGTAGCAACTTTAGCTGTAGAGTTAAAGCTGTTGCAGTTGCTTAAACTGTATTTTTAGTTCGAACAAATATAATTATAGTGAGTTAACAGTCTTTTTCATGATCGATTGCGATGAATGGGTTTCAAAACTTTAAAATCAGCAAATGTTTCTGGTCACATGAATTTCCAGATGCTTATTTGTAAAGAATTTGTTTTTTTCCAGATTGAAAATTTCAATCTCAAATTTTCCAAGCATGGATTTTTTTAATGAGGAAACGCTCCAGAATTTCAAACTCTTAGAATATATTGTAATATTCAAAAGTATGTTCAAACTTAATTATTTTACAATAATTTTTATTGTTCTAGAATGTTTTGAATATAATTTCCAAAAAATTATAAAGAATAAATTACAAGAAAAACTTTGATGTTAAAAATTTTCGAAGGATTAATTTATTGAATTTGTTTACAACTTCATATTTTCAAAGGAAAAAATGTTAGCAGCAAAGATTTCCTGGCCCTTCCTGAGCCCGCCGTCAATGATTTGATCCAAAATAAAATTAATTTTTACAAATTCCTGATGAAACGAGAGTAACTTATCAGAAAATAGAATGAATCTTCCGAAATTTTGAGCAGAAGAATAGCTAGTTCGAATTAATTTTATTTGGCAAATTTAAAAGACTTTATATCAACTTTAAGGTGAACATAAATAACAGCTAATCTCAAAATGTGGAAGAAAATTATTTGTGTAGAAGTAACAGGATATGTATGTATTGGCATAGTAAATTATTATTTGCTAGGCAATAAAAAAGAGTTCGTGTAAATTCGAATTTTCAAAGATTCACTTTTCCATTTACAATTTAATGCATATTTTTCGTTTACAGGGTAAACAAGAAAGTTTATCAATTTTGGGCTTCAGAAATCAATGCAGTGTTTACTGGAGAAAGGACTAAAACGTTCTATGTGCCTTACAATTCCGCTTCAAAGGGAAACCAAATAGGCAAACTTTACAATAAATATAGTAATGAAAAAAATACATTTCGAAACCCGAAACCATCGAAAAATCAGTTATGCTATCAATTCAAGAGCCTTCATTGACTTTTCTGAAACAAGTGTCTCCTGATGGTTTGAGTCTGGAAAAATGGTGGAGAGATTCCTTTTCGTTGAGGGAAAAAAAACAAAGTAACCTGCCCATTTACGAGTATTATGAAGAATTTCCCTTCTTAAAACAAATTATTAGGGTGAAACTGGTAAATTTTCGTACTCATCACTAATTTTATGATTTCTTTAAATAAAAACCCTGAAAAATCTTTTGTCAAAATCAAAATTGACTACGAGCTGATGGGACTGTCGTCACCTAGAACATTTTTTTATAAGTGGCCTCAATTAGCTTTGAAAGTTAATAAACTGGCGAAAGAACGCCAAACCCGTGCGAAAATTGCCTTATTTTGCCTTATTTAAAAAAAGGCTCGGACCAGGTCCGGAGAAGGCTGCCTAATCAAAAAATTTATGTAACTGCCCTGATAAGGTTCGTATATGGCCCGAATAAGCTCCCCCTATTATAAAATAAGGCAGCCTCAAGTATACCGCATTTACGGTACCCGTACGGCCCTGACAGGATACGGATAAGGTCGACTCAATTAGTGATCAGGATCTACTGTTTGCTGCTGCCGTTTGTTTTGATTTTTGCTTCTGTTTGACTCTGACATAACCTTTTCAAACCTACCTAGATTCGTAAAAATAATAAGATTCTTGTGAATATGCTTTTAGAATAGTTAGTTATACTGATTTAGTGGGATTCTTTCGATGCAAAATATTCCAAATTTTGAAATTCCAAAAAAATTTTCAACTTGTATATTGACATTAAAATGTAAAAAGTTGTATACTATGTGAATTATTACTAACGCACTGTAAAAATTTATATGTCTAAAGTATACAACTTTTTATTAGATAATGTTTTTGATAAAAAAGTTTTTTCCAAGTTTCAGACAAAAATACTGTGTTTTATAGAAATTTAATTTAGTCATTGAAAGTGGAAAAATTTCAAACCCATAACTGATTAAAATACCTGAAACAAAAAAATTGCTTATTAACAGGGTGCAGACCCATGTTATACGGCCATTGCAGCAGTAGCTCATAAGCGAGATTTTTTTTGAAATATGGTAAGCGAGAATAGCCGAGAGACTTTAGGCGTTAGGAATGCGTTTAGTTATGTAGATAATATAGGTAAGTTAGATGGTTCGAATCCAAAAGCACTCAAGAGGCACAAAATATTTAATGTTTTTAGGCAAAATTTCATGTTTTGAATAGGTAAAAAATAGTTTTAAAATTCCTCAATACTGAACTGAATACGAAAAAAATACTGAAAAAATGACTGAGGTATCCTTGACCTTAAAAATCTACAGTCAAGGTCACATTTCATTTTTTGCATAAGCGAAAGTTGGAGAAGGCTTTCCAGCGTCATTGATGCGCTAAAAATAGGAAAAACAATTTTTAAAAAATCCTCAAAGCATCTTTGATCTTGAAATAGAGATTTTCAGAGTCAATGGTGTTTGCGGGAATTTAAAAAATATTTTTTACGTATTTAGCGCATCAAACTGCATACGAAAACCTTATAAAAACTTGGCTTATATTAGAAATAAAATTTGACCTTGAATTGGCGATTTTCAAGGTGAAGAGTGTCTGCGGGAATTTTCTTACTATTTTCATCATATTCAGCGCGTGAAATTGCATAGAAATGCCCTCTCAAACCTTCATGACAAATGAGACAAATTTTTTACATTGCACTTTTCGTTGCCTGTAGGGCTGGTCGATATATCGACCAGCAGTCAGGTCGGGGACTCTACTTGAGATATCCAGTAATTTTATGTATAAATTTTGCATTTTATAAGAGGTCGATTTGTAGGGAAATGTCCTCAGGGTCGAACCGTTGTCTAGGTTGGACCTTTGCAGTATTTCGTATAAGACCACTAGTGATATCTATATGCGAGCGTGGCAAAACTACTCTCGGTAAAAGCAAACTTTTCGGAGCATTGCTCATTATGGAGCGTGTTTGTAAAAAATTTTATGCACTCAGTTGCTTTTTGATACACGAAAAAGTTTTTCAGCATCGGTGGCAATCCCCTCAGGACTTTAAGATAAAAGATTCAATCGTCAAGTTAAGCATATATGTGTTTGATGTGGTTAACATTTAACTAGATAGCGAGGTGAATATTCAATTGTCTAACCAGTTTTACTGTGGTGTGAAGCAATGAGGTTATGGTACTTGTTGTAAAGGTAGGACCATTTGTGTAGTCAGGGCTGGACCATTGTAATTTTGTTTTTAAATCAGGGCAATAGCATTGCTGCGTCAAGTTTTGATGACGCGAAACGTTAACAAAGTTATTTTTAATCGAATCCACTGAGCCTTCGGCATGCAGGTCTCGTGAGACCAGCCTTTCTTCCATTCTGACCACACTCAGACCTCTGCAGGCTGCCGCGCCAGCAGCTAAAAAATCGAATCGTGGACGGTGCCAAATGAGCAGCACAGTTTTGACTTCGTCAGAAAGCCTCGACAGATTGCTCGAGAAGCAACAAAAGCGAGACGCTTCGACAACGTCCAAAAAACTCCCAGCATTAAGGTAACAGCCAGCTAAAACACCAGCTAAACGAGGTCGCCAACCCAAAGAAAAGTGCCAGAAGAGTCCTCTTCAGATGAGTCTCAAGATGAAGACTTTTGCATTATTTGTTTGCAATCGATGCCTACAAATTCAAACAGCAACAATTAAATTGCATGCATTGAATGCAAGAGTGATGTGCATTTGAAATGCGTGCAAATTACAAAAAGCTGTTTCATTTGCAAAAATTGCGAGTCCGACTAATGTTTTGTGCGATATTTTGCTTTCCAATTATGTAAAATTTAAATAAAAAAAGAAATTGGATTTATATTTGGTTATTTGTATACATTTTAGCATATATTTCAGCGGTGGTCCAACCTAGACAACATGGTCCAACCTTGACAGCAATTTTTTTTTTTTTAAAAGCCCATACATTTTTTATTTTTTTCAAATCAGCTCACCATGCACCAAAAAGTTTTGTAATCATCAGATCTTTCTAATGATGTGCTATAATTGCCCAAATTCTTTTTTGAACGGAAGTTACGGGCAACAGTCAAAAAGTTCCCGGTTTATCCGTAGCCAAAATTGGCGTTAACAAGTTTCTTTGAGAAAAGTGGTGGAACCTCCGTAGCTCAGATGATAGAGCATTCGACCGGCAACCGAAAGATCCTGGGCTCTATACCCAGCGGAGTGGAAGCGTTCCTTTTTTCACAGAAAAAATTGTTTAAATATATATTGAAAATTCCATCTGGTCTTAAATGACGTTAATTCTAAATCTCAGGTTGATAGGGTCGATATGGTAGAGTTCGGTTATCATGGTGAATGATACACACTTCTAATTATCGACATAATCGACTGAAATGATTTAGAAAAATTTGTATATAGTTCATGATATATCTGTGGCCAAATTGGCGTTAACAAGTTTCTTTGAGAAAAGTTTTGTGGAACCTCCGTAGCTCAGATGATAGAGCATTCGACCGGCAATCGAAAGATCCTGGGCTCGATACCCAGCGGAGTGGAAGCGTTCCTTTTTTCACAGAAAAAATTGTTTAAATATATATTGAAAATTCCATCTGGTCTTAAATGACGTTAATTCTAACTCTCAGGTTGATAGGGTCGATATGGTAGAGTTCGGTTATCATGGTGATTGATACACTCTTCTAATTATCGACATAATCGACTGAAATGATTTAGAAAAATTTGTATATAGATCATGTATTTCGTTTAATTAGATATAAGTTGGTTTTAAGAAAAAAATAAAAGAAGTCGTGAAAGCAAGAATTTGTGTATTATTTAATTAATTTTTATTCACCTAAAATAATAAACAAATTTTGATTATAGTTTACAGGAACTATAATTTAAGAGTTGGCTAACTTGTATTATTACAATTCTGACCGATTTACTTTGTTATCAGTGTAGCGTAGATTACGCGGTCGGTAAAAAAAGTCCCTGATATATCAATCGTGCACTTTTATGAGGTAATCCGTTAAAGCCACTCAAGGTCATCCTTCTTAAATAACTCCTAAAAATTTTGTCAGTTTTTACGTACTTATTGTCGTTTTCAAGATATTTGTAAATTTTGATTTTAAGCGTGGAATTTGAATTATCAAATGCATAGGAAGATGCCCCAACATAGAATCATTTCGCGGTCGGTGAGGTAGTCATCTGATCGTGCACCGATTTACATTACCGACTAAGAATTTCAAACAACGGCAGGCTGTGGGATCTGAATTTCAGACCAAGCGATTTAATTTACCGGTTGTGCGGGATTCAGTCGGAGTTACCATCTGTTGAAAGTCAGCACGAAACAGAACCTGCTCGGTCGGTAAGTGATGCCCTATCATTATTAAACTCCAGACTTATTAGAGAAGTATATGTGGGAGTCCGCATGAAAATGGCCCTTTTGGCCAGTTTCAGTTTAGGAGATATTCACGTTTTTCTAGTTTAGGATCTAAAATGACCAATTTCAGATTTGTGTGGGTGATGATACTATGACTTACACTGAATTTATCAACATTATAATCATGTTTCCTTTGCAACCAGAAGAGAGTGTTCTTTTAGCTTCAAAAAAAGAGAAAAGGGCCATTATGGCCGGCGGTCATAAAAAGTGCAGCAATTCTGTTATTCAGCAACATCAGTTGATGTTCTGAAACAATTTAGGTGCATTAATCAAAAAAGCGGATCCAAAATTGTTTGTCCGAAAAGAAAGTTTAACGTGTTTCGAATATTTGTTCGGATTGTTCCTTCTAATCATTCGTTTTAATTCACTATTTTAAATTTGACGTAAAAGTTTTTATAAATAATTAACTCGTGTGTTGAAATTTTTGTTTAAATGAAAATTTTATTATTGTCTGAACTCAGATTGCAAATGTTATAATTTCAGTTCAAATAAAAATATTGATGTTGATTTATGTCATATTTTAAGAATGTTTATTCTTCATAAGACTTATAACTTTGGTTAAACTGGAATTAAATTATTTTTGACTGAATTTAAATATTAATAACTTTAACTGAACGGGACACCGCGGTGAAAAGTCATCGTGTGGATGCCGGATATATATTCGACGCTTGTAACGAAAGAGTTAACTAAAGTTTTATTTGAGAATTTTTTGTCTATAAATCATCAATTGAAAAATGTTTTACTCACTCTTTATTAAGAGTTTGTAAAAAAAATGCCATAAAACGGTCAAATGTTGTACTTGTAACTTAGTCTTGATCATGGCTAAGCTTTTGTCGGCAATTTAGGTAGCTATTTCCAAGAATGAGAATTTTTTGGTTATATATGAAAATTCACTAGAAATTTTCATCAAATCTTTGTATTTTGAGACCCCATCAGTCGGAATAAACAGTTTTCACGAGCAGACATTTTTGACCAATGGTTCTGGTCATATCCATAAAAAAGATTTTTGTAATAATAAAAAATTCCATTATCCTGCCAAAATATACAGGAGAAAATTTATTTGTGAAATTTTAATCAAGTAGTTGAGTAAAACGGGGACATAGCAGCTGTTGATTAAATTTTCACCAACAGTTGAATAAAAAAAAATTGTTTAATCTTTAGTAAACATTGGCGATTTTATGAACTGAAAGTAGGAGAATTTAAAGAACAGTTGAATAATAAATAATGGAACTGTTAGTCAAATTTCAACCTACAGTTGACTAAAACATGAAGTGTAATTGAGTATAGAATAATAAAAACATATCAGGATATACTCCACGGCACATAAATGAATCATCGACGACGCCTAAAATTTTAAGCGACAGTTGAGGAAAACGTAAGCTAGGGGCAGGGAGGCTTTGACGCAGTGGTAATAAATAGTATATTATGTGCCTAGGCACACAATGAGGGTTATTGCGTGACGAGCGACAATGTTCGCAGGAGATCGAAGCCAAGGCGTAGTCGAGGCGTAGCCAAGACGTAGCTGAGGTAAAGCCGAGACGAATCCGAGGCGCGATCAGTCCTGTGAGCATTGTCGCGAGTCTCGCAATGTCCCTAATTGTGTGCATTGGCACATATTCTATTTTATGTGACTGTGGTGCGGATACGAGTTTTTATGCGTACATTGGAATCTAATCTAGTACTTATTGTAGTTGTTTGCTGCGCTAGTTGTACGAAGCGGGCGCAAATTGGCGACTAGTCCCGGCCATTTTGATTTTATCGGTCTTGTGTAGTAGTCAGTGCTAACGCTGTACGAAGAAGAAGTGAGAAGAAGAAGAATAAGAAATAGATTGCGTTCCGCTGTAAGACTATAATGCGCATGCGCAGTTCAATTTCTACATTGTATTCCTCTGTAACGGAATATACAACATTGCTTTACTCTCAGCTGTAACGGAAAAACGAGTTTCCGCGGCTGAGACACATAAAAAATACTTCTCCCAGAATTCACTATCTAAACGATTGTTTACATTCTATACTTAAATATAGACGACCAGTATGTTCACTCAGTTTGGCTACAGGGTGATATAAGTTTGAAGGTCTTAACTCTTGAGCAAACTGTGAACAACGGAGTGTGGAATTTCCACAAATATTCTCCATTATATGATCCGCTGCAGATAAAGATCTGAAATTATGCAAATGAAAATCTAGCAGCTTTTTTCTTCTTAATTTTTAGTCAACTGTTTTAAAGTTTACTCAACTGCTCGATTAATCTTTATAATTATTTGTTGAAAGAATACGCAAAAACATTTTAAGCTTACCCCAAAAGCCACTATCTCCCCGTTTTATTCAACTTTTGATTTCATGTCTTATCTCTATTATTTGTGTACTGGCGAATCAAAGTTTTGACACGTTTTTAAACATTATAAACGTTTTTTGATATCGTGTCATGCGATGTGGCGGTATTTTAAATTTCGAAATTCCACTTCAAAGCAGTGAGGTCCAGGCTTGGGTGTCAGAGTAAATTGGCAATCAAGTATGTATATCATTCTACAATGAAAATAAAGGGAAACGTATTCAATATTTTAGCCGCAAAAAATATTTAAAAAATGTTTATTATGTCAAATCCACTCAGTGATGATGAGAGAATTGACAATTATGATTTTTTCAACAATATTGCAAAGTGATTTTAAATTAATTAGTTGAGTTTGAAATTTTTGTCATTACCTACATTATCGGAGGATCACTAGTCGCGTATCAGATAGGATACGTTGTCGACAAGTGTCCTCGTAGACAATTTCAAACTCTTATATCGCAAATAAATGCAAATGAATTCAATATTTAAAGAATTCGAAAATCTTTTTGTGGAAGAAAAGACGCTTATGACTGCGCAGGGATCCGAGCCCAGGTCTTTCGATTGCCACAGACAGATTTTCAAATTCTTGAAATATTGAATATTTTAAAATATTTACGTTGATGGAATTCAACCTCATAAAAATGTTATTGACTTCATCGTAGCAATTTCATTTTTTAACAACTTTGTATTCTAAATATCGAGGGGCCGTTCACACAAAATCGATTCTAGGTGAGCATAATTATTCCGTTAAGTAGCTCACGATTCATGTGATTCCACACTTGAAGCATGATCCGGTTTGATTCTGAAAATTAGAAAAGAAAAGAATCGAATCCAACCTGAGAAGAATCACAGGGATCGTTTCCACAGTTGAAGAGTGGACATTCAAAAGGGCGTAACCCACAATTTTTCAAAAATCGTTTTTTTGGCGAAAAAAATTCTTAAGGTTAATGCCAATACAATAAAGCAAACGTTTTTGTGCAGCCGTGTAAAATTTCAGAAATGTGGGTTACGCCCTTTTGAATGTCCACTCTTCAGTTGTGCGCATTGAGCTGCATCATTACAATTGATTCCTGTTGATTCCGCCTGAGTTCAGCTGATTCTTTTTTATCCTTAATCGATTAAAATATTACAGCCTACACCGGCAATGTCAGCTGAGAACCAATACAGCTTTACAGCTCCAAGTATGTGTAGCCCGCGCGCGAGACTGCGCATTAGACAAGTTTTAACGCGTTGGGTTGATCTCAAGTGATCTCACTTCAATTCAGGGAAAAGATTTTCGTTTCTTATAGAACGAACAGCTGTTAGTTTACCATTACTATAATAATTACATTAGAATTTAATACCCAGCCAAAAAATGTGTTAATATAATGTTTAATTGTCATTCTGTTATATTATAATTATTATAAGACATTCTACTCACCTAATGCGTCAAAAATACCTATCAAGGTCACAGTAAGAGCAGCAATGACCTTTAACATTTTTACTTTGCATTAACACTCAGTCGTATTAAGAACTTCTTTAATAAGGCTGGGGATCTTAGGAACTATTTATATATATCCTTCTGTTATCTAGACACAATATTATTTATGATTAATCGTTACTTAAACCTTGTACATTTTATGAATAATTCTGGGGAAATAAATTATGGGACATCAGAACTGTAAAACAACACAAACGTTTTTAATTATCACACGTATTTTACATACTCTATTGTCTCTATTTGATTTTATATCGTCAAATTTTATAGTACATATGTTATTTCCCAATTTTGAGACTACATCTGTTGAAAATGGCGTTACCGAAAATCTAAACAATTGAGCCTCAATAGGAAATTTTTCTCATAAAAAGGGTCGAAAATATGAATTCGGCTATTAAGCTAGTTGTTATGGTGAGAAACAGGGCTTTGAAAAAAAAGTTTTTTTTATGGTTTATATTGTATATATTTTTATATATATTTTATGTTAATTGGTTGAGTTTGAAATTTCTGCTACTGCCCAGCAATCGAAAGACCTGGGCTCGAATCCCAGCGCAATCGAAAGCGTCTTTTTTCCATAGAAAGATTTCAAATTCTTTAAATATATTTTATGATTTTATATTTTTCTTTACAAATTGACAGTCAACGTTTTACATGACGTAGTCATATTTTCCTCGAAGAGAAGGGCCCCTTTACTTCTCCCTACTTCTGGTTCCCCTTTATTGATTTCCTCATCAATTTTTACTAATCCTAGCCCCTGCGTATTAATTACATTTAAATACGTCACTGGACGTGGCAGTATTCTTGAGTCTTTGGCTCAATTAATAAATACGTTCGTTCGTCCTTTTTTGATAAAATCATCGTGTATATCGTGCATATTTTAGTATAATATCTTTTTTAAATGAGGCAAAGGGGGTTTACGTATAAGAATTTAATAAAGTGGTTTTCAAGCGGCGAAGTTGATATTTACGTCTAAATAAATGGAAAATATGTTCAACTAACTGTTTCAAAACCTACGAGATTTTGAAATCCACTTTATTAACATTTTCTAACTCCTGCAAAACAAATGTAAAAAAAAGGAGTTCGGTGCTAAGAAGAGAAGAGAGATTTCATTGATAATATAGACACAAATATTATTATGATAATACCTTATTTATTTTTAGAAACCTTATTAGTAATCATAATATCATTTTATTATACTCTTAACTTTTCAAATGGAGATTCATAATATTTGGTATTCAAAATACTAATTCTTCTTCTACATGTTTCAAAGTGTGTTATGACTATTTTGAATTTCGATATTATAATACAGGCCTGTCCACCAAGGGGAAATTTTAGGGAATCAATTACTCTAACATAAAGTCTCTCACTTTTTTATTACGGCCGTTTAAAGTAACGTACCAGAGTTTATCCGACGGTCGGCCCACATTTGGGCCGGCGGTTGGTTGCAATAAGTTTACTTATTCCAATTAATATTTAGACAACGATCGAGCCAGCTTTCGTCCACAGTCGGGCCGACCGTATTATTAAGGTTGTTTGAAGTACACTGTAAAAAAAAATGATTGAAAATTACCACATTAATCAGTGGACATACAGATAAATCTAATTAATCGAGGTAATATTACCAAAATGGTGTGAAAGTAATTAGAAAGTTGAAAATTACATTCAGAGATGAAAATTCCCGTAACATTGTTTTCAGACAGTGTACAGTGAGAAAAACGGATCATAAAACGTGGATGTTAAAAGTAAGGATAGTATTCGGTAACAAAAAATATGTTAAAGCGTATGTTTTATAATCTTTATCTAATATATAAAGATATTACTAAACATAATCTCCAGATGTTACATTCTTATAATCTTCAGAAAATAATTCGTAACATCTGAAGATCATAAACCTACATTGAGAAACTTTTCGTTAGAGTAAATGATAAGATTGAATGAAGGTTTAGGACAATAGTGTTTTAAAATGAGGAAACCCAAGGTTTTATTACATTTACTCATATTATGGCATCGAAATTCAATATAGTCATTACATAGTCTTTAAAACGTGTAGAAGAAAAATTAGTATTTTAAATAGCAAATATTATGAATCTCCATTCGAAAAATAAAGAGTACTAAAAAATGATATTATGATTACTAAGTTTTCTAAAAATAAATTTAATAAGTCGAACAATGAATATTATAACCTAGAAACCATATTTGAGAAAATTCATATTATGAATATGAACTTGCCAGAAACCTTGCGACGAGCAGCAAAAATCAAAAAATTCATTCTCGGTTTTTCGTATAATTCGTTTCAGAATGTCGTCCGAGTGCTTCCGACGTTATCCGAATAGCTTCGTTTACTCGAATCCAAGTCTGCCCAACTCAGTAGTGGCTTATAAGCGACATTTATTTCGGAATATGGCAAGCGAGAATAGCCGAGAGGCTTTAGGTGTTAGGAATGCGTTTAGTTAATGTAGATATAGGTAGAGTTAGAGGGTTCGAACCCAAAAGCGAATTCTGAAATTTAATTGCAAGCGTATGCGATTATAAATAGTGTAGCATTGTGTACTTAAATATGTGAACATAAATAAGGTATGATAATAATAATTGTGTATGTGTTCCCACTGAAACCTTCCCTCTTCTGAGTTCCAAAGCTCTCCCCTCTATCTTTCTTTTGTTTTGCACGCGTTAAATCTCGTATGTTTCAGTTTATAATCCAAGATATTATCCGATACTATCTTTTTTTTTAACATCTACAGATTATGGTTTTAATAATCTAGATCGCTGTCCGATAGTTAATAGTCCAAGATTATACCCGGTAACATATTTTTCATTACCGTTTACAATCCATTTTTCTAAGTGTACTTTTACGTTTCTGAGGTAAACTTCAACTCTTAGTGTGAAATGGCAGAGGTGTATTTCATTGCGCATGAGCTACACTGAGAGAGAATTGGCACAGCTAGCGCCACGAGCCGTGGCAGTGGCTACATTTCACTAACGTCCGTTAGCACGCTAAAAAAGGACGGTAGGGGGGCGGAACTGAGGTTTGATTGGCGCGCTCTCAGTTTGCACACTGGCTGCGCCTTTTTCGCGCGTTGGCGCCCGATGTGTGCACACGAATCAGACGCTTGGCAGTAAACGACCGTTAGACACTACGATAGGGCGCTGCTATTACAATACGGTGCTCGTCCACCGCGCAAAGTTGCGCATCTACTGCGCTTTTCTCAAGCTAACCTATCATGTCCGGGTTGGGCGCGTTGGCTACAATGCGAGCGCACTGGCCATACCAAGTCCCTCAGTGTAGGAAACCCCGGGGTATTTGAAATTTCTATATCTTTTGAATAGAATATTAAAATGAAAAAAATACATGGATAAGAACAAATTTTTATTTATTTATGCCATGTGTTAAAAGTAGACGATTATAGTTCAACAATTTATTTAGCAACACTTTATAAATAGACCTATCTACTAGACGCTTAAATACTCACCGTCCTTCGCCGACACACTGACAGCGTCACCCGATCTAGTGGCCGTAGAGAGCGCCTCGGTAGCTTCCCCGTGACGTTAGGTTCTTGCGCAGTATACTTTTGCTTCATGACTATACACTATTGTCATGAAGTACTGTATACGAAACAAAATTTTCTTGATCTAAATATTTAAACTTATGTCTAGACCTATTAGTATTCGTAACATTTCACCGTAGTAATAATAAAAAATATACAGATCCCCCCCCCCCCCCCCAACCCAAAACACATTCCGAATGGAAATTTGGGAAGGTAAGGGAAGAGCGATTGTGGAGGACAATAATTCGCGATAGGTTTCTTAAAGGAGTAAATCATACGAAACTGTCATTTAAACGCTCTTCTGAATAAGAGTCAATGTTTCACCAGAGAAGCCGAAATGTCAAAAACTGTATGATATAGAAGTTTGAGACGTCTTAAATCCAAACTTGTGATGCATTGTGAGACGAAATATTAGAAGGAAAATTCTTATATAAGACGGAAATTTATCCCTATATCAGGTAACGGAAGAAGACAATATAAGCAATAAACAATACCTCCATAAACCAAAAGACTTTTATACCTAAGTTCGGGATGAAATTTACATGCATAGAACCCTTGGGACAGACGAAAATTTTATGACTTACAGGTTAACGAAAAATGTTCGTGAAAAACTCCTCTCATATTTTAAACATACATGTGCGAAGTCCGCAAAGATTGCGTATATGCTATAAGCCGAATCGTCCCAAATTTTTGTCGGCCAGCTCGAACTCGAACCCAAAAGCAGGTAGTTAGTCATGACAACAGAGACAATAAACCGTACGTGCGGCGTACTCTTAATTCAAAATTGATATTATCCTTAATTAACCCATGAGATTGAACATTATAGTTTTTTCGTGAAACACATCATATAAGTGTAATGCAACATATGAGAACGTGACTTGTGGAATACCCGTAAAGTCGCAGTATTTTTAATAAAAAAGTAATCTGAAGTATTGAATTCAATTAAAACATATTGGTTTGGCAAAGTAATAGAGTACAAAATTGCGGATACTGAATATGTTCTATTTAATATTTTATGATCAATGATTTGAAATGAATGCACAAATTGGTCATAAATATTTTCAAAAAGTGCATTCCTTGCAAACAGAAAGTATGATTTTACATCATACTTTATTTATATGCATTTCTGGGTGAATTACGTTACTTTTCGTAAAAGTAACTTCTTGAAGTTAAGTTACTTTTTGAAAAAAGTAACTTTTCAAACTTAACGTCACTAGAGAACAAACAGATTGAGTCATTAAAGTGTTTTGCAAAAAGGATAAATGATGTAGCAAACATTTGAGGCATGAAACAGTTTGCCGATATTTTCACAAAATTTCCTAATCGTAAGCAATAAATTGACTTAGTAGACGGTCGAAAAAAACTATGGCGTCCACCTATTTTTTGAACTTTTGAAGCTCTAGTTGATAGAGGAAACCTTCACGAAGCGAATGAATCGTATAAAAAAGCTCGCGTCGAATGAGAAGTCTGTTACTTTTTTATTAAAATTACAGACACTTTATGGGCATTCCACAATTCGCGTTCTCATATGTGACATTGCACTTATATGATGTGTTTCGCGAAAAAACTCTATGATTTTGGGATCGAGTTCGAGCTGGCCGACAAAAATTTGAGACGATTCGGCTTTTTTGCATATATGCAATCTTTGCGGACTTCGCACATGTAGGTTTAAAATATGAGAAGAGTTTTTCACGAACAATTTTCGTTAACCTCTGAGTCATAAAATTTTCGTCTGTCCCAAGGGTTCTATGCATGTAAATTTCATCCCGAACTTAGGTATAAAAGTCCTTTGGTTCATAGAGGTATTGTTCATTGCTTCTATTGTCTTCTTCCGTTACCTGATCTAGGGATAAATTTCCGTCACGTATAAGAATTTCCTTCCTAATATTTTGTCTCACAGTTCGTCACAAGTTTGGGTTTGAGACGTCTCAAACTTATGTATCATAAGTAATTAAGATAAGAAATCTGTCTTATGAGCCTGTTAGAGTAGCACCAGCCCACCCCGATTTTGACGCTGATCAGATCTTTCTGTTGGATCGGTATAAGAAGAATGGTTCAGTCAGTGTTCGCAGAACGTGGACGCAAACGGCCCCCACCACTGGCCCGTGTAGATCCTTACACAACCAAACGCGGCGTGTCGGTGTGTCCCCACTTTCTCGCTTCGATTTCACGTTGTCGGCTGTTTTTAGCCAAGATTGATAATTATGTTTCTCTCGACTTCGTGTAAAAGAGGCGCGAAGCAGACGACAAATTCAAAATGACAAAATATACGGGTCAAACGGGTTGCCGTTTACGTCCACGTTCTGCGAATACTGGGTTCAGTATTGATTCCTTGATCTCTTTTCTAAGCATGAATACCTGGTCCGAGGTATTCCGAATTTAGCCGACTCGTCATGAAGAGTAAGACTCGGAGAAATCCAGACGCTGTAGTAAGGGATCGAATGCTATTTTTTATTATTCGACGCTTATCCCGTTGTTATTTCTCTTTGCGGCGCGTTGTGTATAGCTACACTTGTGATTTCTTTCCTTTGCCGTTGATTTGAATGATTTTATTTGTATGCGAATAATTTCATTTTATGGAATAAGAAGCTTATGTTATACATAAAAAAAATTTCTATCAACAGTTACACTGCGTTAAGCAGAATAAAGCTACGCTTATTTAAACACTATCTACAGAATTTCAATTGAAAAAGATTATGATTTTAGAGTGGTTTACCCCTCGGTCATAACAATTACGATGCGGCGTAAAGGCTTTAACTCAAAGAACTCGCAATGAAAGTCTTGTTCGCCACCGCCGGCATCGTGAACAGCTACTTACAATTGCTAAGATGTCACTTACCAGGATTATTAGAAAATGTTGACTTAGCAACTAGACAAATAATGTGGCTTCAACAAGATGGTACTGCACCACATTATGCACTTAGTGTGCGTGCCTTTTTAAATGACCATTACAATAACAGGTGGATTAGATGAAGTGGTCCAGTTGCAAGGCCTCCTTGCTCACCAGATCTTATATCACCAGATTTTTATTTGTGGGGATATTTGAAAAATGTTGTTTTTACTCAACGGTCCACGACTAAGCAAGATCTAATGGAACGAATTCATAGAGACTCCACGGACATTCCTATAGCTACTTTGCTTGATACTGTATATAATTTTGAAAGACTTGCGATAATCAAGCACCCCAAACGTGAGAGGTATGGGAACTTACGATAATCAAGCATCCCAAAGGGAACAGAATTTACTACGTCCACGTCATTGTTTTCCGGTAACGCTAAAAATAAGTACAAGGTGTTTAAATTGTTTTCAGTTTCTCTACTACATATTTGAAGTGCCGCCAAACACTTATCACTAGATTCTACTGAAAAAAATTGACATCAACTTTAAAATTACCTTAAAATTTGCAACTGAAGGTCAAAATGGTCAAGATTATTGACACTTTTGCATATCATCTACTTCCTAATGTTACCGTTAGCGTTTGTCCGGTCTAAAAATCTATTTTTAAAAATGATATTGATCTTCAGATAACCTCGAAAATTGATCTGAAGGTCAAGGTCATGAATTCAGATAAATAGGGGATATTTAGATCTATGGATTAAAATGGGGCATCTTTTATATAAAAACTGGAAATAGAGCCAAACTAACTATATTCTTTGTGATAAAAAGTACAGAAAATTATAATCATACAAAAATTTAGAATAAATTAAATACAAAATACATTATAATGAAGAATAATATCAATTTTTAATGTACAAATTGTCTCTTATGTCTATAATTGTTTGAATAAGATTATAAAATGAATTAAATTATATTATGCAAGATTATTGAAATTTCGACAACATTTTTCAATGTCACATTGAGAGTTTCATAAGTTCTGATGAGTTATAGATTCCCCTTCTATTTAAAAATGCCTACCGTGTAGCATTCAGCTAAGTTTATTTTTAGGATCTGAAACAAAATTTATTATTTTACCGCTCTGTACGAAAAAGTCGATATTAAGTGATTTTTGTATATGGGTAGGTTATCCAATTCCCCCCCCCCCCCTCTTTTTGAAAATGCCAATCATTTAGTATTCAGCTGAGCTTATTTTTAAGACCTTAACAGAAATTCATTATTCACGTGCTCCGTACGAAAAATTCGAATTGAAGTAATTTTTGAATAAGGGTATGTTACCCAATTTTTCCCCTTTTATTTAAAAATGCCAAGCATGCAGCATTCAGCTGAGCTTATTTCAGGATCTAAAACAAAATTTATTATTTGACTGCTCGGTACGAAAAATCCGATTTTATGTGATTTTTGTATGAGAGAAGGTTATCCCATTTTTTCCGCCTTTTCTAAAAACTGCCAATCGTTTAGTATTCGTCTGAGTTTATTTTTAAAACCAAAAAACAAAATTTATAATTTTACGTGCTTGGAATGCAAAAGCCAATTTTAGGAGATTTCTGTAAAAGGGTAGGTTACCCAGTTTTTCCCTCTCTTTTTGAAAAAGCCAATCGTTTAGCATTCGGCTAAGCTCATTTACAAGGCCTTTAAAAAAATGTATTATTTACGTGCTTGGTCTGAAAAAGCTGATTTTAGGAGATTTTTGTATAAGGGTGAGTCATCCAATTCCCCCCACCCCCCTTTTTTTGAAAATACCAATTGTTTGGTATTAAACTAAGCTGAATATAAACTATATGCTGAATATAAAAAAAAGAGATGAGAAATCATTCTGACGAAGTGAGAGAAGGAAAGGTAGAGACAGAAACACCAAAAATTTGTACCTACTCTTTCTATATTTGAAGATCATAATCCCTTTTGCAAGATCTCTTGATCCTGAATAAACGACCGAAAAACAAATTTAAAATAAAATATAGAATGATTTTTTGTTTCTTAAAGAAAAACTGGCTGATTGAAAGTCAGCGAGTGAATGCGAAGCTGCAAGATTATTTGGTCCTTTTAAAAAACTAATTCACGCTCCAATCTCCTTGCTCCTCCATTTTTCTACCCCTTGGAGGTGATTAATTTCTTGTATGATTGGTTTACAAAAATCTCTAAGTCTCATATGGTTTTTTGGGGAACTCCTTATGGAAATTTGTTGCCCACATACTCGTATGGTTCGTAAGTCCCATAAGTGGACGAGTACGGGAGAGTGCCTGATCTTTTAATAGTTCCAGGCTCCCCTTAAAAGATAGCTCTTCAAGTACCCTTTTCATTCCCAAACGACGCTTATGAGTCTTGCTATTTAACAATAAATTATAATACAGTAAATTTTGTTGCTCAGATTTAAAACTTTTCTTTAAAAAAAGCTTTTCCACGCGAAAACATTTTGAAAATCTAGTTTGAGTGTTGTGCGTAATGTAGTCCTGGGAGAGTTTAAGTTAGAAGGATTAAAGAAATCTTGGGATCCGTTCTTTTTTCATTTTTATTATCTTTTTCCATTAATATGTGACACTTACTTTTAAAATCTTAAACAATTATAATATTTAAGTACTCAGTATGAAAAAGCTAATTTTATGTGATTATTTTATAAGGGTTATGTATCAAAAGAGAAGGAACATATTCTATAGATTTAAAAACGGACTTAGTAAAGTACAATGGTTGTTAAGATAGCATGATAGCTTATTAAATTTACTGTTTCACAATACATTGCCTTCAAGTATTTAGATTCTGTGAAACAATTAAAGTTTTATTGAATGACCCTTATGGTCTCAGGTAGTGCATGAATAAGGTCTCGCAAAACAAGTTTTAGTTTCGTGCTGACGCTCGAGGTGAAATGGTGGGGACAAGTTAGGAATGTCAGTGTTTTAATAATTAATATATTTTGTATCCAAACGGGCGGAAAAAGTCTCATTGCATGCTTGTGCGTAGAGCGGCGTGCAGTCAATTGTGCCTTGGCGTCAAAATCGGGCGAAATGTTCATACCGCCCGCTTCAAAGGGCGATAATGTTCATACCGCCCGCTTCAACGGGCAAAATGTTCATACCGCGCGAAACTTGACTGCCCGCGGCTAACTACGCACTCGCACGCAACGCGACTTTTTCCACCAATTTGGACACAAAACGTCGTGTGTACCTCGAGCGACATGCTGGCGATGTGACTCGTGTGAATAGTGGGTACACTTCGCACTCGTCACAATCGCCACCATGCCGCCCTTGGCACACAATCTACTATTTTTAGCTTTGAAGAGGGTGCTGGAAGAGCACCGAAACGTCGGCGTGTTATTTTTATGTGGATGGTTTTGGGTAGTAAAGACAAAAAAAAATTAAAAAAAGGAAGGGGTTTTGGAAGGTTGCCTTCTTTTTTCTTTCCTCCTTTTTTGTTGGTTTTTCATAATCTTTGATCATAGGGAGTGTTTTTGGTCCAAATTCTTTCGTTTTTTGTATTTTAAGAGTTCAAACAGTTTCGAACTCTTAAAATTTTTAATGATGCTTTTGTTTGGACGTTAAGATGAATTTGAGTTTGTAGTGATACGGGTTCGAATTTGGTTAAAAATATTGCGAATAATTCCATTTTTGAAAACCTTTTTAATCGTTCATTTGAACGTTCAAACTGTAAGTATTGGGTCCTCAAGTATAAAGTTGGAAGTTTCTTGTTTATGAATTTTGACAATCAATGTCTTTAACATTTCGCATCGGCATTGTTTCCGTTTTTTACATTGTGAAGCTACACTATTATTCTTCCGACTACGCTTTGAAATTAACAATTATCTTTTGAATAGCATTTCGTGGAAAATATTTTGTAAAACCATGGATAAGACGGAAATTCGTGCAATCTTCAAATATGAGTTTCGTTGTGAAACCAACGCATCAGCTACAGTTTAATTAATTATAGCTTCATAAAACCTGGTCAATCGATAACAGCTAAGACCAATTGTAATCAACTGGACAACATTATGAAGAATCTGGCAGAAAAACAGCCGAGATTAGTAAACAGAAACAGACCAATTCCCCTACATAATAATACTCGCCCACACACTGCAAATAGGACGCAATTTAAAATATTGGAATTGGATTTGAAAACTATCGATCATCCTCTGTATTCACTGGACCTTTTACCAACTGATTATTATTTGTTTCGGAATTGGGATAACTTCTCACAAGGAAATATAATTAATTCCCAACAAGCTGTTGAAAATGCCTTCCGCGCTTTCATCGGTTTTTGCTTTCCAGGCTTCTATGCAAAAGGCATAAATGAATTACCATTGAAATGACGAGAGTGTATCAATGCCTCAGAAGCATACTTTAAATAAATGAAATGTCATTTTATTCAAAGAACAATAAAGCAAAAGTTTGAATCTAAACTTTAAGTTTCATACTTAATGACCCAATACATGGTTTTCAGTCTCGCAATTATGCTAAAATTTTATATCATTTGGGACTTTAATGTTTCAATATGACTAGATAGATTAAAAAATCTAACATTATAAATTCTTTTATTTCCGAGTTCCTTGACAACAGTAGGTCGCGCCTTCTAAAACATTCTTTAATAGTTTCAGCACCATATTTTCTTTTTCATTTTGTAAAAAATTACTTTCTACGAAATTGTAATAGAAAATCTTTTGGCCGTATGGTAGTCTCTGACCTCACCAATTTTATACAACCGCTTTAGAATTCAAATAATAATTTTAACCAATTTTCCGGAGCAGAGTAATTATTGTGTCTTTAATAAAGTGTTTGTATGTAATTGGTGACATCAAACCCTACCATACGGCCTTAAGATAGTTTATAAATGAAATTATAATATCAAATATTATATTTGATACTAATTCACGTTTCCTCAGTACTGACAAACTAGAAAATGTTGGCACCTACGCCGAAAAAAAACTAGTAAAATCAACCAGTTGTCTTGTTTGCTGGCGGGATTACTAGTTTTTTATCGTTAAATTAACCAAAAATCTAGTTGCTTTTACCTATTTCTTATTTGATTTTACTATTTTTAGAATTTGTTTGACCCCATATAGAGAATACTGTTTCGAAAATAACACGGAAATCGAGGCATTTTTAATAATAATTATAATTATTTTCTATAACTTATTGTAATCTGCTGATGGGGATACTCAAAATTTTTATCCATGATTTTACACAGTATGTCTCACATATACAAGATTTTTTCAGTTTTATATCTGACTATATGATAAAAATATAAATTTATTCAAAAAGAAATCAGCAATTATATTTTTGTAAATTGAACTTAATATTTAAGGATTTGTCTTACAACAAATCATAGTACAATAAATTACAGAACGTGGGTAGAATAATAGTGACATAAAGAAATATCACAATTTGTCAACTTAAATATATGAAGCGTGGATGAAATCGCATAAATAAATATGACGAGAATTACAATCTCAATTTTACATGAAAAAAGAAAAATTTGTTATAAATATTTTGTTTTCAATTTTTTTTTCAAATTTCCATTACAATACAGTTTGTCTATTATCTCTGAAATCAGATTTTTTTCAAGAAAGCTCGGGTCTTCGCACTAACCTTGGAACTAATCGGTTTGGCGGTAAACAATTTGGCTTTTATGACGTCTGATAAATGGAGTTGATTAGTCAATGCTACGGAATAAGAAAGGATTATTTGATTACACGTAACTTTAGCGTATATTATAGGCGGTCGATGTTTTCCTTCTAGACGCATTGTTCATGAAGGTTTTAGTAGGCCTACTTTTTTCATTACCATTAGATAATGCAACGAAAAGTGGTTTTTTAGTTTTAGGGTGAAGCCGTATAATTCAATATATACTGAATGATGTTCAAAAACAAATGTCCTCTTCAACACGATATCAGTATCTGCAATACTTGATTTCAAACTAAAAATCAGTATTTTACTTAACAACTTCAATAACTCAATGCATGTCATTCTTATCAATATCAATGACCAAAAATCAATAACGCATTTAGTATGAAAGGCAACATTTCTGACGCTGACATTTTTATTTTATTAGACTATAATTGGATGGAACTGATATCTCGAGTTTCATTGCCTTCGTAGTGATACCACTTTATTCACCAATTTAGTTCATTCAAGCAAAAAAAGTGTTTCTTAATTACAAAATGATTTAGTGTGTAGCTCATTTCGTAACGCCCAATGCTTTCGAATATATCATCAGCAATTTCCACACCGTAAAAACGGAGGGCTGGCTTATGTCAGTTGTTTTCGTATTTTGTAAATTTACATCATTAGCCAGTCGGACCAATCCGTATTGTGACAACGTTAAAAAAAATTCAGTACCGCGCCAGTACTGTTTAGCCGCTACTGGCTTACAATTACTGGCGCAGTAATGGCTATCATGAATATTTAGTTCGAGCCCAAGTTTTTCGATTGCCGGTCGACTGCTCTAACCACTGAGCTACACAGGCGCACTGCCTACATTATCAGAGGATCACTAGTCGCGTATCAGATAGGATACGTTGTCGACCGGTGTCCTCGTAGATAATTTCAAACTCTTATATCGCAAATAACGCAGATGAATTCAAATTTTTAAAGAATTTGAAATCTTTCTGTGGAAAAAAAGACGCTTTCGACTGCGCTGAAGTCGAGCCCAGGTCTTTTGATTGGCAGTCGACTGCTCTAACCACTAAGCTACACAGGCGTCCGACATCTCTTTCTCTACAGGAAGACTTCCTTATATCGCTCAGTGGCTCTGCCTCGCGCCTGTAAATGATTTCAAATTAATTGGTTAAGTTTGAAATTTGCGTCACTGCCTACATTATTGGAGGATCACTAGTCGCGTATCAGATAGGATACGTTGTCGACAGTTGTCCTCGTAGACAATTTCAAACTCTTATATCGCAAATAACGCAAATGAATTCAAATTTTTAAAGAATTTGAAATCTTTCTCTGGAAAGAAAAGGTTCTTCCGACTGCGATGGAATTCGAGCCCAGATCTTTCGATTGCCGGACGACCGCTCTAACCACTGAGCTACACAGGCGTCCGACATCTTCTTCACAGGGAGACCTCCTGGTGTACGCACATTTTTACTGCGGAAAGAATGAAATGGCTGCTGTTGCTAATTGAAGTTAACCGCCGACTAGTTAGCTGTGACTGATAAAAAGTTTGCCGAGTAAACAAACAGTTTGCTAGGCAAGCTAAAATATATTCGCCGTACTGAAGGCTAAAAGTTTGCTCCGAACTACATACGTATTGAGAGCTGTAGCAAATCATTTATTTTCTAATGCTAAAGCCATTCGTTCTTCCAGGGAATCTTCAAGTTTGCAATCATAGCTTTTACACTTTTTCGGTGACATACGAGGTCTGTCCGGAAAGTATCAGGCCTACTTTTATATCTCCGCGCTGGCGTTATTCTTCATCATCGGGCGGGTGGCATCCTTCAAAGTAATCCCCACTTGATTGAATAACACGGTTCCAGCGATGTTTCCACTTCTCGAAACAGTCCTGGAACTCACTTTTAGAGATGGCCTTGAGTACGCTCGTCGCATTATTTTCAACCGTCGTTTAGTCATTGAATAGCTGTCCTTTGAGTGGTTTTTTGAGTTTTGGAAACAGCCAAAAGTCACAGGGGGCTATGTCGGGACTGTACGGGGGTTGTCGAAGCAATGCGATACTGTGTTTACTCAGAAACTGCTGCACAAGATTCGATGAATACGCTGGCGCGTTATCGTGGTGAAGAAGCCAGTCACCGCACACACGCGAGTCATTCCTAAAATCTTGTTCAAAATTTCCCAAACAGTAGTTTTCGGTATTCCGAGATCATTTTCTAGTTCACGAGCAGTTAATCGACGATCACCTCCAATCACAAGTCGCACCCGCTCAATATTATCCAATGTTTTTGTCATCGAAGGTCGGCCAGAACGAGAATCACTATCAACAGAAGTGCGGCCCCCTTTGAAACGATTATACCACACTTTTATTCCTGTTTTTCTCATGCACTCATTCCCAAAGGCCTTCTGCATCATCTGAATAGTTTCCGAACTCGTTTTTCCGAGTTCAAAACAAAATTTGATGCAAATTTGTTGATCTTGTTTTTCAGACATTTTTAACAATTACAAAATCCGCGGGACTTAAAAATAGCTTTGAAGGGAAAGACACGCTGCACATGAACTATAATTTTTTTTTTGGAAGGAGGAAATACACCTTCATAAGATAGAAGGTGGGGAACGTTTCGAGATCAACTTGGAATAGCATATACCTATTGCGGGATGCTCTTGCAGTAGGCTAATGCAACTCTGGCAAACCCACTAAAAATGGAGAGCGTTCGAAATTTTTTGAAACGATAGTTGTTACCTAAGGATTTCCGGGACTTTTATAGTGCGGCCGCTGGGACAAGCAACATGCACGATGGCGGTGGTTAGCTGTGTGATAGACAGGCCGATCTCACTGGGAAACCCGAGAGAGCAACTGTCCAGCCAGGAAAACGGCAACTTGTTTTCAGAAGCGGAACATCAGCTTCATCTGTTGAGGACATTTCGGTTGACGAAGCTCATCCAATCACCTCTGCAGGAGTGCTACGGCAGTGCATCTATTGATTGCCAATACACAATGAAACAGTGATGCGCTGCTACTTTGAAACAAAATAAAAAGCATTCCCCTCTTCAGAAAAGGAAACTTTTTCCATAGGAGATTTGTAGCCATGTACTCCAAAATGTTAGCAGTCACGGATAGATATATTGTATTATACAGGTTGAGGCACATAAAGTGTTACAGAGCGATAGCATTCAAACTATCGATCATACCCAAAAATGTTTCATACAAAAGTTTCAGTGTTCGGGAAGGTCGTCATACTTGACTACTCTATTTTTTTATCGATGGAGGCGCTGAAGCTACGTCAAGGTCAACTCCACTTTTTTTAATGAAACCATGTATTTTTTTTTTCGATGAAACTATTACCGATTTTAAGATGAATTCAACGACCTACAACACAAGGTCACTCTAGTCACGCAAAGTATAAAACTAGTCGAAAATCATTAGTTTCTTTTCATTTCTGTCCATTTCTTACGAAACCCATGATAATATACATCGATAGGGTATTTTTGACATCGGCAGAACGTAAGCATTTTCTGTTGACATATCAGTTAGTGACGCATTACCTTCTAATGTGAGTACATCGGAACGCGAAATGACCGATTTTCAAGAATATTTTGATATGTTGATGGTGCTGGGGGAATGCCGTAAACATTTTAGAAACGCCCAAGATTTGTATGCGGCTCGTTATCCGGATGGGCAACAAAAATCGCATATGGATTTTAAGCGATTAGCTGACCGTTTCTGTCGCTTCGGTACAGTGAAGCGAACACGAGTGAAACGTCGACCAATTGTTAATGAAAATGATTCGGCTTCTATCTTACCTTTTGCTGCACTAAATCCACATGCGAGCAGCAGGCAAATGGAAAAAAAGAGCGGCATTAGTCAGCGATCCGTATTAAGAATCTTACATCAACACAAGTTCCATCCGTATCGTATGTCATTACATCAAGATTTGTACGGCAATGATTTCCAAAAAGGCATCAATTTCTGTAATTGGATTCGTTGAAAAATGCGCACAGATGTCTCATCTTTGAGTCATGTGCTTTTTTCTAATGAAGCTAACTTCCTAAATACGGGAAATTGTTGGTGCGCCATTGTCGGCGATCACGTCATTGGTCCATATTTTTTTGAAGGTCGCTTGACTGGGCAAGTTTACGCAAACTTTCTGCAAAACGTACTGCCTCAATTAATGGAAGACAAGCCCTTGCATGTTCGCATGAACATGTGGATGCAACACGTTTTGTCAAAGAGCGCGCAAAGGCGGTAGCACCTACCACGCCTAACCAGTGTATCCAGATTTGACACGTGAACGTTACGCACACAACGCCAACAGCAGTACGCACGTGAGAATGGTTGCGCACGCAGCGTAGTGTGTCTGCTGTTCGCAGTGGTTCTATGAGTTTTCTCTAGTTGAAGGCTCCTTGTCAAAGAGAGAAAACCAGAGAAAACTCAGAGAACCACTGCGAACAGCAGACACACTACGCTGCGCGCGCAACCATTATCACGTACGTACTGCTGTTGGCGTTGTGTGCGTAACGTTCGCGTGCGAAATCTAGCACACTGCGCTTGACAACATGAAAGAAAGAATACGCCGAGCATGTACTGAAATTACACCACAAATGTTGGCTGAAGTTAGACGGTCTTTTCATTATCGAATTAACAAGTGCTTACAAGTTGAGGGTCACCACTTCGAGCATCTTCTGTACGTAGACCCAAACCAAGGTTAGTGGATCCTTTGAAAGTGATTATTTCGATATGTTCGATTTTTCGACTATTTTCATACTTTGCGTGCCTAGAATGACCTTGTGTTGTAGGTCCTTGAATTCATCTTAAAATCGGTAATAATGTCATAAAAAAAATACATAGTTCCATTTAAAAAAATGGAGTTTACCTTGACGTAGCTTCAGCGCCTCCATCGGTAAAAAAATAGGGTGGTCCGGTATGACGGTCTTGTCGAACACTGAAACTTTTGTCTGGAACATTTTTGGATATGATCAATAGTTTGAGTGCTATCACTCTGTAATCATTTATGTGCCTCACCCTGTATAGAGAAAGTAAATAATACAGCAGAACAATCTCCTCAACAATCGGCAAATTAACCAGACTAAATCAGAGGTAGAAGAGGTTCAAAAAACTTGTCAGCAGATAACGTGGATACCAGAGTTGAATAAGTGCGTCATGCGTTGTCACTTTACTGCGGCAAAGGGTGCGGTTCCTGTGTGATGAGAACAATACCGTCTCTTCTTGCTTAAATACCCGCTGTTGGCTGCAAGAGTAACTGAGTAGCGCATTGCAGACTAACCGCGCACAATTCTGTTGCGGCCTTTGCTGTCCGATTATGAAATGGAAACAATGAAAATGCTGGTGAACCATTGGCCAGCGGAAGCAGTTGAACTTCTTGAAGATGCCACTAATGAGCAAATTGTAGAAGCTGTAATAGAAGACGTTGGAGCTGGAAAGGAGCGAAGGGGTGGCAACAATGCTTTCGGGAAGGTTATTTATTTACATGCTTTGGTACTTTGTTGCTGTGCCGAAGCTTTTTTAGAAGAAAAAATCAAAGCTCCAAAATATCTACAACGTCTTTAAAGGATCTTCGATCATGCTCAACAGGAATTCGGAGAGGTAAAACCAAGCTTGAAACATTATTTCCTGAAACTTAAGTCCCACAAGGACTTAGTTGCGCTAGTTGGTTATCTGAACAGCAAGATTTTACCACTATATCTGCGTTTACTCACAGCCGATCACAAGCGGGCTCGTGTGGTTGCGTCTGAGCAATGTTTGGGCATGTTTCAACGTAATTCAAATGAATCTTTGCGATGCTATGTAACTGTTGATGAAACGTGGATTCATTATTATAAGCCAGAAATAAAAAATCAGTCGAAAATGTGGACTGGGCCTGCCGAATCTACGCCGAAAAAAGCGAAGACGATTCCATCAGCCGGTAAGGTCATGGCCACAATTTTTTGGAACTCACACGGTATAATATTAATCGATTATCTACAGAAGAGAAAAACTATTATAGAAGAGTATTATGCCTCATTATTAGATCGATTTGATGCCATACTAAATGAAAAGCGACCCCATTTGGTGAAAAAATAGTATATTGTGCACCGAGAGCGAAAGCGGGCTTTTACGCGCCGCGTAAAAAGTTGAGCCCCGAGACGAAGCCGAGGGGTTTCCAACTTTATACAAGGCAAAAACGCACGTTTTTGCTCGAGGTTCACATACTATTTTGTCTGGCAGTGGAGCGAAAGCGAGTTTTTGCGTTTGAAAATATACAAAATGGGTTTGAAGTAACTGATTTTCTGTTGGTTGCTATATGTTATCTGTCATTTTTGTAAACTGAATTGAGCTAAAAAATTATTATAAAATTAATTAATTGTTGTATTTGATAGTTTATAAATTCTGCCATATGTGCCACTAAATCGTTCGTTCTGCCTCGAACATTTTCGATCCTCTCCCCTTTACAAGCGTGGAATCGCTTGGTTTCGCTCCTTCCCAGCTGAGCCAAAACAAGCGTTTTCGCTCCGCTGTCGGACAAAAGTGCTTTTCCACCACGACGATGCACCAACCTACACGAGTGACATTGCAACGGCCAAATTATTTGATTTACTCTACGAAATACTTCCTCATCCACCTTATTCCCCACATTTGGCTTCTTCCGATTATTTTTTGTTCCCTAACATGAAAACTTGGCTTGGAAGTAAAAGATTTTCATCGTACGAAGAAATCTCTGCTGCGACAAATGAGTATTTGGAGGTGTTTTATAAAAATTACTTTTTAAAGGGCATAAAGAAGCTTGAGTACCGCTATAATAAATGTTGAGATGCAGGTTCTTACCCGGAACCTGGCAACTCTTATTATTGATTAGGCCCAACAAATTTTTATTAGATTATAATACTTGAAACTAAAACATTTCTCTTGCAATGTTGAGCGCCAGTCACTTCGCTTAGTGACAAAGTTTACTCCAATAATAATGAGACTCAAAACTAACAACACTAAACACAAGGCGGGGTCAAAATATAATCACAAAAGTTGACGGGTAATAAATAAATGAACCAGAACTTGATCAAAATGAAATTTTGCAGAACACTGTTTATTACGATCAAAATTTGAGATTCGATACAAACTTAAATTTGATATGGAAAATAAATGCCAAGATATTCAAATGAAAGTCAGTAATCAAGTGGCAGAAATCGTTGGCACTGGCCGTTGGCAGTCGCCAGGGGGTTCCAACTCTCATAAGACTCCGTGTAACATGATATTTTAGTGGCGTCCTTCCGATGAACTAGCTAGTCCGCCTTACTCCACCGTCCCACCGCAATACTGCACCTTATTCCACTCAATTCTACTCCCGCGTATATCTGCGTACATCCGAGTGGTGGGAGAAAAATACCGAAAGGAATACGTTGAAAAGAGAGCGCGTACACGCCGACCTTGGATATGTTCATAAAGCAAGATAGAGTATATTGGAGCAAGCGAAAGTGTCGTTCACTTAGCGAGAACATCGGAGCCGGCACCGGAAAATTAATGATTTTAAATTTTAATGTTACTTTAGCATTAGCATTTAAGGTAGAATGCGAAACTAGATGTTTCTTTTCTCAAGACTGTTGAAGACTTTAAAATATATTCTTCCATGTACATTCTCTCGAGTAAAATCATCGGACGATTTTTTCTCGCGCTGGTAAGGAGAAACTTGGAGCAATATGGGCTCGCTGTGAGGGGAGTGCGGGAGAGGTAGAGACAAGCGGGGAGAAGAAACTCTAGCATGATTTCGCCGGAGTTGAAACCCCCTGGCAGTCGCAAGACGAGAGTGATGAGTGATGAGCATCGCCGACAAATTTCCCGACCTGCCCCTCGAATTAATCGGGTGACCCAATCGCGGAACGGGAGCAGGTCACATGTCATATTTCTGATAAACGACTAGGCTACCCGTGCCTAGTACAGTAATCGACCTCGGCAAATAATTTTCATAAACACGCGGTTCTCTCTTACACGGTGAACAGCGCGTGTGGTACATTGGTACTAACAAGGAGAGTGCGTCAATCTTGCCTGAGCTTTCTGCACGAAGCTTGCAGTACCGAAAGTTCGATATGAATTAGTAATAATGCCGGAGTGACAGGAGCCACTACCTCAGTTATTCCGAGAAATTAAGTTTTTAAAATTGAGGTTTTCACTCGCGCCGAGTAAGTAAAGGCCGGTAAATCCTGCAGCACAGTAAAGCGGTGACGTAATGGTTATGGCTATAGGCTGGCATGCTCGCGGCGCGGGTTCAATTCTTTTTGACGGTGATTTTTTTTATTTAATTTTTATACATTGTTAATTATGTACAATGTAATTAGAATAAGTTTTGGTCATTTTTAATGAATTTAATTTAAATAACAAATACTAAAAATTATAAATAATAATTAACGCTGTCAATATATTTTGCATAATTTATATTAATATTAATTATTTGAAAGGTACATTTATTTTACACTTTATTTATGCAATAATAAACATTCATTTACATATTTAGGAAATATTACTTCAAAAAATATTCTATCAGGCATATACAAGAAATTTGAGGCTTCCCTGATATGACCTAATAAACATTTATTGTCAGTTCTTTGAATGATTGTACAATATCAATTTTTTTTAAAGATTTTTACAAGTTTTCTGTATCACTTCCTTTACAACCATAAAGGTGATACTTATCATAAAAGCAAGTAAAGCATACATTTTATAGACATCAGGAACATTTAATAAACGCTACATTGCTACATGAACAATTTTCCTTCAATAAAGCAAGTGGAAAGCAAAGTTTATTCAAATTTAAATTCATTACAAATGATCAAAACTTATAATAATTACATTGTAAATAATTAACAATGTATAAAAATTCAAAAAAAAATATATCACCGGCAAAAAGAATTGAACCCATGCCGCGAGCATGCCAGCCAATAGCTATCACCACTCCGCCACCATTTTACTGTACTGAAGAACTCACTCGGCGCGTGCGAAAACCTCAATTTTCAAAATTCAAATCATTCCGGCATTATTACTCATTCATATCGAACTTTCGGTACTGCAAGTTTCGTGCAGAAAGCTCAGGGAAGATTGACGCACTCCCCTTTTAAGTTGAATAGAGTCCAATCAAATTATATAACATAAATTTAGTATCTCCAATGTCTGGAATACCAGATATAAAGTCCTCAGGTCAGTGTGCCCCAGACTGAATTTTCCGGGCCACGTGGTTGAAGCTGGTCGTCCTGTACGTCACTCCGTAGCGATCGATGGCGGCGACCATCGAAGCATCGATGTATCGAAGCTCGTAAGTCGTCATGGCGGCTAGTGTTTACTTCTATTGGGAAGCCGGTTGTGCCGCATCTCCAACGCCGCTGTCCTCTGGTGCCGTTGTCCTCGTGCCGTGTATGCGACAGACGGGACAGGAAGCGTAAGTGCAGGTAGTGCGTGTTAATCGTTAGAAGTGCTCTCGGGTGGCGACGAAATGCGATCTCTCGCCATACGACTTTTTCCCCCGGGACGTAACCCCACCTGTCATACCGATGAGCAGCCCCCTGAATCTTGCCTCCAAATGCATAAGAAAAAAATTACGTGAAAGTTGACTGCCGCCGGTGGCGACGCTGACCGTTCATAGGCCCTAGATTCAAAAAAATACGTGGTAAAAAGCATGAATATTTAATTTTCTCCAAATAAAATCTATTCTACCGCATTTTCTTATACATGACAAGAATCTAATAAGATCTTCATGTTTTTTTACAAAAATTTATTTTCTTCGAAAAGGTTAAGAAATTCACTTTAGGTGAAAATATAATTTCCAAATTCTGGCGGGAATTGCGTTATTTGTGTCATGTTCTTCATTTTATAATTGTTTTGAGTTACTTTGAATATAAATATTAATAATTAACATCGTTATTATAAAATTACAATAAATATAATATAGTATATACACTATATATTACTACTGTAATTAAGTGAAACTTTTTTAAAAATACAAACATTTCAAAAATACTGTTTGGAATTTGAACTCATAATTTGTTAATATTATACTATGAAATAAATGATTAATCAATTAAATATATTAATAATATATTGTTATTATATATTATAGTTCAAATCAGTGAAATAGTTGAGGTCTCCCATAAGTGCTCTGAAAAAATTTCTTTATCTATAAATATACTTTACTAATTTTTCTACTTATGTATTTATAACATATTTAATCAATTTTTTGTCATTTATTAATTTTTTTATTTACTTTTTTCTTATTTATCTGCGTTGAATTATTTTATTTTGAAATTCATGTATCGCAAAATTATAAATTTGAGTTTTTAATTTCTATACTTTAGGAATTCCGTGTAATTCAGTAAAACTATAAGCATTAAAAAGTAAGGAATCTTAAGGGAGGATTCTACTTTGATGGGTAAAAAAAATCGATTTTTTTTAACGTAAAAATGTTCCTTAGTATCATAGAAATGCTGCCCTAAAATTTTGTTAGGAAATTCGAAATAGAAAGAATGTTATAGCTGTATTTATAATGGTACCTACGTAAGACAAAACTGTTTGTAAAAATTTTAAACGCGTTTATCTCAAAACCACGTTTTTCGAACTAACGGAAGTGATTCAAGACGTTCTAATTGACCAATCGTTACCAAATTTGGCACAAATGTGTATCAGGGTTGTGTGCAAAAAGTGAACCACAATCGTCAAAAAATATTAACAATTGCTAGTTTTACATAATAATTTGTGTCAAAAAATTTGAAAAAAATCAAGAATTTTTTTGAAAAATTCATAACATTTTAGTTTCCCATTATTATTAAATGATCGTGGTTCATTATATGCAGAAATCGGTACAGATTAAGAATATTTATGAATAAATGTTTTTTTGAAACCATACTAAATTGTAGCTTTCTATCGTTAATAGTTTTCTAAAAATAAATTCCTAAAAAATCATCGATTTATTTTACCCAACAAAATAGAATCCTCCCTTAATTAACAAAAAATCTGAACTTATATTCTTTTTTAAAGTCCAAAACTTTATTCTAATATCAAAATTGTTAGAAATCAGAAATTTTTTTCCCTTTCAACAAAATCCAATTTTAACAAGCTCACATTAACTTCAATTCAGAATTTAAAAAAATATTCTTTCTCACCTCTTTTTTATTTCAGTCATTTTTATTTATCTATTTTTAAACTTCTATCACACAAAATGTTTGCAACTGAATTTATTTGCGATAAGTATTTGAGAGACATTTATTGCGGTGCAAAAGAAATTCATTGCGCAGCTAGATAAAATTAATTAATATTGAGACATTAATTTTTATTATATTATGTAGTTAATTATTAATATCTTTATCAAATAAAATGTTTTATTTTAATCTAATTGAGAAAATAAACAATATGTTCCACGTACTTGCTCTTCCCAAAACTTTTACTCCATCGGGCGCATAGGTTAACCTCTCATGAAGAATATCTTCTGGCTTAAAATGCTTTTCACAAATCGCATGACCTACTTTTGATTTCATATTATCCCGAAGGATAGCAATTTGCCGTAATTTTATTGTATTTTCATCCTTCGGCACAATGAAAAAATGAACTTTTTCGGAGCAAGACTTATATCCGGTTTTACACCCAAAACAGACACATTTCACCATTTTTTCCATTAATTTTTACAGATATTTGTTTCTACCATAGACTCGCGGAATTTATCTCAGTACCGTTCAAGAACTCGAAAATTTAAAAATTTACAGGGAAAAACTTAAAAAACTACATTTTATAATGTGATTTTCGTGTAAGTCGGCCCAATGAACAGTCAGCGCCACCATGGCAGCCAGTCACAATTCATGTCATTTTCAACTCAGAGATGCAGGGGGCTGCCGATGAGTCTACATAAATATCTTTTTAAGTGAAGGGTAAAATTTACCACGTCACAATGTATACAGTTAAAAGGGGAATATGTTGGAAAATAAATTGGAGTTTTTGTTATAAAAAGGGTTCTTCATTTCAAAGTCACGGACTTATTGAACAGCCCTCGTATAACTAGACACTAGCTGATAAAAATCAGTAATATTTATGGCCGTCGCACCAGAATGGTCACTTAGTTTACTCCATTTTACTTAATTTATAGTCACAAATATGAAAATTCGAATTTATATTCAAATTTAGTGACCACAACAACTTTGTAGAACTAACTGTTAATTGGGATGCAGGATTTGAAAGATAATAGTATATTATGTGCCCAGGCAAACAATGAGGGTGATTGCGTGACGAGCGACAATGTTCGCAGGAGATCGGAGCCAAGGAGTAGCCGAGACGTAGCTGAGGCAAAGCCGAGACGAATCCGAGGCGCGATCAGTCCTGCGAGCATTGTCGCGAGTCTCGCAATGTCCCGAATTGTGTGCATTGGCACATATTCTATTTTATGTGACTGTGGTGCGGATACGAGTTTTTATGCGTACATTGGAATCTAATCTAGTACTTATTGTAGTTGTTTGCTGCGCTAGTTGTACGAAGCGCGCGCAAATTGGAGACTAGTTCCGGCCATTTTGATTTTATCGGTCTTGTGTAGTAGTCAGTGCTAACGCTGTACGAAGAAGAAATGAGAAGAAGAAGAATAAGAAATAGATTGCGTTCCGCTGTAAGACTATAATGCGCATGCGCAGTTCAATTTCTACATTGTATTCCTCTGTAACGGAATATACAACATTGCTTTACTCTCAGCTGAAACGGAAAAACGAGTTTCCGCGGCTGAGGCACATAAAAAAATTATAGTTACAACTGATATATAGATTATTCTTTCCGAAAGGAATTTAAAAATTCATCGTGTTTTTTTATCGATGTATTCATTCGTTTCTGGATTTTTTGGACTTTTAAAATTATTTATGTATAATCGTCAAATAAGATTTATGATTCAAAGGGCATATTTATTTTGAAATGACTCAATTAAACTCCCTACTGTCGACCAATCTCAAAAAAAATTCTCAATTTCCTTTCCTACTGTTCTCTAAGGAAATTTCGATTTCCGAAGAGTGAACCATGCGAAACTTTTCCAGGCTTTCACAACTGTTTTCACAACTTTTATCTTCTTTCCTGATCGCAAAGAACATTTCAAAGAAAATTTGAAATACGTTTTACAAACGAGCGGTATTCTTTGATCTTTGTTTATTGCACTCGACGTCTAGAATCGTCTTTGTGGAATAATTCAAGGTGGACTAAAACTTTTCTGACTTAGGCATCGAACTTTAACGTCAATTAAATGAAATTAACCATCCTAACTTTTCTAAAGAAGCTACCTCCTGTGAGTAAAAGACTTTTCTTTTAAAATTATAAAGTTTTACTTCATTCAAAACTTGGAATTTCTGTTACTTACTTTGAAAGCTGTAGTTTGTCAAAATAACTTATCACGAAAGAATTGGACAGATAATCAAACAAATATCAGTCAAAGTAACTATTTCCTGAGTTATTTTATTTCAAACTTTTTCATTGATTTTTTTTCAAAAAAGAGAAAGAAATCTCTTTTAAATTACATTTAAAAATCCCAAACAACAAGCTTTTGAAAAGGTTAAAAATTTGGATTTTCGTTACTTTTGGAATCTTGCATACAATTTTTCTATTGTTATCAAGCTTTATAATCTTATGATCATAGAAAGAATTTTAGTCATACATAAAATAGCACAGTTCAGATTATTATTTTCAGACGTAGAATCAAATTTGTCAAAATTTCTAGATGATAATTTGATTAATGAAAATAACACTGGCCGACAAAATTGAACTGTTTTTGTACTTAAGACCGGAGTAACTCTGAAGGATTTTGATGTCCTAAAAACGAATCCGTTGTCTAAATTTTTCCTATACGTCAGGATTTCGAGACATTTCAACTTGAAATTGCATAAATGGTTTTTTTCGGTCATATTTAAAGCAACGAATGTTTTTTCTAAAATACACTTACGCCATCGGTATTTTTTGGTGTATGTAATTTACTAATGCTTCAAAAATGAATTATAGTACTAGATTAATGCATTTTTATGGACACCTCTTAAGTGAGAAGAACTAATTTTCACGTTCCAAGTAGTAAAACTGATATCAACGAAGTAGATAGGAAATGTGGAAGAGGCGGTTAGCTATTTAGTTTCAGGAGTAACAGTAAAAAAGGGCGGCTCTACAGTTTTGTTCCCCCGATGCAATTGTCGCAAGCGAAAATTGCACCCATGGCGATCTATCTCTCTCTTTCTCTTAGAGACAAGACAAGCTCAGGCTCTGCTAATACTGCCTTTTGAAATTAATTACCTGGGGTAAAGATCGTCAAGCTGATTAGTCTCCTTGACGCTGAAAGGATTCAACTCTATTAAGGAACATTCGGCCAACTGCGGAAGAAAAGAAACCTTTTTTTCTGTTATTTCAATCTTGCCACGAAAATTCAGCAATTCATTTAGAAGGAATGGATACCACCACGAATTTTTAGCTGCGAAAAACATTATTTTTTACATAAAAAGTATTATTATCATTTATAGTACCTCCTTCGTTTAAATTTCGTTTATTTAGAATTTGAAAATGAAAAAATTAATTTTCATTTTTCTGAAGAATAATAGAATCTTAGATGGTTACATTTTTAATTGATTCAAATTGATCCTCTCTGGTCAATTTTGCGAATTATTAAAATGGTCAATTATGCAATACATTATTAGTGACATTTAAAAGAGTTTAAATTGAAACAAAAGTCGTTCTCAGTCATTAAAACATTAATAGGGTAAAGTTGAACTTAAAACAAAAGTGAGAAATCGCAATGAGAATTAAAAAATGAAATTTTAATCGTTACTGAAATTTTGGATTGGAATTCAATCTGACCCAATCCGAAATATATTCACGTAATATTCCGAATCAATCCGAAACAATCTGAAAAAAGTTTTTGAAATCGTTTGATACAAATCAGTTAAAAATCCATTCGACTCAATCCGTACTCTGATTGGTGTAAATAGAATTTTTAATCAGAATAAATCCAAATAATCTGAACTTGGATCTATTCAACTTGAAAACTTGGCTCGGATCAACCCAAACCCGTATTGACTAAGATTAATTCGAATTTTTTTTTCAATATGACACTTATATTTTTCAAGATATCGATTTTTGAATTTTCGGGTCCCAAAAAAACAGTTTTTCTTTAAATGCTTCGCAAATCGCCCATTTTTCATACTGTGACTGTGCGCGAGATAGAATATTATAAATCATATTAAATAAAGTATTCAACCGTCCACTTTTAAAATTTAAGACAATATTCTACATACCACAATAATAAATTACAGAAAATATTATTCAATTTGGAGAGGGCTTTTTCGAAATATTTCAAATTGTTTAAAAAATTGCTTTATAATTTGCGAAGCATTTAAAGAAAAACTGGTTTTTGGGACCGAGAAATTCAAAAATCGATATCTCGAAAAATATAAAAATCAGATTGAAAAAAATACGTGTCCTTTTTTATCGTCTATAGAAAGAGAAAAAAATTTTCAGCGCAATCAAAAATTTGGTTATAAATTTGACGTGGAATCACCGATGTATAAGTTCGTAAAAATATTCTCCAATGTACCAACTCAACCGTGAAAATAGATTTTATAGAAATTTTATAAGATACTTCAAAAATTACAAACTCGAGGACTCTCAAAGTGAATCTTTCCGAATAAAACTTTCAACGACACATTGTTAAGTAATGGTATAGTTTGCCTGTCCTAAATCGAACTTTACTACTTATTCTCCTTCTATTCACGTGGAGCCATCCCAAGTGGAAAGAGCCGTCTTTGGTAATCCATCAGACCTACTCTTAATGTGGTTTTCTTTCTTCAGAATCCTTAAATACCTATCGCTGAATACCTATGTAACTATACAGGGTATCCCAAAACTCTATAAACATACATTAAGAATATATTCTCTGGTCAAAATTACCTCGAAATTGCTTCTTGAAAAAAATTGAAAAACTAGTTAGTTTTATAGTAATTAACGATTGATGTTGATCCAATCGGAAGGCAGGATTATTAAGTCGAGTTATACATGAGCGCAGGGATGATAGTGTTAGTGTGCGACAATCACTCTGTCATTTCCCAACTCTCCGCAAATTCATGTATTACTGCAATTGTTTCCCAAAAACAGTTTAAAAGCTTGTTATTAACAATAAATAACATTCCACTCTCGACGCAATAGTTTGCTCGTACATTTCGGAGTTTATTTTCAATTAATCAAATAATTTGTCTATTTATTCAATACAAAACTTGAAAATTTCCTAGAAGTACACTCCTATGTCGAAAACTTGCAATTACTAGATAAAAAGCAACAATTTTTTATAATAACCCAATTAATTGAATAATTAATTGACTACTCAATCAGTCAATTGAGGCAATAATAAGAATCAATATCCTGCGTCTAAACTGTTCAAGGAATTAATAAAAAATAATAATAACTCCTATTTTTTTATTTTATTTTATTTTTTTTTTGGTGAGGAGGAAAAATGGGAAAATCTTTTATAGACGTTGTACAGGACTCTCCTAGGACGGGTCTAGGCATACATGTTAAAACCAAAAAAACCCCTCTCTCGAACCAATACACCACCCGCGGAACCGCCTTTCGGCTTTAAACTTCACGGGTGGTTGGTTCCATTAAAGTCGCGTACGACTCTTCCGTCATCCGTTCGCTCGGAACCTACATTCGCTGCCACACGCCCACTAGGATAACCGACTAGCCGCGCCACCCAGGGGGGAAACAAACAGATTCCTCCTCCGAACGACGCGGACAGTAAAGTCTACCCGAGACGCAGGACCGCGGGTGCAGGCCCCGATGCGATTTCTACTGGCCCTCCCCGTTGTTTCGCTCTCGACGCCCATCAAGCTCTCTCGTCTTCATCACAAGTGTGACGAATGACTCGATGAGCGTCCAGAACCGTTCAGACTGGAGCATGAGAGGGACCATCGTGTCAGGAGTAAGTTCGGAATCCACCGCCTGACCGAGGACCCCCCTAGCCACATCCCATTTTGCGCAGACGAAGAGTGCGTGCTCTGCGTTATCCACCGTGAAATCGCAGTAGCAACACGTCTCCTCGTCTCTCTTCTTAAAGCGCTTCAGGTACGCGTTAAAACAGCCATGGCCCGAGAGCGCTTGCGCCAAGTAAAAGCCGACTTCCCCGTGCTTTCTGTTCAGCCAGGTGGCGAGCTCTGGGATCAGGCGGTAGGTCCAACTCCCTGTCTGCTCACCATGCCATCTCATCTGCTATTTCTCGACGAGTCTGCGCCTTCCATCCTTGCGGATGGCCTCATTCGCACGAGCGATTTCATGCAGGTCGGCGCAGGTAAGCTCCTTGCGAAGCTGAAAGGTTGTCTGCCTTTCTTCCGCCAATAAATCTATTGGCGGGATGCTCGCCAGGACCAACACAGCGCTCGTCGAGATAGTTCTATATGCCGAAACTATTCTCAGCGCGACAAGTCTCTGCGCTGAGAACAGCTTCTTCTGGATAGCATGGTTTTGCAAGGCATTGGCCCAGACCGGAGCTGCATAAAGCAGCTTCGAATGGACCACGCTCGCCACCAATCTTCGTTTCGCTTTCCTGGGTCCACCAATGTTTGGCATAAGCCGGGCAAGATCGCTCCACATTGGATGGCTTTGGCAGCTGCGATCTTTCGGTGTTCGCCAAAGCTAAGCCTACGATCCAGCTGCACCCCCAGGTACTTAATGCTTGTTTTCCACTCGACTTCATGCTCTCCGAGAACGATCCTCGGATATTGGAAGGATCTCCTGTCCGTAACGAGCAAAGCCTCGGTTTTCTCAGGGGCCATTTTAAGACCTCTGCCATCCAACCAGCGCTTTGCTCGCCACAGACTTTCATTGATCCTCAGCTCTAGGATTCCGACGTCGTCAGCGGCGCACACGACAAGTGCGTCATCCGCGAAGCCGACGATGCTCGTTCCAGCAGGTAGGTCCATGCGCAGAAAGTCATCGTACATGATGTTCCAAACGAGTAGACCCACCCGCGACCCTTGAGGAGCGCCACAGGTCATCTCTTCTTTGAGAGACCATTTGTCGCCCTCGTATGTCACCCACCTGTCATTCAGATAGTCATCTATCATTCGCAACAGGTAGTCTGGAACCTTTTTCCGCATCATCGCTTCGATGCAGATGTCCCATCTCGCGGTATTGAACGCATTGCGTATGTCAATGCTAATCAACGCACAGAATCCCTTACGCTTACCAGTTCCTTTTCTCGCATTTGTGGCGATGTTAACCACAGCTTGGATGGCGTCCACAGTGGACCTGCCTTTCCTGAATCCGAACTGGTTTTCCGAGAGCCCGTTCTCCCCGACCAAGAGAGCCTGAAGCCGTTGTAGAATCAACTCCTCCAGAAGCTTCCCCATCGTATCCAATAAGCATATTGGTCTATACGACGAGGCAACCCCTAGAGGTTTGTTGCCCTTCCTCAGCAGGACCAGTCTCTGCTTCTTCCAATCTGCGAAGAACCTCCCCTCCCGAAGACAGGAGTTAAAGGCTTCTAGGAGGATCTCCGGGTATGCCCCGATCACCTCTTTGAGGATCTCGTTCGGCACCCCGTCGATACCCGGCGCTGTATTTGCCTTAAGCCTTCCACCCGCTCTCTTTAGTTCTTCGAGAGTGAAGAGTTCTTCGCGCCGGACCACGCAGGAACTTCGGTCCTGTCTTTGGAACGGCTCCACGTGTGGAAACAAGCTTCGCACAATGTACTTGACTCGATCGGGATTATCCAAGCCCGGGGTCTTTCTTCTAGTCACCAATCTCTTGGTGACTATTTTGAAGGCGAGACCCTATGGATCTTTCTCGAACTCACTGATCAAGTCTTTCCAGCATTGAAGTCGGCTTTTCTTTATGCCTCGCCTCAAAGCTGTTTTTGCCCCTTTCCATGCCCCGTGCAGCGTAGCATCCCCCTTTGAACGGGTGAATTTTCGCCGCGCTGCGAGGCATTCTCGACGTTGGGCTGCCAACTGGTCGTTCCACCAGTACATCGAACCCTTGGCTTGCCTGCGATTACGGCGAGGCATCGAGTAGTCACAAGCCGCGACCACCTTCTGCCTCACCGAGCGCGCAGCAGCTTCAAACGACCCAGCAGGGCAGACCCAACCAAGCTCATCGATGAGCCTGGTTTCTTCGAGGTGTTCGCGAAGTCTTTCCCTGCTGAGTCGTCTCGTGTTCCAGGAGGGGCTCCTTCCTTCGCCGCCCCTACCCTTATCCACCGCCTGACACCGTTGTTCTAGTGTAAATTCGATGCACCGGTGGTCACTCAAGGTTATAACCTCGAGGACCGACCAGTCGCTTATCCTTGAAGCGAGGCGAGGTGCGGCAATTGTGAGATCAATTATTGACCCCCCCCCCGCTCCTCGTCTGAACGTAAATTCCCCGCCCTGATTCAAGACGATCAGTTCGTTCCTAGCGACCATCTCGCCAACCAAGATTCCAAGATTCCCCTCCTATCTAGGCGGACCTCACCCCACTCGGGCGACTTACTGTTGAAGTCACCCCCTATGAGGGATCGCCAGATGGCCTCACGGAGGCTTTCCTCAAGGAGGAGGATCTGGGTCTCAAAGACATCGAAGGGATCGCCGGGGGAGAAGTAGCAGCCGTACACACGCACACCCGCCACCTCCACCCAAACGAACCCCGCGTCGGTCTCCAGGAAGTCCCCGACGCCCAAATCAGGGTTACAAACAAGGATGCCGGCCCTCCTTGATGCATCCTGATACCAAGCAGAGTTATCGGACCACTTGTACTGCTCACTAATGAGCAGCACATCGGCCCCCCTCTCCCTGGCAGTCTGCATCAGGAGGGCCTGGGCATCCTTCCCCCTTCCGAGGTTGAGCTGCAGGAACTTCAATTCCTGCCTCTCAACCTCCGAAGCTCTTCCCGGAAGACCGGGCAGGAGCCGCTCCCTGACACATGGGCGACATCTTTGTCGCCCCTGTCTATGCATGTCAGGCACCTTGGTGGCGCCTTGCAACTCCTGGCCAAGTGTCCCGTGGCGCCGCATCTCCAACAGACGTTTTTCCTGTCGGGGTTGCTGCAGCCCCGGGACCCGTGGCCGTACCCAAGGCACCTGAAGCAGCGGGCGACTTCCACGTGCTCGCGAACGCGGCACGCTACCCACCCGATCCTCAACTTACCTAGCTGAAGCAGACGCGCGGCGTCTGCCTCAGCTAGCCGGATCACTGCAGTCTTCACCCCACCAAAGCGGGTGAAGAGCCTGCAGGACCCCTCAAAAGCTGGTCTGCCCAATGCCAAGCACAGGGCAGACACAACCTCCTCTTTTTCAACGGTCTCGTCGAGGTCCCTAATTTCGAGGGACCTCGTCGAGACCAGGGCTGAAATTTGCGCCCTTTCCCCGACCGCCAGGTCAAGCTCCTTTCGGAAGGCCGAAACGTCTCCCCCCTTTTTGAGGACCAGAAGGACTTCTTCCTTCCTGGTCCTCCGGATAGACAGGACCTCAAGTCCTGCCTTCCGGGGGTCGACTTTCGCCTTCATTTCCCTCAAGATGTCGGCGTAGGACTGGCCGTCCTTCGCCGACACCTTGATGGCGTCACCCGACCTGGCGGGCGTAGAGCGCATCGACTTCGGAGTGGCGGTGGTCCCCTGCGCTTTTTGGGCAGGGTCCTCCGCCCTTTTCTCTTTTTTTTCTTCTTTTTTTATTTTCGTTTTCTTTTTTTTTCTTTTTTCTTTGTGACCACATGCCAGTCCCCTTCCTTATTCGGGGGCTGGCTCGTGGCCACCTCGGCATAAGAGAGCGAAGAGCCACCCTTTCCCCTCTTTGGAGTTTTTTCCAGAGGGGGGGAGGGCGCGGATCTCTTCTCCCCCTTCACCTGATTTTTTGGGGTATCTCCCAGAGACGCCGAGCGTGGTCTCTGAAAGATCCCCAATTTCTTCATGGCAGGGTGGGATTCCATTTTTTTTTGGATTCTCACCCCGCTTTCCAGGAGGCACTTATGGGTGTTGAGCATTCCGCCCAACACCTCAGTGGCCTCATTCACACTATCCGTTACGTGGCGAGGGTTGTTTCTCAGCATACCCTGCTGGATGACGCTGAGAGCCCTCGCCAATTTTTCCATTTTATTGTTTTGCTCCTTCAGGAGCTGAAGGACGTCCTTCCATCCCTCAGCTCCCGAAGAAGCACCCGAATCTGTATTCCCCACCGTTTTAAAATTTTTTTCCATAAGTTCGTTTTACCAGCGCATCGTGCGTAGAGGAGCGGGTCGGAATAGTTGGGAACGGGTGTACCCTCGGACTGAAGTCCTACCCCAGTTCCCTGAGGCCCAACCTCCGCTTAGCCGGTCCCGGAATACACGGACAGACCGGACTCGCTCGAGGCAACACAGGCTCCGACACCTGTGTTCAATACGCACTACCTGATCAAGGTCCCGAAGGGGCTGGCTTCTGATCCCGCATGGCACACCACTTCGGCAGAGCTAGGCTCACAGCAGCCTCGCCTCCTCGTGGGCCGGGGAAGACACCACTCGGAGACGAAGCACTCCCAGTGGGATGCCATACGGAAACGATCGTTTGGACTGTTCTTGGTCACAGACTGCGGAGGGTTTGCAGTGTCCCCCAGGAGATTCCATACACATACACAAGCACTCACAGACTCACTCTCAGCGCCGCTACCTGGGGCATACATCCTTCTCCATGCATGGGGATAGACGCGTTTATAGCGTCCCCCACTCTCAACCTGGGATAGACCCGTTTATAGGGCACCCTTCACGCAATGGGAAGATGCCCGTCTATAGAGCCCCCTGCATTTGTTCACCGATTCATCGAGACACTAAAACCTCCATGACCCTAGGGCCGTCTGCTAAGCCTCCCCACCCGTCCTTTTTTGGAAAAACTATTTTTTCATCATTTTTTCTCTTGCATTGGAAGTATTTGAAATTGAGAGACATTCATTGATCAAATAATTAATGGAATTCAACAATAATTTGATTCTTGATCATTTACTTAATTTAAAAATTTCACATGAATATTCTACAGCCTCAAATATGCTCAGGAAACGCGTGAATATGAATAATAATCACATTCAATTGATAATCCATCAATTTAAATCATTACATCTTTTCATTTATGATTTGAATAATTTTGATGTCGCAGAATCCATGTTTTAAATATGAAACTTAATTAATTAATTAATCGAGTACTCAGTAGTGATCGGATTATATTAACTTCTTTATTTATTAGTTAATTGATGAAATTAAGTATTATTTATTGATTATTATTCTTTTTAGTAAAAGTTTGAAAATGCAAGAGAAATAATTATTATCAATAACTAGTTAGTAATTAATTAAGTTAGTAATTAATTATTAAATGAATAATAAAAAATTTATATGTAATCAATTATTGACGACCATTATTTGTTTTTACTAAATACTTGAGAGTTTTTTATACGAGAAATTGCTTGTGCGAAGTGTTTAAGCTTAATTATTAGTGTATTAATAACTTCAATGTTAAGCGCTAATTGTTTACTAAACTTTCAAATTCTCCATGAATTCACTTCTTTATCAAAAAGTTACAACTAAAAAAGTTCATATGATTATTGAACACCTTTCATTTACATTTCGGATTATCCTAAACCGATTTCTTTTCTCTGAGATAAGGTACATTTACTTTATTATGTGCCTCCGGCGCATAAACGCGTTTTTATGCTGCAGTTGAGAATAGCGTAACGTTGTGTATTACGATACAGAGGAGAATAATGTAAAAATTGAACTGCGCATGCGTCTATTACGATACAGTGGATCATAATCTTCTTCTTATTCTTCTTCTTCGTACAGCGTTGGCACCGTACTGACAAAGCCTTATACATTTGAACTGCGCATGCGTCTATTACAATACGCTACTACGAACTACTACAGAAGATCGAGAAAATCAAAATGGCCGGAAGTATTCGGGAAATGTCAAGTGAGATAGGCGATAATCACGGCAATTTCGACCTTTTCAGATTCAATTCGAGTGTATGCAGAAAAACTCGTAAATGCGCCGAAGTCACATAAAATAGAATATGCGCCAATGCACACAATTCGGGTAATTACGAGACTCGCTTAAAATGCTCGCAGGACTGATCGCGCCTCGGCTTCGATCTCCTGCGAGCATTGTCACTCGTCCTGTAATAACCCTCATTATGCGCCTAGGCACATAATATGCTATTAAGACACTATAAGTCCTGTACAAAGCCAAGTATTTTTTACATTCTTATCGTGGATGAAAAAATATCAGTTTTATGTGGAAAATGACTTTCGAAATTTTCATCAAACCTTTACGTTTTGAGACCCCCTGAGTTAGAAAAAGTGGTTTTTACGAAAGTGTCTGTATTTTTGTCTGCCGGTCGCATACTTGATAACTCTCGATAAAATTATCAGATTGAATTGAGCTTGGGCACACTTTAAACCAAAATTAGAAATTTTACAGCATGCTAAACCTTGAGAAAACTTAATATCAAAATTCCATTTTCCAGTGAAATTATACGAGATATGAAAAAATCTTATCATACAAAATTATTTTCTACATTAAGATCTACAAATTTGAATTGCAACATTTTTTCATAAGATGTATATTTATCTTTTTAACTTAAAAAAATACTATTAAACAATAATAAGGTAAATGTAACAGTCGTTGCGCTGGTACCAGTCGTTGCGCTGTCGAGCATATTTTACGTAAAATTAAGAAAATTAATTTATATTTTTGTGTTCAAGTTGAAGATATCGTTGAACATAAGGTTATTATTCATCTCTAATAACAAATTTTTAATGTAAATGCTTACTCAAAAATGCTAAAAAATAAAATATTCCGGAATCTTCAAATCGTAGTTTATAAAATGACTGTGCTTATTTTTTATGCAAATGGAACTCTTCTCGCATTTAAGTATTTATATCAATTTATTCGACATCAATTTTGAAAGTTTTTGATTTATATTTGTGATAACCCTTATATAACAATAAATAATACAATAATTAATTTCTTGCGCAAAGACTGGGCCAAACGCATTTTTTCATATTTTCGACTATTCGTTAATAAGTGTTGAAAATTTTCAGAATAATAAGCTTTGCAATACAAATCAAAAGTGTCTTTAAAAATGTGATTCGATTAATATGACGAAAAAATTTATTTTTCTATAATTAAAATCAATAATCCTCGAAGGGTTTCCTTAACCGCGCAACGACTGGTACATTTACCTTATGTGAAATACGAAAAAACGTAAGAATGCAAAAATGCAAAAAATGCAAATTTGTGCAAAATGCAAAAAGATCTACAATTTTTGTCTCACACAGTTTCTGATAAAACATATATTCTTCGTTTCAATTTCAAAAATTCTATTCTTTAGACAAAATATATGAGATACAAAAAAAACCTTTAGATGGAAAATTATTTGCCTAAATGAAGTCTACAAATTTTCATCAAAACACTTCTCGACAGAATGTATATTTTATGTTTTGATTATAAGAAACACTATTGAAAAAATTCCATTTTTTAGCCATTTTCGACCTTAAAATATGATTGTCGATCTTTGAGACACCCTGTATAGACACGTTGGTTGCAAAAGATCTGTATGAAGTTAGCAGTTTTTCAGTGATTGAATGCGTCATCTTTTCTTCTTCTTCCTTTTCACTTGCTCCTCTGTTTCCACATTGTCTTTTTCTCTTGCTGTTGCCACCCTTTTATCCTTATAGTCAGATACTCTGCACCCTTACGTTCTCGACAGAGTGCAGGCAGACGGGCTCCGTGCCAGCTGTAATTAACACTCAACCCGACTCCGACTTTCTTCTTGGCTGGCCTGTTCTCTCTTCTAGACAGGATGGACGTAACCACTTTAAGGTGCAAGGTAGAACTTTGAGAATAAAAAGTATAAGAGAGCCTTGAGGTGTTTTTATATCTTTCCGGTTGCGGGCTGGCAAATTCATCTACAGAAGTTGATTGGTACATTGTGTTGAATCCTCTTTGTTGAGAAACGAAATGTGCCAATAAAGTACTCTAAATGAATTTTTCGTCCCGCAGCTGGAGAGGTATAAAAGCACCATTAGTGTGAATCGAAACATTCTTGAGTCTTTCTTTGTATCATGCCTGCATCTTCGTATTCGTATCTTCATCCCAATCTTTCCTCTCTCTATCTTACTTTCTCCAGCTTCTATCGCAATGTGAATTTCGATTCATGGTATTTAATCCAAGATGAGACAAACTTCACCTCAAACTTCGGAAATTCACGTTAAATCTCCAAGTTTTCTCACAAGTCCCTCTGATCTCTCAAAGATAAAACTTACCTTCTGATTTTGGAATTACTGAAATGTGTAATACCGCGTTGTTTCAATATCAAGTTGATTTTTCTATTGAAGCTTTTATTTTTCGTGGAAAGAGAGATTATTTTTTAAGTCGACAACGGTAGAATTAAACTTTAATATAGTCAATATCAAGGGGCGACTATTTAACCTCCAATGACAAATAAAATCTAAGGTAGTAACAATTTTAACTAATTCAGATTGATCATATCTTGGGGTCATTTTGGAAAGGATCTACAAGGTCCATTACGCAATACTCTTACATTTACTTTAAACTTTACATAATGCTCTCTTCATTTTTTTTCTCCTCTCCAAAAATGACGTCCAAAACGTTAATAAAGTGAAGTTGAACTTAGAAAAAAAATCACAAGAAAAAAATTGTAATGAGAACAAAAAGCGAAATTTCAATCATTACTGAAATTCCAACGCAGGAACCCAGGAAACGGTTTAATAGATCGTTAGCGATTGAAAATTTAAAGATATACAAGTACTTAATATTGAAAAAAATCAGGATTTAACATTTTAACTAGAGAAAATGGAACATGTTATATGAAAAATGTAAAATATTAAAGAGTCTTAGTCGACTATATCCAGGATTACACTGATAGAAATTTGATGCTTGAAAGTACCATTCTTGATGGTAACTCGTTTTTTTCAATCGTCAAAACACTTGTTAAATTCAATTTCCGGAATTGCCTTCAAAGTCTTCTTCGATTCGGCTTGTACCTCTTCAATCGTGTCAAAACGGTGTCCGCGGAGTGGTCTTTTGAGTTTAGGGAATAGCCAGAAGTCACACGAAGCCAAATCAGACGAATATGGTGGTTGTGGAACGATATGCGTTGAATTTTTTGCGAAATGGTCACGAAGAACGAGTGTAGTGCGAGACGGCGCATTATCGTGATGCAAAAACCACGAGTTGTCTGCCCAAAATATCTTTTGAAACGGTGTTGAGTGATCCTCTGAAAATGCCAATAGTGTAAGCAAGGTCTCTAATTGTCAATCGACGATTTTTGTGCACTAATTCTTTGATTTGATTGACGTTCTGCTCGTCAGTAGATGTTGATGGTCGTCCGGGACGTTCCAAGTCATCAAGACGTTCTCTGCCTTCTTTGAAGTCTTTGCATTACTTATAAACATTTTTCTGCGACATGGTGAAATCACCGAAGGCCTTATGCAACATTCTGAACGTTTCCACAACTAAAATTTCATTCCGCAAACAAAATTTAATGGCACTTCTTTCCTCAACAAATTCAGACATTGTAAAAATCGAAAAAATTACTTTTTTCTACTAGCGGGCCATAAAGTGGACTTTATTGCCCCGTGCGGGGCAAACAAATCCACTTTCTGACCCGCTAGTAGAAAAAAAATCGTGTGCAACACGGGAAAAACATTTATTTTACTCGTGTGGTTGTTACCCTCGCTTTACTCGGGCATCAAACTTCACAATCGCAAAATAAATTTTTTTTTCCCTAGTTGCACAATGTACTATTAGTCGTTTAGAAAACATAAGCGTAACTATGTAACAAAATGATGACATTTACATGAAAGGGCATAGCCGGGTTTTCATGTGAAATCGGCCTTAAAACCAAATCAAATTTCGCATTAACCATATGGAAGGGATTGGGCAAGAGATTATTGTGCCAAATTTTCAGATCCTCATCTGCCATTTTAAATGAGTAATGGCGGATTTGACCATTTTCGTTTTTTTCTTTTATAAGCTAACCTAATCATAGGAAAATTTTGAAAAAAATCAGGGTTGTTATCCAATAGAAGACACATTTGTAAATTTTTACAGATTTTTTCATGCATAATTCGCGATGCAAAAAATTGCGAAAATTTTTGCACGCAATTTTGTTCATGTTTGAATTGCGCGACCGCTCTTTTGAATTATTCTATTCATTAGTTACCTATCGATGATTAAAACAGAATTTTTGCAGATTTTTGCAAGGTGTGGACAGGGGTAAAAAAAAATAAAAACCGTCAAAATACGCATTCTTCCAACATCTTACTATTAAAGCACATTTTATAATAACAGTAGACAAATGAAAAAAACAATTTTATTTGGTAATCAATCTCTAACACGGTTTAATGCTGAAATTTTTGCAAAAATTTTGCAAAATATTTTGCGAATTTTTGTTGTTGCGAAAAATCGAAATTTTTACATGCATTGTGAAAAAATGGTTGAATGTCGTTATTTGCAAGTCGAAATAGTGCTGGTAAAAATATCTTTTCGTATTCTTGAATATTTTGCGAATATACAGGTTAAATTAATTTCTCTTTGTTAAAAATAACATACTCATTTTACCATAGAAGACATCGAAAATACCCTCAAATCTTCCTCTATTTACTTTATTTTTTGAAATTTTAATGAGCACAAATAATAAAAAAAGGTCGTGAATTAAATAAGCAATTAACATGGATTTCTGGATAACAAAAAATTTTTAGCAGTTATTTTGCATTGCAATACGTACATTTTCTTTACATTTTTTAGAAAGTTTTGCCCGTTAAAAAATGTAGTCCTTTCAAAAACTGTCCGTTTTTAATAAAAGTGATATACAAAATGTAAAATTGGTTTTCCTACAAAAATATATTTTTCTAGCATCGAGTTTTTACAAATATATGTAGATAGTTAATTTTACTTTCATAGCACTTCATACTCCATAAGTGGCTGAACATTTGCCAAGCATAAAAATTTTTTTCAATTATAAATTAGCCATCATCACTGTCTTCGTTTATAACTGTAAGTTTGTAGGAAAACCAATTTTACTTTTGGTATACCATTTTTATATAAAAAGGAAATTTTTTGAACGGACTAAATTTTCAACGGGCAAAACCTGTATGTTCGAAAAATATTCAAGAACACGAAAAGATATTTTTAGCAGCACTATTTCGACTTGCGAATAACGACAATCAACCATTTTTTCACAATGCATGTAAAAATTTCGATTTTTCGCAACAACAAAAATTCGCAAAATATTTTGCAAAATTTTTGCAAAAATTTCAGCATTAAACCGTGTTAGAGATTGATTACCAAATAAAATTGTTTTTTTCATTTGTCTACTGTTATTATGAAATGTGCTTTAATAGTAAGATGTTGGAAGAATGCGTATTTTGACGGTTTTTATTTTTTTTTACCCCCGTCCACACCTTGCAAAAATCTGCAAAAATTCTGTTTTAATCATCGATAGGTAGCTAATGAATAGAATAATTCAAAAGAGCGGTCGCGCAATTCAAACATGAACAAAATTGCGTGCAAAAATTTTCGCAATTTTTTGCATCGCGAATTATGCATGAAAAAATCTGTAAAAATTTACAAATGTGTCTTCTATTGGATAACAACCCTGATTTTTTTCAAAATTTTCCTATGATTAGTTTAGCTAATAAAAGAAAAAAACGAAAATGGTAAAATTCGCCATTACTTATTTAAAAGGCAGATAATGACCTGAAAATTTGGCACAATAATCTTTTGCCCAACCCCTTCCATATGGTTGATGCGAAATTAGATTTGTTTTTAAGGCCGATTTCACATGGAAACCCGGCTATGCCCTTTGGCACAGATGTCAGTAACAGTAGGAACAACATAAAAATAAAAGAATTTGCCCGAATCGGTCAGCCTGCGAAGTTTAAATTAAAAATTCACCTTAGTTTCTGCTCACAGTAGTATGCTACACGTTTCGGAATTTATCACCAAGAATGATGGTAAAAAATGAAATTTCATGTGCCAACCTTTTTTTGACAAAATGTGCCTTTCAAGTTATGTACGCATATCTTTTGCGTTTATATTATAAGACATTCCATAAGCTGTCAGTTTATCTTAAGTGTGTATCGAGATTTCTCCACTGGATCAGAATATCGAACAAAGAATTTATCTCAAATTTTGCATTGCAAATGGAATTTCGTGTGCGGAATCGCTGCAAATGTTACAGAAGGCTTACGGTGAATCTACTTCATCAAAAACACATGCATATGAGTGGTACAGTGCATCCAGAAGCGGTCGAGATGTAGTGGAAAATTTGCCTCGCTCTGGTCGGCCATAAACGTCTTCAACTTGAGTTGACATCGTTAAAGTGAAGGAAATGGTGACTGAAAATCGTCATTCAAGTTCAAGAGAGATAGTCGCTGAACTTTCTGTGTCTCATGAATCAATTCGTACCATTTAAAACGATTGTTTGGGCATCAAAAACGCGTTACTGCTCGACTAGTTCCGAAAAACCTGAATTTTCACCTGATATGGCTCCGGCCGACTTTTTTCTCTTTCCAAAACTCTAATTACCACTTCGAGGCACCCTTTTTCAGTCGATGGAAGACATAAAAGAGAATTGAAGTCAATTCTGCAAAATGCGTTTAAAAAATATTTTGTTGATTGGATTATTCTTTGGCATAAGTGTATTATTTCGGGAGGGGCCTACTTTGAAGGCGATGAAATAAATTTTAATGAATAATAAATAGTCTGTGTTTTATTGACCAATTCCTGGTATTTTTTTGACAGAATATACAAGTTTCAAAATTTCGAACCGTAATTGCGAGAGTAATTTAACACATCACTCAATAAGTTTCCGGTCTGACATATAGATGGCACCACTATTGCCAAATCTATATAATTTCTGGATAGTACCATCCTTCATCCTTCAAAATACTCTGACCGTTCTCTGACCTCGCATTATTATGGCTAAGAACGATAAAAAAAACATTTAAAACATTGAAATTATGATTCTGTGGCCAAATTTGGAATAGACGATGTAGGAATAAATACAATACTTTTATTTATCAGCGATAAAAACTAGGAAACAATCATGTACCTGTCATTGAAGGCAGTGCAATAGTCGACCTTGACGGTGGAAACGTCCCGCCAATTGTGAACCACTGCACTGCCTTCAGTGACAGGTATACGATGTTTTTCTTGTTTTTATCGCTGAAAAATAAAATTATTGTATTTATTTCTACACCTTCTATTCCAAATTTCGCCACAGAATCATAATTGAAATGCTTTAAATGTTTTTTACCGTTTTTAGCCATAATAATGCGAGGTCAGAAAACGGTCAGAGTATTCTCTGACCGTTCTCTCAACCGGGTCCGCTAGGGTAACTAATCAAGATATTCCTAGAATTATTTCTTGGATTCTACCCCGGGGTCAAACATGATGCAAAATAGTCTTAAAGTTCAAAAAATGCGTAGCTTCGTATAAAATTGTTTATAGTTCAATGTATATCATATTTTAATAGAATTTAGGAATATTTATAAAAATATTGATATTTTTTATTTATTTATATAATGTATGGAGCACAGTCTTCATTTGAAATGTTATACGACGTTTTTGTACCATGTTTGACCCAGGAGTGAAATCCAGGAAAAAATTCTAAGAATATCTTGATTAGTTAGCAATTTACGATGGAGACTTATTTTTAAAACGAGACCAAAATCATTTTAAAATGTTATTTATTTTTAGAGTTATTAATGTTTTATAAAAAGATCGAAATTGGTCGTTTTTTGTAATATATTCTTATAAAATTACAATAACATTTTGCCATCAACTTGGGATTATTAGATGAAAAAATTTATTATAATTCTTGTCATTATCGAAACAAAATGTTTATCTTGTTTTTATACAAATTAAGGCACTTCAGCAATGGCTTAAACAACTTTTCACTCTTTTGTATAAATTAATTTCATTGAGCTAATTACACCAAACGCAAATTAATTCTGTTTGGAATTCTATTAAATATTTTTATTTTAAAATACAAACTGGAAAATGGTTCATTGTAAAATGTAATTTTTACAAAAAATTTTGTAGAACTATGTCTATTATTTTTGAAACATAATTTTTCCAAATCATATCAGTTAATTATCTCCGAATTTGTGTGATAAAACCTGACTTCTCGCTAGTGCTATCAACTGCAAAACATCAGTATAAAACGAAGATTCAAATCTGTGTATGTGATTAGTAGGGGAGAAGCGGCGAAATTGGCGCACCTAATAGAAAGTGCGAGTTTAAAAAGAAAGTATATGACTAAAGATTATGAAAAAATATTTATTTAATAGCTGGATATCTTTTCTATACTTTCCAATGGATAAAGATTGCATTGAAAATTATTAAAGCAGGTTTTTATTCAGTTTTTCGAAGGACTGCACCTGCGTCAATATTATAATCTTGCCACGTATTAGTTATATTTTCATAGATTTAGAATTACATTTCAGTAGCAAAGGTTGATGAAAAGAGGTAGTTATAATTTGAAACTAAATTTGAGATAGTATATCAAGATATGTGAAGTTTTTTATACCTTTATTCACATAAACCAGCCAAAGTTAAAATATATTTTATATTTGTGCAATAAAATACTGGCAATTGTGGATCTTTAAGTGAATATTCAAATTGAAATCATTTTTATAGAGAATTATTTGAATTTGTAATCAGAAGTATATAAAATTATTAACTTTAGAAGACTTATAATTAATAGAAACAATCAATCAAAAATACAAATTTTTTACTTACATTGCTTTCACATCTTAAAATCGAGAAAACTTTCAAAACACTGTCAGACTGCAAATTAATTATTAAAAATCGCTTTTAAAATGCCTTAATACCTCAAACTTAAAAAAAAATTTAACCACTGATTGTTCAAATGAATATAACCTTACAAAGTCGTTATATCAGTTTTGCGAACCACATTACCTCCCATGTCACAACAAATCTTAAGAAAAAGATTAGCAGAAAAGTCCAGCAACATTCAAATGTATATATCTATATATTAATAATTGTGTACTTACTATCTTCTTTATATTTTCAATCATAAACATCCGAGCACTTGACTTCAGTCACCGGTTTCCAGAAACACAACACGTGTGCCAACGATTTTACGTAAAATGCTTATTTTTTCATACAAATATTCTATCCTAATCGTAAGATTAAATATCAAAGATTATAAAATCGTTGCATTAATCTAATTCACCTTGAATTACTATTATTTAACGATTTAACTCAATGGCTTCGAACATAACCATTATGCCAAAAAACGATTAATCGCAATAAAATTGTATTAAGCAATTAGATTTTTATAATTTTTTCTATCAAATACATATCATACAAGAATGCACACGATAGAACTATTTTTATTTTTTGTTATGTTATCATTTTCTGAAAAATAGGGTGCGCCAATTTAGACGACGCGCCAATTTCGCCGCTTCTCCCCTACTCTTTAAATTTTGAATTAGTAGGAATTTGTTTACTTCCCAACAAATGAAAAAATTTACTTATTTTTAGCAACATTTAACAAATAATAAGTAAATTAATAAGTTACGTTTTAATAATTGTATGGTTATTTTAGAAACTTAAAAAATAATAATAATAATGGGTATTTTCAAAATGCCTGAATAAAAGAAAGATTTATTTCCACGTCAGCATAAAAATTGATGAAAAATCTTGATATTAAGAATTTTAACATTTTTTATAAATGTGTCGATTTTCAATTCGATAATAATATCATAATAACATAATCTGCAAATTTTACACACTATTTTTTATCCCAAAATTGGTTTTGACACAAGGTGAATATTTTTCCAAAACAATTTAAATCCTATACATTTTATCAACGTTTCTTTCATACTTCATAAATTCGAGTTCAGATTCAATTTACAATTTTCAAACATTTCATTTTACATTTGAGCCTTTAAATAATTTTCCCGAAAATTTAAATTTCCTTCTGGAAATATTTTCCGGACTAAAAGCAGTTATTTTATGAATTTTAGAGTCGAAAACGTTTATCCCTCATAAATCATCTTTAACGACCGGAAGTTCGAAGAAGTAAAATCGTAAGTCGTAGGCACGTGTACCGTACGAAGCTCCTAATGGATCCTGAACGAATTAAGAGTAAGCTGGAAATTAACCCGAACTTATTTCATTAGCGCGGTGAAGAAATAAAAGTTCGCGGTTAATCGCATATTCATGAAAATGTGCCTCTGGACTAGAACACTTTCCCTTTAACAATTCAGGAAGAATTAACATTTTTAGTAAGCGATCAGCAGAAGAAACCGAATTTCAAATTCTTCTAAATCAGAAGTAATATCTACATCCAAGTATCATCCTCGCGGTAACATCGAACTACATGGAAGGTCAAATTGCTTTGTACGAAATTAAAATAATCGAATATTACCCACATTACGCTTTATCATCAATTAATGCACTTGTTGGTAATTAAGATTTACTAGAACCAAATTCGAACTGTTAATTATAGCCATACACAGTAAACGAAATGTAACAACGAAAAAATATAAAATATTTATAATTGAACCTGTCACGCTTCAAGCCGTGTAACATGCAAGAAATTCAATCTTCCACAGAAAATATGAAAACGCTAATGTCAAACATAATTAACTTTTAAAACAATACCTCCCTTTATTTTATTATCACGCGGCATAAAAAGAATGACAGTGGTAATTATGTTACTAACAACAAAGAATTTTTCAGAACAAAGAAACCCGTGGGCATAATTGCATTGTTAGTAGTGAAGAGAGCTGTCATAGAAATGGGATTCTCAAATTGTAAAACTCACACATCACTTTTCAAATTCGTGGAATTTACGGTATTCTTGTCAAGTGAAGTTTTGACGTTCGACAAAAAGTTTTCACCCATTTCGTTAAGAACAGTAATGGAAAGAAATGTAAAAACAGACCACAGGGATTATTTTCGCATAATATGCATCGTATAACCCTTTCACGGATAGTCAGTAATTAGGGAGAACTGAATGTGAGTTTCCCGACCACAGTCGTCGCGTCGTTTCACACCTTATGCAATATAATAACGAAGGGTGAGAAGTACCTATATCCGTATTTAAACAAGGAACTAAGCTAATTTAAAGTGGTAATCTGTAATCACCTTCGGAACGATTCTCCAACTTTACCCATTGAAAATCTAATCCCTGTCGTTCATTTTCACATATTAGGCGCATGACTTGCAATTTATTTTTACTCGGAAAACCAATCATGGTAGTCCATTCATATCTGAGCAAATCAATTAATAATTCTGTGACAAGAGAATATTTCAGAATATTCATTTGTCCATGAGGATGAAAGAATGTAAGTCCTAAATTTTTTTTTGTTCCCCAAAAATCTTAAAATATTTTTAATTTACTTCGAATATCCTGAAGAATCGTCAAACATCTTAAAGAGTCTTTAAATATCCTGAAGTATTTTGGAATGTCTTAAAGTACCTCTATACTTATTAAAGTACTTGAATACTAGAAAACATGTTAAAATATTTTAAAGTATGTAGGGTAATTTGCAGTTTATAGAAGAACTTTTATATAATTAAGTGTTAAAGCATCTTTGAATATGTGAAAAACCTTGGAATACCTTGAAATATTTTGGAGTATCAAAGTATCTTGAAATGATTCAAATACTTTGAAAAACATTGAAATATTTTGAAGTATGTGAGGTATCTTGAACTATACAAGTTATCCTAAAATGCCTTAAAATATTCTTAAATATTTTAAAATATCTTGAACTCACTGGAAAGATCTTGAAGAATTTTAAACTACCCTGAAATACTCTGAAATGCCTTGAAGCACCTCCCAATTTCTTAAAGTGTCCCAGAACTTGAAATACATTCAAGCACTTTGAAACATCTTGAAATATTTTGAATTATTTTAATCCTATAAAGTGTGTGATTCATCTCAAAGTATGTGAACTATCTCGAAGTACCTTAAAATATTTTAAAGGGTATGTTGAATCTTTTAGTGTATGAAATATTGTGAAGTACATTAAAATATTTCAAAGGGTATCCCAGGTGCGAATTTAGGTCGGCACCCAGAATTTGACGGTCGGTACCAACTCGGTCCTACTTTGCCAACCAAATATTGGCAGCCGGAGTTGGAATAACTACGGTAGCTCCAATTCACCTTCGTTTGGCAAACTTTGACAGCCAAATGCAATTCAACAGCCGGCCCAACTATGGCCCAAACGTGGGCCGTCCATAGGATAAACTCTGGTACATTATTTCAAACGACCGTCATAACACGGTCGACCTGATTGTGGATGAAGGTTGGTCCGATCGTCAGCTAAATATTAATCGAAATAAGTCAACTTATTATACCCAACCGTCGGCCCAACTCTGACCCAAACGTGAGCCAACCGTCGGATGAGCTCTGGTGCATTATTTTAAAAGACCATAATAATACGGTCGGCGCAATCGTCGGCTAAATATTAATTCAAATAAGTCAACTTATTGCACCCAACTGCCAATCCAACTGTGGCCCAAACGTAGGCCGACCGTCGGCTGAGCTCTAGTGCATTATTTTAAAAGAACATAATAATTACGGTTGACCCGACTGTGGAAAATAGTTGGCCTGATTGTCATCTGAATATAAATCGACGTAAGCAAGCTCATTTCACAAAAATGCCGGTCCAACTATGGCCCAAACGTGGACCAACCATCGGAAGAACTCTGGTACATTCTGTTAAACGGCCATAATAATGCGGTTAACCCAAATGTGAACAATGGTTGGCCCGATTATCGGCTAAATATAAATCGATGAAAGTATACTTATTTCACTTAACCGCCGGCCCAATTCTGGCCCAAACGTGGACAGACCGTCGCATAAACTCTGATACATTATTTCTAACGGCCGTAATAATACAGTGAGAGAATTTTCGTTAGAGTAAATGATAAAAATAAATAAAAATTTAGTATAATATTGTTGTAAAATGGGGAATGCCGAAGTTTTATTACACTTATTTGTATCATGGCATGCCTGTCCAGCAAGTAGAAATATTAGGGAATTCCCTGGAATCTCCTCACTTTCCAGATCCCAGGTGCGAATTGACCGTCGGCCCACGATTGGGCCAACCTTGTTGGCCATAGGTCGGGCCAACTAGTGAAATGATAAATCTATCCGTCCATTGTCATGAACAGTTGGCCCGACGCCGGGTGCCGGAGAAGGGCCGTCTTAGGAAAAATATGCTTGTACCCGTGTAGAAATTCAAATCAGGGCACTAGCAGGCCCTGATAAGGTACATTATTTGATTAGTACATTATTAGTACATTATTGATACATTATTTGTAATCGCACGCTTGAATTAAAAATTTCGTATTCGCTTTTGAATTCGAACCCTCTAACCTACCTATATTATCTACATAACTAAACGCATTCCTAAAGCCTAAAGCCTCTCGGCTATTCTTGCTTACCATATTTCGAAAAAAATCTCACTTATAAGCTACTGCTGCAAAGGCCGTAAACAATGGGTCTGTACTCTGCTAATAAGCAATCTTTTTGTTTAAGGTATTTTAATCAGTTATGGGTTTAAAATTTTCCCACCATTGCCTCGCAAGGTTAGACCAACGCGTTTTGACAATGTTGGTCCAATTTTAAAAACCAAGGTTGATTCAATACTGTTCCCCAAGGTTGGACAAATTTCGTTCTCCATGGTCGGCCCAACGATGGAAAAAGACGCTGACCAGTGTTATCATTACGCTAGTTGGCCCACCCATTGGTCTACAAAGTTGGGCCGACCTTTTAAAGGTTGGCCTGACCGTGGCCGGCTGTCAAATTCGCACATGGGATGTTATATCTGTTAGTTCTTGAAATACTTTAAAGTACTTAGGAATATTCTGAAGTATCTTGAAGCATTCTAAAAAATCTTCAAATATACTGTTCCCACTTGTAAATCCTGAAGTACCTTGAAATATGCTAAATCCCTTAAAATACCCTAAGTTATCTTAAAACATCTCGATATCACGTTAAATAACATGAAAAATCTTCAAATATCCTGACAAACCTTGAGATTTCTCGAAATTGAGTAAAATACTTTAAAGTATCTTGGAATATATTTATATCACTCGAACCATCCTGAACAACCTTTAAATATCCTGAAGTACCTTGAAATGCTTTTAAATTACTTGAAGTATTCAAGTATCTGCTAGCACATTAAATATTCTGAAGTTCCTTCAAATATATTAAAGAGTCTTGAATTATTCTAAGAGATCTAGAAAAATCCAGAAAAACTTTGAAAAATCGCAAAGTTAATGGGAATATTCTAAAGTACTTTGGAATATCGTGACATTACTTATAACATCCTTAAAAAACTTGAAATATCATGAATCAATTTGAGCTATCTTCAAATATATAAAATATCCTGGAGTTTTTTGAAATACTTTTATATATTTGAAAATATTGAAGTGAAATATGTGAGACACCTTTAAATATTTTGGAATATTCTGACCTATGTCAGGTATCTTGGGAAATAAAAATTATCCTAGAATACTTTAAAATATCTTGAATTTACTTGAAATATCATGGAGTAACTTCAAACATCCTGAAGAGTCTTTAAATACTCTCAAGTATTTTGGAATGTCTTAAAGTACCTTTAAATTTCCTCAACATTGAAAATAAGTACCTTGAAATATCTTGAAATAGCTTGAAAATTTTTTATGTGTATGATTTATCTTAAAATATGTGAAATATTTTAAAATGTTTTTAAGGGTATATTGTATCTTTTAGAGCGTGAAATATTCTAAAGCATTCTTAAATATCTCGATGTTACCAAAATATCTTGAAGTCACCAAACTATATTGAAATATCTCGAAACATCCTTGAGTTACATATATTCTGTATAGCACTTATGTAAAAATACTTCATAATCACACAAAGAGGAATGTTATGCAGTTTTTATATAACTGCTACATGACGTTTCTTATCATATAACAGACACCTTTTTGTACAGAAATCCTATGTTAAAATAATATAACAACTGTACTAGTTCACTGGCTTACAATAATTAAAATATATTTTGAAAAATTCAATGGATCCTGTTGATGATGAGGTGGAATTTTGCCAACATAAATTTAAATTAAAACGCCAGAGAGCTTCTGAAATGGCATTTTAATGAGAATAAATCCGCAAAAATGAAATATCTGTAGAGAACGAGCTCTCGAAAAGTTTTTTGAGAAAATTCGGACGCTGTGAAATCTGCTCTATCGAATTATTGGTACTAATCTAAAACCTTTTTTCCAACTTTTTTCCAGCAAAATCATAGGTATTAGTGGCGAGAGAATTATGAGAATAAAGGGCATTTTACGGCTCATAGTGTATGACGCAGACGAGTGCACACATTCGCTCATTAACCTCAAAACGCATTCGTCCCCATCTAGCATTAAGCGTTAGTTCGGTCGATGCCTGACCTAATCCAAGTAGACGAATCCTCCTCGGATTACGTATTAAGCTTCGCCTTCCCCCTCATCGACAAAGCGATTAGTGCCAAGTTAGCGCCAGCTCCGGGCCTTTAAGAGGCACACTTTGCGATCGAACGAGATGCCCACGCTTCCAAGACCTCTCTCAGAAATGAGGGTCAATTACAGGGACAAGAGTTTCTCCTCAGTAGTTCGTAACTCTCTGTTGCCACACGTACATTGCGAAATTGGCTTTTTCTTTAATTCCACAGCTTCCAAGTGATCACATTCGAGAGCTTTAGGTGAATTGTTGTGTCTTTTCGTGTTATTATTTCCACTTGTTTACTCTGTGAACAATTTCAGGATATTCCTCTACATTTTATTAGAGATTAATTCACACTTTTGTAAGGAAGATGTATTTTCACCAAGATTTTTGGGGATGTTTCAAAAACGTCGAGTAATTTAATTTTAGATGGAATAATTCCCCGAAAATAAGACAAATTTTAGGGAATTTTCCTCAAGCTTTTAATAAACTATTGGAAATTTGTCGGGTTTGCAATGAATAGTTACTAACAACCTTGGGGAAAATACAAAAGATTTCGAGAATTACTTTTGAAATGTATTTGGGAAATTTCCCCTATCGAATTCCGGGAAAATTTCAAGAAAATTTATGAAAATTAACGTATCAACAAGTTTAGGAATAATTCCCTAAAAATTTTTCACTTCATGGCTAATTTTGAAAAATTGAAATATTTTAACCAGAAGAATATTTCTTATAATTTTGAAACTTGATTAATTTTCCGAGCCTCAAGTTGTATTATTGACTATTTTTCGAATCTTTTAGAAAATTTCCCAGTCTAGAAAGAGTTATGTAGCCAAGGAATTTGGCAATTGGATTTTGTGAAAACTTAAGAATTTAAAAATGAAAAATTATAAAACCCCCTGGTGCAAATTTCAGATACAACTTCATTTAACGCTATTCCGTTTTATTTAACCCCAATTTAAAAAAATATTTCAATCCAACTTACGCCCTAATCCAATTTATGAATTCAAAAGAAATTTTTAACTCGATTCAATCCGAGGCTCCCAATCTGATTTATTGAATCGGATTAAAAACTTGGTTTGGATTGGCGCGGAAACAGTCTTTAGATGAACGCGAAATAAAAGCTTATTAAAATTGATCAATAGATGATTTGTAACCATACATATGTTATACATAACCTTTTTGTGAATATTTTCCATGTGTAAAAAGCTATCCCCGGAATAATTTATCAGAATTGTAGTTCCAATATAAATATTGTCAAAAAAAGTTACCACGTTGAAAAATCATTTTGAAAGAAAAGAACAAAAAAGAGGCTAAGACTCGAATGTTAGGAGATTCGCACTTTCCGTTCGTCAGGACTCTGGGGAAGACTTACTTTAAAAGTCATGTCCTTTTTTTCTCTTTCACCGTGTAATCTCCTTTTTTTACTTTTAGCGTTTCGACCTCTCGCAAAGATTTATATAGAACCATAAAATTTTCAGAGGCCATTGTCCAAGGCTGGGAGGGTTTGCGAAGAAAATTCGAGGACTTGTCGAATGACTGCGAGAAATTCTAGGGAGCGACTATTCGGATTCGTTTACATCATAAGGGCGGATCTCCAGGATTTTCATGCCAGCAGGCTTTGAAGCAGAAATTGGCGGAAATGGGAAAAGATGAATGGGATTCGATGCCGGTTGGGGGAATTCGTTCATGAGTGTATAAAATACATTGGTGACAGAACAAAGTCTGAAAAACAATCTCTTTTGATCAAAATATTGAAGCTTTTCAGAATTAGGAAAATTTCTTCTTCAGAGTTTGAATAGATTTCACAAGCATAAAACGTTAACAGCCACCAGTAAATATTTTTCAAAGGTTGAATTTCTTGTGGTTGGGATTAAATATTTCAGTAAGATTCACATGTTATACAAAAAGCAGTTCACCCTATATCGATTTTTATGGATTGACCTCAATTTAAGATCGAACTTCACAAATAATTATTCTAGATTATCTTGATGCAAAGTGGTTGAAACTCAATCCGAAAGAATCTGCACACAACTTCTAATCCGACACCATCCGGTTCAATCCCATAATTCCGACCATAGGTTGATTCGGATTGTAAAGTTGGTTTGAATTCGTCAGATTGCTTTTAAACCGATTTACGCTAAGCGAGAATAACATTTTTGTTCAGATACCGATAAAACTGGAAACCAAATGATAAAATCTAGAAAAACATTTAATCATCTGTTTACGTATGGTTAAATATTTGAATTTGAAAACATTAATTAAAATAACTTTTCAGGAATTCCAAAAAGTAAAATCCTCACTCACTTACAAGTTTATAACTGAAATTTATGGATAGAAATATTTTGCATGGAAGCGCTTGTCACTAAATACACGTACGGAGAGTTATCGTAACGGTTGGACAGATTATATGTAATTTATGTGTAATCTATCGATCCGGTTAGAGAATATGGAAGTACCCTATGTACAGGGTGGCATCCTAAAGAAGGTATGATATATAATATGCATTTATAACACTAGATTCATTGTGAATTACTGTTTCGAAAAATCCTACTCGGAGAAAAATAGTTCGAGAAACTTTACTTAACTTTTATCAAAGTTGGAGCATATGGACAAAAGTTTGAGATTATTCAATATTATTGAAATAATTTGTGATGCACCGAATGTTAAACAATCTTCAACTTGTCCATGGGTCCTAACTTTGCTCAAAAGTTGAGTAAAATTTCTTGAACTAGTTTTCTCCGTGTGAATATTTCTACTATCTTTCACTTGAATACCAAATACAAATGATTCATAAACATCAACATGAGGGGCAACACTACTGCATACTTTGATTATATCGCTCTGACATATATGAGGAGAAAAAACATTCGGCATGCAATATTCATACTGACTCGCACATTTCCTATGTTAGTATTATAATATTATTTTAGAATTGTAGTTAGTTTGCGGACTATAGCACTTCAATCATCCGACCCTTGCATGAATTGCACGATTGGTGGAACACTACATAATCAAATCTAAATTTCGTTTTGTTTCATCATACAGCGGTCAAATGTTTGACTACCTTCCCTTATGAAAAATTAAGTAGAAAAAATCTGCCCGCCTCGCGGGCACATTATCTTTGCGCGCTTTGCGTGCAGCTCGCAAGTTTGAACGCGTCTAGGGCACGCGATTCGACCGTCGCTCTTCGCGCTCCTTTCTGTTTGGCCCTCGCGCTTCATAATATTGTAGATGTGAATGACATTTTTTCGAATATACTAAATTTTTTTTTCCTCAAGATACTCACGCTCCATTTTCTGTATACATTTCTGTAACTTTATAATGAATTACATGATTAAACTAATTTATTTTCTTTCAAATTTCTCGAAAAGAAAAGACAATCGTAGACTTTATTTAAGCAAACGATTTTGCATTTCAAAGCTTATTTCGTATCTCATATATTTTATTTATAAAATAATGATGCTTTCCATCTCAATTCAACCGGTCCATTCGGGACACGAATTTATTTTTTAACGAAACTCAAATATGTTGCTCTTTGATCGAAATAATGAGACACTTATTTTTTTTGGGACGAAAAAAAAATTTTCTGAGAATTATCGGCAAATTCGTTTTTGGGGTAAAAATTTATTTTTTCAATTATTCGCGAGAACTTTTTTTTAAATTGTCTATAACATCGTCAAAAATTGACCGATTTTAACAATTTTCACTTTTAAATGTTTGTTATAATTTCGACTACCGAAAACAGTTATAAACAATTGCTTGTTGATTGTTATTAATTTTTTATTTACTAATAAATAAAAATATAAATTTTTTTAAAAAATTCAATATCTCGAAAAGTGTATTTTTTTTTCTTTCAAACTTTTTTCGCATTAAAAAGACACCTTGAGTTTCAATTCTACTGAATTTCTAGTAGCTAAAACTTTTTGTTTCCGAGTTATGATTTTTTGAAGTAAAAAGTTGTTTTCTTCGTAAAAACGTGGACTGCACAATGAATATCAACTTTGTATGTCAACGTGTATGGTATAACGATGTATAGTTGTCCTTTACGATTATATTGTGAAACTCTAAATATCACAAAAAATGTTTACTCAGTCTTTATGACAAATTGACTGTGCTTAAATATGATCTATCGAATGTTTTCAACTTAACGACGAATTTCATTGAACGCTTTTTTCGATTTTGTACCTAAAAGTCTTCAGCAACAGCTTGTTATTCAATGTACACATTTTTTATAAGTACTCTCTAAACCTGAATCAGTGAAATAGTCACTGATTATATCAGTGAAAATATATCAACTCATGGATCAGTGCCCTGCTTTGATTTCACTGAGGAATCAGTGAATGCGTCACGTGAACATAACTTTAGAATTAGCGAATTCAAAACTTTCATCTAAACTTTACTGATTTATCGCCCCTTAAAAATAATAATAATTACGTAATTTCGTTTTAGTGTTGTTTAGCCTAAAATAAACGAGTTCATCGGTCGTTGAAATATATTGCTGGTTTTATTACTCCCACCTAAAGCTTTCACTGATTCAATAAATGAGTTTAATCTATTTCACTGATTCATCAGTCGAATTTCACTGAGAATCAGTGAAACAATTATAGCTGCTGCCATCAGTGAATAGTCACTGCGAATCAATGGCCGTTCACTTAATCAGGTTTAGATATATATATATATTTACGCTTATTATTGTACGAGATCATTCTGATATATTTCTTTCGAAATTCACGATACATTAATGTTGCTGTGTTTTTTCATTTCAGAAATATTCATTTATCAATTTTTAGGGCTGAAACAACAACTATCGAGTAGGTAATTTATTAATCAGTAATGAAAATTATATCTCTTACTGCAATTCCATTCTCTGTATTCGAAATAGTTGAATCAATGTAAATGATTTTTTGAACACTACTTTTTCAATAATTCGAGAGAAAGCCACCAGTAGAGTATAATGGTTCTACTTTTTCCAACATTAAAATTAGGTATAACACATCGTTCAATAAGTCCTGGGACTAACTAAGAAAACAACATTTTTTTTGCAAAATTCATTTTTATTCATCAATATAGTCACCTTCAAGTGCGATACAATCATTCCAACGCTTTTCTAACTTTTCGATACCATGCTCGTAAAATGATTTGTCCTTGGCCTCAAAATAAGCTTCAGTTTCAGCGATTACTTCCTCATTCGAGCCAAATCTTTTTCCCTGGAGCATCTTTTTGAGATCAGCAAAGAGCCAGTAGTCGCTGGGGGCTAGATCTGGAGAGTATGGTGGGTGGGGAAGCAATTCGTAGCCTAATTCAGACAATTTTGCCATCGTTTTCATTGACTTGTGGCACGGTGCATTGTCTTGATGAAAGATGATTTTTTTCTTCTTCATGTGCGGTCGTTTTTTTGCGATTTCGTCCTTCAAACGCACCAATAACTCAATGTAATAGTCGCTGTTGATATATTTTCCCTTTTCAAGGTAGTCGATGTAAATTATACCGGGCGAATCTCAAAAAACTGACGCCATGACTTTGCCAGCTGACTGTTGCGTTTTCGGACACTTCGGACGGCTTTTACCGGCTGCACGCTACTCAGCTGACTGCCGGTTCGACTCCAGAGTGAAATGATGGATCCATGTTTCGTCCATTGTCACACATCGATGCAAGAAATCCTGTTTATTGCGAGTAAACAGTGACAAACAGCTCTCTGAATCGTCGACTCGTTATTGCTTCTGTTCCATTGTGAGCAAACGCGGCACCCATTTGGAAAAGACCCTTTTCATGCCCAATTTTTCGTTTAAAATCGTAGACGCACTTCCAGTTGATATGTTCACCATCTTAGCAATCTCACGGACTTTCAGTTTGTGGTCGTCCATCACGATTTTCAAAACTTGCTTAATATTTTCCGGAGTAACTGCTTCATTTGGCCTACCCGAGCGTTCCGCATCATTTGTATCAGTGCGACCGCGTTTGAAATCAGCATACCACCGGCAAATTGTTGTTTTCGACGGAGCACAGTCCGGATAACATTTTTCAAGTCATTGTTGAGCTTGCACGGTATTTTTCCCTATTAAATAGCAAAGTTTTATCAACACACGAAACTCGTTTTTGTCCATTTTGTACACAAATGCAAAAGTAGCGTTACTTTCACCACAATAGCTTTGTTGTTTATGGTCTGGTTGACGTGAAAGTCAGACATGTGTCATTTAAACATTAGTTCTTTTGAAAAACGAAGTGGATTTGATATTACTAATGTAGGATAATAATTTGAGAGTACACAAACATTAGTTTAAAATATAGCTAATGGTTTATTGTCAGTTCGATTAAAATAATGAGGTACACATTGTGTCAGTTCGAGGTACTGCGAAAGACTACTTATCCTTGCTTATTCTCACAAATTCTAGCATTCGTCACGCCTACCAAAACTCGCTCCAGTCGAAAACGCTTTATACGCCGGGTTGCTACGGCTTCAGATACTACACTAACGCCATCTGTGGGTTAGTCCCGGGACTTATTGAACGATGTGTTATAATTAAGGTGCGCATTCGAAAATCGCGCGAAATATGAATTTTTTTGTGAAGAGATGCGCGTGGAATCACGATCTTCGATCGACGGCGTCGGGCGCAACTTCCACTAATGCTGTATTACTGTCTAATTTTTCCAGAACGTTATTAGCCAAAGGTAATGGGAAGTGATTATTTATTGTTTTATGATCGCTTTATACTTATAACATATGAATTCTGTAATGAGTTTTATAATTATATATAAATTACCAAAAAAATAATTTTTATCATCATAAAAATTAAATTGTTCGTAAAAATTCCACGAGAGTTTACTTTCAAAGAGCAGTTGACATGATTCGACAAAAAAGGAAACGTTGTTGTAATCCATACGAAAACAAAAATCGTAAGTGAATATTACGTGATTTTTCACTGCTTAATACAGATTAAAATATAGTGAAATCATTGCGTACTAATCTATGAATAATTTATCAAGCCTAAGTGCGAGCATTTTAAGCAAGTCTCGTAATTACCCGAATTGTGTGCATTGTCACATATACTATTTCATGTGACTTCGGCGCATATACGAGTTTTCATGCGTATACTCGAATTCAATCTGAAAAGGTCGAAATTGACGTGATTATCGCCCATCTCTCTTGACATTTCGCGACTACTTCCGTCCATTTTGATTTTCTGGATCTTGTGTAGTAGCAGCGTATCGTAATAGACGCATGCGCAGTTCAAATGTACAAGGCTCTGTCAGTACGGTGCTAACGCTGTACGAAGAAGAAGAAGAATAGGAAGAAGATTACGTTCAGCTGTGTCGTAATAGGCGCATGCGCAGTTCAATTTTTACATTGCATTCCTCTGTATCGTAATACACAACATTACGCAACTATCAACTGTAGCGTAAAAACGAGTTTACGCGCCGGAGGCACATAAAATTCATTTCCCTCTTAATAAATTATACTCGCAGATTCGAATGCAAGCAGTTTGAGGGCATTCCTAGAACATTTTCTCAGTAAATTCAAAGATGATGAAAAAAATGCACTCCTTTGCAACACATCCAGGATAAAGGTTATGAAAGATGAATTTTTAGAAGCAGGATGGAAAAGAATAAGATTTGTTGCGCCCAGTATTTATGTTTCCTTTCTTAATTATTAAAATGATCAGAAATTGGTGAATGACTCGCAAAATCTTCCTTCTCACGGCTTTCAGGTACCTTCCATTTCCAAGAATCCCTCGAAGACAATAATATTGACGATAAATCGGAGTCCTTGCAATTCCTCATATTCTCACCAACCTACAATTCAAAAAATCACTCTTCATACTTTCTTACGTAACAAATTTGTTCGTGGATTTTTTACGAACAATAATATATTATGCGCCTAGGCGCTTAATGAGGGTTATCACGCGATGAGCGACAATGCTCGCAGGAAATCGAAACCAAGGCGTAGTCGAAGCGAAATCAGTCCTGCGAGCATTTTAAGCGAGTCTCGTAATTACCCGAACTGTGTGCATTGGCGCATATTCTATTTTATGTGACTTCGACGCATTTCCGAGTTTTTCTGCGAACAGTCGAATCCAATCTAGTATACACAAAATCTTCCAAACGAATCTTTCGTAATAGAAAATTACGGAATTGATACGAGACGCAGACAATACATGAGTGGTTCGGAGAGAACGATTTGTTGGTTAGATTTTAATAACGTACAACATCATTATATTGTATTTATTATTGTACAATGAATGTTACAATGAAATCGTCTAGAACTACGAAGCGTACATTTATGAAGGGCCACCATGAATAACTCGCCGAGCGCTCGAGATGGTGGAAAACTATTGTCCACGCACGAGATACATCGCTGCCAAATCCGCAATAATAAACAAATGTTTCTGAAAATTTCCAGAAGACTTCCTCTAACGGTAAGAAACAACTTTGTCGCTGGAAGTTTTCCGAAATCGAAAATTTATAACAGACTCTCTACCGAGACAACCACAAAAACATGGTTTTTTATTTACATTAAAATATTATTTAAAGAAAAATGTTTCGACATATTTCATTTAATACATTGACTCCGCTAAAGCATTCCACGTCTAATGATAAAAAAACAAACGATTTCGTCCAAAATTGACCGAGTAATAGCAATTTATGTTTTGAAAAACACTGATTTTCAATCATTTTTGATGACGAAAAATTGAGTGTTTTTAATTTTTATTTAAAAAAACTATTAACACTGCATAAAAATTATATTGAGATAAAAAATTCGTCATGACAAATCCTACAAAACGATATTTTTTCTTGTGAATGACCGAAAAAAAATTGTGTCACGATTTTTGTTCGTGGACATTATTCTCCGCTGCATCGTAATAGGCGCATGCGCAGTTCAATTTTTACATTATGCTCCTCTGTATCTTGAGGCACAACATTATGCTACTCTCAACTGTCGCATAAAAACGCGTAAATGCGCTGGAGTCACATAATAGTAGATTGTGTACCAAGGTCGGCATGGCGGCGATTGTGACGAGTGCGAAGTGTATTCACACGAGTCACATCGTTATCATGTCGCTCGAGGTACACACGACGTTTTGTGAACAAATTGGTGGGAAAAGTCGCATTGCGTGCGAGCGCGTAGTTAGTCGCGGGCCAGGCCGTGCAAACCCAATGGAAAGGTGGTGGACCGTTAGCAACTAGCGCCGCGTACAGCACTGCGCATGAACTACCATTATGTGTGCACATGTTAGTGCATATACATGCATACGTAGGTTCTTTAAATGTGTTACAAAGAATATATTCAAATAAAATTAAAAGGAAATTGAAGATTTAGCGCAAAATTGTGAAAACTTAATTCAAGATTGAGAAGTTATGTTGATATCAACTCACTCTTTAATTACATTTACACAATTTTGCCTTAAATCATGGTTTTCTCGTCATAAATAAGAATCAAAAATATCTGTAATTTGTATTTTTATTTTCAGAAAATATAGTTGCTTAGCACATTTTGCGTTGATTTTTGTACTACAAGATAATCGAACACTTTGTGGGGTCGAGATAGCTCTCTTCGGTGTTGTGTGAAAGTCTTCTCCAAATACATCCTTGCTGCTTCCTGCTTCTGGGATATCTTCTGATTCTTTTTTCTGGAATATAGATTAAAAGCATTTAATTTATATGAATATTTGAAATTTATTTCGTAGGTATTTTATAAAATAAATAAAAATAAATTTTATAAAATAAAACTCCAGTCATATGTTTCGCGAAATTGTGGTGGGAATTTCTGACATTGTGGAATTTGTATTGGCAATTCTCAGCTATTTTTTCATAAATAATCCTTTGTAATTTTATACTATATATGTACTTGCATCTATATCTTCAGTAACATTTAGACAGAAGTACACTGCCGGTCGAAATTATTTGTTCACGTGTTGTTTCAGCTATTCCTAAAGTGTCTTAATTTTTATAATAACAAGTTGAAATTTTTTTCTCTATCATAAAATAAAAGTTAATAAAATTTTGCAAATAACAAATAAAACAAAATAAAAAATAATAAAATAAACTAAATAACAAAATTGAAGACATTTTTTTTTTCACAGAAAAATTTCTTCAATTTATATTGGAAAATACCATCTAGTTTTAAATAACGTTGGGTTAATTCTGAATCATAGGTTGATAAGGTCGATATAGTAGAGTTCCGTTGTCACGTACAGTGATACACTCTTCTAATGATCGACATAATCGACTGAAATGATTTAGAAAAATCAGAAAAAATAACAAAATGTTAATTTTATAAAAAAATATTTCAGAAAACTTGAAATTTCAATCATTTTGAAAAATATTAACAACTCTGAAATTAATTAAGATTTTTAAAAGTTTTTTGTCTCATTTAAATAGTAGGTTTTCATAGTATTTTGCTAACTAATCAAGATATTTTCAGATTTTTTTTCCTGGATTCTACCCGGCGTCAAAAATGATACAAAAAGGTCATAAAATTTTAAAAATGTGTAGCTACTTACAAGAAATTTTTAAAAACCAATGTGTATCATATTTTAATAAAATTTATAGATTACTGTCTTCATTTGAAAATTTTCGACATGTTTGTACCATGTTTGACCCCAGGGTAGAATCCAAAAGAAAAATTCTAAAAATATCTTGATAAGTTAACAAAATACTATGAAGAGTAACCTTGAAAATGAGACCAGAAACGTTTAAAGGTCTTAATTAATTTCAGTGTTATTAATATTTATTCAAAAAGATCTAAATTTGACGTTTTTTGCAATATATTCTTATAAAATTATCATTTTGCCTTCAACTTGGGCTCACTAGATGCAAAATTTAAATAATTATAAAAATTAAGACACTTTAAGAATAGCTAACACAGCAGGTGAATAAATAATTTTGACCGGTAGTGTATATACTACTTTCTAAGTTTGGTATCTCAAAATTACGTGCTAGAATTTTATTGTCATTCCTAAGGAAGTTTTAGATACTTCATCGAAGTTTCTTGTACTATTTTATGTAAATTTTCTTACGATTTTTACATTTTTTCACATTTTCGAAGTTTACTTCGAAATAGGGCTCATATATGTAATATTTTATTTATTGCACTTAAAATTTTAGAAATAAAGATCACTAATGAGGACTCTGATCAGAGTCGAAAAGTTTGAAATTATATACAATATCGTATGAAATTAAAAATATTGTTACTTACGTGTGCAAACTGCACGCTACTTTCTTCAAAGTCTCGTGTGCCTTCTGCAGGTTTTTCTACTTCGGGAATAAAAATTTCGAAGTCTGATGGGGAAGAAACACTCGCCGGTTTAATGTTCACATCACTTCCACTCGACACATCACTACACGACGGTAAATTTAACGACGGAAAAATGTCGATGACAAATAAAAAATTGTCTTTCTAGTACTTCGAGGTATCCTAACCTCGACAAGTAGGGATTTGAGCATGCTTCTATCCATCGTTGTCCGGCATTTTCTTTCTTCGGAAACCGATGAATTGACACATTCTTCTTCCGACCCCTTTTGGAGGTACACCCACTCACAGCACACTGAATTTCGTACTTCGAATTCATTTTAAATGATTATAAAGCGCGATCGCGTACGAATTGTTGATACATGTATACAACAATGGCGGAACTCATACGAAGCCGTTCTCTTTGCCTTACTCCGCCCGCTTCCGACAACTAGCGCCGCGTACACCACCGCACATGAACTATCCTACGGGGACACCCAATACATTAGAGGTCGACCTGCCCTGGTCGCGGGCAGTCAAGTGTAGCACTTAGAACCCAAAAAACTGATTTCCACTAAAAAAAATCGGCTAATTTGTTATTGTAAAATTAATAATTATTAAAAAAAAATTCTGAATATACTCTGGGGGATCAGAAATGTATTTCTTTCAGGCAAAGGATAATAATGAATAGGTTTAGAATTTCATACAATATTTATTATATAGAGCATTCACAAATTTTGACTTATTCAAAATTTTCAATTGAGAAAACAATGTTAAAGTTTCAATTACATTAATTAATGAAGCACAGGTTATTGATATAATAATCACAATTTAAACTTGAATTATTCTAGTTTAAAAAATTATTGGTCGCGATGGGCAAAACTATTACTTCAATATAGTGGATAATTACCGATACAGGGTGAGTTCTTTATCTTAAGACCTCAAAATATGTCGAGAAATACGCATCGTAGGAAAAAAATGTCCTGAACTTTTGATTTACTTCTTCAATTTGAAGAAATCTGCAGCTGAGGCGCATCGATTGCTTGTAGAAACATATGGTGAGGCTGCCTTAAGTATGAAACGGTCACGATTCACATCAGCTGACATAGCCCACGACATACTAGCGACATAGTACACGCGGCGCAGTAGGAACGCAGGGGTAGTGGTACCGATAGTCTCCGCTAGGCCCGCAGCGCGAGCCTACCCACTGTAGACCCGAAACCGCGTGTCTATAACGGAGCACTCATAACTCTCAGCAGTATCTCCAGCTAGGGTTCCACCACCCATCGCCACTACAGTCAGCGACAACTGGAGTACTTCATACACCTTCGGTGAAATAAAGAAACAACCACCGAAGAGAGCATTGGTAATTATGTTGTAGAGTGACTCTGGGTACGCTGCCCCAGGCTCCAGACCACTCTTTAATTTTTTGAGATGTCAAATTGTTTTTTGGGTACGCTGCTCCAGGCTCCAGAAAACAATAATTAATTTAACAACACAGCCGCTAGGTACGCTGCCTCAGGCTCTAGCGGAGGTGTATGATCAAAAAACCACCTCTCTAGGTACGCTGCCCCAGGCTCTAGAAAAGTGGTTCTGTAGGATACCTCTCTAGGTACGCTGCACCAGGCTCTAGAGAGGCTAGGTAGCAAATTAAAGGCATGGTATAGGATAAAGATTCGCGATCGATAGCAATAGGTATCTGGATAGTCGCCATATTGGCTCTTAAGTGCGTTAATATATACTTAAGTGGGATACCGTCGACACGAAACGCGATAGATTGTCCGTGAGACGCCATATTGGCTCCTATGTAAGCAACGACCAATACACGTCCATGATTTAAAATAATAGTCTCTTAGCATCAATTGATAAAGTAGAAAATTTATAAATTTTTTATTAATGCTTGTGCACATCATCTGGATGGCCAAGTAAACTTAGCTTATTCATTAATAACTTTATCATTGTTGCTAAACAAATATTTTCTTAGAAAATATCTTAAAGGGGAACTAACCCCGCCATATTGGCTCCTATTGAGCACTCGACTGAAATGCACTTGTGCATATAAGTATTTAATCTGCATATTTGGCAAAATTGCTTAACAGTATTGAGTTTACAAAAGAAATAATTAAACATTTATTAACTTATTAATAATTTAAGAAGTAATTACTCCAAACTTCGATTAATAAAGATAAAGCTTACAGTTTTGTTAATGCTTGTGCACATCATCTGGATGGCCAAGTAAACTTAGTTTATTTATTAGTAGCTTTATCATTCGTTATTGATTATAATAAATATTTTCTTAGAAAAGAGCAAAAAGGGGAATTGACCCCGCTATATTGGCTCCTATTGAGCACATGACTGAAGTGTATCTGCACCTAATATTCTTGCTTATGAAGAAGAATTAATCAAACTCTTAGGATCGTTAAATGCATCTATAAAATAATTTGCAATAAGATATACCTGTGTTATAGCGAAACTAGTATTAAGAATTTAAAGAACAGTTACCATATTAGCTCTTTGAGTTGAAATAATTGTTATAAACTATTCTTTGGGTAATTGCTCACTAGATAAAACGATTGTGATTTATAAAATAATTAAAGAAGCCATTAGATAGCGAAGCTCGCGAGAAGAAGCGCCATTTAGCAATTGTTAAGATAGATCTGCCTCTCTATAAAGACTGTATAGTTTTAGTTTGGTCCACAACCAATAAATGCATAGGCTCCAAGACCAAATAGGGAAATTATAAATGCGGTTAAGATTATAAAAGACTGATTTCACCTTAAGTCATAGAATTCTAAAGACTGTTAAATATTTATTTATGTATAATATTGTTCGCCAATTTACTGAATAAATGTTTTCTGAATAATATAAACCCTTTGAGTTCATTTAATTAACCATAACTAATATTAAGAATTCAAAAAAAAATAAACGAACTCTTTTAAGTAAGAGAAGTTGTCGTGAGTGGTTTCAAAAGTTTATGAACGGCGAATTTGACATCGAAGACAAAGAACGTAGCGGAAAGCCGAAAGTGTACGAAGACGCAGAACTAGAAGCATTATTGGATCAAAATTTGTGCCAAACGCAAGAAGAACAATACGATAGATAATACTTCGAATAAAACACAAGATTCTGTTCTTTCACAATAAGTGCCCAATTTTTTATGAAAAACGGCGGAAACTTATTTGATTCATGCAATCGTCCTTATATCAACATTTTGTTAACTATCTCCTGAATGCTATTCAATTCGCCTTATTTGATATGATGTGCTTCATCCAGCCAGTGATGTACTTTACCCTGATCCAATTGATGGAACATTTACAAAAATTTTATTTGTCCAAACACTTACAGCAAGTGCACAATCTTCTTTTATAAGAATAATTATTCCAACAAGCTTTCCTTCACACAAAACAGGACTGCCGTAGTCTTCCTGCAATGAAAATTATAATTATAATAACAATTATTGATTTTCACATGATTCTTTAATCCTGCGATAATATAAGTAATAACCAAGTTAATTTTCTGTTCCTTGTGCATCAGTTTGACACAAAACTGACCCATCTGTAGATCTGCCTTACATCTTGAAGCATCCGTTACGGAAACAGGGATCTTTACAAAAGGTCGTCCTAATGACATAGGAATACCCGCTTCTATATTGTTCCATCCGATCATGCTATCTACACATACATCTCTTTTATTTCGAAAATCTGGAAAATCGGATATTAGCAAAAAAGGTACTTGTTCCGCTGTAGAAGGTATGCATTTCACCAACTAAAACAAAAATTCATTCTTTACAACTTACAGTGTAATATTATTAATACTTTATACCTGATGTTTTATGTATCATTGATTTACTGAGAAATAAGTATCTTTAAGCTGAAAAGATTTTTTTTTTTTAAATAATATTCATTAATATAATCTTTTGATTATGGAGGATGAAAACGCTTAAAAGATAAAGAAAATAAATGAAAATGTTAAGATCTGGAAGTAGATGTACTACATGGGGTAAAAAGTCCGCGACCTACTACTGAAAAAACTAATTTTTGCATGTGAAATAATTTTTATTCTTCAATATAATCTCCTTGAAGCGAAATGCACTTCTTCTAATGTCCTTCTAACATTTTAATTCTATAGAATAATCCGATTCGTTTATTATTGTTATTCCTTTTCCCAAATAGTAAATGAATATTATGTCATGCGCATTCCAAAAAATACTAGCCATAACCTTGTTCGTCAAGGTTTGTGTCTTTGGGCACTTCCTTCGGTTTTCACCCGCTTGCAAACACTCTTGAGACTATCTTTTGGACTCCAGTGTGTAATAATGAATCCATTTTTCTTCAATTGTTACGAATCGACGCAAAAAGTCTGTTTGATTACGCTGAAATAACGTCAAAGCATGTTTCAAATCATCAACACGTTGATGCTTCTGGTCGTTTGTTAGAGAATGCGGCACCCTCGAGCACTGTTTTGTCATACCCAAGTATTCATATAAAATATGGTAAATGGATTCTGTTAATATCTCCACCATGTCAGCTATCTGACTCACTTTAATTTTTCGATCATCCAAAAAAATACGATGGACTTTTTTGATATTTTCTTCAGTAACTGCCTCATTTGGACAACCTAAACGTTCAACATCATCGGTGGATGTACGACCACGTTTAATTTTTTTTCATTAAAAAACAATGTTTAATCGAAACACGAAATTCCTTGGAATACATTTTTTCTCGAACAGCAAAAGTAGCGTCACTCTGATCACTGTAACTCGTAAACAGATTGTCAGAATGTCATAAAATTTTGACTGAAGGGTAGTAAAGGTGGGTACTACTGCATAAACATAAACATTTTGAGATAGTCACGCAATCTCTATATGAGGCCGCAGACTTTTTACCCTATGTAGTAGGATAGATACTTTTTTATCTATTGATCTGCCCAGATAGAAGTTAAAATTGTGATTTAACACTTTTAAGATTAACGTTCAACTAAGAAAATTTATTTTCTATTACAGCAAATCTTTAACCTGAAATCGATGTGAATTTGAACTTTTGTTTTACCTATGCGTCATTGAATTGCTGAGAAATGAGTTTCTTCATTCGTTGTCAAGCAACCAAAACTATTTTTTTAAACTAACAATAATTTTACTATGCTAACACAAAATTTGTATGCAAACAAAGAAATTTCTTTATTTTTATAAAAGTACTTAAAAACATTTGATTGAATTAACATAACAATTCTTGTGCAAAAATACCAACAAAATTATTGTTTTCACTTCATTATTAAGAATTTATACAAATGACAGCATGATTATTTCAAATGTACTCCTCAAGAGCATGTAATACTCCATCCATCTCTTCAACCAAAAGTAAAATTTTTTTACATAAATGTGTCCAAAATAATTAGAATTATCGAATAAAATTCACATGCTTCCAAAGATGTTTAAAGGAGGGGTGTCAATCAGGCTGTTTTTGGCCCTCAACCGGTTGAGATGTACGTTTGTCGGAATTTAAGTAATAAAAAGATTATCCTAAGATGCTTAATTAAAGCACATTTTCGAGCAACTTCTTTAGAAATTGACAAATCTTAAGTTTGCGCAGAAACACTATCATAAAGCCCGTGTTTTCTCCTTAACGAAACACTCGTTCGGAAAATCATTGTAGGGGCTTGTGAGTCCCATTCAGAGAAACAATCTAACATAATTTGATCTCAATTGGTTGGAGGCCAAAAAGCAGCTTTATTAACACCCCTGCTTTCTTCTATCTTTTTTAATGTTCCTTACCGTTATAAATGCAAGCATATTTGTTCTACCACCAACAGGTTTAGATTCGTCAATGAGGATTCTATCATTTATATTAACATTTGCACTTCTTTGCAAATTAACATATAATTTAGCATTAGGATTGTCTTCAATACGATACCTGTAATTTACATATCCGAAATTACATGATGGTATTTGTTATATTAAGGAAAATTGGTTTAGGTTTCTTTAGAGTAAGATTTACTTTTCTTTATCTTGAAGAAAAACGAAAATCACATTTTTCAAATACAAGCAATAGAAAAATAATTCTAATCAAAGCAAAATAATTAAAAACCTGAGCAAATTAATACAAACAATTATTTAAATCCAGAAAATGTAAACCCTCGAACGTAATAGACAGACAGAACACTAAAGTAAGAGAAGCTCTACATCTTGGAAAAAAAACATTTTTGTCTATTAAAAATATCAATTTTTGCTTTATTATTTTTTTTATAAAATATTAAAGCCGACTAATCCTAAGTTAACATAAAAACTTTCCCGTATCAATAATTGCAGATTAACTTAACACGAGATATACCATAATTTTGAACACAACAAAACATAATTATTTACGTCATTAATGTAATGTAGTCATTTATAAATTCAATTACCCATATGGAACACATTCTTTCAGAGTTATAGCGTGCCTTGGGGAAAACATGATTCCCAAACATCTATGAAGAAACTTGTTCGAATTTCCACTCAATTTCCATCCGATAGAAACCACGAATTTGAATTGTGTTGCATTAAGGACTTCATAAGTATCAATATCACAAGTATTTGGATGTATAGTATATACTACTTTACTCTCTAATAGTGTGACACTTGATTCTGCAACAAATAAAGGACTCTTAACTCATAAAGTTGACCCTTTAACGTGTACATAAATAACAAAATTTAGTACCCGTTGATGTTTAACGTCACGATATCTTTCAAAAAACTATCCGATTGTAATGCATTTGATATACCACATCAATACTCAAAAAGAAAGGAGGACTTCGTTAGCCGGGCACAAGAAAACTTTCTTAAAATTAGAGCATTTTTTAAGCCTTTTTTGCGTTGTAACAACAGATTTTTCTATTATATATTGTAACATTAATTTACTCTCTTATACTGTTTTTATAATATATCTCTATCCTGGGGGTCATTTACGGGAGGAAGAATAAGAACTATCTTCATTAATTTCGAATTATCCGTTTAATGTCGTAAAGAGAAAAGTGTACGATTTCCCTTTACAAAATAAAATTCTAATAAGTTTCTTCAACATATAAACACAGATGAAAAACCTTCTTAGGTGATCTGCCTGAGAAAGTCTATGTTACGAGCGTATCAAGGCGGCGGAATTTTTCCAAAAATTCGTAATAATAAATCATTAATTAAATTTGTATGTCACTTGAAGCGCCCGTAACCCGAGCACCTTGACGAGACCGCTGATGCAGCACATCATTGCTCGGGTCGAAGACTTTAAAAAATAGTTAGTTCAGGAAGGAAATTCCCAATCTTGCTACTTTAAGCCAAATAGTTATTAGCTTAAAATTATTATTATATAACTTCGTCGTTAAGATGCTATTGATTTTGATGTACTTAAACATACAAATGGTAGATCAAAGTCAATACAATTGTATGTCATGAAAAATTGGTATACATTCATATTAAATTAAATAACTTTTCAATCAAAATATATCAAATTCAATGTTAGCATTATTAAAATATATGCATAAAGTATATTAAAATTGAAGATAAAAGATGTATTCTTCTTAAGAAGAAACTATTTCGAATTTAATATGCGCTACTGAAAAACAAACTTCTATCATATGCGATGAAAGTTTAATACAGAAATTTCTAACAGTATTCCAACAAATTTTACCTGAGTAATAATTTACCAAATTAATTCGAAATTAAAACTAAAATTGGAATAAAGGCAGGATCATTATAAATATAAATGACGAAAACTAATAGGTAAATATCTGTGGGCACTTATATAATCACATGTGTTATATTTCTATATTCTGGGTTATATTATATTGTTTTAGATTATTAATGTAAATAATAAAACTAACGCGTGAATATCTGTACGAATTAATATAATCGCACATTTTGGTTTGTATAAATTCTAAATTATACTATATTATAGTTCAAATATATATACATATATATAACTTAGAACTAGAAAACAACGCGAACTCTTCAAAATTTTCATTCATACTGTTTCTAAATAAATGTAAACTGTAGGAAAATATTATAAATTGGCACAGGATTCAGATTACTGGAAGGTAAAAGCAAGAAGGAGAACGCAAGTGTTAAAAAAATAAATTCAAGAATCAAAATATTCAAAAATAGTACGCTAGCACACATAGTCATTTTTCGGCTCTACCTGGCTACGTTGTGAGAGAAGAATATATTAAAATCTGACTCAAAACGTGGAAAATCCCTCAAACACAAGTATCAATGATGTTTAGTTTTTCCATAGTTTCCAAATAGTTTCCACCTAGTTATTCTATACTTTTCCCTATATCCCCTTCCGAATTTCCTATTTATGTTTTTGTTAAAAGCATAAGCACTACGGTGCTTTTATAAACTATAAATACTATAAAACAAACTTGGATAGCTGCTAATTACCATAGCCAGTGCAGACGATATTTCTGAAAAGGATCTGAACCATTGTTTTTTCTAACTATGAAAAATATTTAAGGTGTCAGGATTCAAAATTAATAATCAACGGAATCGATTTAATTATTTTATATCGATATTTGATTTATTGGTATCATGAAATATGATCAAAAAATTTCAACTATGTCAGAAATAACCATTTCATCACAAACTTCACTTGGCAACAAGTAATAACAAGTAGGCTACCAAGTAGTTAGGCAATCGGTAATTGCAAAACTACCGGTAAGCATGAATTCCTTGCAAAAATCAGGCCACCCAGAAAAATCCCAAAATCATCAAGATGCCCCACCTAAGCATCATCGATACAAGTCTATAAAACGAATCAAATAGAAATCAAAATTCGCAGTTACTCGAGTAACCTGGTACTAACCAGAACTACTCGGACAGTAGAGAATGTAGTTTTTATACTTTGCCCGTCCGCGGTTCGGAACAAGTACGTCCTATCACCTGGATACTTGACTTAGATTCGTAAAAAGGCCTAGCCAGGGCCACAAATTGGGGATTGTACTTGGGCGGACGTAAATACTTCTAAAATCTTTCCTCCGACGAAAGCCCTTCACGGGGTTGTCGCGCTAAAAAATTATACAAGTAAAATTTTTACCACTACGCTTCGCGCTGAAATAATATTTTGAGTGCGTCTGTGGTCGGTTAGCCGCGAGATTTAACTGTGCGTGTACAGCCTGGCGTTGAAAACCTAGCTAGTTAAATACTAACTAGTTAAGGAAATATACATCTCGTCGAATCTCAAAACAAAGAGGAGTTATTTCCTTATAACCAGAAATAGGTTTATTGTGAGACAGGAATGGCGAAGGACAGGCAATTTAAAAGTACTGCCTCCCTTCTGGTTCAAAGCTATCCATCTCTTTCTCACCTTAAAACTATAAGGTCCAAGTAAAGAAAAAGGGTGTGTGCGCGAGTGAGTCGCGTAAGGACACGGGTGGTTTTTTTTGGAACCACGACAATCTTAAATCGAATTTGGCCCGGATCTCCAGGACCTCAGCAGCCAGAACGTATTCTCCTTCTTTGCTTTTGCTCCAGGACATCCGGTAGGATTAAGGAACTAGAATTTGGTTGTTTTATTTTCCCTAAAAGTAAATTCTCTCTTTTTATGTATATGAATTTTAGCAGCTTGATTCAAACTTATTTGAAGCACCTTTCCCCTTTTCTTTCTTTCAAAATTAAAAGTGATAAGCGTAGGCGTGTAGAATACACTCCCAGTCCGAGAGGAGAAGACCAGCGACCACACATAATAATAAACGAATTTAGCTAAATTATTAAATTATTATTATTAAATTATTAATATTTAAAATATTAACTAAATTCGGTAGTTTGGATAACCTCCGCGTACTCATTATACTAATGAATAAAATATATTAAGGGTAATTGTTTTTTTACTTTTTATGCATTTTATTTAAATTAATAATAGCCGTACGTAACAAATTGATGGTGGCAGCGGTGGGATATCGGTCTTTCGCGCTGTTCTCCACCGGCTACGTTTACTAGTAACTCTCTGTTACTAGCAAACTTTTACTTTTCCAAATTTTCTTATAATTTTACATAAAATACTCCGGCATTCATTCTCAGCATGATCTAAGATCAACGACGTGAACGCGAAATTTTTTTTTTTGCTATTTCGGTCTGGGAGTTGGTACATCTTTGTTGTTGATGCACTGAGTACGAAACAAGTATCATCACATATCGCAAAAACTCATCTCATCTTCTAAAATACTTCAGTGTCAAAAAATTGATTTATTAGTATCTACAAGAGGATTAGCACTCGGTTTTTTTTTCTGTAGTGAAATGAATTTTTTACTCATCCACTTCTATAAATTCATGATATGTTGCAGATTGCTACTTTACATTCATAATTCATTATTCTCCAGGATTTTCACAGTATGTATATAATTTTGACTATTGTCATTTTTCTTCACTATTGATCGAACAGTGTATCATACTTTTATCTTCCATGAAATGGCTAAAACTGAAGCTTGGAGTAGTGGTGAGTCTAAACCAGAAAATGAAGTATTAGAAAATGAAGACATCGGTGAAATCAATTCGGAAGACTTTTATTATAACGAAACTCAATTGTTTGAGGACGCGCATTTTTACCAATCAATCAAAGATTTTGAAGGTAGCTCTGAAATAAATCCAAATATCTCTTTTTCGAGAAATAGGCCAATCGAGTATGTTACGTCCCGAGCAAAAGGCGAGGGTAGTTTGGATTTATGGATGTAAGGAAGGCGGTTAGCTGATTATACCATGTTGGTAAAGACTGATAATTTATTTTTCTTTGTGGGTACATTGTCAATTGTCAGGTCTATGGGCCCTGAGTTTTTCACAATGATAATAAAACACTGAATTTATAAATATGTAACGAACCGTACGTACGCGCTACGCCGCAGCGCCCTTACCGTGGCGTTCGGAGGGGTACTCTCCCCGCAGCTACTCACGTGAGTACCCCCACCGACCGCTGAGCTGCACGCGCAGCTACCCAATCAAGCGCGCCGTGTCGGTGTGTCCCCCACTTCCTCGCTTCGATTTCACGCTTTCGTCTGTTGAGCCAAGATCGAAAATTATGTTTCTGTCGACTTCGTGTCAAAGTGGCGCGAAGCAGACGACAAATTTAAAATCACCAAATTTATCATTTAGGATATTACCTTTCTTTCTTTGATATTTCCAAAAACATTCACTTAAAATGAATATCTAAACATTTTATTTTAAATTATCGGATGATTTAAAGACTCAAAAGATGATTTTCTATTAAAATTTAAACTCAATAAATTTTCAAAGTTTCAAAACAAAATATCAATTTCAATATTTTTTAGCTGTGCAAATCAAATAGTTCAATTGGAAAATTATGTAGAGAATATTATATATTAAGGAATGGTAAAATATGATATTGTAGTTTAAAAAATAAAATATTAAAATACTTAAGTAATACATAAATTATATCTAGTTATACACTCGAAATTATACGATAGAGTTTCTTTTTTGGTATGAGGCAAATTGAAAAAAATTTCATTCAAATAAAATACTCAAAAGACTTTTCAAAATACGTAATATTATTCACATATGAATTTTATTATAAAACTGTGAATAAAAGGTTTCAGTATTCAAAAAACCAAAATCACATCTAAATTTGCATACCAAATTACACTTTACGATTTCTCTTATATAAAATACAAATATTTATTTCAAATAAAATAGTTTTTAAAAAATTTTGTATTACGTGAATCAACTATATCAATTGAAAAATTAAATGGAAAATATTTTATTTAAAAGAAATAAGTAATAAGAAATTAAGGTTAAAAATCTACTTTCTTAATTACATGGTGATAGTAGATAAAAATGTTCTCATTTTACGTTTTAGTGGCTTATATGCATAGACTTTTCAATGAAAAAAAGCAAACACATAAGCAAAATTTTCTAATTGATGCAGTTGATCAAATTTATAAAACCGAAACATGTTTTAATTAATATATTAATTTAAAGCTTCAAAGATTTATTAACTTAAAATTTTACTTCGAATTTTCCAAGAATTTCACATAATCTCAAAAATGTTTATATTAGGCGAATGCTTTTCAGATATCAATAAAATTCCGTAGTCAATAAATGTTTAAAGTTTCAAGTTAAGGTATTGATTGGAAATTTAGTAGCTTTTTTAGTTAACTATTTTAATCAGAAAATTCTTCATTTTCGTAGATTTTTTCAACTTTTTAATTAAAAATTTATGCATAGGCCACAAAAACGTGAGGTGAAAATTTTGAGTCACCAGTTACAATTTCTAGGCAACAGAAATTTTAATTCGATTGTGTTGCCTAGAAATTGTGGCTGATGATTCCAAATTTTCACCTCACGTTTTTGTGGCCTAAGCATAAATTTTTAATCAAGAAATTGAAAAATCTACTAAAATGAAGAATTTTCTGATTAAAATAGTTAACTAAAAAAGCTACTAAATTTACAATCAATACCTCAACTTGAAATTTTAAACATTTATTGACTATGGAATTTGATTGATATTTGTAAAAACATTCGCCTAATAAAAACATATTTAAGATTATGTGAAATTCTTGGAAAATTCTCAGTAAAATTCAAAGTCAATAAATATTTGAAGACTTAAATCAATATATTAATTAAAACATATTTTGGGTTTGAAAATTTGATCAACTGCATCAATTAGAAAATTTTGCCTTTGTGTAAAGCATTTCTTTTTTTCATTAAAAAGTCTATCATATAAGCCACTAAAACGTAAAATGAGAACTTGAAATTGGAAAAAATGTACTGAAGTTTTATATATACATAAAAACAAAGTTTTCTTAATATTATAGAGCTCAACTGAATTTTCAAAAAACGTATCTTAAAAACTACCTAACTGTAACTGAACTTTTATAAAATTATAAAATTGTGTAACTGTAACTGAGTTTCAATTGCATGTGGATGAATTTTCAGTTGCATGTGAGTGCATTGAACTTCAGTTACCAAAACGTAAAATTATTCCTGTTACAAGTATCAGTATTTCCAGGTAAACATATACAGAATATTCAACACTTTGGAACTGAAGTTTAATAAAAAAAATTGTTTTTATAAATTTACTGAAAAGTAACAGCACTTCCTGAAATTCTGTCTAAATTTTGGGAGGCTGTAGCTGAATAAAACTCCACTCACATGTTCTGGGAAATTGCGGTAGAAAATTCTAACAGTGTAGAATTCGTATTAGCAATTCTAAGCTAATTTTCATAAATAATCCTTTGTAATTTTATACTACATATGTACTTACATCTATATCATCAGTAGCATTTAGACACAAATATATACTACTTTTTAGTTGATTTACATCAGAGTTATGTGCTAGAAATTTATTTTTATTCCTAAGGAAGTTTTTAGATAATTTACCAATGTTTTCTGTACAATTTTATGTAAATTTTCTCACGATATTTTACATTTTGAAGTTTATTCCAAAATAGGGATCATATATGTGCAATATTTTATCCACTATTTTAAAATATTAGAAATAAAGATCACTGATGAGGACTCCGATTAGATTTGGAATGTTTGAAAGTATGTGACTTCCTGAGTTATCATTTCTGAACCCTAAAGCCAATTATTAACAACAACATCGTATAAAATTTTCATCCACTATCACCATGTAATTAGGAATGTTGATTTTTAACCTTAATTTCTTATTTAAAAGAAAAAAATATTTTCCATTTAAATATTAAAGAATTTGTAAATCTTTCTGTGGAAAAAAAGACGCTTTCGACTGTGCTGGAATTTGAGCCCAGGTCTTTCGATTGCCAGTCGACTGCTCCTAATTAATTTGAAATCAATTTTCCATTTAATTTTTTAATTGATATAGCTGATTCACACACTACAAAATTTTTTAAAAACTATTTTATTTGAAATAAATATTTGTATTTTATATAAGAGAAATCGTAAAGTGTAATTTGGTATGCAAATTTAGATGTGATTTTGGTTTTTTGAATACTGAAACCTTTTATTCACAGTTTTATAATAAAATTCATATGTGAATAATATTACGTATTTTAAAAAATTTTCTGAGTATTTTATTTGAATGAAATTTTTTTCAATGTTGCCTCATAACAAAGAAGAAACTCTATCGTATAATTTCGAGTGTATAACTAGATATAATTTACGTATTACTTAAGTGTTTTAATATTTTATTTTTTAAACTACAATTTCATATTTTACCATTCCTTAATATATAATATTCTCTACATAATTTTCTAATTGAACTATTTGATTTGCACAGCTAAAAAATATTGAGATTGATATTTTGTTTTGAAACTGAAAATTTATTGAGTTTAAATTTTAATAGAAAATCATCTTTTGAGTCTTTAAATCATCCTAAAATTTAAAATAAAATGTTTAGATATTCATTTTAAGTGAATGTTTTTGGAAATATCAAAGAAAGAAAGGTAATATCCTAAATGATAAATTTGGTGATTTTAAATTTGTCGTCTGCTTCGCGCCACTTTGACACGAAGTCGACAGAAACATAATTTTCGATCTTGGCTCAACAGACGAAAGCGTGAAATCGAAGCGAGGAAGTGGGGGACACACCGATACGGCGCGCTTGATTGTGTGTGCTCCCACATGGGAGCATGGTGGGGGCTGCCAGCTCCCACGATCTGGGATCACTGTAAGGAGGGACGGATCACCGAGACGGGGCAGTTCGGCTGGGGCAACGATCCGAGTCACACCGGAGTGGCGTTCTAGACGGACGACATGGAGATACCTCTGCTGACGGGTTCCCCCATAGGAGGGTATCTCCGACCCCGACCGCAACACACCTGGTGAAGCCGGACCGAGCCCCAAAGTCGACTCTCGGTGGGAGCTGACACCCAGGGTCAGGTTCCCATGACTGGGTGTTGCTCCAGGCGAAGCCAGGTGGTGACCGATACACGACGCCAGGAACTCACCGACACCGGTTCTCTTGGTCCGGCCATATCGAGTCCACCAACTGGTGTGATCAATTATCCACCTACGTATCTTGCTGAGTGCACGAGAAATGAATCTGGCATGCACTTGTTAACAAGATAGGTTAGTTCCTCCCGATTTCAGAATTGAATCACTGTTAACCGACACGACTAAATACGACGATACACGTAATCCAAAGGAACTAGATAGCAGTACTGTTTCCGAACTTGCACCACTTAAGGACCAAGGATTATATTTACCAAGTACTGGAGGTAGAATTGTGCTCAAAGAAACCGATGAGACTTACGTCTATCGAAGGGTCTGCATCAAGACGTTGACTTACTGGTCCGAAATGAATCGAGTTGATCGTACAACTGATCGGAACTTAACCCATTATTACCCCAGCGAAATCCAGGCTAGATAGCACCAAATTAACTATTGGCTCACTGTCCAAATGGAAAAAAAATTTACCCGTATTTTTAATTTTTGCGATTCCAATTGTTTATGCGAAATCATTCAATGAATTAGGACCTGAAAACCGACTGGACAGATACATCACCAGGCAAATCATGGGTAAGGACTTACCTAATTTTAGCGGGGAAGTAACCGAGTGGCCGTCATTCATAAGTACCTACCGACAGAGTACTTTGAATTGCAGCTATACACAGAGTGAAAATGTGACACGACTTGGGCGATAAGCAGGAAAGTATTGTGAGATTCGCTACCGCGGTGACAAATTTAGTTGACACGATAAAGGCTTTAGAGAAACCCGATTATCTCGTGATAGGTGGGGAGAACCAGTTAATAAAAGACAAATGCCTGCGACACTGACGAATTTCGCGGACTTCCTTGACGACGAATCAAAAACGGTAAGCGTGTATTATAACCCCCTTTTAGAAGGAAAACAGAGTAAAGAAAGGTCGGAACCTGTACGAGTTTTAAGAAATTGGACAGACTCACGTTGGAAATGGGCAACCGAGGAGAGAGTGTGCTTCAAATGCCTATCGGAAAAGCACCTCCTATGACAGTGCAGAAGGAAACAGTGCGGGAAAAATCACTGTATCAAGGCGTCTACGTTTATGTCTTCAAGCCGCTGGAGAGCACTTCAAACAGTTACTCCGTGGCTGATTATAACACTGGTAGCAATGGTGAAAGGCAAGGGGACTCACGTTAATCAACCACCCGATACGTGAGAGGCAAGTCTTAAATGGATAATTTGACGATTGAAAAATATTGAATAATAGTACACTAGTGTGCACATTCACTTTCAGCTCCATTTGGCTACGTCGTGAGATAAGAATACATTGAAAATCAGACTCACAACGTAAAAAATCCCCCAAAAACGAGTATAAATGATGTGTAGGTTTCCCATAGTTTCCCTATATTCCCTCCAAAAATTTCCTATTATGTTTTTGTTAAACACATGAGTACTACTGTACTTCAATAGAATAAAAAAACTTGGATAGCTACAAGTTACCATAGCGAGTGTATACGATATTTCTGAAAAGGATCAGAACCATTGCTTTTTTCCAATTATGAAAAATATTTAAGGTATCAGAAACCATAATTAATAATCAAAAGAAATCAACTTAATTATTTTATATCGATATTTTATTCATTGGTATCAAGAAATATGATCCAAAAATTTCAACTATATCAAAAATAACCATTTCATCACAAATTTCACTTGGCAACAGGTAATAACAAGTAGGCTACCATGTATTTAGACAATCGGGTACTACAAAATTACCGGTCAGCATGAATTCCTTCCAAAAATCAGGCCGCCCAGAAAAATCCCAAAATCGTCGCAATATCCCGCCTAAGTACCATCGATACGAGTCTTTGAGGCAAATCTGAACTCAATCGAATCCGCAATTACTCGAGAAACCTGGTACTAACCAGAACTACTCGGACAGTAGAGAATATACTAGGCTCTTCACCCGCTTTGGTGGGGTGAAGACTGCAGTGATCCGGCTGGCTGAGGCAGACGCCGCGCGTCTGCTTCAGCTAGGTAAGTTGAGGATCGGGTGGGTAGAGTGCCGCATTCGCGAACAGCTGGAAGTCGCCCGCTGCTTCAGGTGCCTTGGGTACGGCCACGGGTCCCGGGGCTGCAGCAACCCCGACAGGAAAAACGCCTGTTGGAGGTGCGGCGCCACGGGACACTTGGCCGGGACCTGTAAGGCACCACCAAGGTGCCTGTCATGTGCAGACAGGGGCGAAAAAGATGTCGCCCATGTGTCGGGGAGCGGCTCCTGCCCGGTCTTCCGGGAAGAGCTTCGGAGGTTGAGAGGCAGGAATTGAAGTTCCTGCAACTCAACCTCGGAAGGGGGAAGGATGCCCAGGACCTCCTGATGCAGACTGCCAGGGAGAGGGGGGCTGATGTGCTGCTCATTAGTGAGCAGTACAAGTGGTCCGATAACTCTGCTTGGTATCAGGATGCATCAAGGAGGGCCGGCATCCTTGTTTGTAACCCTGATTTGGGCGTCGGGGACTTCCTGGAGACCGACGCGGGGTTCGTCTGGGTGGAGGTGGCGGGTGTGCGTGTGTACAGCTGCTACTTCTCCCCCGGCGATCCCTTCGATGTCTTTGAGACCCAGATCCTCCTCCTTGAGGAAAGCCTCCGTGAGGCCATCGGGCGATCCCTCATAGGGGGGGACTTCAACAGTAAGTCGCCCGAATGGTGTGAAGCCCGCCTAGATAGGAGGGGAATCTTGGTTGGCGAGATGGTCGCTAGGAACGAACTGATCGTCTTGAATCAGGGCGGGGAATTTACGTTCAGACGAGGAGCGGGGGGGTCAATAATTGATCTCACAATTGCCGCACCTCGCCTCGCTTCAAGGATAAGCGACTGGTCGGTCCTCGAGGTTATAACCTTGAGTGACCACCGGTGCATCGAATTTACACTAGAACAACGGTGTCAGGCGGTGGATAAGGGTAGGGGCGGCGAAGGAAGGAGCCCCTCCTGGAACACGAGACGACTCAGCAGGGAAAGACTTCGCGAACACCTCGAAGAAACCAGGCTCATCGACGAGCTTGGTTGGGTCTGCCCTGCTGGGTCGTTTGAAGCTGCTGTGCGCTCGGTGAGGCAGAAGGTGGTCGCGGCTTGCGACTACTCGATGCCTCGCCGTGAGCGCAGGCAAGCCAAGGGTTCGATGTACTGGTGGAACGACCAGTTGGCAGCCCTACGTCGAGAATGCCTCGCAGCGCGGCGAAAATTCACCCGTTCAAAGGGGGATGCTACGCTGCACGAGGCATGGAAAGGGGCAAAAACAGCTTTGAAGCGAGGCATAAAGAAAAGCCGACTTCAATGCTGGAAAGACTTGTTTCCACACGTGGAGCCGTTCCAAAGACAGGACCGAAGTTCCTGCGTGGTCCGGCGCGAAGAACTCTTCACTCTCGAAGAACTAAAGAGAGCGGGTGGAAGGCTTAAGGCAAATACAGCGCCAGGTATCGACGGGGTGCCGAACGAGATCCTCAAAGAGGTGATCGGGGCGTACCCAGAGATCCTCCTAGAAGCCTTTAACTCCTGTCTTCGGGAGGGGAGGTTCTTCGCAGATTGGAAGAAGCAGAGGTTGGTCCTGCTGAGGAAGGGCAACAAACCTCTAGGGGTCGCCTCGTCGTATAGACCAATATGCCTATTGGATACGATGGGGAAGCTTCTGGAGGAGTTGATTCTACAACGGCTTCAGGCTCTCTTGGTCGGGGAGAACGGGCTCTCGGAAAACCAGTTCGGATTCAGGAAAGGCAGGTCCACTGTGGACGCCATCCAAGCTGTGGTTAACATCGCCACAAATGCAAGAAAAGAAACTGGTAAGCGTAAGGGATTCTGTGCGTTGATTAGCATTGACATACGCAATGCGTTCAATACCGCGAGATGGAACATCTGCATCGAGGCGGTGGTGCGGAAAAAGGTTCCAGACTACCTGTTGCGAATGATTAATGACTATCTGAGCGACAGGTGGGTGATATATGAGGGCGACAAATGGTCTCTCAAGGAGGAGATGACATGTGGCGCCCCTCAAGGGTCGCGGGTGGGTCCACTCGTTTGGAACGTCATGTACGACGATTTCCTGCGCATGGACCTGCCTGCTGGAACGAGCATCGTCGGCTTCGCGGATGACGCACTTGTCGTGTGCGCCGCTGACGACGTCGGAATCCTAGAGCTGAGGATCAATGAAAGTCTGTGGCGAGCGAAGCGCTGGTTGGATGGCAGAGGTCTTAAATTGGCCCCTGAGAAAACCGAGGCTTTGCTCGTTACGGACAGGAGATCCTTCCAATACCCGAGGATCGTTCTCGGAGAGCATGAAGTCGAGTGGAAAACAAGCATTAAGTACCTGGGGGTGCAGCTGGATCGTAGGCTTAGCTTTGGCGAACACCTAAAGATCGCAGCCGCCAAAGCCATCCAATGTGGAGCAAACTTGGCCCGGCTTATGCCAAACATTGGTGGACCCAGGGAAGCGAAAAGAAGATTGGTGGCGAGCGTGGTCCATTCGAAGCTGCTTTATGCAGCTCCGGTCTGGGCCAATGCCTTGCAAAACCATGCTATTCAGAAGAAGCTGTTCTCGGCGCAGAGACTTGTCGCGCTGAGAATAGTTTCGGCATATAGAACTATCTCGACGAGCGCTGTGCTGGTCCTGGCGAGCGTCCCGCCAATAGATTTATTGGCGGAGGAAAGGCAGGAAACCTTTCAGCTTCGCAAGGAGCTTACCTGCGCCGACCTGCAGAAAATCGCTCGCGCGAAGGAGGCCATCCGCAAGGATGGAAGGCGCAGACTCGTCGAGAAATGGCAGATGAGATGGCATGGTGAGCAGACAGGGAGATGGACCTACCGCCTGATCTCGGAGCTCGCCACCTGGCTGAACAGAAAGCACGGGGAAGTCGGCTTTTACTTGGCACAAGCGCTCTCGGGCCATGGCTGTTTTAACGCGTACCTGAGGCGCTTTAAGAAGAGAGACGAGGAGACGTGTTGCTACTGCGATTCCCCGGTGGATAACGCAGAGCACGCACTCTTCGCCTGCGCAAAATGGGGTGTGGCTAGGGGGGTCCTCGGTCAGGCGGTGGGTTCCGAACTTACTCCTGACACGATGGTCCCCCTCATGCTCCAGTCTGAGCGGTTCTGGACGCTCATCGAGTCATTCGTCACACTTGTGATGAAGACGAGGGAGCTTGATGGGCGTCGGGAGCGAAACAACGGGGAAGTAGAAACCAAAAAAAAAAAAAAAAAAGTAGAGAATATACTTTTCTCTACTTTGCCCGTCCGCGGTTCGGAACAAGCGCGTCCTGTCTCCTGGCTAGTTGACCTAAGTTCGTAAAAAGACCTGTTCAGGGCTACAAATTGGGGATTGCAACACTAAATCAATTCTGGCCCGGATAACCCAGGACTTCAGCAACAAGAACGTGTTCTCTGCTTTGCTTCTGCTTCCAGGGCATCCGGTAGGATAAGGATCTAGAATAAAAACCATAGGATGTGGTAATGTACAAAACTCGAATATTGTATCGTTTCCATTCATTTTTATTTCGTCTTCTAACTCCTCTACAAAAATGCTCACATCAGTTTGTTTGTTTTTCTTAAGAATAAATTATATCTTTATTCATGTCAATTTTAGTCGCTTGATTTGAACTTATTTAAATCACCTTTTCCCTTTTCTTATTCAAAATCATAAGTGATAAGCCTAGGCGCATCTAGAATTATATATTAACTAAATTTGGCAGTTTGGACGACCTCCGCGTACTCATTATACTAATGAATAAAATATATTAAGGGTAATTATTTTTACTTTTTTCCATTTTATTTAATTTATTAATATCCGTACGTAACAATAATAAATAGTTTGTGTTTTATTGACCAATTCCCGGTATTTTTTTGACATGATGTATTTCTCAAGGCCATGGATCAACCAATACAGCCGACTATATAAATACAATCAGTTTCCCCCAAAATTTATCCTTAATAATGATTTTTTTAGCTGAAATTTTAGGTCATTATAAAGGAAATGTTAGCCGATAGCTTTGGACTTCAATCAGTTAAAAACAATCAAAAAAACTATTTCCTGTTTTAACGACACTAACATTTTTTAAATTATTAAACAAATTCTTTGTTCGATATTCTTATCTATTGGAAAAATCGCGAAAGACACTTGAGATAAACTGAAAACATCGAGCACTATGAAGAAACTAAATGACAGATCGCGCTCGAACTCCACGTCACTATAGAGGACAGTGGTGCCAACTTAGCGTCAAAAATGTTTTTGACAATCTCTTTAATCGGGCTTTTTGAATGATCAATTCCCTGTACTTTTTTGACAGCATGTACATTCTCTTCACAATATTCATACATGTTTATTACATGATATTCTGTGCTTTTCTGTAATCACACACGCCAAAAAAATTGTTACCCAATGACTAGACTAGGCTGTTACTATTAATGACTTTAAGAGAAAAGAAATGCAATCGTTGCGGCCGTGAATTCAAATTATTGAAAATTTTTATTATTGTATAATTGAAAAAGAAATAAAAAACATATTAGATCTAGCGCAAAGCGCGATGACCGGATTGTGCTCCAATGGAATCCGGAATTAGAATTGAGAACTTTCAAATAGAAAATTAAATGTGGCGGCTTTTGTGTACAAAGAAATGAGAAAAAATTGTACATTTTTAATGTCTATGATTTTTTCGGACTAAACTCACGCAAAAATTTAGAATATTCATTTCATTTTTGATATTCATATTCTATTTATCCTAAGAAAAATCTAAGCAAATTCTTAAAATATATATTGATGGCTATCGTTTGAACTACAATCAACAAAAAAATATCTTCTTAAACAAAATGCCGCCGTTTTGAAGATTGGGTTTCAATTTTTACGATTTTTTAGTTCTTATTTAAAGAGCAGTAAAATGATTAAAAATGAACATGTTGACTCGAAAATTTACAATTTAATCGCACTATTTCCTTATGTCATCATGATAAATTCTCATATAATATATAAAGAGTCGTAGCCGAATATGATATTAAAGTCCACATCAGAATTTCTTATCTTTATCATAATGAAATATGTATAGGTTACACCAATAGACTTTCTGTAACTCGACTTAATAAACATAAGAAAAATATCAATAGTTACTCTAAATAACATAATGTCATACGCAAACATAAATTAGAATTTGGCCATAAATTTCAAATTAATTTTAGATTTAATATCATTCCAATAGATATCACTATTGTTTTTCTCACCTATATTTGAGGGATCGGGTGGAAAAACGACGTAACTCGAATTAAGGCCTTATTAGGATTATGATTTGGAATGAAAATACAAGTCACTTTTTATATGCGCGTAAAATATGGAAGAAAAAGACCATGTCTATATTAGAGGTGTGCAAAAAGATTCGATTTTAATCTGATATTGGCCTCCGTCAAATGTCGAATATCTGACATCCGAAGTGCGCTTCTTCGGATGTCGGATTTTCGACATACGATCAGCCGTACGTTGAATGTCGAATATTCGACATCCACAGCGCGGCCATCGTATGTCGGATTTTTAACATTCTAACGCCTATTAGTCGAATGTCGAATATTCGACATCCGAAGCGCTTCCATCGAATGTCAGGTACATTCGAAGGTCAACTCTTCGGATATCGGATTTTGAACATTCGATCAGCGCTGGATGTAGTTTGCAATTTTTAATCAGACATTACACAATATACATAAATTGTATAATTGTATTTGAATTTCATTTCGTCATAGTCGGAAGAATTTATTTTTTTTTAGTCTTATGCGACGCATTCAGAGACTATAGTCCATCAATTAAAAAAGCGAGTCAGTTGGATTTGTTAATTAAAATTTAACAAATTTTAAATATTTGTTTATGAGAATATGTATAATAACTAGCAATAGAAGTCAAAATGTCCATTTATAAAAATGTTGTATGTCCAAAGAGGCAACGCGTGCTTCCTAAACATGTGACCCAGCTATCTCTTCTTGCAACTAATTTGCGCAAAACCAAGAAATAAATTTTTATATAATAAAGAAGATGCTTACAAATATTTGTTTTTCTTTTAAAATTTTAGAGCCCTTTTATGTATTCATTGTGTAACATATGTATGAACTCGTGCAGAAATTGCCAGACCAGGCGTTAGAAACGTCGAATCTGGCCTAGGCTCAGGCAGGAAGGCCAAGATTAGATGGCGCTACATGTGTATTTTCTTAGGCAATCAAACGTAGCCCACACCAGATATGATATTACATGTGGAGCCAGGGCTTGGTTTTAGTATCGACAAAATTTCTGCACGGGAAATATTGAAATTCCTGAAATATTTAGGCCTATATGGCCTATTCTGTGCAGAACATTTGTTTGGACTATCTTAAGATATGGATATAAGATATCGAGTTGAAATTTTGGACTCTTAAATAAAAGTCACCATGGGACTTTTTTTACTTCTAAATTTTTACAATTCCAAAAAAATGTTGATACAAATTTTTGGAAAAAAATTATTTTTTAATTATGAACATTTTTGAGTATATAAACATACATACATAAAGTTAATTTAAATGTACAAAATTTAATTTCTATAATTTAGTGTACAGTTGTAAGGTGTACAATTTCATTGTGCGTAAAAAATTATTAATGAAATTATATTCAATAGGGTTTTCTCTTTTATTGTATAGAGTTTTATTGTATAAAGTTTATTTCAATTTCCAAAATTGAAATTATTATGTCTTGTTTCAGTTATTGAGTTTTATGGTATAGGATTAACTTTGGTGGGTTAATTAAAAATATTAAAATTATTAAGTATACGAGTGTACAATTGTCGAACACATTCCTTCAAATGATATGCGCATAAATCGCACAAGACAAAAACAAATTCTTCCGACTTTTGATTCCGATATGATAAACTAATAATAATAACTTGAAAAATTTATTTCTTAATTATTTTAAATTTAATATTATATTTATATTTAAGAAAATAAATAATTATATGTTTTTAAAAAATTAGTTAAAATTATATAACATTAATGTGTCAAATTAAAATAATTTATTAAATTAATATTTTTTTATTCCTCAAATATGACGATATAAAGTTAAAATACAATTAGTTGAATATTGAACATTCGACTGATGGCCGATCGGATGTCAAAAATCTGACATCCGACAGACGCGCTTCGGACGTCGAATATTCGACATTGGTTCGGACGCGCATCGGATGTCGAGTATCCGACATTCCCCCACGTACTTTTCGCCGCTCCTTTACCCCGAATACCATGGCCCCTTGCCGTCACACCCACTTTTTAAGCTACATCATATCTCACGGACGCTCCAAAGTGTAACTTACAATTTTCAATTCGCTGCCCATATCAAGGCCCAACTACAAGACGCACCGTAGAAAGTTTTAGTATCCAAAAAATGTTTAACTTGGAAAGACTATGCATTAATTGTGTACGAAATTCCGACGTCATTATTATAATAATCTCTTTAACAGAAAAAAATGTTAAAAATCGACCTGTTTTTGGGCCTCAAACTTAGGCAAACAAGCTCAGTGTTTTATACGGAGAATAATGGATTCCAGATGTGGGAAAAAATATTCCATACTTTTCCTGTCTTTCAATAACCCCTTTGAATAAAAAACCAGACCCCAAAGGAAAAAATTTGTTTTCTGGCACGCGCGTCCAAAACTCGTGCGGAAAATCACAAAATAATAGGAAAGTATATAATGAAAGGAATAAAGTCACATAAATTAATCAGAACTACCCCATCACAGAAAATCACCCCGTAAGGTGCTATGATCAGTTAATTTTCATCTGATTCTGAATTTCTTCATTATTTCATAATATTTTTATGATTATTTTATGTTTGATCACGAGGAACAATATTGGAGACTGCACCTCACGCAACCGTTAGGATATGGAAAGAACAGCTGCTAGTTTACAATTAATATAATTATAACATAAAGGTTTAATACCCAGCCAAAACATTCGTATACATATATTGCTTTATTGATATTCTAATATTTTATAATTATTATAAGACATTTAACTTACCTAATGCGCCGGAAATGCCACTGAAAGTGAGGAGTAGAGCAGCACTGATTTGCCACATTTTTACTTTTGAGCCAAACTTATTCACGTCACCAACTTATATAGAATGAATCTGATAATTTTTTATCTGTCAAGTTTTACTATCCCAGATAAAAAAATGTTACGTCTAGAAATACTTACTTTTTCATGTCAAAAATAGTATAAACGATACGACACAAAGATCGTAGTTTTTCACGTTAGAAAGGACGTCTGAAATTGAGATACTAAAGGACGTCCTTTTTGACGTATTTTTTTACGCTAATAATTTCTTTTTTAATTTTATTTTTCTGAGTATAAATTATAAAAACATTTTCAAATGGGATAAGCATGCCACGAAAGATTGCATTATACACTTAATTTTATATTTTTAAACACATAGAATTAATAGTAGTTGTCGTTTAATAAGCAACAAAAGGACGTCCTTTAGTATCCCAATTTTAAACGTTCATTTTTAACTTGAAAAAGCACGACCTTTACAAGGTATTTTTACACCCTCTTGGAATAAGAATATGTCAATGAATATATTTATACATCATTTTCCTTTTACGTGTTCCTGGCTAAGCTTATTTGGCATTCCAAAGGAAATATGCTTGTTCATTTTTAAAATAATTGAAAGGGAATAAATTCTTGGACACCAAAAATGTATAACTAACCGAACCTACGAAAGTATCTCACGTATTTTCGGGGCTGTGTTTGAATTCCACGTAACCTTGGTTATTGACGTAATGACGATGCTAAAAAAAATTATTTTTACTAAAAAGAAAAAAATTTCAATCTATCGATTATAATTCAATAACGATATTCTGAACCATACATCTTGTTGAAGGATGTATGTTGTTGACGTCACATACGACTGCATATTACATTTTATGTCTTGTATTTATTAATTGCAAAACATTATCTCGTTTATTAATTTTAATATTCTTAATTTATTAAATTTGTAAAATTTTATATATAGAGTGTATCTCAAAGAATTTTAGCTGCCGCAGCTAAAAGGAATCGCTGGATTTCGTAACTCCTAAATATTTAGCTGTAGTACATAAATTTTCTAACTGGAAAAATATAGCTGGGGTAACTGAAAAATTTAGCTCTCATATCTATATTCCTATTCCTAAACAAGAATGACAAGAATGACACCTAGGCAACAAGTTGCCTAGGTGTCACACCTAATCAGGTTTAACTGGATATTCTAGGTGAAGAATATAGCTGCACTTGACAGACTTTCTAGGTAAGATGCTAAAAATATATAGGTGCTATATTTATATATATTAACATATTTATATTTATTTATTTATTTAAAAGTAGTGGTTTCTAAAAAAGAAAGAAACAAGTGTAGTTAGACATTTTATTTTATTTTAATAAAATTTTTTGTACAAAAAAATATTTCTTTTAACATTTTAACATCTTAATTTGAGTATTTGAACATTAAAATTATAATGAATGATGCAGGGTTACATAATGATTGCCATCAAATCCATTACAGTACAATACAGGAAGATAGTCCATTAAATCATTGATGAGAATAGCTTTAGTTTGCGAAGTTTTAGTCACAACATATGCATGGTAATGACTAGAAAAATTAGTACTTAACAGAATATCATAGACTAAACAAACATCACCTTGAGGATTAATTACGAAAGATTTCGCTAAACCGAATTCAGGTCCGCCATCTACATCTGGTCCTATTATAACACACGAGTCCAGTTTGTATATGGTACCCTTATACTTAACATGTGCATATTGTGCAACTGCACTGGACAGAAATCCATGAGGTAAGCGAAGAAGAGGATCAAGAAAACAATTTTTTTCTGGGCCTAATTGTAAAACCGAAACGAGTCCACCTGACACATAAGTCTATTTGCCAATCTTAATTGCTCTTTCACTGCTAAAGTGTGAGCAATATTTTTACGAGAAGTAGTGCCTCTGACGTCTTGAACTGAAGGTTGGTGTTTTCTTTCAAACCTGTGGCAGGAATAATTTATTGGAACACCAGACTCTCGCATAACATAATGATAATATAACATCGTATGATGTTTAGGTTTAAGTGTGTCAGAGAAGAGCTCGACGTAAAGACGGTGATGTTCTGATATTTTTCTCTGGAGTAATATTAAAACCACCTCTTGAACATGCCTGCATAGTAATATATCAATGATGTCACTAAAAATCAAATAGAAATCCCATATTGGGTCAGCATTATCCACAAGATCACCAACCAAAAGAGCGAAGGTGCGAACAAATGTTCGCATTTCACTTGCTGTCATTTTAATAGACTTTCCACGAACCCATTTTTCTTTCAGTTGATTGGGTTTGTTAGAAACACTGGAGCCATATTTGAATAACATTATTCTGAAATTGAGGTTGTTTTTCAAAAATAAAGTGATGCAATATGTGGCCCATATCATAACCACAAACCCCTTCAAATATGTCATGCATTATGTCAAAACTTGGATTTTCTGTAGTCTCGAAATATTCAATATTTTCAAAAACTAACGGACAATTGACACCAGTGTTTGTAACATTCCCCTCAGCACAATCAAGCTTATGTTAAATTTTATCTCTAAAGAGATCAGGATCCTCCTTGCATTGAAAATGGATTGTATTTTTATGAACATGGCAAAAGCCGCAAGGATAGTTGGCACTGAAGCCTTCAGCTAAACCCAACAACATGTGCATAGCTAAATTATCAGCAACTAGAAGTCCAATTATAAAGTAAACTCTTTCAGTCTGTCCATTGACAGTAACTTCAATTCCACTGCTTTGCAAGTGATTCATCTCTTCGATTAATTTTCGAAATACAGCTTTGTTTCCAAAGTCCTCTCTGTCACGTGCATTAAAAAGCAGAACTAAGAATATATTATAAAGAGAGCCTTGAAATTCGGGAAGCAAACACGCAAACTTAACATAAGTAGCTATAAGCTTAGCACTATGTGGTCCAAGTTCTTTATCTACCTCATAGTCATCGGTATATACAGTCAGTGGAATAACGACCCTTTTGTCCCCGAAATGTCTCTTTTTTGTTTGCCAATGAGATCCATGGATAAAATCAGAAATTATGCCCTGAGGAGTGGGACTCTGAAGAAAATTAGTTACACTAGACAAGACATTTGGCAACTCTAAGAAAGCTTTTAAAACTTTTCTTACAGGTATAAACGTTCCTATTACATGATCAGATTCAAGAATAATTTTATTATTGATATTTCTTGCAAACAAGTCAGTGTCAATTTTAAAATTTTCAGGCTCAACATAATATTGTTAACTTTTTAAAAATTTTAGACGCAAATACTCTGTGCTAAGGTCTTTGAATGGAGATTTCAGGATGCTAAGGGTATCAGAAATTTCTTTAATAACAGCCGGGTCAACATTTTTAGATTCTAGTTTAAATTTAATAATCTCATCCATCACGGACAAAGTTGAGGATAAAAATTCAGATGTGTCATTGACAAATTCTTGAACAAATGAACGAGGGCGACCAGGTTTAGAATACAACCTAGCCACTAATTGGGAAGCATATGTTTCAACATGCTCATTTAAACTTTTACTATCAAACTCCTTCGAATTTGAAACCACGTCATTATCTGGAGGTATCATAGGCTGAGCATCCTTATTGGAAGCAATATTATTATTTTGTAAAGGCTGTTCAACTAGATAAGGATCAACTTTAGCATTATCATTAGCACAAAAATTATGAAAAAGATTCAAATGCCTTCTTAGGTGAACCCAAGAGGAAGATGTAACATAACAATCAGTCTCAACACATTTATACACAGCTGTGTACTTATCTAAATTTTGAACAAATTTAAAATGTCTTTTCAGTCCATTAATACTACGAACAACTTTTCCACATTTGAAACACTTTGGCATCTTTAAGCATCTAAGTGAGATCTGTTACGTAAACAAAAAAATAATTTTCAAAGATCTAAGCTTTTCAAGCTATCAACTATTCAAACTATTGAAACTATAAAACTATTCAAAGCTATCAAAGCTTTACTAAATTTTTTCAAAAGTTTAGGAAGCTGAGCATCATTTCTCTGCTTGTTAAACCTTGTGTCCAAGCCGTAAAGTTTCTTTTGAATTAGCATCCAAAGGCGATAACTCTCAGTTGAATATTCAGCGTGAGTTGCATGAATTGCCTTGAAACAAATATCTAATGCACGAGGACCAAAATACTTGATTCATCTATCCAGTACAACACAGCAGGAATCAATCTTCTCAACTGCTGACCCACACACTACGCAGAATGGCTCGACGGTCAGTTTCCAGTGCGAGAATTTTTCGTAACGCTGCGATATGAATGTGTCGAGTTTTCCAGAACTCGGAAAATAAACAGACTATAATTAGACAATTGATGATTAAATTAGACAATTAGAAAGTAAATAAAAAGAGTAGTGGAAGGTAGGTACATCAATTAAGGAAATCAGTCCGTCTTGAATTTCAACAAGTGGGGATCTCCATGATGTTGTCTTTCCCTCCTTCTTAACGCGGGCCACAGTCGTGACAGAATCCAGATGATAAAGTGATAAAAGAGTAATCAGTGTTTTAGCATCTGTAATAGAATATATTTTAATCTCATGACAGTTGTTACCAAATGGCAATAATAATAATATTAAAAAGAAGTCCCTGTAATAATATTGACAAAAAAAATTACAAAATAAATTACAATCTAACACTCAAAATATTACCCACTCATGATCAAGGAATTCACACCTTTGTCCAGAGTATCGTCCTCTAATGAAGCTAAACTATCATTTAGAGCAGGGCTTTTAATTTCTACAGCCTGTAGAGCAGCGAAAACTTCAGCAGAGAAATCATCCCAATTACTATAAACCTTCAGTTTGTGATCTGGATGAAGGATCTCAAAATCAATTTGAAACTGGAAAAGAGAGAAAATTCAAAATTTACTTAATTTACGAAAGACCAAATTAAATATTCAAAGCTAAAAATGTTGGATTAAGAGAAGAGTATATTTACCAAAGTGTAACCTAATCGCTCTCGCAGAACTGGGTAATCTTATAGATACGATGAAATATTGTTAGGAAGTTCAAATTCTTCATTTTGCGAGTTGCTCGACCCTAATTTTGTTCTGGAAAACTTACGTTTTTTCTCTGGTAATTCGGAGGATGCTTGAAGCATTCGAATTCTGGCCTTAGAACTGCTTTTCAAATAATCTAGAACAATGTCCCATGGTTCTGTGTTGGCCTTAAGGAAATTCAATTTTTCTTCTACATCTTTTAAAACTGTAGAAGAAAAATGTAGAGTTAAATGCAGAATAATAAAAAGATTATTAAATCTTCAATAAACTAATAAACTAAGTAGAAAAAAATTTTCAAAAATTGAATCGAGTAATAAATAATCAATTATTTATACATTCGTGTCATTGATTGAGTTTTATTACCTTCAATTGCAAAAGTTGTGTGAGGAAGTTTAAGCTGCAAAAATTATACCCAACGGCGATGGATGCGACACCGCGTGTCGTCTAACGTTGCCACTAAATTTCTCCACTCGAGTCAATTTTTCGAGTACTAGTCGACCACAATATTGTTGAAACAAAATATTTTCACTAAAAAAAAGAAAGAAAATTGTCCCTACCTATATTTTAAGTAATTTAAGTGATTGAATCTATAAAAATAACACTTTGTTTGCTTATGATGATTTTTATATCCGGTATTCCTCGTAATTGGCGGAAAATCACAAAGTTTAATTATTATTATAATATTAGCCAATAATATTGCTAAAAAAAGCAAAACTATGCTGAACGCGAATCTGCAATTAAAAGTAGGGATTCTTATTTGGAAAAAACAAGTTGAATCACGTAAGTCCCAAAAAAATAAATCGAACCCAATTTTTGACTAGTCCATCTAAAAGTGGGCACGAGTGGGTTGCAGAATAGGGAATATAATTGGGAGTAGTTTAGTATATGAAATACCGCCCAGTATGTACATTTGTTATTCGGAAAGATCATTTTCTGGCGTTTTTTTGAAACTCACGTCAGCTTAAATGAGCTTGCGCATGTCAACATACAAGATATTTTGAAAATTGTTGACTAGAAATAAAATAAATACCTGAATTTTTTTCACTTAGTCTGCAATTATATATTTATCCTTCTTATCAGTTTCTATAGCAAAATTTTATAAATTATCATTTTAACAAAAATATCAAAACACTAAGTGATGTTTTTGTCGTTAAATCCTCGATACCCACACTGAAAAAATCGGCTATAGTTGTGACAACTATATTTACACAGTTGTTTGGCTTGCAGATAGATGTACTGTATTTTGCAGTTGGTCCAACTATTTTATAGTTACTGTAACTGCATTCGGAGTTGCAGACCTCGAACTGTATTTTAAATTTCGTTTTGGCACCAACTAATCTTCGCAGTTGACGCTACTATAAAATACATTTGCCCCAATTCAAAGTCACGCTGTTACGACAACTGTCGTCGATATTGTTTTCAACTAACAATCGTGGTAACTACCAATGGCGGATTATTCTGTACAAAACACTCGATAATTTCGGACTAGCATCGTACGTCGATTTTTTTCGAAGTACGTATTAACTTGTAACTCAGAACAAATCTCATATTGCGTTATGATATACATTTTTTACGCATGGTTACGAACATTGGATGACACAATAAGTTGCTGGTTTTGAGGTTTTGTTTGTTTTAAAATTCAATTTGATAGCATTTTAAATATTGATTGAGATGCAGCTTCTTTACCCAAAACCTGTACTTTTGGAGAGCCCAAATAACTTTATTAATTTAATAATAACCTGAAAATACTAAAAGGTTTTTAGACAAGATCTTTGTCGGACGCCAGTTACTTTACTCAAAGTGAAAAAGTCAGTTCAAAACTTACCGAGATTCAAATATTAGCAAACACAAGGCGGGGTCAATTTAACACTAGAACTACCAAGGGGGGTAAAAATGACTTGTTTGACATGGTAGAAGTAGGTATGCCTCAATCGTCGGTAGTTCTAGTGTTAAAGTCACAACAGTAATCGGGTAAAATAAATAAAAGCCAGAATTTAATTATCAAAGAAGTTTGGCAGAACAGGATTTATTTTAAAAAATTAAGGCGACTCGATATAAACTAAAATTTAACACTAAATTCCAAAGCACCAAAAGAATAAAATTTCAAAAATCTCGGAAAGTAAATTAATTGAGCACAATATACAGCGCACGGAAAGGAATTTTCATTTGGAAATTAATTTTTGAATCTAACTGTTTTCACCCATGATTAAGATATTTACCAGGCAAGGCAATTTTACAAGAGACCATTTTATTCTAGTGCAGTTGAAAAAACTCTGTATAAATAATATGCACCCTGGGAATCCCTTTTAAAGCTTTTCAGAAACGCTGCCCTTTATTTCTGGTTACAAGACTGATTTCCCATTCCGTGAAGGGTGCCCTATAAACGGGTCTATCCTAAGTTGAAAGCGGGGGACGCTATAAACGCGTCTATCTTCATGCGTGGCGAAGGATGTGTGCTCCAGGCAGCGGCGCTGAGAATGAGTCTGCGAGTGCCTGTGAGGAATGAGTGAACTGAATGAATGTCAGCGCCGCATGACTGTGATATGTGTCCTTCAAATATGAGAGAAGAACGTATAGACGGGCTCTCTCTTGAATGAAACTAAGACCGAATTGGTGTATGAAATCTCCTGGGGGACACTGCAAAAGCCTCCGCAGTCTGTGACAAAGAACTGTTCAAACGATCGTTTCCGTATGGCATCCCACTGGGAGTGTTTCGTCGCCGAGTGGTGTCTTCTCCGGCTCACGAGGAGGCGAGGCTGATGTGAGCGTGGCTCTGCCGAGGTGGTGTGCCATGCGGGATCAGGAGCCAGTCCCTTCGGGACCTTGATCAGGTAGTGCGTATTGAACACACGTGTCGGAGCCTGTGTTGCTTCGAGCGAGACCAGTCTGTCCGTGTATTTTGGGACCGGCTAACCGGAGGTTGGGCCTCAGAGAACTGGAGTAGGACTTCGGTCCGAGGGTGCAACCGTTCCCAACTATTCCGACCCGCTTCTCTACGTACGATGCGCTGGTAAACAAAATTAATGGATCTAAAGGAAAAACCGATGGGAAAAGTGAACTTGGGTACTTCTCCAGGAGCTGAAGTATGGAAGGACGCCCTTCAGCTCCTGAGGGAGAAAAACGAAAAAATGGAGAAATTGGCCAGGGCTCTCAGCGTCATCCAGCAATGTATGCTGAGAAATAACCCTGGCCATGTTAAGGACAGCGTGAACGAGGCTACAGAGGTGTTGAGCGGAATGCTCAACACCCATAAGTGTCTTCTAGAAAGCGGGGTGGAATTCCAGAAAAGGCTGGAACCCCACCCCGACCCGAAATGGATGGGTACCTTTCGGAGACCGTACTCAACGTCTCTGGGAGATACCCCAAAACAGCTCGCAAAGGGGGAGAAGAGGGTTGCACCTTCTCCCCCCGAGGATCGTTCTCCCAAAAAAGGGAAGGGCAGCACTTCGCCCACCTACGCTGCGGCCACCAGAGGCCAGACCCCACAGAAGGGTGGGGAATGGCAGCTGGTGGAGGGAGGGGAGGTTCTTCATTGACTGGAGAGGTTGGTCCTGCTGAGGAAGGGCAACAAACCTCTAGGGGATGCCTCATCGTATAGACCAATATGTCTATTGGATACGATGGGCAAACTTCTGCAGGAAATGATCCTACAAAGACTACAGGGTCACATGGCCGGCGAGAACGGTCTCTCGGAAAACCAGTTCGGCTTTCGGAAAGGCAGGTCCACAGTTGACGCCATTCAGGCAGTGGTGGACATCGCCAATAAAGCAAGAAGAGGAACTGGTAAGCGTAAGGGATTCTGCGCGTTTATCGGCATTAACATTGTAACCTTACTCTCACCGTTGATCAAGAGGTACTACCTCACTTTACTTTTAGTTGGGCGCCAGGCGCTCAAGCGCCATCTGTACCTCTATACCACAAACTATGCAAACCCTGGTCAACGGCGCTGATGCACGGCTATCACCTCGGCTAGAATCAGCCTCTGATATTTTCAGACAAGGGGAGAGGGGGTGGTTTAAAACTCGTGGAGGCAACAAGTTTAGTATGAAAATAGGATTTTATTTAAAATTATTATTAACAAAATTATGACAGTTTTATAAACAAATGGGATACAAGTCACGCACACATTTGATATCGAGGTGGCTGTATCACGTAACAGCTCGGATAAAAAGGGTCAGGCACGACCACCGCTCGTTTACTTCTATGCTACGTAACGTCATTTTCGGTAGCGGAAAGATGGCGGCAGCTTGACTACACACGTAGAGGGATATCAATTCATTAGGTTTGGCCTCGTGGCCATCTTGCATCTCGTGACTTTCGGTAGCTATACTAATACATACATGTTGACAAAATTAGTTAATACAGGATAGTTAAATAAGCTAGACTTTTCCAAACAATTGTTACTAGGCACAACTTACTCTGAGCTAGACATTAAATACTATTTACGGGTATAAGAGTTATTTCTTTTAGAGGAAAAGAGAGGTGCGATAGCTTCGTCCTTTTCTAACTAACGGACTAAATGCGATAAATACGGCAATGCTGCTTTCCGTCCAGCCGATGCTCCAGCGATAGTATTCACCTCAATTCTCGATAGCTTAAAGTCTTACTTGAACGAGAGTGCGATAACTGAACTTTTCCCAATATTTTCAATGTTTTAACTTATTTCACTTTTAATAACTTAAATTCTTTATTTCTCTTAGGTCTAAATTTCCAACTTCCGTAACTCAGGACAGTAACTAATCACTAAACGCTAGTTTTGGAGTGTAGAAATGGTAGTGTCACCCTCCATATTAATATAGTAAAAGATGCTGGTTTACGATCAATGAGGGTCAAATATAAAGAAGAAAACTCTTTATAGTGTCAAAATTGTTGCGACGTTTCGTTGGCTATGGGTTTTCCAACCTCATCAGGCTTTATTAAATTAAAAAAATCACCAAATATTAAAATTGTCACACACAAGAAAAATAAACATTAAATTAACTTAACATCCAGAACATACACAAAATTGTTAAAATTTTACCTTTATAAAAGAAGTTTAACTCATGATGAGTAATGTCGAGAAAATAAAATTATAATAAAAGTCATGATTTACTTAATAAAATGACGTGATGTCATGGAGTCGACGACACTTTGTCTACTAAATTATTACATTCAAACAGTTAACTTAAAATATTGACAACAGTTATTGTAAACACAGAATTTGAAATGTAAACAGACATCAGCTGGAAAGCTATCATGAATTTAATCTATAAAGTAATGAAAAATAAATTCTATTCAATGTAAATATGTCTTCTTTTTTATTTATACTAAATTTATTAAATTTTATATGGATCATCTCTGATGTTCGTCTTTTTCGATAGTCAGAGACATAATCAACAATCTTGGTATTTTCCAAATCAAATTCATGGTTGAATTCCAATTGATGTTCACAGACTACGGATTCACTGTTTTTTTTAGTTTTGTGTTCATTAATACGAACTCTTAATGCTCTCTTAGATTCACCAATATAAGTCGCAGTGCAATTTTTATAATTAAATTCGTATACAATATTAGTTTGTTCCCATTTGTTTGTGGAGTCTTTACCTAATTTTATTATTGATTTCAAAGTTTTGTTGACGACTGGAATAGTTGAAATATTGTATTTTTTAAAAATATTAGACAATTTAGTGAAGTTTGTTACGTTGTATGGCAAACATACCTTTGGTTGATGTCTGCATAAGTTTGAACGGTTTTTTTTATTTGGAGAATTTGGAGAGCTGTATTTAATTTTATTCATACGGATTTTTATATTTTTATCGATGAAGCTATTTGGATTATCGTTTAATAATATTTGTTTAACAATCTTCAAATTGGCGTTATGAAACGTTTTGTGAGATAAACATATCGTTCGAACAACTAAGTTATAAACAATATTTTTTATCTGACAAATTGGATGATTGGAAAAATAATTAATTGTTCTATTTGATGAGGTAGGTTTTTGAAACCAATTAGAAATAATTTTATTATCTTTTATAATTAATGACACGTCCAGAAAGTTAATTTGATTATTTTTTTGAACTTCAAAGGTGAATTTTAAGTTCTTATCTTGTGAATTAAAAATGTTTAAAACCATGTCAATAAATTTCTTTTGTACACACAGAATAGTGTCATCTACAAATCTGTAATAAAATAAAGGAGAGCAATTATGTTTGTCTTTTAAAATTCGTAGGCAATCATTTTTCAAATCATCCATGACAATGTCTGCGAATAGAGGTGAAATTGGTGAACCCATCCAGCTGATGTCTGTTTACATTTCAAATTCTGTGTTTACAATAACTGTTGTCAATATTTTACGTTAACTGTTTGAATGTAATAATTTAGTAGACAAAGTGTCGTCGACTCCATGACATCACGTCATTTTATTAAGTAAATCATGACTTTTATTATAATTTTATTTTCTCGACATTACTCATCATGAGTTAAACTTCTTTTATAAAGGTAAAATTTTAACAATTTTGTGTATGTTCTGGATGTTAAGTTAATTTAATGTTTATTTTTCTTGTGTGTGACAATTTTAATATTTGGTGATTTTTTTAATTTAATAAAGCCTGATGAGGTTGGCAAACCCATAGCCAACGAAACGTCGTAACAATTTTGACTCTATAAAGAGTTTTCTTCTTTATATTTGACCCTCATTGATCGTAAACCAGCATCTTTTATTATGCTGGTTTTGGAGGTTCGAGAGCATTCTTTGTATTTCTTAATTCAGACTTTACTGTACTTACGGAGAAGCTCCAAAACCCTCAAGGCTTCACAAGTTTGAACCGGACCTTACCTCGGCTGGCAAAATTCAGAGATTCATTGTAGGCGTCACACTTGATTTAATATACTATTAGATCACTCCCGAACTATTGCGTCTAATCTCACTGACTGCTGCTAGACGAAGGAGAGCGAAGCTTGTCGAGTGTTGGCGATTCCTACGGTTTGTGCTGGTTGGCTGCTTGCTCCGTATGGATCTGGCTACTCCAATCAATTTGCATATTGGTTCTCCGCCAATCAGTATTCGTTACAGCTTTTCGCCAATTAATTCAGCTTTTGGCTCACAGCCAATCAATAACCGTTTTCGGTTTTCCGCCAATCAGTCTCCGTTTCTTAGTTTTCCGCCAATCAGACACAGCAGACGCATTATAACTGTTTTATCTGCAACGAGAGAAAAACAAGAGCATTTTCGGTAGCGTGGACCAATATGAGAAAGATTCTCGTCCTCTACTGGAGTGAGTGCATCTACTGGCACACACACGACAACAGTACAAATGATCAGACTTTTACCGCATCCTTACTAACAGAGAATCTAGGTTCAGGCTAAAATATCACCCCAGGGCTGTAGTAGCGTCGAGGGCCCTTACGGGATGTGAGATATCTTCCTCCCTCAATATGAGCACTATGGAGACCAGGGTTTCGCTCCCAGGCGAATGAGTGATTTTTCAGAGGCGTGAAGTCCTTGGGCCCCAATTTTTTCCGTTCTGACGGCATCCCAAGTGATTCCACAGTGTCAGGGGTGTAGGTATCGGCATACGGAAATGGCGGGAATCCAATCAAGCTAGGCTGCGATTCATAATTTTGGAGAGGCAGAAATCGACCCGCAGCTCTCTAGGCGTCCCCAGAGCTCCGATGAGTCCATCGATGTCCCTCGTAGTGTAGAGCTCAAGGCAAGGTCATACAAAGGAAATTAACATATTTTTATTTTTATTCTTAAATTTAGCTAATCATTGAAGAAAATAAAGGAAAACCCCTGGAGCATCGTGCAGTAGCGAGATGAGACGACTTTCGAGCTGGGGAAGCTACATACTTACCAAATACAACATACGCAATGCGTTCAATACCGTGAGGTGGAGCATCTGCATCGAGGCGTTGATGCGGAAAAAGGTTCCAGACTACCTGTTACGAATGATAGATGACTATCTGAGCGACAGGTGGGTGATATACGAGGGGGACAAGTGGTCTCTCAAAGAAGAGATGACATGTGGCGCCCCTCAAGGGTCACGGGTGGGTCCACTCGTTTGGAACTTTGACTATCCGCCATTTTGTGAAAAATGAATATTTTTTTAAATCCTTCGATAAAAGACTAGTTTATAATTATATTTGACTAAATCCATCCACATTTTTTGTTTCAGATGATCCACTTCGCCGCAATGTTGGTCACCGCAAACCGCATAAATAAAAACATTATTTCAGTGACGGCCATTTGCCACTTAACAATGTAATATTTTTCAATAAAAAAATTACTGAAAGTTCTTCAAGATGTTTTCTTTAAGATGATATAGTGATCGATTAAAAAAGTTTTGTAGTTTTCTTTAAAAAAAATCATGAAAAAGGCCTTTTTTTGCGCTACAATTGGGGGTAACCCCTTAACAACCATGCTATCCAGAAGAAGCTGTTCTCGGCACAGAGAGGTGTGGTGCTGAGAATTGTCTCAGAATACCAAACTGTGTCGACGAGCGCTGTGCTGCAGGAAATCGCTCGCGCGGAGGAGGAGGCACTGACTCGTCGAGAAATGGCAGACGAGATGGCATGGTGACCAATCTGGGAGATGGACACACCGTGTGATCCCGGAGTTCCACACTTGGCTGGATAGAAAGCACGGTCAAGTCGGCTTTTACCTGACGCAAGCGCTTTCGGGCCATAGTTGCTTTAATGCGTACCTGAAGCGCTTCCAGAAAAGAGACGATGATACGTGTCGCTACTGCGGATCCCTTGTGGAAAATGCAGAGCACACACTCTTTGTCTGTGCCAGGTGGGGCGCCGAAAGGGAGGCTGTCGGTCGGGCAGTGGGCGCACAGCTCACTCCTGACACGATGGTCTCTCTCATGCTCCAGTCTGAACAGATATGGATGCTTATCGAGTCATTCGTCACCCTGGTGATGAAGTGGTTGGAGCTCAATGGGCGTGCAGAGCGCGGAAACAACGAGGGCAAGTAGAAATCGCATCGGGCCTTCACCCGCGGTCCTGCGTCTCAGGAGGAGTCGGCTGTCCGCGTCGATCGGGGGAGGAACCTTCTTATTCCTTGCCTGATTGGCGCGGCTAGGCGGCTAGCCTAACGGGCGTGTGTCCGCGAATGGGAGTCCCGGGCGAACGGATGATGGAAGAGTCGTACGCGACTTTAAGTTGGATATCCTTCTTTTTTCTATTGGGAGTTTTTTCTCTCTTAGTAACTTCCCCGGATTTTCCCCAGATCTAGCCGGTGCCTATGGTACATTCAAATACCCCGGAGGTTGCTACAATAATGATAATTATAAAGATTTAAAAGAAACTATTTATTACTATACATTTTCAAAGCGGCAATAACTAATTAACGTTTTTCCATTTTTTGAAATACTTTGTATTAAATAGAAGCGCAAATTCTCAGAAATAGGTAAATAAATATTTAATCGATTTGATTGTGATAAAATAATATGATCTAGTTTTAAGTGCAGACAAGCGCTTCTCATCCAAGAGCACCCGCGAGAAAAAATATCCGTCTTTTGCGCTGAGAAAACTTATTATTTGTTTTCGCGCTCGCGATTTCAATATAAACATTTTGCTCTTGAGTATGTTTTAACTGTCTTTTGTACTGATAAAATCCATGTTTATTTTACGTGTAGGCTTTTTGCCCGTGGCTTTTTAGCTATGATTTGCTGATCTAACACTTTTATTTTTATTTATTCAAAATTTTCACATAATCTAGTTATATGGACTCTTTAAATTTAATAATATTAATTAATAATTATGTCGATAATGAAAATTGTAATAGTTAATTAATTATATTAAGTTTTTCTATTTTTTATAAATAATTTATGAAAAAATTTGATTTATTTGTAGTTGAGCGAGGCCCAGAAACTCTAGTCACAACACTCTTTTGATATGTAATTATTTTTTATACATATAAGACTTCAAGTATAAAGGTGTGTATGTAAGTTGTGCCCTCTGGTCTTGCGCGTGCTCACTGCGTCTCTCCCCTTTTTCTTCCTTATAGAAAACGGTGGAATTTTTTTACTGATAAAAAGAAAGCCTAATATCGAAAGGTTGAATAATAGAAAAATTTTTTCTTTAAAAGTGAAAATATATTGAGCGAGTCATGTGAGAAAGTCACAAAGGCACCTTTAGAAGTACTTTTTTCCTCCATTAAAGATTGTATAAAATAAATAATGAAGTACAATAGTCAGACCTTTTATTACTTATAAAACCTCCTACATATGCAAAAATCTAAATTAATAGAGAGTTTTTGTCCCACTCGCACTGTTACAAGCTCTGAATAACTCTTGCTGTCACTATATAAGAAAGTTCCAAATTTTATGTCTCAATGTTGTAAGCGTGACGTCTGTGATTTGACAAGAGCGTGCCGTCCCATGTAACAGTGTAGTTATTAGGATTATATATGTGAAGTTGTATGTTAAGTGTATTTGTGATGAAAAATATGATTGGTTGTGACTGAATCGTGTGTATGTATGAATGTATCGGACGACTAATAGCAGGCTTGAAGTAAGAATTTTTGTTACTGCTGGTGAAAGTAACATGCCCGATGCTCATTTTACCGAACTATCGTTTGTAGCTCCTCGAGCGTCAGTGATATATTTGTACATTTCACATTAACCCACTGACGCATATTGATGCCTTGTCATCGACTACGTTTTACTCAACTCCTCACTATTCTCTAAGTAACGCTTATTATTATTCACGTTGTGTGATTTAGGTATTAATAAAATTTATTTCACTCGAGTAGGATTTAAAAAATGTTGAAATGTCCTTCTGTCCCAAGTTCAACCGACAGAGTCGAGTAGAATTACTCCAACTATTTCTCTCCGTGTAGGTGGAAATCTGAAAGGAAGATATCGGTGACATTGTTGACGATGGTAACTAAATATTCGGCTTTTTCAGATGCTTCCCGTGAAATAATTTACATGAAGAGGCTCTTATTTTACACGGTCTTTGATAAATATGCGGAATCACCGATTGTTTCTTGTGATAATCAGAACGTGATTGAACTGTCGAAAAATGCAGTGTTTCATGAGCGTAGTAAGCATATAGATATAACTTATCACTTTACCCGGAAGTTGGTTGATCAGCGCAGCCCCCTGCGTCTCTGAGTTGAAAATGACATGAACTGTGACTGGCTGCTATGGTGGCGCTGACTTTTGATTGGGCCAACTTACACGAAAATCGCATTATAAAATGTAGTTTTTTAAGCTTTGATCTATAAATTTTGAAAGGCCGCAGCAAGATAAGCATGGTCTGGGTGCCCCCGCTCAGATTTGATCCATATTGCGAGGGTAAGTGGCTTCCATTACAGGACAAATTCACCCCAAGTAACAACTCAAAAAAAATGTTTACAAGCTTTATGAACAAATTTTGAAAAATCAAAAGATCTAATTTTCTCGAAAACGACTCAACCGATCTTAATGACTAAAATATATGTTATAGAGTTTACTGAAGAGGTTCTGAAAAAAATTCAAGAACCCATTCCGTTCATAAAAAGAGGGTAAAAGTTTTTTTTTTCATTTTTAAATAATTTTTTTAATGTGAATTACTTCTTGAACACCCACCATTTTTTTCTATATCATGCTTAAATTGAAAGTGACAATATATATTTTTCGAAAATTTTCGAAGGGGTACTTCATAGTTGAAAAAAAAAAGTTCTTCGGCCCCTATAATGTATGGAACAATTGTTACCCTATGACGCATTGAAACAATTGTTTCTATACTCATGAAAGTTTTACGTTGATCACGTACAATATCTCATTTATTTTTACGTATTTGCTGCATAATGGACGACTGAGTACACTTTATATGAATGCGAGTGTGTATTAACAATTATCCGCACCCGGTCTATGGATTTGATCGTTATTGACTAAAAAAAAAAAACATGTCTCTACATGATCGCCTTGTTTTCAATACACTTTATCCACCTGTCAACAAGCTTTTTCTTTCAGTCACAAAATTCAGTTTATATATTTCCCCATATATCTCCTTATCGAAGCTTGTGCCTATGACCTACGTTTTGCCCTTCCTGAGAGTACTACTGCGCAGGCTTAGAATTCCGTACGAGTTCGTTCGCAAAAAGCACCTGATTTTCAATTTTTTATTCATGCTCAATAGATGTATTTATCTAAGTTTCGCGTTTTTATTTCATTTTCAGTTGTGATCGTTTCCTGATAAGTTGTAGAATTCTAGGGCTCATTATCTTGTTAAAATAATAAGAATTCCAGTTATTTTAAACAGCATTTTTTTTCGTGAATGCCGTCTCATTTGTCAGTTTTTACATCCAGTGCTCGATTTAGCTACTGATGATCTTTTTCCTGCCGCCGGTCCAAAATGCCTAACAATTTGGCTTTTGGAAACAAGTACAGCAAGTCCATATTTAAAAAAATGTTCAAAGTATTTTATTCCAAAGAAATATTTCTCAATTTTACTACGTGTCAGAGTAATCTCAAGAAGTATATTCATATTCAAAAAAACTTTCCAAAGTATTTTATTTGAACCTTTTATTTCTTTAATTTAAATCTCATGATTTATCCTATCTTGATATGAATTATCGTCCATATAATATTACAATTCCAAATAATTTATTTACAAGGCTAAAAAATATAAAAATCGATATTTTGTTTCGAACTTGAATCACTTATTGAACCATAAATTTTTCTTAAAAATGATTTCTTATTACCCTTATTTCATCTTAAAATTAAAAAAAATCTTTCAGATATTTATTTTAGGTAAGTGTTTATTAAAATATCAAAAAAAGAAAGCTAATATCTTAAACTATATATTTTATCATTTTGAATTTGTCGTCTGCTTCGCACCTCTTTCACACGAAGTCGAGAGAAACATAATTTTCGATCTTAGCTCAACAGCTTCCAGTATGAAATCGAAGCTAGAACGTGGGAACACACCGATACGCCGCGTTTGGTTGTGTGAGGATCCACACAGTTCAGTGGTCGGGGCCGTTTACGTCCACGTTCTGCGAACACTGCTTCCGAGCGACTTTCACAAAGTCGTGATTGATATCACGCTTGGATTTGCGAACTGTATGTATAGATGTATATATTTCTGAACCTTATCTCTTTATAATATACATTTGTGCTTTTGTGCTTTGTGCATTGTGAGCTTTTTGGACAACTAACTGTGCTTTGCATACTTGGCCAGCTGCTCTTGGCTTCTACAACTGCTTTACTTTTGTGTGCCTATTAGCCACTCATTCTGGCTGACTGCTCAGTAATTTCTGCAGTACTTATGCATTTGATTTTCTCCGTCTGGTCTGCCTGCATTTACTTTATAATTTGGAGCACCTTAAAGAATATTTAATTAATTACATATTGGGACGCTTGGTTGGGAATTCTACTACAAGCTTACGATGGCCAGAAGCTTCTATCTACCAAATGTTTGCTTTTATGACCCCTACGCATAACCTATGATATTTTGCTTGGACTAGACATAGTAACATATTTCTAGTGGTAAAATTTCTCTGTCTCTCCTATCTCCTATGATAGTATCTACCTGCTTGTGTGATCTGTTAACAAGGTTAGAAGTTTGGCGTTTTTTCTCAAGTTCGCGGAACCAAGTAGATCATCATTTATGGTATGTTTTGACAGCTATCTAGTAGCCTTAGAGGTCTCTCTGCTTCCCATAACACAGCTGGTTTGCACATAAGTTTTTACTATTTTTGATACTATCATACTATACAGTTTCGTAGTTGTACATGTTGATAAATATCACTGATACATAATATTGACATGCTAAATTAATTAATTTTTTTATGTTTCTTTTTATTCCTTAATTATACCTTTTGGTAACATTTCAATCTATATACCTTATCTTGGTTGTAAACGAATTTAATTCTTGGTTACGTAGAACTTTCTCTTAAATCACTCGTATTGCCCTATCTGGTTATAATTTATTATAAAAGTAAGGAGTTTATTAATTTTTAGCCTTAATTTTGTAACTTATATGTATGTATACCTAGCTATAGCTTAGCCTCTCAGGGTGGGCAATTAGATATTTAAGTGCATCTACTTGAATATATGACTTGTTTTGATTTGTTTTGATACCTAGTGCTTAAAATTTCTATCTCGCGCATGTGTGTTTAAAACTTGTTTTAGGTAAGCTCTGCCTGGCAACCGCTCACATTATATAATTAATTTTTCCTTTTGTAGCAACTGTTTGTATTCTGCTTCTATCTGCTGCCCAGCTTTGCGCCATCGCTTCGACTGGGTCTAACAGAGGCTCGACGCCGGTCTCCTGTGGGAATGCTCAGGGTTACGATTCAGTATGAGTCCAGGGAGGACGCCAACACTTTGGTTCGCTCGTAGGACCTCATGAGGGAGGGCCTCAATCTATTCATACCTTCATTACTGATTCGAAAGAAAGCTTTCACGGGCCCGATTGATCTTAAATATTCGGCCACGGATATTGTTGAAAGGCTTGATCCAGAAATGCGCGATGTGACGATGGCCGTCAGGAGGATGACTAACGATGATGGCTCTGTTTCTACCAGGGTTGAGTTAACGATGGCAGTTGCCCGAGTGCCTCGCAGCATTCGCCTGCTTGGCTACTCTTATCCTCTTACTCCTGTCATTTCCCCACCTAGGCGATGTTTCACCTGTCAGAGGTTTCGGCACATCTCCAATCAGTGCTGCAGCTTGTGTCCCATCTGTGAGTTTTACTCTGAACACCACCGTACGGACTCCCGTCCTAATAAGCTGCGATCAGCCTTCTGTTCTAATTCATGTGGTGACCATGTTTCTTCTTCTCGCGAATGCCCTGCCTACCGTTACGAATTTCAGATCAGAAAGTTTTGTTATTGGAATTCCTGTGGATTTTGGGAGGCGGATTTCGGTTTGCGGGAGCGCGGCGTTCTGAGGCCGGGCCGACGCCTTGAATTAGGCATGGATAGGATTTCTCTTGAGGATCCCCCTTCTGCGCTACACGAGATCGATTTGGGCCTCTCGGCCTCTGTTTTACTGACGTCTGGCTCCGGCTCGGTTATTGAAGTTGCTAGATCCCTGCTGGATCTTGGAGTCTCGTAAGCTGGGATTGGGGGCGGCTGGGGATCCTGCGCCTTTCCCTCCTATAGACGCTGCCTCTGCTAGCTCCTTTTTGTCTGCTGGCCCCGGCCCTCCTGGTGGTTCATGCTTTGCTGGGCCCTAGCTTGCCCCAGATTTCGTTTCTCTCGTCTTTCACTTTAATGAGCTTTGGTACACTTTATCGGAGCCGAAAAAGTAAGGACAAGTTCGTTAACCAGCCACATCCAATCAAAATTGAGGGGTTGAGCACTACTTTTGTGTTTTTGAAAATAATTTTTTGAAAAAATCAAAAATTTCAATACTGGTTTTAGATAGTGCTCATAAATCTCTGAAAATTATCCTGATAACATTTCTTGATTAAATCAAAATTAGAAATGTTACAGCATATTTAATTCGAAAAAAGTCAATATCAAAATTCTATTTTCCAGTTAAATTATACGAGATACGAAAAAACGTTATGATAAAATATTATTAAATAAATAAAGAACTACAAATTTGAATCGTAACAATTTTTCATAAGATGCATATTTTTCTTTTTAATTTAAAAAAAAAACTATTGAAAATCCAAAATTCAATTTTTTAACAATAATATTCGAAATACGAAAAAAACGTAAGAATACAAAGTTTTTCGTTTCAAAAAGATCTACAAATTTTGTGTCACACAGTTTTTGATAAAACATATATTTTTCGTTTCAACTCCAAAAAATACGATTAAAATTCAAAAATTCCATTTTTTAGACAAAATATGTGAGATACAAAAAAAACGTTTAGATGGAAAATTGTTTGCCTAAATGAGTTCTACAAATTCTCATTAAGACATTTCGGGACAGGATGCATATTTTATGTTTTGATTTTTAATATTAAAAAAATTCGATTTTTTTCACCAAAATATGTGAGATACGAAATAAGCATTGTTCTGCAAAATCTTTTCCTTAAATAAAGTCTACGACTGTTTTTTCTTTTTGAGAGATTTGGAAGAAAATAAATTATTTTAATCATGTAACTTATTAAAAAGTTACTGAAATGTATACAGAATATCGAGCGCAAAGCGCGAGCGCCATGATGAGAATATGTTCCTTAAGGCTGATAGTGCCTTAACTAAATTCAATTTCCTGTTTCACATAAATTCAAAAAGAAATTGAGTGACTTTGAGAAAATGTGTAATTCACATCATCTGTAATATTATTATAAAATTGGTTTGAGCTTCAGTATCAAATTATAATAAATAAACTTGAATGTATGTGAAGAGCACAAGAACGAGCGCGAAGCGCCGCGAAGCGCGACGATCAAATCGCGCGCCCTAGGCGCGCTCAAACTTGAGAGCGAAGCGAGCTGCGCGCTAAGCGCGCGTTGAGAATGTGCCCGCGAAGAGGGCAGATTTTTTTTACTTCCATTATATATGTAACATCCCTACTTTCCCCCTGGTTGCCAGACGCTTCAGTCAGCCAGGGTTCGGTAGGAGTGGGGGAGTAGGGAATGAAATAATCGTAGAAACGGTCGTATATAATTAACAATATGAGTTTATTAATAAAGATAATTTAGAAGGTAAGAAATACATATAGACAATATAATACAAGATTTATGGTTTAAGACCGAATGTATGCGTGATTGCCGGAATGCGTGAAAACGTAAGTGGAATGCGTGTGAGGAAAAAGCGAGGAAAACTGGACACTGGCCTATCGGTTCGTGTTTCTGGAATAAATGAAAACAGTGTTATTTATTGTTCGCGCTGTGATATGTTATTGGTCCGGAGCACGGGCCTCCGGGTAACGCTCAAATCACCTCCGATCCCTCTCTTTCGGGTACGTACGGTCCGTCTAGTCGGAGTCAAGTCGGTGTCGTCGTAGGGCAGGGCGCTCCCAGCAGTATCTGGGTCCGCGCCCTGCCCTCAGGACCCCGGCCATGGCTTGTTACTAGAGGGTTTCCCAATAGGGGTGATATGATTTTGAATGTCCCTATCGGGCTCATTTGAACTGAAATTTTTGACGTCTGCTGTCAGTTGTCATCAGTAAGGTTTGCCATTTAATCATGAGTAGTTTCACGCTTCCACAACGTTTGGAAATTGTCCAATTATTTTATCAAAATTCGAGAAGTTTTGTCGGTGTTCAAAGAGCATATCGTGCAAAATATGGTCGTCATTCTGCTCCATCCGCGCTCTCAATTCGTCGAATAATCGATAAGTTGGAGAGTGAATTTACTCTATTGGATACTAAGCCTAAAAATCGTATGCGTACCGCACGTTCTACACAGAATATAGCCGCCGTACAGGCCAGTATCGAGGAAAACCGTGAATTGTCCGTGCCACGCCGATCTCAGGAATTGGGCCTGTCCAGGATGACTACCTGGCGTATTTTGCGATTGGATCTTGGCCTGCATCCCTATAAGATGATTCTGGCCCAAGAACTGAAGCCTAATGACCATCGTTTGCGTCGGGAGTTCGCGGATTGGGCTCTGGAATCAATTGAAAATGATCCCAATTTTCATCAAAAAATCATCTTTTCTGATGAGGCGCATTTTTGGCTCAAGTCTCGGGGGACATTTGGCCGATATATTGTTTAAATCATAAATAGCATAGAATATCCAATATAATAAAAAAGATTTCGATCAATTCCGAATGAATATTCAGTGTTTTTTTTTCAATTTCAAAACATATCACCCTTATTGGGAAACCCTTTAGTTGGCTTTCAAATCGCTGAGCCTGCCTTCTTTACCTGTGGACGATTGGTGCTTTTGATCGCTGCTTGATTCTCTTACTGGACATGGATTTTTTTTGTGAACCAATGTTACTAATGTGTACACTTGTACAGATATGGCTATTTGCTGGACACAGCAAGAAGCCACAACCAAGGAGAAGAAGAAGAAGAGTCGGGGCGGGCAATTCAGTCTCAGGAAGCATATGAAACTGACGCTTCTATCCTGCACGTATTAAGGGCACGGATTTATCTTGCGCTCTCCGCGGTAATTAAATAACCCTGTAAATCCAGGGTACATGGTACAGGGTGATTTAACACGATTTGGCCAGACACGATATATTCGTTAGTTAACATATTAAGTTTGGTTATTTCATCTAAATAACCTGGCGCTCAACCACACATTAATTGTTAAGCTAACATTTTGAACCCGAAAAAGTATATGTCGTCAGGATGGATTGCCCGGGGTATATTGCGTTACTCCGGACATCGTGTGTGAAAATCATTTAAAAAAGTTTTATCGAATTATTTTCAAAGTGCTGTTATTCCAAGTTATTCAACAGAACAAGGTGAGTGTTTTGCATATAAATTTAGTATTTTCCATCTATTTTATGATGAAATTGTGCATTGAGCCAATTTGCGAACATTTCATAAATTTATGGCGTCATGTTCCGGGTGCGGGACAGCTTGTGTCCCGAGGTATGGGACACTTGGATTTTTTTACATAAAATGTATTTTTGGCATATTGACTATCATGTATCCACATTTTTATCGAACTAAAGTGTTTTAAAACAATTAAATTGATATTTTGATTTGGTTTTGTCCATTTGTCAATTAGATTAAAATAATGAAAGAAACACTATTTTTTATTCCTTTTTGCCACTGAAATCTTTCAGAATCAATAAAAATTAACATTTTCTTCATTAACGGTGTTTTTACTATATATTTTTTCGATGTTTAGCGGATTTTTCTAGGTGTCCCGTACCTGGTGCCAAAAATTTTTTGGTCCGAAAAACATCACTTTACGAAAATGGTCATAATTTTTTTTCTGCGTATGATACAAATATACCATCTTGAGATAAAAGTTGCGCAAATACATTAGCTTCAATTTGATCCTTATATGAACTCAAAATTTTAACTCAGTCAAAAGATATGGCCGAAAAACAAAACCCGTCCCGTACCTAGTACATCTCCCTTAATAATAATAATCATGATATGGGCAATTTTCTCAAGTTTCTTAATAATCATATTAATTTTTATGTACCATGATGAAAATAAACAAAGTTTTTGAGTACAATAGTAAAATAATACTGATAATTAAGGGAAATATTTATTAATAAAGTTTGCTGATGCTTAAATAAGAAGCGACTAGAGTGTTCCAAAGTATGAGCGAAAGTAACTAGTGTTCAAATGTGTGCACGAAAGTATTAAGCATGCCGAAGAGAGACTGACTTTTCCTTCTCCACAGGAAAACCTCGCTATGGCAATGCTTTATGGCATTTAATCTTTTTAACTTGGATAGTTTAATAAGTATTCTATTTCATAACGATGATCATAAGCTTTTCATTTTCTTTTATTATAAAATATTTGTGGAGTTACCAGCGTTCGCCACAATATGCACTAGATATAGCGTTCCATGATGAAATAATAATCGCCAAACATTTATGGATTAAAACCCCTCTTTCTGCATCCTCAAATTCTTCAACAGAAGCCACGAATTTGTATTCACCTCCATTTAAACGTCTATATGTACCAACTTCTTCACAATTTGCATCAAAATCTTCTGATGCTTCACTTCCCGACCATGATGCGTTCGATTCTACAACAAATGTAAAGAGTAGGAGGTTGTGAAACTGACCCTTCGATGTAAGCACAAAAATCAAAATATAATTTCTTGTTAGACCTGTCACGTCTCACAAGATATTTGTATGTATAATATAGATCCCGCAGAGACTGAATCTACTTACTACCCTAACAAAGAACCTAGAAGTTAGGAGGAACCCCAAACCGCATTACGAAATTCACCATTTGCGGAACGTTCCCACCGTTAAAGTTTACCATTGGGTAGATTGAGACACAGTTATACTTTCGTCTCACTCTAACAGAGAATTAATCCTGACGGTGGAGACATGGAAATTGACGAACCACTGCACTATCTTCAATGACAGGTATTACGTTTTTTTTTAGTTTTCAATTCAAAGAAATAAATAATTATTGTATCAACTTTGGTACCTTCAAACTCAAAATAACGCAGAATCATAATAGGAACAATTTGAATGTTTTTTATGCTCGTCTTTCTCATATTATTACGAGGTCAGCGAGTGCTCAGCGTACGGATAATGACTCACCTTTATTTATTCATTTCTCTGTTACATGCATGATATCCAGGTTCAGAAACGTGTTGAAAAATAAACGATCTTCGTCGTTACGAAACCTACCTTATTGTCACGTAGTTGGTCTAGGATTATGAAGTCTTATCTCTATCATTCCTGTACTGGCAAATTAAATTTTTCTTAAGTCAGTCATGAAAATGGCGTGTTTTGATGTACGTGGATGCGCACGCAAAAGTGCGCGTTTTCAGCGGCGTGTTAGAAAGTTACAAGTAAGGGTTCCATTGGCACGATGTGAATTCAGAGTTCAAAAAATACACGTCAATTTTCATGATTTCGTTATGAAAAGTGTCGTTTGTAACTAATGCTCGATGAGAGCCCTTTTTTGTGACTCGTGCAAGTTTTTAGAACTCGACTGCGATCTGTCCTAAAAATATTGCCCTTATCATGAAAAGGCTTCGATTGAGAATTAGTTATGAATCATACTGTTTGACACATATTTAAATGCACACAGTTACATGAACAATATTAAAACTACGAATGCTTTCATGATAGCACGGCATATGGCGTGTTAATGCTTTACTTGGAGCATTACCGCCTTAAAATGGTTTTCTTTTTATAGCTTTTCGTTAGGGTAAATCATAAAAATGAATTATATTTTAGTATAATATCGTTTTGGAATATAGCAAACATAGTTTACTAATCAGAAATGAATATACTGATGTTCAAGCGGCAATGTTAATATTTTCGTTCAATGAAATTGAATATATGTTCTACTGTTATAAAATATACAATAATTTTAAATTTACTACATTAAAGTTTTTTGACGCGTGTAAAGCAAATGAAAGAAAAAGAGTGTTCGGTGCTGGGAAGAGGGGAGATATTCCAGTTGAAACACGGAGACAAATATTTTTATAATTACACCTTCTTGACACTAGCGGACCCGGTTGTAAGAACGGTCAGAGAATAGAACGATAAAAAAAACATTTAAAACATTGCAATTATGATACTGTGGCGAAATTTGGAATAGAAGGTGTAGAAATAAATAGAATAATTTTATTTTTCAGCGATAAAAACTAGGAAAACATCATGTATCTGTCATTGAAGGCAGTGCAATGGTTCGCCGTTTGCCGAACGTCTCGACAATAGCCCATCCTGACGGTGGAAACGTTCCGCAAATGGGAATCACTGCACTGCCTTCAATGACAGGTACATGGTGTTTCCTGATTTTTGTCGCTGAGAAATAAAAAAAATCTGAGTCAATGCCTTTCCCAAACTAGGCGAACATAATTTGATCGTCTATAGATTCATTTTATTCATTTGCCTACCCTCAATTGATCAAAATGCTAAATATTTCTTATAAACTTCCTCAGTAGGTCACATAATCAAAAATTAGAAAAACATGAGATACTATGTACATAATACGAGCCTTCATAATGTACACACAGCCATATGAACGTACTTAACATACATATACATCTACCAATATAAAAACTGCGAATGCTTTCTTGGTATCGTGGCATATTGTAAAATCTGGCGCTGTTTCACTTCTCAAAACATTTTTAGGGATTTGAGCATTATTGCCTTGTAATAGATTTCTTCTAATAACAAGTGAATTTAATGCCACTATATTGAAGCCAAGCCTTCGGAGGCAAAAACACAGAGTATTGAAATTATTCTGCGAAAAAATATTCCTTTGATATAGAAAGGACAGCTGCTGGTTCAACATTACTATATAATTATGAATTTTAGTTCAATATTCAGCCAAAACCTATATATGTATAATGTTTGATTGATATTCTTATGTCTTATAAATATTATAGGACATTCTACTTGCCTGATGCGTCACAAAAGGAAACGAAAGTGACCACGAGAATTGTACTGATTTTCCACATTCTTATTTTTATATGAAAATTTTTCACATCACTAGCTCATATACAATAATAGTCGGTAATTTTGATAAATTTTCACATACATTTTTGTTATCTGTTATACATACGACGTTTCGTCATCCGACAGATTAACGTCAATAACTTAGTTGATAGAGCTATTAAACGCGTACGCGCAAAGTTCCATGTTATCAAAATAATCCTAATATTACAGACTCTAAAAAAACAATGATTAACGCATAAATTAATCACGAAGCATATTAAAATGATACTTTTTCATTTTTGTTATTCTCATCATCAATGAGAAGGTATTGGTTTTATGTGAAAATTGACTTTCGAAATCTATATCAAATTTTTACGTTTTGAGACCGCCTGAATCAGAAAAATTGGTTTTTACAAAAGTGCCTATCTGTCTATAACTTAATTATTTCACATAATTGTAAATTGAAACAAATGAAAATTTAACGTATTGGACCTATAACTTAATTCGTGCGGTTTGCTAAGAGATGGCGTAACTTGATTATTATTCCATCGTTCCAATATTCCGAACATGCGTTGGAAACCTACTGTCATTGTGCGTCTTTTTCAGTATATGTTATTCATTTGAAGTGTAAACAACAATAATTATTTTTCACTCAAATATGTCGAACTTTGTGCTTGAAAAAGTGTTTTTGCGGGGAGTTCTTCTTCATTACTTCAATATGAAGAAAACTGCGTCGAAAGTCATCATACTTTGGTGGAAGTTTATCGTGAACATGCTCTAGCTGAGCGAACGTGCCAAAAGTGGCTTGCACGATTTAAAAGTGGTGATTTTGGCTTGGAAGACGAAAAACGTCCTGGGCAGCCAAAAAAGTTTGAAAATGAGGAACTGGAAGCATTACTCGATGAAAATTGTTGCCAAACACAAGAAGAGCTCGCAGAATCTTTGGGAGTCACTCAAGCAGCCATTTCAAAACGTTTTAAAGCAGCCGAATACATTCAAAAACAGGGAAATTGAGTTCCCCATGAACTCAAGATGGGAGACCTTGAAAAGCGGTTTTGCATGCCCGAAATGCTGCTGAAACGCCACAAAAAGAAGTCATTTTTGCATCAGATTGTTACTGGTGATGAAAAATGGATCCATTACGACAACCCCAAGCGCAAAAAATCATATTTGAAACCTGGTCAACCAGCCAAATCAACGGCAAAGTCGAATATCCATGGCGCGAAGGTAATGCTCTGTATTACCAGACACGAGGCAATAATTTTCCATCATGACAACGCTCGAACCCATGTTGCTATTCCGGTTAAGAACTATTTGGAAAACAGTGGATGGGAAGTTTTACCCCACCCGCCTTATAGCCCAGACTTTTCCCTTTCTGACTACCATTTGTTCCGGTCGATGCAGAACGCCCTCACTGGAATACGGTTCACATCAGAACAGGGTATCAAAAATTGGCTTGATTCATTCTTGGCCACCAAGTCGGCGCAGTTCTTTTGGGATGGAATCCACATATTGCCAGAAAGATGGGAAAAATTCATAGCATCAGATAGGCAATACTTTGAATAATACTATTGTACATGGTTTTCTTAAATAAACGTTAAAATTTTAAAGAAAACCCGCACGAATTAAGTTATAGATCCAATATAATGAGAATTCTCTAAAATTAAATTCAGCATTTCCAACATAACCTAAAATGTGACGTCTAAAGAATCTAAAATGCAGAAAAATTTTCTGTAGAAAAAAAGGGACAAATATCTATATGCGGAGCGCTCAAGAGAAGACTAGTTTACATTATCAATGAATGTTTGAACATTATCAGATTGAAATACGTGTTAAACGAAACCCTGTGGATTCATGCGTATGCGTGATTGGGGGAGGTGAGAATCGAGTGATTCTAATTACCTATGTTAATGATTTTATTTTTGTTCCAAAAACTATCAAAAAACTCCAGCCAGTTAAATCATAGATGAATTCAAAATTTAAGATCGTAGACCTGGGGCAATCATCAACATTCCTGGAATCAAGATAGAACAAGATGGAGTTACTGGACGATTTCGTTTATGTCAAAACTGATACACACAGAAAAATAGCACCTGATCATGAAATAACTAGGAATAATATAGTTGGAAAACAAACAGTGACTGTAACGAGGGAGTTGTTGTTGCTACTTGATCCATGGCTAGAGAAACATGATTTGTAGCTATGGTAGCCATATTCTGAATACCTGGTCGTGGCGACTAGTTAACATCGCTGAAATTGTCCTTAACTCTTAAACCTCGCTATGAGAACTTGTAACGTTGAGTTCTCATGGCTAGAATGACGTAGTTGCTATAACCAGTGCAGCAAACTTCACACTTGTTGAATCCGGTATGTTTTGATTCGAGTGATGCATATTATTTTTCATAGCAACTGATAGCAACTTAGCAACTCTTTTGATAATTTGATTTGATCTAACTGTAGAGCGAGTCGAAACTGTGATTTTTAACCCTGCTTTCAAAGTATCAACCCGCTCTGCAGATACTGAAAATCAGATTTTCAAAAGAGGTGCTATGAAGAATACAATGTTCCACGTAGTGATTTTATGCATTTCATTTTAGGCACTTGAATTTACATAACCTCATTCTTGATACTTACATATAGTGACTGTAACTACATTACTTAGTCACGGCGACCAATTTTAGTACCTACACTGACGAGTCAACCATTGCTTGAATTGAATCACAAAAACCCATGTGGGAAAATTTCATGGCGTTGGCCAGCGCAAAACCAGGCTGTCTGGTTTCCAGTTCTGTCGCTGACTATAACCCGCGAAAAAAAGTTGATCTTCTTAGATCTGGTCAGATCAAATTTCCAGATCTAACCAGATCTTGATTTTGTCGAGATCTGACCAGATCTACTTTAAATATGACCAGATCTACTTTAGATCTGACCAGATCTACTTTCGATCTGATCACATCAACTTTAGATCTGATCAGATCTGGTCAGATCTCGACAGAATCAAGATCTGATTAGATCTGGGAATTTGATCTGACCAGATCTAACAAGATGAACTTTTTTCGCGGGAAGGCATGGTCTTGGGCTGGCCGGAACTGTAATTGACCTTATTGACCTTTTGCCCAAACAATTGAAAATGTACTGACAAATTGGGTTGATCGAATGGGGTACCAATTCAAATTTCGCATTTCCGCATAAATTATAATATCGAGTTGGAAATTTGTGTAATTGATTAAAAAGTAGTGGGAGCGCGAGGGGTTTTCATTCATGAGTCGATTCCGAATCAAACAGTATATCTGGAGTATTTCTTCTCTTAATAAGGAAAAATAACGTTGAAACTGCAGTCCTGTAATTATTTATTACAGGTGACTGCAATTTAGAAGTGTAGAGTAAAGTATGAAAGCGTGCGTTAAAGATTTCTGAAAATACACGGAGAAAATTTATTTGTGAAAATTTAATCAAAAGTTGAGTGAAACTGGGACATAGTGGCTTTTGTCGAAAGCTTGAAATGTTTTTGCGTATTCTTTCAACAAAGAATTATAAAGATTAATCGAGCAGTTGAGTAAACTCTAAAACATTTGACTAAAAATTAAAAAGAAAAAAGCTGCTAGATTTTCATTTATATAATTTTAAATCTTCATTTACAACAGAACTTGCAACAACGAGCAAGCAGGCTAAAGCGATCATAAAGCTGTTCGAGCATCTCCCCACTCTACGGTTACGAGAGGCCAAGGCTATTATAGCCGAAAAGAGAGTGAACATCAGTATAAACACCATTCGACAGCATCTGGCTGAATCAAATATAAGATACCGTAGCACGAGGCAAAAACCCCTGCTTTCAGAAACCCATATGGAAAAACGAAAGGCATGGGCTGCTGAAAATCTCGACCGTGACTAGGCGAATGTCATTGTTTCTGATGAATCGTCGTTCTGGGCATGGGTTCCCATAAAGTAGGCCCGGTCTACCGTGGGCAGTAGATTACTTCAGCGAACCGTTAAACACCCCGTGAAGGTCCATGTTTGGGGATGCTTTTCACAGCGCGGTTTTGGGTGTTTAGAGCTCTTCACCGAGAACTTGAATGCTCAAAAAATGCTCCAAATATATGAACGTGGTCTTCTAAGGTCTGCTACAAAGATGTTTGGAGCCGATACGGCCGATTGGATCTTACAAGAAGATAACGACCCGAAACATCGAAGCCGTCTCTGCACCGCCTGGAAAACAGAAAATGGCATCACAACTTTGGACTGGCCATCACAGTCCCCCGATGCGAATCCAATCGAAAATATCTGGAGTGTTTTAAACAGGAAGCTTGCGGGAAAACGTGTGTTCACCCTGAAACAGCTCTCGCAAAAAATCAGGAAGATATGCCAAGAATTACCAACGGACTACGCAGAAAAATTAGTGGAAAGCATGCCGAAAAGGTGCCAGGCCATTCTGGACAACGATGAAAACTGGACTATCTATTAGGTAGTAGCGCCGTAGTCCTTCGAGAGTACTTTTATATTTAAAAAAAACGTTTTAAAATCTCTAATAGTTTTCGAAAAATCGAGGAGTCGCTCTTGTTGAACAGACTGTAGCTTTTTACATTCTCATCATGGATGAGAAGGTATTGGTTTTATGTGAAAAATGACTTTCGAAATTTTCATCAAATCTTTACGTTTTGAGACCCCCTGAGTCAGAAAAAATGGTTTTTACGAAAGTGTCTGTCTGTCTGTCTATCTGTCTGTCTGTCTGTAGGTCGTGTGCGGCATAACTCTCGATAGAATTATCAGATTGAATTGAGCTTTGGTACACTTTATCGGAGCCGAAAAAGTAAGGACAAGTTCGTTAACCAGCCACATCCAATGAAAATTGAGGGATGGAGCACTACTTTTGTGTTTTTGAAAATAATTTTTTAAAAAAATAAAAAATTTCAATACTGGTTTTTGATAGTGCTCATAAATCTCTAAAAATTATCCTAATAACATTTTTTGATTAAATCAAAATTAGAAATGTTACAGCATATTCAAATTCGAAAAAAGTCAATATCAAAATTCCATTTTCCAGTTAAATTATACGAGATACGAAAAAACGTTATGATACAATATTATTGAATACATAAAGACCTACAAATTTGAATTGTAACATTTTTTCATAAGATGCATATTTTTCTTTTTAATTAAAAAAAAAACTATTGAAAATCCAAAATTCAATTTTTTAACAATAATATTGGAAATACCAAAAAAACGTAAGAATACAAAGTTGTTCGTTTCAAAAAGATCTACAAATTTTGTCTGACACAGTTTCTGATAAAAGATATATTTTTCGTTTCAATTCCAAAAAATACGATAAAAATGAAAAAATTCCATTTTTTAGACAAAATATGTGAGATGCAAAAAAAACATTTAGATGGAAAATTGTTTGCCTAAATGAGGTCTACAAATTCTGATAAAGAAATTTCGGGACAGGATGTATATTTTATGTTTTGATTTTTAATATTGAAAAAATTCGATTTTTTTCACCAAAATATGTGAGATACGAAATAAGCGTTGTTCTGCAAAATCGTTTCCTTAAATAAAGTCTACGATTGAACTTCCTTTTTAGATATGTGGAAGAAAGTAAATTCTTTTAATCATGTAATTTATTAAAAAGTTACTAAAATGTATACAGAAAATCGAGCGCGAAGCGCGAGTGTCATGATCAGAATGTGTTCCTTAAGGCCGATAGAGCCTTAAGTAAATTGAATTTCCTGTTTCACTTAAACTGAAAAAGAAACTTAGTGAATTTGAGAAAATGAGTAATTTACATCATCTTTAATATTATTAAATTTGTTTGAGCTTCAGTATTAAATTATAAGAAATAAACTTAAATGTATGCGAAGAGCACAAGACCGAGCGCGAAGCGCGAGGTCCAGAAAGAACGGAGCGCGAAGCGCGACGATCGAATCGCGCGCCCTAGGCGCGCTCAAACTTGCGAGCTGCGCGCGAAGCGCGCGATGAGAATGTGCCCGCGAAGCGGGCAGATTTTTTTAAGTGTAATACATTCATTCCAAAGCTTCTCTAACTTTCCTATGCCTTTTTTTAAGAATAAATCGTCTTTGCTCTCAAAATAGGCCTCTGTTTCGGCAATCACATCTTTATTGGAGCCAAATCTCTTTACTTGGATCAATTTTTCCAGGTCAGCAAAGAGCTGCAATTCGAAGCTTAATTCATTCAATTTGATCATCGTTTTCATGGACTTGTGGCACGGTGCATTGTCTTGGTGGAACAGCAGTTTTTTGTTTAGCATGTGAGGCCGTTCTTTCTTGATTTCTACGCTCAATCGAACCAGTAATGTGATGCAATAGTCGGTTTTAATGGTTTTACCTTTCTCAAGATAATCGATAAACGAAATGCCATGCGCGTCCCAAAATACGGATTCCATAACCTTGCCCGTCCACTGTTGAGTTTTTGGTCGCTTTGGACGGCTTTCACCGGCTGCTGTCCACTCAGATGACGATCTTTTTATTTCAGGTGTGTAGTGGTATTTTTTATAAATTATTTTTAGACGACTTAGTAATCATAATGTCATGTTTAAGTACTATTAATTTTTCGAATGGAGATTTATAATACTAGTTATTTAAAATACTAATTTGTCTCCTAGATGTTTTTTAGAAAAATCTTATTCCCAGAACGGCGCTTAGTTGACAGTCATCTGGCGACAGCATGCCCTTCCACCTCTCATGCAAGTGGAACAAAATTTACAATAATTAGTAATAAACTTGACAAACCGAAAACTTTTTCACTTCTTCGGAGATGAAAATAGTTGTTGAGAGAAAAAGATTATGTACAGGAGTCCAGACTTTAAAATTCGTATTACTCACAACTTTTTTTGTCCACGTTTTGAAAGTCATCCCATGGCAAAGTATCTCTCGACAAGAAATCTCTTAATAGGAGCGAATTCGTCCACAAGCGATCGCTTTGTAGATCTCTTAGTCAGGCGATCGCTTGGGTAAGAGATCTCTTGAAAAGCGATTGCTTGTGAACGAATCCGTTCCTTTTAAGAGATCTCTTACCCAAACGATCGCTTAATTGTAAAAGATTCAGTAACGATGTCCGATTCATTTTTTTAGAGCAATTTTAATTTGAGATACAATTTTCTAAAAATTAAAAAGTGTTTGAAGGATTTATAGTGTTGATAAAGACAATTGCGCTCTAGCTGCGAGTGACCGCACACTTGAATGTTAAGGGCGAGCGCAAGAGGCTTGTAGCTAATTACCTGCAAGCTAATCTTCCTCATACGCGACTGCGCTTTTATGACTAGAAATATCGTTTTAAAAGCGATGTCGCTCGCTAATAAGATATCGCTTAGGGGGAAAAGCGACGAGGCTTGTACCTGAAGCGACATGGTTTGAGGTAAAAAGCGATGACGCTTGCGACTATGCGAATCGCTTGAAGTAAAAAGCGACGACGCTATAGATAAGAATTGTCGCTTCGAAAAAAAGGGATATCTCTTGAAAAACAAGCGATCGCTTACATTTTAAAAGCGATACTTTGCCTTGGGATGGAACCCTGTAAAAGATGTATTCACATAACAATACGAAAGAAGACGATAAAGAATGCTTAGAAATGATCCTCCGGAACGAGGCCGTATAAAATCGTCTGTATCTTTGACATTTTTCGAAATATAACAATAAATATTTTACGGCATAGTTTTGAAACTATAATCATCACGAAAATGAAAACAAAATTTGTTGAAATTTTCACAGTGTTGTAAGGGACTTTGCCACATAATTTATTTATGCAAAATTGCATACATCAACAAATTCGTACACTGGACTTAATGACTTTCTTCAAACTTTATTGCTGAATGTTTTTAAATAAAAAATACTTAAAAATTACCGCCAGAACATTGTTTTGAATAGTAACTTTTTATTGGTAACACTCTGGTTGAAAGTCGTACTGCAAACTTTGAATGCGTGTCCGAACATCACCCAGAGCAAAAGAGAAACTTGTCGTTAATCTACATAAATTTTTCTAGAGAAGTATCCACGATTATAAATTTTATTTTTACATCCACAAATTGTCATGAGTTTGAATCCTTTTTTTCATTTTTTGGCTAAAACTCAACTTTAAATTGTTTATAAAAAATTTAATTATTTAAGAATCTGAAAAATTGTGTGCACTTTCCTAGATAATCTATCTAAGAAGTTACAGACAAAATTTCATGTGAATCCGAAAAATTCGGATTCGAGAAAAACCTGTTTTAAGTTTCAAAACACATTTACTGTATGGAATATTCAAAATATCGACTTTCTAATTTTTTCACCTTTACCCTGCTATCCGAGCACTATATAACTTCCCTTCCAAGCATGAGTTTTGCTCTTCTGCTTCTTTTCTAAGTGACGTAAGGTCTTTCCAAGCGCTTTTTCGATGTTTCGATGCTGATTGATTTGCGGCTTTAATTCGACGTTGATCGACTTCCATGGAAAAATTGTATAATTCTGAATTGATATTCACTTAAAGTGTAATAACAGCGATATTAGTTGCAATATCAACCACGCTTTTACCGCTGGATATCGCTTGCGGGGATATAGATCAAACAACGGCATTTAGGCATTCGTTGGCGTTTATATATAAATAATATATATATTTTGAAGAAGTATAACTGATTTCTACCGGAAAAAACTACTAGCAGAGCTGCAATACACTTAAAATGCCGCGCGCAGCTGAGCGGACTTTTTAAACGTTTTGGAGCGCTCAAAGGCGTCTCGTAAAATAAGCTTAAAAAATTGTTTATCAAATTTTTTTCCACAAAATACTTTCTGAATATCATTCTGCATCATTTAAGCCAATAACAAAAAATGGAAAAAAAACTTTTTGAGTAGTATAACTCCTTAAACACATGTATTTATTAGTAGTCAGCACTAGTTTACTAATTTTATATAATTACAATAATATTTTCATGTGAAAGAGTATGAATTAAAATGTGCTAAAGATATTAATGTAAGACTATTTTCATTCAAGCTCTTTTTGATTGATGGGCAATCCGACATACATTGAATTGTTAACGTTCATGTAAACACAAACTGATATTAGAGTTTCAATTGGAATAGCGATTAAATTTTCGATGATTTCACACTCTTGTAAAAATAATATACTATTATGCTGATAGTAGTTTCCTTGAGTTCGCAAACATTACAATAAATAAGTTCGTCTTGTGAAATTGCAGAATATAGATTTTCATATTCGCAGTTCTGAATTTCGCAATCACAATTGTAAACTTTGATCAAACAGTTTTTTGACAAAACAGAACTTAACTTAAATTCAGGAGAAAATCTATTAGAGTTCGTGGCTAATTTGTTTGAAATTGTAAGAAGAGAAAGCAAATATTTATCATATTTCTCTAATATGTGAATAGTCCAAGCAACAGGGAATTTGTTAGGACATTATTTATTTCAGAAAACGGACTGCACTATCAGAAAAAAGGTTTGTCATGAAGTAATTGTGTCATGTTTTGGACAACGAAATATGATTTATAAATTTTTTATTAACATTTATGACCAAAAAATCGCACTTTTTTAGTTTTTGGTTTATAAAATTAAGAGTAATTATCTAATCTTAATGGCATCAATTGGAAAGTTGTATACAATTAAATTGCGAATAAAATGAGCTGTCGCTTGATCTGATTAAATAACTAGAAGCGGAGAAAATTTGGAAAAACCGGGAAATTTAGCTTTTGTTAAACAAATTAATATCTCAGTTAATTTTTAACTTTTTAGGTTGACGTTTGGTGGAAAAGTAGCAGACTTTATGCTCTTCAAATGTATAAAAAACGGACACTTTAAGATAATACGTTTCCGCGCTATTGACACTTTAATTTATTTAATGCGTTAATTGCAAAATGTCTACTTGCCGCAGAGGTGGACCGATTTTTATTTTGAAAACGGCTTTTAAAAATATAAATCAAGCACAATAGAACGTCAATCTTAATTTTTCGCCAAAATGTTGCAAAGTTTATTTAAAAAAGCCCCAAAAATGGCTTCAAACGCATGAACGCAGTAAAGTGACTCAGTGAGCCTATTCGCCTTCTCCCCCCAATTTTAATTGTATACAACTTTCCAATTGATGCCACTAAGATTAGATAATTACTCTTAATTTTATAAACAAAAAACTAAAAAAAGTCCGATTTTTTGGTCTTAAATGTTAATAAAAAATTTATAAATCATATTTCATTGTCCAGAACATGACACAATTATTCTATGACCAACCTTTCTTCTGATGGCGCAGTCCATTCTCTGAAATGAAGAATGTCCTAAATCATTCATAACAAATTCCCTGTTGCTTGGACTAGAAGGATTAAAACAAAGTACGATAAAAGTTAGCATTCCCCTTTTGCTGAAAACAAACAAGACGGGAGTGTCATAAATTATATAAGTTTATATTATGTTCTAAAATTGCAGTACAAGTTGAATTTCTTAAAAAGTAGGAGAACGTAAATTTTGACTCGGGAAGATAGACCATATTCCCATTAAAGCGCGGTACGGTTTTTCAAAAGTTATACTTTGTGATTAGATAAGCATAATTAAGGGCATGTGATACTTACGGAATTAGAAAATTTTATTGATTTTAAGTTTCTACATGTTTGCGTCCAAAATACATAAAATTTTGTTTTTAAAATTTGAGAAATGATAAAAAAGATAAAAACAGACGTAGATAGACGACTTTTGGTTTAAAAAATAGAAAAAAGTTCAATTTCAGTAAAATCTATAAAGAAAATTTGTTTATTGTCTAAAGCAAAAGTAGTCTATCTACGTCCGTTTTCATCTTCTCTACCATTTCCTAAATTTTAAAACTAAAATTTAATGTATTTTGGACGTAAACATGTGGAAGCTGAACCAAGTTGTTCCCATGAACTTGCTATTTTTTTCAAGTATTACATGCCCTTAAGGGAGAGAAGAGTGCAATTATGGAGTTCTTGTTCTCATACCATACTTTTATTAAACATACATGCATATTGTACGTACAAATGTTAACAAATGTACAACAATGTTTCCAGGGCTGCAACCTGAAAAAAGATCAGATACTGTTGAGAACTAGTTTGTATGAAAGTTTGTATGAAACTTATTTTCTGCACTTTTACACTGGCATATTAATAGCCATCCAAGTGAATTTGTGATGACAAATAAAAAATAATTCGAACGCAACTTTGCACTTTCATGTTTTAGAATGCAATAATTATATTTCAAAATATTTCCTACAGAGAAACCCAAAAGAATTTCTCCGTCTTGTAATATTGCATAAGTTTATGAGAATAAAATATTGAAATCTTCGATTCACTATTAAATATTTCTTCTAATACGGTAGTGACAGGAATTCTTTAGATACACTTCTCAATCCCATCTAGTTCGTTGCTTCTTATTTTTAGTGCTCGGTCCAGGCATAGAAGATCTTTTTACTTGAATAGACCCAATACGCCATTGAATTTGGCTATGGAAAACACGTTCGGCAATTGCATAATTTTTAACGTTTTTGATAATTATTCCTACGACTTCTTTACCATTGATAAGAGGAGCGCCTGAATCGTTCTGAAATTAATATTATGATTGAAATACATTTTATTGATCCTCATACTCGTATACTTCTTTACTGTCTAAAATAAAATGATAAAAAACAATTTTAATTTTAATTCACATGAATAAGTAATTACCCAGCTGATGGCGTGAATCGGTAATCGAGGTTTAACACAAAATTGATTCGCTTCTAGATTTCCACCGCACATTTTAGGATTTGCTATGAAAACAAGAATCTCTATATACGGTTGCCCTGATGCTTCAACGGGATAACTTGCTACTAAATCGTTCCACCCTACCATGTGATTAATATAATTGTCACTTGGATCTTGTAAAATTGGAAGATCGTTATAGTACAAAAAAGAGACTTTTTTGGCCAACTAGAAAAAACATTTATTTATTATAATTGTGACCATAAAATAGAGTTTAAAATTACCAGTTGTATACGTTAAGTTTGTTCATGAAAAAGTCCTGAACTTCGTTTCTAAGTCGAGGATACGAGAAAAATTAATACAAACTTCAAATATAATCAAATAGCAATCTGACGAATTGTTTAGAGAAAAGTTCAGAATAGTTATGAAATTTTCCGGCAATATGTAGTAAAATTCACAAAAGAATCAACTGAGAATTTCCTAAAATCAGTGAAAATTATCATTGAAAATATTATGAACAATTTCTTGGAGATCAGAAAATAATTCTAAAAGTACTTACAAGGTATAAAAGTGATTTCTAAAGGCGAGGCAACTAAGGAGTCAAATAATAAATTTGGAAAAAGTCAGGGCTGAGCCATATAAAAAAGTTTAAATCCGTATTTTCCTTTTGTTGGAAACGAACTCTTCCACACCAGCATAAACTTATATGGCTTAAATTACAATTGCATAGATTAGATAATAAACGTACATAACATAGAATTAAAAAGGACCTTATTTTTCAAACTGAAACAAAAAGATCATATTTTTAAAAAACGATGGTGGCCGAAACAAACCGAAATCTCAAACGCATAAATCAGGCATCTCTCATTTCTCCTAGACTGGATAGCGAAAATCATTCACGAAATATCCCAAATCACTGAAACTAACGTTTTACATACAAATACAGTCAACGGCTGTGCAGCGACAAGTACGCAATCTGAATTAGAAATCAGTTCCGGAATTCCCATAGACCAAGAAACTAAATCATCTATACAGATGATGATCTAAACAGATATCTAATTTTCTAGTCAGAATTTTATGAAATGTTTTGTACTGTACTTGACATATTCCTTAACTGATTCCTAATCATTACTGTAAAAAGAATCATTGAACCTTTCTAGAATTTTTATTTCAAGTTCCGGAATTTTTATTGAAAGTTCTAAACAATGGAGTAGGTGGATGCCAGACAGGGATATAATTTCTGACTTCGCTAAGGGCGTTTAAAATTATATGCCCCCCTCACATCCTGCAACTCAATTTGCCAAAAATCCATGAACGACCTATGAACTATACTTCCCATCAGAGACTTAAGGATAAATTTCGGACTTTTTCATAACAAAACCTTTTTTCTGTGTAAATTCGACAGCTTTATTACTAAATTAATTATTTTAATCATTTTTTTTTTTGAGAAGCAGCTTATTCAGAATTCATTTCTACTTATGGTTAGTATTAACTCTTCTTCGTTTCTATGAAAAAAATAAACTACCTTAAAATTAAAAAATTAGGACATTATTGCACCTTTATTTCATCATAATACCCAACTAGTCAATTTCTGGACGCAATTATTTAAAAGCCGTGGCAGTGGTAAAATAATAACATCACAAACTCCCTACTTATTTTTATGAACTCGGTTTTTTTTCTCATATCTCTTACCGTTAAAAATGCACAATCAGCATCCATGGGTTCAAAGAGTTCAATAAGGTATCTTTTATCATCAGTATTACTTGGCTGTCTATCAAAAGTGACATACAATTTTTTTTCATCTATTCCTATCTTGCCATATCTGTAATTTACATATACAAAAGTACATTACAAAATGCAATAATAATGATCATAATACAGGCAATTCTCTTAAGTTTTTTAATAATCATATTCAATTTTTTGTACTGTGCTGAAAAGAAATACAATTTTTGATTACGAAAATAAAATAAAATACTGATAATTCAGAGGAAATCATCAATAAACGAAACGTATAAATAAAAATAGAACGCCAAGGTAAAAAAAGTTTCTATTTAAAAACTCATTTTATGCCTAAGCGCTAGTACATGGTGGGCCATATAAAATTTTAAATTTAAAAAGTCAATAAAAAAAACGGCTTGATATTTTTCAAAGGTCTAACATTTATTTGAAAGGTTGTTTTATGAAATTTATTTGTGGAAAACAATTTCGGACAAATGACCACCACGGCTGAGTTTACAGTAGCTTATCCGATCCACCCAATTTTGGAGTACTTTCTCGATGGTTTCAGGCCTTATGGCAGCAACAGCAGCTTGAATCTCGTACTTTAGATCTTGAATTGTTTCTGGATGGTTGGCGTAGCATTTATCTTTAACAGCTCCCCACAGAAAATAGTCCAACGGAGTTAAATCGCAGCTTCTGGGAGGCCAATTCAAATCACCTCTTTTGCTGATTATGCGATTTTCGAAGATAGGGCGTATTAACTCCGATGGACTATTTTAACATGGAATTTAACATAGAATTATAGAAGAATCTAAATCCCATAAATAATTGTTAATCTAAATAAATAACTATAACTTTAACGCATAAAATAATAAAAATTATACATTGTGAAACAAGTGCAAAAAATCAGATTATTGTCGAGGGTTATAAAAATGGCGTGTTGGAAGCGAGTGATTTCAATTTCAAACTCTTCATCAAGTGTCCGCTTTTCGCACACGTATCACAAAATTTTTTGTAAAAAATTCAGATACAGTCTTCCCTTCCGTGCCAAGAAATTTTGCCGATGCTTTTACAAAAAGTGACTAGAGTGTCAAAAATTGTACACAAAAATAACTAGAGTGTTAAAAAGTAAGCGCGAAAGAAATCGAGCATGTAAAAGGAGACTATAGTTGATTTACGCATGAGCAGTATGATGCCTTTATAAAAAGTGACACTTTCGACACACTTTACACGCACGAAAAGAAGGATTTTTTATGCACGTATTACAAAAATACATTTCACTCAGAAAATTCGACCAATTATTCATGAAAAAAACCAAAATAGTAAATGATACAATGCGGATAGTAAGATTAGTAGAAATAAAATTTATTATTGAATTAACGAATTTGAAATTTTTCTGTTGATTTTTGACTCTGCTGGACTCGAATACAGATCTTTCGATTGCCGATCGACTGCTCCAGCCAATCAAACTACACCGGTATCCAACATCCCCTTCTCCAAAGGATGATCTCGCTATGGCATTGCCTTAGGGTATATAATACTTTCTATCAGGATGGTTGAGTTTTGACAATCTGAAGACCCGGGCTCAAATTTCGCCACAGTCGAAAGCGTCTTTTTTTCCACACAAAATTTTTAAATTATGCAAATCATGAATTGCTGTAGGCGATTTAAAAGTTTGAAATTGTCTACAAGGACACCTATTGAAAAAGTATCTTATGCAATACCGAGACTTGTGTTCTCATAAAGTAAACAGTGACAAAATTTCTAACTCAACTATCCTAATTGTATTATTTATTGTGGCAGAACATTGTAATTGTAATTGTCTTATTTCATAATAATAATCATAGGCTTTTTCTTCAATTTACTTTTTATAATAAAACATGGGTGAAGTTACCTGTATAAGTTACATTGTGCAACAGATATAGCGTTCCATGGTGAAATCATGTTCGCAAAACATTCATGAACTAAAAACCCCATTTCTTCATTCATTGTCCCTCCAACAGAAACCAAATATTTGTATTGTGTTTCAGTGATATCTTTATAAAAATTATCACCTCGATAGTATTCATCATAACATTTTGTTACTTTATTTTCTAACATTGACGAATTCGATACTGCAACAAATAAAGAGGGTAGTAAGTTATGAAACTGATCCTTCCATGTGTGCATAAAAATCAAAATATAAGTTTTTTTAGATCTGTCACGTCCCACGGCATATTTATATAGATGTTGAAAGGAGCCCTAAAATGTTTTACCAAATATGACTGCATCACAGTGAGCATGGTCAAGGATGTAAACAAAATTAAATTATCGCAAGTCCTTTTACAGTTTTTATCGGTTTCTTTTACCCATGTGTGAAAGTAGAACATAACCTCAATGGTCAACCATGGGCCCCTTCCGAAAACTATTATGTAATACAGGCAAATGTTTACAACTTGTCGATTTTGTGTTACTCACAGATTTACCTTTGTGACTAGTATTTTATATTTCGTAGTTTATAATGATCAAAATATCTCAAACCTAGGGGACTCGGTCAAGTGAGCGGTCAGCGAATTCGCTGACCATTCACTACCCATTCGCTGGTCTCGTAATAATATGAGAAAAAGTTGCATACAAAATACTTAAATTGTTGCTTTTATGATTCTACAATCAGAGCGAGAAAGATTAGCTTTACCTATCATAGTGTACCATACGCATAAATATTTCATTGTGCCTTTTTCCGTACATATTTACAATTGTTCTCCGTGAATAATCAACGTAACCTCATTTAGTGTCAAAAACAGTGAATCATAAGTGAGAGAAAGTGAGCAAAAAAACTCGAAAATGTTGTCAAAATATCAGTTAGCGTAGTTCATTATTAATTACATTACAATTCCATACGTAATTAGTTACAAGATTAATTATAACTTTTAACAGTTTTCAAATGTGTGAAGTGATTTCGTATTCAAATTTTCCGCGCATGATTATCGAGTTTTTGTCATTCACAAGTACATTTATTATGTGCAAGGAATACACTGTTGCCAAGTTCCCTGATACGATGAGCAAGCATCAAATTTCGTATTTGATTATTTTTAATGCGAAAAGGGTACGGTGAAAATTCGTATTTAAAAAATCGTTTTACAGAGCAACACACTCTGTGCAAATGCAAAAATTGTCATCAAATTCCTTAGGCTAGTATAATAGAAATTAAAAAAAAAAATATTTGCGCCCATAAGAAATAATATAAACTTTAGGAATTTTTCTTGCAAAAATGGTACGGATAAACTACGGATACTAATTTCAATGCAAACGAAACCCCCGTACTCCACAACCCGATACAAAAAGGTAGGCATTGAATTAGAGTGACCATCCGTCCGGATTTCCTCGGACTGGGCTAATGCCCTGCAAAACCATGCTATCCAGAGGAAACTGTTCTCGGCACAGAGACTCGTCGCGCTGAGAATAGTTTCAGCATATAGAACTGTCTCGACGAGTGCTGTGTTGGTCCTGGCGAGCGTCCCGCCAATAGATTTATTGGCGGAGGAAAGGTAGGAGACCTTTCAGCTTCGCAAGGAGCTTATCTGTGCCAACCTGCAGGAAATCGCTCGCGCAAAGGAGGCCATCCGCAAGGATGGAAGGCGCTGACACGTCGAGAAATAGCAGATGAGATGGCATGGTAAGCAGGCCGGGAGACGGACCTACCGCCTGATCCCGGAGCTCGCCACCTGGTTGAACAGAGAGTACGGGGAGGGCGACTTTTATTTGGCGCAAACGCTCTCAGGCCATGGCTGTTTTAACGCGTACCTGAGGCGCTTCAAGAAGAGAGACGAGGAGATGTGTTGCTACTGCGATTTCCAGGTGGATACCGCAGAGCACGCACTCTTCGTCTGCGCAAAATGGGGTGTGGCATGGGAGGCCCTCAGTCAGCCAGTGGGTGTCGAGCTCACTCCTGACACGATGGTCCCTCTCATGCTCCAGTCTCAACAGATGTGGACGCTTATCGAATCATTTGTCACACTTGTGATGAAGACGAAAGAGCTCGATGGACTTCGAGAGTGAAACAACGGGGAGAGCCAGTAGAAATCGCATCAGGGCCTGCAACCGCGGTCCTGCGTCTCGGGCGGATTCGACTGTCTGCGTCGTTCGGGGGAGGATTATTTTTAGTCTTCCCCTGGCTGCTGCAGCTTGTCGGTTCGCCTAGCGCGCGTGTGTCTTTACTCAAAAACACTTTTCATTGTAAAAAATATATATTTTTCGAATTCATTATATTTAAATTATGAATATCAAGGTAATGTATATGTGTACATAATACGATCCTACTTAATACCTCCGCGTTTTTATGTAGAAACAAACATATCAACATACTCAATATATATACATCTACCAACATAAAGATTAGGAATTCTTTCTAGGTAGCGTGGCATGCAACATATTGAAGCTAAGACTAAAGAGGCAGAAAAACAGAATGTTAAAACAATTCTGCGAATATATCTTCTTTTAATATGAAAAGGACAGCTGCCAGTTCAACATTCCTATATAATTATGAATTTGAGTTCAATATTCAGCCAAAACTTATGTATGTATGATGTTTTATTGATATTCTATTAGATCATGATTATTATAAGATTTTCTACTTGCCTAATGCGTCGGAAATGCAAATGAAAGTGACGAGCAGAGTTGTACTGATTTTACACATTCTGACTTCTACTTTGTATGCAACTAACTTATATAAAAAGATCGGGAGTCTCAACAACTATCTATATATACCTTTCTGTTATCTTGCATATATTTACGACGCTTCGTCATCCGACGGATTAACGTCAATAACTTAGTTGATGTAGCTATTAAACTCTTACGCCCGAGATATGCCCAATATGGATCGTCTTATTTTGCTACTTTATTTTCTAGCAATGACGAGTTTGATCCTCGGTCCCAGGGTAGTTCGCTCAGTGCGACGATTGAAGTCAAATCGAATTGTTGTGCTGAATGCACGTCAGGAAGATGATTCTCCTCATGTACGCCATCATAGGAAGACTTCTATCACAACGACCGGCCCCAGCCTATTTGAACCATACCGACTGTTGGCGATATGAGTGCCCCCATGGTAGAGTCTCGGATGAAATGGCCCAGTTTCCCACTCAGGTGAAACCATGCCGTACCGAACCGTGCCGAACCCCTGGCCAAATTTTGACGATATGGGTGCAGAATAGCGTCCAGTATCACACGTGAAAAAATTCCGATTTGCGTAACCCTAGATGGCCGAGTTGGTAACTCCGCTTTGAGTCAAGCTCGACAACCGACTATGTGCAGTGTGGTGTATAAGTCAATATGGCAAACTTTATAGACTACGTATTGTCAGAATTCGGTCCTGTGTTCGCAGAAATATTTTTCAATTTTACTACGTGTCAGAGAAATCTCAAGATGTACTTTTTCATTCTTTATTTAGATATAATCTCAGCTTTTTAAAATACTCAAACTTTTTGTTCACTCATGTATATCAAAATTGTAAAAAAGGTTACGTATTTCAGAAACTTTCAAAAGTATTTGGCTCGAATCTTTTATTTTTAAAATTTGAATTTCATGTTTTATCTTATCTTGATATGAAATATTCTCCACATCATTTCTTAATTTCAAATAATTTATTTACAGGGCAAAAAAATATAAATATATAAATCGATTTTTTTTTTGATACTTTAAACACTTATTGATCTATAAATTTCACTACAAAATTATTTCTTAAGTGTTTAAATCATCTTATAATTCAAAAAAATCTTTCAAATATTCATTTTAGTAAATATTTATCAAAATATGTAAAATATAAAGCTAATATCTGAAACTATATATTTTGTCATTTTGAATTTCTCGTCTGCTTCGCGCCTCTTTTACACGAAGTCGAGAAAAAACATAATTCTCGATCTTGGCTCAACAGCCGACAGCGTGAAATCGAAGCCAGAAAGTAGGGACACGTTGACACGCTGCGTTTAATTGTGTGAGGATCCACACGGGTCAGTGGTGGGTGCCGATTACGTCCTCGTTCTGCGAAGACTGATTCGGTCTGTCGAATTTGTAAAATAGATTCGAAGGTGAGTGAAAAATCATCTTTTCAGCTCTTGTTCTAGTCAATTAATTGTTGCTTTTGATGTCGCGGACCAGATTTATAAATATTCAGGGACGAAAATTTTATGAGCACCGTTTCTGGACGCGTACGACTAGGTCTCTCCCGCCTTCTGACAGCCTTCTTCTTTTTCTTCTTCTGGAGATTTTTCCTGGCCGGAAACAGCACTCACTCTTCTTCTTTCTTGGAGGCTTTCGGCCTCCTCTCCACAGGTTTCTTTGCCGCAGTCACCTCCGGACTCACAGTCGGCTCTCTCAACTGCTTGCGCGTGTCCGGGGTCGACCTCAGTGCCGGCTGTAGAAGGGTTTAGCTACCCTCATCAACAACCAATTTTGTGGGGTCTTACCTCCTTAATCTTCTGTACCATCCTGCCTCTCGGCAGGTACTCGAAGGAATCGAGGTAGCAATCAGTATCCTCCATATCCCTTTACAGCGCCTCTAGCTCGTTGAGCGCCTCCTGGATGCCATCCATAATAGGGAAGTACATGTTCTTCTTGGTTCCTGGAGAAGCTATCCATCTTCTTCAGTGCCACCTCCACCTTATTAAAAATTTCAAGTTCCCTTCTATTTCTTTAATGGAGACAGTCCCGGTACTGCTTAACCTGGGACTTTTCGCTCTTAAACAAGTCAGTCACCTTCTCCGTCACGTTGATTTCTCCACTAAACATCTCCTCGCACATACTTCTGCTTAAATTTGAACTCTCCATAATTATTCCACGAGTGGCTAGGGAAGTATTTGGTCCGCCACTGCAGAGCCCCGCATGCAGGGGTAAGGTCTCAATACTCTAGAAGGTGACTTGGTTTCCTAGAGACACTATGTAAGACACCACTTCCTGGTGCAATGCAGCCCTCAGCACGGTAGTTAACACTTTGGCTTGGGGGTTATTCCTTCGGGACAATCCCTGGAACATTGTCCGCGTCTGCTTATTTAGTTTTGTATCCGTATTCGACAGTAGCCCCCGGTACAGGGCCCCTCTATCCGCAACCAGAAGACGCGCCTGGTGGCCTATTCTAAGGCTCCCTCATCGATTTCCGAGGAAACCAATGCAGGACCGGGGCAAACCAATGCGGGACCGGTAATAGTACATAATGATAGTATAAAAATAATCAATTATTGATAATAAACTTGCCAAACGGAAAACCTCTTCACTTCTTCTACGTGTTTCTAAAACTGCAATGCATGAGTGGATAAATAAATTAGAAATGAACAGAAAATTCGGTCAGAATGAGGTTTAAAAAGATGAAAATATTTGTGAAGAGAAAAAAGATTTTCTACAGGAGTGCAGACTTCAAAACTCGTGTTGCTTACAACTTTTTTTGGCCACGTGTTGAAAGTCATGGAATCCTGTAAAAAAATTATTCACATAACGAGTACCATTACCGCTTCAAACCTTAATCTAATCCGAACGTTGACTGAATTTTATGAGACATGTCTACATATTATGAGTGCTATTTTCACAATGTTTCCAATTCGTCTCGTCGCACTGCATCTGCTACTGCATATTTAAACTCAGGCAAATTCATAGTAATTCATATATTAGATCTAGAACTTAATTCGTGCGGTTTACTAAGAGATGGCGTAACTTGATTATTATTCCATCGATCCAATATTCCGAACATGCGCTGGAAAGCTACTGTTATTGTGCGTCTTTTTCAGTATATTTAATTCATTTGAAGCGTAAACCATAATCATTTTTTTTCACTCAAATCTGACGAACTTTTTGCCTGAAAAAGCGTTTTTGCGGGTAGTTCTTCTTCATTACAAAAAAGTGGTTTGCACGGTTTAAAAGTGGTGATTTTGGCTTGGAATACGAAGAACGTCCTGGGCAGCCAAAAAAGTTTGAAGATGATGAACTGGAAGCATTACTCGATGAAGATTGTTGCCAAACACAAAAAGCCCTGTCAGAATCTTTGGGAGTCACTCAAGCAGCCATTTCAAAACGTGTAAAAGCAGCCGGATACATTCAAAAGCATAGAAATTGGGTTCCACATGAACTCAAGCCGAGAGACGTTGAAAGGCGGTTTCGCATGTCCGAAATGTTGCTGGAACGCCACAAAAAGAAATCATTTTTGCATCAGATTGTTAATGGTGATGAAAAATGGATCCATTACGACAACCCCAAGCGCAAAAAATCATATGTGAAACCTGGCCAACCAGCCAAATCAACGGCAAAGCCGAATATCCATGGCGCGAAGGTAATGCTCTGTATTTGTTGGGATCAGAAGGGTGTGCTGTATTATGAGCTGCTAAAACCGGGTGAAACCATCAATAGAGAATGCTACCGGACACAATTAATCCGCTTGAAGAGAGCAATAGCCGAAAAACGCTCGGAATATGCGACCAGACACGAGGCAATAATTTTCCATCATGACAACGCTCGACCCCATGTTGCTATTCCATTCAAGAACCATTTGGAAAACAGTGGATGGGAAGTTTTACCCCACCCGCCTTATAGCCGAGGCCTTGCCCCTTCTGACTATCATTTGTTCCGGTCGATGCGGAACGCCCTCACTGGAATACGGTTCACATCAGAACAGGGTATCAAAAATTGGCTTGATTCATTCTTGGCCGCCAAGCCGGCACAGTTCTTTTGGGATTGAATCCACAAATTGCCAGGAAGATGGGAAAAAGTCATAGCTTCAGATGGGCAATACTGTGAATAATACTATTGTACATGTTTTTCTTAAATAAACGTTCAAATTTTGAGAAAAAAAATCGCACGAATTAAGTTATAGATCCAATAGACTTATGATAACAATTGAACAATAATTCGAGCGCAACCTAGCATGTTCAGGAATTAGAATACAATAATTATATTATTGAAATTAGTTAAATTAAAATTAATTTTGTTTATAATTTTGAAAATTATATAAATAGAATTAAACTTTGATGGAATTGGGACATTTAAGCAATTGCAATTTCAATAAGTTTCAATAAATTAAAAAAAAAATATTAAACTTGAAAAAATAAAATAAAAATCATGTTGACGTTTTAAGATATTGACTCGATGTTTTTCAGTTTCATTGAAAATTTTTTAATTTTCACGCTTTTCATCACCATTCTACTTTATTATATTCAGGAGATGAACTATAATTATTCCGGTCCTTTTTTTTTCAACTGAGAAAAGTTTTTGGATTTCATTTAATGTAAATTTCAATAAATTGAGATTTTTAAGTCTATCTAGATTTTTGAAGAAAACGATAATATTCAATGAAATTCAAGAACGCTTTACGAAATCAATAAAAAAAAGGACGACTGGTAACCCTTCGATGGTCCGTTAGCCTTCAAATGCAATCCTTTAGCAGTGAAACGATTCTGTTGATACACGAAATAAATCTGCTTAATTTCAATGCATGCATTCTGAAAGGAACGTAATTTCACTATCAATAGACTTTTTTGGAGTGTAATCTACAACTACAGGGTTTTCCAACTAGAGGTTTCATTTTGAATAGCCCGCTATTTCGTCAGCTGTTTTAATAAGAGGTGTCATTTTTTGACGGATGCTTACTAAAATCTGTCACATTAATAAAAATGGAACGATACACGCTTCAACAACGCATTGAAATTTTTAAACTCCATTACAACATTGCATGAAAATAAACCTGAATTTCACCGAAAAAGCATATGAACAATGGAGCTTATTTTCACCTTGGAGGCTACGTTAATTAGCAGAATTTTCGTATTTGGGGCTCGGAAAACCCAGAAATGATTATGGAAAAGCCTCTCTATCCGCAACGTGTAACTGTTTGGTGCGGTTTTTGTGCAGGAGGGATCATTGGGCCTCATTTTTTTGAAAATGAAGCTGGAGAGGTTGTTTCGGTGAATGGATTGCGCTATGGAACCATGATAAATGAATTTTTATGGACAGAATTGGAAGATGTGGATGTGGACGATATTTATTTCAAAAAGACGGTGCTAATGCACATACAAGTGGCGAAACCATCGGTCTTTTGCGTGAAAAGTTTCCAGGCTGAGTGATTTCTCGAAACGGCGATTACAATTGGCCTTTAAGATCATGGGATTTAACACATCTAGACGTTTTTCATTGGGGTTACGTGGAAGATAAGGTTATGCTAATACTCCTCAATCAATTCAAGAAATCAGAGAGAAGATTCGTACCGTCCTCGACGAAACAGGCCCCCCCCCCCCCCCCCCACCCAATGTGCAAAAGATGTAATGGAAACTTTCATCAAAAGAGCATGATCCTGCAAACGTAGCCATCGCGGTAATATGAATGATATTGTTTTTCATTATTAATGGCAAACCTTCCGCTATTGAATTAAAAAAAATCAAATGATTTGTCACAAAAAACACGCGTTTTTCTTATAAATCGAAATGAAATCTCTAATTGTAAAACATTAAAATGTAACAAAGTGGCCCTGCTTAGGCCGCGGGTAAAGGTGAAGTAGTAGTAGTAAAAAGGCCCTCTAAAGTGGTCCTATGCAGATAATCTTGTTACGGCCTAGTTAAAACAACATGACATGCCTATCCTGGCCCTTCATAAATTTTCATGCTAGGGCCTATCTAAAAAAGGGGGAAATATGCTAGAACCTATCTAAAAAAGGGGAAAATATGCTAGGATCTAGATAGATCTGGGTTACGATTTTTACTCGGGAATTTCAGTATGAAAAACGTTTTAAGTTTTGTTCTCTATTTATTGTTTTGTATTGATTTGAAATGAAGATTCCAGACGGTCATTTTCGTCACATTTTACTTTATTACTTCTGAAAAGGTAAAAACGCAGTGCAAACTCGGAAAAAGTTGTATGATGTTTATGGTGCAAAATCATAAACAGAACTTCAGTACCAGACCCTATCGAACTGGCTGAACGGTAGCTTTACGCTGTAGCGTAAAGCTATCGTAAAGCTATCGTAAAGTTATCGTAAAGTAGCATTATAACTCATGAATGAGGCAAAATAAACATTCAAAATGTTTTTATCCTTATTCTACGTTGAAAATAACGTTAACTGATAATTGAAATATACAACAATTTTATTTATTTACGCTAAAAATCAAACAAACATAATACCTGTCATTGAAGGCAGTGCAGTGGTTCATCACTTTCCATGCTTCACCGTCAGGATTGACTATTTGTAGAGTGAGATGAAAGTATAGTTGTATCTCACTCCAACCATTGGTCAACTTTAACGGAGACCTTCCACAAAAGGTGAGCCACTGCACTGCCTTCAATGACAGGTATTATGTTTTTTTAACTTTTAGCGTAAATAAATCAAATTATTGCATATTTCAATTACCAGTTAACGTTATTTTTAACGTAGAATAAGGATAAAAACATTTTGAATGTTTATTTTGCCTCATTCATGAGTTATAATGCTACTTTACGATAGCTTTACGATAGCTTTACGTTACAGCGTAAACCTATCGTTCAGCCAGTTCGCTAGGGGAATTGGTTTCCACGTTTTCGTTCCGGAGATTGCGATTGACTGCTGAAAAGTAACGAAACCGATCCATTTTTAACGCGAATCATAACGGGCAATGAAAAATAGATTGTTTATGATAACGTCGTGCGAAAAAGACCATGGAGCAAGCGAGATGAGCCTGCACAATCAACATCAAAACCCGATATTGATTAAAAGAAGATTATGCTGAGTGTTTAGTGGGATTTCAAAGGTATTGTTTATTTTGAATTGCTCTCAAGGAACCAAACTATCAATTTGAATGTTTACTGGCGCCATCTAATGAAATTGAACAAAGAAGTCAAGGAAAAGCGGCCAGAACTCGCAACTCGTAAAGGCGTCATCATCCATCAACATAACGCCAGAACATATACATTCTTGGTCGCTCGCAAAAAATTATTGGAGTTAGGCTGAAAAGTGATTCCTCATCCAACGTATAGTCATGACCTTGCACCATTCGATTATCATTTATTCCATTTACTTCAAAACCATTTGAATGGAAAAACATTCGATTCAAATGAGGCTGTCAGAAATGAGTTGATTCAGTTTTTTTCCTCTAAGAACCAAACTTTCTACAGAAGCAAATCGGATTAGTATAGCATGATGAGAGAGAAGTAATTGGTGAGAATATTTTTTCGCTTTTTCGATTTTATTTACCTAATTTTGAGTGCGTTTGTGTTTTTCTTTGCATTTCTATCTGATAATAAAGCGAATCGCATTTCAAATGAGGCAACGGATTCCATAACTGACGGAACGCGTGGCCTAGTAGGCTAAAGAGGGGATATGGCAATGCGCGAACGTTTTTTTTCATTTAAATAAAAAATTTGGAAAAATGATCAGAAAAACATATCAGTACATGTTAAATGTCGTTCCGCATATTTTTTCTTCCATTATTTTTTGTTTCAGAACTCTAGTTTTTTTTATAATCGAAGAAAGTCGTATTTTTTAAAGGTACGAAATCAATCGATTTTTTACAATCAACTCTCTGTTTTTCGTACAAATTTGTCCGGAATAGTCTGAAATTTCATCAACAGATTCAAAAAACCCTAGAGCTTCAGATACTTATGTTCAACATAACAAAATTCTCAATTTGTTAATAATTTTTATTATAACAGTTACGGCTGGCAGAATTCTCATGTTTCAACTTCAAAGAAAAAAGTATGGGAGGAAGTTTAGAGTTGAGAGACATTTCAGCGATAAAGTTGTTCAGCAGGCTTTCAGGTAGTTTCTTAATATATTATGAGATTTTTAAATCGAAAACTGCGGTCAGGATGGGGATTTCTTTAACTGCGTCCAAGCGCACCGATACCGTCGCGAGGTATATCGATCGAAAACAGGAGAAAGAAAGATGCACCCATGCCGAGTGCATTTTATTTAACAGATCAAAATTATATGATTCGAATATAATAGAATTATGATGCTGATAATTCTATTCAATTGTTTCTCAAATATTAATACTTTTTTTTCTAGCTCAATAATAATCTGTACCAACTCTACCTTGTTTCTGGCTTTCTTTCCGATATTCCAGCTCCACTTTTCCGGATTCTTTGATCTTTTCCTTCAAACTTCAGGATTTGTTTCTTGAGCCATTTTCACGACCATAGTAATAAATTTTGGACAATTTGTTAACTTAATTAATGCAATGAATTACCGTCGTTCGCAATAAATTATATGTTTTCTCTTCAAAGGTAAATCATGATATGATTTAAAAAGAATAAAAGCACAAAAAAGCTTCAGAATATTATTCCAGAAATTATATTCCGAACCGGCGTAAGCAGAAATGTTCCTAGAACTCTAAACATAGTGTGTTCTTAAAGTTCTCTAATGCATTTTGTTATGTTATTGCCAATATAAAGTGTATATGTGACCTGCCTCGAGAAAAGGGACCTAATGCGGAAAATTTCGATTTTCTGTTTTTGATACTTATAGAAAAATCGTTTTTTCCTCTATCGAATGGTGTTTTTCAAAAAAAATTTCGAAGATTTATTGTTTTAGAAAAATCATTGTAAAGTTCGGTCGAAGAGGATGTATCACTGCTCTCGGCGAGCAGAGAAAAACCTGCCCCTCCACTTACTCACACCTCATGCTTGATCGTGTCCATGTGCGCACGAACATCTAGATTTCACAGACGCGGAAGCGTTTCTTTTGTAGTTGTAACTGGAGGGGGTCATGTTCAGGATCGCCCGATTCTATCTGAGGTGCATGATTTTTTCGACCTTTCACTTGGCTCTCTTGTAAAATTCGGCTTTGCCACATTAGGTCCCTTTTCTCGTGGCAGGTCACATATATAGTATATGTATATATCATTCCTTCCCATTCGTATAGAGTGTTTCTAAATAATTTTTACAGAATAGATATAAATGAAAACAAATTGGCAAAAATGACGTTACAACCCTGTCGAATCGCGTGCACTCGACATGGGTGCATCTTTCTTTCTCCTGTGTTCGATCGATATACCTCGCGACGGTATCGGTGCGCTCGAGCGCAGTTAAGGCAGTACTGTCGTAAATGGAAAACCGTTCAGATCTTGATAAAATTGAAATCACCGGTGAACATTAAGCCAGAAATGACTCAATTAAATTTTTGAGGACCTAGGGTACACTGGAGGAGAGTAATTAGTAATTGCATTTTGAAACGATTAACACCGAACCTTATGGGAAACCGAGTTCATTTACAAATCCTGCCATAACAACCGCTCACATTTCAATAAAAATGACTGGTACTTGGATTGATAATATAAGCATTATTTTGCAAGTTAAAACATCTCAATTGGATACGTGTAAACGTAACAAAATCCAATTAAGTAAGGAAAAATATAATTTTTCTCCAGTAACCGACGGCGATTAAATAGATGTGGCAACGTCGCAGAATAAATGAAAGCGCGCGCCATTAAGGTATCGTAAGAAGTCATCTGCTATACACACATGTATAGTCGCTTTCTTATGCGACGTTGACAAATTTAGATACTACGTGAAGCAAATGAGAAAAACTACTCATTTGATTAGCTACGTACCGACAGTACTACTTTAAGTAAATTCCCATCCTGACCGCAGTTTTGGATTAAAAAATCTCAAAATATATAAAAAACTGCCTGAAAGCCTGCTGAACTTTCTCGCTGAAAGTTCTCTCAACTCTAAATTTCCTGGCATACTATACTATTTTTCTTTGAAGATGAAACATGAGAATTCTGCCAGCCGTAAATTTTATAATAAAAACTATTAAGGAACTGAGAATTTTGTTATGTTGAACATAACCATTTAAAGCTCTAGGGTTTTTTGAATCTGTTGATCAAATTTCAGACTATTCTAGACAAATGCGTACGAAAAACAGAGAATTCTGACACAAAAATTTATGGAAGAGAAAATATGCCGCTCTACTATCTGAGCAGATGCGGATGTTCCTGCCGCGGCCATAATTCCGTGCTTTCCAAGTGAGCTTTTTGTCCAGGATGACTCCTTGATATTTAGCGCGCTTGGAGGCTTCTAGACGCTGCCCTTTCAGTTCCAGAGTTCTAGTTGTACTCCACTTGTACCGCCTTGTAAAAATGACTACTTCAGTTTTGCCTGGGTTCACCGAGAGACCTGTTGTTCGACACCAGGTGTCTACAACCTTTAAAGCCTGCTGAATCACGCCCATCAGTGCATCCAAATACATACCGCGTACTATGACGAGGATGTCATCAGCATATCCAATGGGGTGACATCCCTGGTCGGTCAGTAGATGCAATTGTTCTTCCACCACTATACTCCAGAGCAATGGAGATATTACTCCTCCCTGCGGGCATCCTGACTAAACGATCCCTCGAAAGGTGGTATTTCCTTTGGTTATCGTTATATTCCTGTTTCCTAGCATATGGCAGGTCCAGTTAACTACGGCTATGGGGACTCCTTGTCTAATCATAGCTCTCCTGATCACTTCACTGGATGTGTGGTTAAAGGCACCCTCAATATCCATGAATGTTCCAATAGCGAATCTTTTAAGGTTCACTTCGTCCTCAATCAGATTCACCGCTTTGCTCAGGGCTGTTTCGGTCGGGCGACTGGCCCTGTAGGCATGCTGTGATCTCTGTGTAGCGGTTTAGCCGTCAAGATCTTATCGCGGATGTATCTGTCCACGAATCTCACCACCGTTTTTAGTACGAAGGAAGTAAAGCTGATTGGTCGGAAATACTTCGGGGACATCCATCTGTTCTTGCCTGCTTTAGGTATAAAAATGACCCTTTGTCTCTCCTCAAGCTTTTGGGACGTAACTCAGAGTCAGACTGGCCCTAGCATGTCTCGCTAGCGTCCCTATGATTGGTACCGCAGCCCTCTGTAGGAGGAATGGGTAAATGCCATTCGAACCTGGGGCCTTGAAGGGGTTAAAAGACTTCAAGACCCATCTAACCCTGACTGGGAAGGCGATCTCATAGGACAGCCGCCCATGTATTTCCAATTAGGTCGCGGGCAGCGTTCGGATCTTCTGAGATTTCCCCCCACCTCCGTTGGGCCTTTAAAGCAGAGGAAGTGCGCCACCGTCAGAAGGGTCAGGGTTTCCTCGTCCGACTCTGAGTACGTCCCGTCCAGCAGTTGTAGAGTGCTTAACATAGCTCCCGGGTTTCGGGTCAGTAGCCCGTTCAACCTGGGCGCCTCTGCACACTTTTCTGTGTGAACACAAGGAGGTCCTTGACCTCTCCGATTACTTTCCTATATGCAACCCTAGTTGCATTGGATAAGTTCCATAGTTCTTCCGTATTCATATTATCCTGTTGCTGCAGATCAAATTTACTTTTTTTTTTTAAACATGAAAAAAGTGTATCGGGTCAAGATCACATGATGATTTCTTTTTGCTTTTTCGATTTTATTTACTTAATTTTACATGTATTTGTATTTTAATATGTATTTGTATCTGATAATGAAGCGAACCTTACTCGAAAATGTATTTTTATTTCATGTTTCAATTTCCGTAATTTATACCTGTCAATACTTCCTTAAGTATTATATTCTGGCGTTGCTAAGAACCAAATTCAACTTATGTCAACATAGCGCGAAAGCGAATCGAATTCGGATATCATAATAAGGTAAGAGTTACTTATGTAAATTTCTTTTTACTTTTTTGATGTTGTTGTGAACTAAATTCAATTTATTCTAACAGGGCTCAAAAGCGAATCAGATCAGGATAACACGATGAGGGAGGATATATTAATAAAAATTTCTTTTTTGTGCTTTGATGCTATTTATTCAAATTTAGGTACATTAATATTTTTGTGCCTCCGGCGCGTAAACTCGTTTTTACGCTACAGCTGAGAGTAGCGTTATGTTGCGTATTACGATACAGAGGAATGTAATGTAAAAATTGAACTGCGCGTGTGCCTATAACCATACAGCGGAGCGTAATCTTCTTCTTATTCTTCTTCTTCTTGTATTATTTCGGGAGGGGCCTACTTTGAAGGCGATAAAATAAATTTGGATGAATAATAAATAGTTTGTGTTTTATTGACCAATTCACGGTACTTTTTTGACAGCATGTATATTTCGTATAGCGTATTATATCCTCCTGTTTCTAAGAACTCAATTCGGCTTTTTTCAAAACACGTCAAAAGATAATCGGATTAGGATAACATGATCAGAAAGAAGTTATTTATTATAATTTCTTTGTGTTCTTTGCTTTCTTTGGGTTATTTATTAAAGTTCCCGTACATTGGTATTTCAATATGTATTTTTATATGATGATTAATCAAATGGCATCAAAAACAATATTTCAATTTTGAATTCTTCAATTTTTACTTATAAATACTTCTCCACGCATTATATTCTCAGGTTGTTAAAAACCAAATTTAGTTTATTTTAACACGGCTCAAAAGTGAATCAGATTAGGAAAATATAATGAGAGAGGTGATATTAATAAAAATGTCTCTTTGCTTTCTTGATGTTATTTATTAAATTTCACGCATTTTAATATTTTTATCTGTATTTGTATGAGATAATAAAGCAAACTGCATCAAAAACCTTCTTTCTATATCAATTTTTAAATTTTTAATTTTTACCTATCAATACTTATTTGAACACGGCTCAAAAGCGAATCGGATCAAGATAACATGATGAGTCAGGAGATATTACATAGGTAATTTCATCTGTATTTGTATCTGATAATAAAGCAAACGGCATCAAAAACCGTCTTTCTATTTTCATTTCGCATTTTTCAATTTTTACCTATGAATACTGCTCCTACGTATTATATTCTCCTGTTACTGAGAACTAAATTCAGCCTTTGTCGAAACACATTTGAAGAGAATCGGATTAGGATAACATGACGAAAGAGGAGTTCATAATAAAAACTCACCACCGTCAAGGTTGACTATTGGTTCGAGTGAGACACAACGACTTTTATCTCACTTTTGCAAATAGTGAACCACTGCACTGCCTTCAATGAAAGGTATATGATGTTTTTCTAGTTTTTATCGCTAAATAATAAAATTCTTATATTTATTCATACACCTTCTGAATCAAATTTTGCCACTGGATCATAATTGCAATGCTTTAAATGTTTTTTTTACCGTTCTCAGCCATAATAATGCGAGGTCAGAGAATGGTCAGAGAACAGTCAGAGTACGGTCACAGTATTCTCTGACCGCTCTCTCAACCGGGTCCGCTAGGGAGGGTCTGAACGGGTCTCTACATAGATTAACAAATTTGGCCAAGTGCGCTCTGGGTGTCTAAAAGGGCCTAGCGTAACAATGTTTGGTTCCGTATAGAACCCTGTTATAGACATACAGAACCTTTATTAGGACCGGGTAAAACCCGGGGCAGGGCCCATTTGTAAAAACCGTGTACAACTCCGTTTACACCCGGGTAGAAACCCATGTTCTAACAGGGTTCTATCGGATCCTAACGGTTTTTTTAAGCAAGGTACAGAGTCTACGAATAGTCTACGAAGCCAACCGGAAAACGACGGGAGCACTCGAACGACATTCTGAAACGAACTATATGAAAAACCGAGAATGAATGTTTCGATTTTTGCTGCGCGTCGACAGGTTTCTAGCAATTTCATATTCATGATATGAATTTCTTAAATATGCTTTCCAGGTAATAATATTCATTGTTTGACTTTTTAGAATTATTTATATACAACTTAGTAATCATAATAGCAGTTTTTCTTACTCTTAAGTTTTCGAATCGTGATTCATAATATTTGATATTTAAAATACTAATTTTTCTTTTACATGTTTTAAAGACTGTTATGGCTATATTGAATTTCGATGCCTCAATATTAATAATTGTATAATAATAATATGAATAAATAATAAAAATCATAATACTGAATAAAAATTCTTATGGTTGTTCAATATCGATGTACTTAAGAATTTTGCATAAAAATCTAAACTGTTTTATTCTACTTTTTTAAATCAATTTCCTTAGATTTGTTCAATTACTGGAGATAAAGTTGCAGTTCAATAGTCTTGTATTACACATGACTGCCATTGCAGCGATGATAAAAATATCTGATTTTGAATGACAATTTTTCTCAAATTAGATGGTTAATTGACCTGAGATGTAGCATACGTAATCTTTGGTGCACAAGTCCATTTCATCTAAAGTCTTATAATTTACTCGACTTATAATTTGAACAATAACTACCTTAAAACCACCAGGTTTGAAATTTATTTAATTTTCGATAACGATCAACTTCTGAAACACATAGAAAATCAAAAGCTTCTAGAATTACAATCACGTAAATCTTAAATAATCCCAGGGTTATTAGCATCCTGGATTCTAAGGGAGTTGAAAGGTCCTTTGTTATTTCACAAAATTCGGCTACTGCAACAGCCACGAGGAATTTCCAAATAGGTCTCGCCTTTCTGCTTTCGTGCTTGGCATTGCACTTACAAGGCGTTCTTGGTTATTGTCCCTATGGCTCCCTTAATAATTCTTTCCTCGTTTTATCTCTCCTCACCCTCTATTTTAGAGCCTTTTTTCTCCCTCTGAGCTTGGTATTAGAAATTGCGACTTCTCTCCTTCTACTCTAGTTGGCCGTTGGCTTGATTTCTTTTTCTCTCATTCGCTGGAACGAAGTCGTCGTAAAACTTGTTGGAATTATCGTCCGTTGTCCGCTATAAGTCGGGGGGAGACAAATTCACTACAAGGATAAATTCTCAGCTAGAAGGTGAAAAAGGATTGTGGTTACAGGGGCGTAGAATGCATCGGGATTTAAGATGGCTGTTAGAATTTTAAATTCGAAGGCTGTGCTTAAAGTAATAGATAGTAATCTAACCAAAACCAAACAGAAGAGCAGAAAAATTTTCACAAAAATCGAATTATTAAAAATAAAATAACAAAGTATTTTTGAAAGTTTATCCAGGTCTATAGATCCGTCTTGTTCAAAGTTTGAAAAATTTAATACTAAAATAGATAGATAAAGCACCAGAAACGTCATTTGAGATAAATGAAAGAATCAGAACTAAGAGTTCAAAGTTTTTCAAATCCTGTTGACAATAAATTTTGATTTTTTAATACTGAAGAGGTATTTTATGTAGAAAAACTCTTTTTTTATTATTTCAATTCATAGAACACTTGTATTTGAGTTCATTATAAACAAAATGTAAATATTATAATAAAGATTAGGACTTGTATTGACTCTTTAGTAATAATAATATTCAAATATTGTTGATGTTCTTAGTTGGCTTTAGGGTCCAGAAAAAATGTAAATCAAGGTTTCATGTTTTCAAACGTTTCGACTCAGATTGGAGTCTTCATCAGTGAGAATTTATTTCTATAAAAATACAAAGGGAGAAACTTAAAAAATTTGCACGTGTGACCGATGAACATTGTGGTAAAAAAGGATATAAAAAATACAAAGGGAAAAAACATAAAAAAGTAAGCACATGTCACCGATGAACATTGTGGTAAAAATGATATAAAAGAATTGCAAGTGTAGAACTTTAAAATTGGTCTAAATAACTAAATTTGTAACAAAAATGTACAAAAAAATGTTTCCTATAAAAAATACAAAGAGAAAAACATAAAAAGCTGGCACGTGTGAACGAGGAAAATTATGGTAAAAATGATATAAAAGAATTGCTATTGTGAAACTATAAAATGTGTCTAAATAGCTAAATTTGCAAAAAAAATTGAAACTGTACAAAACAAATATTTCTATAAAAATACTAGGTGGAGATCATTGAAGAATCGCACGTGTGACAGATAAACATTGTGGTAAAAACGATATGAATGAATTATACATATGAACCTATAAAACTGGTCTAAATAAGTAAATTTACAAACAAATTAAAACTGTACAAAAAAAAATTTCTATAAAAATACAAAGGAAAAAACATAAATAGTTTGCACGTGTGACCGATGAACATCGTGCTATTTTTTAAGTTTCTCCCCTTGGTATTTCTACAGAAAAAATTAATGCGTACCTGAAGCGCTTCAAGAAAAGAGACGATGAGTCGTGCCGCTACTGCGGTTCCCTTGTGGATAATGCAGAGCAGACACTCTTCGTCTGCGCAAAGTGGGGCGCGGCAAGGGAGGCCCTTGGTCAGGCAGTGGGTGCCGAGCTCACTCCTGACACGATGGTCTCTCTCATGCTCCAGTCTGAACAGATTTGGATGTTTATCGAGTCATTCGTCACCCTGGTGATGAAGGCGAGGGAGCTCGATGAGCGTGCAGAGCGCGGCAACAATGGGGGCCAGTAGAAATCGCATCGGGGCCTACACCCGCGGTCCTGCGTCTTGGGCGGACTTGGCTGTTCGCGTCGACCGGGGAAGGAATCTTCTTATTCCTTTCCTGGTTGGCGCGGTTGGCCGGCCTGCCTAGCGGGCGTATGCCCGCGGATGGGAGTCCCGGGCGAACGGACGACGGAAGAGTCGTACGCGACTTTAAGCTGGAACCAACTGCCCGCGAAGTTTAAAGCCGAAAGGCGGTTCCACGGGCGGTGCATTGGTTCGTGAGAGGGGGTTTTTTGGTTTTAACAGGTATGCCTAGACCCGTCCTAGGAGAGTCCTGCACAACGTCTATAAAAGATTTCGCCATTTTTCCTCCTCACCAAAAAAAAAAAAAAAAAAAAGATATCCCTGCATGTGCCCGCTGGGATAATACTCATTACATTATGACATTTATGGCCAGAGAGACCGGCCTTAATGTATTGTATTTACTCACACAAATTTTCAACTCCATTGTTATCTCATTTTTATTTACACAAGTTACAAAAAACATAATCTCCAAAACGATACATGCACTGAAAAAACAGTATAGCTGAGAGAACTATATTTTGGTCCTCAGAACCAGAAAATATTGCTATCAGACCAATGCTACGGTATGGTCCTCAGAACTATACGAGTATAGGTGAGACAGCTATACTGGTATTCCTAAACGTCATATTGCTCCGCGAAGGATACAAGTTCGTTGATATGACAATCCCAATCTTTTAATTTTCTCTCCACCCACCCGTCCATAGCAGTTGTGGATTTTTACGTGTAATAAAAGAGTGCGCGATACGCATAAATTATATTTCCAGCAAAGAAAAAATGCATCTTACAAATCAACAGACCCCTCGAACAAATGACACTTCTTTCTCGCTTCGAGGTTAGAGTCGCGTGCATGCGAAGCAAGGTATAGGTAGCGCGACAAACCAGTATAGTTGTCTCACCTATACCAGAGACACTATACACCGGTATAGGTCGGACAGCAATACTTCTATCGTTGCACGAACGAAATTATAATGGTACGATGGCAAAAAACGCATTTCGGTGCGTCACGCATTCAGATTAGCTACAATACCAATATAGTATGGCCACGACAGGTATTTTGCTGAACTAAAATTCTCTATAGTTTTCTCAGCTATACTGTTTTTCCGTGTGTAACGAACATTTATTACTCCTAAATAGAATAAATGTTTATTTATAATATACAAGCATATTTTTGATAGTAGCAAAAAATCGTTAATATTTCTTAAAATCAATTATGAGAAATACTGGCACGGGCAATCTTTTCCTCAGGTCCACCTTTCTCCTTTGTAGAAAATGAACATTGGAAGAAGTTTTTCAATGCTTTGAAACTCCAGCGACACATTTACTCATCCTCTACATAAAGGTAAAGTGTCATTGTAGTCTGCTGTTTTTGAAAATTACAAGTTTTTTTTATATCACATCTACATATTATGCTATTTAAAACTTAAAAACAACTAATTCAGTTGAAAGTAGGAAAAAAATTTCAATTTCCGTTCCTATAATGAATCGAAAAAAATATTTATTTTTTAAAAATGACAATAAAAAAATAAATATTATTACTCGTAGTATAATTATAAAAAACCAATTTTTTATTCAATCACGAAAATACTAGAGCCTTCCGTTTATTCTACTCTATGCTTTACTCGAGTGTTCAGTAAACCGTGTGTCGCAATACTCGTTCCAGTACGAACAGGGTTGTGCAGTGACGCGTCACTCGAGGTTTTTTACGTAAATTACCTAAGTGAGGTATTTTACGTAGAAAATCGGTAAAATACCTAATAAATTACGTGCCAAGATGGCGGCTTTATAGAACTGTATATAACCTCACTTTTTCAAAGTTCCGTTCCCGAAAAGTTTGTTTTAAACGTGAACATTGTTAATTAAACAATATCATCAATGTCGACTAAAAATAAACGGGGGAAAATAAAATTCCACTTCGGGCCACCATATATTCCATGGAATAAATTGAACTTTCTGCGCCTGCAAGAGAAAAATTAAAATGTTGCAAAATGTTTATTTTGCAGTAAAGTGTTAAAAAATGTTGGATATAAACGCCTTTTGGGACACAGGTATGTAGTTGTACAGGTAAGCAATTGTAGAATATTGTTATTTTTGTTCATTCAAATATTTGTGCGATTATGTATTAATACAATTTTCTTGAGTATACCGGTTAATTTTCTAACCTCAAATTCGTACATTTTTATAGATTTCCGAGATTTTCTTTGCATTTAGTGTATTTCCGTTTTATCTGTGGTTAAAAAATATTTTTCACGATCATACTTTATTATTATTATAAAATGTTGTTTAATATATGAAACTGAAAGCTGTTCATATGTTTTTTTATTCATATTTTGGAGAAGTATTGTGCTTAATGATGTATACCCTATTGAAAAAATTCTCGAGGAAATCCTCGTGTTATTTTCGGACGAGGAAAACATGAGGAAATCCGCGAGAATTTTCAAATTTTTCGAGGAATTCCGCGAGGATTAATTCTCTGACTCGCGGATTTTCTCAAGGAATTTAAAAATCCTCGCGGATTTTCTCGTGCTTTCCTCGTCCGAAAATAACACGAGGATTTCCTCGAGGATTTTTTCAATAGGGATATTGATAAATAAAATTATTTTTTTTTTTATTTTCACATAAATAAACATAAATTTCACATAAAAAAAACATTTATTTCACATAAATAAATTTATGTCAATTATTTTTAACATTTTATTTAAGGAATATTTGCAGTCGACTAAGCGGCATTGATGATAGTGAAGAAAATAATACTCCAATTAGTGAGGACATCATAATTGCGGACAATGATGTTTCTACATCTGAACTAAAAAATGGAAATACTCATGTAAGTCCTTCAAATTATTTAAGAATATTTGGTATCAATTTGTGGTTTCTTATTCTTTTCTTTTTTTAAAAATATTCTTTATTGGTATAAGTTTAAACCTATTTTTAAAAAACTGAACAAAAACAATGATTTTATTATTTTTGTTTTAAATTTTATATTTCTTAATTTTGATAATATTTATTGAAAATATAGATTATTTAAAGAGGCAGGTAAAATTTGATTAGTAGGTATAATTTATCGACACTTTTTAAATAAATGTTTTTAAAATTCCTTATTGTATTATTTTGTGCTAAAAAATGTTTCTGCATTATATTTTTTTTAAATTATCTATTTGTGGTCTTGTAAATATGCTGAGAATTTCAAGAAAGTAAACCATACTTGCTGTATTCGCATCTTACACTGTTCTTAACATCGAAAATTATCTGATGTTTTAGGAAAATGCAAGATCATCCACCATTTTAGAACCACGTAATTTACATCATGTAGAGAACTAGTGGGGTAAAATACCTAGTAATTTACGGTAAAAAACTACGTAAATTACCTAGAGTATTTTACTTACCCAACTCTGAGTACGTACCTATTCACGCAAGAATAAATGAAAGTAATCTGCCTCTTGGGCGCACATTGAAGTTTTCTCATTTCAGAAAATGGTTGAATTTAGAGCATACTGATGTTCCACGTTATTATATTTAATTATGGATAGTTACGAGTTTGAAATTTTTACCACTGCCTACATTATCGGAAGATCACCAGTCGCGTATCACATAGGATAAGTTTCCGACAGGTGTCCTCGTAGACAATTTCAAACTCTTATATCGCAATAATGCAAATAAATTCAAATTTATTACAGAGGCATAAATCAGTGATCCCAGATCGTGGGAGTTGGCGGCCACCACCACGCTCCCATGTGGGAGCACACGCAATCAAGCGCGCCGTGTCGGTGTGTCCCCCACTTCCTCGCTTCGATTTCACGCTTTCGTCTGTTGAGCGAAGATCGAAAATTATTTTTCTGTCGACTTCGCGTCAAAGTGGCGCGAAGCAGACGACAAATTTAAAATCTACAAATATATCATTTAAGATATTACCTTTCTTTCTTTGATATTTTTGAAAACATTCACTTAAAATGAATATCTAAACATTTTATTTTGAATTTTGGGATAATTTAAAGACTTAAAAAATGATTTTCTATTGAAATTTAAACTCAATAAATTTTCAAAGTTTCGAAACGAAATATCAATTTTTATATTTGTCAGCTATGCAAATCAAATAATTCAATTACGAAATTATGTCGAGAATATTATATATTAAAGAATGATAAAATATGATATTGGAGTTTGAAAACTAATACGTAATATTATTCACATATGAATTTCATTATAAAACTGTGAATAAAAAGTTTCAGTATTCAAAAAAACCAAAATTACATCTAAATTTGTATACGAAATTACATTTTACGATTTCTCTTATATAAAATACAAATATTAAATATTTATTTCGAATAAAATAGTTTTAAAAAATTTTAATAGTACGTGAATCAACTATATCAATTAAAAAATTAAGTGGAAAATATTTTATTTAAAAAAAATAAGAAATAAGAAATTAAGGTTGAAAATCTACATTCATAATTACATGGTGATAATAGATAAAAATGTTCTCATTTTACGTTTTAGTGGCTCATATACATAGACTTTTCAATGAAAAAAAGCAATGCTTTACACATAGGCAACATTTTCTAATTGATGCAGTTGATCAAATTTATAAAACCGAAACATGTTTTAATTAATATATTGATTCAAATCTTCAAATATTTATTGACTTTAAATTTTACTGAGAATTTTCCAAGAATTTCACATAATCTCAAAAATGTTTATCTTAGGCGAATGTTTTTCAGATATCAATAAAATTCCATAGTCAATAAATGTTTAAAATTTCAAGTTAACTTAGGTATTGATTGGAAATTTAGTAGCTTTGTTAGTTGACTATTTTAACCATAAAATTCTTCATTTTCGTAGATTTCTCAATTGTTTAATTAAAAATCTATGCATAGGCCACAAAAACGTGAGGTGAAAATTTTGAATCATCAGCTACAATAAAACAGACATTTTAATTCTATTGTGGTAGGGCCCTAGCTGTTTTTCCCTGTCAGTAATTAGGTGCTGATCCATTTTTTCAAAAATTTGCAATAAGACGAAAGCGAAAAATAATAATTCTCATTATATAATGTATAACATTGTATGCAAGAATTATTTTCATTTCTCATTATTTTGGCATACGGTCAGATTCTTTTTATTTTCTTTGAATAAAATTTTCACTATTAGGTACAAAAATACTCAAAAATTAAGCAAGGCAAACGTTTCGGCCACATATGGGCGCCCTCTTCAGTGCCATAAATTCAAAGATTAATTCAAAATTTCTGTAAAACGCAGATAATTAAAATAAGCATTATCATAGAATTAAAAAACTTATCTCATAACATGCAATTCAAAATGAAGTAGTCCAGTATGCAGCATCACGAATTGAAAAAATATTTAGAGTTCACTTTGAATAAAAAACCGTATAACAAATAAACCGCGGAAAACATAAAAAAATTTCACACGAACCCGAGTCGAAGTATTGATTCTCTATTGATTCTCTAAGATGCTCTGTTTTCGAGGACTTGAGAGATTCAAAAGAGGCGTATTAGCTGTTTAAATCAATGTAATTTTGATCCTGTTGATGCTCTTCTCCTGCAGATATTTCCGTTTCTGCACCTTGGAGGATCTTAAAGAGTAGCAACGAAGATTCTCCTTACCTCCTCTATGATACTCCATGTTTAAAAGTATATAATTCCTAATGACGTCAGGAATTAGCAACGGTTTATTATTATTTATATTTATCGTGTTGATTAAAAGAGAAACGAAAATATAGTACCAGACTTTTGGAAAATAATGAGGAATGTATCAAAGTATCAATGTCTGGTACATGTCGAATATTGTTTTGAAAACATTAATTTTGAAATTTGGACAGTAAAATGGATGGAAAGGCCATCCATTTTACTGTCCAAATTACAATACCGGTAACAACATATCTACAAATTAATTTTGAGAAATTTTATTTTTCGAAATTAAAATCCAAATGGTACCGGAGATTGATTGTTTGATGGATTCCTCATTGTTGCCTACGATTTCATGATTATATTTACATTCCTGTCCTAATCAACCCGATGAATATAAATAATATAAAATGGTTGGTCATTTGTGACGTCATTACCCATCACATACCCTCAAGTGCCAGAATTAAAAGGGTTCAACAAAAGCGAGTCCTCGATTTTTCAAAAACTATCAGAGATTTTAAAACGTTTTGTTTTTTTAAATAAAAGTATTCTCAAAGGACTACGGCGCTACTATCTAATAGATAGTCCAGTCCCCATCGTTGCCCAGAATGGCCTGGCACCTTTTCGGCATGCTTTCCACTTATTTCTGCAGCGTAGTCTGTTGGTAATTCTTGCCATATCTTCCTGATTTTTTGCGAGAGCTGTTTCAGTGCGAACATACGTTTTCCCGCAAGCTTCCTCTTTGAAACACTCCAGACATTTTCGATTGGATTCGCATCGGGGGACTGTGATGGCCAGTCCAAAGTTGTGATGCCCTTTTCTGTTTTCCAGGCGGTGCAGAGACGGCTTCGATGTTTCGGGTCGTTATTTTCTTGTAAGATCCAATCGGCCATATCGGCTCCAAACATCTTTGTAGCAGACCTTTTCTGAGCATTCAAGTTCTCGGTGAAGAGCTCTAAACACCCAAAACCGCGCTGTAAGAAGCATCCCCAAACATGGACCTTCACGGGGTGTTTTTTATTGGCTTTATAACGCTCAACCCACTTCTTTACGAACGATTTCGACTTTTTGATGTATTTAGCAGCGGCTGTATAGGACATCAGTGGTCCCTTTGGATGGGTACACAAGAAGACCGCTTCAAAACGTTTCGCGTACACAGAACCCATTATGACTCACGTTTGCTCTCTCCGAAGATTCGAACGCTACTGAATCGCCTTGGCAATTGCGCCGTAGTCCTTTAAATATACTTTCATTAAAAAAAAAAAAGTTCAAAAATCTCTAATAGTTAGAGAAAATAGAGAAGCAAAAGAGAATCAAAAGAGTATTAAGAAAAGCAAAAGAGAATCAATAGAGTATCAAGAGAAGCAAAAGAGAAGCAAAAGAGAATCAAGAGAGTATCAAGAGAACCAAAAGAGAATCAAGAGAGTATCAAGAGAAGCCAAATTGGTAATCAATGGCAAAACGCGAACAAGGTTTACATTTTTAAAAACTTTACGTGGAGACTTTGTTACCGGAATCTCTCACAGAATGATCGTGATGCTGCATACTGGTCTACTTCATTTTGAATTGCAAGCTATGAGATAAGTTTTTTAATTCTATGATAATGCTTATTTTAATTATCTGCGTTTTACAGAAATTTTGAATTAATCTTTGAATTTATGGCATTGAAGAGGGCCCCCATATGTGGCCGAAACGTTTGCCTTGCTTAATTTTTGAGTATTTTTGTACCTAATAGTGAAAATTTTATTCAAAGAAAATAAAAAGAATCTGACCCTATGCCAAAATAATGAGAAATGAAAATAATTCTATGAATTTGGGTCAATATAATAGCAAAAATGTTATCAAACATGTCACTTTAAAATTGTATGCAAGATTGTAGCCAATTCTGAAAAATATTTCTCTGAATGCAATGTATAAATAATCATTTTTCAGAAATTTGGGCAAACATGTCGTCCTAATTATATAATGTCCGTAAATTAATAGTATTCATTAACGATCTTATTATAGTGGTGAAGGTAATTGGCTGATACGCAGCATATGCGAGTTCAAACCCCTGCACTTCCAAAAAATTGTTTAATTGATTTTATCTATCATGTTTAATACCTTGGTAAAAGACATCTATTAGCATCCATTTACAAGTGACCAAAGGTGTATTTCTTTTTATGTGCCTTGAGTTATGTGAGAGGCAAGGGGACTCACGTTAATTAAGCATCCCAAATATACCTTCTTCTATTTTTTCGCTTTCGTCTTATTGCAAATTTTTGAAAAAGTGGATCAGCACCTTATTACTGACAGGGCAAAACAGCTAGGGCCCTACCACAATAGAATTAAAATTGCTGTTTTATTGTAGCTGGTGATTTAAAATTTCCACCTCACGTTTTTGTGGCCTATGCATAGATTTTTAATTAAACAATTGAAAAATCTACGAAAATGAAGAATTTTATGGTTAAAATAGTCAACTAACAAAGCTACTAAATTTCCAATCAATACCTAAATTAACTTGAAATTTTAAACATTTATTGACTATGGAATTTTATTGATATCTGAAAAACATTCGCCTAAGATAAACATTTTTGAGATTATGTGAAATTCTTGGAAAATTCTCAGTAAAATTTAAAGTCAATAAATATTTGAAGATTTGAATCAATATATTAATTAAAACATGTTTCGGTTTTATAAATTTGTTCAACTGCATCAATTAGAAAATGTTGCCTATGTGTAAAGCATTGCTTTTTTTCATTGAAAAGTCTATGCATATGAGCCACTAAAACGTAAAATGAGAACATTTTTATCTATTATCACCATGTAATTATGAATGTAGATTTTCAACCTTAATTTCTTATTTCTTATTTTTTTTAAATAAAATATTTTCCACTTAATTTTTTAATTGATATAGTTGATTCACGTACTATTAAAATTTTTTAAAACTATTTTATTCGAAATAAATATTTAATATTTGTATTTTATATAAGAGAAATCGTAAAATATAATTTCGTATACAAATTTAGATGTAATTTTAGTTTTTTTTAATACTGAAACCTTTTATTCACAGTTTTATAATGAAATTCATATCTGAATAATATTACGTATTAGTTTTCTGAGTATTTTATTTGAATGAAATTTTTTTCAACGTTGCCTTATACCCGAGAAGAAACTCTATTTTATAATTTCGATTATATAATTAGATATAATTTATGTATTACTTAATTATATTAATATTTTATTTTTCAAACTCCAATATCATATTTTATCATTCTTCAATATATAATATTCTCGACATAATTTTGTAATTGAATTATTTGATTTGCATAGCTAACAAATATAGAAATTGATATTTCGTTTCGAAACTTTGAAAATTTATTGAGTTTAAATTTCAATAGAAAATAATTTCTTAAGTCTTTAAATTATCCTAAAATTCAAAATAAAATGTTTAGATATTCATTTTAAGTGAATGTTTTCAAAAATATCAAAGAATGAAAGGTAATATCTTAAATGATATATTTGTAGATTTTAAATATGTCGTCTGCTTCCCGCCACTTTGACACGAAGTCGACAGAAACATAATTTTCGATCTTGGCTCAACAGACGAAAGCACGAAATCGAAGCGAGGAAGTGGGGGACACACCGACACGGCGCGCTTGATTGCGTGTGCTCCCACTTGGGAGCGTGGTGGGGGCCGCCAGCTCCCACGATCTGGGATCACTGGCATAAATGCACCATAATGCACTGATTTCACCGAAAATGAACCCATTTCTGTCGAAGCGCGGCAAAGGACCTAGAACGTAGGAGCTGGTGTCCGGGGTGGCCCTACCATGGCTGTGGTCATGGAAAATAGACATAAGGAGACCAAACTAATATAACTGAAAATGAGCATCTTTTTGACGGAAGTACGTTGATTGAGTACGGGAACTTCCCAAGAGATGATGCTCCTGCAAGTAGCGTTATAGGCTTTTTTGGTAAATCAGAGTTGGGAGCCTACTTCCCAAGTCAGTAAGGATTAACTTTGTAAATAACTGACATTGCACTTCAGTTAACAATAAATATTTATTCATAAACAATAAGTTATGAGACGCGTAACGTCTTGTCTATGGAACGACTAAGTGACGACTGTGTCAAACATGGCCGCCGCTGCGGAGTAGCGGTTGAGCGTCAAGGTTGGGAGACTCCGTGAGTCAAAATACATTCCATCGTTCCCTACAGCGTGTTACAATGAGCGATCGTTACGCAACGCACCTAAAGGGCAGCACCTCACGGTATCGAATAAAGCGGAAATCAATTATAGGATTTAAGTATAATCTAGGTAAATGTGGTTTGTTGATTAAAATATAGAGAGAATGGTACTGCTAAAATGGGCAATTCGATATAAGTATACTATAATATGAAGATAGACTGAGTTAGAAGTATAAGAAGGATGTTCGTAGTAAAAAGTGACTAGCCTTGCGATATAATAGAATAAATAGAATAATAGTAAAATATTCTTTGCATTGGACATGGAGTGTTCAACAGATGTTTAGTTTATTTGTAAAGTTTACTTACCAGAAAATTTATGTTACCATAGGGATTGAAAAGAGGACTTATTTAGTCCGAAGCATGCTAGTTTAGGGTTTTAAATTCTGTAGGATTAGGAATGACAATTTATATGAAACAGAACTTCTTAGAAGAGCGTAGACTGTATTTCTTTACTAACTATTTTATTTACGACGTAGAAAATAAAAGACTTTCAGCGAAAAAGGACTGGAAATGTAATAAATCACTCAAACAACCCTAAGTGTTCAAAAACTATAAAACTATGGGCTTAGAACGGTCTAAGCTACATTGTGCCATAAAACAGCGGTCAGAACCACTTGGACACAAGACGTTCCATATATTAAGGATCGAGCGATGCCCATCAAATCATGCCTTAAGTTTGTCATCTAACAATTAGTTAAAGAGTAGATAGAGATTGAAATATAATTTAAGAGTAGGGGTTAGATGTAGAAACTAATTGGCTAGTCACGAAAGAGTGGGAGAATAAAGGCGGATCTCTGGGCGCTGTGACGTGCCAGGATCTGACCCTGACGACAGATCGACGAACAGAGAGTCTTCGACAATTTTGGAACATAGACCAGAAAACGACTCTTCAGTTTTTATTTAATTTTTCATATCTTTTTGAGAATAAAACGTTTTATTAAATTTTATTCACTTTAATCAGTTCTCTTTTTCGCTTCAATTCCCCGATGTCCTTTAGTCTAAACCTAATAAATTAAGTTCATTCGCGGTCAAGGTGAATTTTAATTCTTTATTGTGGAAGAACAAAAAAAAAGATCAACTATAACTTTTAAATTTGAAGTGCTTTCCCGCGTGAACGATTTGGGCGCGTAACAGGTACAATTTTGGTGTCAGAAGTGGGATTCCACAAACTTGTCGGGAGTGAATATTAAGTAAAAAGGAAACTTTTATCTCTTAAACTTTGTATGTGCATTTTATTTGGGCGAAAGAAAGTGAAAAACGAGATAAAAGCATCCGTATGGATCAGAAAAGAAAATGGCGCCCCGTTAGTGTCCTTAGTAGAATTTCTAAGTTAGTTTGCCGTACCGTCACACGCGGCGCCAATTGTACCATCACTCCCTGAAAATTCACAGTATCATTAGAGTTCTAAAGAGTTTATGTGACCGAGAATATGTCTGGGATCACGGGAATATGACTGAGAATTTCTCTGATGAATGTGCTCTTCGAGAATTTATGAGAATTTAAAAATATTTTTCTTTAACTGTTCAAGCTTTTAATTGTTTTTGATAAATGCCTTGTTCTGGAAGTTCGTGTAACGTGCGCAATAAAAATGAAAAAAAAAGAATATAGTTTGGAATTTTTTTTTTTAATTATTGATAAACAAAATAAAGCGTCTTTCAAGTGCAAATACTGTGATCAGATGTACAGAAAGCATGCCACTCGACAAATAGAGGACTTAAAAAAGTGCATAAACTGTCCCGAAACTGTCAAACAATTATTTAAATCAAAGCTTAATTTGTACGAAGAAAACTTGAATTACTTGTTCTTTATGTTTGAATTTAATATAATGGCTATAAAAAAATTTTTTTTGTTATTGAATTCTGATAAAACTTGACATTTTTCGTAGTTTATTTTTATGAAACCTTCACTATTGCAATTCATACTGTTTGGAAATAAATTTACAATATTATAAGGTTTAATGATAAAGAAAATATTGGTGAAGGTATGGTAAAATTCCCTTAAATTCTCTGTAATTTCTGAAGTTGTCTTAAAATGACGGTCAAAGTCACGAGAACGTGACCGGATTTTAAATGTCCGAGAAATTTAGAACTCTACATACGAAGAATTTAATATAAAAAATGTTAAAAATATATTATGCAATGCCATAAACGAAGAAAAGAGATCAGACTTAAATATTAATATTATTTGAATATTTAAAATTAAATTTTCCCCCTTTTTATTCATATTTATCTCGTACAAAAACTATATTTTGAAACATTCAGCTGATATTAATATTTAAATATTAATATCTCTTTTATTCCTTTATGGCATTAAATAATAACTTTTTTAAAATTTTTACATTTAATTGTTTACATTTCACTGCATTTATATTATTTTTTTGAGGTAAACTTAAGTTGAAAAATGGACAAAAAATGAAAAATTCTGAACAAGGAACAAAGTTGATGAGAGTTGTAATTAGTTAGAAATCATTATGAATAATTAAAGAAAATAGAATATAAAATAAGGTGAATATTAATTTATATTTTTAAAATAGTTAACTAACATTAATAAAAACAATATAATAAGAACAATTGATTTTTTTTTTTCATTTTCAAAACCAAAAGTAGTCTATCTACGTCCATTTTCATCCTCTCTAACATTCACAAAATGTGAAAGTTGAAATTTAGGGAAACAAAAAGTTGTAAAAATTCAAAGTTTTTTCATACCTAAAAAGCGGATCCTACAAATTGTGAAAAAAAATTATTAGAAACAAAATAGAAAATATGTAACTTAGAAATACATTAAAAGTATTTTTATATTTTTTTTATGAATGATTTCACGAATTTGAATTTTTACAACTTTGTTTCCCTAAATTTAAACTTTCACAGCATCCAGGTCACTAAATGCAAAATTTCATTACCTCTGACGTGATTTCTAGAAATGTCATTTATTTGATCTATTACTAAAATTATGAGGTTTAAGGGCATGTGATACGTCCCGAGCGAACTGGCTGAACAATAGCTTTACGCTGAAGCGTAAAGTTATCGTAACATTATCGTAAAGTTATCGTGAAGTAGCATTATAACTCATGACTGAGGCAATATAAATATTCAAAATGTTTTTATCCTTATTCTACGTTAAAAATAACGTTAAAAGGTAATGGACATATGCAATAATTTTATTTATTAACGCTAAAAATTTAAAAAAAAAAATATCTGTCCTTGAAGGCAGTTCAGTGGTTCTCCTTTTGTGGAACGTCTCCACGGTTAAAGTTGACCATTGGTTGGAGTGAGACACAACTATACTTTCATCTCACTCTAACAAATAGTCAATCCTGACGGTGAAGACATTGAAAGTGATGAACCACTGCACTGCCTTTAATGACAGGTATTATGTTTTTTTTAATTTTTAGCGTTAATAAATAAAATTATTGCATATTTCAATTACCAGTCAACGTTATTTTTAACGTAGAATAAGGATAAAAACATTTTGAATATTTATTTTTCCACATTCATGACTTATAATGCTACTTCACAATAACTTTACGATAATGTTACGATAACTTTACGCTACAGCGTAAAGCTATCGTTCAGCCAGTTCGCTAGGGTTGAGAAGAGTAATAAGTTTATATGAACAATGCGGTCCAGTTTCTACTTGTTTGTGTCCAAAGTACATAAAATGTTGTTTTGGTTTTGGAAATGAAAAAAAAAATTTAATTGCTCTTGTTATGCTGTTTTATTAATTTTAGTTAACTATTTTAAAAATATAAATTAATATTCACCTTATTTCATATTCTATTTTCTTTAATTATTCATAATGATTTCTAACTAATTACAACTCTCATCAACTTTGTTCCTTGTTCAGAATTTTTCATTTTTTGTCCATTTTTCAACCTAAGTTTACCTCAAAAAGATAATATAAATGCAGTGAAATGTAGACAATTAAATGTAAAAATTTTAAAAAAGTTATTATTTAATGCCATAAAGGAATAAAAGAGATATTAATATTTAAATATTAATATCAGCTGAATGTTTCTAAATATAGTGTTTGTACTAGATAAATATGAATAAAAAGGGGAAAATTTTATTTAAAATATTCAAATAATATTAATATCTAAAGACTGATCTCTTTTATTGGTTTATGGCATTGAATAATATATATTTATATTTATAATAATATTATATATAATATATTTAATAATATTTATATTAATAATATATATTTATATTAAATTCCCTAATAACTTTTTTCAAGTTTTACTTGACTTTCCCCGGCGATTTATATATTCCGTGGCCTGCAGCGACACCGGGAAATGCAAAAAAAATAAAAGCTTTTTTGCTCCTTAAAAGTTTGAATTTTGATGCATTAATATATAATTTAATATAATTATTATTCGTATATTATATACATTATATTGTATGATAAAGTATTTTATATATAGTCTATAATTATAGAGATAATATAAATGCAAACATAATATTAATTTAAGATCTTTAATCAGTGTATTAAATTCAAAATGAACCTAACCTCAAATTTAAACAGCATATAATTTTAATATATTGATATTACAAATTTTCTTTGGTTATTCTTTATAAAAATATATTTATATGAGGAAGTGTCCTTTATTTAACTATGAAGGTACTCAAAATATTGGTAAATAATTATTTAAACCATGAATTCTTGAAATTCCCTTTATATTCTCTTATATTCTTTAAATTCTGTAATATTCGCGGTTATATTACTTGCACTTATATTCTTGAGAATTTAAGAACTCTACCTAAACATGATTCTTCACTAATTTCTACAATTTCCACAAGCAACACTTTAGTCGTTAGATCAGTGACCCCCTAAAATCAGGATTGCGAAGGTAAAATACCTAACGTAATTTACATGGTTTTCTACACGTAATTTACTATGTATATTACGTGGAGGTTTTCTACACGTAATTTATGCCTATGCTAGACTTAAAGTTTTGGCGGGTGCGCAAACTAACCTAATTTTTGTTTATAATTTAAATATAAGTAAGAGTGGTAGGCTAATGAACAAAAATTACTTTTTTCCAGCAAAAGATGCATTGCCATTGAAAATGATTTGCTAGCAGATGAGCAGATGCATATTGACAAAAGGCAAGATAGCACTTGCACTTTAAGGATGTATGTAAAAAAATCGATCTCTGGTAGAATTTTTTAAAAAAGGAGCTAATATTTAAATAGAATAATTATTTATATGCTAAATTAATTTCAAATTTTTCAACCGTTCCGATGCAGAGATAATTAATGTCAAAGTTGACTATTTTAACACCTAATTCATGGGTAATGCATAGGCACTCTCCACATTTTAATTTGTAGTAATTAAACGCTCTGGTAGAGAAATTTAAAAAATGTCGGTATTTGTTCTGCTTGAAACTATAAATTAAAAAAAAAACATCAAATCTCTCCACCGTGCAGATTTATAGATAATCTAATTTAGAACATTTAAATTTCAGTCACTTTCAAACAGATAAACGTAACAGTATGGCGACCCGGCAACACTGTTCCCTTTCTTCAGCTTGTCTGCTGTAGGTCTCGACACACACACACACAACCAGCTTGAAAGCATACGTGAAATTGTCGGCAGAATATTTTCGTTTCCTCGCTTCAACCAGTCCCGAATTTCGACGCACTTCATAGTATAAAGTTTTGTTCTTTAAAAATCTTCCTTTCCATCTCACTTGACCAGACATTTTTTTAACTGTTAACAATAACCCTCGACATCCAGCTATTCATACGCATATCACAGTTAGATTTAAATTGCAGTGTTGCACGATCTACGAGTCGGCCGCTGGCATAGCATTGGTGACTATACGTATACACACATACTACGAATTCTAAGCCAGTAGCGCACTAAAATTTTCACCATGCGAGCCCATGAAATTTTTTCAAAACAGCATAGCTCGACGACGCCCCACGGGACTCTACTATTTGTACGGGGATGGGATTTACATTCAACCTTAAGTATGAGTCTTGTGCTCAATAAAAGCAATATTTATTCAGAAGGAATAGTGCTGTTAAACAATAACGCTAAAGTAAGTCTTGTGCTTAATGCTTATATGAAATAAAACTTCAATATGATGTCAATTAATACAATTTACCGTGGCTAAAATTATTTAATAGAAAAGATGGTTCACAAAAGAAATGACAAATGTTCTTAATTTTGCACAAATTATAATGTAACTATTAAATTTAGTTTATGTCATTTTAGTACTTTTTTTCAATGAACAATTTTTTTCTTGAGTTAGAAATCGAATGATATAGTGTTACCAGGCCAGATGATGACCTCGTCCCCCCAGGTTTAGTTACCCATATATGTAGAGGTTGATGACCTCCCCCTCCTAGGTTTAGCTGTCTATATATGTAGAGGTTCAGGCAGGCCTCGTCAGTTCTTCTCTAAAATCTCTCACGAATAAAACCTACAAAGTGACATCAGTTTGATGTCACTACTATACGAAAATAGAAAGTTTAGTTTTCACTATAACATTTTGGCGATCCTGCCACGATCCGCTTAAGTTCTCGGTTTTTAATATCTACGAAAATCCACATAGAACGCGGACCTGTGCGAGACTTGGAATCCACGGACCCAAGAAGCTAAAGAAACTTTAGGAAGTTTTAAAAATAAGAAGAACTCCGGACTTCACTACGGTAAGCCCGAAAACAGGAATAAGTAGCTGATAATAAAAATTAGTTGGTGAATTTAGTAGCCACTATACCACGTAAATTATCAGTGAAGGATTCCATTAAAATTGAACGAGGCCCGCAATCAGGCGGAAGACGCATCTGCGTAAGTAAGCAGCCAACGCCCAGCCAGGCAACCGGTTCTCAACAGTAAGCTGACTCATCTCTTCGACACGTCAAGGAAGTCAGGCGGTCTACGGATCCCACATCAGGCCACGAGTAGCACAGTAAGCATTACTTCTAGAAAGTGAAAGTATTGTAAACATTTCTCAATCGATCTTGGGCCTTAGAGTATAAATCCTCTTTACGTACGTTGCACGGCGACTGTACTACGGTACAGCTGAGGTAAAGTTGAGGCAAGATCGGGTTGGCTATACTCTGTGTGTTCACAAGCACTGGCCACTCTTAACAAATTAAGTATCACTACCTCAAAATCAGTAGCAGTTTGTAGCAACTTATACTGCATTTTGTTGTATTAAAAAATAAACATTTAAAATTTTATCGCGACATTCTACACCCGAGTCACAAACAATAGATAAGTAGGTACACCGGCGTTTGATAAACACCGAGATAGCACGCTCTATCAAACTGACTCATCCTACGATACGGACTCACCCTCTTTAAATTTCCCAATCACAAACACTCTCATGTCTCGAGCACAATCTCCCGTCAGGGCCCAGTCCCCCTCTTACACCACTGACGAATTACTAGTAAGGGTTCTCAGCCAAATGGAAACTCTGACTATCTCATTCAACGCCCTGAAAAAAGAAAACGAAAATAGGATAGATGAAGTTTCAAGATTATCAAAGAAATTAGGAGGAGCAGGGACAGTAGAAACAGATAGTGAATCCCAGCAACGACCAGAAGCGACAGACGATCATTCTTCGGTCGAAGAAAAAACATTCCAAAGAAAAGAAACATTTAGACCAAGACAGGAAAATATTTACGGTCAATCACAATTTTTCCCAACAACTGTCCCAACAGCACCACACGAGGAACGGAAAATGGGAGCCAAGTTAGCAATTGAAACAATAAAGCCAATTAACGGTCAGGACGACATGGGAGTAGAAGATTTTATAAAAACGGTAAAGAGAGCTAGAATAAGATGCGAAGAACCAGAAATTCTTTTAGATCTATTTTTAGCAAAGAAAATTACACACGTGACAGAAAAAGCCATTAGATATATGCAAATAAACTCCTATGAAGATTTATACGCGGCACTCAGACAAAATTTGAGACAAACCAGTTCATTAATTTCATTAAAATCTAAATTAGAAAGCTGCAAGCAAGGCTTAACAGAAACGGTTCAGAACTTCACGACGAGGTTTCGACAAATAACATATGAAATAAATTACCTAGTCCAATCCCAGCACGTAAACCCCACTAAACGAAGACTTAAAATAGAATTGGAAGAAGAAGAAGCCGTTAACCGTTACTTATTAAATTTAAAAAGAGAAATTGGAATGCAGGTACGTCTGTTAAAACCGAACACAGTAAACGAGGCTCAAGCATTAGCCATCGAAACTGAAACATGGTTAAAAGACAGCCAACCTGTCAGACAAATTATCAAACCACCAGTAAAAATATGGGCCAAATCACCCGGACCACCTCGACTCAGTGCAAATACTACACCTAGAGCACAGAATAGTACCATACCACTGAGTGACAGATTTAAAATGAATTGCTTCAAGTGCGGCAAAATAGGTCATATATCTTCACAGTGCCAAGTGAAGCAGGGTTTTCCCCCAGGCCATGGTTTCAAGCGACCACCTCCGGTAAGAGCAATCCAAGAGGAAGAAACAGAAGCGGAAAACATGACAGAGGAAGAAATAACGGAGCAACTGATCTTCGAGGAATCAGCCGAATTTCTTCCATATGCGGAAGATTACGAACAATCGATGCCAGAAGAAAAACTGGAAGATACTGATTATTAGTAGACTCAGGAGCTGCTATAAACATAATCAAAGAAACAATATTGGATGATAAAGACGAAAGGAAATCTACCCACAAAACATTCCTAATGGGTAACGATCGCTATATCTCTAAACATTCTATAAAATTAAACTTTTTTGGACAAGAACACGTTTTCTACATAGTACCCAACGATTTTCCCTTACCAGAAGGAGGTATAATTGGAATTAAATTCTTTGAAAAATATCCAAGATACGCGATCACGAACAGTCACCTCGTCCTAAATAAGGTAAAGCTACCTTTGCACCTAAGCAATGATTTCATACCAGGAAAATCCGAAAAGATATGTACCATTTCTACTGACGCAGAAGATCAAGATATTATCATTATAGATGATAAGGAAATCCCCAACGGACTCTACACTATACGAAACGGACAAATAAAAATCCCATTGAAAAATAGTGAGGATTACCCTAAAGAAGTAAATATCCAGATTAGCTACAAACCTATATTAAAAATAATCACAAATGAAAGTAATGGACCTCAAATGACCTTTAGACTGAATGAGTTATTGAAAGCTTCAAGATTAGATCATTTGGAAAAAGACTAGAGAGAATTCATTAAAAAAGTAATAGCCAGATACTCGGAAGTTTTCACATTGGAATCAGACCCACTTCCATGTACTAACCTTACTGAACATCAAATAATACTCAAAAATGGAAAAATAATTAATCTAAGATCCCACAAATTACCCGAAAAACACCGACAGTTTGCCCTAGAAGAAACAGAAAGGTTGTTAAAAAAGGGAATTATAAGAGAAAGTCAATCACCATACAACTCACCTTTATGGATAGTACCGAAAAAAGGAAATAAATTAAGAATGGTAATTGACTACAGAAAGATTAACGAAGACACGGATCAAGATGCTTACCCATTACAAATGATCGACGATATATTAGACCACTTAGGAAAAGCTAAGTTCTTTTCTGCCTTTGACCTCTCAGCTGGATTCCACCAAATCCCGATGAAGGAAGAAGACAAAAAGTACACTGCGTTTTCTACAACCCAAGGACATTTCGAATACAATCGCATGCCTTTCGGTTTAAAGAACGCACCAGCCACTTTCCAAAGAATGATGGATAATGCATTCAGAGGATTAATCGGAACAAAATGCTTTGCGTACATAGATGACATTGTGATATTCGGAAGCTCAATTCAGGAACATAATGAAAAACTTAGTAGCAGTCATGGAAAGAATCTACCAGTTAGGACTAAGATTAGAACCGAAAAAATGTGAATACCTTAAACCAGAACTAGAATACCTTGGACACATAATAACCAAAGAAGGAGTCAAACCCAACCCTGAAAAAATAAACTGCATAAAAGAATTCAGACCATTGAAAACTGTAAAAGATGTGCAATCATTTTTAGGACTTGCAGGTTACTATAGGAAATTCATCAAGAATTTCTCTACTATAGCGAGACCCTTAACAAAGCTAACTCAGAAAGAGACAATATTCGATTGGACCCCAGACTGCGAAAAAGCATTTTACGATTTGAAGAACGCATTGATAACCGCACCAGTTTTAAAATTCCCTTATTTTTCCAAACAATTTATACTGACTACGGACGCATCCAACTGTGGATTAGGAGCAGTATTGAGCCAAGACGGGCACCCTTGTCTTTTTATATCAAGAACATTGAACAAAGCCGAAGAAAAATACACCACCTCTGAAAAAGAACTTTTAGCAATTGTATGGGCTATGAAACGCCTCAGACAATATCTTCTCGGAAAGAAATTCAAAATTCAAACAGACCACCGTGCTTTAGTTTGGCTACACAATGTGAAAGACCCTAGCTCAAGACTTTTACGATGGAGACTTCGTATGGAAGAATACGAATACGAAATAGAATATGTAAAAGGAATAGAAAATAAAGTAGCGGATTGTTTATCCAGACTTTTTCCCATCACTAAGGACACATTACAAGAAGCAATGGAAAAAACCGGAATTAGTACTGAAGAAGAAGAACCAAGCTTGGAAGACCAGTCACCGGAAATAGAAACATTCGACACGCCGCGAATAACAAAAGACGAAATTTTAAAAGAAAAAATCAAATTAACCGCGAGGCGAATGAGAGAACCATCAGAAAATTAAACCACAGAAACGGAAGAAGAAATCACGGAAACACCAGGAGACAATACTAATTTATATACCAGTCAAAGGCAAAATTAAAACAAAGCCTAACGCTATCGGCAAACTTTGGAAAGAAGTAACTAAGGATGAAATGCCTATGTACAACGAAGAAGATTGGCTGTATAAATTAAGTTGGTTTATCGAAGAATTCGTTAACAGAAAACTCTCAATTGTTAGATTATCCTTTGGAGATCCTCTATTTACATTTCTGGAGCGAGAAGTAATTCAAGAAATAATGGAATTCCTATCAAACTATTATCCAGATAAGAATTTCCACATTTGTTTCTCTACAACCCGAGAATTAACCAAGGAAGAACGAAAACAAATTATTAAAGAAGCTCATAGGTATCACACTGGAGAACAAAATACTATCGAAAAAGCCAAGAGAATCGGAATTTGGACCAACATGGACCAAGACATTAAGGACTATGTCAAAAAATGCCCTATATGCCAACTACAAAAGACCACGCGAATTAAGAATCAATCAGAAAGTATAATACCCGACATACCACTCAATCCAAATGATAAAATAGCACTGGATATTTTTGGATCGTTACCCACTACACCTAGAGGTAATAAATACATACTTAGTATTCAGGATAGATTGACCAGATACACCACTTTAATACCGTTAGAAAGTGAAACCTCAACAGCAATAGAAGAAGCTCTGATAGAACAATATATTTACATTTATGGATCTCCTAAAATTATTTTTACTGATCAAGGGTCTAACTTTCTATCTGAGTTAATGGACCAATTTTTTGAAAGCTTTGAAAATCAAACATATTAAAACTACAGCATTCCATCCACAATCCAACGGAAACATTGAAAGAATGCACTCAACCCTGAATAATCTGATCAAAACTAGCATGGCAGAAAATCAGAATAACTGGGACGAAAATCTAAAATATGTAACATTCGCAATAAATTCAACAGTAAATCAAACCACGGGATTCACACCCTTTGAACTCACGTTTGGAAGGTTACCAAATATACCATCTCAAATTGAAAACTCACCCAATATAACCCATCAAGATCTGATTAGAAAATGGAGGGAAAAACACGAGGAAAACATCAGAAAAGCTAAAGACAGAATCCAAGTGGAATTAGAAAAAACTAAGAAAAGATTGGATGAAGGAATAACAAGAACGCATCCTTTATACAAGCCAGGGAACCTAGTTAAAATCTTAAATAACACCAGGCAAAACAAATTAGAACAATCCTGGAAAGGTCCTTACGAAGTTATAGATTACTTGGATAATAATAATCTACGCATTAGGAATAAAGATAAAATACTGAGAGTACACATAGATCAGTGTATGCCTTATTTTTTAGATGAGGACCCTAGTACTTCTAATAGCGGCAATGGCCAACTGTAAAGCCAACTACACCTTACAACCGTCAAAATTCCCATTATAGAAAAGGAAGAGGGTACCATCAAACATATTATACCTATCCCTTATCCTATCCAAAACCTATATTTTGCAGTAATTCCCGACCATGACTATTTAATAAAATTTAGAGACTCATATGTAATTACTGACAAGGAAACAATAAATAAATGTACGACGATAAGCGAGTGTAAAATTTGCGAAAGAAACCAACCAAACTTTAGGTTGACTGACAGTGAAACATCCGAAGCTACGATATTCAAGCGATACTCAGAGAACAAGTGTAAAACTTCACCTTTTGCCTTACACAAAGAAACCTTCATACCCGTACTAAACGGATACATAATAGTACTAATGAACGAGGTAGATTTAGATATTAGCTGCGAAACAGGAATAGAACACCTAAAGATTAAACAACCCTCACTACTGACGGGCTCAAATTGTAAAATCTATAATGGAATAGACGCACTGTACCTTAGCAAAAATCTAAAGGGACAATTTTACAACGAATTCAATGTGACCTACAACATTAGTTACTCTAACGACGATCTAAAAACCTTAGAAAGTAAATTAATGCGTCTCCCTAAAATTATAGATAACAATGAATTACGACAAGCCAAATTAAGCCTAGACGATGCAAAAAATATGTTAAAATCAATAGCCACTAACAGAAGACTAAGGACATGGAGAGAAACAACTGTGGATTGGTTAAGCTATTTAGGTTACGCAGCGCTAGGATTAGGATCAGCCTATGTTTTGTACAGATTAGGAATACTCGAATTCATACAAAAGTGTATGCCCAAAAAACTCTGTATATTCTGTGTAAAAACAAAGGTAACAACGCCGACGAACATTGTCACGTACAGTTCTAGCTTGCAACCCTTGGTAACCACCGAAATACCAAAAGTAAGGAGGGTAAGAATTTAGTAAATTAAGAGACTAAATCATGTCTAAAATAGACGGGTAAAATCTAGAAATTAAAGGGTTAATTTATGTCTAAAAAGGGGGGTGTTACCAGGCCAGATGATGACCTCCTTCCCCCAGATTTAGTTACCCATATATGTAGAGGTTGATGACCTCCCCCTCCTATGTTTAGCTGTCTATATATGTAGAGGTTCAGGCAGGCCTCGTCAGTTCTTCTCTAAAATCTCTCACGAATAAAACCTACAAAGTGACATCAGTTTGATGTCACTACTATACGAAAATAGAAAGTTTAGTTTTCACTATAACAATAGACTTTATAAAACTATTTTTCTAAATCTCAAGACTCAACAACTGACATGTCAAAAAATTAAGCTTATAAATAAAATAAAATTTGAGTTTGAATTATTGAATATGAAATTATTAAATATTATTAATTTATTTCAAATTAATTAGTTAAGTTTGAAATTTCTGCCACTGCCTCTACATTATCGAAGAATCACTAGTCGCGTATCAGATTGGATACGTTGCCAACAGGTGTCCTCGTAGACAATTTCAAACTCTTATATCGCAAATAAATGCAAATTAAATTCAAATTTAAAGAACGTGTAATCTTTTTGTGGAAAAAAGAAGCCTTCGACTGCGCTGGGATTCGAGCCCAGGTCTAGCAGTCGACCAGCAATCTAAATACCTGGGCTCGAATCCCAGCGCAGTCGAAAGCGTTATTATTAAAGCATTAACATACATTATGAAGTCTGTATATTACTATAAAATTTATTGAAAAGAAATTTACGTTATCCTGAATATAACATATTACAGTAGTTCGGTAAATATTTATAACTTCTCTAGGTTTTCTATTAAAATTATTGATATTCCAGTGATTAGCAAAAGATAATAAACAATTATTTATTTACCTGTGACCTAAAAGCCGATCGTAAGCACTGTTTTTTAAAATTTTGTCACACTGTAAAAATTTTGCCACAATTTTATCAGTTTCTTTTAAACACTTGAAATTCAATTCCGACCATGGGATTTTATTTGCGCATTTCATTATTTTTCCTCCTTCAGATTTGCTCATTTTATATTTTAATTTTAATTTCGACACTTGCCGAATTAAGAAAAATGCAAATTTAAATTTTAACTATAATTAATTGCATAAACAAACACAACAAGAGAGATTATACATACTCTTTTAAGGTTCGCTACCTTGAATATGTAATTAACTACAGTTTTCGACGTAAATTACGTATATTACGTATATTACGTAATTCACATGGAAAGCCTCGAGTTACGCGTAATTTTGCAACCCTGCCTAAAATGGAGCTACATTCCGTTAGAACCGATCATAGTCGTTATGTCTGGTTATGTCTTCTATACTGCATCGTCCTTCCAACATAAAGGTGCTCGACTTTCGTAAGTAAAGTCCATGTATTAGATTTTGGTCTCCTTATGTGTATTCTCCATGGTTTTTCCTATTCGTTAGAAAAAGACAGTAATACAATTAGAAAACAGACACTTCTCCCACTCCTCAAGTTCCCATTTCCCGACTTATTGTGCTCCGGTCAAATGTATTTTTTCTAGAGTGGGAGGTTGGATAAGTAAAATATGTATTTAACTTCATGAATAAAATTATGTCTTTTATATGTAAGACTCCTCGAGTTTTTAGGTGTATAACCACACAACCTTGTTCGCGACGTAATTTAGAAGAAACATATTTGGTCATCTATCGGGCAAATTTAGAAACAATTTTTAAAAGAAGGGTTAACGTCGGTAAAAAAGCATTAGTCTGTAAATGAACACAAAATCATCAAAAAAAGACAAAAATTTGTGCTTGGAAAAAAAAGTTTAAAATTAATGAAATTAAGTAACGTTCGCTGTATGTTTGCGATTGTTCCGAAAAATTTAAAAAGGAACTATATAGAACTGCCACGCTTTCGTCGCATGTTCTCTTGTTCATGTGGTATAAAAGTTTTATAAATTAAAACGGAATTTTGATAAATACAGTGGAAAAAAAATTGTATCTTCTAGTCAAAAATGGCTTTATACGATAATCAACACTGGCTTTTATCACATATCAGAGATAGCTTCATAACTACAGATGACACAGGTTCGTAAAACCAAATAATTTTAGGTTAGAAATTGTATGATGTCGATAGCCTTTATTTTAAAAAAAATGTCTATATCCAAGACATCGAAAATAAATAATTGTAGAATTTTTGGTAAATTAAAATTTTCGTATTTTTTTCTCACGACAATTCAAAATTTATGTGTTAAAATAATAAGTTTAATTATTTTTACAGAAGTTTATATTATTGAACTTTAAGTTTATTGTAGTACCTTTAACTCAAATAAGTTGAATATTTAAATTCTAAAACACTTAGGTTTCAGCATTTTAATATTAAAAGTATTTTGAAAAGAATTCAGAATATATAAATATTATTTTGAAAAATAATAAACCATTTTTTAAAGGAATGTGTGAAATGGTAATGGTTGGAGAAGACCTTCCGAAAACTTTTAAATTAAATGGAACATTGCAAAGTTACCCCTGTTTGGAAGAAAGTGATGAAGAGGATTTGGACGCATTGGGAGAATCTTATGATATTCTATTCGGTATATTAACCATTTTTCGCAATACAAACTATTTACACATTTTGCTCGATCACTATTTTCCTGTATTCTATGACTATTTTCAGATATGGAACTTTGTCACAGACAACGTTCGAATACTGCTCAAAGATTAGAGAAAATGGACCTGGAGAAAAAAAAGGCTTCAAAAATAAGACACGTTAAGTGGGAACACAATCCGGGGAATCTTACGACTGAGAAACAGCAAGAATTGTTTCAAAGGAAAGATTTTCGTAATAAAAACAAGAACAAAAAATATTCATTGTTGTCTGAACAATTGGAAAAGTGCCCAAAGATTCCAACAAACCCATTTACTGAGTACGCTAAATTCGATGGAAATGTAAGTCATTTTATGTAAAAGGTCGTTTGAATACTGCGTAACATTTTTTTAGTTATTCAGTATTTTATTGTATATTACCGTAAAGCTAAGGCTAGAATGTCCCAACATCCAAGATGTTGCGTAATACTTAATTATTTAATTTTTAATTACCTGAGAACAATTTTTTTTACATTTCAGGCTCAAGTGGGTATTCCAGTACGAAAGTACAGAATATTTATGTGCATGTTGCCTAAAGAGCAGAGATCTTATCCTTTTCAAGTTGTTGTCTTAACTAGTGCAACAGTTCAAGAATTCATTGGACTAATTTGTTATAAATATGCTAGTGAACATCCTGATCAGTCATTGCAGTACGCATTTATTATAATATTCAAATTAAATAATTTCGAAAGACCCGGGCTCGAATCCCGGCACAGTCGAAAACATCTTTTTTCCACGGAAAAATCTAAATTCTTAAAATTAAATTAAATACCTACTTTAAATATAAGTAAATATGTTTCTAATTCTCAGGCAAAAAATTAGTCAATACGGTTTGTACATCACAGAAGACGATGGAGAGGTAGATTGGGACTTCCCATGTTTGGATCCTCGAGAGGCAATATCAAAATTTGAATTCACGACCTTAGGTTTAGTTGAAATGAAACCAAGTGACAAAGCCAGACACGACACAGTAGGTACAGTCGTAACTAAAGACGTTGAGATAGATAAGACGGATAAAGAGCAGGATGTAGCTGCGGAAGACTTAGCTAAAATGGAAGGTCACACCACTGCTATGGAAGCTCCACTTTATCAATTATACAGGTAAAATTCAACTTACATTATACTCAAAGCTTGAATGAAAATATATTTAACTGAAAATACTTGAAAATCCCAAGTTTTTTATATTCAGGTTCTTTAAAGGTTTCAACTAAGTGTAATTCTTAAATTTGTAATACAAATGTAGAAACTTCAAGAAACTTACCGCTTCCATAAATTCAAAGATCTTTACATTTTTTTTATATTTGGTACCTGATGAAAAATTCATTATTTTCCAGAGTATACATCATTAATAAAGTACGAGCAAAGACTGAAATACACCTTGGAATTTCTGGTGAAAAAATAGAGATTGATCCGGTAATTACGGGAAAGGGTGCAGGGCGGTTTTGGAACAGACAGCGAGCAGTCAGTTATCACATTGATAGTATTGCTTGGTGTGAGTTAACAGAAAACAAAGGATCGAAAACAATGTTCACATTGGTTTATACTTCTCATTCTCCCAGTAGCGAGGGATTTATAGGTAGATATTTAAGGCCATGGATCAATCAAACCACGTGAATAAATTATACATTAATTCGTTCATGTGATATAACTTTTTTAATTTACAAAGCATCTTTCTGAAAATTTGGGAAACGTAACAAGAGACAATAAAGAACGTCTGTTAACTTTTTTTAGTAAAAATTGTGATAAAGATTCGAAAACCTATCGACAATTACAGTTAACTTTAAAACTTTTGCAAAATTTTCATTCAAACGAAGTTGACAGACGTTCTTTATCATTTTCTGTTGTATTTTCAAAATTTTCAGGAAGACGTTTTGTAAAGTAAAAAAGTTAACTCACACAAACTTTTACAGGAATTTGGTCACGTGATCTGATTAATCCATACCCTTAAGAAATATATTTTATTTTGATATTCGCAATGTTTAAATGTGAGAATTAATCTAATACTTTATTTAAGTTTCATCAAGTCATCCTCTCCATCAATCAGCTTCCTTCAAAAATCACGATTTTGAAGCTGATTCAGCCACAGCTGAGGAAATTGTTCGAAAAATCAATCATATTCTGGAATTACGTAGTAGCTCATCGAGAAAGGAATTTCTGGCACACAGAGAACGTAAAGCTGCAAGACGAAAGAGTTTTCACCTACATAGATGACAGCTCTGTTGGTTAGCACATTCGATACTGGTGTTCTTAAAAAGTTAAAAGTCCATGAAAAGAAAGTCAATGAACCTTATGATTTGACATGCAGTACAACAAGGTATACTGAAAGTAATTGAGTTGAAGAAAAAAATTGTTAATATTTTGCTACTGCGATTTTAGAGAAATTATTTAGGAACAAATAGTGCGGAAATAACTACGATCATACATTGTTTTCCTTGTAAATACTATACGATATAAGTCGAATTTGAGATTGTAAGTCTGCTTTACCAAAGATCTTTTAGTATTAATTCACATAAATAAAATTATTTAATCTAATGTAGTTTTGTAGATGTGTTACTTATACTTCTGTCTTATGAGTTATTTGTTCTCAATTAAACATTAAAGATATTTTAACGATTGAAAACGGTGTTTTCACATTGATATGAGACCTCCCTTTCTTTTTTTTATAAAACAGAATTTTATTACGTATTTTTAATTTTTGCGATTAAAAATTTTATTTTATCAAAAAAAAACCATCGAATTATCACAAAATAGATCTTCCATTAAATTTAAGAAATAAAAAAAGTCAATAAAATTGTTACCATTTTAAGCTTAGTCTACCATAGAGATAACTTTTGCCGTCGCGTCCTGTATTCGTCCCTCTAGTTTCGACTTAAATCTCTTGTTTAAATTATTGCATTGTTGATTAAGCACAGCAACTTTCACTGCCATATCTACCAGAGTTTTGCTACTTTTAACGATATGCTCGTAATTGGGTCGTGCCTCTATAAAATTTCTTTCAGATTCTGACAAAACGCTCAGATCCACATCCTGGCCATTTTGTTCTATAAGAGCTTTTTTCTTCACAAGTTTACGATTTCTCACTTTTAATTCTTGATAAAAATCATGCCAAGATTTCTTCTCATGTTTTAAACTATCGATATATCCTCGTAAATCGAAAGGTTCTTTTATTTCTGGATCCATTCCTGAATTTTCTTTACTCACTGGAGATGAACATTTTCCAAGTATACTTTTAGTTTCATCATTTTCTGAAAAAATAATTAATCATCTATTTATATTAATGTGATTGATAAAAAGTGAAAATTACAGTGTTTATCATAAGATTTTTAAGTTTCAATGGAAGTGTCTACATATTTTTTGAAATAGAATTTAAAAAAATAAACACCGAACATAAACATAACCTACAAATATAAGTTATGGACTAACCTGCTATTTCTTCATCCGCAGGTATCGGTAATAATGATCTTCTTTGAAAAATAGATGAACGACGTTTTAGACTGTCTTTTCTACGAGGATTTGGAGTTTCTTCACCCATTTCCATTTTAAAAAACAAAAAAAAAACGAAAATGTCAGAAATGAGGCGGGAGATTGTCAATCCTGTATGTACATATTCAATTTCAACCGATTTTCGCAGCGACTCCAATTTATCTTAGCGTTTTTAGAACTACAATGAAGGGTGACGCGTGACGCGCGACGCGCGTGCATTCTGCTACTTTATCAGTAAAACAGAACGTGCACTTTACCTCCAAATATCGATTAACAAGAATAACATGAAATCAAAGACCCATAAGGATTAATAATCTCCCATGCCTTATCTCTGGCAATGTTTCAATTTTAAAATATGCATATGATGCTGCTTTGCGTTTTCGTGAAAATGGTCAATCACGTCTCAACTTAATACTCTGTAACACTATACGCTAAAGTAGGATGAACAATGAACATATTCTCCTTTTTTCCCAAGTTAAAAACCCCTGAAAAACTTGTTCATTTCAATGACTAGCATATGGCTTCATAGTTTATTAGAGAAATGATTGATCATTTACACGAAAATGTATGAAGGGCATAAAGCGCCTTTAGCACCTAGTTATTTAGTATAAAGGAGTTAGATGGAAAAGTGTATACGGATAAATATACGCCGAAAAATATATACACACAGATTTACAGCTTTCTTATGATTATTTTACGGTTTCCTAGAGCGTAGTATTATTTCCAGAGTTCATTTAACTGAATTTCGCATGTGAAAACCACAAAGTTGTCTTTTTTTCAATGGTAATATATAATAATACTGGCAATAGTGACACTACACTGCTGTACCAACCCGGCTCAATGTTCAACTTCAACGTGCTTTAGGAGCACTGGTGCTTTCCCCGTTTCTGATAGAGTAGTTTCCAGCAAGTTCTTTCGCGTTTTCAGAATCCAGATATAGTTGATTGATTTATCTGGTTACTTTGCTGAAGGCTGCTTTAGACGAACAATAAATTGTTTGAATAAAGTAAAGTAAGCGAACAGAATATAAAAGTAGATAATTTATTTCTATTTTCACAAAGTTAGAGAAACAAAATTCTACAATAAAGATGTCATCGAAGGCAGACGAAGTAAGTATAAAATGGTATATGAAATTTATTTTATTATGACTTCATTTTCATTTCAATTTGCACGTGTTAATAAATTACCATAATCAATTTGTTCAAATACGTACATTTACTTAATTCCTAGTACAATTTTTATCATATAATTTGACATTATAAAGAATTCGGTCAACATAACCTCTTTACCTCAGGAGATTGAAATTATTCTTCTCTGAAGGAAATATTGCAAAGTAAAAACTAAAATGCTAGTATATCTTAGAAAATAATATTGAATATTGTAGTATTAACACATCATCCTTAGAAAAAAAGCCGGATTGAAAAGTATTAGGTATTTTAATAATGAAACAGAACTTATATCGACCCTTAGTGCTAATATTCAAATATTGTTGATGTTCTTAGTTGGCTTCTGGGTCCAGAAAAAATATAACTCAAAGTTTCATATTTTCAAACGTTTCGACTCAGATTGGAGTCCTCATTAGTGAGAATTTATTTCTATAAAAAATACAAAGGAAGAGACTTAAAAAATTTGCACGTGTGACCGATGAACATTGTTGTAAAAAAGTGATATAAAAGAATTGCGAGTGTGAAACTATAAAATTGGTCTAAATAACTAAATTTGCAAAAAAAAAATGAGTAACAAATCAAATATTTCTGTAAAAATACTGGGGGGAGAACATTAAAGAATTGCACGTGTGACGGATAAACATTGTGGTAAAAATGATATAAATGAATTATAAATGTGAAACTATAAAATTGGCCTAAATAACTAAGTTTGCAAAAAAAAAAGTGAAAACTGTACAAAAAATTTTTTCTATAAAAATACAAAGGGAAAAAACTTGAAAGATTGCACGTGTGACGTGTACAGTTTTCACTTTTTTTTGCAAACTTAGTTATTTAGACCAATTTTATAGTTTCACATTTATAATTCATTTATATCGTTTTTACCACAATGTTTATCCGTCACACGTGCAATTCTTTAATGTTCTCCCCCCAGTATTTTTACGGAAATATTTGGTTTGTTACAGTTTCATTTTTTTTGCAAATTTAGTTATTTAGACCAATTTTGTAGTTTCACACTCACAATTCTTTTATATCATTTTTTTACAACAATGTTCATCGGTCACACGTGCAAATTTTTTAAGTCTCTTCCTTTGTATTTTTTATAAAATTAAATTCTCACTGATGAGGACTCCAATCTGAGTCGAAATGTTTGAAAATATGAAACTTTGAGTTACATTTTTTCTGGACCCAAAAGCAAACTAAGAACATCAACAATATTTGAATATTAGGTATTTTAGCACACCAACGCAAAAGCGTTATAAAATAGATTTCACGATATTATCTCGTGAATGCGATTTTAATATTCTTGAATCATTTTTTTTTCTACTGGCATTTAGTTGCATTCTGTATCATTGAAATAAATGTAGAATTCACAATAACATTTTGTGAATATAAAACAATACTTTTCAATACCACATTTTATACAGCGATGGATATAAATAAAACTTTTATAAGGTATGATTGTATCTCAGAAATTATTAGCTTACATAACGATTATTTTATTTCCAGCTCAAGATGGATATTGACGATCTGAATGGACTTCTTCATCAGGCTAACCGGCAAAAATCAAAGGATCTTCTCAATCTCGAGATCAGAAAACTTCAAACCGAATTATCCAGAATCTCTGAAAACAATGGTACAAATGAAGGCAAAAATACTTCAAAAACACAGGGCACATTTCCAAAAGTCTATGAAGTGAAGTTGAACAACTATGCCTGGGATCAGACTGATAAATTTGTAAAAATTTACGTGACTCTAAAAAACGTTCAGTCTCTTGCACAAGAATCTATAATATGCAACTTTACTGAACGATCCATGGAATTACGTGTACTTGGTCTCGACAGCAAAAATTATTTACTTTCCATAATCAATCTCTGTGAAGAAATAGACCCAGAAAAAAGCAGCTTAAAAGTAAAGAATGACCTTATTGTCATTTTTCTCGCGAAAAAATCTTCGATTAATTGGTCTCACGTAACTGGTATCGAGAAGAGAATCAAAGAATCGAAGGCGCCGTTAGTTCCAGATGGAGCTGAAGATGAAATGAGCGACCCAGGATCCAGCTTAATGAGTATGATGAAGAAAATGTACCAGGAAGGAGATGACGAGATGAAAAAAACCATCGCCAAAGCTTGGTGTGAAAGTCAAGATAAGAAATCATCTTTCCCTTCAGACTACCCTAGTATGTAAATAAAACTAGTCTTTCGAATTTCTTTTATATTTCTTTTGCATACATATGAACTCAATATTAATTAGAGCTCAATTCAAATTGCATCCCTCATTATCTTTTTATACTCATACTCTTTAGGATAGAAATAAATAAATAAAAATGCATTGTCTAGTAGCTCAGCAATTTATTATCAAGAAAATGCTCTTTACCACGTTTTTATTTTCTCACTAAAATATAAGTATGATGTTTCGATATAATTCAATCATAAATCGTAAATAATTCAATAAACAGCATTTAACGTCTGGGATTTATAATATAAGGCCATGAATCAACCAGATCACGTGACCAAATTCCTGTAAAAGTTTGTGTAAGTTAACTTTTTTATTATACAAAATGTCTTCCTGAAAATTTGGAAAATACAACAGAAAACGATAAAGAACGTCTGTCAACTTCGTTTGAGTGAGAATTTTGCAAACAAATTTACTGTTAACTGTAATTGTCGACGAGTTTTCGAATTTTTTTCAAAATTTTTACTAAAAAGAAGTTCACAGACGTGCTTTATTATCCTTTGTTACGTTTCCCAAATTTTCAGAGAGATACTTTGTAAATTAAAAAAGTTATCTTACATAAACGAATAATTGTATAATTTAGTCACGTAGTCCGATTGATCCATGGCCTTAATTATACATTTATTCGTCCATGTCAGATAACTTTTTTAATTTATAAAGAATCTTTCTGAAAATTTGGGAAATGTAACAAAAGACAATAATGCATGTCTGTTAACTTCTTTTAAGTAAAAGTTTTGAAAAAAAATTGAAGACTTATCGACAATCACAGTTAACTGTAAAATTTTTTACAAAATGTTCACTCAAACGAAGTTGACAGACGTTCTTTATCGTTTTCTGTTGTATTTTCCAAATTTGCAGGAAGAATAAAAATAAAAAAGTTATCTTACACCAATTTTTACAGGTATTTGGTCACGCGATGTGGTTGATCCATGGCCTTAAGTTTTGAAATTCTCGGTTATTCCAGACAAATAATTGAAAAGCAAGAATAAATCTGTTACATGAGTACTATGCTAACCGATTACGCCAGCGAGATCTCGGAAGATCCTTCCTTATTCTTCTTAGCCACTTAGTATATGAGTAGTACGCTAATCGATTACGCCACCGAGGTCTGGAAGAGCCGTGAATTTCTTAACGTTGAAAAATATTTCAATTCTATACAAAACAATAAGAATATTTGTTAAAAATTGTTATAAACTGTAAAAAATGCCATTTTTTTGCTGGAATTCGAAATTTAACAAGTCATTATAAGTTTCAAAAAAATGTACAATTGTCTCATTATTATGATTCATTGTAACTTATTATATTTTATTTTTAAAACAAATTTCCAGCGGGGTTATATTTTTACATGAAAATATCGAAATACATCCCTTTATTCCCGCCAATAACTTTCTTTTTAATCCATTAAAATTTGAGCGATTCGCGCGTGCGATACTTGAATCAGCGCTTAGAATTAGAGCGAAATCCCTTTCAATTTTTATATTCTCATATTCAGGTGTAGACAAAAAACAATTGCCCTCGAAAGATTAATTTTGGGAACAGCAGGACAGAGCTTATTTTACTTAAAAATTATCACATTCGACTCCCGTGCATCAATCGGAGTGAAGTTATAATGTATACATGCAGTTACAGTAACGAGCATTGGCACTTCTAAAAAACAGTGTACCCAATTTCTTATTATACCAAATAATACTTTTGATAATTTGTGTATAACTTTCCATAAATGAAATTCACAATTTCTTTTTAACTATATTTGAACTTCGCAGTAACTAGAATAATGCTCACAAATCTTAATATTTATGGATTGAAAAACTACAAATTTGAAATATCTCAAATTAAAAGCATGTAAAATTAACTTTTTATCAAAATGTTGTGTTTAAAAACCTCGAGTAACATAAGAATTCAGTAACATTCACTATCATATCATTCACAGATTATAAACTTAATTAAAGTCATGCTAATCACGTTTATAATTCTCAAAAAATATATTTAAAATCACTCATTGTCATATAAGACAAGTATCAATCGCAATCAATTATTTTTAATACAATAATTAGGGAAATGATTTCTTTCCTATCAGTTTCAGCCAATAATCACAATAATAGGCAAGATAGACAATTGATCTTTTCAACAAAATAACTTCTTACGAAGCAGAATAAAAGGATTAGTAATTAATACAAAATTTTATACGAGTAGATCATGAGATCGAAAATGATTTGATTTGTGCTTTGATGGTACTGTGATCTGCGTTTGTAAAAGTCAGCAGAATCGCAACACAACTATTTGTACGATTTACTTAACAAATTGTGCCTCAAATGGATATTTGGTCAGTAACGCGCTAAAATTCTTAGAAATAGTAGATTGAACATGTAAAACTTAGTAATTACAAACAAAAGATATCTAAAAATCCAGCCTACTATAGAAGACAAAATTTATCTCGTCAGGGAATGAGTAATACTAGAGTATTTTTATCATGTTCACGAAATTACACTAAGACTAGTTTTGATTAGATAAAAAAATTACATATCTAGATCCTTTCATTCTAGGATAAACTACAGAATAAGATAAAAACACTAGCGAGTCGGTGGCTTCGAAGACCTTGACGTAGATATTGAAAATACTTTAAATCTCTTCGTTAGTTAGTACTTTAAAACATAGATTTAAGTCTTTGGTTCTGTCGTTGAGATAAAATAATAGCCATCTTGAAAGTATCCAAGGATCTGTCTTTTCAAATTTCCTTATCGTCAATATCAATAAATCAATCTTATTCTATATGTCGTTTATTCGATGTTAACGACTGCTGGATTTCTTGATTAGTCGCTTTTAAGGTTTCCCCCATCATTTGCCTAGCTTTCTCCATCAGAGATTCTAGGTCCATTGTGTTTAAACCTTCTGTCGGAATTGGTGGAAGTGCAGTCACAATTATACGACCTGGGAAATAAAATTTTAATACAATTAAGATTTTTTTAAATTAGTACTCTTCGTTAATAAATTTATATTAATACTTACCAGAGTCAAAGCGTTTTTCTTCTTTGCATAAAAAATAGTAAGAAGAGATAACTACTGGTAGTACTGGTAGCTGCGAATTGATAGCGACATGAAAGGCACCTTTCTTAAACGGATGAATCTCTCCAGTATTGCGCCTTGTGCCTTCAGGAAAAACCCACAATTTTATCTGAAATTTAAAAAATTTGATTAGCATTTTTGATTGTTGTAAAACATTTCATTAAAAATGAATTTTAATTACAAATTTTATGAATGGAATTAAATCTTAATAACTTGTTTACAAAATCCCAATATTGCGTTTGATCGATAACGCTGCTTAAGATCTTAATTTAACAGTTCTTTCTAGTAATAGATAAATAAGATACCGGAAATTGTAATATCAAAATCAATATTGAAATCCGACACACATTTAAAGTGAGATTGCTCAGAGAAAAATCTGATTAATATCGATTCATGTTTTATCAATGATAATTAGGTAAATTACCTTCTTATCTCTAATATCCTTAGTGGCCGAGTTTATAGCGGTACGAGCCTTTTCTGAATTAATTCTATCAATAAATATCAGTCCACAAAGCCAAGCAGCAAGACCAAAAGGCCAGGCGTAGAAAATTTCCTTTTTCGCAATCACAGTGCATTTATCCATTACTGGCCATAATTCGAACATTCCTAAAATATCCAGAGAACTCTGATGGTTGGCGACAATAACACATGCTTGTTCTTTTTCCAAGTGTTCTCTCCCTCGAAGCTCCCAGCGTAATCCGAGCAACGAGTTGACGTGATGACACCAACTGGAAGCCACTCTGAAATTAAATACAAAGTACTTTGTCAATAAAGAATTAATTCGAGACGTCTTAACAGCACGTCCACTTGATACTCCATTGTTCCCACAATGGGCAAAAATAATTTCCTATCAGCCAAATAAGAAGAATTGCATTAATACAATTTTAAGAATTTTCAGCATTCAATAGTGAAGTGATAATTACTAAATTGAACGAAAAAATTACCCACATTATTTTAGTAAATATTTTTGAATATGACAAGGACAAATTAAAATTCAAGATTTTTTGATCATATTTCATTAGTCCTTTTCGCTGTTTTTATTTCCTATTTTTTCAAAATTTATTGATACCAATAAATACCATTTTTTCTGAATTGATGACATTTTTTTCAAGAAGAAGATTCTGCACAACTTGATTACGCTCAATCTTTTATTATAATCAAACTATTTTAAATTATTATTTTAAGAATTTTTTATTCTATTGAAATCAATTATATTGTTAAAATGTAATCATTAATGGAAAATTGGTGTTTTTCAATCACTTTTTATATTAAAACTGGCAGAAATTTCAAACTCAACTAATTAATTTGAAATCAATAACAATATTACAATTCTTGACATTTTAAAAATTATGTATAAATTTTATTACCGCCAATATTTGAACTAATAATGTTTGATAACAAAGAACAATGAATGAAAGAAAAATGTTTAATGCTCATTATCAGTATAAATTGAAAAAAAGATTCGACATAATGTGTAAAAGTAAAGTAAAATGCAAAACTCACGTTTTCAAGATAACAGTACATGTTATGTAAATGCATGTTGTGAAATGTGAGCAATAAAGCACGTTTCGGAACGATAATAGAAAATCAAGAATAAAGTACTTCAAAACATTCAGAATAATCATGGTAATTAAAGATAGTAAAAATCCATACTTACAGCAAATTTTTGACATTATGGGGCCGGAAAAAGAAGTATGGTGTCAACAATACCGAGTTTAACATGACGACTCCATAATAAATGAAAAACTTGAAATAATATCTAAATGTCCGGCTAGTTTCGTAAAGAAACGGCAGAACTAAAATAAAAACAAGAAGAATAACTTCAAAACATGACGGAGCCATGATTCTTATAAGCAGCCTTTTCGTTGTAAAAAACTGTTTTCACTAGATTGAGCGTAAAATTAATACTTTTTAAAATTGCTTTAAAACAAAAGGTTTTAAAAGACTTGAAAAGACTAGGATTTACAACTAAGGGTAACGTGACGCGAACGTTGCCTGCTTTTGAGATGGTTTACAAGTGATTCATTCGACTGCAGAGCTTTAGTTTCTTCTCCTTAGTCGTGTACACAGCTCGTACACGAATGCTATTTATTAGTGATTTTGCCTCACACGTTTTTATCAATTTGATAATGATTGGAAATTTAAACGGCATTTATCCGACGCATTATCTTTAACCTCCTTCGAATGATCATTGTATCTATAACACGTATGATGCGCTTATCAATCATTTAATAAGCACAAACATCAACTAACACTGCTATGCTAATCAACAAACAATAAACTTGATTAAAACAATAGGAGTAGCCATCCACACTGAGAGAAGATCGTCCACATCAGTCCACATCCTGAAAAAAGTAAGATTTTCCATGGATTTTTCAGATAGGAGCATATTTATGCTTCTCACAGAAAATATTCATTTTCTCACTCTATCACGTGATCATATCATAAATTGATGTCTAGAGATTTTATTTAGAAAATATCTCGAATGTGATAAACTCATGGCATTTTTATATGATAAAGTGAGAAAGTAGACGTTTTCCGACTAGGGTTGTGAACTTTCAGTGACTTTCAGGGCGCAGTTCCACTTCGTGGTAAATAGGGTAATAGAGGAATAGGGGAGTATTCAACCAATGAGATATTGGCCTTAGGTCCGTGGGATTATTTCATTGGTTGAATTCTGTTACCTTGATCCTCTATTACCCTATTCTCCTCGACATGGGACGATGGGACTACGCCCTCATAAAACTTTGGTTAAATAAAATGTTTCACGAAACTTTTAAAACGATAGCCTGAAGCACAATGAAATGAACACCCAAACTCAAACTCAAATATCATCCATCCATTTTTGTTAACATGTGATAGAAAGAGACATGTTTGACCTAAACATGCGAGTTGTCATTGTGCCTTAAGGCCGTATGGTAGACTCTGACGTCACCAATTATATACAACCGCTTTATTAATCAAACAATAATTTTAAAATATTTTCCGAAGAATCCAGTAATGCGTTACATTTTCCAGCATCGCTGTCTTCTTTGGAGATTTTTGTAAAATTATTATTTTTTTACTAAAGCGGTCGTATATAATTGGTAACGATAGCCCTTACCACACGGCCTTAAAAAGACTCGACGTGTCTCTTTCTATCAAAGGTTGACAAAAAAGGACAGACAATCATTTGGGTTCAAGTCTAGAGTTTAAGTCTTCATTGTGCTCAGAGCCGTAGAGTTCTAAATTTCTCAGACATTTAAAATCCGGACACGTTCTCGTGCCTGTGGCCGTCATTTTAAGACAACTTGAGAATTTACAGAGAATTTAAGGGAATTTTACCATACCTTCACCAATATTTTCTTTATCATTAAACCTTATAATATTGTAAATTTATTTCCAAACACTATGAATTGCAATAGTGAAGGTTTCATAAAAATAAACAACGAAAAATGTCAAGTTTTATCGGAATTCAATATCAAAAAAAATTTTTTTATGGCCATTATATTAAATTCAAACATAAAGAACAAGTAATTCAAGTTTTCTTCGCACAAATTACGCGTTGATTTAAATAATTGTTTGACAGTTTCGGGAGAGCTTATGCACTTTTTTAAGTGCTCTATTTGTAAAGCGGCATGCTTTCTGTACATCTGATCACAGTATTTGCACTTGAAAGAAGCGTTATTTTGTTTATCAATAATTTAAAAAAAAATTCCAAACTATATTCTTTTTTTTTCATTTTTATTCCGCACGTTACACGAACTTCCAGAACAAAGCATTTATCAAAAACAATTGAAAGCTTGAACCGTTACGGAAAAATATTTTTAAATTCTCATTATTTTCTCGAAGAGCACATTCATGAGAGAAATTCTCAGTCATGTTCCCGTGCTCCCAGACATATTCTCGGTCACATAAACTCTTTAGAACTCTACAGAGTCGTCTCTGTTTAATAAATTTCATTCGCGGTGAAGGTAAAATTTTAAATCATGTTTCCGAAGCATTATCCAAATAAATATTAGTGGAAGGAATATTATAACTTTGTAACATATTAATAATCAGTACAATTCTTAAATTGTCAGTAATTTAAAATCAGGTAATGTTATCGAAAACGCTACCGTAACTTACAGAAATTAAAAGAATTTATGCATTTTAAAATTATTCTAGGTTTATGAACATTTAAACGTATCAAAATATCAACATTTACATGTATAAAGTAATTAAACATTTCCAAATTAGTTTTTTCACCTTTTATCATCTGAAAAATGATTGCAAACTGAAAAAATGTAATATTTTCTAAATTATTCCATAATTTTTTGCGTATTAATATACTACATTGTCTGAAATGGGTATATAAACATAGAAATCAAATGATTTATTCTTCAAAATATTGATAGCGAATTCAAAATAAAATTAGATTTATTCGTTATAATGTTTATTAATATAGATATAAATTAGGCGGTAACTTATTTTAAAATTAACTCCTCGGTAACGTTCTCGAGAACGGATAAATCACCGGGGTAATATTACCCACCAAGAACTTTAATAATCAGCAGGATTGGTGGGCGCACAAGCTAACCTAATTTTTGAGTATCGTTCGCGAATCTTGTCATTTTGTTAATAAATGTCAAAATTATAATTTAAACATCAGTAAGGGTGGTAAGCCAATGCACGAAAATTACTTTTTCCCAGGAAAAGATGCATTGCCATTCAAAATGATTTGCTAGCAGATGAGCAGATGCAAATTGACAAAAGGCAAGATAGCACTTGTACTTCAACTATGAGTCTTGTGCTCAATAAAAGGAATATTTCTTCAGAAGAAATAGTGCTGTTAAACAATAATAATAAAGTAAGTCTTGTGTTTCATTCTCATATAAAATATAACGACACGTCGAAAACTATTTTATGTGCCACCGGCGCACAAACTCTTTTTTTCGCTACAGTTAACAGTAGCGCAATGTAGTATATTGCGCTATACAGAGGAATGAAATGTAAAAATTTAACTGCGCATGCGCCTATAGCCATGCAACGGAGCACAATCTTCTTCTTATTCTTCTTCTTCTTCGTACACTGTTGGCACCGTACTGACAAAGCCTTGTACATTTGAACTGCTCATGCGTCTATTACAATACGCTGCTACTACACAAGATTGATAAAATCAAAATGGCCGGGACTAGTCGCGAAATATCAAGTGTAATGACTAGCGCCGCAAACAACTACAATACTAGATTAGATTCGAGTGTACGCATAAAAACTCGTATACGCACCGAAGTTACATAAAATAGAATACGTGCCAAAGCACACAATTCGGGAAATTACGAGACTCGCGACAATGCTCGCAGGATTGATCGCGCCTCGGCTTCGTCTCGGCTTTGTCTCGGCTTTGCCTCAGCTACGTATCGACTACGCCTTGGCTTCGATCTCCTGCGAGCATTGTCGCTCGTCACGCAATAACCCTCATTGTGCGCCTAGGCACGTAATATACTATTCTACGTGACACGTCAAAAACCTATGTATTTACGTAGTTTTCTACACATAAGAAATAACATACGTCAAATACGTGTCGCAAAGTTGCTTTTGTGTAAATAAAGAACCTAATTGGCTATTTCTAACATATTCATATAATTTTAAGTTTCTGGTTTCAAAATTGATAAGACTTAACAAGTATAAAAAGTTTATATTAGTTAAAAAATCTGCCCGCTTCGCGGGCACATTCTCATCGCGCGCTTCGCGCGCAGCTCGCTTCGCTCGCAAGTTTGAGCGCGCCTAGGGCGCGCGATTCGATCGTCGCGCTTCGCGCTCCGTAATACTCGATCGTCGCGCTGCGCGCTCCGGAATTTTTGAACGTCGCGCTTCGCGCTCCGTTCTTTCTGGACCTCGCGCTTCGCGCTCGGTCTTGTGCTCTTCGCATACATTTAAGTTTATTTCTTATATTTTGATACTGAAGCTCAAACCAATTTTATAATAATATTACAGATGATGTGAATTACACATTTTCTCAAAGTCACTGAATTTCTTTTTGAATTTAAGTGAAACAGGAAATTCAATTTACTTAAGGCTCTATCGGCCTTAAGGAACACATTCTCATCATGACACTCGCGCTTCGCGCTCGATTTTCTGTATACATTTCAGTATAACTTTTTAATAAATTACATGATTAAAAGAATTTACTTTCTTCCACATATCTAAAAAGGAAAAACAATCGTAGACTTTATTTAAGGAAACGATTTTGCAGAACAACGCTTATTTCGTATCTCACATATTTTGGTGAAAAAAATCGAATTTTTTCAATATTAAAAATCAAAACATAAAATATACATCCTGTCCCGAAATTTCTTTATCAGAATTTGTAGACCTCATTTAGGCAAACAATTTTCCATCTAAATGTTTTTTTTGCATCTCACATATTTTGTCTAAAAAATGGAATTTTTTCATTTTTATCGTATTTTTTGGAATTGAAACGAAAAATATATCTTTTATCAGAAACTGTGTCAGAAAAAATTTGTAGATCTTTTTGAAACGAACAACTTTGTATTCTTACGTTTTTTTGGTATTTCCAATATTATTGTTAAAAAATTGAATTTTGGATTTTAAATAGTTTTTTTTTTAATTAAAAAGAAAAATATGCATCTTATGAAAAAATGTTATAATTCAAATTTGTAGGTCTTTATGTATTTAATAATATTGTATCATAACGTTTTTTCGTATCTCGTATAATTTAACTGGAAAATGGAATTTTGATATTGACTTTTTTCGAATTTGAATATGCTGTAACATTTCTAATTTTGATTTAATCAAAAAATGTTATAAGGATAATTTGTAGAGATTTATGAGCACTATCAAAAACTAGTTTTGGAATTTTTAATTTTTTCAAAAAGTTATTTTCAAAAACACAAAAGTAGTGCTCAACCCCTCAATTTTGATTGGATGTGGCTGGTTAACGAACTTGTCCTTACTTTTTCGGCTCCGATAAAGTGTACCAAAGCTCAATTCAATCTGATAATTCTATCGAGAGTTATGCCGCACACGACCTACAGACAGACAGACAGACAGACAGACACTTTCGTAAAAACCATTTTTTCTGACTCAGGGGGTCTCAAAACGTAAAGATTTGATGAAAATTTCGAAAGTCATTTTTCACATAAAATCAATACCTTCTCATCCATGATGAGAATGTAAAAATGTATTTATTTTTAAGATACAAATAGAGCTTGAGTATTCCATACTCAATATATTAAGATACTCTTATTATATATTACAGATACACTATAACTGATGCAAAAGAGTGTTCTTTCTTTTGTCTCGCATCGCGAAAACAAGAAAAAAAATCTCTTTTTGTACCAGAATAGCCCCGGTTAACGATATATATATTCTTTTACGAAAATCTTTATGATGAATTATTTCGCGTAAATCAAAGACATCTCATCTAATCCCTTAATTTTAATCATGCAAAAAATTGAACAAATTATGTTCATATAAATAAATATAATGAATAGTTGTACTCATATAGCATGTAACAAGATTTTTAATTCCCATTTGATAATTAAACATTTACAGAATTTGAATAGAAATAATAATGTTTACATAAAAAGCTTCTAGGTTGTCATCGGAGAACAATTTTAAATATATTGAATTATGGATTATTTTAACTTCTCGAATAAAATTCATTCACATGGCGCTCTCATGCCATATAGTTTTCGACATGTAAAATATGTGACGTATGTTACGAACCCAACCCTCAGTGTTGCCAATTGCATAGAAATTTCCCGGAATCCGGGAAATTTTGACTCACTTGGGAAATTTTACGGGATTTCAAGAAATTCCGGGAATTTCCGGGATATTGTCTTATAATTGCCTTATTATGTATTAAATTTACATAGAAGATTTAATAAGAGATCTTTCGTTAAACACAACCAAACATAATGAGTTTTGATTAAAAAAAAGAAGCATTTTATTGGTTACAGGCCCTTAGGGCACTTTCATATGTCATAGTGCTCTCATGCCACCAAGTGGAAAAGGCCTATTGCTATTCATTTCACTCTAACTCCTTCTGACGTCATATGCTAAAGTGAGATGAACAGATTTTTCAGGTTTTCAAATGAATGAGTCACATCTCTTGATAGTCGCTTATGTGTAAAATTAGCCTAAAGTTTTTCACAGTATCTATGTTGATTGGATAAAAGTATTATGTCCCAAAAAACAATCATTGAATGGAATGTGAAATAGATTTTTAAAATATAGAATTCGGAAATGGATATATTTTTGATCAGAAAAGAGAATCCCAAATTACCTTGTATGCCTGTAAGTATAAATTATATAATTATTTTGATTCTCTTTGATTATAGGAGTGAAAATATAGAAAAGTAAAGTTATGTTTCTGTACAGTATTTTCTAAACGTGATCAGCACGCATATATTGTTTATACGTTTATTAGTAAAATATTGTCTCTAGTAGGGCTAGTGGTACTTTACCATAAGAGTAATTTAGTTCCTACTGGTCTTTATCCACAATTTTTCAAAATAATATTTGTTCATCAACGTAAAGAACATAAAGACTGAGGTCGATAGACAATTATTTGATTTAGAATTTTGATTATTTTTCGACATTAACAAATATATATTTTTTTAAAACTATGAAAACCTAGGATAAGACATATTTTTAACAGAGTTTAAAATATTTAAACAATTTTAAGAAGTTTTAGATGATTTTAATTTACGGGAATGTTCCGGGAAGTTTTGAAATTTGTCCGGGAGAAGTTGGGAATTTTCTATCGAGCTGCCGGGAAGTTAAGAGCGCTCACTCCGGCAACACTGCCAACCCTACTTCTACCTTTGACAAAAAATCTCAACCACTGGGGGAACAGGAAACTCACATGATAAGGAATAATTACTTTATATCATGAAATATTAATTAAATTACTCGATTCATCACAAATCTGTCGAAAGTGTACTCTAATCACGCTTTATTGCTCTTTTCTATGCATTTTATCGCCTTATTTATAGCTTCATAACCTCTTTAGTGCGCTCTTTATCTGTACTGTTTTTGTATTTTAATCTTTTTCCACTCATCACTGCCGGAATCGTGTACAACAAAGCATCCTCCTTACAATAATAATTTTCAAAACTCATAATAAAACACAGACGCACCATAATTTAAAATTGTCGACATTTTAAATCGCAGAAACAAAGCATCATAGTCACGTGGCTTATTTTGAAATACTATAGTAAAAAGCATTTTTCAAAAAAATGTTATCAGTGAAAATATGTTTTATCATGTATAAAAGAAAATAATTTAAATAAAAAAATAATTGAGATAAAAAATTCTTCAAAATTAGTCAAATTTATGGTTTAGTTCAATTTCTTTTGCGTAATGAAACATATCTTCACCATTAAATTATTTTCAAAAAATGCTTCTTTATTGCAAAAATTGAAAAATAAGATGCTCTCCTGTACATTCCTCCCTATTGTAAAATACGACATCGTATACATCGTAAATGACATCGCAAACGACATCGTAAATGACGTTGTATACGACATCATAATTTGGGATAGTCTGCGATGTCGTTTACGATGTCGTAGTCGTATACGACGTCATATACGATTTGATAGTTTTTTAAATAAATATTTATTAAATATTATAATTAACTCTGTAATTGAGTGTTAAAATTTAGCAAAGAAAACATTTTCTATAAAGTAAATGTTAGTACCTAAAGTTTTGAAATAAATTTTATTCTCTGATGAGAAATGGTACTTTTTGCTCTCCTTTACTTTGTATTCTATGCCAAATTTTAACATTCAATTACAGAGTTAATTACATTATTTAATAAATATTTATTTAAAAAATGATCAAATCGTATATGACGTCGTATACGACATCACATACTGTCCCAAATTACGATGTCATATACGACGTCGTTTACGATGTCATTTACGACGTCGTTTACGATGTCATTTGCGACGTCGTATTTTACAATAGGTCCAATGACAACAATTCAACGAAATCAATTTAACTATTCATATGGATGTGAGAATGCCTAATATTCTACATTTTTCTAGTAATTTGAAGGTATTTACACGGATGAGAGAAATAACCAGTGCTACGCACATCAGGCGTATCATAAGTGTTCAACAGTGTTCAACCACTGATCTCTATAATACACTGGATGCACAATGCCAATGGGAAAGTCGGGAAAGTCCGCAAAGTCGTGTGCCCAATTGAAGGCCGAGCCGCTATATTTACTTAGGTTGCTTACAAAGAATGTTGCGGTAAATTCAAATTATTGTAATTATTATTGATTTTTTTCTTTTAAGAATTGATTATTTATTACTTTTGCATGTAGTTTAAAAATTAAGGTGTTGAATTAGTCACTAATTTAGTTTGACATTTAAAACTTTTTGTTTGTGATACTCTGGTAATTTTTAATTAAGTGATTTGCTGCTTGTGAAGTACTTTTGTACCTGATATTTTCTACTATTTAGTGATAATCTTCTATATTATTACTTAGGTCTTTATAGAATTGGATTCTATTATTTAGTAACATACTAGTCACAGCATGTACATACATACTTAATTTTCACGTAATATCTGCTTTCAGTATTAATTATATTTCAGGGTTTGTTTCTTTTCCAATTTTATTATTTCCTAATAAATTAAAATGTTCGTAAACGACCAAAATACAATAGTTTATAATTTTTGTATATATTTAAAATTATTTCTATTACTTCTTTCAGTTGGAGCAAATTATCACTCCTGAGCAATTTAAACGTATGATGAAATACGCCAACAAGATCAAGTAATTCAACATTTTTTAAAACAGAAGGGGATGGAGCTTTTTTTCAGTTTTTAAAACTGTTTATGTACAGGTACATAAGGGTTGAATTATGAAACGCGAATTAATTTACACTAAAAATAGTTATTATATGTAACTATTATTAATAGTTCACGTTCAGAACGTGAGATAATTTTTACACTACTCCAAGGTACGTTTACTTGTTGAATTCTGTAATCTATATTTGATAAATTTATAATAAATTTATATTTAATTGTAGTTAGGAAATAAATACATATGCCTATTTAAATATATACAACATTATATACCATAATAAGAAATATTACCGAGTTATATTTTAGTATTATTTAATAAATTTCATTTGATTAGTTTAATATTATGTATACTATCAATACTAATACCGGTAAAAAAGCATGGATTACATATTGTTTCTTTAATATTTACACTTTTCCCTTTTTACTATATTTGAATTTACCGCAACATTCTTTGCAATCAACCTAAGTAAAGATGGCGGCTTAGCCTTCAATGAAGAACACGACTAGCCCTGTCCGACTGAAAACAAAATGGCGGTTCCTTAGTGATTATAGTTTGTATGTGCGAAGTTTTCTCACCAGAGCGGCGCTGCACGCGGCACGCTCTACAAAAGCATTATACTAATAGACAAATATTTAGAAAATTTTAAATGATTAAGTTTTTGAACAATATGAAATCAAAAAATGTTCCTAAAATGATTCTAGGACATAAAATACACATTTTGCATACATCAATTAATACAACCCTAGCGAACTGGCTGAACGGTAGCTTTACGCTGTAGCGTAAAGCTATCGTAAAGTAGCATTATAACTCATGAATGAGGCAAAATAAACATTCAAACTGTTTTTATCTTCATCGTATGTTGAAAATAACGTTAACTGGTAATTGAAATATACAATAATTTTATTTATTTATGCTAAAAATTTAATAAAACATAATACCTGTCATTCAAGGTAGTGCAGTGGTTCATCACTTTCCATGTCTTCACCGTCAGGATTGACTATTTGTTAGAGTGAGATGAAAGTATAATTGTGTCTCACTCCAACCAATGCTCAACTTTAAGGGAGAAGTTCCACAAAAGGTGAACCACTGTTAGCCTTCAATGACAGGTATTATGTTTTTTTAATTTTTAGCGTAAATAAATAAAATTATTGCATATTTCAATTACCAGTTAACGTTATTTTCAACGTAGAATAAGGATAAAAACATTTTGAATGTTTATTTTGCCTCATTCATGAGTTATAATGCTACTTTACGATAGCTTTACGCTACAGCGTAAAGCTACCGTTCAGCCAGTTCGCTAGGGAAAATAGCAAAAAGAACACATTAAACTTCGTAAAATATATACTGTGGATACGCATGAAGAATTCTTGAGACCCTGAACAAAATTTTTTTTATGTTATCCCCATAGAACTGAAAATATATTTAAAAATAAATAAAAAGCTTACGCTTCTAAATAGAAGTATTTTCCATTTTTATTTTCCAGCTTCAAACGAATTAAATGAAAAATAAATATTTTGTTAAGCCCTGTGTTCAACATAAAAAACCATGTGAAGGGAAATATATACTCAATTAAAAATTTGTAAATGTATCAAAAAATATTCATTACTATAAAATTTGCCTAGTACATATTTTTAACATATTTTAAATTTTTAACATGTACAGATCGATGATGGCTAGTTAAATGTCGCAAAGCTTGGCTGCTTTTTTTTTCAAGACGTTAAATTTTTAAATTTCAGCCATTTTCTGTCTTACGAATTGTCTCATTCTTATTTAAAATAAAATTAAATCACATATGCTAACATCTCTACAGATTCATTGGCATGTTCTTTGCATTGAAAAATAAATTTTGTTTCACATGACAAAAAATATTCATTACTATAAAATTTGCTAGTACATATTTTTAACATATTTTAAATTTTTAACATGTACAGATCGATAATGACTAGTTAAGTGTCGCAAAGCTTGGCTGCTTTTTTCTTCAAGACGCTAACTTTCTTAATCTCAGCCATTTCCTGTCTTACGAATTGTCTCATCCGTATTTGAAGATAAAATTGAATTATATATGCTAACATTTCCACAGCTTCATTAGCATGTTCTTTGCATTGAAAACTAAATTTTGTTTCAGATGAAATTAAATCGTCTAGAATTAGATCAAAAGAATTGCTAGACCGGCAATGTTTGTTAAATAGATATTCGATAACTGTGATAAGCTTGTATAACTTAACATTTGGATGTATGAAATCTTTATTTATTTTTGCAAATCTACTCAAACTTTCAGGTAACTAATCAAAATAAAAAGTTATCGTATCTGCATGAATTTCAGAAGTAGTCAAAAATGCATTTAAGCATGTCGAACAGTGAGTGTGCTGTTTAATGTAAGCAGTTATACGACCAGTTGTGTAAAAAATCAAACAATCTCTAAAAGCTGGTAAAGAATAATCGTGCGCTACTGCATCCACAAAATCACTAAAAACAGTGTCTTCACAATCGATTATTGCTTTTAACTTTTATCGAATTTCTTGAATTGCGCTTTTACTATTCCACTGATGTAATTCTTTCAATTTTGAAATTGTTATTAAGGGCTGTGGAGGGTTGCCATCAAAAGTACTACACTCAGAAAAGTTATTTGTATAAAACACCTTCTGTGATGTAAAGAAATGTTTTGTTTTAATGAAACAAAATTTGTTTGATTCAAACAAAATATCTTTGGATCAAATAAATATTGATTCGAATCCAATAAATTTCTGCCTTGAATCAAACAAATTATATCTTTGACCATATATCAATGCCTTAATTTCTTTGTTTTGAAGAAAAATTAATTTGATTCAGACAAATATTTATTTGGTTCAAAGATATTTTGTTTGAATCATAAACAAATTTTATTTCATTTAAACAAATCATTTCTTTAAATCAAAGAAAGTTGTTTAAACTAATCATTTTATTTGATTCAATCAAATCTTTTTTCTGAGTGTACAATTTCCAAGCTTTGGAGGTTACAAAATGCTAAAGACAGATAATATCTTGTATATTTCTCCTGTTCGTGTGAAACGAGTAGGAAGAGGCGGCGGCGCGCACTGCCCTTGTTTCTTCTTCTAATAATTCTTCAACCTTTTTATGAGAATTCATAATATCACTAAAAAATTATTACTTAAGATAAACGGACTTTATATTTCTTTTCAACAATCTTCAAAAAGGGATTATGTATTTTTGAAAAAAAAAAACAAAGCAATACTGCTAACAACAAAAATATTATAAAAAATTATTCCTAATTTCCATATTTATTTTATTATTCATCTATGAAAACTTATATTTCCGGTCTGATGGCTTTTCTGACAAGCTTTGTTGAGAATTTTTGTGGAAATTTTAATGTTTATTATGATTATCATAACTAGAAAACCTGCATTGCTTGCCGCGATTTATTACACATTTAAAATTAGTTTAAAATTCTCTCGTTAACTCCTTAATTAATGGACATTTTTTGCGTTTAACCATACATATTCTATTATACTTAAAATAGAATGAAAAATACTGTTCTTCATTTGGAGAAATGTTATTTAATGATTTAAATTTTCAAAAATTTCCTGAAATACAAAAATGCTAACGAAAATATTAAAAAAATAATATCCTAGCTTTCAATTGTATATGTATATTTCACACATTTATAAAATATGAGAACATTTCCTGATATTAATGAAATTAAACATTTATTTTATCTATAAAAAAGTATCTAGTAATAGAATTGCACAGTGACACATGATGGTAAATTACATTTAATTATAACTTAAACAGTCTTAAACTTATAGTGTTCAATTTCAATATTATATAAAAACGTAGAAAACATTTGCACACAAAACTTTAGTTGAGTTTAAAAAAGAATGTTATAATGATGCAAATAATTGGTTATAAATCATATTATAGATTATGGTATATCGTCTCCCTCATCAGGTTCAAATCCGAAATGCTGTAACAGAAAAGAAACAATTTCTATTTTATAAAGTGCTAAATATTTTTTTTTATCGCAAAAAGATGAAAATGACGATTATATTCATAGAAATAGCATAATATAGTATATTACATTACAAGGGGCGAAACAGAGCGATTGCATGAGTGTGAAGTTTGCTTTACCCGAGTGAAACGAGGGCTGCAATCACACGAAATGCTTTCGCTGTGTTTTGTTTCGAGTAATGTATACTATTTTTCATAGCAACTCTTTCGAAAATCTGATTGGCTGTAACTGTGGAGCGGGTTGAAACAGCGACTTTCAACCCTAGGGTTGAAAATCGTAGTTTCAACCCACTCTACAGGTACCGAAAATCGGATTTTCAAAGGAGGCGCTATGAAAAAAAATTTCAATAGTCATAAGACCATCCTAGATTTGAAATTACGATCATTATCTTGTGTTGAAAAAGATTCATTTCGCAAATTCACCCTTAGTCAAAATCATTGCTATATCATTGAAAAAAATCTTACCTCATGAATTCTGGCTTCAAGATCATAATATTTTGCGGAAAGGCCCTTTAATTCTCTGAATAATAATGTGGTCTTATCATTGTATTTATTTTGCATTGCAATATAATTCATGTAAAGCCTAACTTTTTGTTTTAGAGATCTATATTTTATTTCCGCTTGTATTAGAATATCATTTACTATTTCTTCTTGTGTTTTTCTTTTGTAAATATCATGAGCCTTTTTACCCTCGGAAATCTTTTCTTGTTTTTTCTTTTCGTTAAGCTTTTCCTGCTCGATAAGATTTTCCTCCTCAATACTATTTTCCTCCTCGCTAAGATTCTCCTCCTCGATAAGATTTTCCTCCTCGATAAGATTTTCCTCCACGATAAGATTTTTCTCCTCCTCGATAAGATTTTCCTCCCCGATAATATTTTCCTTCTCGATAAGGTTTTTCTCCCCCTCGATAAGATTTTCCTCCTCGATAACTTTTTCCCTCTCGATCAGATTTTTCTCCTCCTCGATAAGATTTTCCTCCCCGATAAGATTTTCCTTCTCGATAAGGTTTTTCCCCTCGATAAGATTTTCCTCCTCGATAAGTTTTTCCTTCTCGATCAGATTTTTCTCCTCCTCGATAAGATTTTCCTCCCCGATAAGATTTTCCTTCTCGATAAGATTCTTCTCCTCCTCGGTAAGATTTTTCTCTTCGATAAGATTTTCCTCCTCGATAAGATTTTTCTCCTTATCATCCTTGATAGCCACTACTTCCTCTTTGGCCTCCGCAAGCTCTTCTTCTTTATCGTCCTGGATAACCGCTTCTTCCTTTTTTTCATCGTCCACCATCTCGCCATGGCTTTGTTCCTGAACGCAACCTTCAACTTCTTCTTTATCTTTCATCCGTGCTTCAAAATAATTCTGGAAAAAATTCGAAAAATGCAACTGAGTGAGCTTTGGCAACACATTTCCGTAAATAGAGAGAAAATAATTACAATAAGAAACACCTTCATAGACTCTCTCAGGTCTCAGGCTTGCAAACGGGTTTTTTTCTATCACCGAAAAATTCAAAGTATTCTGTACAGTAAATCGAATTCCATTCACCAAATCCATTTCATTGTTAGCAGTTAAAATGATTGGAACATCAAATTTGGTAAATAATTTCCAAGCGTCAGTACACGTGGCTTGAATCATTGTATCAATATCAAAACCTACGATTAAATCTGGTTTTTTATTGTTTTCTGCATGATACTTTATGTACTTTACTGGTGAAAATTCAATTTTCAGACTTTTCTTTGTTGTCTGACAATGTGGACATAATTGAAATATTGGTTCTATAGGGTAGAGTTCAGCACCAATAAATACGACTTTTATAAACCTTAGCTTGTGAAACCAGTGCAGCAAAATTTCCCATTCAATAAGATTTATTTCCTGATATTTCTTTTTACTTATTACATGAATTACGAGAGTTTTGCCAATTAAAAAATGTAATTTCTCCATTGCATAAATCACGGTCAAAGACCTGGTAAAATTTTTCGAAACGAGCATTCGTATTTCATTAACTGCGAAATTGATTTTTTCATGATATGGTCTCACGTAAGTCATAAGAAAAAAATGCATCGATTTCGGCAATTTCACTATTTGATTATTGTGAGGGATGGCTTCGATGAATTCTTCTAAAGGTATATGCTTAAACACTATCCAGTAGTGATCGAGTCGGTAGCAGAATTCAAACATAAAACAGACTCGTGCGTGTCCTTGATAATTCAAGTGTCTTTTGCAAAAATTTGCATGTGGGCACTTTGAACAAGGTTTTAATGATATTGGATCTGGATCACTGCAGGCAATACAAATTCTAGGAAAATTGAACATGTCTCGTTCATAAACATGCATTTCTCTATCCATAGCTATTTGTACTAAATCGAGAATATAATATTTATTTTCAACTTCTACCGCAGGATCAGATAGCATATTTTGGAAAATGTAATCTGATTCGCTACTTGCCATGACGGATTGTAAAGCAATACAGAATTCTTTGTGAGATGGCCAGTGGGACTTCTGATGTTCTTCTGTACAATAAAACATAATTTTGCACGATTCACATCTCCGCATGTTTATATTTGTATCATATTTTGAACAAAACTGACAAACGTTTGCATAAAAAAAGTTTTTCGAAAATTCAATTCGGAAATCTTCATCTGTTTTTTCACATTCGATTCCGAGAAATTGTTGCACGGCTTGGTAGCTGTACATGATTCGAGTTTTATACAATTATGAAAATTTATTAGCAATTAAAAACATAAGAGAATGCACAATGATAATGATAGAAGATAAGAACTTTAACGATCACCTGGCTTCCTTTAACAGCTGATATTTTAATTATTCCTTGTGATTTTGCCAGCAGATGGCAGATTTGTTGTTCATAGAATTTTCGTTTAAGGCAATTAAAAGTTTCACTTCATTATTACTTCAATTTTAAATAAATTCAATCAAAAAAATTTGTATGTTTAATGCTATTATTCATTTCCTTTAATTCATAACAGAGTTTTAACATTTTTTTTTGTATTCTCTTCAAACGTCTTTCTGCACAACAATTTTTCGAAACATGTTTCAGATTTCAGGATTTCAAAAGAATTAGGATTTTGTATCCAACTAGCAAATGTAAAAAGTTCAGATGCATAAAAAATTTTACAAATCATAAAATCAATGAATACTTGATTTCGCTACTCAGCATATATTAAAATCTTTAAGAATACAGCATGTCTTGATTCAAGCTAAATCAAGAACAAGAGGTCAAATTAAACGATAACGCTGGGCCAAACACACAACAGAAACCCTAAATCTCTTCCAAGAAAAACCCTATTCTTTCAAATTCAAACGTGAAATAATTCTGCCATCTAGATAGTGAAATTTTAGCAGAAGCTTTATCAAATGTTAAATTAGGTTTATTTGGCTATTTAAAAACTAGAATATATAAATGAGTATTAATTTTAATAAATTGTGATTTCCTGGAATTCAAAACATCCACTCTATTTAATTTTAAAAATAGATTTCTATAGGTTCATAAACTTTTTAACATTTCAATTTTTTCTGTCCACTAAATCCACATTTCCCATTTCAGTATTTCTAATTGGTTAAAGCTTTAACTTTTAAAAGGCCTTTCCTTCAGATTCTACTTATTTTTACTTTTCTAAATTTGTATGTTTGGCGCAAAGGACCCGGAAAGAACGTCTAACAAAAATTTCGTTTGAAATTTTAGCAAAACGTTTGCATAAAATTTGCATGTAATAAGTGCAAGGTTGCATACGCCATTTTACATAAATTTCTTTTGAATTTTTCTTGAATTCTAAGTAATTCTTCGCAATTTTTTATAGTAAATTAATTTTGTTTCCAATTTTTTTGTTTTGTTAATAAATGACTTTGTTTTCTGGGGGTATTTCATATTGCGATTGAAAGTGTGGAGTATCTGCTGGTGATCATAATAAGCTCTTTCGTAGGTTGAACTTATAAAAATAAATGGGCAACCAACGTTATCTACAGTTTGTATAGATTCAGACCATGTACTATATAAATCAAGTATAATTTCTTACCCGATAATAACATTAGGTACAGCGAAAACCTCTGTGCCAACAAAATCTTTGTACGCCAATAAAATTTTCCAAGCTCAAGTCCCTTTCATTGACGAGGCAAATGGCACAAAGATGAGGCTTTGATCTGTTCATACACAACTCTAGACCTACGAGAACTGCGGTCAATTCTGTAAAGGCAGGTAACCAATGGAATAATAATTCCCATTCTTCCAGGTATTTTGTCCTTCGGCAGAATTCGCGTTAATCACATGGAGTGTCATTTCTGTTGAGGGTAAACGTTTCAATTGGACGTTTCAATATTTCAGAAATAAGTATGAACAAATTGTATTCCTTTAAATATTCGTAGAACCTAAGAGTACAATAAAAGCTATTTATAAATTCGTACATCGAGTATGGAAGAGTAATAGGTTTTTCCTAAGAAGCAATGTTCATCCCTTCTAAAAATAATCGATTGACCCTATTGAGAACGATTAAGAAACACGATAGAAATCAATCATATTAATTGTTTCCAATCGTATTTCTTTATCGTTCTCAATTGGATCAATCGAATCCAATCGTGTCCAATCGATTATTTCTAGAAGGGATGAAAGGTTGCCAAGTTTCGTTCAAGAAAGGTGCTTCATAATCATCCAACATACAGGAATGGGTGAATATGGAACAGTAAGATAAACGAAAATCATCTGCTCTCTGCTGTTGGAGCATTTTAATTTCGTAAGGGTATAACTTTCTTTTTTTGAGATGACTTTGCATTATTTCAGGTAGAAGAGCCTTGTAATTTTCTCGTTTTGATTCCTCCAGAGGACGTAACTTCATGCCCATGCTTGGTAATTCAGAGTTCTTTAGCTCTTGAAACACTGCTTTGCAAAATGGTTTATGTTCCTTTAAAACAAATACTTGGTGTTCTTCTCGACAGTAAAAGATCAATTTAAACTTAATGCATCTAGAAAAAGAAATGATTTAAAGCTCCAATTTTTAACAAATGCATTCATAGCAAAAGTATAAAAAACTAACGTCCATAAATATCATATAAATCTATTAGAGCAGCACTTAAGTTTAGAACAAAAAATTTGTAAAAATACTCATTGATTTACCTTTTCAACTTTACATCTTTATCGTGTTTGAGACACACCTGACAAATATTGGGATAAAAATTCTGCATGCATACTGCCAACAACAACAATATTATAAAAAATTATTTCGAATTTACATATTTATTTTATTATTTATCAATGAAAAATTATATTTCTGGCCTGATAGTTTTTTTGATAAGCTTTATTAAGAATTTGTGACGAAATCGTAATATTTATTAAGATTATTATAATTAGGAAACCTGCAATGCTTGCTGCGATTTATTACACATTTAAAATTAGTTTAAAATTTTCCCCTTAACCCTCTGGCACATGCGCATTGAAATTAATGCTCAACTGTTTACTCCCGAAGTTGTGTCCTGTGTTTCCTATTTACCTTTTTTTCCTTGATAAGTTCTCACTGTTTTTATTGGTTTTTATAAACAAATTGTAATTACTTTGATAAAACAAATGCTGCTTTTCATATAAATAGAGTAAGATCATCCTTTGCCAAAGAGAAGCTTTCTTTTCCAAAAAGACAACCTCATTTGCTTTAAGGTTTAAAAGATACTTAAGATTAAGTGATTGCAAAACGAAACTTCTGCTTTATTTCTATTGAAGGAGATCCTCTCAATAATCAGGACGAAACTCAAGAAGATCGTTAGTACCATGGTTGAGCTCAGAAAGCTGGGATACATAAAAGGATGTTTCCCCAAAAATGTTGAAAGATTTATCTCTTAAAAAAATTGTACTCGCCATTGACTATTTTGTAAGCAATGAAAACTTTTGAAGTTCCAAGCTCAAACGATTTATAATTCTGAGTTAATTATGTAACATGCTGAGAAATGAAAACACATTTTGGGTAATTGCCTAACTGGTCCAGAAGAGCTAATATCGTTTTCATTATTCTTGAGATAAAGAACAAACAGATTATAACGAAAATTTGCAGCAGCTGCAAATGCAAGAAATCAAAGATAACTTAATGATTGGTTTTATCAAGATAACAGCAGTACTTATAAGTTTTTCGAGCTTAAAATGCTTCTTAAAATATTCCTTTACACGTGTATCGAACATAAGTGGACTAAAAAAAAAAATCGAACATACACTATCCGTTTATTTTTTCTACATTTTAAAATATAGAATCTTAAAGGGTCAACGTTGGGTCCATAAATTTTGTTTCTGGCCTTGAATACCTTACTTTCGAACCAAATCTGTTTTTAAATTAAAAATATCAATAACCGCAACCAATTTGCTAGTCATTCATCTGGTACCTAAATGATGAAAAAATCTTTTCATAGCGCCTCCTTTGAAAATCCGATTTTCGGTACCTGTAGAGCGGGTTGAAACTACGATTTTCAACCCTAGGGTTGAAAGTCGCTGTTTCAACCCGCTCCACAGTTACAGCCAATCAGATTCTCAAAAGAGTTGCTATGAAAAATAGTATACATTACTCGAAACAAAACACAGCGAATGCAATATGTACCTTGGTGCGTATGAAGCATTATATTGTGTTAGTGAGAAATATAAGTTTTATCATGTACCTAACATATATTTAATGATATTTTTTTATTATTTTTTATTCAAGTTTTTGTATGATGCCAAACATGAAAAATTTGATACCTTAATTAATAGACGTTTTTTCGCGTTCAACCATATATATCCTATTATACTTGAAATAAAAAGAAAAATACTGTTCTTCATTTGCAGAAATGTTATTTAATGAATTAAATTTTCAAAAAGTATCTAGTAATAGAATATCACAGTGACACATGATTGTAAATTACATTTGATTATAACTTAAAGAGTCTTAAACTTCAAGTGTTCAATCTCAATATTATATAAAAACGTAGAAAACATTTACACACACAAATTTATTTGAGATTGAAAAAAATGTTATAATGTTGCAATTGATTGGTTCTAAATTATATTATAGATTATGGTATATCGGCTCCCTCATCAGGTTCAAAACCAAAATGCTGAAACAGAAAAGAAATAATATGTATTTTATAAAGTACTAAATATTTTTTTCATAACACCTCCTTTGAAAATCCGATTTTCGGTACCTGTAGAGCGACTTTCAACCCTAGGGATGAAAATCGCTGTTTCAACCCGCTCCACAGTTACAGCCAATCAGATTCTCAAAAGAGTTGCTATGAAAAATAGTATACATTACTCGAAACAAAACACAGCGAAAGCATTTCGTGTGATTGCAGCCCGTTTAACTCGGGCATAGCAAACTTCACACTCATGCAATCGCTCTGTTTCGCCCCTTGTAATGTAATATACTATTGTTATCGGGAAATGATTAAAATGCCGGTTATATTCATAAAAATAACATAATAAAAAGTTTCATTAGACATAAGATCATTCTAGATTTGAAATTACGATCATTATCTTGGGTTGAAAAAGATTAATTTTGCAAATTCACCCTTTGTCAAAATCATTGCTATATTATTGAAAAAAATCTTACCTCATGAATTCTGGATTCAAGATCAAAATATTGTTCTGTCAGTTCCTTTAATTTGTTTTGTATTTCATCGAGCCCATCATTTTTTTTATTTAATTTTGCAATTTCGTCCATGTAAAACTTAACTTTCTGTTTTAGATTTGTATTTTTTATTTCCTCTTCCATTAAAATTTTATGATATTTTTTCTCCTCCTCGGTGAGATTTTTCTCCTCATCATCCTTTTTAGCTACTCCTCCCTCTTTGACCTCTGCAGGCTCTTTATCTTTATCGTCCTGGATAACCGCTTCTTCCTTTTTTTCATCGTCGATCTTCTCGCCATGGCTTAGTCCCTGAATGGTATCCATGTTTTCCACTTGCATCCATGCTGCAATAGAATAATTGAAAAATCCTTTTAATTCCCGAATATTGATCTTAGGGAAAAAATTTCCGTAAATAGAAAGAAAATTTAAATTTAAAAATAAATTCTTTAATGACTGAAACCATTAAAAAAACATTTTCCAAAACGAAATTTTTATAAACAAATCGCTGAATTTGATAATAATTTATTCATTTTCGAAAATTGGAAATGGTTAAGTTGTGGGAAATCTCTTGTCTGAAAAAATGATTCATGATTTATTAAAATCGCATAATTTTTTAAAAATTGGTAAGACGCGATAAGAAAAAAAGTTGGGTAAAAAATAAAATTTATTAATAAAATTATTTTTCTGTGTTTTAAATTATTTTTTATGGAAGATAGTCTTTTATCTTTCAAAATAGCCCTTCAATAATAATATTGCTATTCTTGAAAGCAAATTTATGCATTTTTGCCTGAGGTCTAATTTTCGTGGATGAAAACTACCTTAATGAAACAAAATTTTTTTGATTCAAACAAAATATCTTTGGACCAAATAAATATTTGTTCGAATCAAATAAATTTCTGCCTTCAATCAAACCATTTATATCTTTGACCATATATCAATTTCTTTGTTTTGAAGAAAAATTAATTTGATTCAAACAAATACTTATTTCGTTTAAAGATATTTTGTTTGAATTAAACAAATTTTATTTAATTTAAACAAATCATTTCTTTAAATCAAAAAAGTCGTCCAAACAAATTTTTTTCTTTGATTCAATCAAATCTTTTTTCCGAATGCACTTATTTTGATTTAGACAGTGAAATAAAGCGTACTTACCAAAGGTGATCCTGATTTATGAAAGAATCCCCAGTAAAATTCTTAGAAAAGAAAATTCTCACAATATCCTGAAAAGGCGGAACAAAAAATAACTGTTTTATTTGAAATATTGCATTAATTTCAATTTGAAATGATTTCCATGACTAAATTCCCTAGTTTTCTAAACGTTCTCGGAGGTAAACTGTCTACTGGGGTGCAGCGTAACCCCACACGATAGACACTTCCGCACAAGAATCATCGACGGTACTAATGTACTCGTTCATTGACGTAGACGGAATGAAATGACGAATAGTGAAGGCGTTGAGTGAAGATAGGTATAGAGGAGACATCCAGGGTGATTGAATGGTACAAAACTTGCGGGGAAAGACGCCAGGGGTAGGTAAAGTTCCAGAACCAAACACGGGGATCGACACTTTCGAAAGTCGACAAAATCTCACGGATAAGAAGTAAGTTGTAGGAGTAAGGCCCAAACTTGTGTTGGCGAGTCTGCTGTATTCATGATTGGCCAGGTAGTCTCGTCAATTCAACCCTAGCTTGTCGACAGAATTTCACAAAATAGCTTTTTACCTCTTTTCCTTCTACTTCGCTCTTTACTAGTCTCTTCCTAAAATCGGATATATATTTAAAAAAAAAATATATATATAAAATAATACATAAAAGAGTATATATAAAATATTTTATATTTTAATTTTTATAATATAATATATATTTATATTATATTATATTTATTATATTATTATTATTATTATATAATATTATGTATTATATTTGTAATGTTAGATAATTGGCTTTAGGGTCCATAAATGAAAAAACAGTAGTTTCAATCAAACGTTGATCTTTATTTCTAGAATATGAAAAAACAACTAGTGAATATTGTGCATTTGAGTACAACTTTGGTATTGTCTGCAGTATAAAAATATGAGAAAACCTACATAAAATAAAACATAAACATTTTTTGGTGAAACACGAGAGAAATCTTAGGAATTGATATTGAAAAGTAACACATACATTTCAAAAAAACATCTGAGATAAAAAACTAGTCACGTTTATGTACAAATGTAGCTTAAATTGTAGATGCAGGTATAAAATGCGAGAAAAAATAACTCAAAAAATTACGAAAAACTTCGGTAAAACTTTGATCAATATGAAAAAAACCTTAAAAAACCTTAAAAATACGCAAACAACACTTCCATAAAGACTTCGATAAAATTTCAATGAAACCTTTAAAAAACTTCGATAAAATAAGCATGAAATTTCTTTGGGATTGTGTGAAAAGTAAAAACATGAGAAAGTTGACATAAAATTATACATTTTTAAACAACTGAGATAAAAAAAACTAGACACGTTAATGTATAAATGTAACTTAGAATGTGGATGTGAGTACATAAAATGTGAATAAATAACTCAAAAGAGCAAAAAAACTCGATCAGAAACGCCTATAAAAACTTCGATAAAAATTTCGATGAAAGGCTTCAAAAACTTCGATGAAAACATGGAAAAAATTGTTTGCATTAAAAATCGAATTCTTTAAGTAATATTATAATATAGGATCCAAATTCATCATCTCATCTGTTATGAATTTAAATTTTCTAACCTTAAATCATTGTAATCCCTCGGGTTCTGATAGGTTTAATCTTGATTTTAATTTAATCTTTTTCCTACGTCGCTGTTTTTGAAGACACATTTTCACAAACTTACTATAAGAGGATCGTTTAGTGACTGATTTCCGGGTGCATAGAAAAGACAGTTGTAGGCAAGAAAACCAGTAAGATGGAGGGAAATTTTCTTTTTAAATATAAGTAGAACTGTGATTGTAAGGGAAAGTGGAAGGATAAACACCAGATGACCAGACTGTCCCGATAATAAAGGAAGGATAGTAAATTGTAACCGGAGTCGTAACGGTCCCACACATTTTTAAAGAAAATTGAAGAGGCCTTGATGAGGACTCCAATCAGAGTCGAAACGTTTGATTGAAACTACTGTTTTTTTTCATTTATGGACCCTAAAGCCAATTATCTAACATTACAAATATTGTTATTGAGGGTCGATATAATTCCTGTTCTTAATGTTATGTATTATATTATATTTTAAATTTTATAATATAATATATATATATATATATATATGTATATATATATATATATAATTATTTATATTACATATTAAAATTTTTGCTTGATACCACACCACTATTTTATATTTCGATTTTTCATAAATAAATTAAAAGAAGATCTTTTATATCCAGGAAGTTAGCACCGCCATTTTGTTTAAAAAAAACAAAACCTGTGCTGACTTGCGCTAAATTTGTAATGAATTTTGCCGCAAACAATTTTTGAAAAAAATAAAAATTAGGACCAGAATTTGGAAAAACATTTTTTTACTAGCACCGACATTTTGTTTTTTTGAAAAAACAAAAGTTATTCTGAATTTTGCTAGGAACATCTTGACTTAGTTTCTAGATCTACAGAATTATGACATAAAAGAATATTGTTATTTGTACGAATGCATCAATATTTTTCTTTGGATTTAAAAAAATTTGATTGCAAACTAGTTTCTGTAAATTATCTGTCTTTATTTAGTCGATTCAATGGAATTTAATAAATAGAATTTATTCAATAAAAAATAAATGACAGAATTGATGTAAATCAATTATTTGAGTCCCCAGCAGTTTTTAATTATGATTAATAATGTTTTTTTATTATTAAACAGAGAAAAATTATTTCAATTAATGTATAGTAAAGAAGTAATAAAGTTAAAATGACGATCGAAAATTTGACAAATAAAATATGTACACTTGATGCCTACGTATATTACAAGAGAAAATTTTCTAATCGAGAGTATCTTTTACTCAAAAATGTCTGGTAACTTTGTAACTAAGCAACCTTGTGAAAATGTTTATGGCAACTATTTTCTTATTTGAATTGATAAATTATTAAAATTATCTTCTAGTTAAGTTAAAAGAATAAAACAATCGTAGAGTTTATTTAAGTGAACAATTTTGCATTCCAATGCTTTTTCCGTATTTTACATATTCTGTTTACAAAATAGAATTTTTAAATTCAAATCGTATTTTTTGAAATTGAACATCTTGTCAAAAAATGTCTTACTGAGAATTTCTAGACCTCATTTAGGCAGATAATTTTCCATCCCAACGTTTTTTTCGTATGTCACATATTTTGTTTAAAAAATTTGATTTTTTAATTTTAATCGTATTTTTTGAAATTGAAATGATTAAAATACGTTTTATCTTCGTATCTCGTATACTTTAACTGGAAAATAGAATTTAGACATTGACTTTTTTAAATTTTTAACAGACTATAACTTTCCTAATTTTAGTTTAATCGAAAAATGTTATTAGGATAATCAGTGGAGATTTATGAGCAATACCAGAAACAAGTATTAGAATTTTGGATTTTTTCAATAACACAAAAAATGCTCTTATTTGCGCAACTTGAAACATAAAATTAACGGATTGAATTGAGCTTTGGCATACTTTATCCGAGCCGAGAAAGTAAGGACATGTTCATTAACCAGCCACATCTGACGAAAATTGTGAAAATGAGACCAGTTTTTATATTTTTGAAAAAAACTTTTTGGAAAAATTACAATAATGTTTTCTGAGACTGCTTATAAATATTTAACAATTATCCTTATAATACACTGAGAGGAAAATGCTATTGAATCTATAGCATTTGTATCAAAAGCATGTATATTATTGATTCAAAAAAATATGCCAATAAAACTGTTACAAAATTTTAAAAGTTACAGTAAGTTAAGACTTTAAAAAAAGCCAATATCAAAATCCAATTTCCAGTTAAACTATAGAGACAAAACTAAAAGACTATTATGATACAAAATTTTTTACTTACAAAAAAATCTACGAATTTAAGAAATGTAAAATCGATGAAATATGTTCGAGAAATAATTTCTTAACGTACAAGTGCAGACGTTGTAAATGACAGATCTCTGGACAAATTTAAGGTTTCGAAAAATAAATATATTAAAAACCTTTTTAATATAATATTGAATCGACGTTTCAGAATCAAAAATATCCCCTCTTCAGGCCAATTTGAAAATAATTGTGAAGGGATGTTTTTGGTTCTTCACACAACCTTTAAACAAAGGAGAAAAGATGAAGTTTCTGAATAATATTGACATAAGAAAATTCTTAACTGATTATGTTTCAAAGTTACTATTTATTTAACTGGATTTTAATATTATGTATTTGAACTTTACATTTATTTCGGAAATGGCCTGAAGAGGGGATCTTTTCGATCCTGAAACATCGCTTCATTAATATATTAATAATGTTTTTGATATTTTTATTTTTTCAAATCTTAAATTTGTCAAAAAATTTGTCATTTACAACGTCTGTATACGTACATAAAAAAATCTAAAAATTTAGAACACAACATTTTTTATAAGATGTATATATATATTTTTTTTTATTTAAAAAAAATGCTATTAAAAATAAAAAATTCCATTTTTTAATCAAAATATGTGAGATACGAAAAAAGCGTTAAAATGCCAAATCGTATCCTTAAATAAAGTCTACGACGTTTTATCCATTTTGAAATGTTTCGAAGAAAATAAATCATTTTAATTATATAATTTATTAGACAGTTACAGAAATTTTTACAGAATATCGAATAAATTATAAATAAAAATCGCATTTAAACATCATCTTCTGAATAACAAATAGTTTTGCCGTTTTTCATCCCTATAACCCTTCATAAAATTCTTAAAAAGATTCCAAAAATGTTCATATATATACAAATAATAAGTGAGCTTACATCTTGAAAATTCTACTTTTGTAAACGCAAATTGTCTGGATGTATAGATTTGACAATGTTTCGACAGCATTCAAAGGTAAAGTGAAATACAATAGAATTATCTTTATTGTTGCCGAAACTGCAAGTATAATTAAAAGGGCAAATTTTATTGCATCGCCAGCTACCTGCTTACTTTACTTCCACTGCGTGGTTTTCCCTCACGCGGCACAGGGATGTTTGATGAACGTCTGTCGCCGACTTTTGCCAACGGGGCTTCTTTGTCCACAATAAGGATTAAAATATGAAATATACAATTTTTTAAAAATTTTATATTTAGAAATATATCATCATCACATAATCCTCATCTTTAAATTTTCACGATTCTAACGATAAGTTTTTTTCTAAGTTAAAAATTAGAAGAAATTTGAAATTTTCTGTAATTCACTGAACCAGCAATTGTTTTAGTACATTTTATTACATAATTTTATTTGCAAGAAGTTTGAACCTATAAACTTATAGACATTGTAAAGTTCCACCAATCGAGAAAGCCATCTTATGAGAAAGAACGATCATTAAATTATTTTAATATCACAAGCTGAAATTAAAAAATATATGTATGATGAGAAAGAGAAAAGCTAAAATATTATCTTTACTTTTAATTTTCTGCATGTTTGAAAAAAAAAGAAATTATTCCTTCGTTGAAAATATTTAGCAAACCTAGAAAAGGCTGATTGAAGTTTCAGGTAAAATTAATAATTAAGGTAGTTGTCGTGAAATAACGCTTTTCTTTTGAATTTGTTCAGATTTTCACAATATATTTAGAAGATTATTATACAACAATCTTGGAATTTTTAACTCAAAATTGAATCTATGAACGCGAATATTGTTATTTGAAAACAGTACCTTTTGCATGTATCCGAGTAGAAAACGAGTGAAATCGTCGCATTTTTTATTTTTAAATAAAAACGATTTTTACCATTATGATAAAAAACTACAGACGTGTAGAAGAATATAAAATATCGTAAATAGGGGAGAGACGTACAGTACGGCCGACGTTGCATTCAATTTTGTATAAAAGATGATTGAAATGTGATTTTGGTGTGTTTATTTTTTAGGGTAAAGCTCATATTATTATAATATTATTATTAGTTTCTACCGTCCAAAATAAAAGAACCGTTAACTGCATTTCGATTGAAATTGAAAAAAAGGCCAAAAACTTTTTTTTATCAAAAAGCGTCCATTTTTTCTGTATTTCAAATTTTTTTCATGGAAATTAATCTTTTCTCTTCCAAAATAGCCCTTCAATAATAATATTGTTATTCTTGAAAGCAAAATTATCTATTTTTGCCTGAGGTTTACTTTTCGTGGATAAAAACTACCTTAAGGACGTTCTCTTGAAAATCACTTTTCTTTAGATTTCTTTCAAACTTCGTAAATAAGTACTTTTTACCATGATCTACAAAGCGGTAAAAAGATTAGCATCAAGACCGGTACTTAAAATCGAGAAATTAGGCTCTAAAGTTGAATCTCTTAACACGCGTTAGATAGGCGTAGTTCAGTTTCGCGATACCTTTCTTTACATTAAAAGCACAGTTTTCTTTAGATTTTTTTGGAAAACTAGTATATTATACTAGAGATTATAAGGAATCGTATGCCATCATAAAAAATAGGTGTACCGGCACTACTTTTAAAGATATATGTTGTTGAAACTCGCAGTTGCACAAATTCTTAGCCGGTTTGCTGAAGCAAATATGGTGACTTGGCAACACCGCATCAACAGCGCGCGCGTACGCTTACATTTGACATTGCTTCCAGAGCTTTGTTTTTACGAGCAACTGATTTTTGTGAAATAAAAAACCCATTTTTGTTGCGAAATTTATTGGACATCTTATTAGTATTTACAAACTGTCAATAAACTTATAATATAACCTCTGTCACACCATATGCTTTCGACTCGATATGAGAAAGACAAGAAAGCGGTGTTGCCAAATCGCACAAATCGACGCAGAAGACACATTTTGTTACTTTTGCGCATAAACGGTGCTCAACTCATTCGGTTAGAAAGCTTAACAGTAATCCCACTACCTATGATAGAGTAGGATGAGCACATCTACGGGCAAGAGAACGTCCTTAATGAAACAAAATTTTTTTGATTCAAACAAAATATCTTTGGACCAAATAAATATTTGTTCGAATCAAATAAATTTCTGCCTTCAATCAAACAATTTATATCATTGACCATATATCATTGAATTAATTTCTTTGTTTTGAAGAAAAATTAATTTGATTCAAACAAGTATTTATTTCGTTTAAAGACATTATGTTTGAATTAAAAAATTTTCATTTCATTTAAACAAATCATTTCTTTAAATCAAAGAAAGTCTTTCAAGCAAATAATTTTCTTTGATTTAATCAAATCTTTTGTCTGAGTGCACTTATTTTGATTTAGAGAGTGAAATAAAGCGTATACTTACCGAAGGTGATCCTGATTTATATAAGAATTCCCAGTAAAATTGCGAGAAAAGGAAATTCTAACAATATTATGTTTCTGTACAGTATTTTCTAAACGTGATCATTACGCATATATTGTTTATACGTTCATTAGTAAAATATTGTCTCTAGTAGGGCTAGTGGTACTTTACCATAAGAGTAATTTAGATCCTACTGGTCTTTATCCACAATTTTTCAAAATAATATTTGTTCATCAATGTAAAGAACATAAAGACTGACGTCGATGGACAATTATTTGATTTAGAATTTTGATTATTTTTCGAAATTAACAAATATATATTTTTTTAAAACTATGAAAACCTAGGATAAGACATATTTTTAACAGAGTTTAAAATATTTAAACAAATTTAAGAAGTTTTAGATGATTTTAATTTACGGGAAAGTTCCGGGAAGTTTTGAAATTTATCCGGAAAAAGTTGGGAATTTTCTATCGAGCTGCCGGGAAGTTAAGAGCCATGAAAATTCATCAATCACGTTTCGATAGCGCAATCCATTCACCGAAACAGCCGCTCCAGTTTTATTTCCAAAAAAGTAAGAGCCAATGATCACCTCCTGCCCAAAAACTACACCAAACAGTTACACATTGCGGATAGAGAGATTTTTCAATAATAATTTTTTTAACGTAGCGTCCAAGGTGAAAATGAGCCTCATTTAACTCTACGAACTGTTTCAGCAAAATTTTCATCATTTTTGTAATGAATTTTAACAACTTCAATGCGTTGTTGAAGGGTGTATCGTTCCATTTTCATTAATTATGAATAGTTTTTAGTTCTCATCTGTCAAAAAATGACACCTCTTATGATGACAACTGCCAAAATAGCGAGCTATTCAAAATGAAACCTCTGATTGGAGAACCCTGTATTATCTAATCAAACAATTTTGATTAAAAAGCCAAGATATTCAATGATGTAAAATAAAATTTGATTAAGTCAATACAAATTTGATTCAATTAACTGATATATTTGTTTGACTCGGGCCAGACTTGAGATTCTGAGAAGCCATTGAGACCTGACTTACCCGTGTAAAAATTTTGTTCTGGCTCCGATGTGGCATGAGCTACGTTTTTGTGAAAATGAGATTATTAGGTAGCAAATTATGAATAATAGCAAGTCATGCATATGAGCAATAATTCAAAATTGAATGGTTATATGGACGAATCTTTTGTGTATCCTACGTGTTTGGTTAATCTTAGTGTTACAAATATTGTATCTAGACGCTATGTGTATATTCGTGTTGCAATTGAAACAAACAAAAATAAAAAGCGTTTGAAACACATTAAACATGCAAGGATATCATATATATATATATATCGACATTTGCTAATTTAATACGAAAAATTGTGAATCCCTGAAATAGAAAGTGATTTTCGGGAATACGAAAAACGATAGAGAATATTCGGTTAACGTCGACTGTTCCCGTTCATTGTGTATATGTAGAATAGCGGAAATCCTTAAATTAAAAAAATCAAGGAGTGGTGAAAAATTGAGAAGTATTTAAAAAATATCATCTTCAAATTTTGAATTTAGGACATGATCTTTTAGAATGTCAAATAATTGATATCAATAAACAATTTTTTGTGGGAAGTTCCCTCATATAGATTATATATAAATGTCCTAAATTTGATAGTTGATTTCAAATTAATTTTTCCCTTGCTGAAAAATAAGTTTATAGAATTTAAATAAATGGATGAATAATAAATATTAGGAAATGTTGATAATTCGAAAAATGAAATATTGCGTAATTAAATTCAGTGAAAAAAGTGAGTAGAGAAAATTAAAGTATTCAATGTCATGATTTTTGCTTTTGGCATTTGTTAGCTGTCAAATTACGCGTAATTTCGTTTACAGTTGATAGTTTTGCATCAACTTTAAGATGGAGTGTAAAAACGAGCATTTTCGTCATATTTTACTTCCTTATTTCCGTAAAAGAAAGAACGTGGCACAGGCTGCTAAAAAGTTACGTGATTTTTATTGTGAGGAATACTTAAAAAACAGACAGTGTCGAAATTGGTTTGATAAATTTCGTTCTGGGAATTTTTCACTCAAAGATGAGCAACATTCAGGTCGGCCAAATGAAGTTGATGATGACCAAATTAAAGCCATAATCGAATAAGATCGTCATGTAACAGTGCAAGAGGTTTAAGAAATGTTAAAAATACCGAAATCAACAATCGACTGTCATATGGTATACAACGTCTAGGACTCGTTAAAAAATTTGATATTTGGATTCGACATGAATTGAAAAAAATTCATTTGACAAAACGCATCAAAGCTTGTGGTTTGCATCTTAAACGCAATGAATTCAATCTCTTTTTAAAATCGAATCATCACTGGTGATGAAAAATAGATTGTTTATAATAATGTCATTCGAAAACGATCATGGTCCAAGCGTGATGAACCACCACAAACAACATCGAAAGATGAATTGGAAAGGTGTGTTATTTTTTGAGCTGCTTCCAAGGAACCAAACGATTAGTTCGGATGTATACTGTCGTCAGCTGAACAAATTGAACGCAGCGGTCAAAGAAAAACGGCCAAAATTGGTCAATCATAAAGGTGTAATTTTTCACCATGGCAACGCTACACCACACACATCTTTAGCCACTCGCCAAAAATTATTAAGGCTTGATTGGGAAGTGATGTTACATCCGCCATTTAGCCTCGACCGTGCACCATTAGATTACTATTTATTTCAATCTTTGCTTGTTTTTTGCCGATAAAGACTAGAAGTTCTATGAGCGTGGAATCACGAAGTTACCAGAAAGGTGGCAAAAGGTCATTGAACATAATGAAAAATATATATTGATTGAAATTAATTTCTTGTATTTAAAAAAATGTGTTTAATTTTTATGAAAAATCAGCAATTACTTCTAGGACAACCCAATAGTCCACATACAGACAAAAGCAGGAACTTTCACATGAACACGGGAACACGAAACTGTAATAGTTTTTAATGTTAAAACACCATTGATTCACATCCAGAAAAACACGCTGAAACAGGCTGTAAACTTATAGCTCGTGTTGCGCATATCAAAATATTCCTAAAAATCGTTCATTTTCGCGTTCCGCTGTACTCACATTAGAAGGTAATGCGTGACTAACTGATATGTCAACAGAAAATGCTTACTTTCTGCTGACACTTTCATACTTTGCGTGATTAGAATGACCTTGTGTTGTAGGTCGCTGAATTCGTCTTAAAATCGGTAATAATGCCATCGAAAAAAATACATGGTTCCATTTTAAAAAGTGGAATTGACCTTGGCGTAGCTTCAGCGCCTCCACCAATAAAAAAATAGGGTGTTCCAGTATGACGGCCTTCTCGAACACTGAAACTTTTGCCTGAAACATTTTTGGATATGATCAATAGTTTGAGTGCTATCGCTCTGTAACACTTTATGTGCCTCACCCTGTATATACTGATGTATCAAAGTTTCACGAATATTGTAATAAGTTTGACGGAAAATCATTAATAAAAATATTTTACTTTGTCGAATGCGGTAACATATCTTAAAAAAATGTCACTAGCCGAACAAATAATAGTATATTATGTCCCTAGGCGCATAATGGGGGTTATTACGCGACGAGCGGCAATGCTCGCAGGAGATTGAAGACAAGGCGTAGTCAAGGCATAGGTGAGGCATAGTCAAGGCGTAGTCGATGCGTAGTCGAGGCGTAGCCGAGACGTAGCTGAGGCAAAGCCGAGACGAAGCCGAGACGCGATCAGTCCTGCGAGCATTTTAAGCGAGTCGCGTAAATACCCAAATTGTGTGCATTGGCACATATTAAATTTCATGTGACTTCGGTGCATATACGATTTTTTATACGTACACTCGAATCTAATAAAGTATTCATCATGATTCTCGTCCATTGCACTAGATATTTCACGACTATTTCCGGCCATTTTGATTTTCTCGATCTTGTGTAGTAGTAGTGTATTGTAATAGAGCATGCGCAGTTCAAATGTACAAGGCTTTGTCAGTACGGTGCCAACGCTGTACGAATAAGAAGAAGATTACGCTCCACTGTATGGTTATAGGCACATGCGAAAATCAATTTTTACATTACATTCCTCTGTATCGTAATACACACCATTGCGCTACTCTCAAGTGTAGCTTAAAAACGAGTTTACGCGCCGGAGGCACATAAATTTAATTATATCAATCTTTCATAAAGAAATGTTTTCAAAATAATAGGGAATACTTTGATAAAAAACAAAGAAGATCATTATTTATGAACACTAAATTCAATTTATCCAACAATATATTGTATGGTGAGGAAGCGCTAGAAGACAGACAGTGTACTTACTTAGTACTTTACATAAGCGCATTATTTTATTATTTGTACCTTATTTTGCACATTTAGTTAATTATTTTACAATTATTATTTTAAATAAACTTTTATTATTATTTTTATTAAAATAAACACCATTTGAATGTTTAGTAAACCTTCAAAACCTTAGTTGAAGGCTCTAGCCGAATAAGCATGGGAAAAGTGCCTCAGCGCAGATTCGGCTCATATTTAAATGGTAAGTGTCAACTAACGTTACAGTAATTAACGCACAGTATCAGATCTAAAAAATTACGCTTTTAGAAATTATTATCGAAAATACAAAGATCGAAACATCACTTTTTCTGGAAAACGACTGACCCGATTTCAACGAAAAAAAAAGATATGTTGTGAGGATAGTTCGGGCAATCGTAGGAAAAAATACTAGACAATCTCCGTAAACGATAAGGGGTAGAAAAAAATACTCAAAAATACTCAAGCTCTGATCTGCTACATATATTTTCGACACAGCAATCCAAAGGGCACTTCATAGTGAACAATGTGTGCTGAATAATTGTTGGCCCTTGAAATATGTGCTTTCAAATAAGAGCAGGGGGCCAATACTATTTTTTGCCTACTATTTAGTAAAATTAAGATAATTCGAGTAAAATTGTCTTTATTATTAGGGGTACAACTTTGCTTCTACCGTTTTTTCCCATTTGCGGGTTTATTCTTAAAAAGTGATTACCTATTTTTGATTCAAAGCACTGTCCGTCTCCTGCCATTACGTTTTTCCATCTATCTGGCAATTGTCGTATAGCATCTTAAACAAACGATGCGTCGTTTGAGGTGATCCACGAATCGTTCCATTTTTTGACTTCTTTATAAAAGCGGAAACGCTGATGACCCAGGCCGTGTGCTATCGATCAAAACAAATGGTAGTCGGAAGGAGCAACGTCTGCAGCATGGGGATAAAGCTAGCATAGGAACTCCCGATAATAAATCTGATTTTCGTTCCAGGTCGATTTGGGGTCTTTTCTAGGGACTTTAAAAATATTCAGTTGGCGAAAATGTAGTAAATTTTGAAATAGTTAGTGTTGTAGCACTGGTATTACGGCTGAAGCAAATGCGAAGCCAGCTGTCAAGAATTCCAATAACTAAATGGAAAAAATGGAATAATATGATAAGGTAAGTGAAAATTGTTATTTATATGGGTAAATGAGTTTAAAAATTATGTCTCTACCTAGATAACAATCGTGCGCGATATGACGCCCGCGCGCCAGGCGTGTCACGTGTGCGAACGAGAATGCAGTAATCTCGCGCGCACTCGTCTAAAGGCGTGAGGGGTATATCAGTGCGTCGCACATGCGTTGCAGTACGCGATCACTGATGTAGGCACGGAAACTGATCAAATGAGACGCACAGAAAGTCGAGATATATTAAATTTAAGAATCGTTGATCACGTAATTTATTTAGCAGTATTTTCACGGACCGAAATTTCGGATTTCATACCCAAAATTCTTGAATATATCAATCACCTACGAATCTGTTTTATTTATTCATAAGAATTTTCCTAACATCAATAAATGATTAATCTTTGCATTCAATTTAAGTGATTAATTTTACTTATCCACTAATAAGGTTTTCTTAAATTAAAAAATTTTTGATGCCATAAATTATAAGAAATTTATAAACTTTTTAATACTCATTTCAATTCTTACTGACTTTTTTCATGAGAACTAATTTTGGAATATGTAGAAATGTAAGACAAGAAATGGACTCTAAATATTCCTGAAAATCTATTGACATTTCTTAAAATCTATTACAATTTTTTTTAAACCCCTGAAAAATTGTTAAATCCTTTATAATCTTTTAAATTATTTAAAATATTTCAGAATCCTTTAAAATGCATTGAAGTCCTTTAAAATCCTTACAATTTTTTTAAAATCCCGTTAAGTTTTTTCAAATATATCAAAATTCCTTAAAATCTCTATCTACAAATCCGTCTAAATCTTTTAAATACTTTGGAATTTCTTGAAATCCATTAAAACCCCTGAAGATATTTTGAAATCCTTTGGAATCTTTAAATCCGTTAAAATTACATCAAATCCACGCAATCTCTTTAAATCCTTTGAAATCCACTAAAAATTGAAGAAATTCCCGATTGAAAAATAAATTCACTGTCACTTCCCGCATTCTCCTAGTCTCAAAAAATTCCCGGTTTCCCGGTGTAGCTAGCACCCTGATTTTTGGGAGAAAATGTCAATCATGGGTGAAAAAATGCTGACCATATTCATAATGAAGTGCCTTTCAATCTGTATTTTGTATGTGTTACAAGCAACTTTTTATTTTTCGTTCAATTTGGAAATTAAATTTTGTATCATTCGAAGCCGAGCCGCATGCTTGAAAATATGAGGTTATGTTAGTGATGCCGGCAGCCCTATCCAACTTCCTGAAAGATGTCCGGAAATATGTGACCCCCACATGGTAGTTCCTTAAAATCTCGACTGAGGGCGCAGTTGCGCTTCAGCCTGACTTTAACATTCTTTCTTATGGGATAATGTTACAAATAATTTAAAAAATTATATTTACCAATAAAAAATACCTATGGAACTATCACAATAAATTAACAAACATTTAATAAAAATTTTCAGGAAAAAAAATTTTAAAAGATAATGATAGGAATGGAGAAAATAAATTTTAAACGCAGTCGCGCTTCAGCCTGACTTTTTAACATTTCCGGTAAGAAGGTATGGATTAAATTGAATTAAAAGTAGTTTGAATATGGGCAATGTTAAAAAGACAGGCTGAAGAGCGACAGCGTCTAAAATGTTTTCTCCATTCCTATCATTATCCATCAACATTATTTTTACTGAAAATTCTTATTATATGTTCATCAATTTATTGTGATAGTTTCATGAGTATTTTCTATTGATAAATATAATTTTTTCAATTCTTTGTAACATTATCACATACGAAACAATGTTTAAGTCAGTCATTATAAGAAATTTATAAAACGGTAAGAGATACACAAAAATTATTATCATTCTGAGGTTGTACTAAAAGTAGAGGTCCACAGACTATTTAAAAAGTTTTAAATTAACAAATTTTTTGTTTAAAAAGTTTTGAGATTCTTGAAATGGCATTCAAAGGGATTGAATCCTGCTCATTCTCGCTTGCTATACTTCATAGATTTAAAAGAAATGGAATTCATAAGGATTGAAACTTTTTAATACTCATTTCAATTCTTACTGACTTTTTTCATGAGAACTAATTTTGTAATATGTAAAAATTTAACAATTAAGTCATAATTGATGATGATCGTGTTGAAAGTTCCATCAAATAAGGGAGTCGTATTAAAATATGATTTTAGTACGAAAAATATTACATGCATAATTACATTTTTCATATTAAATGTGAATAAATTAATTTCGAAAATTTTATTTCATCCAAAAGATACCGGTCATTGATATAATGTTATAGTTTAATTGATATTCATTCAATGTGTGTCTAACGTTGGTATTGCTCTTCAAAATTTTTTGCGTAATAAAAAAATTATTCGAATTATTTATTTTCTCATCATTTTATCTGATAAAATTAATATTAAAATAAATATAATTATTTTTTTGAATCGACACATATGCGTGGCAATATCACGCCCAACTGTGTGACCTCCTGAGTTTACCCGGGCGGATTAATCCTCGCGCGTGCGTGCGTCATGCCCCGCATCACGCAGACACTTTGTTTTCTGGGTAACTTTCTTTTATAAAAAGACTTTGAATTATTTCCGGTAGAAGAGCCTTGTAATTTTCTCGTTTTGATTCCTCCAGAGGACGTAACTTCATGCCCATGCTTGGTAATTCAGAGTTCTTTAGCTCTTGAAACACTGCTTTGCAAAATGGTTTATGTTCCTTTAAATGAAATACTTGGTGTTCTTCTCGACAGTAAAAGACCAATTTAAACTTTATGCATCTAGAAAAAGAGATGATTTAGAGCTCCAATTTTTAAATTTACAAAATTTTCACGAATACATTCAGGATTTTTTTGCTCAGAAAATATAAACAAACCGAGGAAATTACTAAGAATAAGAAGTTCTTAGAATCACTCAAAAAATACGTCTGAATTTTTTCAAAACGTTTTGAGCAATTTTTCAATTTTGCGAATAGCATTATTTTTGCAAAATCAAAAAATTGCTTAAAACACCCCGAAAAGATTTTTATGTGTTCTTTAACCAATTTTAATAACTTTTTTTCTTGGTAATTTTCGCCATAAGTCTTCTGCTTTCAAGAAAAAAAATTTCAATATCCTCGAAAGTACCGCAGCATATTCGATTGATCGAATTGAGGCGATGTTGAGAAAAATTGGATATCGAGAGGCAACCCCGGGTGAAGATCGTTTACGACTTCAGCAGGCCTGCAGCTCGTTTAGAAACCTGCAACAAGCCTGTAGCAGGTCTGCTTCTGATCACACGCCTGCAAGAGGCCTGCAGCACACCCGCATATTGAACATTTATATATAAATGTAATATTTTGATTTAATCTGCGGGTGTGCTGCAGGCCTCGTACAGGCGTGTGATTGAATACAGGTCTGCTACAGGCCTGTTGCAGGTCTCTAAACGAGCCGCAGGCCTGCTGCAGTCGTAAACGATTTTCACCCGGGACGCCCGCATGAGAGAAAAGCTTCGCAGAAATGAAGACACTATTAACACTATCCACCTTGAAGATCCTATCCGTCTGTATGTTTATATCTCTCCCGCTTTTTCTCTCATTCATAAATTGCACTGGAGATCGAGGATTTTTTTCGTGTTTTTGTTCACGACTTTACATCGATAAATATGTCGATACGCGGAATTTCACATCGGATACTAATTTGATCTTTGAGAATTTTTTCCTTGAAATAAATAGACTTATGATGAAAATTACCTGGATCAAAATGTTATTAAAATTGATTAAAGAATACATACAAATTTTCTCGGGGTGTTTTGATCAATTTCTTGATCTTGCAAAAATAATGCTATTTGCAAGATTAAAAAGTTTCTCGAAACGTTTTGACAAAATTCAGACGTATTCTTTGAGTGATTCTAAGAACTTCTTATTCTTAGTAATTTCCTCCCTTTGTTTATATTTTCTGACAAAAAAAATACTGAATGTATTCGTGAAAATTTTGTAATTCGGGCGCCATTTTGTACAGGCTCAAGTGAAAAATTAATCTCTGAATCATACCTTCTTGAAGTTTAGACATTTGTTTCACCGGTTAAAAAGGTTCCAGGTCGCTGACAGACCGGGAAACCTTTCAAAACTCGCTTTCAAAAAAAAGATCAAAGAAGTCGTTCTTTTTTTTTAAACTATATTTTTTTAGAATTAGTAATTTTTTAGATCAATTTCGTATTTACCACTGGAAAGGGCACGTCTTGAACTTCAAAAATATGTCCCGCTCAATTTTTTCAGTCGCGAATAGCATACGTTACACGGCCTCAAAGACCGGTGTATCGTCTATGCCATTTTGGCCCTTAAAGGGTTAAGTTCAGAACAAAAAATTTGTAAAAATACTCATTGATTTACCTTTTCAACATTACATCTTTATCGTGTTTGAGACACACCTGACAAATATCGGGATAAAAATTCTGCATGCATACTGCCAACAACAACAATATTATAAAAAATTATTCCGAATTTCCATATTTATTTTATTATTTATCAATGAAAACTTATATTTCTGGTCTGATAGTTTTTCTGATAAGCTTTATTAAGAATTTGTGACGAAATCGTAATATTTATTATGATTATCATAACTAGAAAACCTGCAATGCTTGCTGCGATTTATTACACATTTAAAATTAGTTTAAAATTTTCCCCTTAACCCTCTGGCACATGCGCATTGAAATTAATGCTCAACTGTTTACTCCCGAAGTTGTGTCCTGTGTTTCCTATTTACCTTTTTTTCCTTGACAAATTCTCACTGTTTTTATTGGTTTTTATAAACAAATTGTAATTACTTTGATAAAACAAATGCTGCTTTTCATATAAATAGAGTAAGATCATCCTTTGCCAAAGAGAAGCTTTCTTTTCCAAAAAGACAACCTCATTTGCTTTAAGGTTTAAAAGATACTTAAGATTAAGTGATTGCAAAACGAAACTTCTGCTTTATTTCTATTGAAGGAGATCCTCTCAATAATCAGGACGAAACTCAAGAAGGTCGTTAGTACCATGGTTGAGCTCAGAAAGTTGGGATACATAAAAGGATGTTTCCCCAAAAATGTTGAAAGATTTATCCCTTAAAAAAATTGTACTCGCCATTGACTATTTTGTAAGCAATGAAAACTTTTGAAGTTCCATGCTCAAACGATTTATAATTCTGAGTTAATTATGTAACATGCTGAGAAATGAAAACACATTTTGGGTAATTGCCTAACTGGTCCAGAAGAGCTAATATCGTTTTCATTATTCTTGAGATAAAGAACGAACAGATAATAACGAAAATTTGCAGCAGCTGCAAATGCAAGAAATCAAACATAACTTAATGATTGGTTTCATCAAGATAACAGCAGTACTTATAAGTTTTTCGAGCTTAAAATGCTTCTTAAAATATTCCTTTACACGTGTATCGAACATATGTGGACTGAAAAAAAATCATGCATAGGGGAGAAGCGGCGAAATTGGCGCGTCGTCTAAATTGGCGCACCCTATTTTTCAGAAAATGATAACATAACAAAAAATAAAAATAGTTCTATCGTGTGCATTCTTGTATGATATGTATTTGATAGAAAACATTATAAAAATCTAATTGCTTAATACAGTTTTATTGCGATTAATCGTTTTTTGGCATAATGGTTTTACGTAAAAAGTATTTAATTAATGAACGATACACTTGCGGCAAAATTGGCGCATACGAGATTCAAATCAGAGGCGAAGTTGGCACACGTGTTGTGTTTCTGGAAACCGGTGACTGAAGTCAAGTGCTCGTATGTTTATGATTGAAAATATAAAGAAGATAGTAAGTACACAATTATTAATATATAAATATATACATTTGAATGTTGCTGGACTTTTCTGCTAATCTTTTTCTTAAGATTTTTGTGACATGGGAGGTAATGTGGTTCGCAAAACTGATGTAACGACTTTGTAAGGATATATTCATTTGAACAATCAGTGGTTAAATTTTTTTTTTTATGTTTGAGGTATTAAGGCATTTTAAAAGCGATTTTTAATAATTAATTTGCAGTCTGACGGTGTTTTGAAAGTTTTCTCGATTTTAACACGTGAAAGCAATGAAAGTAAAAAATTTGTATTTTTGATTGATTGTTTCTATTATTTATAAGTCTTCTAAAGTTAATAATTGTATATACTTCTGATTACAAATTCAAATAATTCTCTATAAAAATGATTTCAATTTGAATATTCACTTAAATATCCACAATTGCCAGTATTTTATTGTACAATTATAAAATATATTTTAACTTTGGCTGGTTTATGTGAATAAAGGTATAAAAAACTTCACATAAAATATTTCACATATCTCAAATTTAGTTTCAAATTATAACTACCTCTTTTCATCAACCTTTGCTACTGAAATGTAATTCTAAATCTATGAAAATATAACTAATACGTGGCAAGAGAAGATTATAATATTAGTGCGTCAATTTACCCGACATGGCGGGTAAATTGACGCAGGTGCAGTCCTTCGGAAATCTGAATAAAAACCTGCTTTAATAATTTTCAATGCAATCTTTATCCATTAGAAAGTATAGAAAAGATATCCAGCTATTAAATAAATATTTTTTCATAATTTTTAGTCATATACTTTCTTTTTAAACTCGCACTTTCTATTAGGTGCGCCAATTTCGCCGCTTCTCCCCTACACTATCCGTTTATTTTTTCTACATTTTAAAATATAGAATCTCAAAGGGTCAACGTTGGGTTCATAAATTTTGTTTCTGGCCTTGAATACCTTACTTTCGAACCAAAGCTGTTTTTAAATTAAAAATATCAATAACCGCAACCAATTTGCTTGCTAGTCATTCATCTGGTACCTAGATGATGAAAAAATCTTTACATCAAATATGTACCTTGGTATGTATGAAGCATCATAAAGTTAGGGAGAAAAATAAGTTTTATCATCTACCTAACATATATTTAATGATATTTTTTTATTATATTTTATTTAAGTTTTTGTATGATGCCAAAAATGAAAAATTTGATACCTTAATTAATAGACATTTTTTCGCGTCCAACCATATATATCCTATTATACTTAAATTAAAAATAAAAATACTGTTCTTCATTTGCAGAAATGTTATTTAATGAATTAAATTTTCAAAAAGTATCTAGTAATAGAATTTCACAGTGACACATGATTTTAAATTACATTTAATTATAACTTAAAGAGTCTTAAACTTCAAGTGTTCAATCTCAATATTATATAAAAACGTAGAAAACATTTACACACACAAATTTATTTGACATTTAAAAAAATGTTATAATGTTGCAACTAATTGGTTCCAAGTTATATTTTATATTTTGGCTTATCTACTTCCTCAATAGGATCAAATCCAAAATGCTGAAACAGAAAAAAAACAATATGTATTTTATAAAGTACTAAATATTTTTTGTTATCAAGAAATGATTAAAATGTCGATTATATTCATAAAAATAACATAATAAAAAGTTTCATTAGACATAAGATCATTCTAGATTTGAAATTACGATCATTATCTTGTGTTGAAAAAGATTCATTTTGCAAATTCACCCTTTGTCAAAATCATTGCTATATTATTGAAAAAATCTTACCTCATGAATGCTGGATTCAAGATCAAAATATTGTTCTGTCAGTTCCTTTAATTTGTTTTGTATTTCATCGAGCCCATCATTTTTTTTATTTAACCTTGCAATTGCATTCCTGTAAAACTTAACTTTCCGTTTTAGATTTGTATTTCTTAGTTTCTCTTCCCTTATAACATCATTTGTTATTTCATCATCTGTATCACTTTCGTAAATATCATAAGCCGTTTCCTCCTCGATACTATTTTCCTCCTCGCTAAGTTTCTCCTCCTCGATAAGATTTTCGTCCTCGATAAGATTTTTCTCCTCCTCAATAAGACTTTCCTCCCCGATAAGATTTTTCTCCTCCTCGATAAGATTTTTCCCCTTATCATCCTTTTTAGCCACTTCTCCCTCTTTGACCTCTGCAAGCTCTTCTACTTTATCGTCCTGGATAACCGCTTCTTCCTTTTTTTCATCGTCGATCATCTCGCTATGGCTTTGTCCCTGAATGGTATCCATGTTTTCCACTTGCATCCATGCTCCAATAGAATAATTGAACAATCCTTTTATTTCCCAAATATTGATCTTAGGGAACAAATTTGCGTAAATAGAAAGAAAATTATTAGAAAAAGAAACGCCTCGATAGCTTCTCTCAGGTCTCAGGCTTGAAAACGGGTTTATTTCTATCGCAGAATAATTTGAAGGATCATTTACACTATGTCGAATTCCATCCAGCAAATCTATTCTACTGTGAGCAGTAAAAATAATTGGAACATAAAAATCGGTGAATATTCTACATGATTCACCACACGTGATTTGGGTCCTTGAATCAATATCAAAGCCTACGATTAAGTTTGGTTTTGATAAGTTTTGTGCATAATACTGATTGTACATTAGTGGCGAAATATTAATTTGCAGATTTCTCATTTCGGAATTGCAAAGTTGACATAATTGAATTGGGGGAGGAGTATAGTATGGTTCAGCACCAATAAATACGATATGTAAAAACTTTAGCCTGGGAAACCAGTGGAACAAAATTTCCCATTCAATAAAATTCATTTCCCAATATTTCTTTTTACTTATCACATGAATTTCAAGCATACTGCCAAATTCATACTGCAATCTCTCTATTGCATAAATCACGGTTAAAGACCTGGTAAAAATTTTCGAAATGAGCATTCGAACTTCAATAACTCCAAAATCTATTTGTGGATGATGTGGTTTCACGTAAGTGAGAAGAAACGTATCCATCGTTTCTGTCAATTGCAGTCCTCGTTCATTGCGAGGGATGGCTCCGATGAATACTTCTAAAGGTATATGCCGAAACACTGTCCAGTAGTGATCGAGATAGTAGGAGAATAAAAATACACGACAGATTCCTTCGTGTCCGTTATTAATCAAGTGTCTTTCGCAAAAATTTGCATGTGGGCACTGTGAACAAGGTCTTAATGAAGTTGGATTTGGATCCCTGCAGACAATACAAACTTTGGGAAACATGAACATGTTTAGTTCGTAGGCATGCGCTACTCTTCCCATAGTATTTTGTACCAAATCGAGAATATAATTTTTATTTTGAATTTCGCCCATGGGATAACGTGGAATATCTTGGAAAATGTATTTTTTGCTGGAATATGTCATGACGTATTGTAAAGCACCACAGAAATCTTTGTGAAATGGCCAGTGGGACTTCTGATGATCTTCTGTACAATAAAAAATAGCTGTGCACCTTTCACATCTCAGCAAGTTTATATCTGTAGAAAATTTTGAACAACACTGACAAACGTTTGCATAAAAAAAGTTTTTCGAAAATTCAGATTGTAAATGTTCATCTGCTATTGCACATGTAAATCCGAGAAATTGTTGCACGGCTTGGTAGCTGTACATGATTCGAGTTTTATACAATTATGAAAATGTAATCACAATTAAAAACAAAAGAGGATGCACAATGATAATGATAGATGATAAGAACTTTAACGGTCACCTGGCTCTCTTAAACAGCTGATATTTTAATTATTCTTTGTGATTTTTCCATCAGATGGCAGCTTTGTTTCTTATTGAATTTTGGTTTGAAGCAATTAAAAGTTCCACTTCATTATTATTTCAATTTTATATAAATTCATTCAATGAAATTTGCATGTTTAATGCTATTATTCATTTCCTTTAATTCATAAGAGAGTTTTAACATTTTTTTGTATTCTCTTCAAACGGCTTTCTGCATATCAATTTTTGGAAACATGTTTCAGATTTCAGGATTCCAAAAGAATTAAGATTTTGGATCCGACTTATAGCATATGTAAAAGGTTCAGATGCATGAAAACAATTTACAAATCATAAAATCAATGAATAGTTTATTTTTCTAATTTGCATATATATAAATCTTTAAGAATACAACTTGTTTTGATTCCAGCTATATCAAAAACGAGAGTTGATATTAAACGATAACACTGGGCCAAACACGCAACAGAAACCCTAAATCTCTTCCAAGAATTGTTTGAAGCTTTAATTTTTAAAATGGCTTGCCTTCAGATTCTACTTATTTTTACTTTTCAAAATTTTTATATTCGACAAAAAGGACCCTGAAAGCACGTCTAACAAAAATTTCGTTTGAAATTTGAGCAAATCGTTTGCATAAAAATTGCATGTAATAAGTGCAAGGTTGCGTCTGCCATTTTGCATAAATTTCGTTCATATTTTTTTTCTAGTTCTAAGTAATTCTTCGTAGTTTTTTATAGTAAATTAACTTTATTTCCATTTTTTTTGTTCGTTAATAAATGAACTTTGACATTTTATAGAAATATAATTATTAATGTATTTAAGGAATTTGAATATTATTATAATTAGAAATTTAAATTATCAATTTGAAAAGTTTTTAAAAAATATTTCTATTTATTGCATTGAAATTTATTCCAAATTTTGCGACAGATTTCCATAAATTTTGCATGTAATGACGGACACAACCTTGTACAAAACTTTTCACAAATCTGTGAGGATTAAAACCTTTAGTATGCAAAATGTCTTGTCAGGAGATACTCGTTTAAAGAAAATTGCTTGACAATTATAAAAATAATCTTATTTTTGTTCTATTCTAAGTACAATATTGAGTTTTAAAATTACGTAAGCCAATGTAAAAAATATAGCATCACAGGGTTAATAAAAAGAAAGCCTACTTTTTATAAAACTTAAAATACTAAAACGTAGTAGATAGCATTATAAAAAACAACATAAATGTTCAAAATATTTGCAAAGTGAACAATTTAAAGCAAAAAAACATTCAAAGATGTTTAATTGTTATTATAAGATTGATTAAATGAAACATATATACTTTAAACATTCAAAAATTTCTTGTACTGACAAGGACAACAACGTTATACTAACCCTACAATTAAAAATAGAAAATATAAATTTTTTTTTTAACATTATACCACTTAAATTGGTCATCGTAAAACCGTTCGTAGTTTTTAAATTGTTTAAACATTATGAGATTTATCTTTTGTAACTATAATGATGAGTACTGTTTGAAAATTATCTAAACTTTTACAAGATCCTTAGACTGTAAAACATACTACATACAGATACATATATGTAGTTATAATCGGCAGTTTTATTTATCATTTAATTTCTTAAGCTTCTTAAGAATCATTAGCTAAGAAGTTATTTTAATTGCTCATTAGCAAACCAGAAAAGTTCATTTTAGGCTCCAATTGTCCAAGTTTAGTGTACGTTAATATTCCAATGTTTCGGTAGAATACTTTTATATTTACAACATCTCCATGCGGTCTCAAACTCGCGAAAGGATCTGTTTCTCGACGCGTGTGTTTCGCAAAGTGACCAATGATTTTCAGCATTATTTCATGTTCCAGATTAATTTCTTCTTCCTATATAGTCGTTGAGATGAACGTACAGGTAACTTTTGTCAGCATGAAGAGAGAATTAATCCATGTGTTGTAAATCCTAATACAGGTATTAAAACCAACAACGATGTCAGGTTTTGAAAAGGTCCTGCTTTCAAAGTAATCTTTATACAGCAAACTATAAGACTCCACGTACAACTTTTTGTGTTTAGCTTCGCAAACTCTACAAATATTAACTTTGTTTGCACCAATAACATGTATTATCATGCTTTTCTGGCAGGGAATACTAATTTTCTCTATCGCGTATAGCAACGTCAATGGTGTAGTAAAATGTTCGGACATGTAAAGTTGGATTTCGAAATGTTTAAAATCTTTTGTAATAAATTTCTCGACCTTGCAATAGCAATTAAGAACATTTTGCATGTCGGTTGATAGTAGCATATCCTTTTTATTGTGGGGAATATTTTCAATAACGCCTGAAACAAACATTTTTCAGAAGAAATATACGAAAAATAATAAACGTTTAATGAAGAATTACATACATTTTAGTAACATGAAATTAAAAATTGAATACTATTATTTTATTTCTTTTGAGAATACTTTTAATGATAATTTTTTTGTCATTGATTACCTGGAATTGGTGTAGGATTAAAAGTAACTCCCATTGCATTTATTAACAATCCATGTGAAAATAGAATCAGTATTCTTTATGCGATTGATCTCCATCGTGTTTTTTACAGAAACTACCATGAGGACATCGAGAACAAAACTTTAGTAGCTTTAGATCGGCTTCATAACAAACCACACAAAGTTTAGGAAAGAAAATTAAGCTCCTCTCGTATGGGATAAGTTTTCTTTTCAAACAGTCCAGTTGCCACATCGCAGAAATCTTTGTGCAAAAACCACTGTGCTTTCTGGTGCTCTTTTTCACATTAATAAACCATTTTGCATCTTGTACACCGTTTCAAACGAGTTTCGCGTTCATGGGAGAAACACATTTGACAGATATTCATATAAGAATGAAGCTGAGAAAATATAAACTTCTCAGCGGTAACTTTTTTGAAGTCTTTTATTTTCAGGATCCTTTGAAGATCTTCACGCTTGCACATCTTTAAAATTTCCAGAAAACGTATACAGTCTTTATTTATTGTCAGTTTCTAAAAATGATTATTTGTTCCATCTGCGACATTCATGGAAAAACATAGGATTTATTATTGTTATTATTGGGCGCGGACACTAGGGACATCACTTACTGCCGGCTGCCGGTTAAATGTAAACAATTTTCTTAAATGCAGCGTTGCCGTCTTCAAAAAACTTAAAAACATGAAAAAAATTGATTTCATATTTATATTATATTTTTATATATATATATTTATATCATATTTTGTAAAAGATTCTAATTTTATAATATTGGAATGACAATAAAAACTTTAAATAAAGAGAAATCGGGTTTGAAAAGGATAAATCATACAGATTTCAGAAATACAAAAATTTAAGAGAAAAAAAAACAGTTTGATCAAGTTTGATAAAAATGAAGCATGAAGGCAATTTATATGCGAATTAATCCGTTTGGAAATAGGCCTTTTTACCTTTCGGAAAGTTTAGTACGCATGCGCTAATTATATACAAGTAGTTCCTGTTTTTGCAATCATTTTTGCTCGCTGTACGCAGTGCAAATTGTTTTAATAAATTTTTAAAAAGAAATAACGAGGTTTAATTAATTTTTTCCCGAGTAAAATTAAATTAAAATAAAAGAAAGAATTTTGCAAAAATGATAGTCGTACACTAAAGCATACAGAGAACATAACATAACATAACCTCTTTTACTGCATACGATTTCCAAGACGTTGTTTACATTACAGTGAAGTACGTATTAAGAAAAAGGAATTAATGACACATTGTAAAGAATTCGATGATTTTTTTACATAGTTTAATAATGTTTTTTGTTAAACAACTCACTATACATTTCGTTCCAAAATAATTACACACCTTGAAATTCTGCCTTTTGCCTCAATTATTTGTTCTATTCACAATATATCAAAATTTCTGGATAAGAGAAACCTAGTCTACCAACCTGTTTACGAGTTTCGCCTGTTTTCTACTGGTAGACTGTTTCCGACAACTTACCAATCGTTTAATTTTCCACAAGCTATTTTCTTCTACTGTATTCTTTGGAAAAACATGGCAAACTTGCATTTATCTTGACAGCTTATGATCGAAACTTTCATACTGCGCGGGAAGCTTCGTAGTAAACGCACATGCGCAAATCAATCTCCGGTAGTTAGGTAAACTGGTCTATTGAAAATTTTTTTTACATTTATAAATATCAAGAATCAGATAAACCTTCTTTATTGTCTTTGATTCAATTTTCACAAGTATCAAATTGATATCTCATTTCGTGTGGAAATGCGACAGGCGACAAAAATTATCCATATTTAATTTGTTCAGAAAAGTTTTTTTTGCGGGATTCCACCCAAATGAAGCAGATAAACGTAGTTTATTATTCTCTCTATCATTTCCGAATTATCAAATTAAATATAAGCGGAAGAAATATAACTTCGTAAGAAATTAATAACCAGATATCATTTTTTACGTATCATACATATCAAATTCTAAGTTACGCGTAACAGTGCAACCCTGGCCTCGAGTGGGTTGCAGAATAGGAATTTTTACTTCTCCTACCTGTGGCATCCTCTTTACAATAATAATTTGTAATACTCATGATAAAGCACAGTCGCACCATAATTTAAAATTGTCAACATTTTAAATCTCATAAAAAAGCATTGTAGTGACGAGGCTTTGTTGTTCCCTTAATAATCAATGTTTTTGGTAGGGGTAGGAAATGAAAATGTCTAGTTCTAAGGTATTTTCATTTCATTAACAGCTAACTTCACTTCGTCAAACATTGAGGGAATTTCTTTTATTGGAAATGTATGGGAAGGGATCTTATTTACGAATTTAAGTAGTAAAAAGCATTTTCCGAAAAATTGTTATCAGTGAAAATGTGTTTTATCATGTATAAAAGAAAATAATTTAAATAATAAAATAATTGAGATAAAAAATTTGTCAAAATTAGTCAAATTTATGATATAGTTCAATTTCTTTTGTATAATGAAACATATTTTCACCATTAAATTATTTTCAAAAAATGCTTCTTTATTGCAAAAATCGAAAAATATGATGCACTCCTGTACATTCCCAATAAAAACAATTCCCTCAGTGTTCAACGAAATGAAGCTGGCTATTTATGGATCTGACAGTGCCTAATATTCTACATTTTTTTAGTAATTTGAAGGTATATACACGGAGAGAAATAACCAGTGCCATGCACTTCAGACAAATAAGTGTTCAACACTTAGACCCATTTAAGTGTCACCATGAAGTTCAAACGATAAAAGCTCAATATTCATGCTCTAATCATACATTTTACTTTTTCTGTGCCTATTTTCTGATTTTTAACATTTATAAATCTACCTTTGTGAAAACACCTTTTTAGTGCCCATATTTTGCCCCGCATTTGAGAATTTTGAATATGGTCACATTACCCTTTTAACCGCTAGCTCTTTAAATGAAAAAAAAAATCCTTGATTTTGCATTAAAGCTGAGAAGTTTTGAATCTTATTCTATCCAAATCTTCTTCTAGGGCGCCTTGCTTAAAAAAACCGTTAGAACCCAATAGAACCCTGTTAGAACATGGGTTCCTACCTGGGTGTAAACGAAGTTGTACACGGTTCTTGCAAATAGGTCCTGCCCCGGGTTTTATCCGGTCCACAAAAATTGTAATGTAATGGCACTTTACTGGGCTGAATGTCGGCATTACTTTGGCAAACCATGTTATTAATTTATTATACTGGGCCAAAAGTCATCATTACTTCAACAAACCATCTTTTAAGTACAAGAGCCAGGGTTAACAATTTTTGTATCAAAGTTCGGTAATGAATAGTTAACGAAATCCAGTCTTCAAATTCGAGTACACAAACAGTTCATAAAGTTTACTTTACCCAAAAAGCATTTTTAAAAGACAAATATGTCTAAATGTTATCAATTGTGCAAATCCCGAGAGCTAAATAAAAAAAAAAATCGATCGGAGTGACGAAAGTGAAGAGCCTCCAGAGAAATAATACAGCCGATGCTCATTTTACTCAACTACCGTTCGAAGCACCTCAAGCGTCGGCGATATATTTATACATTTCAGGTTAACCCACTGACGCATTGTGATGCTCTGTCGCCGACAACGTTTTACTCAACTCCTTACGATTTCCAATGTAGCATTTATTGATATTTACTTTGGATGAATTAAGTATTTCTCAAATTCATTTTACCCGACTAGGATTTAATAAATGTTCAAATGTCCTTAAGACCCAAGTTTAATCGACAGAGTGAAGTAAAATTACTTCAACTATTTTTCTCCGTGTAATAGTACAGTATTTAACTGTTCATTGTGATTCATATTCAAAAATTCTTGTTGTATTTTTATTCTTTCACAAATTATTTTCAACTTTAAATCATTTAAATTTATGAAATGGATTTCATACAATATATTTCAAAATTTTCCGCTCTTTAGAATACATCGGGTTGGGGGGGGTCGGGGGTTTCGTTTGCATTGATATTAGTTCTTGCTATCAAAACTTGGCGGGGCTGATGCTCATTTTGACTTTTTTATGTATATGAATATTATAGAATATTATTCTTTAATAATACTTTTTTTCACCAAGAAATACATAAGCACAAGCGATAGTCTTTGAAAAGTAGCTTGTTTGGTACTCTTTTCGTAGCGGTAAACTGCATTGTTAGTTCCCTGGCCAGGTATTTCATTATCATATTAGAAATGGACTTCGTAATTTAATTATCCTTATAAAAAGGAAACTCAGTGAAAATTTCTGGAAATAATTACAATAGTGGAACAAATAAATAGGTGGTAAAACCTTTTTAAATAAAGGCACTAAATATTAAAATAAAATCCATAAAGCACCAGGAATATATTCAGATGTTGATCATGGAGGTTAAACCAAAATTACAATTTTTAGGAATGATTCATTTAAAAAAGGAATTAAAGCTTTTATCTGCAATATAAGTCTTTTCACCTAAAGCGTTAAGTCTTACCTGAGTCTGTGGTGGATTCAAGTACATTGTTAATTAGATTTTGGTCTTCAATCATGATATTTTCCAGTTAACTTGTTCAGGAACTTCATCTGAGTCAACAGTTTGTATTTCGGCTTCAGCCTTCTGCTGAATTGAAATAGGAAATAAACCAGGTACTTTATCAACATGTATAACCTCTGATTCAAATTCTTCTTCATCAACTCCGCCATTGCCGGTCCCAAGCCCGGATGCGAAAGGAGGAGGGGACACACAGACAGCAACATGACACTACATACTAACAGCGACACTGAATGCAACACAACCAATACCCGAGACGGCGTTTCGCAGGAGGGCAGCATCTCACCCAGAGGAATGTGTGAGGCCATGCACGGAGAATACGCGTCCTGCAGCCCGCTAACGGTAGTAACCGAAAGGACTCTGCCAGCAGCTGGGCTGTCGCCGTCAGGATGGCCGTCAAGGGAGTCTTATAGACAGGCTTTCCCTAGCGGTGGGCCTGCCGGGCACACGCGTTTGAATGGTCTCTCCTCAACCTTCAAGCGCGTGAGGACGCGGTGTGGAGCAAAAAGCATCAGGGGACCTTGAACAGGTTCCTTGATGCCGCATGAGTGGAAACAGTATGAATGGAGGGGGCCTCTTAATCGGGGTATCAATCCAAATGCGCATACGGCGGTGACGCTGAACTTCCCTCCTACCCTTCTCGCGGTAACATCACAACCACATGCACGATACCGACACCCATACATACCAGTACGAATGCGTTGCCGAGTGAATGGACTGCGGCCGGCGCCTGGTGGATATTCCCGATAGACTAGCCAAGGGAGGAGTAGTAACCTCCCGATCAGGGTAAGAAGCGATGTCAGTATCTTACCTCTGTGGAGGTAATATGGGTAAATGTAAGTCCCTCCGGTGTTCGGCCGCGAAGGGCAAAGATCCCGTGAAACCACATGTTAAAATGGGAAAACCGCTCACGTTTCTACTGTCTGGATCCAATTTCGGGGTTGAAATTATGGACGCCCGGGCGTAGGAATGAAGGATTACCTGGTCAGTATTTCCTTATATCCGACGCTGCGTAGGATAAATCGCACACCGTCTACCCTGAAGTCCGGGTCAGGTGTCGGGGAGGACCCGGCACCGCTCGGTCGATAGGGGTGACGTTAAACCTTTAGCATCATTATGGCGCGGGCCTATCCCGTAACCTTTTAACTAGCTTCATTTAATCTGCCGATAGGATCGACCATCCGATAAGCCGCTTCTCGGTTTCGGCGCACATAACTAGGGATCTATGCAGGCGGGGATAGTAGCCCTACTGCGGTAGGGCTCCCATGATGGGCGAACTGTCTTAAAACACGAAGTTTATGAATATAAATTCTAACGAAAATAAAGGAGGTGAAGAGGTGAAGGCGCCAGACACGCCCTCACACACTTCTGCAGGGGCGGAGGGATGGAAAGACGTCCTTCAGCTCCTGAAGGAGCAAAGTAAGAAAATGGAGAGGTTGGCCAGGGCTCACAGCGTTATCCAGCAGGGTATGCTAAGAAATAACCCTGGCCATGTTAAGGACAGTGTCAGTGAGGCTACAAAGGTGTTGAGCGGAACGCTCAACACCCACAAGTGCATACTAGAGAGCGGGGTGGAAATCCAGAAAAGGATGGAATCCCACCCCGCCTCCAAAAAGATGGGTATCTTCCGGAGACTGCGCTCTGCGTCTCTGGGAGATACTACAAAAAAGCTGACAAAGGGGGAGAAGAGGGTTGCTCCTTCTCCCCCCGAAGATCGGCTTCCCAAGAAAGGGAAGGGCGGCATATCGCCAACTTACGCTGCGCAAGAATGGAAGGCGCAAACTCGTCGAGAAATGGCAGACGAGTTGGCATGGTGACGAAACCGGGAGATGGACACATCGTCTGATCCCGGAGATCGCCACCTGGCTGGATAGAAAGCACGGTCAAGTCGGCTTTTACCTGGCACAAGCGCTTTCGGGCCATGGTTGCTTTAATGCGTACCTGAAGCGCTTCAAGAAAAGAGAAGATGAGTCGTGCCGCTAGTGCGGTTCCCTTGTGGAAAATGCAGAGCACACACTCTTTGTCTGTGCCAGGTGGGGCGCGGAAAGGGACGCTGTCGGTCTGGCAGTGGGCGCACAACTCACTCCTGACACGATGGTCTCTCTCATGCTCCAGTCTGAACAGATATGGATGCTTATCGAGTCATTCGTCACCTTGGTGATGAAAACGAGGTAGCTCGATGGACGTGCAGAGCGCGGCAACAATGGGGGCCAGGAGAAATCGCATCGGGGCCTACACCCGCGGTCCTGCGTCTTGGGTGGCCTTGGCTCTTCGCGTCGACCGGGGGAGGAATCTTCTTATTCCTTTCCTGGTTGACGCGACTAGCCGGCCTGCTTAAAGGGCGTGTGCCCGCGGATGGGAGTCCCGGGCGAACGGACGACAGAAGAGTCGTACGCGACTTTAAGCTGGAACCAACTGCCGGCGAAGTTTAAAGCCGAAAGGCGGGTCCGCGGGCGGTGTATTGGTTCGTGAGAGGGGGTTTTTTGTTTTTAACGGGTATGCCTAGACCCGTCCTAGGAGAGTCCTGTACAACGTCTATAAAAGATTTCGCCATTTTTCCTCCTCACAAAAAAAAAAAATTCTTCTTTATCATCTGCATCTATATCTTTTTTATATATTAAAAATAAAAGTGTCAAAGAAGTAATTAAAATTTTAAAAAAATGTAACACTTTATTCCAACTTCTAAAATGATAGATTCAAAGTCTAATCTACAAATTTGATTTCCTTACTGTCGTCTTCGTTGCTTACTCTTCTAGGTTTAAATATCGCGCGATTGCTCCGGACTCGTCGAGAGCTCTTTATTTTAGGCATATAATTAGCACACACAGAAATTAAATGCATACACTCTCGAACATAACCTAAACATAAAATACAAAGCACCCGGGTTCAAGACTGGAGGCCATCTGAAAACACGAGCAGAGACAAAGTAAATAGATGGCACTGTAATCGCAACAACTACTGAACAAGGATCAAGTTTAGCTTCATCCCACATCTAAGACATTCGCCATGTTGTGGCCAAATAATAATTTTCTAAGTTAGAGCCAAACTTGTAATAGGGCAATCATTTGGCAATTTCTACACGGGTAAGCGAATATTCTATGGGATTAATCGTACGAAAATGCTTTCGTATAATTGTTGAAGGATCGACTTACTTAGTAAATGTTACGTACGGATGGTAGGTGTGGGAAATAAATAAATTATTAATATTATAAATAATATATCAACATTTATTTCAAAGATGACAAGGTGTACGCGGAGGTCGTCCAAACTGTATGACACTTACGTGTCCCTTTTTTATTTTTAAGCGGGATCGCTTCCCGGTGTTTTTCCCTAATCCTGACCTGCTACCGAATGAAAATTTTGAAAGAGTGCTGAAATTTATTTTGGTGAATTTCGATCGGAAGGTTTTACTATAATTGATTATAAACAAAATAGTTTCTAAAATCGTACGATACAGCTTACCAGTCCGAAGTTATTAATTCTACCAGTCGGTAGGATAAGGGCTGGAGAAGAAGGCTGCCTTCGACGTCACCCTTAATTTTCCTGACGCACTGGGCTTCAGAAAAACTTTGTTGAGCGTGACTAAAACTAGTCACTCTTGTTTGTCCTTTTCACCAATTGCACGCGGTCGCAACAAACACACACGCACGAACTTTCGACACTCTGGCCTTGTTAATTTTATAAAAATTAAAAGGCGGATGGTTTTGAACCAGAAAGAAAACAGTGCTTTTAAATTGTTTTCTTTCTTCACTTTTAATTGTTTATAATCTTAATACGGCTCCTCGAAAAATATCTTCTCGTCGTTTTGAGGTTCGACGACAGGATTATTTTTTGGAATTTTTGTTTTTCAGCGCCAGGCTGTGCGCGCACAATCAACTCTTGCGGCTGACCGACCACAGACGCACTCAAAATATTATTTTGGCGCGAAGCGTAGTGGTAAAAATACGGTAGATATTTTTTAGCGCGACAACCTCGTGAACGGCTTTCGTCGGAGGAAAGATTTTGAAATTATTTACGTCCGCCCAAGGGTGTGTACTTTGACCAACTTTGTCGATTCCTGACAACACGTTTGTTCCGAACCGCGGACGGGCAAAAGCAAAGATCCGTGTTTTGCTCTCTAGAGTTCTTACCCGGAGTAAGAAGCTCGTCAGACTGCAATTTTGATTTCGTATTAATTTACCTTGTCGACTCGCATCGATGTTATTCAGGTGGGGAATAATGATGACTTAGAATTATTTCCAAGTGGCGTGATTTCCATGGGAAAGGAATTTGTGCTGACACTGGACTCACCAAATACTTGGTAGCTTCGAAATTTCTTTCGTCTGTTGCCAAGTGAGAATTTTTTGTTGACTTGGCCATTTTATCAATTTATAATGATTCCTGGATTTTTCTAACTCCAGAATTTTATATGTTTATATTTTTAATTTAGGGCCTGATACCTTAACAATTTCTCATATTTTCAGGAAAATGTTGGTTCAGGTTTTATGGCAATATGTCACTCACTGGCTAACGATATTTCGTTGTCCAAGTTTTTTAAATTAATTTTGATTTACAGGAAGGTATTTAGTGGATTCCAGGTAGGGATATTGATTTAAAAGATGTTATTTTGCATATAACATCGATGCCAGCGATCAAGAACTCAGTAAGTGGTTTCTAACATGCCTAGGAATCGCTAGAGTAGGTGCGTACGGATGAGCGTAAGCTGCTTACGGCGGACGTAAGGTTATCATGGCGTCGCCGCAAGGGTTCACGCGCGTTCAAAACCATTAAGTTCACGTGTGTGCTCGTAGAATCGTTTCGATTCTTTCCCCTTTCCCTTCTTCTGCTTTCTTCTCTATCCTTATCCTACCTACCTGTGTGCATCGTTCTTTCATTCTCTTATTTCACAATTTAATTTCTTATAATAATTATTGCATCTATCCATCCCCTTGTACATTGTCGTGTCGATACATACATACATACACCTGCACACATACACACATACACATATGCATATATATATATATATATATATATATATATATATATGTAGGTTACGAGAAGCGCAAATGAACTTTTCGTCGTTCTTTTAAATTAAGTGAAATATCATTCAAATATTTCACTTAATTTATTACACATTTTATTTATTTATGTCTTCATTTACGGTTTACTCGTAACAGTAAATTTCCTAAACGTGTAGTTGGTAATTCACAGAATTGTTTTATTTAAAGTTTATAAATAAAAAGTTTAAGGTTTCAAAAATATCATAATGAAACCGAATTTTCAATTTAAAGGTTGAAATTACTTCATGTTTTAAAAGTATGCGTTAATTAATAAGATTATTTTTCTCGTTCATCAGTTACGTAAATATTCAGCGGAATTTTTGTGACAGAGTTATTAACAATTTATACATAATTCTTAATAACAATAAATACGCGTAATTATTTCTATTTTTTTATAAAATGATTTTCACAATATTCTTCCATACGCTCTATTGATAGAAATGTTATTTGTGATGTTGCAAAATTTTTGCACATCACAAGATGGCCGTAATGCGTATTTCCGCCGTGACAGATGTGTAAGAACGGAATTGGATGGTTGCCGAGGGTTATCTTGTCAGTTTAAATCGGTCTTGAGTAAGATTACTTAACTTCCGGTAACATACCGATTTACGACTCGTTACGGATATTAAGTCGAAAGTTGCTCCAGGACTGGAAAAATTGCGTTAATTTATCAAATGTTATGTGAAACCATTGAAATTTTGTTAATTTTTGTTAAAAACATCACTTGAGACACACCTTGAGAGAAGACACAACTACGTTGGACAAGTGAGAAGTGCAGAGTCAAGATGGCATCCAAAATGGGTTACACGTTCGTCGAAGAGACCAATTAGAGGACATATAGGCAATCCACAACCCCTACGTGATAAAGAAGTCGAAGTTAGCACTACTCCCTGTCATACAGTAATAGACACATAGACACATGAATTTTGAGATATATTTCGGGCTTTTAACGCCCAATTGATATTGGACCATTACCGAAGGCCTCGGGCGATGGTCCAAGTTATGATTCCGGGAAGATATTCGGGATTCCAACTTGGCGGAGAAAAGTAGCGGGGCTGCAGAGCCCTTTAAGTAGTTACAGCATGTGAGTGCGGATAAGGATGGGGACTGTACAACCCCATCCGTGACTCTTGCCATGTGCCAAACTACTAGGGAGGTCAAACACGACATGCGACTCCAACCTGGCGGAGTACGGATCCGCCACGACCCAGCCCTGTTCAAGACTCAAGGTAAATACCAGATGCGCACACGGGCTGGAAATTAGGTACATTTGGATGACGACTCGACCCTGTTCTAGAAACTTGGCAGGTTCTAGTTGAGAAAGGGGGTTGATTAATTATAATATAACGTTTTGAGAACCCACCCCATAGTTAACGGAAAATGGCCGACTTGGATAATCTCTCTGAGATATACGTTGTGGAGTAACCTTTAGTCGATGAATCCCGAGAAACTCAACGACGCACGAGTGTGAACTCGCCTTGTGATAATCCTAACGGTGGAGACGAGGAATATATTTGGGCGGAAGCAGAACTTGTCACGTCAGGCGGGAAGCATTCTGTTGGTTGCTGGCTGGCGTGTGACAGTAACAGCCTCTAATCTTTGAGAGCGATTTTGAGGAGAATTTTGGAAGAAAAGGAGGATTGTTGGAGACAGTAAAGAAAAGATTTGTTGGAGAGTTCCGGGGAAGGATTGTTGGAAAAAGGAGTGAGAGAAGAAATAACTGTATAAATAACGTTACAAAAAACTGCGTCGACGCTTCGGAAATTAAAAAGGAATTGCGTGAATTGAGTGAGTGAAAAGAGAAAGTTTCGAATTCAATTATTATTTTCTTGCGACGGAATCCCCGCGGCACGTACCTTTGAGTGGAGTATTTGAACATCCTTTTTTTTGGAATAATAATATAGGCCCGTGCACGTTTTTGAGATTTCCCCGCTAGACTCTGGATAATTATAAAGTGTTAGTGACTAGCCCTGGAGCATTTCTGGCGAAACGAGTTCTCCCCCCTCACCAGCTCCGTTGCTAAATTATAAATTCTGTGATTCGCGAGATTTTCCGAGACTGTTAGGTGCCCTCCCCTGGTTTTATTTGTTCGAAAGCAAACTGCTCTTACACCCCCCCCCCTTCTTTTTCTGTTGGGTGTCACCCCCTTTTTTTCTCAAAACTTTTGTTGTTGTTCCCCTTATAAAGCTTTGTTGCGACCCCTCAACCAGCCAACTCGCGTCGCTGCATGATTGTATGACAGAATCTTTATTTTTGTATATTATATGACAGTAAAAGATTTGAAAATAAATTGTTAATCTACTACTAATTTTTATAAAATCACGAGTCTTATTTCAGGTAGTTAGTAACCCCCTCCTCTACCATTATCCAGATAAAGGGGCTGAGCTGGCGGCACTCCCAGTATACTTCGTATTAGGACGAATTAAGGTTGAGTTGGATACCTGGAAATTTTAAGATTATCTATTTAGTAGCTTTGCTTTGCAGCAGAGTGCAGCACCACGAACTGGCCCAAGAAAGGCCTGGCGCCTGGCACAACTTTTAGTAGCTTTGGAGCTAAACAGGTAGTCCTGGTACGAAGTGCCGTGGTTGCGCGTGGCAAGTTATAGAGAGCGAAAAACTACGTTACATATTTAAACGGAAAAGAATTATTAAAACTGTGAAAGTACAATTTAATAAACCTCTATAATAAATGTTTTCATAATTTTGAGTATCTTTCCCTCAGAATGTATATATTTATGGTAGAATTTAAAAAAATCTCACAAAGATAGTACGAAATTCTGTACATTCTTTATTTATTGAGAAGAAATTAATGTATTAAATAAAAAGAGTATTTACAACTATTAAGTTGTTCAAATATATGAAGTCTATTGAGTATATACATTTTGAGTTTGATTGGATCGACATTGCCGCTGCTGTTTTTGTCGTGCCGATGATGCTCATCTGTTTTAAACGCGTTGATGCAGTGAGACATTTTCAGTTTCTTTTAAAGTTATTTTTGGAAAAATGTTCGCAAAAAGTTTAATGAATAATTGATGAAAAAAGTGTTCACCGCAACTATACAAGAGTGCAGAAACGATCGAAGTCATCTAGCATCACGACTTTAGGAGATTAGTCACGTGCCGGAACAATGGATTCTCTGGTAAATTCACATATTCTACGTATTGTATTGAAATAATTTTCACACTTTCTTTTTTAATAATTCTTATCTTGATGTTCATTTATATTTTATACGAACACTTTTGTTAAAAAACATTGGTTAAAAGTATAAACTAAAGAGATCAGTTTTTTTTATATTAACTTTAGTGAATAAAATTGATTTCTGATCATGTTTTGTATAAATTAATTATATAAATTAATTTTAAATAGAAAGCTCAAATAGCTTTTAGATTAAAATGTTTGAAATTAAATTTTATATTTCATTGAAATATTAACAAAAGGTTTTCATTTGTAATTCTGCAATTTTGAATCATTTAAATTTGGAACTAAACAATTTTTAATTGTAATATATTAAATTTTATTGAGTTAACAATACTTTACTTTTGAATGTTTAATTTTTTATTTGAATTTTTCAGAATTTACAAATGTTTTATATTAAATTCATCTGTTAGGAAATTATTATTTCTAATGCTTTGTATTATTTCAAATTTAAATTATCGAGAGTCGTTTTTGTAAATCGATAAAGGAGCAGACTTTCTTTGTACGCAGAAAAACTTAAATTTTAAGCGACTAATTTTTTCCGTGTAGTCTGAGTGGCCACCTTAATATTCAATGAAAAAACAATTATCTATTTCTGTCAACTGAACAGGACCTTTTTATTGCTTAGACATTAAAGTATCTTCAGAAATCATTCGTAATCGTTGTCTTCGTTAACAAAGTTGACGACGATGGCAAAAAAGTCGTGGATTTGCTTCTATCGAAATGGATAGACAAATCAGGATCTTTCCCCGTATGTCGTTATCCACATCAAGGTGCGAAAAAGTTGCAGGAGTTAATAAAAACACAGACTGAACCTCACTTGTCATGGAAAGAACACGAAATAAAGATTTTGCAGGGAACAAGTTAGTTTTCTTTGTAATAATTTGAATAATTTTTTGTGTTTAACAAAAATCCGTTTATGTGTAGATAATTAATTTTTATAGTGTCTTTTGCCGAAGCAAACTGCCTGAATAAACAATATAACCATAATATTTATTTGAATGTTACAGATACCTATGCACAGGGTGAAAGGCTGTTAACCGATCATGCGCTCAATCAACTGTGGAAAGCACGACAGCAGGAAAATCTAGCCCGGATTCTGAACTTTAGGTGTGGTAAAAAAAAATAAACTTGTGAATTCAGTTCAATTTGAATAAATTTTACCTAAAATTTAATTTGATTTTCAAATGGATCTGCTAGTTCTCCCAAGCGCCATAAAAATTTAAGGAAATATTCATCCTCAGGTATAATGAAAAAAGATTTACTTATCAATTTATTTTAATTTAAATAAAATGTACTTGACATTTCATTTCAATTTCAGATGGGTCTACTAGTTCTCCAAAGCCCCAGAAAACTACAAGGAAAGATTTAACCTCAGGCATAGTAAAAGACGATTTAATTGTCAGTTCAATCCAATTTAAATAAAATGTATCTAATATGAACTTTCTTATTTATACAGAAGTCGATTCTAGTGGGAATTCCAGAGGAAATGCTCCCGAAAGAACCGAAGTACTGAAGAACTCTGCTAAACGAAATTTATCGATTGAATCTCCCAAAAAAGGTAATTCTTAAATTTAATTTTGAAAATAACTTACTTGGTATTTAAAAAATACATTACATAAAAATACTTGGAATCCATCAAAACTGATAGTAAAAAACTGTTTTTCAGTTACGAGCCAAAAAAGTTCAATCGTTCCAGCGTCAAAGAAACCAAAACACACGGAAAAACCGGACTCGATTGCTTTTGGTAGCTGCAATGATTTATCACAAAATGATGATGGTACACTTATATCTTATTTCTGAAATTTTTTTCAAATAAAAATTCAAGTTTAACTTAAATTTTAAGGTCATGTAATACTTAATTACTTACACGAGCAGCGGGGAGCACAAAGCGGCTGACTTCAAAGCCAGCCCTATGTGCCTCCTGTGCACGGGTCACGCACTGGGGCACGTTGCCGGGTCCTCAGTTGCAGGGTCTTTCGAGAAGCCCTTGCAAAATACGGCCGCACCCAATAAAGGTTCTGCAGGGTTGATTTGAATGGAAGCAGGACGGCCCAGGACCTGCTTGCTCAGATCTGTCTCGAGAAGAACGCGGACGTGGTGATCGTTAGCGAACAGTATCGAGACAGCACTGAAGCAGGCTGGTATTGCAACGTCCTCAGTACCGCAGCCATCTGGATTCCGGACACGCGGCGACACTTGGTGTCGCACCACGGGTCGGGAAGAGGTTTTGTCTAGGTGAGGTGCGGTCAGAAAATTATTATCAGCTGCTACCTCACACCATATGAGAGCATAGGCGACTTCCAGGCAAAACTAGATTTTCTGAATGACGCAGCCAGAGACATGGAAATGGAGCTGATAGTGGCCGGAGATTTTAACCCCAAGGCTCTCGAGTAAGTTAAAAGGTAGCCCGACTCAAGGGGCGGACGAGTCCTGGACATGGTGCCCAGGCTGGGGCTAGTGGTTCTAAACTCTGGCTCCAAGTCCACGCTTAGGAGGGCTGGCTACAGGTAGAAGATTCCGGATGTCTCCCTGGAAACGGAAAGCCTGGCGGCGCATGTGCGGAACTGGCAGGTGATCGAGGACTTTACGACCAGCGATCATCAGTATATCACGTTCCGCGTTCGTGATGGAATGCGGGCCCGGGCTGCTGCACAAAGCGCCCCCCCCCCCAGGTGTAACGACAGATAAATGGACACCGAGAGGCTGTATCTGGCCCTAGAACGCGGTCAGCAAACCCCAGCCGAAACAGAGGATGGAGCCGCGTCTCCTGCGCGGGCAGAAGTTGTGACAAGCATGACAATGCGTTTGATTTACCAGGCCTCCGCGGAGGCAATACCGAGGAGTAGAATACACGATGGCAGACTTCCTGCTTATTGATGAACGGACGAAATTGCGGAGCTCCGAAGGAAGTGCCTGAGTTGCAATGCGGTCCTGAGAAGAGCCGAATATCTGGTGGCGAAAAGAGCCCTAGGTCGGGCCATCAAAGCCAGAAAGTACCGATGCTGGACCAGACTGAGTGATGATCTGAACAACGATCCGTGGGGTCTGGGGTATAAAATCGTGATGCGGAAACTCGGGGCTATGGCTAAGAATGCCCCGATGGAAGCAGAAGCGATGCACAGGATTGTCGATGCCCTATTTCCCACTCATCCAAAACGGTCTGAGGATCCATGGACACCAGAGGACCTTGAGTCTCCACCATTCACACTGGTGGAACTCAGAAGAGCTGTGTACTCATTAAAGAACAAGAAGGCTCCGGGTTCCGATGGATTTCCGGCTGAAGTACTGAAGGCAGTAGCAAGGAGTCATCCGGAACTCTTGCTTAGAATGTACACTTCTTAGCTTAGGGCGGCTGTTTTTTACCTCCGCTGAAAGGAGGCGAGGCTTGTGCTGATAGGTAAGGGCAAAGGACCAGCAGGCTACCGTCGTCTTACAGACCTCTGAGCATGCTGGACATTGCCAGGAAACTCCTGGAGAAGCTGGTAAGACCGCGCCTCCAAGCCGCGATAAAAGTGTCAGGAGACCTGTCCGGGAGGCAATACGGCTTTCGGGTGGGTAGGTCTACCGTCGACGCTCTCCTGGAGGTAGTGAGGGCTGCCAAAAGCACGGGGAGGGCTAATCACTATTCCAGACCCGTGTGCCTCTTGGCGACGCTAGACGTCAAAAATGCCTTCAATTCGATGAGGTGGGTTGACGCGCTACAGACTTTGAGGTGGGACTTCCAGATACCCAGGGATATTCTTCCAATTATCGGAGATTACTTGATGGACCGTTTCATTGTCTATGATACGGAAGATTGCCCAAGACGCAAGGAGCTCACGGCGGGAGCGGCCCAAGGCTCCATTCTGGGCCTCAACATATGGAATGCCTCCTATGACGGGATCCTTCGCATGGAAATGCCTGATAGCTGCTTCCTTATCGGGTACGCGGACAACGTGGTGGCACTCATCACCGCAAGGGATGTAGAGGCTGCCCAACTGCGTCTCGGTCAGGTAATGTGCCGTGTTTTCCGCTGGATGCCGGACCACGCAAGAGCGCCACGACCTGGAGTCCGCCCTGGGGCAGATATCGCCTCACAACATCACTGGCCTTATGCTCCAGGGCGGGGAATATTGGACGACAGACGCTGGTTTCGTCCGGGACGTCCTGCGGAAGAAAAAGCAGGACATACTGGACGAGGCCAGCCAATAGAAGACCAGAAGCCAGAAGGAGAGGCAGAGGATGCCAATAGATGGCCCCCACCTTGAAGCAATGCCTATCGGCGGTTCCGGGGTGGGATTCCATAGCCTAGATATAGGGAGGGAGTTTTAGTGGGTAGGGCTGCACGAGCAGCAGAGTCCCACACACCAGGGGCACGGCCTCCCCTTGACGGTGCATAAAGCATTTCTTTCTTCCTCAAAACAAAACAAAATAAAACAAAAATTACTTACATAAGAGCTATATAAGTTTCTCCGGGTTTCGTCTATAATAATAAATAATTTTCGCTAAAACTTTGGGAAATAACAAAGAACATGTAAATATACGACTGTCAGCTCTTATTTTTCTAACAAATTAAAAAAACGTTTATTCCTTTTTTAATGGCTAAATTTTTTTTTTCAATTCTGCAAAAAAAAAGAGTTGACAGACGTATGCTTTCACATTCTTTATCATTTCCCAACACTTCAACGAAAAATATTTATTATTGTGTACAGAAAGTCGGAGAAACAGATATGGCTCATGTGGTAAGTAATTAAGTAGTACATGCCCTTAAATTTAATTTAAAACTTTTTATTTATGCAGGATTTCAACAAATTCTGCAGTCTTATTTCAAAGATTGTTTAAAAGATATGGAGGATAGAATGATTATTATGATAAGAAAAGAGATAAAAAATGCCAAGAACAGTATTTTGTACGACTTGAAGAAAAGAATGGAGTTGTTATCAACGTCATTACTGAAAAATAGTATTGAAACAACCCATAGGAAAAATTGAGGAAGAGAAGAAAAAGCTGGATTTTCAACTGCCTATTTGTGATTTTGAAACTTTCAAGACGTTTGATACGACCGTAAAAGATGATCTTGTAAAAAATAGCGCTTTTGTAAGTGTAAAGTACTTTCAATTTAAAATTGCATAATTGAGCCAACGGATGCAATAAGGGCATTTGCGTTTGAAAACGCGGGAAAACGCAGCATAAATTAAAACTCGAAATTCATTTGTCAAGATGTATCAAAATAAAAATATATTTTTTTTAAACTTCGAGTTTCAATTTTTGCTGTGACGTCGGTCAATTATAATTCATAATTAGAATTACAGAATATAATGATAGTAATAAGTGTGTATTGTTTTTAGAAATCCTTGATCCAGTGCTTGCTTCAAGGCTCCACTTCCGTGTCAGAAGGTATCCGAAATTGTCTGCCTATTTTCATGGGAAAAGAAGTCCAACTCGAGTACACCGCAACTGGACGAAAAGTAAAAGGCGTCGGGAAAGAAAATTTCGGTTGTCCCGAGCAGTGGACAGAGAAGGCGGAAAAAAGGAACGCCTCAGAATGAGCTTATAAGTTTATACCATGTCAACTATATTAAGAAAAAACGTACGTTGATTCAAACTTCTTGTTTATTTCTTTCAATTATAGGGAAATGCCGAATTCGGATAAACTTTCCACCCATTTTTGGGTCATTATTTTCATGTAGCTTTAGGCCAATTCTGGCCACCAGTGACGGGGAAGTAAAGGCGGCCAAGTGTAGGCCGCCAAGTGTAGCCCTTAGATATTAATTCGGTAATGAGCCATTAAAATATGCCAATTTTGAGCCAATACTGGCAGTCAGTGAGGGGCAAGTCAAGGCGGCAATGCGCAGCCCTTAGATACTAATTCGGTAATGGGCCATTAACATAAGTCGATTTCGAGCCAATACTGGCAGTCAGTGACGGGCAAGTGAAGGCGGCCAAGTGCAGCCCTAAAATATCATTTCGGTAATGGCGCAGCACTGGCGGCCAAGTCTCGGCAACATATTTGCCACTACTGGGTCAATGTTAGGCCGTTTATGATTTCGCACTTGGGTTATTGCGAAATGTCTGATCTGGCCTAGGTCTGGCGATGTCCAGACTGGCTAGTCTGGAAGTTCTGGTCTGGCTCAGATCTATCGCTGGTCAGCATTCCATGACAAAAAAGTTTGTATGTGGCAAATGGAAATTTTTTTTACAAGTTTCGAAAAATTCAATTCAAAAAATTTCGAAGATTAAGTTGTGACTTTGTGCGTGATATTGAAAGTTTTCATTCCTCAAACGTGTGGACAAATCGAATAAACTGTAAAAAGTTTCTGAGACAGAGCTTGACTGCATTTTTTAACGCATGAAAAGTGGAACGTTGCTTGTCAAACGGTGATCTATTTCTTAATTAAAAGGTAAGTACAAACCTCGTCTATCTAATAAAGAAGAATATAAGAAAAGATTGAATTATTTTGTTAGGTTAGGACTTTTAATCGAAATCGATCAATGTTCAATTAAAATGGTTTTTCAACTAAAACTTTATTAACTGACCACCAATTAGTGGCTAACCAACCGCGAATTAGTGGCTGACTAGCGGCTGATCGTTCCAAAACGTTACAGTTCTGGCCAGATCAAGACCAGGCCTTATAGTCAGCGCCATAACTAGAAACCGGACAGTCTGGTCTGGCGCTGGTCAGCGCTATAACATTCTTCCATACGGGTTACAGTTTTCTTTGTAAGGTACAGTATTGCAAAAAAGATTTTGCGACCGGGATTGCGCACTGAGGGAATGGAGGGAGGGGACGCCGAGAAAGGAATATTAAATAAGTGCGTGTATTCGCACTAAAACTCTTTATTTGCACTTACAAGGATCCGACGAACAAAACTGGCAATCCGACGCTCCGCTCTAGAACGCGGGCCAGCAGACAGTCACGGGCGACGGCACGTGACCGCAGGGCATGCCGGGCCGAGTTTCCCCGAATTACGGTCGCAGGGCTGTGTCCCCAAGGGGCACTTATATAACTTTGTTACAATTTTATAATGCTTCCAATAACTTATTATACTTTTAGATGCAAGTTTATAAATCTTAAAATTTCGTCAAAATTTGAAAAAAGATGTTTAATCATTTTTGAGCAATAACAAACCAGTTCAACAAAAACTTGGAACTCGCTCAAGTTTTGGAAATTTCACAACTCGACTTTAAGGTTTGTCAACAGTTTTTTATTTTTTTGTTGCATTATACTTTTCATTATTGCTAAAGAAACATTTTTTTATAAACAATCAAAATAGATTCTTTGAATGAAGAAAACATGTTTTTTTTATTCAAAGAATCTATTTATAAAATTTATAAAAATTTATTTTTTTAAATTCAAAGAAGAAGATCTATATTCATAATGAAGAACGTTTCTTAGAATCAAAAAAACCGCTTTTAACTCTGAAAAATTCTGTCTTTTAACCTTATATCAATTGTTTCTTTAATCTAAGAAAATTGTTTTCTGACAAGTGAATAGCAATACTGTTACGTTAGAGAAAATGTAAATACTTATTTTATTCAAACAGGTTTCGCGTTTTAAGTTGAGATCCAAAGATCCTTTCTTAGGGATAAGGAAAAGTAGCCTTTGAATCTTATGTGGCATGTTTTTCCACATCTTTTTTCTGTTAGCTATTTTTTGATTTGACAAATAGTTTGTTGACAAAAAATATATCTATATTGAAAGCTTTTTTTAGAGAATTAGACATCAAACAGTTGCCGTACAATCATTCTGCTCAATGACTGTCTTTGAAATTGATTTAAAAAATTGACGGTGTGCTCCCTTTATATTATTTTTTATAATGCGATACTCAGCGTCGAGCATGACGTAGTCATGTTTTTTTAAAATGGCTTGTAGATCCCTTACTCCGTAACTCCTGGTTTCTATTTCTTCGTTCCTTCCTAGGTTTTTACTAGGTTTTAGCGTCTACATACTTTGCTCATAATGATAAATAAAATGTCCCAAGGTGAATGAATCACTCTGTAGGTAGAGGTTTTTTTCTCTAGTAATGCTGTGATAACATTATAAGATTTCAAGAAACTGTTTAATTTCGTCTAGATTTTATCGACTGTTTCAACATTAAATATTATTCAAACTTATATGATTCTCGCTAACTGTATTTTGTAAGCACGCATTCTAAGTTTGTGATTGTTGACGAATAATTTGACATAAAAAATAAAATCCACTCCATCCAAGAGCATAATTAACTGACTTTATTCAACAAAGAAATTGATTGAATTTAAGTAAAATTTACTTAGAGCACGGCAACAAAAAGCCAACAAGGTCTGTTTGGTTTCATAATTCTATTTAAGTTATTATTTTCCGAATAACCTTACATACTACAGGGTTTTTCAATTAGAGGTTTTATTTTGATTTATAAGAAAAACGTGTGTTTTTTGTGAAAAATCATTTGATTTTTATTTTATTCAATAGCAGAAGGTTTGCCATTAATAATTAAAAACAACATCATTCATATAAGATAGAACATTTCTATCTCTCCCAACCTATACTTTGCATCTTCAAAACTCTATATATCTTTTTCTATCGCCGCACTTATCCAGAGTGACCGGGTATATCTATATTTTTTTATCCCTATGTCTGGTAATATCTATCTTTTCCTATCCTTTAGTCTATCCGCCGACTGAAGTAGTATCTATCGTTTTCTATTTATTTCTCTATCTTTCATGATCGGCCACTTGTATCTTTTTTTATTCCTCATTTATCTTTCATGATCGGCCACTTGTATCTTTTTTTATTCCTCATTTATCTTTCCATAGTGCAAATTTTAATCTCTCTCTATATCACTCAGTATCTATTCTTACCACGAAATGAAGAGTGCAGTTCTAAAAAGTATTGTGTCCATTTTACATAGGGGAAGACTATTACTTCATTGGCCATAAAATATAACCACCCTTGAAGAAAAAGAATATAAAATATCTTAGTAGTAGACAGATCTTCTTTTGTTGTAAGGAGAGATAATGAGAGATAGAGAGAGAGTTTAAAATTTGTAATAGGGAGAGATAGGCATCGACTAGATTGGAAAGAAGATAGAAAAAGATTGATGTTGATAGATGAAGGATATAATGAAATAAAAAAAGGGAAATTGAAGAAGATGGACGTGAAATAAGATAAAAAAAGAGATAGAAAAATATATACGCTGATAGATGTAGAATAGAATGAGATAGATAAGGGGAGATTGAAAATCATGGACGTGAATTTAGATGTACGAAGAGATAGAAAAAGATTAAGGTGGATTGATGAAGGATTGGACGAGATAGAGATCAGGTGATTGGAAAAGATAGCCATAGACCTAGATTGGAAAGAAGATAGAAAAAGATTCACGTGAATAGATAAAGAATAGGATGAGATAGAAAAGGGTAGATTGAATAAGATACACTGATAGAAATGGTTCGGGAGTTTTAGCCATTCGGTTGTAGGTTGGGAATTTATAATTGTATTTATAAAATAATATGTCTCTCTGAACAACACAGGATGTTGAATACAGAAATCAAAATATTGTAAGTGAAACTGGTCGAATCAGAAATATAATTTGGGAAGGCGAACAATACATTTTTTCATAGCGCCTCTTTTGAAAATCCGATTTTCGGTACCTGTAAAGCGGGACGAAACTGCGATTTTCAACCCTAGGGGTGAAACTTTAAAGGTAGGGTTGCAAACCGCACTTTCGTCCCGCTCCACAGTTACAGCCAATCAGATTCTCAAAAGTTTTGCTATGAAAAATAGTATACATTACTCGAAACAAAACACAGCGAAAGCATTTCGTGTGATTGCAGCCCTCGTTTCACTCGGGCAGATCAAACTTCGCACTCATGCATTCGCTCTGTTTCGCCAGTTGTAATGTAATATACTATTCCATAGCAACCAATAATATGATTAATTCGTTCATATTTATTCAGTTATATTCGGATGGTCAAAATACAAATCTCATATTGCTGTACCTATGCCAGCAATAAGGTAAGGTTAAATTAATCATAAATATCGTTGTAACAGCCATTCCTTTTTATCAGTGTAGACTTGAATTTAGATTGACAAAGATATAAGAAAAGATTCACGTGGATAGATAAAGCATAGCGATACCCACGTTCTAATATGTCGTATCCCACAAAATTTGAGAAATTGACTTTTTTTGAAAAATGGATTAATAATAAGGTTTTACAGCTTATATGAAAATCTTGTGAGTCAAATTGTTTATTTAATATTTTTAAATAAATAATCTAATATGTCGTATCCCACATGCCGATTTTCACGAATTCTAATATGTCGTATCCCACATCCATTGGTTAAATCAGCGCCAGCGATGTGACAGTCAATTTTTATTTTGTGATTAGTCTTAAGTTTATTTTGAGAAATTATTTAATAAAATGAGTAAGAAGGTAATTACAAATAATATTCTTACTACTTCAATTAAATCTAGAGCATCCGCTGAAACCTTTGTTTGTAGATCGCTTAAAAAGAACTAAAAGTAAATGGCAACAATTACAGGCATTAAAAAAAGTGTTGCTGAGAGATACACACTGCTTCTATGATAATATAAAATATATTGATGATACTGACTCTGCCTCTGACCAATCTCCATCAATAAAAAATTTGGAAGCCGAGAGTAAAAATATAGTTAAGGTAACTGAAAAGACTAAGAGTAAGAAACGAGAAGCTAATCAAGTTAATCTTGGTGTTAAAAGCAAAGTACTGCGTACTAATAATATATTTAAAAAACCTGAAGATAATGATATTAATTATAAAAAAAATTTTGATAATACCAGACGAAAGAGGACAAGAAATTTTCAACAATCTCAGCAAGAAAATGTACCTGAAGTAAAAAAAAAAAAATTAAGAGTACTTAAAATGAAATAAAAAATGTTTTAAGCAATATTAAAGATAGTCAAAATAAAATGTATCAATAATGTTATATTATAATAATTATGAATTAAACAATACAAAATAAGAGAGAAAAATGTTATGTATGGGATGAAACAATATTTAATTATAGAACGAGTAAATCAATTTTATTGCTAAAATACATTTTAATTTTTTCTTCTTGCGTAACCCACATAAATATCATAAAATTTATTTAAATAATTTTTTTTGCTTTAATCATTATTATTTATGCATTTTTATGAACGTATAAAACAAAAATTTGTTTACATTTATTTATTTGCGCTAGCAAGACGTTTTTATCGTTTCCTGAAAAATTTTCCAAATGTGGGATACGACATATTAGAACGTGATTATCGATAGGATGAGATAGAGAATGAAGATTTAAATAGATAGACATGAAGTTAGATTGACAGAGATAAAAAAAGATTGACTTTAATAGATGCAGAATAGAATGGGATAGAAAAGAGATTGAAAAAGATAGACGTGCATTGTGGTTGACTAGGAGATAGAAAACAATTAAGGAGGATTGATGAAGGATTGTAAGGGATAGAAAAGTAAGTATTGGGAAAGATAGGTGTGAATTTATATTGAAGAAGAGACAGAAGAAGATTACGCATGATAGATAAAGGATTGAAGTGGATAGAAAAGTAGTTATGAGAAAAGATAGACGTGAATTTAGAAAGAAAAAGGGATAGAATTGGATAAAGTGTCTCTATCTTTTTCTATAATGAAGATTCAAAATGATTCAAAAGGATGAGATTTCTATCTTTTTACCTCCAGCAGGGAGGAGCATCAGCATAAACCTTATCTTTCACGTAACCCCAAAGAAAAAAGTCCAGAGGTGTTACATCGCATGATCTCGGCGTCCAATTGTAATCGCCGTTTCGAGAAATCACTCGGCCTGGAAACTTTTCACGCAATAGACCGATGGTTTCGCCACTTTTGTGGCACGTAGCGCCGTTTTTTTGGAAATAAACGTCGTCCATATCTATATCTTGCAAATTCTGACCATAAAAATTCATTAATCATGGTTCGATAGCGCAATCCTGTTACCGAAACAGCCGCTCGAGCTTCATTTTCAAAAAAATAAGGTTAAACGATCCCTCCTGCCCAAAAACCGCAACAAACAGTTACATGTTGCAGATAGAGAGGCTTTTCAATAAAAATTTTTAGGTCATTCAATCATTTTGTCCCAAATGAGAGAATTCTGCTTAATAACGTAGCCTCCAAGGTGAAAATGAGCCTCATCGCTCATAATGATTTTTCGGTGAAATTCAGGTTCAGTTTCATGCATTTTTGTAGTGAATTTGATACTTGAGAAAAGTAGCAAGTTCACAATTGAATTTCATAATCTTTTGTCAAACAATAGCTAGATTACTACAGATGTGTATATATAAAGAGTTTTCAGAATCAGAAGATTCTTCGTAAACAAGTTATAGTTACGTCGAGAGTTTTTTTTAAATTTGACAGAATGTATAAATTAATGGCTGTTATGTTCTGCGTATTTATAACAACGACACTTGAATTAGGTAATCAATATATTTTATGATACTTACAGATAACTTTTTCCTTATCAATCCGAATCATTCCGACCTTGAATTTATTCGTACTGATTCGAATTAAAAATGTGGTTTGGATTCACCCGAGCCTGGTTTTATTCAATTAATCTAGCGAACAAAATGTTTTTCATTAAAAACTGGAATTTCATCATTTAGCACTCAAATTATGTTTCGATTTTTATTTACACACCAAAGGATTTCGTAATTTTAAAACACTGTTTTTGTTCCAGAATCAAACTTAACACTGTTAGAAAGTAAAGTTAAAATAGGTTTGGGATATTATGAAGGAGAACTTCCATTTTTACGGCATGCTCAAGAAGATTTTGTGGTATCTATACAAATGCTTCGGGGCAAAAAATATATACATTTATGTTTGGCATGCTTAATTTCACCATGGTTTGGCATAACAGTAGATCGTTGTGGTGACTTCAAGTAATTAACATATAATAATCTTATTTATTTGAAATTACAAAATGTAGATTTAGAAGAATAGTTAACATTCAAACTTCAGAAACTTACTACATCAATCATATACATGTGTAATTGCCAGAGACATGTTTGATATCATATAATTACAACTATTTTTCAAAAATATCCCATTATTTTAAACTCATATGTAAATTACAGTGAATGGCTTCATAGACCAGGTGTAAAACGTGATGCAAACAAGAAAGTTTAACTTTATGTCTTTACAAGCTATACAGACTATGAGCATTTTTTTGGAAACTACCGCGTCTACACTGTTACTAACTTTGTGGTACTTCAAGAATATATGATTAGTAGTTCGCATGGGACGACTTCTGATCATAAACGTACAGGACAAGAAGAAGACGAAGTGGGAGAACCCAGCGTTAATTCTAGAATAGCGCTAATAAAGGTTAGTAAACTCAATAAGAAAGAGGAACATTGAATGGAATTAAAGTGTAGTGTCGTTTAGTTCTGCACAAAAAAACCAAGTATTTTATTTACTTTATACTACACTGAAAAAAAAAGGAGCTCGAAATGCATGAAAACTGACGCGATATAATCATGATTTTAATCTAGCGAAGAGCGTGTGAAACTCAGGCGATGCTTGTATGAATTCCTAATCTAAAAGAATGATAAAATTTGTGGACAAAAGGCGAAACGCACAGTGCGCATTACACATAGCTTCCGTAAATGTGTCAAGTAATAAAAATAAAATAACATAAGCTTAAATGAAATCAAAATTGAGGAAGATTTGAACAGTAAACAACAAATTTCCCAATGTAATTCAAGGTCAATAAATGCTTAAAGTTTTATATCAAGATTTTAATTACAAAATTGTGAAGTTTTGTAACTAGCTTTGTAAACAACTACTAGATTCAGAAAGTAATTCAGCTCTGTAAAGCATTTTTATATTTTGATTTCAATGTCTGTGATTAGGCCACAAAGAAGTAAGAAAAAATTTATTTCACCATAAAACTAATGTCACGT